>CAMRHE010000123.1:2634454-3951681 GCA_947044405.1 Leptodactylus fallax
GGTTTGGCTTGAGCCACTCTGGTTAGCAGAGTGTAAGGGATTGTAGATTTTCAGCTCTTAACCCCTATACAGGGATCTGGTTTTTGCTGTTACATTACAGATTTTGCATTGGTTACATGTTACACCTTTGTATTAACCTGCTAATCTGTAATGGGATTATGTATACACAACCAGAGCAAGCCCAGAATGACAATCGAGGGGCAGCATGGTGGCTCAGTGGTTAGCACTGCAGCCTTGCAGCGCTGGAGTCCTGGGTTCGAATCCTGCCAAGCACAACATCTGCAAGGAGTTTGTATGTTCTCCCCGTGTTTGCGTGGGTTTCCTCCGGGTACTCCGGTTTCCTCCCACATTCCAAAGACATACTGATAGGGAATGTAGATTGTGAGCTCTATATGGGACAGATGACTGTCAATGTCTGTAAAGCGCTGCGGAATATGATGGCGCTATATAAGTAAGCATAATAAATAAATAATAAAGACTCCAAGACATAAAACACATCAACCCACAATGGCCGACTAACAAGATCTGAGCTCTGCGGAGTAAGGAGGTTGACAGGGGCTAATTATCAGGTGCCAACAACTTAATAGGATTACTGAATTTCAACAACTGTACATATACATGTCTAGCGATGATGGCATCAAGAAAACTTAAATTGTAGCTGCAGCAACAAATGCACTAACTTAGAAGATTTTTTGAAAAACAATTGTGATACGTAAGAAAAAAATCCAAGTAGGTGGTCAGAATTTCAAGACATCAAGAATAATATTACAGGTATAAAGTACCAGAGTGTAAACACAATAAACTGCACAGGGCCAACGTGCAGGCACATTTAGATAAGGATGTCAAGTGCTCTGACTGTTCTGGACACTGATCCGCTGAGTGGTCATTCCCCTGTTCTAGCAAGAAGGCCATGCCTACTGCGCACACGCTGCCCAGCTTCTCTGCCAACGCCAGTGAGAGGACTGGAATGGCAGCAGGACATCTTCAAGTAATGTGGCAAGTTAAGTGTATTACAATATTAAGATCAGTCCTCCCAATGTTGGGCAGACTAGGCTAATAGGTACGTTTGATGGCATGGCTGATCAGGTTTGTACTGTTTTTGCTAGACACTGGGGGATTTTGACTATGGACCCCGATATCGTTGATGCGGTGGGCCGTAAGCCCCAAATAACGTATAGAAGGGGCAGGAGCATTAGGGACCGTGTGGTAGTGAGTCATTTCTCCGAACCTACCACTGCCAAAAATTGGCTGTTAACAAAAAAAGTTGTGGGCTGTTTTCGCTGTAGTGGCTGTATTGCATGCCCATACGTCACAAGTGGTAAAAACTTCACTAGCAATGTTACCGGTGCTTCTTATGCGATCAGGTCTTTTATTAATTGTCGTTCGAAGGGCGTTATTTATAAGGCCATCTGTAACTGCGGCCTTGAATACATTGGCAAAACAATCCGTGAGTTCAGGTGCCAAATAGGCAAGCATTTAGGTGACATCCGACATCATTGTGATACACCAATCATCTGGCATATCCGACTTGAACATCAGGGTAATGCTTTGTGCATTAAATTTATGGGTATTGACCTGATCCAAACCCTGTACGCCGCGGTAATTGGGACCAACTTGTTACTCAGGCAGAAACAAAATGGATTTTTCGCTTTCAAACTGTAGCCCCGAGTGGGTTAAATGAACAATTGAGTTTTGCTTCATTTATTTGATAGGGGTTTCATTCTATATTCAGGATGGTTATTTGTCTAGTCCATATGTGCATTGTATTTTATATCTAGTTTTCATTCCCCTCTAAAATACCTTTTTATGTACTCTGCAAGTGATTCTATTAGGTTTTATTTGCAGAGCTTTGCTTCTGTTTATCTATCTGCAGCATTGGTTGTTCAGTTAATAGGGGCATAACGAGGTTTGGATTCAGATAACGTTCTATCCATTTCCTGTTCTTTTGGTTTCATTATCATATGCGCAAGCGCTAATGTACAGCAGATACGCGCATGCGCATTGTGATTTCTATTTGGGCATGTGCAGTATGCACTTTGAGTTCCCTTTGTTATGCGCATGCGCGTCTCTTTACCGCTATTGCGCATGTCTATTGCGCTATTCCACCTGTAGCACTTAGCATTTAAGTAGGTAGCGCCTCTTAGGTATGTTTGGCACTCCATATACCTGGTGTAGGAATACTTAGCGTTTGAACTGTGCTATCTTCCAACACTTATGGCCACTCTTTGATATACCATGGTGTTGTTTTGTATCTGTGATTAGTTATCTGATATCTGCAATACCATTAGGAGTTTTATGTACTTCTTATATTTGTGCTATGTTTTTTGATGGTTAACACTTGACCTTAGTGCTTGTTTCTTCCATATTTGGCACAGGGTGGTATCTTTACTGTGGCTCCATTCTGCATTTAGCATATTTGAGATTTTTTAACCAACTCTATCCCCTGATGAGTTTAGTGAAACATGCATGTCGGGATTGCATGTTTGGTTACTATATATGTGTGTTAGGCGTACCTAGTTTTGTTTTGTTTCTTGTGTTTTTTGTTCTCTTTATATCTTTTTGTTTTGAAGGGATTTGATAGGGATAGTTCATTCTAGGGCCAGGTTCCAGTCGGGGGCACTTGCTAATTAGGGCGGTGGCCCCGAGTTAGGACTTTAGGGTCTATTTAGTGTTTTATATAGGGTGTTATAGGGATAGTTTAGATATAGGCGTTTCCTCATTTAGCCCGTTGTTACTGGTGTTACTATTGAACTGTGGACTATGTCACCCCTCTCCCCTTCTGGTATTTGCTTCAGCAATACAGGCACCATCTGAATCACGGTAAGTGTCTGGTTGGTTTTTCCTATTTCAGGCTGCTGTGCCTGTTTTGTTTGCTTTTTTTGTCTCTAAATTATATATTTTTTTTTGATATTTTGAGGACTAATTAATTGTGCTGCTTTTAGGGTGGTTATATGTTGTTGTGATTTTTAACTTTAATTAATTAAAAGTTATATATTAATTTTTGTATTATTGTGATTACCATTTTGGATTATATATTACAATATTACCCTCATACAAGTACTGAATCCACAGTAGACATTCAATTGAAAATGGTGCAAGTCATTTTTTCAGTACTGAATGAAAATACATCATGTTTGTCTCCATGCATTAGCACCATATTCTATGTGATACAATCCCCCATACAGTCATATGCATGAGCCAGTGACATGGACATTCCTATCATAGAGGCAGACCTGCTACTTAACAATTATTACTTGCCAAGAAAGAATCATTGTTCTTTTTGCAGCTGCCACTGAAGGCCGTGAACTGCCTTCCAATTTTACACCTTTTCCACTGTAGCGATAATTTGTAGGAGCTACCATTGAGGTGGGGGCCCATACTAAGTTTTGCCATAGGGCCCTATAATATTAGTGAATGTCCTAAAAGGGGATTGTGCAGAACTTCAAAGATGGCTGCATTCTTCCTCTCAGGAAATGACATCATGTCTGTTGGTGACATGGCCATGCTGCAGCTCAGTCTCATTTTAATGGGACGGAAAATGTGGTCTTGCCATGTGACCAACGGACGTGAGGACACTTCCTAAGAAGAAGGCAGCCATATTAGAAGTCCTGCACAACCCCTTTAAGATGAGCTCACTATGTGTCATGTGTTTGAAACAGCCATAAAACTGATACAAAGAGATACATACAAGAACATTCTTTATTACACCGTCATACAAATTCTCGCCATTTATTATACCCTCAGAATTATACAGAGAAATATACTAAATGATCAGAGGCTTCTTTATCATTGTACTCATACACCATAACCTTGGCTGTCCAAGACATGCAAAAGTCCAAGAAGATGAATAAAAAAATCAGTATTAGGTAATATCCATATCTGGAATCATTTCAGTATTCAGATGTTTATGTGTACATTTATAGTGTAGAAGGACAAGTGGACACCATTTCCCAGCAGTTCCTGAGGGATAGACTGGCAACTTCTGCTGAAGGGCAAAAGTGATTTTATTGTACAGAGAAATTGAACCAAGTGGTCTGGTCATACTCCTCTCCTGGATGTAGAAGGGCGCTTGGGAATTGTGGCTGTAAATAAAAACACACAAAGCATTTACAAAGTGCCGTATTTTGATCAATTCTGCATTTTAAAGGTGCCATTGGGAGCCTCTATCACATATTACATCCAAAAAGGCAAACCATACAGGGCAGCAAACTGTGCAACTTTGTCCTGTTAGGGTATGTACACACATATAAATGTGGCGCTAATTTTGGAGGCACAAAAATTGTTTACAAAGTGGAGCATAGATTGAAGCAGAAGGATAAGTTCCCTGGTCGATCTTGCCACGGATTCCTTGGCTGATTCAGCTGCAGAACATGTGGCACAAGCCACTTCAATGATTAGGCCCATTCATCTGAGCCTATTGAGTGGTTGAAAGCTACAGCAGAAGCGCCAGAGGGCTTTTCTACCATAGACCACCAGGGACAGCATTATTAATCCTTCTCTAAAGTCATTAATCCCTCTACTGCCCTAGAGCACCAGGGTTGTAGACAACCACTACCATAGACTCTAGGGTTGTTACATTAAATCTATTTAGTCTTCCATACTCTATACTTAGTATGAAATAAACTAACCTTGTTTACAGCGTCTGGCCATGCCTGAGTCTCAAGGCAAAATGCAGAATGCTTAGGATACACGGCACCATCTTTTCCCTTAAGAGATCCGTCCAGGAAATTAGCAGTGTAGAACTGGATTCCAGGTTGAGTTGTACGGACAGTGAGCACTCTGCCACTCGGCTTGTGATATACTCTATGATAGACAAGGCATACATAAACTATGTAGAACAAGGTTGAATAGCACTTAATTTAACTCTTGACATAAAGCATCTATCTAGATACTGGGATTATCACAAAATAATATAATTTCCACAGTTGTCCAAGCTCATTCTCTTTTACCTTAAATCATAACAGAAAATAAATTAAAGGAATGATTGAACGAGCCGGGAGACAGATTTCTGGGCAGAGCAAGAAAAGTCTCTACACTATTGAAATGTATGTCGTAAAACAAACAAAAGCCATGCCCAATGACTCTTGGGTAGTGTTAGGGGTTCCTCATCTATTGAATATATATAGATTTGCAGTAGTTTTTGCCCTTTTCTCTACACATTATTTCTCCAGCTTTGATGCACACCTAAAAGACAAACTGGCTCCTAATTTTAGAGAACAGAAAGAAACTGATTCCCTATAATTACTCCCATTCTTCTCCTCTCTCTAGCACTGGGGGAACACCTAATGGCATACTTAGGACCTTCTTGGAAAATCCATAAAAAGTGATTCTGCTGGTTGGTGCTTCACAAGGATAATAGATTTTTATCCAGTGTAGGCACTTATGAAAAAGCACAGAAAGCCACAAGATCCGACATCTTGTAAACTTCGTGAAGGTCAACTATAGCACAGAGGAAGCCTTGGTGGTAATCTTATTTATGTTCTTCACTTCCTATATACCTTTCTCTTGTCCTAGGGAAATCTATGATTCATCTTATGTTTATCCTTAAACAGGCTGTCCAGGGATAAAATGTGAAGCTCAGAATAGGTTGAAACAAAAAAGAAGCATTATTCTCCATCACTATTTCTAAGTATAGGTATATGCATATGGACCCAATATAGTGGGTAACCAAAAGTCAAGCACCAAAAAGTCACCAAAATGTGCTGTTGTCCAAGATCGGGAAGTAGAGACCAGCTGGGACCTGATAAGTGTTGGAGGGCTTGTGAGAATGTGAATATGTTATATTTGCGTTTCTGCAATTATTTACATATATAGTTACTGTATATAGTACGATTGAAGAAAGACATAAGTCCATCAAGTTCAACCAATGTATAGGAAAAGGGTACGGCTGAAGGAAACAAGAATTCTATGCAGTGACATAAGCATCAATGTTATTTATCTGTAAGAAGACATGAATACAGAAAACTAATGGGCAAATAGCTAAATTACAAAGTATGTGCGAGACAAGTAGCAATAAACCAAAAAACAAATTCATGCTCACACATGAGTAAAAATCCAATCATATAATTTATTAAGGAATTAATAAACACAACAACATATAAAACACATGGGGGAATCCAAGAAGAGACCAAATGAAAAATAAACATATTTTTCATTTGGACAAAGCCTGTGGCGAAACGCGCGTCGAGGTGTCTGTTACTTAGGTGGGTTTTTTCAGGACAATTTATTCATGCTATACGTGGTTTCCTTAGCACATATTTTATATTTTATATCATGAGTTATGGTTCATTTCCTTATAGTTCTTAGGTGTATTTTTTACACAAAGATCTTTAACACCCTATTTATTAAGAGACTATATATATATATATATATATATATATATATATATTTTATATTGTGCTTTTTTGGATCTCCCATGTACTTCCATTATGTGATTTCCTGACTTTCCTGCTTTTGTATATGTTTATTTTTCATTTGGTCTCTTCTTGGATTCCCCCATGTGTTTATATGTTGTTGTGTTTATTAATTCCTTAATAAATTATATGATTGGATTTTTACTCATGTGTGAGCATGAATTTGTTTTTTGGTTTCTGTAAGAAGACATCAAAGATTCTTTTGAAGCGGTCACCTGTGACTGTAATGACTAGTTCATGGGGGTAGGCTGTTCTACAGATTCACAGTCCTAACCTTGTCGCCAATGGAGACTGAACTTTTTCAGAGCCCCCTTGTCTTTTGAGTGGATTTTATATGGAAAAGCTTCTCGACATAATTTTTATGCACCATTTATATATGTATTCAGGTTCATCATGTCCCTCCTTAAATGCCTCTTCTCAAGACTGAATAAATCCAATCTTTTCATCCCTCACCATAACTGAGGTCCTCCATGTCCTTTATCAGTTGTGTGTCTCTCCTCTGTACCTTTTACAACTCTTCATCCTTTCTATGAACTGGTGCCCAGAACTGAACTCCATATTCCACATGGGGCCGCACCAATGATTTATAAATAGGTAATATTACACCCATGTCCTGCAAGTCCATACTGCTTTTTAATACATGACAATATCCTGCTGGCCTTAGAGGCAGCTGATTGACATTGCATGCTGTAATTTAACCTATAATCTACAAGTACACCCAGTTCCTTCTCTACCAGCTTTACCCCCCTAGAATGTCACATTCAGATTATTTTTACCCAGATAAATTTACATTTAAACATATTGAATCTAATTTGCCAAGTGGATGCCCAAACATTTAGTGAGCCAAGTCTGCTTGTAACCTATGCACTTCCTATATAGACTGCACTGTACTAAATAGCTTGTGTCATCTGCAAAGATAGAGTTAGTGATATTAATCCCATGTTCTATATCATTAATAAATGAATTACATAACAGTAGACCAAGCACTGAACCTTGGGTACACCACTTATACATTACTTCATCTCCTCCTCTTACTGGTAACCTTAATAAAACGGTACAAGACTAGAATACTTTTTCTTACCTTGTGCAATAATGTTGTATGTCATTCATATTCAAGCAAAAATTGTGGTCAAAACCATTTCCTTTTAGTTTGGGTATCTGACTCCCAAGGTCAACAGGCTTCCGTAAGTCAAAGCTGGTTCCTTGAACTGGCAACACCTTTCCTACAATCATTAGACATAAGAATTAGAACTCTTAGTACATGCCAGAAAGCAAATTCATACCATCTGGTTGCACAAGTCACAGATTGAAGTTGGATGATGGCACCACCAAGTAGAACATTATAGAACTAAACAGAAGCTGCAACAAGAGCCACAAAAAGGAGAAGCCCTGAGACCAAGATTTCAAGCCAGGACAGATTTCCAAGAATCAGCTGAATTTGCTTTACTGGTATCTGATCATCCTAAAGACTTCACAGGACGTGGAAAAAATAGAAGCACCAAAAGAAGATGAAAGATGTATTAGAAAAACAACCCATAGGTAATACTAAAATAAGTGACACCAAATATTCTCAACACACAGATAGTATACTGCACCACACACAGCTCAAAAACCCCCTAGAAACACAGTGTATCCTCTATTGTGCAATTGCCACAAGTTGAGAATTTAGACATTTCAGTTTTCAATTAAAATGCACAATAAAAATGAATAATATCTTAAAGATGGACACTTTAACCCCTTCCTCTCGCAGCCATTTTTTGGTTTTGACTTCCCGCATTCCAAAAGCCATTTCCATTCACAGAGCTGTATGATCGCTTAAGTTTTGCGGAAAAAAATTTACAAACTTTGTAATAGCACCATTTAATCCATATAATATACTGGGAAGCTGGAAAAAAATTCAGAATGTTGTGGAATTGAATAAAAACTTCATTTGTGCAACTTTCTTAGAGCATTCACGGTGCAGCCAAAATGACATGTCTTCTGTATTCTATAGGTAGGTACGATTCCGGGGATACCAAATTTATATGTTTTTTTTTTTTTTTTTATACGTTTTAACCCTGTTGTAGGAAATACCACTTCAGACCTCAGTGTTCAAGAAGTATAAGTCTTTATTCACCTCGAGGTGGGAGAAAATGATACATGTACAATCGGCAGTAGGATGTTATCAAAATCTCAGAGACATCCAGGGCTTGTCTCTCCTTTATTCAATAAAATCCCCATCTATGACGTCATTCTAACTTCCTATTGGATGAAGTTTAACACCAGTCCCTATAAACATTAGTATGGGGGGCGTGGCTTGGGATCCGGTGGAGTGGGACGCACTTTGGGGGGAGCTCTTACCTTGCCGTCAGCTGGGTGGGACCGTTTGGGACATGCAGAGCCCCATGGCTAAAAGAACAAGCCGGACACTGGCTGTGGGAGACCCTGCACCCGCGGACAGGTCACAATCTACCCTGTCCGCGTTCCTGCAGCCGGCGGCAGCTTCAGCGGCGCGGGCCTCCACGAGGCGGCGGCCATCTTCCTCTGCAGCAGCGCCGACCGCCTCTGGATTAACTACAGCGGCAGCTCCGCTGGCAGCGCGAGGGGCTCCCGCGCTGCAGAGAGGTCTCCCTGTTAGGCCTCCTGCTCTTCTGGAGGCTGAAAGCCCGGGCGCTCGATCTCCACCGCCGGGTAAGACAAGCGCTGCGACCGCTCACATCGCAGCGCTGACTGCCCCCCCCTCCCCCGCAGCTTCAGCCAGTACATTCCTCAGCGGGCTCCCCCACGCAATATCAGGGGGACCCAGCGTCCCAGGAGACCTCAGCAGGTGCCTCTCCTCCCCACATGTTACCATCTGACCGTGGGAGTCCTCCTAGCCCTGTGGGGGATTCTCTCACCTCCCGGCAGTCCTTACCACTTCCTAGCCTCATGCCCTTGCAGCAGCCCCCACCCCTCCTAGGAGATGAGGAGGCAGACTTGGGGACGACTCCTTCTTTGTCCCCCCTGGCTATCTGTACCCAGATCTCCCTGCCGTCTGCACCGCCACCCCGACTTCCGCTGCAATCTGCTCTGGCAGCCTCTTCTGACCCTCCACCATGGCTTGATTACCTTGCTCATCTGCCGTCAAAAGAGGACTTTGACTCCCTGGTTGCTAAAGTCGCAACGGCATGTCGTTCAGAGATACGCACTGAAATCGCTGTCCTGCGGCAAGATCTCCAACATATTGCAAACCGGGTTGATACCCTTGAAGATGATCATGACCAGACCCGTTCTCATGTGTCTCACCTCCAGGACACTGTCCTCTCCCAATGCCAGGTGGTTGATGACATGCAGCGCCATTTAGGGGACTTGGACAACCGGGGCAGGCGCAATAATATCAGAGTCAGGGGGCTGCCTGAGGCTACCCAGGAGGAGGATTTACATGCTACCTTGGGGGGAGTTTTCGGCTCCATCTTGCGGGAACCACCTACGCATGAAATTGAACTGGGTGGAGCGCGTGGGGCCCTGCGTCCCAGGGGATCTGGCCCCACCCCGCGTGGTGTTATTTGCTGCGTACACGATTATGCATTGAAGGAAACCATCCTTTCCAGGGCCCGTCGTCTTAAAGACTTTGAATTTGAAGGAGCCAAGATTCAACTTTGTCAGGATCTTTCTTGGATTGCGCTACAGAGGGGGAGATGTCTGCGCCCTCTGCTACAGCTTCTGTGCGACCGGCGGGTACCGTATCGCTGGGGATTCCCCTTTTCTTTGACGGCTGGGCACAGTGGACGCTCTGCTACCCTGCGGTTCTATGCGGACCTGGAGCCATTTTGCACTGCTGTGGATGTTCCTCTCCCTGACCTACAGAACTGGGAGCTGGTTGCTCCGCCACCGCCGCCTCCCCCGGTCTGGACGGTCCAGAACCCGGCTGGACGCCAGCAACGTTCTTCCAGAAGATCAAGGGCGGAACCCCCCCTCCGTGACTGTATCTTTTTTTTTCTCGGCCCTCCTAGTTTCTGGGAGGAATGTGTCTGCTTTGCTCACTAGGGGGTTCTGTTGTTGTTGCTGTTTATGTTTGTGCGCATTTTTCTTTTGGTGGTCCCACTGCTTTTTTGCATTTTGCTTGTGTTTCAGTTTGGGCGGTCGGGTGGGTTGGGCTCCCCCTTCCCCCCCAGTGACTGACGGATGTTGCTATCCTTGGGTCCCCGGCTGTCTATTTTGATCTGCGTGTTGCTGGTCCTCTCCCGCCTCCCACCCACTCCCCCCTCTGCTGTGGGGGCTTCGTCCAGCTGTGGACCCACTGGTTGGGCCCCGGAGGGGTCATTTGTGGCCCTGACTTGGACATTTTTTTTTTTGCCCCCGGCCGGGAGATATGGTCCCGACCACTAGATTTGGTTTAATTGTGTTTTTTAGATATTTTTGTTTTTTGTTTGTTGTGCCTCGTCCTTTTGTGTGTCTTTTGTCTCTTTCCCCTCCCCTTCTGTCCCTTCTCTTTTCTCCCCTTTTTCGGGTTCGGAGACTCGTTTGGCTGCAGTGGCCTGGACCCTTCGCCTTTGTTTTTTTCGGGGCTCCCGACTCTCGATGGTTGGGTGGGATTTGCCTCTTCCTCATTTTTCCTTGCGCTGGCTGCAGGCCCACTCTGTTTTCTCTATGGTTGGGTGCATTGCATTGGATGTCAAGGGCCTGGGCTCCAACTCAAGACGGCGAGTGGTCCTGCGGGAGCTTCGCTCCCTACAGGCAGAGGTAGCTTTTCTCCAAGAGACCCATTGTGATCATGCTGGCACGTTTAATTTTGCTCGCCATTACTTCCCCTCCGCTTACTCGGCATATTGTAGTCGTAGGAGGGGGGAGTAGCTATTCTGCTTTCTCGTACCTGCCCTATCACTGTTTCGGCCTCTCATTTAGATCCCCAGGGTCGATATATTATCCTAGAGGGGCTTTTACGCGGTCAACCTATCACTTTGTGTAACATATATGCCCCTAACTCTTCTCAGATCCCCTTCCTTAAACAGGTCCTGGGGAAATTGCAAATGTCTGAGGGATCTGCACTGTTACTGGGAGGAGACTTTAATATGGCTTTTTCTGAAAATATGGATAGATTCACCCTCAATAATGATCCTCCTGGACCCTCGCAGACAAGACTAGCAAAGGAGTTTTGCTGCCTTGTACGGTCGGCTGCCCTCTATGACCTTTGGCGGGTGGACAATCCCTCTGCTCGCTCTTTTACATTTTACTCCCACCCCCATAAAACCCACTCTAGAATAGACTACTTTTTCGGTAACACATTAACCCTTCGCTTATTCAAGTCAGCTGACATAGGCCCCATATCCTGGTCCGATCACGCGCCCGTACTGCTGACATTGTCTCCCTCCTGCCCTCCGACAAAACGTTGCCATTGGCGACTTAATGAATCCCTCCTTCATTCACGAGAGACCCAGGGTAAACTTCGTACCCACCTCCAAGAATACTTTCGAGTTAATCTTGAGTCAGTCCCCGCTATATCTACACTGTGGGAGGCCCATAAGGCAGTAATGAGAGGTCACTGTATTGCACTGGGAACACAGGCCAAGAGAAATCGAAGGGTCAGAGAGGAGGCTTTAATTATTAGGATCAGATCCCTAACCGAGAGACTAGCGTCACGACCCACAGTATCCTTGCTGCGTCAATTGGTAGCTGCTAGGGCGGACCTCCGCGACCTCGCTACCCAGGCCACCCATCGCCTTCTCCTCTACAGCCGCCAGAGGTATTATGAGAGGGGAAATAAGGCCCATACACTCCTAGCCAGAACCCTGAGAGACCGCCGGGTTTCCTCTACGCCTCATGCTGTCCGAGATTCCCAGGGCACCCTACAACACCATCCCGACACTATAGCGACCTTGTTTAGAGATTATTACACTACATTGTATAACCTTCCCTCGGCTGCTGGGAGAGGCCCCTCCGCTACAGAGACAAACTTGCAATCCTATCTGACCTCCTGTCGGCTCCCGGTCCTCCCGCCCTCAGCTCTCTCTTCACTTAATGCTCCAATATTGGGCGAGGAGTTAACTGCCGTCTTGGAGGGTCTCCCTAATGGTAAAGCTCCGGGCCCTGATGGGTTCACTTATGCTTATTATAAAACTTTCCATTCTGATCTCCTCCCTCATATGTGTAAACTCTTCAACTCTTTTTTTGGATGGAGCCCCGATCCCGCATACTATGCTGCACTCTCACATTTCCTTGGTCCCAAAGCCACATAAGGACCATCAGGAGTGTTCTAACTATCGTCCCATTGCCCTCCTGAATACAGACCTCAAACTATTTACAAAAATTTTGGCAAATAGGCTTGGCCTTTGGCTTCCGACTCTCATCCACAAGGACCAGGTGGGATTTGTCCCCTGTCGCCAGGGAGGAGATAACACTAGAAGGGCAGTGGACTTGATTGATGTAGCTAACCGTTCTTCCACCCCCACTTTGCTTTTAAGTCTGGACGCTGAGAAGGCCTTCAATCGCCTTGATTGGTCATTTATGATAGCCACCCTTGAGAGTTACGGGTTCTCGGGGGGCCTTCCACACGGCCATAAGGGCTCTCTATTCCCGCCCCTCGGCAGTGGTCAAGCTACCTAATGCTTCCTCCCAACCTTTATCCATTCGTAATGGAACCCGTCAGGGATGCCCCTTGTCACCTTTAATATTTGCATTGTGTATTGAACCCCTGGCGGCCCAAATTAGATCTGCCTCAGATATCACCGGGGTATTTGTGAGGGATAGGGAATTTAAAATTAGTTTATTCGCAGACGATGTCCTGTTGACCCTCACTAAACCCCATACCTCCCTCCCGAACCTTCTCCGAGTTTTAAAGGAATATGGAGTCCTATCGGGCTATAAGGTTAACCCTAGTAAAACGGAAGCCCTGCCTCTAAATATCCCAAGCGAGACTTTGCAGTTGCTTAAGACTAATTTTGCTTTCCAGTGGAGGGACCACTCATTACGTTATTTGGGTGTCCAGTTATCCTCTTCATACCATACACTGTATTCAGTCAATTATCCTCACCTGTTTCATGAGCTCCGCTCTCTCCTAGATAAATGGCGTCCTCTCCATGTTTCTCTCCTAGGCAGTATAACTGCGGTTAAGATGACCCTCCTCCCCAAGCTTCTTTATTTCTTCGAAACCCTCCCAGTGGCAGTCCCTAGGTCCGAACTGAAATCACTACAGAAAGCAATCTTCCAATTTATATGGAAAGGCAAACGCCATCGCATTCCCCGATCAGTGATGCTGGCGGGTAAGTCGGACGGGGGACTGGGGGCTCCACACCTGCTGCATTATTACTGGGCTGCTCATTTGCGGAGTATACCGTTTTGGGCGGCATCCCAGGCGCGCACGAAATGGGTGGAGATAGAGAAGCTTTGGTTAGATCCTGTTCACCCCAATGCATATCTGTGGTCCTCCCTCCCCCCCCACCCTCTACTCCGCTGCTAGGCCCTATCGGCTTTACCTGGTCTATCTGGAATACTTGTTCTAAGCTCTTTCGATTGGCCGCTCCGCACTCATCTATGATTTCCTTTTTATATAATCCACTCCTGCCAAGCGGACTTACCGCCGCTATGGTCAGGCCCTGGAGTGGACTGGGTTTGTTCCACATAGCAGACTTGGTGGACCCGTCGACCTTGGAGCTCAGGTCCTTCGACTACCTCACTTCCATACAGCACTTGCCTACCTCAGAGTGGTTCCATTATCAGCAAATAGTCCATTTTGTTGTTTCCCAGTTTGGGTCCACCCGGGTCTCCCTCCCCACAGGTTTTGAACGACTGTGTCGGGCAGGTACCTCCACTAGAGGCCTGATTTCAAATATTTATAGGCTCTTGACCTCTCAGGGGGGGCAGACCCCGGTGGCCCACAAATATATGACCCGGTGGTCTGGAACCCTGGGCACCCATATTCCGCACAGCCAGTGGCAGGTCATATGGTCCCGTGCAGCTAAATCCTCTTCCTGTGTAACGTTTAGGGAAACGCAATACAAAATACTTATGCACTGGTATCATACCCCAGCTTTATTACATACTCTTAACCCCACTATTTCTTCTAGTTGTTGGCGATGCCGGGCAACACTTGGAACACTGTTTCATGTTTTTTGGGAATGCCCCTTAGTTCGCCCTTTCTGGCTCGAGGTTGAGAGGATGACTCACATTCTTTTCATCCAGGGTATACCCCTGGATCCCATGGTTTATCTGCTTAATATCCCGCCAAAAGGTCTTGGTAAAAATACATCTAAATTATTCCTTTACTTGTGTACCGCGGCCAAAACACTTATAGCACGCCATTGGAGAAAGGCTCTTCCCCCAGCAGTCTCAGAATTGATAGCCCGTCTGAAGGACATCCGCAGTCTGGAGTACTTGACCGCCTCCCTCAACCATACGGTAGAGGCATTTGAAGCAATTTGGTCCCACTGGGATTCCTACTGTGCCACACAGGGTCTCTGATGCCTGACTCCCAACTTTGTTTCTCCCCTTATTGTTTCTTTCCTTTGTCATGTTTTTTGTTTTCCCCCAAATTGAGTCTTTCTGTTGTTGTTTTCTCTGATGTAACAGATTATTTGCTTTACATTTGCCTTGTATTTCTTTTAAAAAACTTTTTCAATAAAAATTACAGTTTAAAAAAAAACAAAAAAAAACAAAACATTAGTATGATTCCTAAACAAAGGCTTACACATGAGCTCAGACAGATATTTATCATCTCCGGGGCCTCTCTAAGGCCTGTCCAACATTTCACTAGACAAGATGACCTTTGACATCAGCTAATGGCTACCCCCAACTTAGAATGTCTCACAGGATATAATATTTCTTAAAAATATATGGGTACAATCACCCAGTATGAGAATACATGTATACATTAGAACACAAAGATTTCATTACATTGCATTATCTAATGTGATAATATGGCACTACAAGTGGATATACATCACCATATGGGAAAAATATTTTAATAACTTTGTAGACCGGGCATTTTCGGAAACCTAATGTGCTTCTCTTTATTTATACAGTATATTGCAGCGGAGACCTGGTGGCTATGACAGCTGCTCAGATCCTGAGTGGTCGCCATATTTAAATACCCGCCCATTCTAGTGCACATTTGTCAAAAGTGTCAAACCAGTCATATTTTTCTGTTCCTTCTGGTGCACACTGTTCATAAATTTGTCATAAATGCCGTACTCGTACACCATAAGTTTTGGCATAAATGTAGACAGAAAAGTGTCAGACTTCTATTCACAAATATGCCCCAATGTCTCAGCAGTACACACAAGTCACATATCGATGGCTTTATTTTCATACAACTGAATGAATCATTTTGCTGAGCAGAAGGAAACCACATTTTATCTAGTACCTGCTTCCTGTGAAGTGCATGATAAAAACTGGCTTTGCTGAATGTAACTGCACAAGTCAGAGTTGCAGCCCCATTTCATTTTGGTTAATGTAGTGGATGAGGTATAAACATTCCTTGCAAAAAACACTTCACAAAAGCTACATATTTTTTGTGAGGATTTTTCTGCGTTCTTTAAAACGTGCCTCCAGTTATAACAAGTTTTCATAAATAAATAGTGCATGCAAATATAAGAAACTTTGTACTATATCTTATTAAGAGGTTTTGTTTCCATCTCCAATAAGCTGTTCTCCCCTCATCTTCAATCTGACTACTTGTTTACATTAGATTTGTTCCATATTCATCCTCATACACAGAGTTCTATGGAGAAGGGAGGGGTTGTGTAGGAGGTTGCTGACAACTAGTTAATGGATTTATTGCCTTATTCTGTGCACTGGTAACCTCTTATCTACAACCTAGCTGTATTAAAAGAGCACAGAGTAGCAGAGTGTAACAGCAGCCACAATTACTTGTGTGTCTTTTCCACCAGCCTCTTACTACCCATCCCCTCTTCATAGACAACATGGAGAAGAATTGTGAGAAGAAAACATATTTCTTTAATAAGATATATTAGAAAGTTTCTTATATTCACCTGTACTATTCATTTATGAAAAGTTTTTGTAGATTGAGGTATATTTTAAGCCAAAGTCAGGAGTTTAGCAGGAAGCAGAAGTATAAGTATAATATTTCCCATTCAATCTGAAGCCACTCTTGGCTTTGGCTAAAAAACATAGCAAAATCTGCTACAAAAAAATGCAGCTTTTTTTGCAGCATGTGGCCTCAGCCTTAGGTTGGAGTAACATACGGATTTTTTGTTAAACACACCACTGCTGTTTTTGATTTTTTTTTTTTTTTTTTTTAACCAGGACGAGACATTAAGGATTGAGAAGTATGTCCTTATTTTATATTTCCTGTTTCTTTTAAATCCACTTCTGGCTTTTACTTTTTCTTTATCATTTCCTATATTTTGCTATGTCTCTGAGTCCAAGAAAAAGAAGTAGCACATGGATGGTATCTATGTGCTGTCCATGATTTTAATACACCCATAGACTTTAATGGAGGCCATGGTCCCCAAAATGGACCAGAATATAGAATGTTTCCATTCACAGCTCATGGATATCTGCATGCACAGACATTACACGGACTTTAAAAATGTGGACGTTTGAATAATGCCGGGGCCACACACTGTGACTGTAGTTGGGTATCTGCCACAAAATCGCCAACAACCAACCCACTGTGATATACTGCAGCAGATTGGCTTATAACAGAATTTCTTTTCTGGGCAAATATAGTGCCCCTGGGGGTACACTAAGTGCCTACTGGTCCATAATGCATGCTTTAAGGAGTTTGTCCAAGCTAAAATATTATTTTTAAAATAGGCTGGGGAAGGTAAAAATAAACCATACTCACTTGTCTCCGGAGTCCTCCCAACGCGGTCTAGTCCTTCTGATCAGTCCTTCTTGCAGTAGAATTCCTCGCCGGCTGTGATGTCCCGGGTCCCTTCCGCTAAGACCAGTCAGCGGCCACAGGATGGGCCCGGACCGTGCTGGAAGGCACCAGGGACAGGTTTTTTTTTGTTATTCTTTATACCTCCCCCTATACCTATTTAAAAAATAAAATTTTAGCCTGGACACCCCCTTTAAGTACTTAGTATGGCATGGTATAGGTGCAAGCACTTTTGTCATATGCATGAGCCCTAGATGGCTTCTAAAGGCACGATTGCTACCATTCTGTTACATCACTTTTTTTACCTGTTGGTATCATGGTGTCATCTACAGGAAGGTAGTGCTCAGCAGCGATCGAAATCACATGATCATATATACTCTCTGAACCCTTAAAAAAGTAAGAAAAGACTGAATTTTGTAAATACAAAAAGCCAAATAAGCCAAATTTAATAACAACATGTGGCATCAGTACACTGAATATATTGTAATAAAATAGGTTTATCCATTGTGATGGGTATTTTTCTCATAAAAGACATTCTAACTTGTTAAAGATAGGCGCTTGCCTCAATATTATTAATATTAATATCTAAATGGACAAGTAAAGTTGAGGAATAGATGGGGCAATATTTATTTTATAAAACTCATTTAACGTCACCCAAAAGCATACCTCCGGTTATAAGCAACTTTTCATAAATGAATAGTACAGGTGAAAATAAGAAACTCTGTAATATATCTTATATCTAATATTTTACCACTTATTAAGCTGTACGCCTTCTCCTTATCTTCAGTCTGACTGCTTTGGTTACATTTTATTTGTTTCCGACTTCAGCCTGACACATATAGCTCTATGGAGGAGGGAGGAGTGGAGTAGGGATTCTCCTGCCTGATTTATTGCCTCATTCTGTGTACTATTAAATTATCTATAACTTAGCAGTGTTAAAAAAGCAAGGAACAGTAGAGTGTAACAGCAGCAATTATTTGAGTGACTTTTCTATCTCCCCTCCTCTCTTCATAGACTAATATGAAGTAACTCCACCTGAAGAGTGGAGATTTATTTAATAAAATATATTATAAAGTTTCTTATTTTCACATGTACGATTTGTTTTTGAAAAGTTGTTTATAACTGGAGGTACACTTTAAATAAATGAATGAATGTAAGTAATGCATTTCTCTAAATATTGCTGAACAAGCATTAATAGACATAATGTTTTTGTATTCCACAACCACTTATCTTTTTTATTTTGCTTACTTGTATAGCGCCAACATATTCTGCAGCGCTTTACAGACTTTGTCAGTCATTGTGCCATGTCCCAGGGCACACAATATAAATTCCCTATCAGTATGTCTTTGGATTGTATGCTACTAGGACAGACAGGTCTGTTAGGCTAGATTCTATAGTCTCTAAAATAGAAAGGTATGTGATTAGACTACAGTCAGCCTTCAGATCCCATCATTCCACAGAAACTGCCCTGTGAAAGATCCTCAGTGCGCCAACACCGCTTTGGCCCACACCTGAGACTTCTTTCATAAAAACCACACTCACCGCCAGTGAGTGCTGTGTTCACAAGATAAATAGAAGACAAGCTTTCTAAATTTAATATATTTATTAACCCCTAAAAGGGTCGGTATTAACATCTAACACATGCAGTTCAGAACAGATATGTAGATATACAGTCATATGAAAAAGTTTGGGCACCCCTATTAATCTTAATCATTTTAGTTCTAAATATTTGGGTGTTTGCAACAGCCATTTCAATTTGATATATCTAATAACTGATGGACACAGTAATATTTCAGGATTGAAATGAGGTTTATTGTACTAACAGAAAATGTGCAATATGCATTAAACCAAAATTTGACCGGTGCAAAAGTATGGGCACCTCAACAGAAAAGTGACATTAATATTTAGTAGATCCTCCTTTTGCAAAAATAACAGCCTCTAGTCGCTTCCTGTAGCTTTTAATCAGTTCCTGGATCCTGGATGAAGGTATTTTTGACCATTCCTTTTTACAAAACAATTCCAGTTCAGTTAAGTTTGATGGTCGCCGAGCATGGACAGCCCGCTTCAAATTATCCCACAGATGTTCAATGATATTCAGGTCTGAGGACTGGGATGGCCATTCCAGAACATTGTAATTGTTCCTCTGCATGAATGCCTGAGTAGATTTGGAGCTGTGTTTTGGATCATTGTCTTGCTGAAATATCCATCCCCGGCGTAACTTCAAATTCGTCACTGATTCTTGTACATTATTCTCAAGAATCTGCTGATACTGAGTTGAATCCATGCGACCCTCAACTTTAACAAGATTCCCGGTGCCGGCATTGGCCACACAGCCCCAAAGCATGATGGAACCTCCACCAAATTTTACAGTGGGTAGCAAGTGTTTTTCTTGGAATGCTGTGTTTTTTTGACGCCATGCATAACGCCTTTTTGTATGACCAAACAACTCAATCTTTGTTTCATCAGTCCACAGGACCTTCTTCCAAAATGAAGCTGGCTTGTCCAAATGTGCTTTTGCATACCTCAGGCGACTCTGTTTGTGACGTGCTTTCAGAAACGGCTTCTTTCGCATCACCCTCCCATACAGCTTCTCCTTGTGCAAAGTGTGCTGTATTGTTGACCGATGCACAGTGACACCATCTGCAGCAAGATGATGCTGCAGCTCTTTGGAGGTGGTCTGTGGATTGTCCTTGACTGTTCTCACCATTCTTCTTCTCTGCCTTTCTGATATTTTTCTTGGCCTGCCACTTCTGGGCTTAACAAGAACTGTCCCTGTGGTCTTCCTTACTATGTTCCTCACAGTGGAAACTGACAGGTTAAATCTCTGAGACAACTTTTTGTATCCTTCCCCGGAACAACTATGTTGAACAATCTTTGTTTTCAGATCATTTGAGAGTTGTTTTGAGGAGCCCATGATGCCACTCTTCAGAGGAGATTCAAATACGAGAACAACTTGCAATTGGCCACCTTAAATACCTTTTCTCGTGATTGGATACACCTGGCTATGAAGTTCAAAGCTCAGTGAGGTTAGAAAACCAATTTTGTGCTTCAGTAAGTCAGTAAAAAGTAGTTAGGAGTATTCAAATCAATAAAATGATAAGGGTACCCAAATATTTGCACCGGTCAAATTTTGGTTTAATGCATATTGCACATTTTCTGTTAGTACAATAAACCTCATT
The DNA here is from genome assembly GCA_947044405.1 of Leptodactylus fallax. Classification (NCBI taxonomy): domain Eukaryota; kingdom Metazoa; phylum Chordata; class Amphibia; order Anura; family Leptodactylidae; genus Leptodactylus; species Leptodactylus fallax. The sequence goes on from CAMRHE010000123.1 coordinate 2,654,845, forward strand.
TCAATCCTGAAATATTACTGTGTCCATCAGTTATTAGATATATCAAATTGAAATGGCTGTTGCAAACACCCAAATATTTAGAACTAAAAATGATTAAGATTAATAGGGGTGCCCAAACTTTTTCATATGACTGTATACAAGCATTAACAGTTACTAGTTACAAGATACAGTACAATAAATAAAAAGGGAATAAAATTGAAATAATTACTTTACCACACATATCCTGGATGTGGCTCTATAATCCAACCCTCACACATGGCATGTGGGGATAACCAATGGAGGCAACAACATCAACACAGCATTCCAGCCTGCATGCTCATCACAGTCTATCCCAGTAGTCTCTTAGTAGGCTCATCATAGTATCCTCTCAGTGGTAGTCTCTGCACAGTATTCTCTCTCACTGACCTCTTACCTCATCTTTTATACCCTTGATTACACCACCCAGAATGAGGTCACCGGCGATGGCAAGTCTGATTGATTAACGCACTCAAGTCAAGATTCTTTGTAAGAAGATGGGATTAAGTGGAATGACACAATGCCTTCTATATGTTATCAACCATGTCTGATCAACAGCCCAGGCTGAACAATGCATGTTTATTTGATCACCCAGGGCTAGGTAGGAATTCAATGGGATGGATACAAAGCCCTATTGTTATGTTGTTGCCACTATTGACAATATACACCTAGGATTAGGGCTGCGCACATTATGAGTAAATGGAACTAAGAGGGAGATACGATACCCAGAGATCAAAATACATCTTTGAGTTATAGCCATATTTAAGTGGAATCATCACATGCCCTAACCAATGTCACTAATGATCTTCTAACTGCCAAAGCCAAACGTCATTACTCTGTCCTCCTCGACCTCTCCTCTGCCTTCGACACAATCGACCATTTCCTCCTGCTAGAAACGCTCTCATCCCTTGGCATCTCAGACCTGGCCCTTTCCTGGATCTCCTCATACCTCACCAACCGCACATTCAGCGTCTACCACTCACACACCACCTCCCTGCCACGCCCTCTTTCTGTAGGTGTCCCCCAAGGCTCTGTCCTAGGACCCCTTCTGTTCTCCATCTACACCCTAGGCCTTGGCCAACTCATAGAATCCCATGGTTTCCGTTACCATTGCTATGCAGACAACACCCAAATATATCTCTCTGGACCAGACATTACCTCTCTGTTGTCCAGAGTCCCAGAATGTCTAGCAGCTATAGTCTCCTTTCTCTCCTCCCGCTTTCTCAAACTCAACATGGAGAAAACGGAGTTCATAATCTTCACCCCTCCACGCACGACCCCCCTACCTGACCCATCTATCAAAATTAATGGAACCACACTCACCCCATTCTCACGGGTCCGCTGCCTTGGGATAACCTTGACTCTGACCTATCCTTCAAGCTGCATATTCAAACCCTCAACACCTCCTGCCGCCTCCAACTCAAGAACATCCATCGAATCCGCTATTTCCTCACCCCTGAAACTACAAAGATGCTAGTCCATGCCCTCATAATCTCCCACCTAGACTACTGTAACACTCTTCTCCATGGCCTCCCAGCAAACACTCTCGCCCCCCTCCAGTCCACCTTAAACTGTGCTGCTCGCCTAATACACCTCTCCCCCTATTCTTCATTGGCCGCTCCCCTCTGATAATCCCTTCACTGGCTACCCATCGCCCAGCGAATAGAGTTCAAACTACTAACACTGACATACAAAGCCATCCACAACCTGTCCCCTCCATATATCTCCGACCTAATCTCCCGCTACCTGCCCACACGTAACCTCCGATCCACCAAAGACCTCCTACTCCTCTCTGCTCTTATCCGCTCTTCACACAATCGTCTCCAAGACTTCTTCCGTGCATCCCCCATACTCTGGAACTCATTACCAAGACACATAAGACTGTCCCCCACAATCACAAGTTTCAAGAAGGCCCTGAAGGCTCACCTATTCAGGAAGGCCTACAACCTCCAATAACACTACTGTCATCACACCACCATCTGTACAGTCTCTACCCCCACCTTCTGTCTCTATCCCTCTTCCCTCATAGAGTGTAAGCCCTTGCGGGCAGGGCCCTCTATCCCACTGTGCCAGTTGGTCACTGTTAGTATTATCTGTTTTGTATATCTTGTGTACCATATGTAAATCCTCAAATGTAAAGCACCATGGAATTAATATAATAATGTACAGCACCATGGAATTAATGGTGCTATATAAATAAACAATAAACAACAATTAGATTAACACATACCGATACATGTTTTTCTGTGGGTTTTTTTTTTTCCTTTTTCATTTCAAGAGTCATAACTTTTTATTTTTTCATCAATGTAGCTATATACCTTATGCAATACTGTACTTGGACTGTAGACTCATGTTCATATTTGCAATTTGTGACCTCTATTCCTAGCCTTGAAATATATTATATTCTCCCCTCTAGCGGTAAATAAATAAAATACAGTGGTAACCATAGCACATAAGGATAATTTTAGCACCTTAGACCCATACTTAGAGTTGTTATTGATCCCAAATAAGCATGGTGCCTAATAAACAGATATTTACTGTATTTTATGGAAATGTAATTTTTAAAGGACAGAAATAAAAAGCACATCCCAGCACAGACCTATCAATATAATTGAGATTCTATATATTATGATCTTACCTGTCTTGCCAAATTGAAGTAAGAGTGATTTGTTAGATTGACAGGTGTGGTCTTGGTGGTCCGAGCCTTATAGTTTATAGTGAGTTCACTGCCAACAAGTGTGTAAGTAACCCAGACTTCTAATTCACCAGGGTATCCTTCTTCTCCATCAGAACTTGTATATGAGAACTGAACTCCATTTTCAACCTCCTTAGGATTCCAGAGCACCTGAGACATACAGTAGAAATAATATGAAGGTATCATGAATGCTATCTTTGGCGTTGACCAAAATCAGCATTTAGATATGAGTTATATATTAGAGAAAGGTAATAAAATAATAGGAATTTTCATGATATTGAACATATACAGTGCGCCATTTCTGTCTGAGCTGGGAAAACCCTTTAATAAAATTCCATACACTCCAATAATGGCAATTTACTAACCATTATGCAATGTGGTTTGTGTTATATGCACATAATTTAAGGAGTATTTATTGAACTGACTGATGTATTTGGAGCACGGACTATCTCAGCTGCAGTGCTGAAAGCAGTTATCTCCTCTCGTAACTTTTACAAATGTTATTCCCCAGAGGAGACAATGCAGAACATTGCTCTGGACATTTCATGGCTCTTTGCTCATTTAGGTCATTTTATTTTTATTGTGATGTCTGTAATAATTTAGACAATTAGCAGAAAAGCTCAACCATTATGTATGTGCCGTAATTTAATTTAGCGTATGATAGCCTAGGGCTTTAGGGTAATTCTAAATGTGTACTTTATTTATAGGATAGAGAAAATGCTTACTGCTTATCTATATAATAAAAAAAATAAAGACAGTAAGTGCAAGTATAAAGAATGTTTCCACTAATACTCTATTAACACTAGCAATGTTTATGGACGAGTGACGTCCGTGATTCGTGAAAAAGTAGAACACGCTACACTTTTTGACAGATCAGAAATACAGCTCCGTAGACCGTGAAAAAAAAGGATGCCACACTGGTGCTGACTCTGCTGTGATATAAACAGGGCATCGGAGTGTGGGCTTGTTTAGGGTAAAGTCGGAAAACTGTTGCCAGCTCCGACTTCAGATCACATATTATAAAATAAAATTATTAATTTAAATTAGTATTGATATTGTATAATAATTTAGATACATAGTTTGTTACATGTGGATTTCAAACAATAGCTTTTTTGTGAATTAGGTTGAAGTCCTACAAAAATGCAGCGTTTTATAGTAGTGTTCCCGCAAAGAGAATGGGATTCATGCTAATCCCATCCACACATTGCAGAAAAAAATCTGCAGCGGAAAAGCTGCGTTTTCCAAAACGTTTGCGCATGTGAAAATTGCAGCATGTCAATTATACCTGCGGTCATGGCGGTCCAGCTTGAAGAGACAGGAAACTCCTGTGCCGGGCGCCTCCTCCACTACTCTTTTTGTATACAGAGAGGCTGTGATGGTGATGTCATGTCATCAGGACCAGTGCAGCCAATCCGCTAAGTATACAGCTGAAAGCAGTGAATGGCTGAGTAGCGGAAGAGACAGCCAGATCAGCACAGGAACAGGTAAGTAGAAAAGTTTTTTCATTTTTTACACGTCCTCATACATTTTTCATTTTTTGCAGAGCCCTGTGTAGAGCCGATATCTACCACTACATGGTCACTGTATTGTGGTAATATTTGGGGGCCCACTCGGATATGTTTGCCCCCCCCTCCCCCCCTGTGCTGAACCCCTAGCTACGGCTCTGGTCAGGAGGCATCTTCAGAAGTTTGTGACCTCAGACCCTGGAAGATTCTGAAGCAGAAGAGTCCCAGTACTCTGTAAAGAGCAAGCTGTATATAGTGCCTGAAATGTACAAAATACATCTACCATTTTTTTTTTAGCAATCAGTAGTGTATATAATTGGAGAAAATTGCAGATTTGGAATGCTTAAATGTCCTTTAAAGGGAGTCTGTCAGCAGGAAAATCATTATCAAACTAACAACAGTGCCTTGTATAGCTGCTTCTACACTTTCCAAAGATGTCTTTCTTATTCTGCATTGCAGCTCCATTTTCATGAAAATCAGTATTTTATTCTTATGCAAATTAGCTTAAAAGGGCTTTAGGGATTTGTCTTCCCAGCAGAGTATCACCATGATGACCAGGGTAGCAGAAATGGCATCTGCTATAGGGGACAACAAGTAAGGGGGCCCATTTCCACTGAAGCCTACAGTGTACTTAGTGATAACTATGGATGATGGAAGAGTATGTGGAAAAAGGAATGCCTACATGTGACATCATTATTGTTACTTTCTTCATATGCTATGATGTCACAGTGTACACAGTGATCTTTTTGTGTATGCATTATACCTGTGCTATGATGCCATAGTGAGCATCATCCCTGTGACATCACTGTGTTTATTATCCCTGCACTGTAACATCACTGTGTGCCAAAGAGGAATCCCGCCCTTCACAGTACGACCAATTTGCTATACAGCACCCCGCAATTTCAGCCACTTCCAAAGTGTGTCTGACCTGCTTTACAGCACCCCATAACTACCCGTCCAGAAGTAGTGAGAGTCTGATGAAGGTCTGTCGACCGAAAAAGTTTTGCATCTCTACATATTAACTGGACACTGTACTATTACCGTTACACTTGGATTATTTAATCCCTTTACATTTGCTGACGCATAATAGCATACCTTGGATATATTATTCACAACTTGTATATACACAGGATTGGTGATTAATAAACTTTCATACCTGCACCTTTGAGTGTGAAGTCTCTTATGTACTGCATGAGTTGGAACCCTACTTCACAGCTCCATTTTCATGGTGTGCCAACTGCACCCTCTTTAACATCACTATGTGCATTATCCCTGTACTGTCACATCACGGTGTGCATTTTCCTGGTACTGTGATATCACCATTTGGATTATCTGTACTTTAATATCACTATGTGCATTAACAATGTGTATAAAAGAGACCAAATAATGGTTTACCGTTTACATTCTGCATTTGCTGCTTAAGCTGGTCATGGCAGAGTGGGGCCCCATTCCAAGTTTTGCCATGGGGCCCTATGGTTACTTAACCCCCCCCCTTCCCGACTGCAGTAATCGGCCAAACGTCACAGGCCCCTCCAGAAAGCTGATCAGCAGGGGAGCCGAGAGACGGATTCTCACTGATCTGAGATGACTGGCCTATCCTAATAAGAGGCCATCAATATTATGATCCCAGAAAACCCCTTCAATAATCGAGAATGCATCTTTTATATCACTTAATGTTTCCGGAGAATAGGTGGTGAATCACCTGAGACTGACCGGTTTCTTGCAATTCTGTAGCAATAACATCTTCTTTGTAAATGTCAGAAAATGGTATCGGAGTGAGTCTGTGATCATAGACTCTCACTGATGTCAAAATAATAGGGTTGCACCTATCTACCCAGCCAGTCATATTGCGGTCAACCACTCATGATGTAATGTTGACAGAGAATGGGTGAAAGGACCAAAATTACCCTTGAATCGAATATGTCAAGCATGCTGTGTGTGAAGAGATAAGCAAAGGAATCTTATTTTCTTGTTGGCTCTGAGGTTTCCAGATTGTGATACATATGGTGTTCTTTGGATATTAAGTGTGTTCTTGGAACCCATAACAAGGATTCTGCGCTTCTTCTGTTTCCTGGTGGCAGATGCACTTCTAGAAATGTATTTTCATATTAGAGTATAAGAATGAGGATTGGGTGTCCTAAGAGTTTATCAAAAGATTACTAAACATAAATCATTGTTAATAAAGAAGCTAAGGGTATGTTCATATTACATTTTTACCACCTGTTTAGCGGATCCCTTTAACGGACATGCTAAAAATGCAAGCAAATAGAAGGACATTTATTTTGCTTGGAGCTTAATGTAAAAAAAACCAAAACAAACGTCTGTTATCTTTGTTGGATACAAAAACAACGGAGAGCAACAGATTTGTTTTTTTTCTTTTTAATATATAAAATAGATTCCCTGCCATTAGCATCCTTTTTATTGTATCTTAACACTTGTATACCATTTAACATTCCTGTAACAGATGTATTTCATAGACATTCATGAACCCTCTTTTAATCTTTCCAATTTTGCATATGTGAAAAAATGTGACTTTTGTCTAATAATCTGAGCTCAGAACTAGGACTGTGGCTATCTTCCACTACAATATATGGGGGAAGGATTCTGCCCGCTCAGGCATTTACAACATACCCACAGACTATGCTATGCAATAAATGTCCGATAGATGCTTTTACAGTGTCTCGAGATGGGAGGTTCCCAACCCCGTTTTGCAGCCATTGTGAAATGAGAGGTCGCTGTGCATGCCTGGATCTTTCCATTCACTTCTTTCGTTGTTCTGATGTCAATGAGCTGCACCGCAAGAGAGTAAAAGATCTGCGTGTAACTTTTAGGTGCAACTCTGTTCTTGCTATTAAGAGTCACTGCACAATTCAGCATCCAGAAACCTCCCAAAGCAACATCTGCTCAATTACCAGCAGCAGCCAGAAGTGACACAGGCTAACCTGTATATTAAACTGTTAAAGTTATACAAACAAAGCAGTTTAGAGAAAAGTGCAGTGTGAACAGTGGCTGAATACCTCCCCTGCTTATCCACACAACTGTTTGTGCAGACCAAGTGGAAAACCGTCATATATTTAAAGATGATCTTTCAAGTCTCTGACAAGAAAGTTTTGGCACCGATAACACTGCACTGTCAGTGGGGCAGGTCTTACAGCGCAGTGTCATGGCTGGAACTGTGAGGAACGCCCACCTGACGGTACACTTCTATAGACTTGTACTGTCAGGGGGACGATCCTCACAGCCCAGCAATGATGTTGAGCTGTAAGGCCGTCCCCTCTGACAGTGCAGTAATATTAGTGCCGAAATTAACGGCATCGATACTTCTGCAACTGGGTACATACGGAAAAGTTGAGTGTGTTGAATTCAGCGCACTGTCAGCTTTCTAGTGGTAGAGGACACGAAAGGTCCTCTTTAAAGTGTGCGGCCACACTACCTTATACTGTGAATATGACATAAATGTCTGAGATGGGAATAGCCCTTGAAACTTAAAACAGTAAGTGTCCCTAAGTGATCCAGCAGACAGCTTATTACAGTGAGGATAAAGCATAAACACATAATCCATTCATGAATGGGAAACTAGCCAATCCTTATTAATGTGCTCCCGTATGTACATAAATACCAATATCCCATTAACTGCCCTTACTTACATTAATGTATATAAATACAGTGTGTAGAGATACAGATTTATTAAGAAGATGCCTTACCTTATCGAAGCCCTTGAGTCCTCCATGGATGCTATTTGGCCCATTGTTAATAGGTAACTGGTAATCCTGCCCATCAACAGTAAATTTACCATTGGCAATCCTGTTTGCAACTCGTCCAACCACTGCTCCAAAGTAGGGATGCTTGTTTAAGTAACCTGAAAAATATCACACGATAAACAAATCCAAGCAGATACCTGGTGCACCGATGTGATACATAGACACAAGCCTGTAACCACAATAAATGTGATATGGAACAAATCTCTACAACTGTTTTACATCCATTCGGGTTATCAAACATAGAATAGTTTAATTCACTTAAACAAGATCATTGTAACCACCAGGCCATTTTTGTTATGCAATTTGGTTGGTAGCACATATAGCAGCACTGCACAGCAACCAGAAGAATCCTACCCACATCTGTCTAATGTTGTGTTGTGGGCAATATGTTTTACACGCATTTCGCCCTATTGACAAGTGGGATGTTAACACCCATTGATCGTTTTATGCATATATTTCCAATAGGATCCCATGAGAAATGGCAGAGTTCTAAGAGATGGTAGAGTGGTAGAATTCTAAGAATTTAAGAAAAAGAATGTAAGAAGTGGAAGAATGGTAGAGTTCTAAGTACAGATGCTCCAGAGATGTGCCTCCTGTCAAATCTCTTAGGGGTGTTCACACACAGGAATTTGACGGTGAATTTAAGGCGGAGTCTGCCTCAAAGTCCGCCTCCCATTCATTTCAATGGGCGATAGTATCTTATTTTTTTGCTAGATGATTTTTTCAGCTAGTGGGAAAAAAAATAAGCATCCTGCTCATTATTCAGGTCGAGAACTTCCACTGAAATGAATGGAAGGCAGAAAATACACCTTTTCTGTCAGCACAGGATTTATGCAGAATTTGTCAAACTCGCAGAATTTGGAATTTGGCCATGCCCAATTAAGGCAAAATTCTGTTGCACTCTCCTCCAAATTCCACTTCAAATTCAGCGTCAAAAGCCGCATCAGTTTTTGGTAAGGAAAGAAACCACATTAGGTATCACTGTGTCCAAAAACTACAGCTTGCACCACAAAAAATTACCCCTTACACAGCTCCATAGATGGAAATAGACAAGTGTGATAATTTAGGGAATTAAACTCAAAATGGCGGCTTTTCCTGGTCCGGACAGCGGTGGTTCATGGTACTGGGCGCCGGAAAGATAGCTTTCAGACGGTCCAAGTGTAAAATAAAAGTGCCTTTATTCAGCTTAACTGCAACATAACAAAACAACAAAAAACCTAGACCACAGTTAGGGTCCTAACTCACTCCTTGAGCCTCTAACTGTCCTGACTATTGCTCAACTCCAGCAACAGTCCTCTGTGGACGCCAGCCCTTCTGGGACAGAGCCTATCTCTCTGTCCTAGCTGGTCCACCCCTGTGGACCCCAGCCCTTTTGGGACAGAGCCTCTCTCTCTGTCCTAGCCGGTCCACCATTTTTCTGCTTCCTGCAGGATACGCCAGCCCCTCTGGAGTTACGTGCCACCACCCAAAGGCGTGGCTGAGAGCCTTTTCTGGCCTGGCCTGGGTCGCTCAACAGCGCTCTCTGGCTCACATACTTACATACCCTCCCCCTCAGCTCACTACCCATGGGGTGAGCTATAATGGGACAAGACATCCTATGATGAAGTCCCTCTTCAACCAAGTATGCCTGTCCAGTATCTCTCCAGAAGTCCCAATCTGGCGGTCTCTTCTTCCAGATTCCGGTTACTTGACACTTCCGGTTTCTCATCACTTTTCTCATCACTTTAACTGCTACGCCAAGATCCTGGCCATTCTGTGCAAGTTTTTCTTCATCACCTTCACAATTCGCCATACAGGGGATCACATCATTTTCATCCCATTTCTCGCCATAGTCTTCAGCCATCCCATTGCATGACTTTGATCCCTTTAGTGAATAGCCGTAAAAATCTTCATCTTCACCTATCATGAATTCACAGGAGCTCAGAGACCAACTAACACGTACTTCATGCACATCAATGTCTTTAGAGTATAACTGTATCTCAGGAACTTTTTCCGTAAGCTTCATCTCAAAGCAAACTTTGCCATCACCATCAAGGATTAGAAGTTTAGGAGACATAGGCTTCGTGCTCTCCTCTTTGTTTGAGATACACAAGCTCTGTACTGCAATATCTTCTCCTTCTGCACGAGGGCCATACCGTACACCCTCACATAGCTCACGCTGAACTACATTTTCTGGCATGTCTTTAACAACTGTCACATCATTGGACAGGTCACTCATGTCTGTCTGACTTAATGATTCTCCTTTCTCTGCCTCTATGCTGGCAGCTTTTTCCAATTCTAATGCCTTCTGTAGCGCACAAATCTCTGATTCCAGCTCCAGAACTTTCTTCACTGCGACATTTTTCTGTGCCGCTTCCATCTCAGTCTTTACTAGTGCACCTTGCAGCTCTGATTCTTTAGAGGTTAACAGGTTCTGCAGCGAATCCTTCTCAGCTTCTAGTGCTGACAGCTTTGAAGATAGGGCAGATGCCGACTGTTCAGTATTGGCTAGAGACTGCTGCAATCGATCCAATTCTTCTCTTTTAGATGCCACTTCGGATTTTAACTGTTCAATCTGAGAAGTGCGCTCTTCCAACTTTATTTCTGACTCGCGCTTCACGTGATCCATCTGAAACTCCAGCTGTTTCTTGATGCGTGCAATTTCCTCCTGCTGGTTCACTTGCACCTTTAGTTTAGCAACAAGCATTTTTAGATCTACAATCTCAGCAGACAAATTAGACAGGTTTCCCTCAAACTGAATCTTCATGTCTTCTATCTGGAGGTCCAATTCTCTCTTGGCCTTTTCCAGCTTGTCATAAGCATTAGCTTTGTTCTCATACAATATCTGCACAGATTCCAGGTTTTTCTCAACTTCATCCTTGGAGCTAACCAAATTCTCCATTTCAGTGCACAGTTGCTTGTTGAGCCTCTCTAACTCGGCCTTCAATTCAAGGGCCTCTGCTTCAGCACGGTCACGTTCTTCTGCATATCTAGCAGAAAGAGTCTTCTCTTCACCAAGCAGCTGATCAAACTTTTTCTGCTTCCTTTCCAAATTTGACACCATCCGACGTTGATGATCAAGATCTACACCTACATCTTCTAGTTCCTGCTGCAGTCTAATTTTCATCTTCTCAAGTTTGTCATAAGCAGCAACCTTCTTCTCAAACCGTTGATTTGTAGCTTCTAGCTCCTTTTGCAACTTTTCCTTTAGTTCTTCAACAGAGTCCAAGGACCCAATACTATCCTCCATTTTTTTCTTCATATCAGTTGCCTGAGCCTGTAGTGTTGAAATCCGCTTTGTCAAATCTCTTTTTGCTATCTCCTCTTCCTCTAGTTGCTCAAGGAAACCATTTTTCTCATCTTCCATTTGTTTTAGTTTTGTACTAAGGTCAAGCTTCTGACGGGTTTCTTCTTGCAAAAGTTCCTGAGTGTCCTGAAGCTGAGATTCTAGTGTAGAAAAATCTTTGAAAAGTTTGATAAACTTGCTGTCTGCTTGAGAAAGAAGCCCTGTGACATTATCCAATTTCACCTGCAGACCGTTTGCCTTGTCTAGCAGTTCTGCTTGAAACCTGTCCCCTTCGGTGACTTTTAGTTGCAGCTCTTGAAGTTGAGTCTCTACTTTTTTGTGACTCTCCTGTAAGGCTTGCACTTTCTGAGCATGGACAGACGACATCTCCATCAACTCTTTGTCTTTATTTTGCGCCAAAACAGACAATTTCTCTTTATCTTCACAAGATCTTGACAGCGCCCTCTTCAGGCTGCATATTCTAGCTTTGAGTTCCATTTCAGTACCACATTTTCATAATGACTAGGATATGAACTCTTTACAGTTTCAAGCTCTTTCTTTAACTTAAGGTTCTCTTTTTCTGATACCTCAAGTTGCCATTTCCAATCAGATATTTCATCTTCATAAATGAACCTGATGGTTTTAATCTCATCTTGAAGCTGCTGCACCATAATATTTTCATCTTTGGCGCTTTGATGCACTCCAATATGAGACATACACTCAGTAGGGACATATTCAATCATAGAACAGAGGTGCTTTAGAAACACTGAGTCACTCTTATGCAACCCTTTATCTTTACTTGCACTCCACATGATCTGTTCCGGGTTTTGTATCTCTCTGCATTCAGACTGCTGCACTAATAAACCTGTGCATAATTTCTCTGCTTTTTTACAAGCTGAAATTCTCTTTTTCTTGCCCATGGTTTACTAACAAGATTACACAATATTCCACAGCAACCTTGGGTTCAACCAGCAGCAATTTTTTTTGCAATCTTCAGCAGTCACATGTATTCAAACAGTTAACTTATGTGGCACTACAACAACCAGCATTTTCTTCTGTCTTCCACAGAAAACACCAACATGGCACCATAGCCTTTCACATAGACTGTTTGCAATATCCATCTTCTATACACATTGCATACTTTCTTGCCATCAGCAAACACTTCACAGACTTCTGTGCCACAGTATACACAAAGTCCATTCCCTGGATTCCTCTTCCAGAGTTTTACTTTCACCAGGTTTTACAAACACCTTGCTATGTTGCAATTCACTCACCCCCCTCCTGGGTTTCTTCAGTTGAAATCACAGATTTCTTCCAGCTGTAGGCCACAATGCACACTTTGCAGTACTGCAATCACCAAACACTTGTCTTCCAGGACTTGCGTGGATCTCTTTATGCGCACTTTCTCCACCACATGTGATAATTTGGGGAATTAAACTCAAAATGGCGGCTTTTCCTGGTCCGGACAGCGGTGGTTCATGGTACTGGGCGCCGGAAAGATAGCTTTCAGACGGTCCAAGTGTAAAATAAAAGTGCCTTTATTCAGCTTAACTGCAATATAACAAAACAACAAAAAACCTAGACCACAGTTAGGGTCCTAACTCACTCCTTGAGCCCCTAACTGTCCTGACTATTGCTCAGCTCCAGCAACAGTCCTCTGTGGACGCCAGCCCTTCCGGGACAGAGCCTATCTATCTGTCCTAGCTGGTCCACCCCTGTGGACGCCAGCCCTTTTGGGACAGAGCCTCTCTCTCTGTCCTAGCTGGTCCACCATTTTCCTGCTTCCTGCAGGATGCTCCAGCCCCTCTGGAGTTACGTGCCACCACCCAAAGGCGTGGCTGAGAGCCTTTTCTGGCCTGGCCTGGGTCGCTCAACAGCGCCCTCTGGCTCACATACTTACACAAGGTATAATAAACAGGTATCAAAGATATTTTTAAACGTTTTTTAAAGATATTAAAACATAATAAAAACAATATGGCATAGCCAGGATCGTGCCGGCATGTCATTTTTACTGCATAGTGAACAAAACCTTAAAAAAACATAACCTGTAAGAATATAGCATTGCGATTTTTTTTTTTTTCAATTTCACCACATTCTAATTATTTTCATTGTCACATACTGTACATCTGTCATTGACAGAAAAATAAAAAACGTTATGTTTTTGGAAGATGAGGCAGAAAACCCGAAAATGCAAAAATAGAAAATCGCTGTGTCCTCAAGTGGTTAAGATCACTGTACAACTTTAATAATAACACTATACTTTGCTGATAACATTTCCTGCATTGCAAGTATGTTCAATAGGTGAAACATATTTCAGCAATTGGAGTTTCCTCTTCTCTGTAGAGGCTTTGCACATCTGCTGACTGCTACCTTCAGTTGTCTTCCTTTCCACTGTGGCATCTCTGTGGTCACATGTCCTATTAAAGGCACAGGTGCATTTCCCTTTTATGTTGAAGATGTAGTACTCTACTCAAACTTCCAATTCTTTCTCCTATTGTACCTTGCTCAATAATTGTATTCCTTTTCCTTCAAACGTGACTTTTCTCAAGCCTCCTTAATGCCCTTGGTCCTTCAGCAGCTGTTTCTTGGATTGCTCTTCTTGCTTCCTACCTTGGCGCTTGCCTCATGGCTGCCCGTATGATGCTTAGTACTTCACTAACATGGCTTATCCAGATTTAAAACGATTCTTCAGCTAATATTTTTTTTTTTTTTACAATAAACGTATATTGTATAGCTAAACTACTGGAATACCTCCTCTAAAAGGGAACCTGTCAGGTGAAAGTTGGACACTAGATCACTCACAGCTCCTTATGGACCTGGGGTTTAGTGTCCGATATAGACCTGTAGTAACGCCATTCATGCCTGCATTAAAACAAAAGAAAACCTCAATACTTACCTAGAGATGGCTCTGATGCTCCCACTGACTGCAAGTTCTTCATTAAGATGGGGATGTCCGAGGTCTAGCACATGCAAGGAAGCTGAGGTGTAATCCACCGATTTCACTGAAGAACTGTGGCGGCGCCGGGAGTACACGACAAAGTGTGCAGGCCGACTCCCTCCCAATGTGGAGTCAGATGATTATACAGCAGGTCCTATCCTACTCCATGACATCGGAATGGAACTCCTCATTGAAGTTAATGAGGCAAGGATGGGACTATGACATCAGTCCCCCCTCGGCGTGTGCATGTAGCCTAAATGTTTTTTTTGGTATGGATGGCATTTAAAGAGGGCTATTTTCCTAGTTCCCTCTTATTTCTGTAACATGGTCACCAGCTTCTCAGATTACTCTATGCACTGTGTGCTCTGGTAATCTGAGACAGCCTCCTCTGCTCCTTTTTGGTCCAAGTAAGAGCATGGGGCGTGTCTCAGACTACCAAAGCACAGTGTGCCAAGAGTTGTTTGAGTAGCTGGTGGCCATTTTACTGAAACAAGAAGAGGGCACCAGATGTATTAATTATGTATTATTCATTTATTATAACATAATTATGTAATATTCATTTTATTGTGTTCGCAGGGTCATTTTAGGTTTAGCTAATGATACTCTCCTCTGTAAAATCAAAAAATTCCTATGAATCACATCAACAGCATACTAGGAGCTTTTTGACATGCATTTTATATGTTTTTCGTGTTTCATTTAGTTTTTTTAGCATGCAGTTGTGGATATCGCACAGTATCTCGACATATTCATCAAATGTAACATAATAATCTTTTTAGTTATAAGAAAAAAAGGCAACTAGAGTCAGACTACAGACATAATGTGCCTGGTCCTGATAGCTAATATTTCAGTATTACATAACCCTTTTTAATACTTGGTAAATCTACTCTTTGGAGGTTTTCACTGTCTTGTGAGGTTTTAACACATCACATGTTTATTTTTGGCACTTGTTCATATTCGGTCTGTCTGTCTGTCTTCTATACAGATGCAGAATTTGCTATATAAGAAGTTCAGTGAGTGTTGGTTTTATCTATGCTACACTTCCTATGTAACTGATGTTATCACTATACACAACTACCATCACACCTTTCTAGCACTCAAATCATTGTGAAACTTAAATTATTTTTCTAAAGAACTGCAAAAAGGTATTTATACCCATTACATTTACTATGACATTCATGACACCCAATGATTTAGGATCTATATAAGCATCTGTCACCTTTAAGGGATTATTTAGTTTCAAAGGTATTTATTGAATTACAACAATTAGGTACAACATAGTCAATGGCATGTCAAAAGCAAATACAATCATAAATGGCATAAAAAAATGCAGCAAATGATCAGGCTAACACTAGATACCATTAGACATTATACAAAGAAAACATAAGAGAAATAAAGAGAAGGTAAAAAAATATGAAGATCAACCTAGGGTAATGGGGAAAAATATAGAGATAAATGGCGCTACTATGGACTTTAGCAGTGGAAAATGACTCCTAAGGGTCCGCCTAAAGGAAAGGGTGGGAATACAAGGGGGCTGAATACAGCTGAAGATAGTATGAAAGACCTGGGATGTGAGACCTATTGACCCAAGGAGTCCAGACTTTAATCAAAAGTTAGGCAGGTATCAGATATAATGGAATTCATTTTCTCGTGAAGCATAATGGTGTCTACTCGTCACATAACCTCAGTCACCGACATACTTAGTCGAAGAGGTACTAAGTATGTCCTATTTAAGGAATTATTTATAGGTAATCTGTTTTTTTTCCACCATAAACAGGCCCCATCATATGCAGGATAGGGTAATTCCTATTCCATTGGTTATCCTCTGTAATCTTTCTTTTGCAGCAGAGTGAAGTTATAGATGGTTGAAAGCATAAAAAGTCCTATGTAAATTACCCTAAGTAGTCAGGTTTACCGAAGAGCAGCTTCAACCTAGTCACCTTGAATCAATCTGCATCAAGTACATGAGAAATGGGATTTCTCATTGACTTTACTGCTAATGCATTATGATGCAAATTTTCCGCATGTAATTCTGAATGTATGCTTGTACCATTGAAAAACCTTGAAACATGACTAAGGATATTAGCTATAGCAGAGACACCCATCTGTAGACAGTACTGTATTGTAGCATTCCCAGCTGGACTCCAGCAAGGCAAACCAGTACTCTTTAGGCCGAAGCCCCACATTGCAAAAACGCAGTTTTTTCTGCTGCGGAAATGCTGTGGCAAAAAACACTGCGTTTTACAGTACCTGCAAAGTGACTAGGATTCTGGCTGATCCCATCCACACATTGCAGAAAAAAAAATCTGCAGCAGAAAAGCTGTGTTTTGAAAATCGCAGAATATCAATTATACCTGCGGAAATGCTGGCGTTTTCCCTATAGGTATATTATAGGCAGAAAGTCCGCATAGAATAACTCAGCAAAAACGCAATGAAAAACGCTGTGTTTTTTTTTCGCAGCTTTTCTTTGCTGCGTTTTGCCACAGATTTCTCTCTATGCATTTCAAAATCCACTACTTTTTCACAACATATTCAGCCTACTGTGGATATGTCTGCAACAATTTCACCACATCTGAACATGGCCTTAGGAAAGACATGTAAACAGGTTTCATTCTACCGCTTTACATTTTTGACAGCTCTGTTTTTGATGGATTTGAATGGGTTCAAACTAAAGCCTTCTGTTTGCATCTGTCATGCAACTGGATCATGTAAAAATTTGTGCAAAGAAATAACGGGAAATATAAAGACCTGTATGTCAACAGTTATCTCAGGTTGTCGGAGCCTACCCCCCACAGGGCCAGTAAGAGGAATAAGAACCCAGAGGGTAATGCAAGTACTCCATTCACTTCCATGGGAGTTCCGAGAACAGCAGAGCAAGTATGCATGCTGGGAGTTGTAGTTTTACAACAGCTGGAGTCCTGAAGGTTGCCTACCCCTGGTTTAGGATCTAGTGTCGGAAAAGGAGAAGAGAGAAAAAAAGAAGACAGAGAGAGAGAGGGAAAGGAAGGGTAGATGGGGTTTGTGATGTTGGGAGAGATATTCAATAGTTATATGGAGAGTATTATTTATTAGGGGAGGAGATATTGTAATCAATATGGCCACTATAAGGTGGAGAACTTCTTAGATAAAGATTTATTCCATTGGGGCACTGAGGTACCTAGTTTTCATTGACATTGTTCAGCATAAAAAAGTAAATGGCTATTATTATTCTCACTTCGTAATATCTATAAGATAGAGGTGGTACGAGTGGGAGTAAAAGACAGGGCACAGAAATTTTCAAAATCAGTAAGTATCTATACAAGTCAAATAGTCGTATTCTCATATAGGAAGCCTTGACCTGTGTGTAACAAGTAGGGGATTACTTTGGGTGGCGATAGAAGCGAGTGGGATGGCCTGTGTACTTTCCTAAACTTGTTTAAAACATACATGAGGTGCGTGCATGACTTAGAAGGTCAAAGAATTAATATTGTCCATTATGAAGACTATTTGGTCGGAGGTGCTCACACACAATTACTAAGGTTTTACAACCGGTTTTATTACAAATGGATAAGGTTACTTTTACTATCAAATGGTACAGGTTCTCCAATAAACTTCTTCTTTCTCTCTAATATTGTAATCACTTACATAAATCTTCATTACATTTAGATCATTTATTAGATCATTTCATTGGAGCATTTCATTCTATTCCAACAACTACTTCTTGGTGCATTCAGGAGGAATAGCTGTCAGGGAACGAATGTTCGATCAACAGCTATAGAAGGTGAATGGGAACCTTTAAGATGCAGCCACACTGTGCAGTTGGGTGCAGTTAAAACTGCATCAGAAAAAATTGCATACAATTTTGATGCTGTTTTTTATGCTACAGGTGTTGAATAAATGTTTTTCACGCATGTAAGATTAAGAAACTGCCACAAAAACCGCTTAAGGCCAGGGCCCCACGTGGAGGTGTTTTCTAGCGAATCCCATCCAAACATTGTAGAAAAAAAAAGCGCAGCAGAAACGCTGAGATTTACAAAACCGTTACAGTTTTGGAAATCACAGCATGTCAATTATACCTACGGAAACGCTTGCGGTTTCCCTATAGGTACAACTGAAGCAGAAAGTCCTCAGAGGAAACCTCTGAGGACTTTCTGTGAAAAGCGCTGTGGGAAAAAACTGCAATGCATTTCTACCGTGGCGCACTACATGGGGCCTTAGCCCAACTAAGGCACAACTTTGTGGAAACGCAACGTTTTTTGGCTTGAAAAGGAATATCAAGTATAAAGGAAGCTCTTCTTCATTTCCCTTCTGTTAAATCCACTCTTGGCTTTGGCTCAAAAAACCACAGCAAAATCTGCAACAAAAAAAAAACCGCTGCATTTCTGCAATGTGGGGCCTTAGCCTAAGGCTATGGCCACATGTGGCGGTCAGCTGTGGAATATCAGCAGCAGATTATCCCACAGCAGATCTGCCTGCAACAAAATACAGACACGTATAACAACCAGAAGGTATAGCGGTTTTCAAAGATTAAAAACTGCCATAGAATCTGCAGCAATAATTGACATGCTGCGCATTCCAGGTTTTCTGCAGCGTGTGGATGGGATTTCTTTGAATCGCATACAAATCACTACTACTATAATTTGTAGCGGCTTAGCTGGCAGCAATTCCACCAGTGATTAACCCAAAGCAAACTCACAATGTGTGGACACGCCCTAAAACTGCATGCAGTTTTTTCCAATGTAGTTTTAGTCTAAGGCCCAACATTTCAAATAAACTTCTTTTTTTGTTGCATATTTGGCTGCGTTTTTTTTTTTAGCCAAAGCCAAGAGTGGCTACAAAAGGAATGAGAAATATATAAGAAGTACTTATACTTCTATCTTATGCTCAATCCACTCCTGACTTTGGTTCGAAAAGCAGCAGCAAAATTTGCAACAAAAAAAGCTGCCTTTCCGCAACGTGGGGCCTTAGGCTTAACAGGTCCCAATTGCACCTTGGAAATGCACCTTCAGATTTCCATGAGCAGGATCTGTCAATTATCTAATAAAAGCAGCCACCTTCTTTTGTTGCAGATTTTGCTGTGTTTTTATGAGCCAAAGCCAAGAGTGGTCACAAAAGTAATGGGAAATATATAGGAAGCTTTTATACTTCTACATTCTGCTTAATCCACACTGAGACTTTGGTTTAAAAAAAAGCTGCAACATCTGTGTCAAAAAAAGATGATTTTCCACAACATGGGTCCTCGGGCCTCAGCCGTAGCCCCCTTGCACACGACTGTGTGCGGGCCATAATTGAACGACATGGCCGGCACACGGATGTCATCTGTGTGCTGCCCGTCCACCGGCCTTGCTTCCGCGGCCCCATTCAATAAATGGGGGCCGTGGAAGCACGGCTGCGAAACTAGATTGAAATAGGAAAAATCCGGATAACTCACAGTTGTGTGCATGGGCCCTTAAGTGTATATCAAACCAATATGTAGCATACCAGACGGATAAATAATGAAAGAAATAAAACTCACCTTCTAAACTATCAAACCCGAGAACAATATCTGTGAAATTTCCATGTCTGTCTTTGGTTTCTAAACGAGTTATGATGCAGCCAAAGGATATGATCTCTGCCTTGACAAGGTCTGACTTAAGAAGAAACTTCTCCACCGTCTTGCCATCTGGCAGGTTACCAAACACATCTCTAGTCACTGATGTCATTGATCTGGTAAAGCAGAAGTGAAAAATATGATAAATCACTATAGAGGAGATGTTGCTGATACACAGGTGAATACCTGGTTGCGCAGAAGTTATATGAAGACTTATTAGATTGTTCAGATATGAGGGCATTTTCTGGGCTAAAAATATTCATGACCTATCCAAAGGATAGGTCAGGAATATCAGATTAGTGGCAGTTGATACACATAGAATAGAAGAGGAAGGAGACAGCAGGACAAAGCTATAGTAAATGTTTGGATCTGAGAGATTATATAGTGGTCTCTGGACCTATGTGACCATTTGCATGGGAGAGGCACACACAGTCCCCTAAAATTCTCCCTTGTTTGAATTAATTTGTATCCAAACACAATGGAACAAGTTGGGGTATATTCAGACAGTGGAAATGGAAGTGCAATTTGAGGTAGACTTCCGCTTCAAATTCCTCTTCCACTTCTGCTCCTCCAACGGCAGAAAGCAGAAGCAGAGCTTTGGCTTTCTACCGCAGATTTTCCCCTGCCGATCAGGCACAAATGAATCCATGCCAAGTTCAAGCACGACTCTTATTTTTTCAGTGTCCTGCCTCAAAATCAGCACCAAATTTCACTGTGTGACCATACTCTTGCAACACTGGCACTATTAGGCACCTTGCACCACTGCTCAACACCTTCTCTGTGATGGTATAATGAAGTCTGCCTGTCTTTTTTATTTAGATAGAGTGGGGCATACTCAGGGGGCACGGTGAGGGTGTTTTTTTTTAAAGTGTTAGCATTTTGCTATGGAGCACGATGGGTGTGTACAGTATATTATCAGGGGCTACAGTGTGGATATTTTTTATACTGAGGTTGATTCTGGTAGTTTATTTTTTGTTATAGGCTAGGTTGTGGTGTAAGTTTTTTTTTTTTTTTTAATGATGGGTGGAGAGCATCAAAAACAGATTCCACACCATCTAAGGGCCGGTTCACATCTGCGTTCGGCTTTCCATTCGGGGAGTCCGCTTGGGGACCCCCGAACAGAAACCTATACGCATAGAAAAGCGGTTTACCTAAGGAAACCTGCAGACCCCATAGACTATAACGTGGTCCGTGTGGTTTCCGCTCGATTTCCGCACGAAGCAAGCAGAGAGAAAAGTGCTGCTTGCATGTTTTGTGCGGAAACCACATGGACCCCATTAGGTAACTGCTGTTCTATGCGTATAGATTTACGTTTGGGGGGTCCCCCCAAAGTGGACTCCCCGAACGGAAAGCCGAACGTAGATGTGAACCGGCCCTAACCTAAAATCAGTCCTGTCTGGAAATAAGAGATTGCTGTATGTATACATTTTTTGTTGCCTTGCATGCACAAATATGTGTGCACATTTTACATGTATTGCTCATGGTTTCCCTGGAAATAAATCTACAAATATTTCCCCGAAAAAAATGCAGCAGTTTTAGCAGAACACTCCAGCAAAAGTATATGCAAGCACTTATACAGTCATTTATACATAGAAATACTTATCAAGTGCAAGGATTTATTTGCGACAGTCATGTATACCGTAAGCCAGAATACTGTGGTATAGAGATAGAAACATAGTAGTTTTTCAGATCCTAATAAGACACAAGGAGCCTTTTCATGGGTATTACATAAAGCAGCCATTGAACATGTAACTGATCGGACATTACTCTATACAGAACCCAAAATGCAAACATCTGGCTCATTATAAAGTGCAGAAATCAGGAAATACCGCACCTGAATCACAATGCTGCAGAAGTCTCATGTGACCTGTATTCACTGTCAGTCACTTCTTCCTGTGTTCTCTGCAGATGGAGGAGGAGACAGTTCCTGTTTCTACTGAAGCTAAAACTTTATTCAGCGGAAACAGGAGTCCTGGAAGGAGCTGTGTGCTGTGGACATGGATGGCAGGCTACGCTCTCTGCATTCTGTCCACTTGCCTCATGCCAGGTTCACATAGGAAGTGAAATAAAAAATAAGAGAAGCATTTTATACATTGTTTTATTTACAGGTTTACTTTCTTTAGCATAAATGCAAAAAAACTGCACCTATACTAAAAAGTAGATTTGTTCTACATCATTCATTGATGTTAAAAAACTCGGTTCTCATGTATGTTTTTTCCTTCCATCAGATGTATATGTCAGGAGTATTCACAAAGTTCCTGAGCCCCAATACAAAATATGTAATGTGGCCTCTTCTTACCATGTGCTATTTGTAATACTAGCATCTTCTTATGTTGTAGGGAGGCCTGTAGTGATCACTATCTCTCCATCCCCTATAGCTAAGCCCCTGGACGCAGAGGCGTAGCTAGGGGTTCAGCACAGGGGGGGGGCGAACATGTCCAAGTGGGCCCCTAACTTGGACTTGTCGTATGCCGATACTATCTGTATACGGTGAGCGTGTAGTGGTATATAGCAGCTCTACACAGGGCTCTGCAGACGATTTAGGTGAATACAGGGCAGTAGCATTTAGTGACTTACTGGTAACGTCTCTGACCAATCCTTCACATTTCCCATCTCTTTCATCTGGAAGGCCATGACCACTTCTTCCAGTCTCTGTAAAGTTTGTAACACAGACATCTTTGGCTCCTCACTTTTCCAGGCACCTGACCCACATTGTCCTCACCTGCACCAAGCCCCCATCCTACTGCTACCCCAATTATAAAATATATAATATAACCCCCTATAATGAATAATACCCCCAAGTGTATCTTTAAGTTAATAACTTCCCTGTGCACCCCTTTAAATAGTGCCCCTTATTAATAATGCCCCAGATGTTTCCTAATTAAAAAGGGGAAAAAAAATTATTGGGGTTCCAATACCCCGGACCCCAGGATCAGCTGTTTGAATGAACCATGGTACCTGTGTAAGCGCCATGACACCTTCTCTGTTTACATAGTGTCATTCTTTTCATAGCGGCCATGTAATGTAACTACAGCCTCGTCCTATACATGTCTATGTGACAAGGCTGGAATGACATCACACGGTCACTATAAACAGACAGCGTGTGATATAAACAGGCACCATAGCCCCTTCTTACAGCTGATCAGTGGGGAATCACTTATCTCTTATTGATGTTTTATTCTGAGGATAGACCATCAATAAAATAGAGCTGGAAAACTCCTTAAAGAGGACCTTTCATGTCCTCATGTATATGCTGTTTTACATACCGCTAGAAAGCCGACGGCACGCTAAATTCAGTGCACTGCCGGCTTTCCCGTTATATGGCCCGGGGCTGGAGATATCGGGGGTCTTAGTTTCACGGTTTACTGTCAGAAAGGCGTTCCTGACAGTCTAGCTGCGCTGTGAGGAACGCCCTCCCTGACAGTTCTCGTTCATAGACTTGTACTGGGTGGGGTGTTCCTCACAGCTCAGCGTCATCGCCAGGCAGTAAGGAACGCCCCCTCTGACAGTACAGCGCTATGGGTGAGTACAGAGAGGGGGCGTTCCTTATAGCCCAGCGATTACGCTGAGTTGTAAGGAACGCCCCCCAGTACAAGTCTATGAACGAGAACAGTCAGGGATGGCATTCCTCACAGCGCAGCTAGACTGTCAGGAACGCCTTTCTGACAGTAAACCGTGAAACTAAGACCCCCGATATCTCCAGCCCCGGGGCACATACTGGGAAAGCCGGCAGTGCGCTGAATTCAGTGCGCTGTCGGCTTTCTAGCGGTATGTAAAACAGCATATACATGAGGACATGAAAGGTCCTCTTTAAGGCTAAGGCCCCACGTGGTGTCCTGCAGCAAAAAAAGAGCTGCAGGAAAAACCGCAGCGGCGACGCATCGCGGTTTTTCCTGCAGCACTTTACACAGAAAGTTCGCAGAGGTTTCCTCTGTGGACTTCCTGCTTCAATTATATCTACAGGGAAACCACCAGCATTTCCGTAGGTATAATTGACATGCTGTGATTTCCAAAACTGCGTCTGTTTTGGAAATCGCAGCGTATCTGCTGCACATATTTTACTGCAAAGTGGGGATGGGGGCCACACATGTGGCGAAAACCCACAGAAACAAACCCGGCATTTTACATCTACCAAATCCCATCCACACATTGCGGAAAAATACATGCAGCAGATGCACTGCGATTTCCAAAACCGTTGCGGTTTTGGAAATTGAAGCATTTCAATTATACCTACAGAAACACTGGCGGTTTCCATATAGGTGTATTGAAATCAGAAAGTCCACAGAGGAAACCCCTGTGGACCTTCTGTGAAAAGCGCTGCGGGAAAAACCACAATGTTACCGCTGCGGTTTTTCCTGCAGCGCTTTTTTTCTGCAGCCCACTATGTGGGGCCTTAGTCTTATTAAAACCCAAGTACCACCTTAATTAAATTAATTGACCCTCATATTATGCCCCTGATTCCCCCTGACATAAATACTGCACCTCTAATGGCTCCTTATATTAATGACCACCCCCTTATTTTCATAATGCCTCCTAATATAAATGATGCCCCCTAATGGCCCCTTATATTAATAACCTCCCCCTTGTATTAATAATACCCCGTAATAACCCTTATATAAATGACCCCCCATCGTCATAATGCCCCCTAATGAATCCTCCCTTTATAGTTATATTTCCCCCTCCTATCCACCCCTTTTACTATTAATATACCCACAACTGCACTAAAAAAAACAAAAACAAAAGTCATACTCACCTGCGATGCTGATGAAAGGAGCCGCCGGCGCTTCCTCCCTGTCCACTCACAGGACGTCTGTGTCTGAGCGCGGGCGGCGCGTTGTTGTGACGTCATCGTGCCGCCCGTGCTGAGAACAGACATCGTCTGTGGTCTCGGCATTTTGTAAATACTGTTTTGTAAATACTGTTAAGTTGCAGGTTACCTTTTAACTAGATCGGTGTCTGCAGACACCGATCTAGTTAGAAATAAAGATTGTATTAATGGCGGCCCCGGGGTGGGCCCCCAAAAATTCAGTGGGCCCGGGGCAGCCGCCCCTCTGCCCCCCCTGATAGCTACGCCTCTGCCTGGACGTATATCTGAAGGCTGCGACATATGCTACTGTATAGCTGACTTTGCGCCCCGACCCGAGGGTGCTGCTGCTTCTACTCACAAAAAAATACAATGGTGCTCAGTCTGCAGTCGCATCATCCTTGGTGTCGCAATGTGACTCTATTTACTTACATTAGTGAAAAAATCGCAGGCAAGTCACAGCACTAGCCTAAAGGGAAAGGACACTGATGCACAGAGGTGTAAAATGACATTCCAGGTCTTAGGACCCTTGCAGACTACCATGGGGTAGGTCAGTGTGCTATCCGGGTTTTTCATTTCTATCGGCCCACACACATGACCGTGTATTACACGGATCAGTGTGCGGGTCAACAGTCTGGGCCGCAAAAATCAGGACAGGTTTCTGTTCCTGTCCGGTTTTGCGGCTGTGCTTCCACAGCTCCTATTCATGGAATGAATGAGGCCGTGGAAGCACGGGCAGCACACAGCCGCACATGTACCTGCCATAACATTCAATCACGTCAAGCGGAGAGCCTAAATCCACATCTGTACCAGGCCAGGGGCGTACAAAGACAATATAGATCCCGATTGGAAAATATAATGCAGGCTGCCCCACTGTAAGGGAATTGCCAGTTGAGCAATTCCCCAGTAGCTACTGCAGAAGCATGGGGGGAGGGGCACAACAAAACAGTGGACCCTAAGCTGAATCCCCCCCCCCACTGTCCCTGCCTACTTGCCTGATCTGTCCTAGGCGACAACCAGCAACAAGTCGACAGTCCCTGCTTATAATAAGTGAAAACACAGACAGGACGAACAACAACAAAGGGAGGTCAGCTAGCCAAGGGGTCGGTAACAATCAAGCAATGCAGTATAGAATCACAATCCAAAAGAATAGTCACAGACAAAGCCAGAGATCAGAAATAGGAATACAGGTAACCAAACAGCACGGAGTAAAGGCAGGTACGCAGAAGCAATAGCAAGCGCTAATGTGACTGTGAGCAAAGAATAAATAAGAAGGAAAAACCCGCCCCAGACTTGATATGACGATAGGCTGTCAATCACACAGGAAAGACTAAAATTAACTATTAGTGGAGCAGAGGGAAACCAAGGTGAAGGAGACAGGTGTGGCAGAAAATCAATTACATAGTCTAGGACAGTGTTTAGACTGAGCAACAAGAATCTTAAACAAGGAATCAAACTGAGCACGCCTCCTGCACCGCCGCGTGCGGGCGGAGGGTGGAGCAGAGACCTGAACAGGCAGAGACGTTACACCCACCTTCCAAGGGATTTATCATTTTTACTATTATTATTGTAAGTTGAGGAATTTTTTTTTGTAAAAATACTCATGATCAACTTCAGTGTCAGAAAAAGTAGAGCTGTTTCTACACAGTATTTTTCAGTGTATTTACACCAGACAACTGGAATAAATACATTGATCATTTATATTTCTACAGCCATGAATTTCCTGGTTTCCCTCACATAGCAATTGATAATTCTGGATGCCTGCAGCCACCATTAGGGGGAGCTCGGTACATAGGAATTAATGCAGCTATATCAATCTCTTTGCACTTAGCTGGTCTAGTGGCAATTGCAAGAAAGTACAGTGAACCTATGTTGAGAAGAAGCAGAAGTTCAGCGTAACTTCCCCACCTCTCTACCCCACAGGGGTCTGCCTCTGGTAGGTACACTACTACACCCTAGTATGAGGTATCATTTAGAGTACTGGTCTACTCATATTGCGAAGAAACACATTATGGGCCCTACTAAGTCTACCTAGTCCACTCAGGAGTTCAGCAGCTGCTATAGCTGTTGGGCCCCAGCAGCAATGCTCTCAATCAGTGCCTGCACTGATCGCGGGCATGAATTCCCCCTGGCTCCTCGGTCAAAGCTAACCAAGGCACCATTTTCCTGGGTGGATCATCACCATTTTGGGATGGATCGCCGGCCCTCTGAACAAGATCCAAGGCAATCCATTGCCGTGATAGCTGAGAGTCTATTGAAGGCTCCCAGGCTTGTAAGGCACTAGCTTCTATTACAGGCTTCTCTATGCAGCTTGTAATAGAAGCACAGTTATTTTGCAATTCATTAGCATTGCAATACATTTTATTAGTGGTCAAACCCCCTGGGAATAAAGAGCCCTAGGGGGTCTAATAAGTACAATAAAAAAAAAAAGTTAAAAGAATATAAAAAAATTAAAAAAAGAAATAAACACCTAGAACTATATAAAAGCATATAAAAGTACAATAAAAAGAAACATACTCATTAGATATCCTTGTGTCCAAAAATGCCCAGAATACAAACTTATAAAAATATTTTTCATATACAGTAAAAGCCATAACAGGGAAAAAAATCAAAAGAGCTGAACTGCTGTTTTTTCGCTGTTTCACCTCTCATAATTTAATTTGAATGAAAAGTGATCAAAGCAATAGAAATTCCCCAAAATGGTATAACTAAAAAGTACATCTGAAAAAAAAAACCTTATGCATCTCTGTACATGGAAATATAAAAAAGTATAGCGACCGCAATAAATATTTTTAAGGGGTTAAAATGTAAAAAAAAAAAAAAAAACTATATAAATTTGGTATCCCTGGAATCGTACCAACTGATATACAGCTGACATGTCATTTTGGCTATACAGTGAATGCCATTAAAACAAAGCCTGTAAGAAAGTTGCACAAACGCCTTAACGTTGTGCTGAAGATGACATCATGTGCTCTCCTAGATCCCTCACTGGTTCTTCCTAGAAGCTGCATAGTGGAAAAGAAGAATTGTAATATGAACTGAAATACCAAGTCCAGCGCTGGGATCATCTCTCATCTTCTAGTTGTGTATTAATACACATTGCCAAAGCATAAAATGAATGCCAGTAGGTGTGGGTAATAGCAGGATCTCCACAAGGACATGGGTATCTTGTTACCCTCTAGCCACCACATCCAAAATATTATTAGTGATGATGCTTAGCACACAACATGGTCACATAAGTTTTAATGACTCTAGTAAGTTATTACAATGGGGAATACCATTGTTTGCTGCAGTTTCCCATTAAAAAACATTTTTACAAAAACATACCAATGACCATATAATTCTAAATTAAAAGTTGGTTACTTTACTTAGAGATATTGTCACAATAGAGGGAAGAGTGTGTGGGGAGTGTGACAACAGCGGTCTGCAATTGCTGTCATACTACTAGTCCCAGCAGGCACTGTCCCCTAGTTACCTTGGTTTCTCACTGTTCAGACCATGCCTCTCCATCCAGCCGTCCTCCTGCTGTTAATGTACCTGGTCCGCCCACAGGTACAAAGCTGCAATATCCAGCACTGCCCTACTAAGTAGACAGCATGCAGGTGGATGGACCAGTGTGAATAATGAAGAGGCCTCAGCGTTCTTCATAGGGCCTTCAAGGGTCAGACTTGCTCATTCTTCCAAAGATCCAGGGCCAGGCATAAACTCACTCATCTACATATAAAGTGTAAGGGTCCTGCACTGTAGCTCTTTTGTTCTAGGCAGTAATAAGGGTCCTAAATGAATCAGCTATTATTGGATCACTTCTTCCCTCACATTAATGACAAATGACAATGAGAAACTCCGGAATTGTGGTACAGATGTGGGAGTTAAAGGCTTGTGGAATAGTAACTTTTTCCATTTAACTTATCATTTTCATCTTTCCATTATGATTGTTATAAGCACAATTGGTGTGATATTGTTTCATCATTCATTTCAATACTTTGCTTCCGGCAAATAGGCTATAACTCTATTAAGCTCTGGTGAGGCTTTAGATAACACTTCTTTCAGTATAGACTTTGATGATTACATCATAGAACACTGCGTATGCATGTATGGAAAGAATTGTAATTCTATAGCAAACAGGTAGCAGATCATAATCAAAAAGGACATACTTGTCTGGAAAGGTAGACCAAAAAAAAGCCAAAGTGCCGATAACAGGAAGCCTATTTCTAGGTGCTTTGTATAGTGCACTAGACTCCAACCTGTAACTCTTGAGCTCTTACAAAATTACAACTTTCAAGATACCCTGTGTTTCCATAGGTAGTCTCTGAGAACTACAGTTTTCTCCCACGCTCCAAAGACAAAATTGTTTGTCCTACTGAGGACAATTATTGATGGCAATGTCTGTAAGTCTGTGAAATACAGTATGTTAGTGCTACATAAGCAACAAAAATTATATAAGTAATGTATGTAGAGCTACTACCGGTAGTTAGAATACCAGTGCCATCGTATCAGAAGGGTTTTTAGTCACATCACATATTCCGTGTCATGAGCAGATCTTATGGACCACAGGCATATTACACTCATCTATTTCACAAATGATTGCCTTACTTCCTGACATTGCTTTTTAATGTTTGCATTTATGTTGACCTTGTTCCTGTGGTCTGTACTGTAGTCGGACAAACATTACTTAAATGCTTATATACTGTATATGCTATTGTCTTGTAAGATACAGAAGTGTAAATCCATTATTTGTTTTAATATGTATAATATGCATGCTGTGTGTGCAGTCCCTGTACAGCAGCACAGGGAATCCCTGCTGGTCTATATAAAATAGGGATGCATATCCTTTTCTGGTTCGAGGGGCAATACGTCAGACTACTGTTAAAAGCTGAATTAAAGTTCAAAGGGGTCTTCCCATGTGAGACATTGAATATGGAATATTATTAATATAGGTCAGAAATGTCTAGGACTCCCACTTTCAGTCATGGACTCTGCATCACTGCATCTCTCTAACATGGAGGACACGTGTGAAGCCACTAGAAGGTGCACATATCTTTTAAGACCAGGGGCATAGCTGTAGAGGGTGCAGCAATAGCAGTTGCAACCAGGCCCTAGACTCTGAGGGGTCCCCAAAGATCCCTATGCCATAAAAAAATATATCACTATTCTAAATGACACAGGGTAGGAAGGGGCCCCTTTACAGATTCTGCATCAGGGACCAGGAGCTTCAAGTTGCGCCTCACTTTAAGACTGATATCTATGATCAGAGCAAGGAAGAGGGAACAAAGCTGCCATGGCTGTCAGAGGCACTCCTGCACTGTGGGTGCAGAGGTAGGGTCCTAAACCAAATCTTATTCAAAAGAAGAACCTTGCACTCCTTCCACAGTGGCCCAGCTACATTACTATGGTGCCTAGGCACACTGCAGCCACCCACTGTGTCTGACGAAGGTCATGAGACCGAAACATCATCATAACTGATGCTGCTAATAAACTTATTGTCTAAGTTCAACACATCAAGGAGAGCAATGTTCTTCTTTGCAGTAAGCTGACATCATGGCATATTTTCTGCATCAGTAGGATTTGACCGACTTGTGTAGAATTTGACCACTGTGTTTCTGAACCGTTGGAGCAATACATGTATATTTGGGTCCTGCTGATTGAGGGTCACACAGAATGGTAATGATGGACACATACAGGAGGTTGTGCACCCCTGATATAGAGCTACAATATATAGAAATATTTTTAAATTCATAAACACAGAATTTTGGACATAAAATAGGAATGTTGGGCATTACTTTCAATAAATACATAGTGAATGTGGTGTAGCTTTCAGTGGTGAGTGGGATCCATTCAGTATTTTGCTATTGGGCTTTATGATTTCTATTAAATATAAAAATATAGAGTAATTAAATCCATTATGCCAGTGTGAACAGAGACTAACATGGTTTTGCTAAATGAGGCCAAATGGCCCACAGCATGAAAGTATATTTACATATTAAAACTACTGATATATTTGTATGATCTTTCTCTTCCCATGCTCAGCTTTATAGCACAGGTTTATCTGAAGGTATTTTGGTCTGCAGCTAAAAAGTAGGAACATCATACCACAAATATCTAAAAATGATTCTAGTGGTGAATAACATGGAATAAGAAACAATTCTATTCCTCATATGTCTATTCTTACATTAGTCACCTACTTTTTCCAGTTCCTGTTATCTGTACAGAATGTGTGATACTTGTATTACAATATTAGTCTGAGACATAAAATATGGAAGTTCTAGTATAATGGACTTGATAATGAACAAAAGCCATGATGATAAATATAAAACCAGCATTTCATGCCATTGGTATATCTTTAGACTTTTTTTTTACTGACAATTCCAGTTGTTCAAAGCCCTCCTACTATGAGGTTATACAGCACAGGCCACAGACCTTGCTCTCGTACCCCCAGCTCCCTATCAACCCATTCATTTTTATGTATAGGATCTTGGCTTGAAAGTCTGAGTACTTAGAACAGATTTATCTGTAGATAGGTTCCATAAATGTGTGTAGAGAGTGTATAGTATAAATATATATCTAGAGGCAGTGAACATATAGGAGCATGGATCCCGCATACCACTATTTGAGCTCTGTATGGAAGTGTTATGTGTACACCATATTGTAATATTATGTAAGTATTGTATAACAGCATTTTATGGACTGCATTGTATAGTACTATTATGTAGGTACTGAGTTGTACTTTTATGTAGCACTCTATGGCATTTCATCATAGCAATTTTATTTGTTAGTGCTATTTAAACACAATGTGGCACTATTATGTAAACAATGTGTAGCAATGTTGTTTGGATGCTTTGTTAGGGTGGGTTCACACTTGCGCCTGGAGTCCGTCCGCCGCGAATCCTACCTAAATGTTGGAAAAAAGGATAGGGAAAGGTTTGGGAAAGGTTTGAGACGCATTGCTTAAAAACCCATTCACTTCAATGGGTTTTTAAAGCAATGCGTGTGGTGTGCGCTTACACCCTCTGCTCTGCGAAGCCATTTTTTTTCATTGGAAACAAAGTCAGACATGCAGGACTTTGTGTCTGATGAAAAAAAATGGCTTCACGGCGCAGGGGGTGCAATTGGACACCCGAGCATTGCTTTAAAAATCCATTGAAGTGAATGGGTTTTTAAGCAATGCGTCTCAAACCTTTCCCAATCCTTTTTTTCCGACATTTAGGTCGGATTTACGGCGGATGAACTCCGGGCGCAAGTGTGAACCAATCCTTATAGTAATGTGAACATTATATTTCACCAATGTTGGTGCATGTTTGGGACTCTATGCTTATGTTATATAAGCAATGCAGATTGCAGCACTGATTTGATAATGTAGGGACAGGTTTTTTTTTTGAGTCAAAATGACCCTTTAGGATAGGTCATCAATATTTTTACTCCAGAAAACCCCCTTAAGAAAGTTAATATATTTAACAAATTCAGTAGACTATGTCTTGAATGACACTGCAAAAAAAGTATTTTGATTTTTACAGATAAATTACTTCCTCCCACGACCTCCAAACCACAAAACGCCCCCAGAACTTTCTATAGTAATATGCCACCAACTTTGAATAAAAAACACCCTCTTCGTAAAAATAAACTTTCTTTTGCCTGATGACAATGCTTGGTGGAGGCATAATAAGTGCTGTACAGACTGGAATATGTACAAGCTATGACCTAGGTCAGAGTGACAATTGGCTGTGCTGCAACTCTGCCTGCAACCATGAGAGCAAGGGGCACATTACACTGTGCATAGTAACTCTCGCTGCTGTACTGGGTTAAACTTAAGTGAGTGCAGTGTGCTGTGGACATCCACCCTGTGGATGCGTTGACATCCAGCGATTTCCAAAACCGTTGCAGTTTTGGAAATCGCAGGATGTCAATTATACCTATAGAAACGCCGGCGGTTTCGCTATAGATATAATTGAAGCAGAAAGTCAGCTTGACCGAGGCCAATCAGCGGCTTCAGCGGAACTCCAAAAGAGACCCAGGCAAAGCCGCCGGAGCAGAAGAACTGGGACGCACGGGAGGACACCAAAGAGACCTGTACATCATCCCTAGGACATCCCTAGAAGGTTTCAATAATTAGAGATGCTAAGCAATAACCAATTGATGTTCACCTAAATTTTGTATAAGACTGGTTGAGGAGCATCCTTGGAAAAACCCAATTTTATGTTTATTTTGAGATGAGTTTAAAAACAAGTGAGAACATTACTCCTCACAATGAAAATCATTATTATTGTTATTTTGTTGTAAGTATTGTTCTTGCTTACACTTTGTAGCATAAAAGACACCTCTCATTCGCAGAGCTAGTGTGTTCGGCCTTTGTTCACATTATCTCTCTTAGGCTCTATTCAGATCACGTTTTTTACATCCATTTAACAGATGCAAAAACAGACACAAATGGATGGCCATCCGTTTACATAGGCATCAATATTAAAAAGAACTGATCTGTTGCTGTCCATTTTTTTTGGATGGACAAAAAAGTATGGTATACTACATTTGTGTGCCCTTAAAAAAAATGGACAGCAACAGATCCGTTCTTTTTAACATTGATGCCTATGTAAACAATGGCTGTCCGTTTGCGTCCGTGTTTACATCCATTTTTGCATCCGTTAAATGGATGTAAAAAACGTGATCTGGATAGAGCCTATGATTGTTCCACAACCTAACTATACAATGTATGGAGCAATCTGCTTCTGGCCTCATACACTGTATAGTACTGGTCCCAAAAGCTGATTGGTGTAGGTGCCAGGTATTGACTACCTGCAATTAGGTATTGATAGTCTATTCTAACAATAGTCCATCAAAAAATATGGAAAACACTTTCAACATATACAGTACAATATTTTATAGTTATAAGCTAGGAAGCTTTTTTTTTATTTCACTTCCGCTGTTATTTTTACTACCGTACTGCTGGTGTAAGAAGATTATTGTAATGTTGAGTTGGTGTCATTTACTTTTTCCTAGTATTGGTGTTGTGTGTTATGTTTAGTATTTATGAATATGTAATATTTTTTATTATAAGTTGAGATAAAGTCCTAGCCTTGGCTGGCGCTCTACAGTTCTCTTCATTTACTTCTATAGAAGATGCAAAAAAACAGCTAAGCACACTTACACTAGGTTCACATTAGTGTTGGGGTTTCCGTTCTTCAGGTCCGCTTGGGGACTCAAAAAACGGAAACCCTATCCACTAAAAAAAAATACCTGCGGACCCTATATGGGGTCCGCCAGGTTTCCATCTGAAATCATGGGAGAGAAAAGTCCTGTAAAGCAGGACTTTTCTCTCCACCTATTTTAAACAGAATGGGGGACTGGGGCCCTGAACACTAGTGTGAACCGACCCTTACTCAGTTATTTTTGCAACTCACATAGAACTGAATGGAGAGAGCCATGCACAGGATCTACAGAATGGGGGTCCCTTATACCCCTTCTTGAGATAGGTGTGGGTCCAGTCTATAAGACAGTCAGGTAAGCTGCCATGACATCACAATCAGTGTCAGTCACATAAACTGCTGTGACATCATACTCAGTGTCAGTCAGATAAGCTGCTGTGACATCATACTCAGTGTCAGTCAGGTAAGCTACTGTGAGATCACAATTAGTGTCAGTCATTTAAACTGCTGTGACATCATACTCAGTGTCAGTCAGGTAAGCTACTGTGAGATCACAATTAGTGTCAGTCATTTAAACTGCTGTGACATCATACTCAGTGTCAGTCAGGTAAGCTACTGTGAGATCACAATTAGTGTCAGTCAGGTAAGCTGCTGTGACATCACAATCAGTG
Source organism: Leptodactylus fallax (assembly GCA_947044405.1). Lineage (NCBI taxonomy): Eukaryota > Metazoa > Chordata > Amphibia > Anura > Leptodactylidae > Leptodactylus > Leptodactylus fallax. Next base: position 2,689,199 of record CAMRHE010000123.1, read on the forward strand.
TCAGTCAGCTATGCTGCTGTGACATCACAAATGGGATCTAAACCAGTTAAGCTGCTATGACATCACAGTAGCCTTGAGCACAGCTGTACCAGCAGTCACAATACAGCCACTATTGCACCCAGAGTGCAACAAGCCTTCCTTTGGTTACCCCGCACCTGTGCTTATTGGGACACTGTGTGTCAGTGAGACTCGTACCCGGTTCAAGTCCGGACAGGCCACGCCCATGTCATGAAACCCGTCCTCCGTCCAGTCTCCGCCCCGCCGCCAGTTAGATTGAAGTTCTGCTTGTAATGTCAGGCAGTGCGGGAGTGTATGTGGTGGAGGAGTCATGTCGTGTACTTCATCCTCTGAGGACGAGTACGAGAGTCAGCCCAAGCGACTGAAGAGCAGCCAGGAGGACGGGGAGTCAAGGGTTAGCGCAGAAAGCAGTGCTCGGGGCACAGATAGGCGAGAGGTAATGTATACATGTAGTCTCGTCTGTGTCATGTACTGTATACACGTGTGTCTGTATTATATCACATCCAAGCATCCATGGCCTATTCCATGGTATATAACTCTGTGCATATAGCTACCAATAATGTCACTTTCTGAGTGGTATATCCTATTTCACAGCCTGCTCTATTGTGGTCTGTTTTTTCATCCCTGCTTTCCCAGAGTAATAACTTTTAATACATTTTCATTGACGTAGCTGTATGAGGCCATGATTTATCTGTGGTATTATTTTGGGGCTACATATAATGTTGAAAAACTCAAATTTTTGTGCGTCAAACGTGATTCTGCAATTATTTTTATGTGATTTACCTTGCAGTATAAATGATGTTAACTTCAGTCTTTGGCTGGTGACAGTTATGGTGATTAACAAAATGTATATATTGTTGTGTTGTGTTTTTTTTTTTTTCTTATTTTGCCCAATAAAAACAATAAAAAACATGCTTTCTAATTGGCAGGACTATGAGGGCTTGTTTTGTGGGATGTGTTTTTAATTGGTATCATTTTGGGGGTACACGTGTCTACTTGATTGCTATTTATACTGTTACTGTGTGTGACAACTGCTTTTATAACAGGCGTCAGTCACATTGCTGTTTTTAGAACTTACTTGGGGGGGTATTGTATCAATTCTACACCAGATTTCTGGTGTAGAAGGATGATATTGTGGCAAACGGCCCTTTCTTTTGACAGATGTGTGCCACAACCCCTGTTCTGCATCTCGCTTGTCACATTGTTAAATGTGAGCGGGGAGGGGACACCATGGTCCAACATATTCTTTATACATCATGCCAGTTTTCTGGTGTGGGTTATAGTGGAAATCTATGCCAGATCTCGGTTCAGATGCACAGGCTGGAGCCTCTTCATACATCAATCTTTTCCTGTGCCAGTTGCCCAAATCTGCCCCATTGATTTCAGTCTATTCACGTAGTTTTAGCTAGTTTTCATGGATCCTTCAATACACTCAAGTCTATAAGGGAGCTGTGAAAATGGATGACCCACAGATACAAAACGGCAGTGACAAAAATGGACTGTTTGTCTTTTCTTCGCAGCCTTTTTTTTTTTTTTTTTTTTTTTTTATTGTTTGAGTGAATGTAGCCTAAAGCTACATTTACACAACAGTGATTAATGGACATGTAACATCTATTTTTTTTTTTAACAGACGACACATGGCAGCATTAAATTCAGTGTACGTGAATGGGGATGGACCATCAAATATATAGGTTTGTGTCCTATTTTTGCCCATTTTTACAAATCCTTCCATACACTCAAATGTATAGGGGATCTGTGAAAACTGGTGCCCCTCAGGTGCAAGGCGGTTGTAAAAACTGGATTATTTGTCCGTTTTGCACTTCGGTCGTCTGAATGTAACCTTAGTGTGCTGAAAAACAAAATAACTTTAGGATCTTTTTCGATCCCAGTTGTTTCAGTAGGGTATCATCTGTACTGTACATCTGACCAGGGCTGTGGAGTCGGTAGTCCAAACCACCAACCCCGACTCCTTCATAAATGGCTGATGGTCATGGTCGGTCAGAAGCAGTAAAGATCCTCTAACTCATTAAAAAGCCAGTAATTGAATTCCTATGAAAGTAAATGTATAATTATGTGGATAGTTTGTTATATAATATTAAAAATTGTATTATTATTAATTAATTGTTTTCGTTTGAAGTAGGAGTCAGTATCTTCTTTCCAACTCCATCTAAAATTGGTCCTAACTCTGACTCCGCAGCCCTGGTCACTCCCTTTGCCGGCAGCGCCGTAATTATATAGTGCATGTTGTCAAGGGGGTCAATAATAATTTTTGCCAAAAAATAAAGACACGTGCTGTAAGCGAAGCCTAGTTTGTAAACTACATGTGGCGCTGCCTGTCGGCTCACAACTCCTTCTCACATCAGTGATTGTCTCGTGATACATTTTTATGGCACTTAGATATTTGTGGAGTATGATTCCTGGGATTAAGTATGTGTGCTAACATAGCTGGCACATGATGGATGCTACCTTCAATTGTTACATTTTAGCAGCACTGCAATTTTTAACAGGTAACAATCTGCTTTCTATAAAATAATAATAATACACAAACCGTGTAAATTCCGATACTAGACAAGATGTGAATAAACTCAAGTATGGTTGCAGGTGTTATGACTTGTACACAAACCTGGAACTTACTGTACTTACCATGTAGCAGTAATAATCAAAAGCATTATATGTCTGTTCTAATTGTAAGTCAAGGACCACAACCTATTCTGTCTTTATCAGAAACAGATTTCCAATACTTTGGTAGACTTAATAGTGGTAACATAAACATCAGCAGTTAGATGATGCGCCGAATCTATCACCGTGATGTCATGCCGTTTGATAGATTTTGTACATCTTTGGTGCATGGTAGACATTTTCCTTCTTTACACCACCTCCAGTGTTGTGTGCAAAAAAACTTGCAGTAATAAATCTGGTACATTTTATAACTTGACCAAATTGTGCTCTCTTTTCCTAGTAGTTAATTGTTAAAAAAAAGGGGGATCCTGGAAAATATTAAGTTAGATTACACAGCGAATGCAAAGTGTTATCACATTAGATTGAACTAGTTTTCACAGTTCACTTTTATACAGGTTAGTGGTTAAACTTCAATATGATAATTGAAAGCGTTATATGTGATTTTAATATTAAATCAAAAATTGCATTAATTTTTTTAAATGATCAGTAGCGTGACATTGTATGTACCTTTACCATTTCCTGACGACCCATAGCAATGCGTTGCATATCTCAATGCAGTCTGATGTGATAAATAGCACACTTATCGCATTGTTATTTACTTGGGGGCCTAGCCTTAGTGTAAATGTTCAGACCTCTGTACACTGTGTTATTTGATCCACATTTCACATATCTGTAATGCAGCCACATTTTAGTTTTTGGAGCTACTATATCTGGACGTTTTATGGAACAGAACATAGATCACCATACAGTTCTATAAGGGCTTCTTTGCGTAAACACTGGTGCCGACTTTAATGAAGAGTTGGATGTGTTTCATAACTGCACATAAAAATAATGTAACATAATTTTGGCTATGAAGAAGAACCTACAAATATGGGCACCAATAACCTTTTATGAGTTACTGCAAGATATTATAATTAGAATGGAACATTCATTGGTGACTGCATGAAAAGGATTATGAAAATGCTCATCTATGTAACATTAGGAACTTGTAGTGTATTTGTATACTACCCTTTAGCTGTGAGACTACACATTGCATATTATAAGCAAAGAAGATCGATGCCAGCCAAGACCTTACATGACTACACCAACTTATCAGCTGAGGTCAGTGGCTTCATAGCTAGAGCCGTGGAAATAAGGGCAGGCACAGAGCACTGGAGCTGTGGTGCTAGAGTGGCAGAGGGAAAAAGAGGTGACATAGGTGCCGTAACAGCAAAACTGCAAAGTCTGTAATGATCTCTGCTGGAATTCATCAATCTTTCACTTACTTACACAGTAGTGAACGTATCTGCGGCCAGTGACTAAATGCAGCTATAGCCGCATCCAGGTACATAGTGTGTTACCACCCTTATGGGGTTATCAGAACAGTATAGCGTAACACTGAACATCTGTTTCTGTAGGGATCAGGACGGGGAGCAGTTATTCCCATTTTGGCAGCAGCTTGCTGAGATTGGAATAACCCTTTAAACAGTTATCAAGGGGTTAAAATTGTTGCTATTGTGCAGTGACTTAACAGTTCCATCAATGGGGTTATCCTGTTTCTAATACTGAGGACCTATCCTTGGGATAAGTAATCAGTGTTAAATCTGTGAGGGTCTGACAACCGGAGCCGTGGTGGATTTGGTATTGCACTACTGCCCTATTGAAATCTATGGAGCAGCTCTTCAGTACCTAAGCCTGCTGCTACAAATCGGAGCCACGCTGACGCAGCAGTGTTTTTGCAACGTGGGGCCCCGGCCTAAAACTGGCCAAACACTTGTGAATTTGGTCCCAAACTGACCAGCACTCTGATATTCCTCGCCTTTTGTTGTAGGGACAGTCAGTAGGTTCTTTGTTCCCTGTTTCATCATTTTAAGATAGGTAAAATAATGTAAGTGTGGACACTGTTTTCTTTTTGTAACCAAAAATCTTTAATAAAGCATTACGACAAATTACATAAAACAATATTACATAAAATGCATTATGTGAGTGAGTGAGTGAGTGTAGGCAGGCATATGAATCATGGGAAATGTAGTTTATCCACAGGTTCACTGTATGTAAATACCAGTGTTACAAGGAGCAGCAAGTAAAATAAAGCCAAACAAAGGGTGCACAAGCTAACAGTGAGTATTTATCACTGCTGTGGATGTATTTGCAGATCATTTTTGGAAGCTGGAATATCCCCTTTAATTACATTACGCATTGGAAACAACTTCTTGATGTAGCATTAAAACATGCCAGCTAACTAATCTCTTGTGAACACCCAGAAGCATGCTAGGGGAAGCAAACAATGTGTTCCTGTGAAGATCCATGCAGCAAAGAGGCCCTAAAATGTTTGATATATAGTCACTGGTTAATTTTGCGTGATATCCAGCTCATTTCAGGTCAAAAGACTTTCTAAGCATGTACGTAGACCATCCATGTCAGATCCACTCTGGACACATATCTGCAGTGGCTCATATTTCTTCACATCTTGTATCCTTAGAGGCTAGGGATTATGGCTAATGGCTATGTGACAGGCTTGTGAGGTGGTCAGTCTGCAGATAATTAACTCTTTGCTGTTCCATTATTCCTATTAGCCCCTGTAGTGCCTTGTAAAAAAACATCCAGTGTACCATAGAGCTATACAGATCATTGTGTGAACTTTACAGAATATTTACATGAAGTATCAAAGGCAAGCATACATATCATCTGTGATTTACAAATGTCTCAATTAGGCAGTATATGGTGGTCTGGGAGGTGGAATTCGACTGTGAAACCCCTGCAAATCCAAAACTGAAGTCCTATCCTAAGGCATATAAATAAAACAATGAAAATGGGGCTCCAAAACTGAATAACAGATGGATATTTGGAAACTATAGAATCAAACAAGGTACTGGGAATAGATTTATAACTAAAAAAAATGATATTCTTGGGTTGATATAATTCATACCCACATGCAATGCATACAGTGTTGAGGAGGACACATGGCTTCTTATAAACTTGTTGAAGATTCATGAAAGGTAGATACAGGAAATATATACAGAATGATAGATTCATCAGTCAACTGATCAGGCTTACATAATTAAAAATGTCCATAGTCAGCTTTTCATCGTAGTAGTATAGAGTTTAGAAGTGTGTCTCCATATGTGCCATTTCCATCAATGTACACACCACGTGTGAGAACCTTCAGCAGCCATAGTAACACTAGCAATGCCAATAGCCCACTTGTCATTTATACCAATAGGCAAAGTGTCTTTTGACCTCAGATACCCTTGTCACTCTCTCTATATATGGATAACACCTATATAGCCATATACTATTGACACCCTTGTGTTCCAAAATAGACGTGTATGTCGCAGCAGTGTATAGAATTAACTCCTATATGTCCCATTGACATGCATATTGTAACACATGATATTTAAAACCAATTTACAGCTGACAGACTCCCTTCAAGTGATATAAAATGAAATCAATACATGTAACGCATTCATTCCTGTTCTGAGTGTAAAAAAAAAAAAAAAAAAAAAAGTCATGAGGTTGTGCACCCAGACCTGTCTGTCTCTCTGAGATTTCAAATTACTCAAACCAATACTAGTCGGCTGTAACACACACTGGCTGAAAATGTCACTCCCGTCCAAATGGGAAGTGATTTCAGACAGAAGCCAGAGCACCTACAACTGTCTGTAGGAATATCTGGCATATAGGGTCCGCCCCTGCTGCTTTTGCAGGCTGATTTGCATTTATGTATGTCCATGGTCATGTGATGCACACAGCTTGTTACAGTCTCAGGACAGTAATCGGACATCTGCCTGGTAACAAGCTGTGCTCTTGTGCTTATCACATGACCATGGACTGATTTTTATCTGCTGGGAGTAAGCAGTAAGGGTATGTTCACACGGCGGAAAATGTAGAGGAATTCCTCTTCATTTTCGCCGCGGTCTAGCCGCGATGGGATGCTGATGCAGTGCATCGGCATTCTGTAGCGGCATCCCGCTGCTGATTAGGTGCGGATAAATGGGCCTAATCAGCAGGGGAGTCTCGAGCCGCGGAACCCGCGGCAAGATCGAGCAGGACGCTTCTTTTTTCCGCATCCTGCTGCGATCTCTGCCTCCCATTGAAAACAATGGGAGGCGGATTCCGGGAGGAATCTGCCCTGGTTTCAGGGTCGAAATTCACCCCTAATTCCATGGCAAATTCCTCCGTTTGAACACAGCCTAAGAGTAATTGACAACAGTCAGAGAGCTTGAAAACCATAAGGAATTGATTCAGAAAATGTATTGGAAAATTGTACAACTTTTTCTTATACAAATAATATTGGTGTGAAAGATGCATTAAATCTATCAATATCATGTAACATTATTGTAGGGCAGGGCTGTGGAGTTGGAGTGAGAACCAGAAAATGGTTACTGACTCCGGCTTCAAAATAAAATCAATTATTTGTAATTATATTATACAGCTATGAATATTGCATAACTAGATGAATGGTTTATTACATATTTACTTTCAGGTATTCAATAACTAATTAACAATAAACAATTTTTTAATGAATTGGAGGATCTTTACTTCCTCTGACTCATGTTAGCAAAACATAGAGATGGGAAATCTAAACTTTTTCTTCCGTCTGAAAACTAAACAGACCTGATGGAAGAAATCTTCTGTCATATTTATTTCATTGGAGTAAATGCATACAGAAGGGGCTCCATTTGCATCAGTCATTCCATTGCTCTTATCCTGTGACGGATGAGAGCAGTGGACTGTAAGAACGGGAATGTAAACTTTGCCTAAGATGGAGTCTGCTTAAGGCTAAGGCCCCACGTGGCGTCCCGCAGCAAAAAAGTGCTGCGTGAGAAACCGCGGCGGGATCGCATTGTGGTTCTACCTGCAGCACTTTTAGACAGAAAGTTTGCAGAGTTTTTCCTCTGTGGACTTTCTGTTTCAATTATACCTATGGGGAAATCGCCGGCATTTCCGTAGGTATAATTGACATGCTGTGATTTCCAAAACCTTGCCGGTTTTGGAAATTGCCGGGTGTCCGCAGCACGTTTTTTCCCGCAAAGTGGGCATGGGATTCACTAGAATCCCATCCACTTTGCTCTGACTGTAAAATGCCGCAATTTTTTCTGCGGCGCTTCCGCCGGGGGAGAATTGCGGTGTTTACGCCACGTGGGGCTTTAGCCTAAAAGAAGAGAGGAGGCTGCACTGCATGAAGTGCACTATACACAATAGAAATGCTGAGTACAATAGACACGGGGTGCAGTGATGAAAAGTTATGTTCCGCTAGGTTCACACCTGCGTTCGGGTGTGGAAGCGGAAGCCTAATCTGCTTAAAAAAAGTGGTTACCCTATAGACTATAATGGGGGTCTGTCGGGTTTCCGCCCGAAAAGGGCGAAAAATGTGGAGAGTAAAGCGCTGAATGCAGGGCTTTTCTCTCTGCATTTTTTAAACGGGTTTGGGGACAGAAACCCCAAACAGAGACCGTGTGCAGGTCTGAATCCAGCCTTACTTCTTTTTATGCATATTTAACTTATAGGATATATACAGTTATGAGACAACCACATGGGACATTATTTGCAGCAGAAATTTTCCGTTGCAGATTCGCAGCCGCATTTGCAGCAATTTCTGCATGTTTTTTCCATCCACAATTATGTGGTAGAAAATCTTCAACATTATATGTTTCATAAGAACCTGCCTTAATGGTTTATATCTGTTTAATTGACTGCCATGTGGGATGAAGAAAGGATATTTCTTATTTTATAATATACCATATATAGGGAAATAAAATTACTTTGTGTCTCTTCAGTGTTACAATTAAAAGGAAACCAAACCTTATTTTTCTAAGACTAAAAGCTGCACGAGTTTACCAGAAGACAGGAAGGTAGGTGGTGTACATGTGAGAAATAGGCATGGCCATGCATACAAAGTCAGTCATATCCTTAGTAGTAGTTTAAAGTATACATCGAAATATAATATTTTTGTCGCCTTTTCTAGACCTTTTTTTACATAACAGGCAAGACCATGCTTTCTGCACTCAGATGACTGCATTTGCACCAGTAAAACATCTCGCAGTGCTTTATATTGTGGGTGGGGTTAACTGAATCGGCTTGTGCTGTAATACTGATGTGCGTGTGTTGAATGGCTGTCCAGCAGGGCCTTCGCTGAGGTACAATATAATACTACATGTACCATACTATTTATCTTGTCAGGACAAGCAGTAACTTTGGACAAGAAGTTTGTTTCCTCACTATAAAAATTGATGATACAGCCTCCAGCAACTGTTTCTGAGTTTTGTGTATGTTTGTAAGAGCCTGCTTTATCTGTTGGGGTAGGTTCACACTACAGTTATTCAATATCTGTTCTCATCTGTCACAGGATGAAAGCAACAGACATTAAATGACAGATTCGGACAGAGCTCCCTCCGTATGGGGTCAATCTGCATTCACTCCAAAGTTAACAAAAAAAAAAACACGGCGGAAGTTTTCTTCCATAATGTTTTTTACTTTTCTGATGGAAGAAAGTCCTGCATTCAGGACTTTTTGTTCCTTTAGTAAACAAATTTGACAGAAGACAGTGTCCGCCATGATGTTTACATTAGAGTCAATGGGAGGGGACTCCATTACTCTCTGTTTGCTATCGTTAAAGTCTGTTTCTGGCATCAAATGACAGCAACAGACATTAATAATGGTAGTGTGAACATAGCCTTAGTTTTCTGCTTTTTCTTTTATCTGAATTGTTAGTAGAAAAGAGTAAGCTGCTGTCCAGGTCAAGGCAGCGGTTTTTTTTACTGGTTGGGGAGTTTTTAGGCCATGTTGAATGTTTAGGTTGGAAGATGTAAGATTTTGGAGACCTTTCCAAATAGATTTTTTAGAGTTAGAGCTTTAGCCTAGGGCTACTTGGCGAGTTTGGCCGCAACTCCCTTGACGAGAGATTGCCAGTCACCCTGTGACGTTTTCATGAATGTTAGTAAATGCTGTCACATTGTGACCCCCTAGTGTAAAAAGTCTAGCAGTGATCAAATTCATATACAAGTCATGGTCTTTGCTCATGAGGGGTTACAATGCGACTCCATTCACTAACGTTAGTGAAGGTGTCAAAGGGCGACCTGGCCCTAGCCTTTTTTTAATGTTGTGTTTTGACAGTGTGCTATCAATGTTAACAGGTATAACACTGGCCCATTATGTTCTTATGGCCCCATGCATACAACCGTGTAATATCATGGGTCTATGTAGGGGAAGTTGTGATCCCAGGGGCAAAACTCAGGACATGTCTTACTCCAGTCCACTTTGTGGCCCGAGCTCCTTGTTGAAATGAATGGGTCTGTGGAGGGTACGGATAGCACACTGATATTGTCCATGTGCTGTCTGGAGTGTAGAGATTATTGTGGTAGAGAGCTGGAAAGCTCAGTGTTGGTGTTGGTGATTGTACAGTCATCTGAGTGGTAGAAAGGCGAAATCTGAAGCAGTTTTGATAACTTTGAGTTACCCGGAGTATTAATTGCTCTGCAAATACAAAGAACAAACTTCACTAAAAGCACACATTCAACCTTGACACGTAGTACTGCTATATCCTGGATGTTCTCACACACACACGTTGATAACTACCTGCAGTAATACTTTCTTTATAAGAGTGACTTTATTTGTGGGTATAAAGATGTTATTTTATGTCGTCTTTGATCTTCTGTACTTTACTTGAATAGATCCTTCTAATCTTGTGCCTGTTGACTATTCTTTGGGTTGGTGGTAGACTCCCCTTTAACCCCCTAACAGTCACATTAAAATTGCTAAAAACCTCCTAAAAATGTCGCTTTTTTGTATTACAGACTTTATGAAATATAGCTGGCACATATAACTCTGATGCCTTATGTACATTTTAACCTTTTAGCGATCTCATGCATTTAGCATTACCTCTCTGCATTCCTGTTTTATTACTTTTTGTTTTGGAGAGCTGAGATGAACAGAAGACAGCAATTCTGGCATCTGAATCTTAAGGTTTATGGTGTTTATCATGTTGAATAAATAATATACTTTCTTTAACAGGAAAAAAGTTTATTTTACATTTGTAAACCACTTAGGTTCTGCGGTCAGCATTGACCGCAGCATATAACGGGTTAAATGGCAAGTATGCTTTCTGATTGATAATCTGGGAGTGATATCATGAACAAAAGTCCATTGTACCCTCTACCCTGGGGTCATCTGAAGTGACGGGGGCAAGAGAATAAAAACATCATTCTCCTGCATATGCCAGCTGCACGTGTTCTGCACACTGGTTGAAGTGAAAGCTGCAAGTATATGCAGCTTCGTTTTAACCGGTGATCTCTCATAATCTAGTTCGGCTACAGACATCATCTTAGTCTTATTTTAAAGCAAAGATTCTTGGCTTTAAATCAAAACAAAGATTGCGGCTCCGGAGTTAGAGCTGTTTAAAGTGACTGCTCCCTACGCAGTTTCACTGAATATATCCTGCTTGGGGTATACTGTAATGTACTTTGCTTAAACCGTGAGCAGGATTCATTTAGAACTGTCAGGGGGTTAACAAGGTTTTCCTATCTAAGGGTTTCACCTACTCTCTCCCTCACTATGTGACAAGTTGGTGGCAGGCCTACCTTGCATGATGTGATGTACAGGTGAGGAGGATGCGCTAGGGCCAAACACTCTTCTTGTTTTAAATATTTTATTTGGATTTACATATAGAGACAACAAAGCCACTGATCAAGCACCGTTCTAGCCCTTATCAAGGCTCACCAGTTTTGCAGAGCTGACAGTTTGCAGTGTTCATCATAAGTTATGGTGCAGAGAGAATAGAGGTGGCCAGGAAGAGGGGACTGACGTCACCAGCTCAGACATAGCACAGTTAGTTGGAAACCTAGGCAACACGCTGTAAACACCGAAGAGGTATAATCAGCAGTAACTGGCAAGACGTATAAAACTATGTATTGGGTAAAACACTTAGGTTAGTTTAAAGGGAAGCTATCACCAGGTTTTTCACTCCTAAACTCACAGCAGGTAGGGTATGAAATATAATTTTTATCCTGAGTCACGCTGAAAGGCTTGGGGACAGTCCTTTAGATGCAGATATATTGGGCTCTGATGCAAACGTTTTTTGTGTTGTTTTAAAGCAGAGCATATGAGTTCTAAAGTCGCACTAGGATTGTACTTCTATATTCTACAAAAGTGGAAATACAGGCCATTAAAGCAATGTGTATTTAACTGCTGATGCCTCCACTTCTGTAGTACATAGAACCACAAGCCTGTGTGGTGTGGTTTTACACATGAGATTCCCAGCTCTAAAACGATACCAGAACCATGTTTCTAGGTGCTGCACAGCACAACATATTGATATCTGAACTTATTCTCCTTCCTCTAGCCTCTCAGCGTGACTCCTCTCTTCCAAAAACAAACCAGAGCGCCTCTTCTCAGATAATTTGCATACCGACTTCTTAGGTGATATGTTTAAAAAGCACCTGGTTACTTACAAATAACAGAAGGAACGCTAAAAAGGATCCCCTACATGACAGTGCTATGAGTTTAGTGGTCAAAATCTTGACTATGGGTTCCCTTTTAATCTACAAGTTGCAAGAAGTCCAGCAACAACACTTTATAGGACTGAATGAATGTATTGTTGAGAACATTTTTTCTAAATTTCTCATCTATTTTGATTTATTCTCCAATTGCTGTTTTGAATGATTTGAGGTTTTTAAAATGGGGTGATCTACAAGGACCTTCAAATATTCATTCATTGACAAAAAAATAACACACCAAGATGAAGTTGCTGGACATAAATGAAAATTTTTATACATGTGAATGTAATGACGATGATATGCAACCCCAGTTTCAAAAAAGTCGGAATCCTGTGTAAAATGTAAAGAAAACAAGAAAGCAATGATTTGGAAAATTCATATAAGCATATTTTATTCACAGTAGAACACATATCAGAAGTTGAAAGCTGAAAATTTTTTCATTTTAAAAAATTGACTCTTTTAGAAATTGACAGCAACATAACCCTGTTCAATGTTTTTGAGATAACAAAAGGCTGGAAAGTAAGTGGTGGTACTAATGGAAAACACCTCGAGGGTCATTTTCACACTAAGGCTACTTTCACACAACTGACCGAGTTTCACCCATGAACCTTGGTCATTGTGTGCGATGGATTTACCAGTCTCAATACATGCCACGAGAGGGACTTTATATGAAAAGAGCATGTTAAAGAGGCAGAGTCTGTCAAAGGTCCATTATGAGATCTCCATATCTCCATAGTCGGACCTGAATGTCGTCAGATCCCAAATGGAACCTGAATCCAAAAATGTACTGTTTCAGTCCAAAGCAGTACAGGTTTCTCGTTTACGACACCCCTGCAAATGAAGACAACAGTATCTGGCAGCCAGTGGCAGAACTCATAATGGGCTCTGTGACACCAAATTTTCTTCTGCTATGCGCCTGGAAATGGTCTGGGTAGAGACAGGGGAGTGTAATGACGGTACTACCCATGTTTTGATGGTGGACAAGGAAACTCTAGGAGCTGCTTGTTGGCAAGTCAAATGTTCCTCTCTAATATAGGTCTGGACTGTCCAGAGCCTGTTTGCCATATGTATGTATAACCACTGCTCTCAACACCTTCTAACAGCTAGGTCGGAACTCAGACTCCACCCAAAAATGGGTGGAGTCTGAGTTGAAACCGGTTCCAACTCCAACTCCACAGCCCTGGTGGCTAGTGCAGAATGGATTTACAATGGGATGTTGTGACAGCTTCTGTAAGCGTCCCAATACTTTTACATATACAGAGTGTGCGTTTCTGTACCTGTTTAGAGATATGGCTCTTTCTGACATAAAACTTTATTATCAAAAGTGATACTAAACTAACTCCAGATTCAGAAGACTTACCGTGAAACAGCAGTGACGATTGGTTGGGGAGTCTTATTGTCTGCTGTTTAATATAACAGTTTCCAACATGTCGGAGTAACATTCAGGTCCTGATAAATTTATCATTTAGCTGATTTCATGCTGTCCAGTTGCTTTGTGTATGCATGGGATGTTTGTCTACACTTTCTAAGATTAGGGTAACACTAGGCTATTTTTACAGATTTCTAGTGGGAGGAGGTAATTTAGCTTGGACCTCAACCACATGTAACTTTGCACTAATGGAAAAACTTCACTATAATAATTCCCAAATTCTCATCTCATGTTATTTATAGGATGAATGTGGAAACCATCACAAAGTATCAGTCTCTCCAGTAGTTCATGTTAGAGGGCTCTGTGAGTCTGTGGTGGAAGCTGACTTGGCAGAGGCACTCTCTAGATTTGGCACCATAAGGTAGGCTTGTCTGCTTATCTGATATACAAACGTGGCTAACCATGGCCTACGGCCGTTTCACTTGCTATGACATTTCATCTGGGCCCAGATTATTACATTGGGAATCGGGGCATTTGCTTATAATTCTATTACTGTTACCATAATTCTAACGTTACCATTCCTTTAGGCCAATGGGGAGTGTCTCTGCACAGTCTGGCATTGATTGGACAGTGTGAGAGTGTGCAGGGACACACCTCCAGCTGGTTACACCCAGATGTCAATTAAGTCATATATTTCTATTCGGGATAACAAAGGTTCAGTGAAATACACAGTTCTAAAGTATAAAAAATACTACAGAAATCGCTGTCCTTGTAATTAAATGGGTCTGGCATGTTAAACTGTGATGTTGGCTACTTTGTCCTGTCCCTGTAATTGAAAAACTGCCACATAGGGAACAAGATGGCCACTAGTGAATATTTTTTCTCTGCATAATGACATAATGGAGCACATTTATAATGCACCTATGCCAGAAAAATGGAATAAGAGATGTTGCCAACTTGGGTTTGCAAGATTTTAAAAGTCACTTGCAAAAAAATGGTGGCATCTGGCGTCTTTATTCTGTCTTCAGCACATTCTGAAAAGGGAGTGTGGCAAGGGAAGGGGGAACATCAGCATCGACAGATGTATCATTTACACCAGTTTTCTGGTGTAGAAATCTCCAAGCTAGTGTAGATTTCAGCTTAGGCACATGGACTGCTGAATGACATGCCTAATTTATAAGGCTTGTACCTAATAAAGGGATTGTTCACGAATTTCAGGACCCAGGGAGGAGGCCAGGGAAGGGGAAACCTAAAAAACAAAACACACTCGCCTGTCCCCAGCACTGTTTCCTTTTCTGTGGCCTCTGAGGCCTTTAATTGGCCCCAGCAGTCACATGTGGCACAGGACTTCCAGTGGTGACTCCGCAGTGTGCACCAGACTGACTAGCGGTGGCGAGCACTGGGGACAGGTAAGTACGTGTGTGGGTGTGTTTTTTTTTTTTTTTTTTTTAAATCTTTCCCCTTCCCTGGCCTCCTCCCTGGGTCTTGAAATTCGTGGACAACCCCTTTAGGTACATCTTCTGCAGGCCCAGGGCATATCAAGCCTGGTGTTGATGAATCTGCTCCATAATGGGGTGTTTTTTTTTTTTGTTTTTTTTTGTAGAGCTAATAATTAGAGAACCTGCTCGTAGTAAAGCCATACATTTAGTAATGTATGGCAACCTATAGACAGACTGTATGTGGACACACGCCTTTGACAGAGAACAGTAAAACCCAGTTGTCTGTTTAGTCATACATTTCTAAGAGGAATAACAAGGAAATGGTACAAAATATTTTCTAAGAAAATAATCATTTTTATGGAGAATACAAGTATTTATTCAAGCAGACTTGTCAGAAGAAGTAATTTTTTTTCCCCTTCTTTAGCTACGTGATGATGATGCCTTTCAAGCGGCAAGCTCTGGTTGAATTTGAGGATACAGAATTTTCAAAGAAGTGTGTGACTTTTGCTAGCAATGAACCAGTCTACATAGCAGGACAACAGGCATTTTTCAACTACTCCACAAGCAAACGGATTACCAGACCAGCAAACACTGAAGACCCATCTGGTGGAAATAAAGTCCTCCTTGTTTCTATCCACAATCCACTCTATCCAATTACAGTGGTAAGTCTGAAAATACATATGATACCATTTAACAGGAGAGCCCACTAACTGCCTCTTGAAAGCCACTCTATTGGCCTTCCAATATTGGCCTGCATCAAGGTGGTTGCTGCAGTTGTAAAGTTTATCATACCAAACAGTTGTGCATTCTTGGTAGTCTCAATTAGGTCACAGATCTCAGCAGGCATATGAGATATGATCCTTTTAATACTACAATAATTCTAGGGGGCGTTGTGCAATTGTTTAACGTGGGACAGAAGAAAAAAATATTACAGTGGGATAATATGGTGGAGATTTACAAAATTGCTAGAATTTTGATGTAATCTGTGCTAAAAATTGCCTAACATGCCTTGTGCCTTAAGTGTGTTAGATACATTTACAACTCATTTGAAGTAGCTTAATAGGAAAAGGGTGTCTCTTGGCTTGAAGTGTGCGTGGTGACAAAATTTGGGGCATTTTTCTGACATAGACTAAGTTAACTAATAGGAGGTGTAAATTTAGACTAGACAAATCTAATAATGTGACAGATTTAACATCCAGCATCAGATACTGCACATCTGGATTAGTTTGAGACCGTCTATTCCAACTTTGCACTCTCTCGGTCTTCATGCACACGACTGTTTATGCAATCCGAGTGTCTTCCGCTTTTTTCAGCATTCCATTAATTTCAGTGGGTGGCTCAGATACGTGAAGACTGATCTGAATAGGACATGCTGTAAAATAATCGGAATGACAGAAGACACCAAGATTTCAAAAGTGGTTGTGTGCATGAAGCCTAACTTTTAGACAGCATTAGTAAGGTTTAGTTCACATCTGCGTCAGAGTCTCTGAAAATCAGCGGAGAGAAAAGTTCTGCACGGAGGTTTCAGTATAAAAACAACGGCAACTCGACGGACACCCGGCGGACCCCATTATAGTCTGTGGTGTCCGCGGGGGTCTGTGGGGAACTGATGTTTTAGTGGACAGACTCTCCGTCGTTCAGGTCCCCTGGCGGACCTGAACAACAGCTAGCTTGGCGTAAGTGTGAACCTAGCCTAAATCTGCCCCATTATCTGAAGTTTACCTTGTTATAATGCCATATGTAATACTGCTGCATTCTGATAACAAACATATTTACTTACCATGAAGAGATTTACTCATGCAGAATATTAATATGTAGGGCCGTGTGTGTATGTAATCTTTCCTCCATAGGATGTCCTATATGCTGTCTTCAACCCTGTAGGAAAAGTGGAACGCATAGTAATTTTTAAGAGAAATTCAATTAAAGCCATGGTGGAATATCCTTTTATAGCATTAGGAATCAACTTTGATTTATTTATGGGGAACTCAGATATAGCTGTGGGGGAAATGGTGTGTAATATTTTTTTTTTTTTGTTTACAGCTTACTCACACAAGCAAGTTTCATCCGTGACTATATTAAAACTTGTAATATATGTTATTAAAGAAATATGTTTTCTTCTCCACTTTTCAGGCAGTTACTTTCTCCATATTGGTTTATGAAGAGGGGAGGGGGGAAAGAAAAGACAATAATAATTGCTGCTGTTACACTCTGCTATTCCTTGCTATATAATAACACTGCTAGGTTCTAGATAAGAGGCTGTGAGAGCACAGAGTCTCCATAGAGTTATATGTGTGAGGCTGAATCTGGAGACAAATATAACGTAAACATAGCAGTGAGATTGAAGATAAGGAGCAGGTGAACAGCTTAATAAGTGGTGAAGGAAACAGATCTCCTTAATAAGACATTACAAAGTTTCTTATATTCACCTGTACTATTCATTTCTGAAAAGTTGTTTATAACTGGAGGTACACATTAACCTTAATGGTGCTGGATTGATTAAACTCTTCATATATATACTGCTACTTGTAATATTACAAGGGGCCCATGCACCATTACCATCTGCTGGACTGGAGAAATATAACCACAGTGAGTTGTTCCAATTTTTGTATATACTTACTAGATTTTAAAGGGGTTTTCCAGTCCAGGGCTCAGTTTTGATGCTGATGACTTATCCTCAGGGCCTTGCACTGATCAACTGTTCCCAGCAGCCACTGTCACTAGAATCTATATAGGGGACAGAGCCAAAAAACGGAAGACTCCATCCATAGTATAGCAGCAGTGTTGGAGTACTGAAGCTCTGCTAATATTCAGGCTCTGTCCCCTGCAAAGGTTCTTACCCTGGAGGCTGCCTAGAATAGCTGATCAGAGCTGGGTCTGAGTGATGGACCCCCAGCTATCTGATACTAATGGCCTAGCCTGAGATTAGGTCATCAATATGAAAATTGACCCCCAATCTAGAAAATCCCTTTAATGGATGAAACTTCTTTTCATGTGAGCACTATTTATATTTTCATTTACTACTATTGGTTATATTGTTATTTATTGATACAGTGCCTTGTGAAAGTATTCGGCCCCCTTGAACTTTTCAACCTTTTGCCTCATTTCAGGCTTCAAACATAAAGATATAAAATTTAAATTTTTTGGTGAAGAATCAACAACAAGTGGGACACAATTGTGAAGTGGAACGAAATTTATTGGTTATTTTAAACTTTTGTAAAAAATAAAAAACTGAAAAGTGGGGCGTGCCAAATTATTCGGCCCCCTTAAGTTAATACTTTGTAGCGCCACCTTTTGCTGCGATTAAAGCTGCAAGTCGCTTGGGGTATGTCTCTATCAGTTTTGCACATCGAGAGACTGAAATTCTGTGGAAAAAGGTTGAAAAGTTCAAGGGGGCCGAATACTTTCGCAAGGCACTGTATGTCCGTTAACATAAGGGGTATTTCCTATTGTGAGTTTATGCATTTATTAGCATCCATGTTCCTTAACTCATTTGGACATTTGAGACTATACATGGTGCCCAGAAGGCCAAAGCTGCACTGAATGGAGCAGACATTTATGCTGGGTGCTGCAATCTAAAAATCGAATATGCCAGGGTAAGTCTTGTTCACTCCTCATTCTGTCTATATCCTTATGGTTTTCTGTGGCAGTGACATTAACTACTTGTATCATTGCACACAGCCCACGCGCCTCAATGTTATTCGGAACAACAGTGATAGTTGGGATTACAGCAAACCCTACTTGAACAGACAAGGTAAGACTTTGCTTGTTTTGGGCATGGTGACATGTGGTGTACTGTATAGTTTTGTTCTGGTTAAGGTCCAGAGTAGCTTTCCTGTAGGTTTTGTTTTAGCAGCTGTCTCTTTGGTGACCCATTCAGATACCAAGAGAAGCCCCCAGTACCTGCAGTACTGTTTCTCTGAACAGATTCACACCCTGTTTTTCCCTCTCACTCTATCTGTATGCTGAGAGATGGAATGTATTATCAACCCATAAACTTGCACACTGCAACTCAACGGACAAGACTTTTTATTCCCAAGCTGGACAAGGCATTCAGAAGTCTAGTGGAGGATCATCCATCAGGCTGACTTTACACTTCTTCATGCACCACAACGGCATCAGCTGTCCGAAAATGTCCTTAAAACCACAGACTTGCAACTCACTTTGACTGCATTCTGCATCATCATCATCATCACCACCACCACAGGCTCCTAGAGATGGACAATTGAGAGCCCTCTGCATACTTGCATGGATTGAATTCTTGCTCCTTCAAAGCTGTTACATGGATGTACATTGGATATGAATGCAAATCATCATTCTCAGAACACTAGAGGATTAGGATATCTTCCAATTGTATATGACTTTTCTTTGTGAAATCCTTAGAATCTTATGGTATGTATATTTAGTAACACTGACAAAGGCAGTCCAGGTAGATGTTATGTCAATTTGGGAATATTGTGTATCTATTGTGTATAATGTCTTACTATTAGTGTATATTTCTCACTATTTTTAATGTAAAATCCCCACAATTTGAGAGCACATATTCATTAAAAGTTAGTCTAGTTCCCAATATTAATCAGCAGTCTTCACAACTTCATAAAGGTTTCAGGGACCTCACATTAAAGAGGACATGTAATCAGGTCTGAATAGTCCATTGACATCATCGGATAGGCGCTGTCACCCTGAGCATTTTGGTGTTATATTTATCCAAATCCGTTCATCCTTTTCTATAGATATAAGCCCTTTTTTTTTAAACTCGTTTTATTGAAGTTTGTACAACAAGGCATACAACACAAGGAAAAGGTACAAAGGAAGTAGCAGGATAAGTACAATAAAATTCTGTA
This sequence comes from Leptodactylus fallax, assembly GCA_947044405.1. NCBI lineage: Eukaryota > Metazoa > Chordata > Amphibia > Anura > Leptodactylidae > Leptodactylus > Leptodactylus fallax. Next base: position 2,709,018 of record CAMRHE010000123.1, read on the forward strand.
TAAAAGATAACAGAAGTTGAACAAAAGTAACAAAGGAAACAATTAAAACAGTTGCTACAGAGTCCATAACATGTTAAACCTGAAAAAAAAAGGAAGAATAGTCCCAAAATCATGAAGTAGGTGGGCAGAAGGACCAGTCGAACCAACCTGTAGGAGAACAAAGGAAACAGACAGAAAGTATAGCAACTCAATCCAACCTATGTGGCCAAAATGAATTCCAGGGTACCACAGGGGTTAAGAGACAGGAAAAACCCTTAGGGGAACGCACCGTAGGAGCACCAAATCAAGTCATAAATGCATCAAGGGCTGTACGAAAAGATGGGGTTGTGTATAAGGTTAGCGGTGAGTTACACCAGGGACCCCAAACCTTTTCAAATTTAGTGGGCCGTCCTCTACCCTTGTATACCAGCTGGTTATATGGTAAAACTAAGTTCACCAACTTTCTCCACTGTGAGAGAGAGGGTGGGCGAGGAGCCATCCATCTCAGAGCTATGGCCTTTCTAGCTAAGAATAAAGATTCTCGTAGCATAATACGAGTATGATGTATCCATAGCTCCTCGTCCAGGATACCAAACAGGCAAACTTCTGGGGCAAGTGGAACAGGGACACCTAGGACCTCCGATAGTATATCTACCACCTCTGTCCAGAAACTTTTAATAACAGGGCAGTCCCATATCATATGCCAAAAAACTGAATACTCCGCAGGACAACGTAGGCAGCCCGGATGTTGTGGTCGTCCCATCTTATGTAACCGTGCAGGAGTCAGATAACTTTGGTGTATGATATATACTTGAATCAACCTATTGTTGACTCATGGGGATACAAATTGTGCTGATTCCTGTAGTTCTAAATAGGACTCATCGGTACGGGCAGGAATCAGAGTGCGCCATTTCAACAAAGAGGGAGCAGCCAGATGAGATGTTTTAGCCTGTATGAGGTGGACATACAGGCTTGAGATGAGACCCCGACGACCCTGGGACCGTAGTATACCTATTAGAGGATAAGTAGAAATGAGCATGTTAGAGGGGGGGAAACTGTGTAGTCATGGCATGTCTAAATTGCAAAAACCTGAAAAACTGTGTGCGGGGAATGTTAAACAGTGCACTTAGAGATATATATATATAAACAAAAAATGGGCCAATAACCAATTAACAAAAAATGTGCAGGACAAGCAATAAATCAAAAAACAAAATCATGCCTACACAAAAGTAAAAATAATTAACAAAGTTTATTAACAAATAAATAAAATACAAAATACAAATGAACAAACACATGAGGGAATACAGGAAAAAACCAATAAATAATGTGCACAAAGGCATGAAGTTCAGGGTATCAAATAAATAAATAATCATGGCAAAGCACCTTCACAAATGCACTTGAGATAATTTGAAATAGCATATTCAAATACAACCAAAGCTCCTCTAAAGTCATACCATAAATTAAAATTTAAATGTAGAAAGGTGCTAAAAGATCATATGTTACAAGATGAAAAAATCCTGAAACAACATACCTAATTGGCACAAAACAACCTGACGCGCGTTTCGCCTACAGCTTCGTCCGGAGGTAATTATCCCAAGTGCATTTGTGAAGGTGCTTTGCCATGATTATTCATTTATTTTGATACCCTGAACTTCATGCCTTTGTAGGTTGTTTGTGCCTTAGGTATGTTGTTTCAGGATTTTTTTCATCTTGTAACATATGATCTTTTAGCACCTTTCTACATTTAAATTTATGGTATGACTTTAGAGGAGCTTTGGTTGTATTTGAATATGCTATTTCAAATTATCTCAAGTGCATTTGTGAAGGCGCTTTGCCATGATTATTTATTTATTTATTTGATACCCTGAACTTCATGCCTTTGTGCACATTATTTATTGGTTTTTTCCTGTATTCCCTCATGTGTTTGTTCATTTGTATTTTGTATTTTATTTATTTGTTAATAAACTCTGTTAATTATTTTTACTTTTGTGTAGGCATGATTTTGTTTTTTGATTTAGTGCACTTAGAGAGTCAAAGGAACGAAATACACCCTGTTCGTATAAATCACCCAGAGACACAACTCCAAACCGCTCCCAGCACCTCACATCTGGGAGAGCCAAAAGCTCCGTCAACCCAGGATTATCCCAGAGCGGAGTCTCAATAGAAAGAGCAGAGTAGGATGTCACCCGCCTGGCCTGCTGCCAAACCTGACCTGCCAGTTTGTGGAGAGGCAGTAACTTTCCTTTATATAAACGTGGACTTTTCAATACTGACAATAAGGTGGGTATAGCTAAGTGGGCCTCGGGGCCAGGTAGGGGGCCAGTTAACAGCCAAGACTTCAAATAGCGGAGTTGCCCCGCAATATAGTATAAAAAGATGTCTGGCAGGGCCATCCCTCCCATATCTTTGGGACGTTGCAAGGTGGATAGTCGCAGCTTGGATCTGGAACTCCCCCAGATAAAGGGAATAAATAGGGAGTCTAACTGCTTAAAGAACCTGCAGGGCACTGGCATGGCCACATGCTCCAGTATATATAAACACTTAGGGAGTACTACCATCTTGATAAGGTTTATCCATCCAGCTACAGACAAAGGTAGAGCCCCCCAAACTTTAAATGTGGTTCTGAAATGGCCTAAAAGTGGGTACACATTTAGATTCAGGGAGTTGTTGTGATCATTAGTGATATGAATACCCAGATATTTGCAGGCATTCACCATTCTCAGGCCACAAACCAACTCTCCGGTGTCTGCCAGTAGGTGCGCAGAGATAGGCATATATGAGGACTTAGACCAATTAATTTGTAGGCCTGAATAGGTACCAAATCTATCAATTACATCCATAGCCCTGGACAAAGTGCGAGCGGGGTCAGACATAAATAAGAGCATATTGTCTGCATATAGGGCCGTCCTTTCCTCTCGGGCGCCAATGGTCATCCCTTTGTATATCGGGTCTGTCCTAATAATAATAGCGAGGGGCTCCAACGCTATCGCAAACAATAATGGAGATAAGGGACATCCCTGACGGGTTCCCCTATGTAGGGGGAATGTAGGAGACAGAGCACCATTAATTGAGAGTGCCGCCATGGGGGATTGGTAGAGGAGGGTAATCCATGTAATAAAGGATTTACCAAACCCAAAGCAACGGAGAACCTGTAGTGGCATCTAAAGAGGCAATTGCCCAATCCTCATGGAGAGCAGCCCCAATTTGGGATACCACATGGACCCTCCTAAGGTTGTCTGAAGTGGACTTGCCGGGCATAAAGCCTGTTTGGTCGGGATGAATCAAGTCCAAAATAATAGTGTTCAGTCAATTCGCTAGGATTTTTGAAAGCAGTTTATAGTTAATGTTAAGAAGAGAGATGGGTCTGTATGACCCACACTCCAGCGGGTCCTTATCTGGTTTGAGGAGAAGGATAATTGTAGCATCATAAAAGGACTCCGGCAGTGCATGGGCCGAATAGGCATCCTGATAGCATTTCAACAATACAGGGAGTAACAGGTCCTGATATTGCGCATATACCTCCACTGGTATACCATCAGGGCCAGGGTATTTACCCCTGGCCATATCAGCCAGGGCATCAGATAGTTCCTCCATAGTAAGAGGGGAGTCTAGGAAAGCCCGTTGTTCTTGCGTCAAAGTTGGAAAGGAGACATCGGTTAGGTACTGAATAAGTTCTTGACTAGGGACCTGGAGCTGGGATTGGTAAAGACTGGAATAGTAATGGTGGAAGCTATTCCGGATAGCAACGCTGTCAGTCAAAACCACCTCATCAGCTGGGTTAATTTTCAGGATAGCCGGAGAGGCTGTGTTATAGTGAATCAGATGGGCCAGGAGACTACTAGACTGGTTGCCTAGTTCATAAAGCTCTGTTTGCTAAAGAATTGTGACCTGCGAGCTTTGTCATACAGAACATATAAATATTGTCTGCCCATTTGGAGCCATGCATTTTTAGAGTCCTCACTGGGGTCAGTAAAGTAGGCTTCTTCCAGGGAAGCTCATTTATTAGTTAGCTCAGATTCTAGGGAGGAGGACTCTCGCTTGATATATGAAATGGAAGATTTGATACATCCTCTCAAGTACACCTTAGTAGTTTCCCATAGGATGAGAGGTGTAGTACCTAGAGAGTTGATATCTAGAAAGGTGTGTAACTGGTCAGGAATACGGTCATTGATAGCTATACGTTTGAGCCAAAAGGGATGAATACGCCAATTGTGTGGAAGGCCCGGGGAGGCACCCTCTCCGATTTCTACCAACAAGGGTGAGTGGTCAGATGTGGCCCTAGGCAAATATGAAATAGCAATTAGCTGGGAGCTAGCTCTATCATTACCTAAGGCGTGATAAATTCGAGACAGAGTGTGATACGTAGCAGAGTGGCCGGAATATACCCGGGCCTGGGGGTGTTTAAGATGCCACAGGTCATACCATCCCAATTCTTGTATAAGGTGGGCCAAAGGAGTAGGTCCAGCTACAGGGGAGGGGGACACATCAGTTGTAAATTTATGTGAGGAGGCGTTCAACACCTTATTAAAATCACCCACACATAGCACCGTGGAAGCTGGGAATCTAGACACAAACTGGGCAACTTCATGTAGTACAGAGAGGTCAGATGCAGGTGGCAAATAGAGACCAATAATGACATATATTTTAGAATCTATCCAGGCCTGAACAAACACATAACGCCCCTCCGGGTCTCTAACGGTGAGACCAGGCTCCCATCTAAGTCTGCGGTGGACTAAAAGAGATACACCTCTAGAGTAGGAGGTGTGAGTGGAGTGCAAGGACCATTGGACCCAGGGCTTTCGCAAAAGCTAGGTCGTATCAGGAGTAAGGTGAGTTTCTTGCAAGCACACTATATCTGAGACATGTCTTCTTAATTGGGGGAAGATGACTAAGTGTTTTTTAGCGCTACCCATTCCCCTCACATTCCATGAGAACAGTTTAAGGGTCGCCATGGTAAGTAAGTTGTAATGGAATCACCACAGGTGGGACACCATCCTCCACCCATACCTGAAAGGGGAGCATGAAGAAAAATATAGATCCACAGCAACATTGAAACCAAAAACTAATACCCGTAAGGGGTAAATTAACCATGAGGGAAGGAGTCTAGACTCACTTCTGCAAACTATATGGCACTTAGTAAAAGGGGGGAAGCAGCGCACCCTAGATGGTACAGTAGTGGGGCACTGTCTTCAACTTAGAGAAAGGTAAAAGCAAATACAGGGCAGGAACAATCTCTGCATGGTGAAACACAGAGAACCCACAACATAGTTTCAGTAAGACCCTGGAGTCGGCAGCCCCGCACCCCAAATAGATGAAATTAACAGGCAGCTACAGACAATAGAGCAAAGTAAATCACAGTAAAGTCCATATAAAGATATTGGGCCGCAAGGGCCCCTTACCCAACCGCGCCGCAGACAGCTATCGTCTGGGAGACCGAGGCAATAAGTTTAACCAGTCCTCCACCTCTCGCGGAGAAGCAAAGAAGGTGGTCTTGTCATTGTAGATCACTCGAAGACGAGCAGGATATGCCATAGAGTACTAGATGGAGCGTTCCCATAGGCGCCGCATCAAAGCCACAAAGGTAGAATGCGTCTTCTGTAGCGCTGCAGAGAAGTCAGGAAAAATGGAAACTTGGGCATCGTCGAACTTTATCTCCCGAAGTTGCCGCTCCGCTCTCAACGCTGCATCCCTGTCCTTGCTGCTCAGGAAACGGGCCAGGAGGTGCTCCCGGAGGAGGCGGACTGTCCGGGACTCTGTGAGCCCTTTCCACTACAAAAATAGGAGAGAAGGTCGCATCCGTCAGGGTCTCTTTCAGCCAGTTCTCTATAAATTCACATGGAGCAGGCCCAGGATTCGTAGCCTATTCTCCAGGTCGTCCGCCCTCTGGGTCCACAGATCGGTTGCTCTTTCCAATGCGGCGAGCTTCTCTGGTGCTGGGGCAGCGTTGTCCTCCAGTAGGGATATGCGATCCTCCGTTTCTTTCACTCTGTTTCGAAGAGTTTGAAAACCTTGGCGGAGGAGCCCAACGTCTGTCTTTACCTCCTCAATTTTTCCCGTGAGGGAGGAGGTGCTACATTGGATAGCCTCCAGTAACTGCTCTGTAACCTGCCGCAGGGTAGGCTCAGGTTCCTCAGTTGAGGACGGCGGTGGCTCCGGCGGGCTTGTTTGTGGCTGGTCCCTGGCAAAACCCTGGAGGCGCTCAGAAGTCGATCCCTTCTGTTGTCGACTCATGATCACAAGGCTGTGAAAACTGGAGGCAAGGGCAGTGGTAGGTAGGACAATGCCACCAGTAGGTACGGTCAGAGGTGTAACACGGAGTCAGAGGATCAGCAGCAAACAGTCACGGCTTGTACCGACAGCTTCACCAGTAGGTGTTATCAGAGAAAGAGCGTGCAGCAATCAAGATCAGTAGATGTTATCAGAGGATCAACAGCAGACAGTTTGGTCCGTACTGGCAGCTCCTCCAGAAGACGCTGCCAGAAGGAGAGCATGCAGATATAAGCCCTTTTAGTGTTGATGCAAATGAGTGTATACTTTCCAAGTGGGCGGTAACACTGTGGATTCTCTGGGGGTGGGGAATCTGTGTGCTGTATGTCATGCAGTGTTACCACCCATTTGGCTAATCGACCCTAAATTGCGTAAACACTAACAGGGCTTAATGTTGAATGGATTTGAATAAACAAAACGCCAAAATGTTCAGGGTGACAGTGTCTATCAGACGTCACCCAGCTTCATCATTCGGCTTCTCAGTTCTAATTACAGGTCTTTTTTTTAAATACACTGTTTAAATTATGAAGTATGTTTTAATATGGGTTTTATTCTGACTCATGTATGTATGCTAGTATGGCATATATCTTGTATGTCCCTGTAGTGGCCCTTTTTATCCCCTTTAAAATGGTTTCCAGGAAATGGACAATTCGAGAGAAGGCTGGGGAAATTGTAACAATAAAATCATACTCTCCTGTCACTGGTGCTCCAGTGTCTGCTACCACTTTCTATTAGTGTGCATGTCATGCCTTTGCCGCAGGAAGTCCTATGCCGCACCTGACTGCTGAGGCCAATCAGCAGCCCCAGGAGCGGTCCCTGTGACATATATGAGTGACGTCATCAGGTCCTTTTCAGACTCCACTGAAATAACTGATTGACCACAGCTGTCACTTGTGGCAAAGGCACAGCACACACCCGAATGGAGAGTGGTGGCAGACACCAGAGAACTGGGGACAGAGAAGTATGAATTTTTTTTTTTTTACCAGTCTTCTCTTTTGTTTGTATGATGTATGATTCCTTGATAACCCCTTTAAGGACACAACTAGCTTTTTAGAACACAATTTGTTTTGTTTTCTCATTGCCACATGCTGAAAGCCATAGCTTTTTATTTCCACTTTCTGGGGGATTCCTTGTACACACACTGTACTCTTTAATTTATGCGAAGTTTGTTGAAAGGTTAGGTGTAATTTCTTGAGAAATGCATTTCTCAAGATCCCTATTCCTTTGTGGTTTACATGACTTGCAGATCTCATTTTAAGTTTAGTTTGAAAAAGACTATAAGAATTAAAACCCAATACATTACTTAGTTACATACACTTAAGCTACTTTGGTTAGGCTTCTTATCCGTTAAATTTTACATGGGGGAGGAGTGGGCCTACTGCTTTCTATACTTAAGGTTCCCTATTTTGTCTACATTTATTACATGTAGTGAGCATGTCCCTATATTAGGGAAAAAAACTGCTGAGAGTACTGCAATGTGAAAAAGCTTTTGTTAGATTTCAGACTTTCTTTCCATAGTATACATTTTCTCAAATGTTTGAAATAAGTCGCTTTCAGTGTGTTTTATCCCTACCTTATTTTTCTTATCCTTATTTGTAATGCTGTTCGGGTGGGTCAGGATTACGGCAGGATCCTGTTTAAATGGGGCATATCTATGAAATCTTTCAAAACTCTTAGTGGTGACAGTCTTTTGGTTGCCAATGGATATGACCATGAATACAGGAAATTTTTATGCTCTGGTACTTGTCAAAAACCCAGTCATGATTTCCTTACTACTTGTGCAGGGACTGTACATGTATGAGAAAATAACCCTCCACAATAAGGAAATCATAAGCATAGAAAGTTCCTGCATTCATGGTCATATCCATTGGCAACCAATCAAACAAAACTGTATAAATGGTTAGAGAAAATCTTGAAAACTCTGCAAAATTTTTAATTATTTATACTTGCAAAAATGTTTAACATTTAATTGTCTGCAAATTTAAAACTTTAAAACCTTTAGCTCCTTAGATGCTGTAGTCAGGTGGTTTTAAAGAAAAAAGTAAAAATAGACCAATTTTTTTTCACCTTGTTAATGAAAAAAAAAATAAACACAATTGGTATCACCACTTCTGTAACAACCCCTAAAATAAAATTAGTATGTAACTTATTCTATATGATAAATGCCATAAACCTTAAAATTCAGATGCTAGAATTTTCTGTTCATTTCACCTCTCAAGAACAAAAAGTAATAAAAACTGATCTAAAAGTCTTATGTACCCACAAAATACAAGGTTGTGTAAAAGCTACATTTAAATAACATTGAAAAAGTTATAAAAGCTGGAATGTAGAGGCAGGTTAAATACTACTTATTTTAAGGCTAAAATATGTTACATTGATAAAGGGTTAAATTGTATATAAGTCGTGTGCCAGCAATAATTATTTGAGCCATAAATTCAAAATCTGTGATAAAAATGTGACATTTTCAGGACTGTTTTCCCAATTTTATTGTGACTATTAGGTGGTTAAAGGAAAACAGTCTTAGTTACCCATAGCAACAAATCACAGCCCAGCTTTGGTAGAGCTTTTGAAAGTTGCGCTGTTATTGGTTGCTAACTAAGGCAACTTTTCTTTTAAGTCAGTTTACATAAATCTGCCCCAATGTTCATATTTCCTGGATTAATTTCAAAGGAAACCTATGTATGTTTTTGACATAATTTTGATCTTTTACATTGTTTGTGTTACTTGTAACACCATGTAATACAGGTTATTGTTGGATTATGCTGAGACCTCTCGAAAAGAATCCACTTTGAAAATGGTGAAGCTTGTAGTAGGAATAAGGTACTGTGTAAAGCATGTGACTTGTTATATTACTATCCCTGAAATGTGGTATTACTAAGATATTGCTGGGCCCGTTGTACCAACGATTTCCTTAAACCTGTCAGCTATCGACACTTTTTAGTAAATTCTTTTATTCCTCATGAAGCTCTTGGAGGTATAGGGCTTGGGGAACTGGTATCCCTAGCAGATGTTTATCTGGAGTACAGAGTCTTACAGGGAATTCCTCATGGGGGAAAAAAGTATGCAAATTAGTTCTCCTCCAAGAGTAAGAAAACTGTTTACAGCTACCTATAGCTGGCCCTACTCTGTAAGTCAATGTCCAACCCATTTAAAGAACCTTAAAACATCTCTAACAATACCAGCCAAATCAGAGACGCCCATCTGGAGACACATTAAGAAGCATATTGCCAGTGGCTTTGTCTTCTTTGGCAGAGATCCTCAAGGGGGTAGATGCTCATTGAAGTCTTTAATGGTGGTAGAGAGTTTTTGATGGTGTCTTCAATCTATTCCCAGGGGAAAGTAGAGGGACAAAATGTAGGTCTAGACCAATATTACCCAAGGATGTCATGTAACAGACTGAGAGGTGATCAGCAGTCAGGTAGCATTTATTGCTGAGGGAATAGCCTTGTACCTCAAAGCAACAGTGGAGTGAAGCTGAACTTAATCCATGATGTCCAAAGGACATGTGTCGTAAAGCCAATGCAGACCAGTAAAATACTACACTTGGTGAGGTGACTGTGCTGTACTGTTTGCAAGTTCTTGTCCCTCATCACTACAAAGCAAGGTACAGATTAAGTGGGATGCCTTTTGATGCAGTACTTTGAATCATGGGGGACGGTTACGATTTCCTTTTCAGAGATTTCTGATCAGTCAGTTTTGTTGAGCAACCATTTTGCTGACTGGACAATGTCAGAGATTGTTTGGTAATACCTAGTTGTCAGACATGCTTCCAGAAGAACAACATGTCAGAGCTCTAAGAAGAGATGGCCCAACAGTATTATTTTATTGAAAGGCATGTATTTGGTAAAGTACACATGCCAGGATTGCTGACAGGACCTCTTTAGAGTAAATTTGGTTCTTCCTGCTTTATTTGGTTAATTTGTTGGGGCTCCTGACTTGCATAGAGGAATTGGATATCTTCACTATAACACCTTTTAATCTTTGTATTTATTTTTGGTCACCATTGTATTTGTATTTATTTTTGGTGTTCATTTACTTGTTAACTATACAAAATATGTAAGAATCCATGTATTCTTCTGTATCTTGCTTCTTGAAAATGTATTTATCTGTAGTTCCTTAACTAATCACTATTCAGCTTTAGTGAAGTTCATAGATCTAACATTTAATTTAGTATTGCTTGTATTGGATTAGCAATCTTGAACTTGATGGATTGAAGTTGTGTGTTTTTTTTTTTTTTTTTTTTTTTCCAACCATACTGTGTTTAATTTTCCACCATAGATATCAGTATGACAATATTTGCTTTGTATACTTGATTTGCGATGCTGAGAACTTTGTGGGTGACTCAATTAAAGGGTTTTACTAAGACAATAGTACTAACTATGTAGGGATGAGCGATTATGACCTAAATCAAAATCTCGATTTAATTGGGCATTTTACCTCGATTATGATTTGTCGATTATTTTAAGCCATGCCCCCTTTAAAAAGCCACACCCATTTTAAAAAGCCTTGCCTCCAGGATTATAATAAGGACGAAAGTGTTATTCCCCTTCCCGGGCTCCAGCGCAGGCCTGGTCCTCGTCAGGCCTCCTCAATGATGTCAGGCCAATCACAGGCCTCAACAGTAACTTGAGGCTGTGACACTTGCATCTATTTGTCACAACACCATGTTACCGCTGAGATCCAATCACAGGCCTCAGCAGATCCTGGTATCAATCAGGAGGCCTGAAAAGGACGAAGGCCAGCACTGAAGCCCAGGGGAGGTGAGTAACATTTTTTTTTGTGTTTGCTTGCCTCCCATGGGCCTCCACTAATTATAATATAATACCCCAGAGTATAATAGCAGTTCCGGTTCAGAGGTTTTCAATTCAAATGAAACTGCAGGTAAAAGCTCGTGAATACTGTATTGACCAATGTGCAAAAAATCACGTTGGTTAACCGGATTGACGGTCATTTTCGATTTATTTTTTTGAGTAATTGCCAGCCCTATAACTAAGTATTATTTACTCTGTTGAATTGCAGTCCCTCTGGACTAATCTCTTGTACCATGCCTATAGGAATTGATTGCATTAATATGCTCATCAACAGACATGTGATCTCTATCTAGTCCTGTTTTCTATTTGTGTATATGTTACCGCTAAAGTGCGAAAGCCGTGAATGTGCACATTACCTAGGTAATCTGCAGATTAACTGATTTGCTCAGTTAATGTGCGGAATCAAGAGTTTTCCGCACTTTACCTAGGTAATATGCACATTCACGGCTTGCGTACCGTTAAAATTCATAAGTTTATTTCGCTCATGTCCTGTCCCTGCTCCTTCCCCCTCTCCCTCCACTGTTAGTGTGGTCTCGGCAGCGTCTTGTCGTTGTCGGTTCGTTTTTATGTCTCATAATTACCGTCGGCTGCCAGTGCGTAGCATAGCTAAGTCTGTCTTCACATCATTGCTGCCTCTTAGCGCGTGCATGTCATTGTATGAACTTGATGCTTTACATATCGCAACAGAAATATATAACATTATGTTCATTTACGCGTACAGCAACATTGCTGTTGTTCCAGCAAAGATGTTATCTTCACTTTAACGAGTGCCTAGTAGGTAATGTGCAGATTAGCTAGATAATGTGCAGATTATCTAGGTAATCTCAGAAATCACACCAGTTTTCTGCACATTACCTAGGTAATCTGCAGACTAACTGATTTCTGCACTTTAACGGTAACATATAATGTCTGAGATTATCAGAAAGAAAAAAAACAAACTTGTTTGTTGTTTTGTTGTGTTTGTTAAGCAGATTAATTTTTTTTTTTTTTTTTAAACATTTTCTCTCTTTTAGACCAGGACAAGGGGCGCCAAAGAAAATCCATTCTAGGAGACCGTCCATCATCCAATATATATGATGGGTGTGGTATGCAACATTTATATCTCAAATTATTGCAGTGAGTGGTGTGATGAGACCCTTTTAAGTCTGAGGCCACACCTTGCAGAAATGCAGCATTTTTTGTTGCAGATTTTCCTGCTTTTCCTTTAAAGCTAAATCCAAGACTGACTTCATAAGAAATGGGAAATATATAGGAAGCACTTATACGTTTCCCCTCTGTGAAAACCACTCCTGGCTTTGGCAAAAAAAAAAACACAGCAAAATTTGCAATAAAAACACAGCTTTTCCACAACTTGTGGCCTTCGCCTAAAGAGATTTTGTCATTTAAAGAGGACCTTCCACCAATTCAAGTTTTTAACATTGTTTAACTGGCAGCAATCCACTGATTCCAGCACAATTGGAATTTTCTCTCTAGCTCCCACCGTTTCCGAGCAACAAGCACAGTGAGTTTTGGTGCCTGATGTGCTATTTAAGCTCTGTAATGTCAGACAGCAGTGTCAAGCCGGGGGGGGGGGGGGGGAGTTATTCGGAGCTCCAATCAGAGGCAGACAGTGATTGCTCGGAAGGGTGGAGGCTAGAAAAAAAAAATTCCAACTGCGCCAGAATCAGTAGAGCAGCGGCTATTAAATGATGTAAAGAGCTGGACTTGTTCGCAGTGGTGAAAGGTCCTCTTTAAGACGTTGATGGGATGTCCTAGGTATAGGATAGGTTGTCTGTATCAGATTGGTGAGTGACTGTTTGAAGTGGACGCAGTGCTCAGCCAACTGAAGGAGCCTCTTCATTGTTTACGTAGGAACAAAGAAAGAGTAAAGCTGGACTACAATTGATCTGTTGATGGCCCATCAATATTCAGATTCTGAAAAACTCTTTCAACCAGATTGAGAGAGAGAACTCCTTAAATAATGTAGTATTTCAAGTATTTTTTAGTATTCTGTACATACTGTATTTAGACATTGCTGTACACGTATAATACGCTCTAAGCTGCAGTTCCTGGATCCTGATGGAACTGCAAAAGTATACTTAGGGGATGGTGAGCCGACAAAAAGGGATGCATACTGTGAGAAAGTGACAGGCAGAGTGCTGGAATAACGGTATATCTCCCCCAGGTTTCTGACATATGTGTGGTCCAGGGCGGGTCTTGAGTAGGCCTCAGCCCAGGTGTAGGTCCTAAGGCTCATTAGTGGGCCATAAAAGGCTTCAGAGCCTGCACTTCAGGGTAGATCCTGGGAGTGAGAGGAGGTGTCTGGGTTTGTCCTGTGTGGTAAAGTGTACGGTAAAGTGATGGACGGGGTGTATATCTCGCCTGGTTTCCTCAGCCAGGTGAGATAAAGGAAATCCAGGATTTAGGTTGCTTTAGCAGACCATAGTCTGCTAGCGTTTTTTCATTTTATTATATGGGCTGGTCTTTTCTGGACTGGAGGGCAGGATTGGTAGTGGGTACTCTCCAGTCCACACCCCAGTCCACTTCGGGATTTGCCTCCCCTAATCCCAGGTGCTCCCAAGTGAGGTTTCCTGTGGGTTATTGATTGAGGAAGGAAGCCTAACAGAAAAGGGAGCTCTGATATACTGCAGGGGGGGAGAGAGACCAAACGCTCCTGGAGGTGAGCGTTTACACTGAACCGCTGTGCTCACTACTTTATGTTTACCTGTATGAGGACAGTGAGGTACGCTGTTGTTAGCTAGCGCCGGAGAGGCCTAGATATTTATTTTGTTTGGACACACTTGTTTTGTGCTGGAATTGCCACAATAAAGCACTATCACAGTTTTAAGTAACCTGCTGTGTGTGAACTTGGTCATTGCCGCCCCACCGTGCGTGCTGATCCCTACACCTGCTACACTAAGTCTGGTGAGACTATTTCATGCTATTCTGTTTGTTCGTGTGGCTGGTAGTAAGCCACACATATAGCTAGTTTTGTATTGTTTAGTTTAGAGCTCGGACGAGCAGGAGTTTTGTTTATTTTCCTTTTGCCTGAAGTTAAGGCTGTATTTTATTTTGCTCCCTTTGTGCCTGAAGTGAAGGTTTATTTATTTTGCTGTGTGTTTTTTTTTTTTTTTTTTTTTTTAATAAATAAACCTGTTTCTGACAACCCTGTCTCTGACTGGTTGGGTCCGCACCACGGCTGCTACCGAGCTACCTTCCCCACAATACATACAGTGCCTTGCTAAAGTATTTGGCCCCCTTGAACTTTTCAACTTTTTGCCACATTTCAGGCTTCAAACATAAGGATATAAAATTTAAATTTTTTGGTGAAGAATCAACAACAAGTGGGACACAATCGTGAAGTGGAACAAAATTTATTGGTTATTTTAAATTTTTGTAAAAAATAAAAAACTGAAAAGTGGGGCGTGCAATATTATTCGCCCCCTTTACTTTCAGTGCAGCAAACTCACTCTAGAAGTTCAGTGAGGATCTCTGAATGATCCAATGTTGTCCTAAATGACTGATGATGATAAATATAATCCACCTGTGTGTAATCAAGTCTCCGTATAAATGCACCTGCTCTGTGATAGTCTCAGGGTTCTGTTTAAAGCGCAGAGAGCATCATGAAGACCAAGGAACACACCAGGCAGGTCCGTGATACTGTTGTGGAGAAGTCTAAAGCCGGAAGTATCAGACCACTGCAAATCTACCAAGACCCGGCCGTCCCTCTAAACTTTCATCTCAGACAAGGAGAAGACTGATCAGAGATGCAGCCAAGAGGCCCATGATCACTCTGGATGAACTGCAGAGATCTACAGCTGAGGTGGGAGAGTCTGTCCATAGGACAACAATCAGTCGTACACTGCACAAATCTGGCCTTATGGAAGAGTGGCAAGAAGAAAGCCATTTCTCAAAGATATCCATAAAAAGTCTCGTTTAAAGTTTGCCACAAGCCACCTGGGAGACACACCAAACATGTGGAAGAAGGTGCTCCGGTCAGATGAAACCAAAATCGAACTTTTTGGCCACATGCAAAACGATATGTTTGGCGTAAAAGCAACACAGCTCATCACCCTGAACACACCATCCCCACTGTCAAACATGGTGGTGTCAGCATCATGGTTTGGGCCTGCTTTTCTTCAGCAGGGACAGGGAAGATGGTTAAAATTGATGGGAAGATGGATGGAGCCAAATACAGGACCATTCTGGAAGAAAACCTGTTGGAGTCTGCAAATGACCTGAGACTGGGACGGAGATTTATCTTCCAACAAGACAATGATCCCAAACATAGAGCAAAATCTACAATGGAATGGTTCACAAATAAACGTATCCTGGTGTCTCTCGATGTGCAAAACTGATAGAGACATACCCCAAGTGACTTGCAGATGTAATCGCAGCAAAAGGTGGCGCTACAAAGTATTAACTTAAGGGGGCCGAATAATTTGGCACGCCCCACTTTTCAGTTTTTTATTTTTTACAAAAGTTTAAAATATCCAATAAATTTCCTTCCACTACACGATTGTGTCCCACTTGTTGTTGATTCTTCACCAAAAAATGTAAATTTTATATCCTTATGTTTGAAGCCTGAAATGTGGCAAAAGGTTGAAAAGTTCAAGGGGGCCGAATACTTTCACAAGGCACTGTATACAGTACATCCTTTAGGACATATTGCCCTACTCCTATGATTAGCACTTGGAAGAAATATTAATAATGTGCACTTTTAGATTGTAATACAGAACAGTTTTAATGCTGTACCAGATTCTTAGGAGGAGAATTTGCAAGTGTATTGTGGTAAAAGGTCAGTTTTTCAAGCAAAAAGAGAAATGTTTGTGGGCAACTGCAGCTCTTAATCTTCCAGGTATTTGTTAGGCCATATCATTCTCTTCATCACAAAAGGTTTTCTGATGTAGGGGGTCGATTTATTTTAATAATTGGCTAAATAGTTTTCAATTACTAAAATAATTTTCTTAAATTACACAGTAAGTTATTTTTCAGTAACCCCATATCCATATCTATAGGAAATCATGGCCCATTATTACCATTACCAAACTGCTACAGTGTGGGAACTAGAGACACTCCAGAGCTGGTTTCATATCCTTTACCTCAGACATCATCTTCATACATCCACGGTGGGCCTCCTGTTGGTTCAGTAGCCATGGTTAGTGGCCTCCACCAAAAAAAGATGAACTGTTCTCGCGTGTTTAACTTGTTCTGCTTATATGGAAACATTGAAAAGGTAAGGAAGGACTGAGGAGCTGTGTACAACTCTTATTTTCTTACATTAAGTATCTGTAGATTATATAGTGGCCTTCTGTTCTTTTTGTTCTTCCTATATCATCTAACAGGATTATGTTTAAAGGGAGTCTGTTTCCACCAGTCTCTTCTAAACCACATATATATGTGGTTGGAGACATAGTGAAAATACCTTTTTAGTGTTGCTGCCAAGAAGATCAACTTTTAATCTGCTGACTCGTGACCTGTTCAGTGCTTTCAGGCCTGGCTGCAACTGCTGGAACATCCATTTTTGCCTGTGGTCGCAGCACATCTGGCCCTGTCAACCTTTGTAACAGGATGCTCTGGATGGCAGCTGCAGGAGAAAAAAAGTGCCCTGACAGACCCTACCATGCCCTGGTTGCACAAAAAAAGTATGTTGACTGTACCACTAATAACCTCTACAACCTTTTATATAAGCGGTTTAGAAGTGATTTTGGTGGTGGTAGACTCCCTTTGTATGTATACTAGTACATGTTTTCTAACTGTAATTTCTACTATGATCGCTGTTTGGAAGCATCACTTAGGTAAACAAAGCTGCCCAGTTTTTTTTTTTTTTGTCTGTCCTGTATGTAAAAAGTTCATCATTAGGTTTACGAGTCTCCCTTACACATAGCCTGACATTGCTAAAGAAAAAAAAAAGGCATCTGATGGTCTGAATATGTAAAGATATTGTAAATTAATTCTATCTTGCGTCTGTAAGTGGGCTGAAATTTTCCAGGCCCAAATGCAGAAAGGGTCTGTTGGCTGATTAAAAAAAAGACTGCTAATTTCCATTTTATTAGTACAGTGCATGCCGATAAGGCAGCTATCCAGAGTCTGTTGCCCAAGAATAATTGCAAAATCTCTGCAACAGTTGTGTTTTTGTTAGTCATCCTTCTTTGGCACATGTGGAGCATGGCCTGCATTTTTTGGTCACTTTGTGGCACTGTTCACTGTAGCACTCCATAGTACTATAATAATAATAATAATAATAGTCCTTTAATAGTCCCACAATGGCGAAATTCAGTGTGTTACAGCAGCAAAGATAAGCAGATTCAAATACAAATACAACATGTACAGGAATGTTCTAAGGTAAGAGGCATTACATTGATAGTAGACAGACAGATAGGAAGTAGCAGAGGAGGAGGGGGGAGGATTTAACAGGCAGTGAGATATTTCAGTTCTCTGTGTGTATTGATCACCGCTTAGGTCGGTGTTGGTTGTACAGCCTAACCGCGGTGGGGGAGGAAAGACTTCCAATAGCGCTCCTTCTCACACTTAGGGTGGAGCAGTCGGTCACTGACAGTACTGCCCAGCGCTATCACAGTCTCATGCATGGGATGGGACTTCTTCCGCATGGAGCTCCCCACGGACAGTATCCTTCTGTCACCCACCACCTGCACTGGGTCCAGTGGGCTCCCCAGGACAGAGCTGGCCCTTCTAATCAGCTTGTCAAGTTTATTTCTGTCCCTGGTTGATATACTGCTCCCCCAGCAGGCCACTCCAAAGAAGATGGCTGATGCCACTACCGAGTTGAAGAAAGTCCTAAGAAGTGCCCCCCGGATTCCAAAGGCTCTCAGCTTCCTAAGCAGGTAGAGCCTGCTGTGGCCCTTCCTGTACAGGACCTCCATGTGATCTGCCCAGTCCAGCTTATTATTAAGGAGCAAACCCAGGTACTTATAGGTGTTCACAATCTCGATGCCCATCCCCAGAATGTCCACTGGTTTAGGAGGGCGTCTGCCTTTACGGAAGTCCACCACCATCTCCTTGGTCTTCCCCGCGTTAATCTTCAGGTGGTTCCGCTGGCACCAGTCCACAAAATCCCGGTTCAGTTCTCTGTACTCTCTGTCATCATCATCTGTGATGAGACCTACTATTGCAGAGTCGTCAGAATACTTCTGTACGTAGCAGCTAGATGAGCAGTGTATGCATCATCTAACTGGGAAAAGCATGCATGTATGCATTAGTTAGTCTACGTTCAAACACAGTTCCCAAAATCAGTCCTAAATTCTGCCTCAAATCTGCCTCCCTTTGTTTTCAATGGGAAGGCAGTGACTGACATGTCTGTGAGGTGTTTTTTTTTTTTTTGTTTTTTTTCATTGCACTGAAAAAAAAAAATTCCCTGCTTGATCAGAACTATATCCATGGCTTGATCTTGCAGCTCGAGGCTCAAGCTTGATTAGTTTGGCTTCAGCTTTCTGCCACAGGTTCCACAGAGCCAGTTTCTGGAGAGGAATCTGAGAAGGACGACTGTGAATTATTAATAAATGTGGCACATCTTGGGTGATCCATGTGCCAGAAGATGGAAGTTTGGTGCATTGCTAGTGCAAGGACTTCTTTAGCTACGAAGGATCACTCTAGCTGGGTGATCAGATTACTGTTGATCAGTCACCTATTTCACAGACCAGTAGTAACCCCAATCTTGTACAGTAGTGTAAAACCGCTGATGGCAGTTGTAAGCTGACTACAGCGGTCATTGGTTGCTTGCCTATCTGTGGGGGAGGGGCAGTGAGTATTCATTTAAATTACTGGGTAGTTCTTTTATTCACATAAGGTGCACTGCAGAAACCCCCGCATCTCTCCTCCATTCATCATTAACAGTACTACCTTATATAGTTATTCCTTTGTCTCATAATCCTTCTCTTCATTTGGGTCATGTGATCTCAGTCTGTGCAATAACTCCTGGAGATCTTATCTAGTCTAAAGTGTCAGATTCTCTCCTTCCTGTATGATGGACTGTTCCACACAGGCTCTCCACAGGGAAAACATCTGTCACTAACTACTGATGAGCAGACAGTTCCTGTTACATAGTTATAATGGAGGAATTCACACCTCAGCCTCCCTAACTATATACCAATAGTCTTAGATTATGCAGGAGAATATAGGGAGACTGTCTGCCAGCAAGCAGTGATGGTACTGCCTATAACTGCCCATGTGATATTGTGCTGAAGCATCATGGGATTGATAGCAGAGCACAGAAAACGGGTACAAGCTAGAATGGAGTGCATAAAAATAGGTTCTCCCTGGCATGGTGTGTATCATCCTCAGCTCTGGTGTCCACATCAAACCAGGTGGGTCAGGGTTGCATTTAGGAGGCATATTGAGTTACTGGACCACGCTTTAGCAGCAACATACCGAGCCGGATGGTTTGTCATCTATTGGATCCATGCCACTTCAGGAAGAACCTACTTTTAACCACTCCATTCCAGCATGAACCATAGAGTAAAAGAAATATGTAAGCCAAGATGGTTTCTGATCAGGAGCTGAGGAGCAGTTGACGTGAAGAAATACGAGTATAGTATGCTTGAAAGAAGACTGTAGTGTGTAGTTATGTTTTTGCTGGACTTCTTCTTTAAAGCATACTTTATGCAAAAAAAAAAAAGTTTGAAGACATTTAGCTGTAAAGCCATGAAACTAGGAGACTGACGTTTCTACCTGCATCCAAGCTAAAGTCATTTTGTATGGTTCTAAAGGCCTGATAGACTTTAAACACACATTAACCACACTGCTGGTCTATAAATTGTGTCCCTTGACCACAGCAATGAGTATTTTCTGCAGATGACGCATTCTGCTTTTTGTCTCCTGTATGATGCAGGAACTCTAAATTTAGCTTTTATCACACAATCGTAAATGAATAATTCAGCAGTAAGCAGCATTAAAATACATTGCAATGTATAAATCCACGGTTGTTTTAGTATGAGCGAGAACAAAATGTACAACCCGGGAATCCAGCCATTGCTGTTGGGTATTATAAGGCTACTGTATATACTGTATATACCCATCTGCTTCTGAATCACCTTTAGGAGCGTCTCTGTTGTGTTTGACAGTAAGAATAGTGCTGCATACAGCGGTAGACCATCCCATACCATAAGAACACAGCTCTTTGGGTAAAGAAGCCCTGTCACCTCTGGAGACTGAACCGTTCTTTTCTCCAGACACAGGGAGGGCCCCTTGTTCATTTATTCTTTCCTCATCACTAAGATCCTCCAAGCCCCTTCCCATTATAGTTCCTCATTTTATGTACTCTTTCTAATGCTATACAATTAATGGCGATGATGATGGTCATGATGAACATCCATGCAATGTTATGATCTTCTTTTAAATGTAGGTAACGTTCATGAAGACTATTCCAGGCACAGCTCTGGTGGAGATGGGAGATCAGTATGCTGTAAAAAGAGCAGTTACTCATCTCGATAATGTGAAGGTTTTTGGAAAGACTCTTAATGTTTGGTAAGACAGAGTGGGTTATGTAACTTGGATATACATCTTTGTATCCCTGGCTTCAACCACATGTTTAACTAGCTGGAAAATGTTCTCTTAAAGATCCACCACCAAGATTTGACTTCCCCATAGATTATGTTCACGTTTAGAGTTTAGTTACGTTTTATTAAACACAGTAAAATTCTAATTGACCAATTGTTCTGGCTTATTATATGGAAAGAAAAATTTTTAACAATTGGAATATTAATAAAATAAGTTTATATATGCTTTTCTTGTACTAATTTTGAGTTTCGTTTCTGAAGGTTAATGCGGCTATGTCATGTTGATAGGAGGGCATATGGACGCTTATCAAACTAGAGTGTTCCTGCATTTACTGAACTCTGATTTGGGGTGACACAACAAAATAAACCGTATACTGTATATTTATTAGCACAACCTGTAGCTGATTTTTATAAAAATATCACATGAGCTCACACTCCAAGACTAGATATTGGTGGCCTATCCTTGATGTCCCATTTGTGTCAGGTGACCACTGTAGCCAATCACATCAGAAGCCATACCAGACCATAGAAAGTTCCTACATTCATGGCTGTATCCACTGGAAACCTACCCAAATAAATAACTGCCACCATTAAGATAGTTGGAGAAAATCTTACTCTGCAAATTTATACAGTAAATCAGTTATATTGCCAAAAATGTTTAACTTCTAATTGTCTGCAAAATTAAAAATGACATTTGTGGGAAAACCCCTTTAAAAATTTGAGAGAGTGGGGTAAATGAAGATTCTTTATGGTGGAGTTCAACATTCCTGATCATTTTTGCACATGGCAAATAAGCAGCACCCTGAGGTCTTACAGAATTCTCTCTTTATGACAATAGACTTGCATAGTTGGTTAAGTGTACATGATTGTACATGATTGCGAAGCCGTTTTTTTTTCGTCGGAAACAAAGTCCTGCATGTCCGACTTTGTTTCCAACGAAAAAAACCGGATTGAGGCGCAGAGGGTGGAAGCGCACACCCGAGCATTGCTTTAAAAAAACATTCACGTGAATGGGTTTTTAAGCAAAGCGTCGCAAACCTTTCCCTATCCAGTTTTCCAACATTTCGGTCGGATTCGTGGCGGTTGGAGTGCCGCCGCAAGTGTGAACCCACCCTTAACTGCTAAAAACAAGGAATTTTCTTCTTAGTGGACACTTACTATTGAAATAAACTGGACTTATGAAAAGTCCATTTTCTGGGCTTTTGTGATGAGTTGTATATAAAAATTCTTCCTAATGGTTGTTATTATATTTATTTTTATATACAGTAATACCTCGTACATTCGCGAGGTTAGGTGACAGAGCGGGTCGCGGATCGTGAGGAATCGCGAATGTTTGGTACAAGCGCTTAGAAGCGCTTACAATGCTGATTTCTAATGTTTAACCCCTAAATATCAATAAACTTTACCCTACAGTACTGTACAGTATACTAAAGTATACTGTACAGTACTGTATATTAATACATTCATTCATTTTTCTTATACACTCACAGTAAAATGAAACTAATTACCGGGTACGTAACGAACAGGACGCTACTACCCAATAGCGAAGGTGTTTTTTTTTAATTAAATTTCACAGATCTGAAAAAAAAGAGCAAAATCTATATATGTTAGTTGCCAAAAAAATATCGCGAATCTGTGAATTCGCAAATTCGGAAACGCGAGTGTACGAGGTATTACTGTATATAAAATATACATACACATGGACAAAATTGTTGGTACCCCTCGTTTAATGAAAGAAAAACCCACAATGGTCACAGAAATAACTTGAATCTGACAAAAGTAATAATATATAAAAATTCTATGAAAATTAACAAATGAAAGTCAGACATTGCTTTTCAACCATGCTTCAACAGAATTTAAAAAAAAGAAAACTCATGAAACAGTCCTGGACAGAAATGATGGTACCCTTAACTTAATATTTTGTTGCACGACCTTTTTAGGCAATCACTGCAATCAAACGATTCCTGTAACTGTCAATGAGACTTCTGAAGTATTTTGGCCCACTCCTCATGGGCAAACTGCTCCAGTTGTCTCGGGTTTGAAGGGTGCCTTTTCCAGACGGCATGTTTCAGCTCCTTCCAAAGATGCTCAATAGGATTCAGGTCAGGGCTCATAGAAGGCCACTTCAGAATATTCCAATGTTTTCCTCTTAGCCATTCTTGGGGGTTTTTAGTTGTGTGTTTTGGGTCATTATCCTGTTGCAACACCCATGACCTGCGACTGAGACCAAGCTTTCTGACACTAGGCAGCACATTTCTCTCTAGAATCCCTTGATAGTCTTGAGATTTCATTGTACCCTGCACAGATTCAAGACACCCTGTGCCAGATGCAGCAAAGTAGCCCCAGAACATAACAGAGCCTCCTCCATGTTTCACAGTAGTGACAGTGTTCTTTTCAAGTATGCTTCATTTTTCTGTGTGTGAACATAGAGCTACCAAAAATTTCGATTTTTGTCTCATCTGTCCATATGACATTCTCCTAGAAGCTTTGTGGCTTGTCAACATGTAGTTGTCAACAAATCATAAAAAATCCAGACTGGAATTTGCCAAACTACATTGTGGGTTTTTCTTTCATTAAACGATGGGTACCAACAATTTTGTCCATGTGTATATGTATATGTATATATAATATATATATAGTCTATATAATTATAATATAATTTTTTTTTTTTTAGTGTGTCAAGGCAGCACTCTGTTGTTCCAAGTCAGATATTTGAACTTGAAGATGGTACAAGAAGTTACAAAGATTTTGCAATGAGCAAGGATAATAGGTTTACTAGTGCAGGCCAAGCTTCTAAAAACATAATCCAGCCACCATCTTGCATTCTGCACTACTATAATGTTCCATTGTGCATGGAAGAACGTATCTTCAAAAAGGTAAGTTAGACTTACAGTATGCCGCATCAGAATTGGGTTCAAGCAAGCAATCCCTGGTGTTAAACTTTCCCCAGCCACACAACTTTGCAACATTCTTGGCGTAGTAGTATTTGGCATGGGGCAGTACTGTTTTCTCCTATATTTGTGACACAGCATGGCCAAAATGATAGTTTGTTTTGTGGTGCACCAGACTATGGCATAGTCACTGAAAGTAAACACACAAGAAGGTGTAATGTTGCTTTCATAATGACTTATTTTATAATGCATTTATACTTTTTATTTCCATTTTTCTTATTACAGCTCTGTGAAGATCACCGAGTTCCAAAGTTCATCAAGTCCAAAGTATTTGATGTCAGACGTTAGTATAATCCAATCCTGCCAACTTCACATCTTTCACGGGAACATATAATTGTAAATGTTTGTAGTCTTAAAACCACTTGCTGCTGTTTTTTTCCACTACATCAGTCTAAGGCAAAATCCTGTAAAAGTTAGCTTGTGGCAATAGTTGCCACTGCTCATAGATTAGTATTACCGAACTCTGATACGATATTCTAAACATGAAGTCAGCGTGAAAGTGGTTATCCCTTCAGGGCAAACACTGTCCATATGCCCTTGCTCTGTAACCACCTCCTATGGGGAGAGAAGATCCGCTAACAATCAATGGCTCCTCTTCTGGTTTAGTTGGCTCATTCATTTGAATGTCTGCCTTTTAGTATTATATTTCACCTGCTGCAGGCGGAAGAAATGTATAGCTGGCTGCTTCTTCCTATGGGAAAATCAGCCGGGTGCTGAATGTTCATCTGATCCCTGTGGTTGATATCATACTACACGGTACATGCATATTGAACAACCCATTGAACCAATGTGATCTATATATTTAGAAATCAGAGGTTAATATACACTGGATTTTCTTTTTTTAGGCTATGACATTAAATCTCATTCAATATGAGTTTCCTGTTGTGAAAATGTCACATACAACGTTGACTCTCTGGTGTAGGCCAAGTCTGTTCCATTTTCAATATTAATCCTAATTCCATTCATAGCTATGGTTGTTATTCCGTTTAAGCTTATAATATTCTGTGTGTGTTTTACAGCATCATCAAAAACTTTTTCTGGTCTTCTTGAATGGGAAACAAAGACTGAAGCAGTTGAAGCACTTACAGTATTAAATCACTACCAAATAAGAGTACCTAGTAAGTGTGAATACGTTTATAAATGTTCTGTATTGTAGTGTGTTCAAGCAAGTTCCTGGAAGGTGCAGACCATTGCCTGAGGCAAGATCCTCAGCTTGCCTCATGGGAGATGTAATGGGGCATAGAGTTATTGGCTCCTGAGCTCTACCACAGTTTTCAGTGCAGAATTCTCATAAAGCTGAGAGACTATCTGCTCAGGACCCTTTGGCAATTGACTGGTTGCTGACCCCATTATTTAATAAATATAACTGGCTGCCTACATACTGATTACCTACCTTAGCACATTCCTACATTGCTTTTTTTTTTTTTTTTTTAACAACCTACAATATATATGAAATACCAAACTTTATTATTTATTTAGTTTAGATATTTAAACATTGCAGAAACAAATAGTTTAGCTTATGATATTTTTATTTTTCAGTCTATTTATCTTCATAGATTGTATTGATTTTTTTGTAAACCCTTTTCATTCTCACATGTATATGTAGATCATGGGCGATTGTGGTGATTAAATGGGGGGACCGCTTTAGTCGACTCTATGCTATTAAACATTGTGTATTTTATTACACTTTAGAGGGATTTCTTGACTAAACATGACTTGAGACTGTTGGAGGACTTGGCTTTGATTTTTTGTTTGCTTACATTTCTTAGTCCCTGAAATAAAACTTTTGCCTCAGGGAGCTTGGAAGAAGAATGAAGAATGGTACCATTCTTGAGACTTTCTCTTAGAGAGCTTTTTTGTTTTGTAATTCTATAGTTATTTATAGTTAGATGAATATAAGAGAATCTTTCTATCTCCTGTTATCTGCCCCTCTCCTGTTTGCTAAACTGTTCAACTCGCTGCTCAGGTCCATCTGCACTGAAGATGGACTGCAGAATATAGAAGTCTATGGAGCTGGGGAGGATAGATGAGAAGTGAATAAGAAGCATAGAGAAACAGGTATCCTTCAGCAGGTTACAGTATGGTGTCTCTCTTATCAGAACTTTATTCACATCTCTACCACTCTGTGCTACTTAAGACCTGCTGAAAGCTGTTACAAAAGTGCTATAAAAGTGCTAGAAATCTTGCTGTTCTCTATATCAACTTGTGTCTGTGCTTATTTCTCATTTACTGGGCTCTGCTTCCTTCATCCCCCCCCCCCTCCATAGCCTTCTGTGTAACCTAAGGTATCTCTGAGTTGCAACCGTCTTCACACTGAAGACAGATCGCTTTGTGAACTGAGCCGTTTAGCAGGAAGGAAAGGAGCTTACAACAGGAGGTAGAAGCATTTTCCTGTGATAAGACGTAAGATAGGTTTCATATTTGTGGCGTGACTGCCTGTGTTGACTTTTTACCTGCCCCACCTCTTTGTGCCTGATATAGTGGAGGTGAAAATGTCCATTGAATTGTATTTTCTTTATATCATTTCCATATATAGATTTCAGGTCTGATCATAGCAGATCTTATCAGTAGAGCAACACATGACTATACTTGCGTATATTTATTGAGCTACATCCTCTGTGTGGTGATATAAAGCAGAACTTTATGTGGAAGCATATTCTTTCAGTCATAGTACTATCTATAGTGTTATAAGAAAAAAATGTGACCTGTAACCAGTCTGTTCCATGCCTCAGGGATTATGTCTGACTGAAAATACTACATGTCTGGCCGCTTCTTTCTCTGGGTTAAAGTGAATGGGAGCTTAGTTTTAGGAACCCAACAAGGCCACTACAGAATTTAGAGCTGTACGCTTCTGGCTCTGGACATTGTGCTAGTTCCAGTGACTCCGGTTCCAAACATCAGCTGATAGATTGATGGGGATCAAAACCTGTCAATCCCATCAGATATTGATGATCTATCCTAAGAATAGGTCATCAATATTTATTTAAATCGTCCTCTGGAATCGGTGCCTAATGTCTCCCCTTTAACTGTGAAAGATATAGCCTCTGTCTGTATCACGATTGTCTGTAGATCTATCTGTTAGATCAGGCTCCATCCTGATTTTCATATTACTAAAAATTAAAACTTTCTCTGCATTGCTTCATAAGTTTGTGGCCATAAAAGTATGTTTCCACAAAGGCACCTGCATGGCACTAATATTGGTTTGGGAGGCATTTTGGACCTGACAGACTCTCCTTAAAGGGTATCAGAGTTTTCATGAAAAGTTGAAATATCTGCAGGGTCTTCCTGTGCAGTCTGTTTTATAACTATATAAGCCTATCTGTTTTTCGGTTGCTAATAATCACATTATGGCTGCAGCACATTTTACTTTTGTCTCTGAGGCTGTGGGTGTGTTCGATAAGCAGTCTGCCCCGCTCCCCTATCAATTACTACTAATACTACTAATTTATTCTGTAATGTAATTCTGCCAGGAGTAACAATAAAAAGAAATATCTGAGAAAAGCCTTAGTGAGTCTAAATAGGAGATTAAGGAAACTGGACTGCAAATACGTGCAGGCATGATGCAGCTTGTAAGATCCCTGATGCAGGAAAAGAGCAATCTATTAGCACAGTCAGGAAAGCTGCTTACTGTCTGTGAATAATAATATCCCATCTGTAATCACACAAGCAGCCAAAAGTAGATAGAAGTACATAAGCAGACTTTCCTTACATTGTAAGCTGTAAGATGTGTAGAATGTTCGTCTCAGCAGTTTGCAGACGTGTTTGGCGGCTGTGAGGTGAATCAGCCCCTCCCATTTGCATTTGCAAAGAGGTCATGCTTATCTAATGTATTTATGGACGGGACTTCCCTAACAACAGAGAGTGAACTACAAATTAGCTAGAAGGAAGACACCTAGTGGCAGGAACTTGAGATGTTTTTCAGGCAGAGAGCAGTATTACATTTTTCTGTAGAATAACATTCTCTATTAGATGAGACCAAGTTGAAAAGTTAGTGAAAATGTAACTATTTAGAAAAGTTCACTGCAGAGTTATAACTTTATATTCGTGCACCACTGAACAATACAACAGTTTTATTTAATGCACTTTGAGTTTCCATCCTGCTTGTACCTTATGCTGTAGAAGGATGTTTATTTGTGCCCTTCAAATGCATGGGCAGTGGTTGCTGGTAACTCATCAGTAATATTCTCTACTAGCAATTCCAATATAGAAGGCAAACCTCCTTTTTTACATAAATGTGGAGATGCAACATGGTGGTCACTATAGGTCAAGTGTCTCTAGACCATCTCCAGTGTGAACTGAACTGAAGGTTAACCATACATAAAAGTTTAAAAAAAAAATTATAATATTAGTCTATATTATCAATATAGCTATATTTCCATATATAAAAATGTACTCTAGCCACTCTTCCACTATCAAATGTCAATCCTGCTGCTCTGATTAGAATGTGATGATAGTCCATTCACATAGATTTAAAAGGATTATTGAGGAATACTTTTATAATGTCTGACCTTTTTATTCAGATACAGTGACACCCCCAGTAATTGAATTCACTTAATTGTTGCTAACATGCCTCATATTTTTTCTTTCCACAGATGGCTCAAATCTTTACACACTGAAATTGTGTTTCTCCACCTCTTCACACCTATGAAGCCTGTGTCCTAGAGAACACTGTACAGCTGTTCTGTTTTGTACTCGGCATCATTATCAATATCATGCAATGGTTACATTGTATTGGGTGTTTTAAGCAGCACTACGTGTCTAATATTTTCATCTACTTGTTTTTTTATAATTGTAAATTTTTAGTTAAAGGGGGGTGGAGGTTCAGGATTTTTATTTTATGGCCTTTCCTTTTCCTTGAGGTAAATGGCAGCAGAGATGCAGTAATGCCACCTGAGGCTAAGGCCCCCGTTGCAGAAACGCAGCTTTTTTTGTTTCGGTTTTCTGAACCAAAGCCAAGAATGGCTACAAAAGGAATGGGAAACATATAGGAAGTTCTTATACTTCTACCTTCTGCTCAATCCACTCCTGGCTTTAGCTCAAAAAAACGCAACAAAATTTGCAACAAAAAAAGCTGCATTTCCGCAACGTGGGGCTTTAGCCTGACAAGTATACAGTGTACAGGAATTGGATGTAGCCCCAAACGGCATAACTGTGCAGGGGCTAGCTGTTACCTCCCCCAGTCAGATATATATGGCTTAGCCTCGGAATAGGCCATAAAAACTATTGGAAAACCCCTTTAATGCCAAAAGCACAATATCTTTCCAGTCCTGTTATAAAGCTTTATATATTCCACTTGACCTCATATTTCCAGGTCTGTATTTTAAATACTATCCTATTTTATTCCCATGTTACGTTTAAAGTATATTTTAATGTTTGGACGCAAGGCACAGATTTAGCCTTTATCAAATAAGAAATATATCCCAAATGATATCTTAGATTTTGGGTACGACTTTGGTAAGTAATAAGAAATAGCTTGTCATGTTACTATTGACAGATTCTGTCCCCAAGAGCACATGAGGCTCCAGGGAAGGAACGCTGCTGGTTTACATAATACTAATAACATACAGTGGCTTGCAAAAGTATTCATACCCCTTTGAACTTTTTCACATTTTGTCACCTTACAACCACAAACTTAAATGTATTTTATTGAGATTTTAAGTGATAGACCAACACAGATAATTGTTAAGTGAAACGAAAATGATACATGGTTTTCAAAATTTTAATCAGATAAAAATCTGAAAAGTGTGACGTTCAAAAGTATTCAGCCCCGTGTACTCTGATACCCCTAAATAATATCCAGTGCAATCAATTGCCTTTAGAAATCACTAAATGAGTTAATAGAGTCCAGCTGTGTGTAATTTAGTCTCAGTATAAATACACCTGTTCTGTGAAGGCCTCAGTGGTTTGTTACAGAACACTAGTGAACAAACAGCATCATGAAGACCAAGGAACTCACCAGACAGGTCAGAGATAAAGTTGTGGAGAAGTTTCAGGCTAAGGCCCCACGTTGCGGAAACGCAGCTATTTTGTTGCAGATTTTGTTGTGGTTTTTTGAGCCAAGAATGGCTACAAAAGGAATGGGAAATATCTAGGAAGTTCTTATACTTCTCCCTTCTGCTCAATCCACTCCTGGCTTTGGCCCAAAAAACCGCAACAAAATCTGCAACAAAAAGAGCTGTGTTTCCGCAATGTGGGGCTTTAGCCTCAAGCACGGTTAGGTTATAAAAACAAATCCCAAGCTTTAAGCATCCCAATGAGCACTGTTCATTTCACCATCCAAAAATGGAAAAAGTATTCTACAACTGCAAACCTACCAAGACATGGCTGTCCATCTTGAGCAAGGAGAACACTGGTCAGAGAAGCAGCCAACAGGCCCATAAGTCGTGCACTCCACAAATCTGGCCTTTATGGAAGTGTGTCAAGAAGAAAACCATTGTTGAAATAAAGACATAAGTAGTGCCGTTTGCAGTTTGCCACAAGCCATATAGGAACACAGCAAACGTGGATGAAGGTGCTCTAGTCAGATGAGACCAAAGTTGAAATTTTTGGCCTAAACGCAAAGCGCTATGTGTGGCGGAATAGTAAGACTGCTCATCCCCTTGAACACACCATCCCCACTGTGACACATGGTGGTGGCAGCATCAGGCTGTGCGGAGGCTTTTCTTCTGCAGGGACAGGGAAGCTGCTCAGAGTTGATGGGAAAATGGATGGAGCTAAATACAGGGAAATCCTGGAAGAAAACCTGTTGGAGGCTGCGAAAGACTTGAGATTGGGAAGGAGATTCACCTTCCAGCAAGACAATGACCCTAAACATACAGCCAGAGCTACAGTGGAATGGTTTAGATCAAAGAATATTCCTGTGCTAGAATGGCCCAGTCAAAGGCCAGACCTAAATCCCATTGAGCATCTGTGGCAAGACATGAAAATTGCTGTTCACAGACGCTCTCCATCTAATCTGGCTGAGCTTGAGCTATTTTGCAAAGAATAATGGGCAAAAATCTCAGTCTCTAGATGTGCAAAGCTGGTAGAGACATATCTCAAAAGACTTGCAGCTGTAATTGCAGTGACAGGTGGCTCTACAAAGTATTTATATGGGGGGGGAATACTTTTGAGTTGGGGTACCAGTTCAAGGATAACTGCCCAGGTTTCAAAGGTTATCCTCAGGACCTCTCTATGACCTAAGAACCCCGGTACTGAGAGTTGAAAACTGCTTGTGTTGTGTTGAATTGGTGTTGCCTTGCACTGTCTTTGATATGTTATATCCTATTCCAGTGTCTGTTGTTTTGTACTTTAGGCTGATGTGGTCTGTTGTATTTAAAATAATAAGACTCCAATAAAATGTTTTACAAAAAGAATGTCATCAGTGCTCTGCTGACTCAATAACTGCAGAGTGTGAAACCTCTCCTGGCATTTCTGAGCAGAAAAACTGCACTAGGAACATCATGGCACATGTTTCCATGGCTGAGCAGCTGCATGCAAGCACAATGCCAAATGTTGGATGGAGTGATGTAAAGCTCGCCACTCCAGGACTCTGGAGTAGTGGAAACGTGTTCTGTGGAGTGACATAGCAAGGTTCTGCATTGTGCAAACTGTATAGTTTGGTGGAAGATGAATAATGCTATGGGGTTGCTTCAGACCCCAGAGTATAATAAGCAGAGGCTCAGGAAAGGTGATGAAACATAAAAAAAACAATGTCACTGTAAGGAAATTGCCAGTTGAGCATTTCCCCAGTGCTGCTGCAGAACCCTGGAGGGAGGGGCACAACAAGACAGTGAGTCCTAAGCTGAATCCTCCCCACTGTCCCTGGCTAACTTGCCCCATCTTTCCCAGGAGACAGCCAGCAACAAGTCTACAGTCCCTTCCTAATATAGGTGACACACAGAACAGGACAAGACAAAACAACACAGAAGCAGAGTCAGCAAGCCAAGGGGTCGGTAACAGTCGAGCAATGCAGTACAAAATCCAAGAGAATAGTCAAAAACAGAGCCAGAGGTCAGAAATAGGAATACAGGGAATAGCAGAAAAGGAGCTAGCAGGGACAAGTCACAAGACAGCCAGCGAGCATGTGAGGGCTGACAACCTGTTTATAGAAAGTCACGACCCACCCCAGACTGGATTGGTAGACAGACTGTCAATCACACAGGCAAGGCTGAGATTAACTATTAGTGGAGCAGAGGAAAAAACCAAGGTGAAAGAGACGGGTGTGGTAGAAAATCAATGACATAGTCTAGGACAGTGTTCAGACTGAGTAACAAGAATGTTAAACAAGGAATCAAACTGAGCGCGCCGGACGTGACCACTAACACCCAATCATTGGTCGCTGACTTCAGGCAGAAGCGCTGAAGAGAACAGAGCGGCTGCGGAGCGCAGGGAAGGTGAGTAACATTGTTTTTTATGTTTGTCACCTCTGTTGGCCCTCCACTTATTATACTCTGGGGTCTGAAGAGACCTCACAGTATAATAATAGCTAGTGAGTGGCTAAAATTGGAATGTTACAAAAGTTGGAATATTATACTGTGTGCAGGGTCCGCTATGAGACATAATACCATGTGCAAGGGCCGCTATGGGACATAATGATGTCTGCAGGGGCTGCTATGGCATTAATAATAATAATAATAGTCCTTTAATAGTCCCACAGTGGGGAAATTCAGTGTGTTACAGCAGCAAAGATAAGATAAGCATATACAAATACAAATACAATACATGTACAGGAATGGTCCAAGGTAAGAGGCATTACATTAATAGCTGACAGACAGATAGGACGTAGCAGAGGGGGGGGGGATTTAACAGGCAGAGAGATATTTCAGTTCTCTGTATGTAATGATCTCCGCTTAGGTCGGTGTTGGTTGTACAGCCTAACCGCAGTGGGGAGGAAAGACTTCCGATAGCGCTCCTTCTCACACCTAGGGTGGAGCAGTCGGTCACTGACAGTACTGCCCAGCGCAATCACAGTCTCATACATGGGATGGGAGTTATTCTCCCGCATGGAGCTCACCACGGACAGTATCCTTCTGTCACCCACCACCTGCACTGGGTCCAGTGGGCTCCCCAGGACAGAGCTGGCCCTTCTAATCAGCTTGTCAAGTTTATTTCTGTCCCTGGTTGATATACTGCTCCCCCAGAAGGCCACTCCAAAGAAGATGGCTGATGCCACTACCGAGTTGAAGAAAGTCCTAAGAAGTGCCCCCCGGATTCCAAAGGCTCTCATCTTCCTAAGCAGGTAGAGCCTGCTGTGGCCCTTCCTGTAAAGGGCCTCCATATGATCTGCCCAGTCCAGCTTATTATTGAGGAGCAAACCCAGGTACTTATAGGTGTTCACAATCTCGATGCCCGTCCCCAGGATGTCCACTGGTTTTGGAGGGCATCTGCCTTTACGGAAGTCCACCACCATCTCCTTGGTCTTCCCCGCGTTAATCTTCAGGTGGTTCTGGTGGCACCAGTCCACAAAAAAACGGTTTAGTTCTCTGTACTCCCTGTCATCATCGTCTGTGATGAGACCTACTATTGCAGAGTCGTCAGAATACTTCTGTAGGTAGCAGCTGGATGAGTTGCACCTAAAATCAGCAGTGTACAGTGTGAAGAGGAAAGGGGCGAGAACCGTACCCTGAGGTGCCCCCGTATTACAGATCACGGTACCTGACACACAGTCTTGGGCTCTCACGTATTGAGGTCGATTTGTGAGGTAGTCTAGGATCCAGTTGGAGAGGTGGTGGTCCACTCCAGCAAGGCCCAGCTTGTCTCTCAGTAACCTGGGCTGTATGGTGTTAAAAGCACTGGAGAAATCAAAGAACATTATTCTCACCGTGTTCCCTGGTTTTTCCAGGTGAGACAGAGCCCTGTGCAGAAGGTGGATGATGGCATCATCTACCCCAATGCCCGGTCGATAAGCAAACTGGAGAGGGTCCATAGCGGGGCTCACTAGAGGGCGAAGATGTGTGAGAACCAATCTCTCTAAGATCTTCATCAAGTGGGATGTCAGTGCTACAGGTCTGTAGTCGTTGAGGTCCATAGGGTGAGGTTTCTTTGGAACTGGTACCACACAAGAAGATTTCCATAATTCAGGGACTATTTCCTGCCTCAGGCTCATATTATACATATATGTAATTATACCACACAGCTGGTCCCCACAAGTCTTAATTAGCCTTGCACTGATGTCATCTGGCCCTGCGGCTTTCCTTGCCTTGATCTTTTTCATCTCCTTCCTCACCTGGGCTCGTGTGAAGGTCAGACTGTGGTCAGATAAAGACAGATTTCTGGATTTACTGGTCTGTTGGGAAGTAGCCACATGGGGTGAATGGGGTGAAGTCATTGTGGTGAGGGGAGCTGAAGGACATGCTGGGGTGGGAGGAGCTGGTGTGTGATCAAATCTGTTGAAGAATAGGTTTAGTTCATTAAGCCAGTTAACATCTGCCTCAATCTGGCAGACAGACTGTTTATGACCCGAAATTGACTTAAGCCCCTACCAGACCCCCCTTATGTCTTTTCTTTCCATTTGCTTTTCCATTTTTTCCTTATAACTGGCTTTTCCTTGCCTGATTAGATGCCTCAGCTCCTTTTGTACTTCCCTCAACCCCTCCTTATCTCTTGTCCTGAATGCCATCTTTTTTTTCCTTAAGTAGTGTTTTTATATCAGAGTTAATCCATGGTTTGTTGTTGGAGAAGCACCTCACCACTTTTGTGGGTACTGTGTTGTCCACACAAAAATTAATGTAGTCCGTTATGCAGTGTGTGAGTCCTTCTATATCTTCTCCATACGAATCCTGCAAAACTTCCCATGCGGTTGTGTCAAAACAATCCCTCAGAGCCTCATCACTCTCCTCAGACCATATCCTCACTGTGCGGGTGACAGCTGGTTCTCTACGTAAAAGTGGCTTGTACACAGGTCGGAGATGTACTAGGTTGTGATCCGATCTTCCCAGGGGCGGTAGGGCTGATGAGTTATATGCCTCCCTCACGTTGGCAAAGAACAAGTCCAGTGTTTTGTTGTCTCTTGTGTGGCAGGTTACATACTGTGTGAAACTGGGAAGTGTGGATGATAGAGAGGCGTGGTTGAAATCGCCAGACATAAGAAGGAGGGCCTGGGGGTGCTGAGACTGTAACTGGCTCAGCGTGGCTTGTAGGACCTCGCAGGCAGCGTCAGCTTTCGCAGAGGGGGGGACATATGCAGCTATCACGATGACATGTGATAGTTCCCTTGGTAGATAGAAAGGTCTCATGCTCACAGCTGATAGTTCAATATCCTTACAGCAAGTTTGCTCCTTAATCACAATGGGCCTAGGATTGCACCATCTATTATTCACAAACATTGCCAGCCCCCCTCCCTTTCCTCTTACCGCTCTCCCTTGTCCTGTCTGCCCGAAGGAGTTTAAAACCATCCAAGGAGACCAGAGAGTCAGGAGTAACTTCAGTGAGCCAAGTCTCTGTAAGTAGCATCATGCTGCACGCCCGAAACTCCTGATGATGCCTGGTGAGCGCTGTTAGTTCATCCATCTTGTTTGCAAGAGATCTCACATTGCCCATAATGATGGAGGGAACAGTTGGTTGGTAACGGCTCTTTTTAATCCTCTGAAGAGTTCCTGCTCTGCAGCCCCTCCCCCGCTTTTTCTTTCTCCAGAGTTCTTGGGGGATGGGTGGGCAAATGGTATGCAGCCCTGTTGTTGTGACTCTAAGCTGCAGTAATTTCTCTCTTGTGTAGACAAAAGAAATGCCTGCAGACACAAGAGTCCCCATTTCAGCAGGACAAAAAGACAGATAAAAACAAAAAAAAGTATCACAAAGGTCCAATTCCAAGTCTTTGTTTCTTCATTTCTTCATAGTGTAAAGTCCATTAAGTAGAGAGATAAAAAAAACAGACAGAGAAAGAAAAATAAGAGAGAGAGAGTCTCAGAGCTGCCTAACAGGCAGCCACTTCAGCGACGCCATCTTGGGAAAAACAGTGTATAACAGTGTTTTTGCGCAGAAAACACAGGCTTTTTTTTTTTTTTTCTGTGCAAAAATGCACCACGTGAACGCAGTTTTACATCGAAGTAAAAGCTCCAGTGGCCTAAGAATATAGCTGCATCCAGATACATAATGTGTTTTCACCATAAGGATACTGCCATTATTTTTCTGCCCATTGTCAGAATGGTGTTCCTGACAGTCTAGCTGAGCTGTGAGGAACGCCCCCCTGACTGTACTCGTCCAGAGCCCTGTACTGTCAGAGGGGGCGTTCCTTACAGTCCAGTGATGATGCTGAGCTGTGAGGAACGCCCCCCCCCAGTACAAGACTATGGACGAGTACAGTTGGGAGGGGGGGGCGGTCCTCACAGCCCAGCTAGACTGTCAGGAACGCCCTTCTGACGATGGGCAGAAAACTAATGGCACCGATATCTCCAGCCCTGGGGCACATAACGGGAAAACAGACAGTGTGCTGAATTCAGTGCACTGTCGACTTTCTAGCGGTATATAAAACCGCATGTGCCTGAGGACATGAAAAGTCCTCTTTAAGACCTTGTTCCAAGTTTTATCTGGCCTTTCCTGACGATGAAGCAGGCTTTAAGGCTGGGTTTACACGGGTCATTTATGGTCCAAAAAAATAAAATGCATGCGTTTTTCAGCAAAAATGCACCATTTAAACACTTGTTGTAGTGCATATATTAACTTGTATTTGACTACTCTAAGGCTATGTTTACACTAGCACTCTTTTTCCATCCTTCAAGTCCGCATGGGGACCAGATGGGTAGGAGGAAATCCGAAAAAGGACTCCCAACCAATAAAACTAGGACTTCCCCTGTTCTAGCTAACAGTGTGGTCATCAACAATACCGATAACACCTATTCACAACTCATATCCAATCCGTCCAGTGATCCATTTTGCAAACCAAATTCTAATAATTTTAGTACCAACAATCAAGTACCAACCTCCCTCTCTCTCCCCCCTACTCAATTTACATCTGTCAAACCCAAACATACACACCCTTCTCCCCCGAAAGTTAATCCTACCATTTCCACCAATGGTACCCTTGTTAACACTCGACTTTCACATTTGAACCCGACTCCCCAGTCGACAACTCCTACTTTGCCAACCAATTTGGTTCATTCTGACTTTCGACTTTCCAGCAATACATCTGTTGAAGAATTATTAGATGACTCTCTGACTACTAAAATCTATAATACCCCCCTATCCGCTTCACAGATACAGAAAGCTCTCACAATACCCGATACTACTGATATTCTCAACACGAGCAGACCCCCCCTATTAAATACCTCAGAGTCTTTTTTAGGCCTTCCTCCAAAACTTACACCTCTCCACACATTTCATACAAAAGAGAACCAAATACATACAAAAATATCAGACTATTACAGCCCAATAAGTCTAAAGAGAAAATTGGAACATTCTCCCATCCAGGAAACCGTAATAAAAGATCTAGAGGCTGCAGAGGAGGCCTTAAACATAGGACTAGGAAATCAAAGTCCGGAAGCAAAGAGGAACAAAAATTCAATAATAATATTTTCAACCTCTCCAGCTACTCATTAACACCCAAAGAAACTAGCCTATTATCCAAAGGTTTATCTTTTTGCCCAGACCAAAAACCGGATGATCTGGATTTATTCATTGATCTCCATACTTACATAAGGAAACTTACACTCACCCGTCATTTCGCTATTACTGCAAATAATCCAATAACTACTAACCATTCTAAATCCCCTTCCATATCTAATGCTACTCCTGTACTTAACC
The DNA here is from genome assembly GCA_947044405.1 of Leptodactylus fallax. Classification (NCBI taxonomy): domain Eukaryota; kingdom Metazoa; phylum Chordata; class Amphibia; order Anura; family Leptodactylidae; genus Leptodactylus; species Leptodactylus fallax. Next base: position 2,746,239 of record CAMRHE010000123.1, read on the forward strand.
CAACCCCTCATACAACCACTTTGAAATCCAAATCTAATTTTTACCCTCTCCAACACAAGGGTCACCATATCGAAACGTTTTATTCTCTGGTGGCCAATGATTTTCGAAATCTTAACCAACATCATGACTCTAAAGTTAAATCCAACCTTCTCCAATCCGAGAAATTAGCCATTAAATCCCTGATTAATAATAAGTCCATCGTTATTAGAAATGCAGGTAAAGGTGGGGGTTTGGTCATACAAGACAGGGTTGATTACATCAGAGAGGCTGATCGAATTCTATCTGATTCCAATTATCAAATTTTGCACAAAGACCCTTCTGATTTACACTACATTGAGTATCGGGAACTTATTATCAATGCCTATATGAAAAGTATCATAACGGATAAAGAAAAGGGCTTTCTATTAATCAACGACTCCTCAATTTCACAATTTTACCATTTACCCAAAGTTCACAAAGATCCGATTAATCCACCTGGAAGACCCATTATTTCCGGGGTTAATGCATTAACAAGAAATCTTTCACAATACATAGACATACAGTTACAAAAATATGTAACTAAGCTTCCATCCTATTTAAAAGACTCCACCCATTTAATCACTGAATTGTTAGCCATCCAGTGGAAACCCAATTACATTTGGGCATCTCTCGATTTCTCCGCACTATACAGCAATATACCTCACTCCAAAGGCTTAGAAACGATAACTAAAACACTACTTATGGACCATACGATGCCTAGCGAACAAAAAACCTTCATTAGAGAAAGTATTCAGTTCATCTTGGAACACAATATATTCACATTCGAGTCAAAACTTTATCTACAGAAACGAGGTACAGCCATGGGCACCCGTTTTGCACCCAGTTATGCTAACATTTTCATGGGACGTTATGAGGAATCCTTTATACAAAATAAACATTGTTGGTCACACAATATCGTTTTCTATAAAAGATACATAGATGACCTCCTATTTATATGGGAGGGCACTGAACAGTCCTTCCATGAGTTCACTGAATACCTTAATAATAACGATTGGGGAATCACTCTAAGTGGCTTACCCAAAACAAACACCATTAACTTCCTCGATCTAGAACTGACTTGTGGCCCCGATGGTATCAACACTAAAACCTTTTTTAAGAAAGTAGACTGTAACAGTCTAATAGATTACCGGAGCTCCCATTATAGAAAATGGAGAGACAACTTACCGTTCAGCCAATTCAAACGCATTCGACGTAATTGTACCAATGATTCAGACTTCAAAACACAGAGCAAAATTTTATCCCAACATTTTCAAGAAAAACACTATCCGAAACGCATCATCCAAGCAGCAGAATTAAAAGCACAGACTCTATCCCGGTCTGATTGTCTGGTTCCCTCCCAGAAGAATAACAACAGAGAGTATAAACACAATTTCATTACTACCTTCAACAATGCACATAATAGAATCAGAAATATTCTTGATAAACACTGGCCAGTACTTTTAAGTGATCCACTACTCAAAGCAAATATTCCATCCAAACCTTCTATCACTTTCAGAAGAGCGAAAACCCTAAAAAACCTGTTGGCTCCCAGTAAACTGAGATCACTCACCAAACCTAAGGATCACAGCTCTATAAACCTACAACCTAATGGAGTATATAAATGCAAACATAAGAAATGCAAATGTTGCAATACAATCAACCATCTAGCGAAAAGCATCACAACTTTTGTAACAGGTGAAAGTTTTCAGATAAATTATTGTTTAAACTGTACATCTTCATACATCATTTATGTCCTTGAATGCCCCTGCAGACTCCAATATATAGGAAGAACCATAAGACCTTTAAGGGAAAGATTAAATAAACATAGATCAAATGTAATGAACGGTTTTCTCAAGCACAGTGTCTCCAAACATGCTCTGCTTACACACAATTCTAACTTCAATGGGTTTAAAATCACACCAATAGATCATATCCCTATGCATACTAATAATCGATTCGAAAAACTAAAAAGAAAAGAAATGTTTTGGATATATAAGTTCAATTCCCTAACACCAGCTGGTCTTAATGAAGCCCTTGAATCTGTGTATGATTAAAACTCTAATTAAGCACTGTTGAATTCTGTAGTTTGTGATATATGCATATTTTAGCATGTGTATATATGTGTGGGTATATGTATGTATGTATGTGTGTATATATATATATATATATATATATATATATATATATACACAATATATTATTTTGTTTTATCCCCTTTATGTATACATAACCATGTCATTTATTTATATATTTATTTATTGCTATAAAACCCTTTATTCACAATAACTTTTAGACCAGTTTTTAATTCCTGAACTTATTTTTTTTTTTTTTTTACTGCATACCTAAACTCCTCCCTCCTGTGGGCAGTACTTGCCATCTATACCTATATATACCCTTTAGCAAGCAGTCCCCCCATACACTTCAGCTCCTACAGCCTTTAGCTCCAGGCTGGTAAGTACTATCCTCTACCTACCCTCATTCCATTTTTTGCTTCACAATCCTATATTATGTGTTTTAACAATATGGATTTTATTTCATGTGTTTATTTATTCTGCAACATACTTTTCCTCTTTTAGATTAATGTTCTCATTTGTACTGTATATTATAACGTAATTGACAGTTTTTTATTGTTATTTCAACTACTTTTACATATTTATTATAGTCAACTTATTTCCAACAGATACACCCTTTGAGTTTTTAACAAGTTTACTATTTATTTGTAAATATAGCCTGTATATATAGCGAACATATTTCTCTACTAATACATCCCTTGAGTCTTAAGAAGTCTATCATCTTTTTAGTTTTTCCTTATTCATTTATTTGTACATATCCAATCTCTCTCATTTTTTCTTATTCACACTTGATAATAAGGACTTTTTTGTCCTAACTAGCTTTCTATTATTTTATGAATACTGTGTTTTACGTATATTCTGTTGTATTTATTTCCTTTTTGTTCAGTCTCATATACACTTGATAAAGAGGACTCTATTTCCTCGAAACGCGTTGTGTGGTATTGAGTTTAATAAAGCATCTTGAGTGAAGCGTGGTCTACATACCTCCTTTTTTCGGATTTCTTCCTACCCATCTATTTGCCGCCTGGATCCAAGAGATCCTGACGCTTAGAGGCTCTGTAGCTCCCACAAACCGTGACGTATATTGGACCAGTCCACTTTATCATTTGTGATCACATTTTTCAACAAGGTGAGAGTCCATCAATACTGGTGTTCTAAATTCACAGAATTATCATCGCAGGAGTGGACCAATTGAGGGGACATTGGCATACACCAGACCCCATCAATTGTATGCTCGTATACTGTGAACTCACACCCTATGTTCATCCACCAACTCTCAACCTCTAATAGTGGACACGTCCTACTCACCCTATATATTCCATCTTTATAACACAATTTCATTGTGTCATTCACTACTATTATCACCATAACTTTTTGTAAAACAATATTACCCTATGTGCCGCTCGGCATTGTTGTTTTTGTTTCTCTGCTAAAGCGCATGGGGACCAGAGAGATGGAAACCCTGTCTTCTTAAATAAAGCAGTTACCTGCGCAAACCCATGGACTCCATAGACTATAATGGGGTCTGCCCAGTTTCCACTGATTTCATACTGAAATCACCAGAAGGAAAAAACCTCCTTGCAGACTTTTCTCTCCTCCAATTTAAGTGGAATCTCGGGCGCATTCGCCCGAATGCTAGTGTGAACCTAGCGTAACTGCATTTGTTTCTTTGGATTCACTTTGGTTTGATTTTCCCTACCCTAGGATTGCTTATACAGCAGTGTTTCTTAACCTCCAACTAACATTAGTTTTTGGGGTTCACCACCCACAAATTATTATACTCTGGGGTCTCCTCACAGTATAATAAGCAGAGACCTAGGAGAGTGAGTAAACAAAGCAGTGTTACCTCCCCTTGGCTCCCTATCTTCTTTGGTCCACTTCCATCCTCATGAGTGACATCAGGGACCAGTTAGTACTAACATAGCATTTGCAGGCCTGAGGGTCTTCAGAGGACTCCCACCTTCCATGGAAACTGAATGGCTCTCACAATCTTGCAGTGGGGGCTGTTTGGGCAGCCACATGGAAAGTGAAAGTAATCTCCCAGATGTTGTGGTCTCATCTGATGCTAGGCTGACACCTGCATTCGTCAAACCTAATCCACTTAAAAAGCAGTTACTCTCAGAAACCTGTAGACCCCTTAGACTATAATAATATAATAATAATAATAATAGTCCTTTAATAGTCCCACAGTGGGGAAATTCAGTGTGTTACAGCAGCAAAGATAAGATAAGCAGATACAAATACAAATACAACATGTACAGGAATGTTCCAAGGTGAGAGGCATTACATTAATAGCAGACAGACAGATAGGACGTAGCAGAGGGGGGGGGGGGGATTTAACAGGCAGAGAGATATTTCAGTTCTCTGTATGTAATGATCTCCGCTTAGGTCGGTGTTGGTTGTACAGCCTAACCGCGGTGGGGAGGAAAGACTTCCGATAGCGCTCCTTCTCACACCTAGGGTGGAGCAGTCGGTCACTGACAGTACTGCCCAGCGCGATCACAGTCTCATGCATGGGATGGGACTTCTTCTTCTGCATGGAGCTCACCACGGACAGTATCCTTCTGTCACCCACCACCTGCACTGGGTCCAGTGGGCTCCCCAGGACAGAGCTGGCCCTTCTAATCAGCTTGTCAAGTTTATTTCTGTCCCTGGTTGATATACTGCTCCGCCAGCAGGCCACTCCAAAGAAGATGGCTGATGCCACTACCGAGTTGAAGAAAGTCCTAAGAAGTGCCCCCCGGATTCCAAAGGCTCTCAGCTTCCTAAGCAGGTAGAGCCTGCTGTGGCCCTTCCTGTACAGGGCCTCCATATGATCTGCCCAGTCCAGCTTATTATTAAGGAGCAGACCCAGGTACTTATAGGTGTTCACAATCTCGATGCCCGTCCCCAGGATGTCCACTGGATTTGGAGGGCATCTGCCTTTACGGAAGTCCACCACCATCTCCTTGGTCTTCCCCGCGTTAATCTTCAGGTGGTTCTGGTGGCACCAGTCCACAAAAAACCGGTTCAGTTCTCTGTACTCCTTGTCATCATCGTCTGTGATGAGGCCTACTATTGCAGAGTCGTCAGAATACTTCTGTAGGTAGCAGCTGGATGAGTTGCACCTAAAATCAGCAGTGTACAGTGTGAAGAGGAAAGGGGCGAGAACCGTACCCTGAGGTGCCCCCGTATTACAGATCACGGTACCTGACACACAGTCTTGGGCTCTCACGTATTGAGGTCGATTTGTGAGGTAGTCTAGGATCCAGTTGGAGAGGTGGTGGTCCACTCCAGCAAGGCCCAGCTTGTCTCTCAGTAACCTGGGCTGTATGGTGTTAAAAGCACTGGAGAAATCAAAGAACATTATTCTCACCGTGTTCCCTGGTTTTTCCAGGTGAGACAGAGCCCTGTGCAGAAGGTGGATGATGGCATCATCTACCCCAATGCCCGGTCGATAAGCAAACTGGAGAGGGTCCATAGCGGGGCTCACTAGAGGGCGAAGATGTGTGAGAACCAATCTCTAAGATCTTCATCAAGTGGGATGTCAGTGCTACAGGTCTGTAGTCGTTGAGGTCCATAGGGTGAGGTTTCTTTGGAACTGGTACCACACAAGAAGATTTCCATAATTCAGGGACTATTTCCTGCCTCAGGCTCATATTATACATATATGTAATTATACCACACAGCTGGTCCCCACAAGTCTTAATTAGCCTTGCACTGATGTCATCTGGCCCTGCGGCTTTCCTCGCCTTGATCTTTTTCATCTCCTTCCTCACCTGGGCCCGTGTGAAGGTCAGACTGTGGTCAGATAAAGACAGATTTCTGGATTTACTGGTCTGTTGGGAAGTAGCCACATGGGGTGAATGGGGTGAAGTCATTGTGGTGAGGGGAGCTGAAGGACATTCTGGGGTGGGAGGAGCTGGTGTGTGATCAAATCTGTTGAAGAATAGGTTTAGTTCATTAAGCCAGTTAACATCTGCCTCAATCTGGCAGACCGACTGTTTATGACCCGAAATTGACTTAAGCCCCTCCCAGACCCCCCTTATGTCTTTTCTTTCCATTTGCTTTTCCATTTTTTCCTTATAACTGGCTTTTCCTTGCCTGATTAGATGCCTCAGCTCCTTTTGTACTTCCCTCAACCCCTCCTTATCTCTTGTCCTGAATGCCATCTTTTTCTCCTTAAGTAGTGTTTTTATATCAGAGTTAATCCATGGTTTGTTGTTGGAGAAGCACCTCACCACTTTTGTGGGTACTGTGTTGTCCACACAAAAATTAATGTAGTCCGTTATGCAGTGTGTGAGTCCTTCTATATCTTCTCCATACGAATCCTGCAAAACTTCCCATGCGGTTGTGTCAAAACAATCCCTCAGAGCCTCATCACTCTCCTCGGACCATATCCTCACTGTGCGGGTGACAGCTGGTTCTCTACGTACAAGTGGCTTGTACACAGGTCGGAGATGTACTAGGTTGTGATCCGATCTTCCCAGGGGCGGTAGGGCTGATGAGTTATATGCCTCCCTCACGTTGGCAAAGAACAAGTCCAGTGTTTTGTTGTCTCTTGTGTGGCAGGTTACATACTGTGTGAAACTGGGAAGTGTGGATGATGGCGAGGCATGGTTGAAATCGCCAGACACAAGAAGGAGGGCCTGGGGGTGCTGAGACTGTAACTGGCTCAGCGTGGCTTGTAGGACCTCGCAGGCAGCGTCAGCTTTCGCAGAGGGGGGGGACATATGCAGCTATCACGATGACATGTGATAGTTCCCTTGGTAGATAGAAAGGTCTCATGCTCACAGCTAATAGTTCAATGTCCTTACAGCAAGTTTGCTCCTTAATCACAATGTGCCTAGGATTGCACCATCTATTATTCACAAACATTGCCAGCCCCCCCTCCTTTCCTCTTACCGCTCTCCCTTGTCCTGTCTGCCCGAAGGAGTTTAAAACCATCCAAGGAGACCAGAGAGTCAGGAGTAACTTCAGTGAGCCAAGTCTCTGTAAGTAGCATCACGCTGCACACCCGAAACTCCTGATGGTGCCTGGTGAGCGCTGTTAGTTCATCCATCTTGTTTGCAAGAGATCTCACATTGCCCATAATGATGGAGGGAACAGTTGGTCGGTAACGCCTCTTTTTAATCCTCTGAAGTGTTCCTGCTCTGCAGCCCCTCCCCCCGCTTTTTCTTTCTCCAGAGTTCCTGGGGGATGGGTGGGCAAATGGTATGCAGCCCTGTTGTTGTGACTCTAAGCTGCAGTAATTTCTCTCTTGTGTAGACAAAAGAAATGCCTGCAGACACAAGAGTCCCCATTTCAGCAGGACAAAAAGACAGATAAAAACAAAAAAAAAAGTATCACAAAGGTCCAATTCCAAGTCTTTGTTTCTTCATTTCTTCATAGTGTAAAGTCCATTAAGTAGAGAGATAAAAAAGACAGAGAAAGAAAAAATAAGAGAGAGAGAGTCTCAGAGCTGCCGACCAGGCAGCCACTTCAGCGGCGCCATCTGGCCAATGAGGTCCTCTGGGATTCTGCCTGAAAAAGGTGGAAAAAATGTGGAGAGAGGACTTTTCCCTCTGCATTTTTAAAGCGGAATGGGGAATGGAATCCCCGAGAGGAGACCGAGCGCTAGTGTGAACCTAGCCTGACCAAAGCATCTGAGAGGAGTCTCTTGATCAGGGCACTGCTGCCCGGTTTCCACTGTGTAAAGTAAGCTACCCACTCACTTCTTGAGTTGGTGCCATCTTTAAAGACAAAAACCTGCTTTATATTTACGACCGATGTTGGAAAGAAGGTGAGCTGATCAACCTGGTAACATTCCACCTTAGCTTGACATCTTCTCTCTGAATTTCCAATTCTTACCATATCTCTACATTGCACTCTTAAATCTTCAATATGTTTTTCTGTGGGTTTCAGTCAGGTAAGGCAGGGTTCACACTACCGTTGGAGTCCGTTATGAAGGTGTCCGTTAAAAAAAAAGAAACGGACACCTATCATAACGGACACTAACTGATGTTAGCATTAGGTAGTGTCCGTTTTTTAAAGAGGACCTTTCATGTCACATACCGCTAGAAAGCCGACAGCGCGCTGAATTCAATGCACTGCCGGCTTTCCCGGTATGTGCCCTGGGGCTGGAGATATCGGCGGTGTAAGTTAACATGTTTTACTGTTTGAAGGGCGCTGCGAGGAACTCCCTCCCTGACACTTCTCTTCGTTCAGAGACTTGTACTGGGGGGCGTTCCTCACAGCTCAGCGTCATCGCCGGGCAGTAAGGAACGCCCCCTCTGACAGTCCAGGGCTATAAACCAGTACAGAGAGGGGGCGTTCCTTACAGCCCAGTGATGACGCTCAGCTGTGAGGAACGCCCCCCAGTACAGCGCTATGAACGAACGAGAAGTGTCAGGGAGGGCATTCCTCTGACAGTATAGCACTATAGACAGGAACAGAGAGAGGGGGCGTTCCTTACAGCCCAGCGATGACGCTCAAGCTGTGAGGAACGCCCCCTCAGTACAAGTCTCTGAACGAAGAGAAGTGTCAGGGAGGGAGTTCCTCGCAGCGCCCTTGTAACAGTAAAACATATAACTTACACCGCTGATATCTCCAGCTCCGGGGCACATACTGGGAAAGCCGGCAGCGCGCTGAATTCAGCGCGCAGTCGGCTTTCTAGCGGTATGTAAAACCGCATGTGCCTGAGGACACGAAATGTCCTCTAACACTGTTAGTTTTTTTTTTGTTTGTTTGTTTCTCCTTTCTGAGCATGCGCAGGGAAAGTAAATGGACATAAAATAACGGACAGCAACTGATGGCTATCAGTTACTGTCCGTTATAAGTCCGTTACCCATAGACTTCAATGTTAAAAAAATAACGGACACTTGCTGTCCGTCAAGAATCTGTTTTTTTCAAACGGACAAAAAGTCCTGCATGTAGGATTTTTTGTCCGCAAAAAAAACGGACTTCTGACGGATTGGGTGTAAACGGACACAATATAAAAACCCATTGAAATGAATGGAAATTTTAACGGATTTCTGACAGTTCAACTAGTGTCCGTTGCTAAAATCTTGTAACGGACAATAGCAACGGACACTACTGACGGACACCAACGGTAGTGTGAACGCTCCCGAAGCTGCTGTGACATTACACGTGGCTTTTGACATCACACATGGGTTTCCATCAGGTAATTTGCTTTGTTATCACACATGGCTTTCAATCATATAATTTGCTGTTACATAACCGGATTCAGTCAGGTATGCCGCTGTGACATCACGCACAGGATTCAGTAAGGTATGCCGCTGTGACATCTCAAGCAGAATTTAGTAAGGTATGCCACTGTGACATCACGCACAGGATTCAGTCAGGTATCCCGCTGTGACATCACGCATAGGATTCAGTCAGGTATGCTGCTGTGACATCATGCGCAGGCTTCAGTCAGGTATGGAATTCCATCAGGTAATTTGCTGTGACATCACTCAGGAGTTTCCATCAGGTATGCTGCTGTGACATCAGATCTCAGGGTGCATATGCCATACTGTATGGCATATTAGTAGGAGCCCATATACAGTACTTGCATCAGGCCCCTCTGTTGTTTTGTATATGACCTGACACCAGCATTTTTAACCCTATTATGTTTTGCTGTTGAAAATATATATTATTTTAACCACCAGTTTATATTTTCTCAAATATAATAATAAAAAAAATAATAATAATGTAAAAAGTAAATTTCCATTGGAGTGTGTTATTCTCGTAATAAAGAGTTAACCATCACTATATGCCTCTCTGACCCTCACTAGCAGCCGTCCGTCAGGACCTTACCGCCATTAGAACTAGCGGCAAGAAGAAAACATCATCGCCATGGTAACAAGCTTTCCAATGGAAGAAAGCAGCCTGTCAGAGGGCGTGGCTCTAATGTCCAGCTCCGCCCTCTGGCTGCTGGCTCGGGGTTTGTCGGAGAGACATGCGCCCTGTTCTTGCGATTCCAGAGCGCCAGCGGCTGACAGGCCACGCCCACTTTATAGGAGCCGTCCTCCTCCAGTGCCCGCCCCTCTCCCGGTTGGATGGACCTTGAGTGTATAGTGTCAGTCAGTGCGGGACAAAGGAGCCGCAGTTATGTCGTCGTCTTCATCTTCTGAGCAATACGAAGAGGGCGAGTATGAGAGTCAGCCCAAGAGACTGAAGAGCAGCCAGGAGGACGGGGAACTAGACTATACCTCAGAGGAGCACGAAGAGTCAAATGTTACCACAGAGAGCAGTGGTCGGGGCGCAGGCAGCCATGGGGTAATGTATACATGTAGTCTCGTCTGTGTCATGTACATGTGTGTGAGCTGAGGGACTGTAGGCAGTATTATTCTCATAATTGTGTGTGCAGAACATTACACAACCATAGGTCGCACGCATGTGTGTATATATATCTACACGTGTGTAGTTATATATATATATATATATATATATATATATAGATTATGTCATTTTATTTCTATAGCACCAACATATTCAGCACTGTACAAGTCAGAGGGTATATGAACAGACAATATTTGACATTACAATGTAACAAACAATAGGAGTGAGAGTGGTGATCGCAAGAGCTTACAATCTATGTACATACACACAGATAAACGTGTGCATATTTGTATAATATACATACATATATATATATATATACACGCACACACATTGCTTTCAATACCATCACTTTCATTGTTGCTTCTTGTGGCATATCCTTCTATATATCGCGTGATTTGTCCACACTATATAGCTTACTTTGTTGCTACATATACTCTGACCTGTCATTTACCTGCAGTTTTGCAAACTAAATAAAAATGTCAATGCTATGAGAAGTGTGGCTTATGTACCCAGGGTATACATGTCCTGAGCATCCCAGTCTGTATACATGGCCGGCACTTGATGGGTACACACCCCTCAGAGCTTCACAAACAATAGTTACAATGTAGCAGCATCACACATATAACAGTAACAATCTGCTTTCTATGAAATCTGAATAATTCACACGCCGTATAAGTTATAATACTAAGCAGGCTGCATAGAAGCTGAACATGATCTCTCATGTATGGCTTCAGGCATGATGGCTTGTACAGACACATGTGCAACATAAACAAGACATTTGCTGTTCTTACATTGTAGTGATTGAATAGGTTATGGTCAGTGATTCCGCTAGTACAGACACATAATACATTCAACTACTGTCTTTATTAAGGACATATTTTTATTTTTTTATTTTTTTTTCCCTTTTTTTGTTTTTATTCTCATAGTGATCCCCTGGATATCATGTCTATTTAAAGAGGACCTTTCATGTCCTCATGAAAGTGCGGTTTTATATACCGCTAGAAAGCCGACAGTGCACTGAATTCAGCACACTGTTGGCCTTCCCGGTATGTGCCCCAGGGCTGGAGATATCGGTGCCATTAATTTCATCACCGAAATCTCCCCACTGTCAGAAGGGGGTTCCTCATAGCTCAGCGTCATCTTTGAGCTGTGAGGAATGCCCCTCCCCCCCGACTATAACATAGTATTGTACTGTCAGAGGGGGCGTTCCTTACCACCCTAGCGATGACGCTAGACTGTGAAGAACGTCCTTTTGACAGTGGAGAGATATCGGTTCTGAAACTAACGGCACTGATATCTCCACCACTGGGGCACATACCGGGAAGGCCTACAGCACGCTGTCGGTTTTCTAGTGGTATATAAAACCACACTTTCATGGGGACATGAAAGGCCCTCTTTAAGGGTGTGCTCCTGGGTGACATATGCAATGTGATCTATTTATTTATTTTTTTTATCTTATTTGTATAGCGCCAACATATTCTGCAGCGCTTTACAGCCATTGATCTCACATTAGATTGCAAATCAAAATTATGTGTGGCTTTTTAAATGTTAATATTATACAATTTAGGGGTTTGAGCCAAAACTTCTTCCAGCGCTATTTAAGAATGGGGAGAGTAGTATATATGTACCTGGAGTGATGGCTATGTAAGTTGCATGAATATGTTAATAGTCCTTTATCAGGTCATAAGTCTTAATTTGAGGAAAATATTCTTTGTATGGCTATGCAAGTTGCAAGACCATGAAATCCACATTTGAATTGCCCTGTGTCGTGGACACAAGGGTCCCGGAGCTGGTCACTACATGTATGGTGCATCGGGTATAGTGTCCGGTCAGACGACTGTTATAACCTTCATACAGAGAGAGGGGCTAGGAAGCATGCAATGCACGTGAAAGTACAAAATGTAATTTTTCATTCCTTAATTCACTTTGATTTTTATTTGATGCACATATGACATAACACTTCTTTACTGCAGCACGTTTTAGCCACTATATCAGGAATTCCTGAAACAAACACATCACCATAAGGTTTTATAGGTGCTTGTTAGGGTAAGTTCACACAGCATTAAATAAAGAGGAATGGGCCTAATCAGCAGGGAGTCTCAAGCTGCTGAATCAGCCACGGCAAGACTGAGCAGGAGGACACTTATATTTTCAGTATTCTGCTGTGATCTCTGCCTCCCATTGAAAACAATGGGAGGCGGAATCCACCCCAAAATTCCTCCGTGTAAACTTACCCTTAATATGAATACTGGCATTAATTCTATTGGAGAGGTGACCATGTGTGTCTTATTATTATTATTAACCTTATTTGTAGTTAGTTATGTATCATTAAAGGGAGTCTGTCAGCAATAAATTGGTTAGAAACATAATCCCAGTACCTTGTAGAGGTGATTGTACAGTTTCCTAATATAACTCTGTTATTCAGCTTTGGAGCCCCATTTTCAAATAAATCCAAACTAATCCATAACTAAACCTTTTTATTTATACTCAAATTAGGCTGCAGTCACACTAGTGTTGTGTTACCGTTTGGGGACTCCGTCCCCCATTTCGCTTAAAATATGCTGAGAAAATTTCGGGTGGAAACCAGGCGGACCCCATTATAGTCTCTGGAGCCTGTGGGTAACCGCTTTTTAAGCGGATAGAGTTTCCGTTTTTTGGGTCCCCTAACGGAACCATATAATGGAAATCCGAACACTATTGTGAACCTAGCGTTATGGAAAATGTTTTGCCCAGGGATTTAGAGCTGAGACCTAAGCTCAGAAAAGCTAAATCACGCCCCCAAAGCACTTGCCTTGTCTTTTGCATATAAATAAAACAGTGATTTACATGACAATGGGTTCCAAAGCTTAATAACAATAATGCTGACAGACTCCCTTTAAGTCTCAGATTGTTCATCCTACAAATATAAGCACTGATAATATTTTATGTGTCAGTATTTTAGGTCAATGTGCTGTATTTGTAGTGTTATGCAGCATATTCATGCATCGCTACCTGCATGAGAAGCATTTTCAGGATGTTCCTCTCTGTTCCACATTAGGTACTTGTATACTATCCTTCAGCTCTCTACATCTGGGGTGAGGTATGCATCATGGCATTCTTGTGTCCTAAAATCCCATTCTCACACATTGTAGCACATTGTCACAGGATGTGTAGGTTGTGCTTAAATGTGGCATTTTTTTGTGATTTCCTCCCAAGTGAGTTATGAAAATAATACTTTAGTACTGTACTCGGCGTAAGGTTAAAATGTATTCGTGAAAGTGTTCAGCAACACGTCCGTGGGAAAACGGTATGGATGATATGTGTGTGCCACCTGAGACTTCACAGACCCATCAACTTTATGCAGTGAGCCCAGGCCACAAAATGGACCTGCCCTGGTCTCAGGGCCCCGTACGTGAACCTGTGATAATACAGGGGCGTGTGTATAGGGCCATAGAAAATAATGGGTCAGTGTGTTAGCTGCTAAAAATATGGCTACCACACTGATAAAGCACATGTTTGTGTGCATTGAGCCAAATTCTGTAATCGGGGTTTGCCATAGATAAGTTTTAGGAACATTTCCAAGGCCTGCTTCTTTAAGGCCTAGGCTTCAGCCATGTACTTTTCCTATCCCTTTGGTTGAACTTGATGGACTTGTGCATTTTTTTTCAACCGTATTAACTGTGTAACAAAGGTAAACTTGTGTTGATGAATATACTAAAAATCCAAAGCAAAACTACATGTACTAACACACGGGGGATTTGCTGTATTTTGAAAGTATAATAGGGGTGAGCATCACTACTTGCCCCTTGTTAACATGACCTTATAAGGCATTCTGGACTGAATAACTCCATGGGTAAGGGCTTTTATTCTGTGTGCTTATCAGCCCCTGGCCCATGGACACTTGCCAGTTCCAGGCACAATCGGAGCAGGATGCTTCAGTCACTGTTCTTTTGCCAGGAACTCGATCACATCAGATGAAAAAACCGTGACAGTCATCAGTATTTACAAAGACCTGCTCAGAGACGGCTCCTCTATATATGTAGCACTACTACTCTATTGTGTGTTTTTTATCTTTATGTAAATGTGTTGCCATCTTCATATCTCACAGATTTGTGAAACTGGGTTTACATGGCACATTTTCATACTGAAGAACTGCATACAGTTTTTCATTGCAGTGATGAGTTGCACATATTGCTATTCCTACCCATTATGTTCTTATTGCTCCATACACAAGCCCGTGTATTATCAAAGGTCCCTGTAGGAGGGCTTTGGACCTTGGGGCAAAACTCAGGTCAGGTCCTATTCCTGTCCATTTTGCAGCATGGGCTCATTAAAGGGGTTGGCCAGTTTCAGACTTGTATTGAGAGACAAATCTTATTGGTTGTATAATAAAAAGTTGTCCAATTTCCCAATATACTTTCTGTATCAATTCCTCTTCTTGTTATCATTCATTCTGATTACCTCTAGTGGATGAAATTTGACCATCGTCATGTGATACATCGTCCATGGTCATGTGATGGATACACAGGTGCACAGCTCGTTACACTCTCAGTACAGTAATGAGACATCTGCTTGGTAACGAGCTGTGCAACTGTGTGTACATCACATGACCATGGGCAGAATTGTATCCACTAGAAGTAACAGTCACAATAGCACAGGATCAAATAATATATAAAACTTAACATTTACTAATAATCCTTAAAATAGTAATTATGTATAACACAGATAGTAAACTCAATGACATTGCTGCGAGCAGGAGCTCCCCTGCACAAGGGGTAGAGCTACCTTTCTGGGTGACAACCTAAGGCTCAATTGTGAGCATGTCCCCATTTCTTGTAAGAATCCTCCACTGAGGTATGAACTAGTCCCCTGATGAATACTCTCTATTAATGGGGGAGTAAGAAACGCATCAGTTTTGGGATCTTTGAATAGACGTATTTTACCAGGCATAGTCAAAGGATCAGATTGGGACTGTCCTTTTCAGGACAGGAGATATGTATGGGATGATAGGGTTTGATAGAGATATATTCCTTACCCCTTGAACCTGAGATGTTTGTGATGATGCATTATGGTTCCCAGCTCCGTTTTGTCCCACCCTGGTAAGACGGTTCTTTTTATATTTGAGCACTGGTTCTGAGCACGAGGGCACTTACTATTTGTGTTTATACATAATTACTATTTTAAGGAATCTTGGTAAATGTTTTTATATATTATTTGATCCTGTGCTATTGTGACTTCATTGATTTATACTGGATCAGTGGTTAAGCTATACTGACTATATATCACATTGGCTTTAAGGGTGTGTTCACACGGAGGAATTTGCCGCGCATTTGGAGACGGATTTCACCCCCGAATCCGGAGCAGATTCCTCCCGGAATCCAGAGCAGATTCCTCCCGGAATCCGTCTCCCATTGTTTTCAATGTGAGGCAGAGATCGCAGCAGGATGCGGAAAAAAGAAGCGTCCTGCTCGATCTTGCCGCGGATTCTGTGGCTGATTCAGCCACTGTGTCCACGGCTCGAGACTCCCTGATGATTAGTCCTATTCCTCTGGGCCTAATCAGGAGCGAGATGCAGCGTCTGAATGCCAATGCACTGCATCAGCAATCAGAATTCCTCTTCATTTTCGGCCATGTGAACGTACCCTAAGATTAGAAGTAAAATGAATGACAGCAAGCAGAGAATTGGAGAATTGTATATAATTTTTATTATACAAACAATAACATTTGTCTCTCAATATTTGTCTGAAAGTGGCCAACGCCTTTAATGATGTGTATGGGTCTGTGGATGTCATGAAGGGCACACGGATATCATCCATGTGCCATTTTGTCACAGACTGGTACATAGCCAAGTTCATTTTAAAAATTGATTGTTTATTGCTTCATTAGGATGGAATCAAGCGATGTACATGGGTGCAGCTGTGTTACTCCTCTGTAAGTGAAGGCATTGACTATTTCACCTGCATTTACCACAGGGCCAGTAACTAAATGCACCTAAAATTACAGAGAAGTGAAAGCAGCCAGTGGCTACAGGACTGTATGTGGTTATACATTGTCTGACACTAACCTTATAGAGGACCTTTCACCACTTTCAGTAAGTCCAGCTCTTTACATCAATTAATAGCTGCCACTCCACTTATTCCAGCACAGTTGGAATTTTTTATTTAGTCCCCACCATTCACAAGCAATAAGTGCTGTTAGTTTTGGTCACTGATATGCTATTTAGTCTCTGTACTGTCAGGAGGGCGTGTCAGCAGGAGCAGGTGAGGGGTGTGATTCAGCTCTCTGAAAGTGGTGTGTTTGTAATAGACAGCTTCTATTCAGCATCTATCATCTCTTATTTCAGGCCCTTTTTGCTCTCTCCCCCCTCTCCTCAGATGGATATAGCAGGTATCTTCACAGTGAAAGGAGCTGGGAACATTATACTGTGTGGAGACTGAGCCGAGGCATTATACTGTGTGGGAGCCACAAGGGGGCATTATGCTGTGCAGGGGCCCTAAGGATAGTTTTATAGAGTGGAGGCACTAGGAGGGCATTATACTGTGCGTTTGCCACACCCCCATGAAGCACCCCACTCTTCTGGAAGAACATACATATTCTCTTGCTGGTAAGGCAACTTGTCCCAACTGCAAGTCATCAATTTATTTATTATTATTGTTTATATAGCACCATTAATTCCATGGTGCTTTACATTTGAGGATTTACAGTACATACGGTACACAAAATGTACACAATAGATAGTACTAACAGTGACCAGCTGGCACAGTGGGATACAAGGCCCTGCCCGCAAGGGCTTACAGTCTATGAATCAATTTACCCCTGACCTTGTAAATCTTCAGAACCTTGCATAATATTTCAGTAGATCTTGGTCTCAATTTCTTCCTATCCCTGCTGAACTGTCAATATTGCTTTATTATTATTGTTATTTTTTATTTTTGCTATCTGTAATTATTTATATTCAGGATTGAGACTAGTTATTGATATTCAGGCTGGTAACTTGTTATTGACCATATGGACTTCAGCGAAATAACCAATTCATGTGGGCAGAGAAGCCTGGACAATAAACTTTTTCGCTATTTTGTTATTGGGTTGCTTTTTACTGTTTTGATTATGTTGGCATAGATAGCTTGGAAAGTTTGCATCTTATAAGAAAAGAAGCCAATGTTTTATAAACTGTTACTGTACTGAAGCCGGACAAGATAGGCTGCAGCAACAAGCTTAGAGGACCTTTCATGTCTTCAGAGATATGCGGTATTATACAGTGCCTTGCGAAAGTATTCGTCCCCCTTGAACTTTTCAACCTTTTGCCACATTTCAAGCTTCAAACATAAAGATATAAAATTTAAATTTTTTGGTGAAGAATCAACAACAAGTGGGACACAATTATGAAGTAGAACGAAATTTATTGGTTATTTTAAACTTTTGTAAAAAATAAAAAACTGAAAAGTGGGGCGTGCAATATTATTCGGCCCCTTTACTTTCAGTGCAGCAAACTCACTCCAGAAGTTCAGTGAGGATCTCTGAATGATCCAATGTTGTCCTAAATGACTGATGATGATAAATATAATCCACCTGTGTGTAATCAAGTCTCCGTATAAATGCACCTGCTCTGTGATAGTCTCAGGGTTCTGTTTAAAGCGCAGAGAGCATCATGAAGACCAAGGAACACACCAGGAAGGTCCGTGCTACTGTTGTGGAGAAGTTTAAAGCCGGATTTGGATACAAAAAGATTTCCCAAACTTTAAACATCCCAAGGAGCACTGTGCAAGCGATCATATTGAAATGGAAGGAGTATCAGACCACTGCAAATCTACCAAGACCCGGCTGTCCCTCTAAACTTTCATCTAAAACAAGAAGACTGATCAGAGATGCAGCCAAGAGGCCCATGATCACTCTGGATGAACTGCAGAGATCTACAGCTGAGGTGGGAGAGTCTGTCCATAGGACAACAATCAGTCGTACACTGCACAAATCTGGCCTTTATGGAAGAGTGGCAAGAAGAAAGCCATTTCTCAAAGATATCCATAAAAAGTCTTGTTTAAAGTTTGCCACAAGCCACCTGGGAGACACACCAAACATGTGGAAGAAGGTGCTCTGGTCAGATGAAACCAAAATCGTACTTTTTGGCCACAATGCAAAACGATATGTTTGGTGTAAAAGCAACACAGCTCATCACCCTGAACACACCATCGCCACTGTCAAACATGGTGGTGGCAGCATCATGGTTTGGGCCTGCTTTTCTTCAGCAGGGACAGGGAAGATGGTTAAAATTGATGGGAAGATGGATGGAGCCAAATACAGGACCATTCTGGAAAAAAACCTGTTGGAGTCTGCAAAAGACCTGAGACTGGGACAGAGATTTATCTTCCAACAAGACAATGATCCCAAACATGGTTCACAAATAAACGTATCCAGGTGTTAGAATGGCCAAGTCAAAGTCCAGACCTGAATCCAATCGAGAATCTGTGGAAAGAGCTGAAAACTGCTGTTCACAAACGCTCTCCATCCAACCTCACTGAGCTCCAGCTGTTTTCCAAGGAAGAATGGGCAAGAATTTCAGTCTCTCGATGTGCAAAACTGATAGAGACATACCCCAAGCGACTTGCAGCTGTAATCGCAGCAAAAGGTGGCGCTACAAAGTATTAACTTAAGGGGGCCGAATAATTTGGCACGCCCCACTTTTCACTTTTTTATTTTTTACAAAAGTTTAAAATATCCAATAAATTTCGTTCCACTTCACCATTGTGTCCCACTTGTTGTTGATTCTTCACCAAAAAAATTAAAATTTTATATCCTTATGTTTGAAGCCTGAAATGTGGCAAAAGGTTGAAAAGTTCAAGAGGACCGAATACTTTCGCAAGGCACTGTATACCGCTAGAAAGCTGAAAGTGCTTCCCGATGATGGAGATATTAACAGCATTGATATCTCCCCATAGTCAGAAAGGTGGGCCTTACAGCTCAGTGTCATCACTATAAAGGAAGCTCTTAGATGTTTCTCTTCTGTTTTAATCCACTCCTGACTTTGGTTAAAAAAAAAAACACCGTAAAATTTGCGACAAAAAACACTGCGTTTCCACAATGTGGGGCCTTAACTTAAAGGTGTTTTCCAAGATTTATAGGATAGACCAATAATATCTTATCAGTGGGGTCCAACACTTGAGATCCCCACATATCAGCTGTTTGAAGCAGAGCGGCGCTTTGGAGACTATAATTTAATGTGTATAGGCACCTTAAATCTTAAAGTCCAGAAGAAGGAAAATCCAGCTCATCCTCTGGGACCAAATAGATCTGTTCATCCAGCATAGAACAAAACTTGAAGCAAATCCCCATGGCTACAAACATGGCAATAAAATAATGGAACAGGTGTCCAGGAAGGTGGACGCCATAAAGTTGCGCTAAGCATGGTGACTAAAAGGGCCAGAAAACACATCATTGAAAATTAGAGGAGCTGAGGCGTTCAGTGGAACAGTTAGTGTCAGCCACTGTCATACTGTAGCTTGTGATATTAAAAAAAACATATGTGGGAGACAGTGTGAGTGGCTTGTCAAAAATTAGGGCATGTTTTTATTTTGGCTTTTTTCACGGCCCACTGAATAGACTCAACTCTATGGGGGATTTGAGAAAGCAGATGCTATTTAGATTCAAATCGGCTGTGAGAAAACGGACCATTTCATCATTTTTTCATGGCCAACTTATATCACGGCCGTGTGAATATAGCCTTAACCTGTCAGTAGTTGTTGATCCCCCACCACAAGTTTCATTGCTGTATTATTTCACCACTTCCTTCCCATTCATAGAGTTTGGACTCCTGTCTACTGTTCCAAGAAAAGCATGTGGTCAAGTGATGCACATTCTTCAAGGTCATGAACCAATTCATTATTTGCTCTGTAAGTCTGAGGGCTCTCCACATTCCACATAGTAGCACCCGCTTAGTGGGTGTACCAGACTATGAAAGCAGCAGTTTTGTGACGGATAGGCCTTTTATGCAACTGATGAGAGAAGTTTGCCAGACTCAGTGCAAATACAAATGTAATAATAATAATAATAATGTACAAAAAAGACCTGTAAACCAGTCAGTTCTAGGTCATCATGACAAATATCTCATTGTCCCGCAAGCGCGAATATAATGCTAAAAAGGCAGTCCAAATCAATTTGCTGTGAGGAAATTGACGTCAGATATTGGCCCAGCCTCCTGATAAAAAATGCCATTTCTGCATCTGAAAAACAGTGCTGGGAAGCCCCAGGGTCTGCAGGCAAGCAGGCCAGATCAGGGAGCTTGCACCAGCACAGCTGAGTCCAAATCCAGGGCATGCAGTGGTCACCCAACCGAGAAATATAGGATGACATAGAGAAATATCATCACAGTTCCGAAAAGCAGGATGTGTTATCGGGTATGAGAATGGAACCCCTGGATAAGTCTCAAAGACTACATTTATGCATACAGAGGTGAAATTCTGAGCTGCTGTGCATACCCTCTTAAGGCTGGATTCACACCAGCGTTCAAACTCCATTTGGGGTTTCCGTCCCCGAATCCACTTGAAAAATAAGTCCTGCTTGCAGGACTTTTCTCTCCACATTTTTCGGGCGGAAACCTGGTGGACCCCCTTTTTTATAGTCTATGGGGTCAGTGGTTTTCCCCGCGGGTAACCGCATATTAAGTGGACTAGCCGAACGCTACTGTGAACCTACCGTTAGATGGTAGCTGTCAAGTGCGGCAGACTAACACATAACTCAAGATTTTTCGGTGATAACCTCTCCTTTCCTGGGGGAAATGTGCAGTAGGAGGTAAAATAACTGAGGCACAGGTTGGAGTAGGGTCAGCTGAAATCTATGGAGATCCATATCTGAATCCTGACACCTCCGCCCATACCTCTGTATACAAAGTATGTTTGTGTCACCTCATTGTCACAATTTAAGAAAGTAAACTGAACCTTCTTTTTGAAGGATCAAGTAATTCCCTTTCCATTGGTGCCCCTCTCTAATCTTTCTTTTATAGCAAAGTGAAAGCATAAAAAGTCCTATGTAAATCACCCTAAGTAGTCAGGGTGGGCCGAGAGTAGCTTCATCCTAGTCACGCTGTCCGTATGATAATCACACCTCCTGCATACAACTAACATCTCCCTCACAGTCCCCTCATTCTCTGCCATCATGAGGATATCTATCTGTGGTGTTGATATCCTGAGATGTAGTGACAGACTCCCTTTAAGCGCAACTGAACAACTATTCCAGCTCAACAAAAGTCTTCCCCTGCAGACACTGAGCTCTCCACTTGACCATGTGAAGTGCTCCAAAATCAATGTGCCCAATCACAGAGAGAACTGTGCAGCCGTGAATTAGAGCCGCAAAGTCCTCTTTATCTAAATAAATCCATATTGTAAACTGGCAGGGTGTGCTTGTACTAGCAGTAATAAAGGTAGCTGTTAGGAGTTGATAGTATATTGTCTGGTTTCTCTCTATACAAATATAGAAAGGGATCGGTCAATGTAGCTAGACAGCTGACAAACCAGTGAAGATTCGTTCACATCAGCGTTATTTAATCCATTCTTTTGGTACTGTGTAGGACCAGAAGAAAAGATTAAATGAATCGACCACAATGAATCCTAAGAGACCCCTTTGACTATAATGGTGTCCGTTTGATATGTGGTATTTTTTCCCTGACATGGCTAGACCAAAAAGTTGGGTTTGCAGGACGACTGTGTCCGTCATTTCAGACAGACTCTTCACCGGAAAGACTCCCAATGCAGTTGTGAACGAACCTTGACTCTTATGTGAATGAATATGTTATGTTGGGTGTTTTTTTCCTTTTTGCCAGTTATAATCATTTCTTTCTATAAATGCTTGAAATACAAATATTATTTCTTCAATGAGTTACATATTCCTGGTATTGCAGAAGGCTGCGTCTTTTCATACACTCATCGCCTGAGTGGTTGTAAGCCGGAATCTAAAACAGCTTTGATAACATTGAGATGCCAACAGTATTAACTGCTCTGCAAATATAAAGAACAAAAACTGCAGTAACAGAACAATCAACTTCAAGTCCGCATATATTCCCCCTTGACACGTAGTACTGCTGTATCCTGGACAGTCACACACATATATTGATATCTATCTGCATGCCACGTGAACTGTTTGCAGTAATACATCCTAAAAGCTATTCAATGTGTGGATGTAAAGGGTTTTCTCATGAACATAACCATGTGTAAATTTGTAGACAACTAAAAGTAAAACCTTTTTGAAAATATAAATAATTTAAAATTTTGCAGAATTTTAAAGAATTTCTTTTTGGTTATGTTCATGGGAAAACCTCTTTAAGTTCAAAGTGTTACTTTAAATGGGTCGTCTGTTTTATGGTGGTCTTGTAGGAAGGTGCTGTGCTTTTTCAAAGCCATTATTTATTTTTCCACCCATGTAGATGTACGATTGTTTCTTGGAATTTCTTTTTATGGCATAAATATAAATAAAGTGTCATAAATAACATGATAACTTTTTTTTCTGTGCATGTTTGCAATAATGGCAATGGCCAAATTTAGGCTAAAACTGCACAAATCGGGTGGATTTGACTGCAATTCACCTGCAGCTTTCTCTGCAGGCTTCTTGTGGATTTCAGCCTTTGCATTGTGCAGATGAAATCTGTAGCAATAATTGACATACTGGGGGTTTGACACTTGCTGGGCCCCTTGCATGTGTCTCCAGACTTCTACAGTTTTTCTCTTTATATTACTACTGCACAATAAAAAAAAAATTTTTTTTCTCCGCGTTCTATAACTTTTCTATTTTTACACTTTTCCACAGCTTTACTATTCTGTACTTGGCATAGGTTGTCATTGGTAGAGGTCTGACCCCCACAACTTTGCCAGTCACTACACCATGTGTGGAACAGTAAAGGTACAGCTGGATTTGCAGTTATCTCCTATTCTGGCTGTTGCAGCAGGGTATCAAACTGCATGTTATAGCTGGTACTTGCTACTGATGGTATAGGCACATTTCCGGAGTTTGCACTATTTCTGTGACATATTAGTGCAGCATGGTTTAGGAACTACATTATCCCCACTCCATACTATTGTGCTGCAGTGCCGAAAGGAGTCAATGAGCATTTACTATTAAAGATATTGGTATTGAAAGATTAAGTTGCATTTCCTCTTATTCTGTTTGTGAGTGTCTCTGTATTCCTAGCAATATATATAAAATCAAAGTTTAGTCAAGAAATTTTTCAAGTAAAAGAATCAGACAACATTATTTAAGACTTCTAGGTAAGTCAATGAGTACAAAAAGAAAGAACATGGGAAACCAATAATTAAAAGAAATCCGGAGCATAGGGAAAACAAATATGATGCCATGGGCATTCATTCCATTTTTAAACTAAAAAAGGGTGGAGAAGAACCTAGGCTCAGAAATATAACTCTATGTTATGAAAGAGCCATGGCGGTGGGTGTGTACAGTGCAAGTCCCACCTATAAAAACTGCCGTCAGGGGAAGGGAAGGAGACGACAACGTATGGGAACTGACCATGCAGATCTCACAAAAGGGGATCCAAAGACACATACGGGAGAGGGAGACAAACAATTATCAAAAGAATACAGAAGGAAGAAAAAAGAAGATACAAAGGGGGAAGGGTGACTAGGCTAAGACTGAAAAAGAGAGGGGAGGGGGACAACCCTAAGAAGAACCAGAGGCAAAATGTGTAGGTAATCAGGAAAAGAGGTTAAATATTCATCGGATTCCTGAAACAACACCCACAGCTGCCAGAGTA
This sequence comes from Leptodactylus fallax, assembly GCA_947044405.1. Lineage (NCBI taxonomy): Eukaryota > Metazoa > Chordata > Amphibia > Anura > Leptodactylidae > Leptodactylus > Leptodactylus fallax. The sequence goes on from CAMRHE010000123.1 coordinate 2,770,359, forward strand.
GCTCAAAGTTAGAGGGGTCAGGAGAGTCCTCTGACACCAAAGTCTCCATTTGCCATATGTGGAGAAGCTCCTGGAGCAGATCCAGTGTAGGAGTAACAGCACTACGCCAGTGTCTGGGGATAACTGTTCTGGCAGCCGTGAGGAAGTGTCACAGGAGGACCTTTTTTTTTTTTTTTTTTTTTTTTTTTACTGCAGAGATTTTACCAGGGATAATGGAAAGGAGTGGCTGCTGAGGAGAAGGCGTGATCGAGCGGCCGCTGACCCAAGTATACAGGTTTAACACAAGCATCCTAGAAAGGTTTTATCGCAACACTTCAACCAAAAAATTATTAGTCTTGGACGATGCTGGGCTTGGATTCACAGTAGTGAAGGAATGTTGCCTGACTGCAAGTCAGCCTCTATGGACACCCACTTTTTATCTGCACTCTGGTTTTGCTAGTGAAACGAAGCAAGACCGCAGATGTGTAATAAAGTTTAGGATCCAGCAGGCCAGCACCTCCAGCGCATTGTCATCGTGTAAGCGGGCCAAACCCCATACAAACTTCCCGAAGGCCTATTGTAGGCAGGTGAAGAAATATCATGGGAAGTGGATATATAAGGACGGAAACACATAAAGAAGTCGGGGAACTTTATCTATTTTCAGGGCATTAATGCAACCAAATCAGTATAGCCTCTAAGGGCGTCATATTTTTGTTAATCCGTCGAGATGGTTTCTAGTATAGGAAGCTAGTTAAGGTGAAAGAGGCGAAAAGGGTCAGAGGGAATCTGGATCCCTAAGTATATTATCGAGGTAGACTACCATCTGAAGGGGAATTGATAGGCAACCTCATCTGGGGGTAGAGTAATGTTAATACTCGCTCTTGGACAGATTAACCTTAAAGTTATTGAAGTCAACAAAGCGTCGGAACTCTCACAGAACATGAGAGAGTGTATAGCGCCGCCTTATTCTGTGCAAATATCTATCTATCTATGACACGTCTAAACTATTCTGCGGTACAAGTGATTGTGGGAGGATGGGTACAAAAACTCACATAATTGAATTGGGATGCTGAAAATGAAAACAATGCTGCATCTGTGGCTGCACTTGGCTAAGAAAGTCACTCAGGCTAGATCTCCATGCTAATACTAGCAAGCAGCTAATGGCATATTAAGAGGACATGCTATGTTTGCTCTGTGGCAGTCTCTCCCCTTACGTGCAGAGAAGAAGCAGCTACTCATGTACAGGAACTCTGTTATACTCCAGGGGCAAAGTTGTCATTGTGGGAGTTAGTTCCTTGAATGTGCCCCTGGAAAATTATTCAGAGCCTGCAGTTTAAGTTTTAGGGCAAAAACACTAACATCCAGGCTGCCAATTCACTTTTTTATTTTAATGTGTTTTAAGTTGGATGTTGTTGCAGCCACAGAGTCCCTGGTTATCAATGGTGTATCCAAAACACACATTTTACTTCACGTTTGGTGAGTTTTTAGGTACATGTTTTTTTTTAAATTTTGCATCACTTTATGAGGCATCAATTTCTCAGTGTTCGCTTGGTTTGTGTGTATGAGAGATGTAGCCTACTTTGCTCTAACATCAGGGTAATATTGAGTTACTTGATGTCTAGTCACGTCACGATTCTGTTTGGCAAACCTATCCAGACTAAGTTTGCACAGTAAGGGCTCATTCACATGACAGGATTCTATAGCCATATGGCCAGCACACAGCCCCATAGACTTTAATGGATGTAGTCACACGACCATTGTTTTAATGGCCCATGTGTGCAGTCCAAGGCAAAATAGAATGTGTGAAAATAATCATGTGAATGTAGCTTAAAGAAGGGTGAGTATTGACACTTGTAACCTTGCACTAAAGGAAGAGTCATAATTCCTAAATTCTCTTCTCATGTTATCTACAGGATGGAGGTGGAAACCATCACAAAGTATCAGTCTCTCCAGTAGTTCACGTTCGAGGACTTTGTGAGTCCGTTGTGGAAGCTGACCTTGTGGAGGCACTCTCTAAATTTGGCACCATATGGTAGGCTTCAAATTTCTCTCTAAATCTGAACATGAACATGGTTTTTGTTTAGAAATATTGAGTACATTTTTAGATATATATATATTTTTCATAGGGAGCTTACACCATGTTCACATCTGCGTCCGTGTGTTCGCTGTTCTGGTCCATCGGGGGACCAGAACAATGGACACATGGACCACTAAAATAGCAGACAATAATGGAGCCCAACGGGACCCCATTGACTATAATGGGATCCGTCGGGTGTCCATTCTTTTAAACTGAAAGCACCAAACTTGCAGCAATTTTTTATCTGGTGATTTTCAATGGTGACTGCGACATAGTCTCCAAAAGGCGCATATCTGAACTCCGTTTTAAATGATGATGTAGCTTACAGTAAAGATGCACAATATTTCAGTAATGTCCACTGTAGAATTTGCAAGTAAAGCTGATGTTAGTGTTAAGCAAAAAAGAAACAATTCACCTTTATTTGTCAGAATGAGAGAGCTGTATTTTGTTTTTTTTCCCCAGGATTTTCTCATCTATTGATAAACCAAATGCAGATTCTGTTTTTTTTTCCCCTTCTTTAGCTACGTGATGATGATGCCTTTCAAGCGGCAAGCTCTGGTTGAATTTGAGGATACAGAATTTTCAAAGAAGTGTGTGACTTTTGCTAGCAATGAACCAGTCTACATAGCAGGACAACAGGCATTTTTCAACTACTCCACAAGCAAACGGATTACCAGACCAGCAAACACTGAAGACCCATCTGGTGGAAATAAAGTTCTTCTACTTTCCATCCAAAATCCCCTTTATCCAATTACAGTGGTAAGTCTGTAAATACAAATGTTATTCCATTCAGTAGGAGGGGCCAACTACCTGCCTTTTGGGAATTGCACTATTGACTTGCTGTATTTGTGGAGTCTTAAAGGGATTGTCCAGGTATATATATATATATATAATTTATTTATTTATTTTTTCAATTAAGCCAGGGAGTTGGGAAAAAAAACATACTCACCTGTTCCCGGTGCTCTGGTGTCTCCCAGTGCTGTCCGGTCCTGGATCTCTGTTGTTTTCTTCCAACGGAAGTCCCTACCGCACTACCTGTGACATCCTCGGGTCCTTTCCTTAGGCCACTGATTGGCCTCAGCGGTAACATGACCACTGAGGCCAATCAACAGAAGGGACCCAGGACGTCACATCCGGTGAGGACTTCCAGCAAAGGAAGACAGCTGACAGCAGGACCGGACTGTACTGGAAGGACACTGAAGCATCAGGGACAGGTGAGTATGGTTTTGTTTTTGTTTTTTCTTTTTTTTACCTCCCCTGGCCTAATTTAAAAAAAAAAAAATTTAGGCTGGACAACCTTTTTAAGGTGGCGATACATTTTAGTTAGTTGTCAGTTGAGCAATCACTTGACCTGCTGCTATTTTTTCAGACTTCGACATATATATATCTATATATGCTTGGCTCAGACTCTGGCGGTGGCTTATCCCCTGTGAGAACAAAAATTAACAGGCATGTTGAAACCAGTTTGCTTAATCCTTCTCTCCCACTACATCTGGTGTCAGGTGGCAATTCGAGATACCCTCATATACATCAGATGGTCATAAATGCAGATAACATTCATGTAATGTGAAAGGCTATCCAAACATTTGCACCAAATCTGGTTATAATCTTAAAGCAGTATTGCACTATTTCAGTGCCCAGAACTTGGGTCAAGAGTGATGTCCCTGAATTGTTCCAAATAGTAGTGCTCACAGTAGACTATCATGGTACCTACATGGTAGTGCCACCTTGTAGGTTTTCAACACTGCATAGTATTAATATTTGCTAAATGTTAATGCCAGTATGGTTATGAGATGCACACAGAATTGTGCCAGTCACAAAGCAGTGACTATAAAATAATCACAAAGATTTCTTGCAAGCAGCGCCATTACACATGTGACAGACACCGTACCCATGCAATATATTGTGCTTATTTCTGCACTTCTGTGTACTTTACTAGCAGGGACTTATATTTAAGCAGCAAATGTGACATTCTGTAAGGTCAAAGACCAGCATTGTAGAATTTCACCAACCAAGAAGTGAAATGATGTAATATTTTCTGTTGTGGCAGATATGTAGTATTACATGACCATGCAAAGATACCAGGACTGTCTCAGTAAATCCTGAACACTTTCCTGCAAAGAAGTTGGGAAGCCAGGAGCCACTACCACTGCTTCCATATAACTAATTCTTCCATCTTTTAATTTTATTGTATATAAGATTTAGTACAGTTATTTGTGCTACGGTTGCATGTGTATGTCACCACTAAGGGTATATTCCTATTTCCAGGATTTGCCATATGCACTTTCTGTGATAGAAATGTGAGATTGACACTGATTTCTGCCATAGATATGTTATTTGATCTGCACAACAATCAGTCCTATTGTCATTTCTGTATGAAATCCATGCAAATAAAGAGCCTTTAAAATCCACAGCGCAATCATTATTCTACGTGGAATGGTTTTTTTTTAACTACATTTGAATGGAGTACAAAATATTCCCCGATTCAGCACATTGGCAAAATGTCAGCATATCTGGATCCACGTCTAAACCTTCATCCATCGTGAGCATGTGAACTAAGACTAACATTCCATTATATATTTATAATATGTATATAGATTGCATCTTTTATACATTACCAAAAATAAATCCTTTTCTTTTTCCATAGGATGTCCTTTATTCTGTCTGCAATCCTGTAGGAAAAGTGGAACGAATAGTCATTTTTAAGAGGAATGGAATCCAGGCCATGGTAGAATATCCTTTATTGCAGTAAGGGTTAATCTGACATTAATAGGGGGGCCTCAAATGTAGTCAGTGGGATAAGGGGTAAGTCTGAACATCCATACACAACAGGTTTGCTGTTAAATGACAGCTAGTCTTCTTTTTTTTTTTTTTTTTTTTTTTTTTACTTCTGGATAGGCATATATGTCACAGAATTGGAGTGGAATTCCAAAAAAATAATAATATAATAAAACTTAACATTTATTATAATCTAATAAAAGTGGACAAGCCACTATTTATGTGAGTGTCTAAAATATATATGGTATTGTGATGACGATCACTGGAAACTCATAAACAGAACAAACCTGATTCTAGCCCAATACTCGTATCCCATATAGATTACCCAAAGCTATAATTAACACATCAGCTGAATGTCTGGTGTCAGAGCAGTATGTGCAACTCCAAGATCACCTAGGCTGGTATACAAACAGCAGCACTGAGAGTCATTTATCCCAGCACCACTTAATAAGCTAATGCCTGGTGTCAGAGCAGTAGTGCTAAGTACCGGAGCTCACCATTAGAGCCCCGGGAACTGCCGTTTTTACTGCTTTCTGAATGCTGTGATTATACCTAATTGCCTGAGAATCAGAGGGGAGTTACGCATAGGGGGATGGACTCTAACGCTAGGATCTAGCTTTATCACTGCCAGGTTCTGGAGGCAGGGGTAGCGTTTGGAGATATTATAGGTCCTGCTATGTGGTATATACAATCACTTCCATTTACTCCTGATGAACTCATTTCAATATTCTAATGGGGGAAACGCGTTGAGATTTTAAATCAGCACTGGGATAAATTATTCTCAGGGCTGTTGTTGGTATAGCAGCTTAGATCTTGCAAATTGGTGCTGGGATTAATTATTCTCAGCGCTTTGTTTGTATAGCAGTTTAGGTGATTTTGGGGCTGCACTACTGCTCTGACACCAGGCATTAGCTTATTAAGTGGTGCTGGGATAAATGACTCTCAGTGCTGCTGTTTGTATACCAGCCTAGGTGATCTTGGAGTTGCACATACTGCTCTGACACCAGACATTCAGCTGATGTGTTAATTATAGCTTTGGGTAATCTATATGGGATGCGAGTAGTGGGCTGGAATCAGTTTTGTTCTGTTTATGAGTTTCCAGTGATCGTCATCACAATACCATGTATATTTTTAGACACTCACATACATAGTGGCTTGTCCACTTTTATTAGATTATAATAAATGTTAAGTATTTATTATTTTTTTTGAATTCCACTCAAATCCTGTGACATATATGCCTGTAGGGGACTGGATATACACCCTCTGTGATTTTGGATAGGCGTATAGCTCAGTTTACAGGTGTGATCATTAACCTGGGGGAGGCAGCTGTACAGTATGAGTTGCATTCCCCTGGGTCGCAGGGCTAGCTCACGGGGGATGTGAGCAGCCCTTGAGATGAGAGTTGGGCATTGCTGCTATATAACCAGTTGTTTCAGAATTGTTGATTGTAGATATATTTAGTTATTTCATTCTGCAGCCTCTGAATGTTGTTGTAATAAAATTTGTAGAATACATCTTTGGCTGAGACTGTATTTTTCTCCACAAAAACATATACAGAAATGCATGTGTTCTTATATTAAAAATGCATGCATTTCTGAAAAAAACTTTTTTTTCAGAAATGCATGTGTATTAATATAAAAACACATGTATTTTTGTGGCAAACAGCACCGTGTAAAGCCAGCCTAAAGGTCAGTGAAGCCACCTTGACTAAATATAGTTGATATGATTTACCTCTTACTGTATTACTTCCAGCACTAAATGTAGACAAGCACTTACAAATGTGCTCCAGTGCATCTTATTTCAAAGCATATAAACATCTCATGGTAAAAGGAAATACTGTGAGTATAGTTAAAGGACACAATTACACTTTTCTTTCCAATAGCTGTTTTTGGGGTGGTCCCTCGTAAAGAATCCTCTATATGTGAAAAAAGTTAAAATGCTTTTGCCAAATTGTCAAGGCATATAGCTTGGATATTGTAGTAACTAGTGTAACGATATGCATGGTTAACTAGATGGCTTAGAGCTCTGCTGCAGGAAAAACTTGGAATGGTCTGCTGAGCTATACTAGTGCTGTGGTCCTTTCATTCTCAGAATCTGTGGGTTCCAGAGGTTAGACCCTTACATGTCATAAAGTAATGGAATAGCCAAGTGATATGCCAACAATAATACAATGGGAATGCAACTTTAAAGAAGACCTTTCACCACCTCCACCGAGTCCAGCTCTTTACAACATTTCTTAGCTGCTGCTCCACTGATTCTGGAACAGTTGGAATTTTCTCTCTAACCCCCAACGTTCACGAACAATAAGTGCAACTAGTTTTGGTGCCTGATTTGCTACTTAGGCTCTGTACTGTCAGAAGGGCAGTGTCAGGCAGGAGCAGGTAAGGGGTGTGATTGTGAGCTTTGACAGTGCCTGCCTCTGATTGGAGCTCTGAATCACACCCCCTGTCTGACACCGCCCTTCTAACATTACAGAGCTTATATAGCACATCAGACAACAAAATAGCATATATACATACCAAAATTAATAGCATTGATAACTCGGGATTGGTGGGGGCTACTGAAAAAAATTCCAACTGCACTGGAATCAGTAGAGTGTATCCTATTAACAAATGACTAGAACTGGAAGTCGTGAAAGGTGTTATTTAAAAAGAGAGTTTGGTTTGAGAAATTTTTTTTTTCATTACACTTTATTTTAGAATGTATATATGAAAATATACACATTTATTACTTTTACGGAGACTCTGCTTTGGCAGTATTTTAGTTATTATATTGGGAAATTCCAGCAATGTGTTCACAGAGCATTTTCTGCATTCATTTGATTCCATCTGCATTGTCAGTAGAGGGAAAATTTATTATTATTTTTTTTGTTATTCCATTGTCTTGTTGCTTGCTGTCGCTTGTCAGCACAGTTTTTGTATGTTTGCTTTGTGTATAGTGGATTAACTATGGAGTCCTATATTTCTACTCAATGGAAAGAGATTCCAGTATCAGTCATATACATAATGTATGCTGGACCAGAAACAAGTCCAGTATACATTATGTATGTACTCAGTCCTGGAGATCGAGATCTGCTTTCCTGCTGTGAGTTAGAGCAGGGATAAACAAACAAAGGATTATTGAAACTTATTGCCTTTACTAAGGCTCTGTTCACATATGCTTCAGAGACCTTTGTTTATCAGAACAGTTTGAGATAGATAGGCTCAGGGTGGGTTCACACCTGCGCTTGCTGTCCGTCCGTTGCCAATCCAGTGAAAATCTCGGCGAACTGGATTGGCATCGGATACAGACCGGTCAGCGGCGCATTGGCAGGACTTCGTGTCCGATGAAAAAAAAAAGGATTCGCAGCGCAGAGGGTGTAAGCGCACACCCGCGCATTGCTTTAAAAACCCATTCAAATGAATGGGTTTTTAAGCAATGCGCCGCTGACTGGTCTGTATCCGATGCCAATCCAGTTCGCCGAGATTTTCACTGGATTGGCAACGGACGGACAGCAAGCGCAGGTGTGAACGAAGCATTACTGTTCAACAATCCAGCAGAATGTTGTGTCTCTGTTTAGTTTTTAATTATAAAGTGAATAGTGAAGGCACAGCATTTCGTTACACATTCGTTTTTAATGTCTTTTATCAGTACTATAAAATGCTATATTGACTACTATGAAAGCTATTAAATATTGCAGACTATTGTATCATTTTTCTTATTACTGTGAGTTTATGCATTTATTAGCATCCATGTTCTTTAACTCATTTGGACATTTGAGACTGTACATAGTGCCCAGAAGGCCAAAGCTGCACTGAATGGAGCAGACATTTATGCTGGATGCTGCACACTAAAAATAGAATATGCCAGGGTAAGTCTTGTTCAATCTTTGCTCTGTCTATATCCTTACTGTTTTCTCAGCTGCAGTGACATTAACTACTTGTTTCATTGCACACAGCCCACGCGCCTCAATGTTATTCGCAATGACAATGATAGTTGGGATTACAGCAAACCCTACTTGAACAGACGAGGTAGGAGTTTCACAGTTTTGTCTTTTTTTTCATATATGGATAATGTTGTGTGTGGTTCCATTCTGGTTTAGGTCCAGGGTAGCTTTCCTGTAGGTTTTGTTTTAGTACCTGTCTCTGTGGTGAACCATTCAGATACCAGAAGAAGCCCCCACATGCTGACATGCTTGCAGTGCCGTTTCTCTGAACAGATTCACTCCCTGTTTTTCCCTCTCACTTTCTATCTGTATGCTAAGAGAAGGAATGTATTATCAACCCATAAACTTGCACACTGCAACTCAACGGACAAGACTTTATTCCCAAGCTGGACAAGGCATTCAGAAGTCTAGTGGAGGATCATCCATCAGGCTGACTCTACCATGCACCATATCGGCATCAGCTCTCTGAAAATATCCTTCTTAAAACCACAGACTTGCAACTCACTTTGACTGCATTCTGCATGCATCATCACCACCACCACAGGCTCCTAGAGATGGACAATTGAGAGCCCTCTGCATATTTGCATGGATTGAATATGGTGTCATTGCTCCTTGAAAAGTGTCACCTGGATGTACATTGACTTAATAATGTGATTGCAAAACAGCATTTTCAGGACTTTAGAGGAATGGCATGTCTTCTCACTGTATATGACTTTTCAGATACACAGTCCTTTGATTTCTAGATTTCTGCGGTTTGTGAATTTAGTAACCTTCACAATGCAGTCCAGGTAGATGTTAACTTGGGAACAATTTGCAATTTACTTTTCTGCTCTATATTGCTACCAACATTTCCTAGTAGCCTTTACAAATACATACAGGTTTCAGAGACTTGGCATACCCAAGTTATTCCATTAAAGGCTATGGATACCTTTGTGCATGAAAATTCAATAAATGCATATCTTACTAGGTTTCTGTAGTGAAAAAAAAGTTGCACATATCTGATGCTTTGAGCTTTCCTTTTTATACATTCAGCAACCCTCATAGCTGGTTTGCAACCTGTTCTGCATTTACATGGGGATTTTCCATAGCGCTGGTCACATGTTATTTTTATCTGGCTGTTTTTATTTCTTGTGAAGGAGCACATTTTCATCTAAGCTCTTCACTCTCCCTGCCAGGGCTGTGGCGTCAGTACACCAAACCTCCAACTATGACTCCTCTATTTTCCCTCAGCCTCACTCCAACTCTGATTCCTGGTCCAACTTTGACTCCTTCAATAAATGACTGACACAACATGGACAGATAGAAGCAGTAAATCTCCTTTATTTCAGGAAAAACTAGGGATTTACCTCCTATGAAAGTAAATATGTGACAAATTATACATCTAGTTCATTATACAATATTGATATTTGTATAATATAATTTAAAATAATCATTCTATTTAGAAGTCACTGTTGGTAACTTATTTTCCAAATCCGATTCCACCCAAAACTGGCTGTGGCTCCACAGCCCTGCTTCTCTTTCAGTGGCTGTTTTGTGTATCTTGCCTTTGCCCTCCATTCTCCCACTGTGAGCTGTTGATGTTGATCCCTCTACAGTGTGCTGTGAGCCGCTGTAGATAATCATTCCACTACACTTCTCTGTGAGCTGCTGTAGATTATCTTTCCCTTAATGTGTTGTGAGGTACTATGTGTGACCTCCCCACCCCTACAATGTGCTTTTAGATGCTGTAGATCATTTTCCCCTACACTTCTCTGTGACCTGCTGTAGACCATATTCCCCATGATGTGCTATGGGTTACCTCCCCTCCACACTGTGCTGTGAGCAGTTGTAGACCATCTTCCCTACACTGTACTGTGGGCTGCTGTAGACAGTCTTCCCCATTACAGTGTGCTTTGAGCTGCTGTAGACCATCTTCCCATAATGTGCTAAGGGTTACCTCACCACCCCTACACTGTGCTATGATCAGCTGTAGACCATCTTCCTTACACTGTGCTTTGAGCTGCTGTAGACAGTCTGCCCCCTATACTGTGGTGTGAGCTGCTTTAGATCATCTTCCCCTTACACTGTGCTGTGAGCTGCTGTAGAGCATTTTCCTCCTACACTGTGCTGTGAGCTGCTGTAGAAAGTCTTCCCCCAACACTGTTGCGTGAGGTTCTATAGACAGTCTTCACCATACACTGTTCTGTGAGCTGCTGTACACAGTGTTCCACTACATTGTGCTGTGAGATGCTGTAGACAGTCTTTACCATACACTATGCTGTGAGCTGCTGTACACCCTGTTCCCTCTACACTGTGCTTTGAGCTGCTGTAGATGGTCTTTCCCCGAAATTGTGATGTGAGGCAGCTAGGGTGGGTTCACGCTTGCGCTTGAGTATGTCCGCTGCCAATCCGAGTGAAAATCTCGGGAAACTGGATTGGCACCGGATAGCGACAGGTTAGCAACGCATTGCTTAAAAACCCATTCATTTGAATGGATTTTTTAAAGCAATGCGCAGGTGTGCGCTTACACCCTCTGTGCTGCGAAGCTGTTTTTTTTTGTTGGACACAAAGTCCTGCATGTCCGACTTTGTTTCCAACAAAAAAACTGGATTCACAGTGCAGAGGGTGTAAGCGCACACCCACGCATTGCTTTAAAAACCCATTCACATGAATGGGTTTTTAAGCAATGCGTCGCTAACCTGTCGCTGTCCGATGCCTATCCAGTTTCCCGAGATTTTCACTCGGATTGGCAGCGGACAGACTCAAGCGCAAGTGTGAACCCACCCTAAGCAGTGATCAGACATATAATTCTTTTCAGATGTACATTCACAAGAGGTGTGTGGAGGTGCTGCAGTGTAAACTATCGGAGAAAGGATTTTGCACAGAAAGGAATAGAGCTGCTTTCAGGGTATGGAAAAGCATCCAAGCTACAAAAACCCTCACAATAATACAGTATGACAATTTTAGTAGAAATAAATTGAAATACAGAAAATTTCATAAAATACATAAAATGGTCAAAAAAAAGTTTTTGCAAAGGTTTCCATAGCCTTTAAATGATGGAACATGTAAGGCATGTATGGATGTAATTTAACATCTTGTACATAAGTATAGTGGCCCTTTTAAGTTTGTTGTGAAATGTATTTCTCAATATCCTTATTCCTTTGTGGTTTCCAGGACTTGCAGATCTCCTTTTGGTTTTAGTTTGAAAGATAAGAATGAGTGAAACTCAAAACATCCAAAATGTACAAAAAAATAATTCAACAGTCAGACAACTCATATTATTATGTTCCCTCTTCTGGCTATATTTATTACATATCCCTTTAAAACAATGCAAGCATGTGCCTATACAAGAAAGCACTGTGAATACTGCACTGTGAAAAGCTCTGCTGTATTAAGGTTTCAGACTCTCGCTTCCCTCAGGGACATCTGTCACCAAGATTACTGCTAAAGTCACCAGCTTTTGTAAGTTTTGTAAAAATAATAGCTCTCTATAGCATTTTTTATTACATTTTCTTTAGTTATGTACAAATTATAGTGTTGTCACAGATAATGGTCAAACAGTATCAATGGGGTTATTGCACAGGAAGAGGGATATATGTAGAAAAATATATCCACTCTAAGCACAAACTTTTCTCAAATATACCTAGTTATGATGAGTTTCTGAATTTTAATTTGCCCATGGGCACACAAGTGACAGCAACATAGTGTGAAAGAGTGTTTGCCAACTTCGAAGTGTCCCATATTAATGTGTGCGTCCTACTGAATGAACTTCAGTATCTCATTACCCAGGTTCCCAGGACACCTTCAACATATAAAATACAGAGAGATTCTGTATTTAGCAAATATATAATAATTTGTATAAAGTTTAGCAGTTTTATAATGTGTATAAATTCTGCCCATTTTCTAAACATTAAATGGAAATCTATTGGTTTTCAGTTTATGATGTTTACATTGATGCCCAAATGATACACTGTAACAAGCCCTTCACCTGTGCAATCATCATGATGTAACACATAGCAAACATACAAGCATATGGCACCTGACCCTTTCAAATTGACTGTGTGCTCCATGGAACAGTCAGTATTCACAGTGTGTTAGAATTGTATTGATTCCTGCTGTAGCCACAAGAGCCATGCTCCAAGTAGGCCTCATCCTTGTATGGCCAGCTCTATAGTGTCTGTATATCTCATTATTCTGTAATTTCAGTGAACAGATAAGGACAAGATACAGTACTGTAAGAAAACAACACAAGTCAGCTGCTCTTGTGGTAACCCGGAGCACCAGCCTTTGTGACGTTTCCTATGAATAGAGCCATTTTTACTTATAGGTGTATTCCCATCTGGAGCATTTATGGCATATTCATCTATTAGACTCTTCTGGCATATCCTGTGAATTTGCTATAAGCTCCCCACAGGTAATACTCCTGTAAAGTGGTTTTCTTATAATCAACATGTATTCCCTATCCACAGGATAGCTGATAAATGTCTGACTGCAGGGACCTATCACTAGCACCTATGGGTAGCTGCTAAATATTGATTGTTGGACATCCCCTTTAAACTATCCTTATTATGTTCAGGTTTATAAGTGTATATGAGCCATGCTATTATCCTTATTTGTAATCTTGCACCATAAATTGAATGTTAATGTTTACTGGATTAAATTAAGAAAAAACATGTATATTTTCCTGTTTAATTCTGTGCAGCAGTAATATATCATATTGTTATGTATTATGTTAACTGTGGATTGTTAATTGTGAAACCATGTAATACAGGTTATTGTTGGATTATGCTGAGACCTCTTGAAAGGAATCCACTTTGAAAATGGTGAAGCTTGTAGTAGGAATAAGGTACTGTGTAAAGCATGTGACTTGTTATATTACTATTCCTGAAATGTTGTGTTGCTGATATGAAATGCGTTTGTATTCCTTGTGTAGTAACAATTCTGCAGCATCTTTTTCTTAGAACTCCTCGAGTTTCACTTCTTCACACTTTTTTCCCCAGCATATTTTAGATTTTGTTTTCTTTGCTCCCCACTTTCCAAGAGTCATAGCACTTTTATTTTTTTCATTGATATAGCCTTGAGGGCTTTTTTTTTTGTTTGTTTTTTTTTTTTGTATATTTCTTAGTATCATTCAATTGGAAAACTACTAGAGTATTGTTTCCCTTTTTTTCATTTTTAATGAATATTTTTGATATAGTTTAGTAACCTACTGTACTTTTAGCAGAAAACAAGTTCTATAACTATATAATTTGAGGTTTATAAAACTTAAACTTTAATGTATAAAACAAAAAAAAAAAAAGGAAACAAGTTCTAAAGTTCTCCCTAGCAGTGCAGGAAGATCTGTCCCCTGTATTTATCCTATAGTGCCAGTATATACACACATATCAAATGCCAGAGGGGGTCTCAATTCAAAGTGCTGTATCTCTGGTTTTATATCACATAGAAAATTACTTCTTGTGTCGTCTGAAAGCTGCAGCATATAACAATGACATTCCCAACTTATTTCTTAGTTTCTATCTAGAGCTGCAATATTGGTGGCATTTGAAAGCTGGAGATAACCGCATATTGGCAGCATATGGAGACTCTCAGTACTTTTCAGTTCACTATGCTACATTTGCGGGCCACTATAATTGCCATGATGATTTCATTGTGTAGTGGAGATTGGGGGCAAAGGAGGGAACAAAAAACCCTCTTAGGCTGAAATGCCACGTTGCGGAAATGCAGCTTTTTTTGTTGCAGATTTTGCTGCAGTTTTTTGAGCCAAAGTAGTGGATTGAGGAGAAGATAGATGTATAAGAGCTTCCTATGTATTTCCCATTCCCTTTGTAGCCAAAAAGCTATGTTTCCGCAATGTGGGGACTCAGCCTTCTTTTGTTTATTCCCACAGATGCTATGGTTGCTATTGAGCGCATTATCTGAGGGGTTAAAGTCCTGAGAACTGAATTTTTGCCCATCCCAGAAGCTGCTGACAGGTGTCAGATGGGTATAAGCTCAGTCCCCAAGTGTGAACCATCTTGGAACAGCACACTTTTAAGGGGTTAAAGCAACACCTGACTTCAGAGTTTCTGAAACAAAAAGTGCAACAAATCCCAATACAGACCAAAATGTATAACTAGCATTTGTTGCTACACAGTCTGACTGTCTGCACTAATTGCAGAATGTCTGAGTGTGTATGGCGACACTCAGTTGTCAGTTCTAAGAAGAGATGCTCCAGTTGTGTTATTTTATGGAAAGGCAAGTATTTCCTAACACAGGCATGTCAGGAAAGCTGACAGGACATCTTTAGAGTGAATCCTGCTACAGACATGGTGCCTATGGTGCACAGCGGTATACCTCCACTTTTTCACCCACTATTTATTTCTCAGTCTTTCAGAAGTGTTTGATTTTTCTTTTGTTACCAACCTGTTATATGCCTATCATGAAAGAAAAATGTGTTCATATAGGTTACTTAAAAAAACTGTTTGAAACTCTGTATTCTTCTTCTTCTGTATTTTGCATCATCTTGTATTTCTCTGTAGCTCAAATGATTGCTTCCTATTTCATAGTTGGTGAAATTTCTTCAGTATCGCTTATATCTGATTTGTTATTTTTCTACAATGGCTGTCAGTATGGGGCTATTTGCTTTGTACGTGTGGGATTTTTGATTTTGAAAACTCTTGTATGGAAGAATATATTAAAAGGGTTTACAGTTTGTGTAACCTCTTACTGTAGGTGAGACCCTCTGCCTTTTGCAAATTTTTTTTGGGGGGAGGAAGTCTATGAGATGAAAATGGTTTCTTCATTAATTCCTATGCAGTTTAATAAGCTCTTTCTACAATCTAATCTAGTCTGCACTCTTATGATTATTTGCATTCTTATGGACCGTGACTGCAAAGATAGGGATTCTTTGCTTACACTGGCTCCTCAAAAGACTTGGGATATATCCAATATGATCTGTATACATCCTGTCTACTGTTCTGTTGACTTAGTCTGTTAGAACTTCATACAACCCCTCTAATGGTTGTCATTATCAATAAAAAGGGAGGCCATAAACAACCATAATTTATTATTCCTTTTTTTTTTTTTTTTTTTTTTTTTTAAAGCATGATCTATGTTCAACTTTAATATTTTGTTCTCTTCCAGACCGAGGTAAGGGGCGCCAGAGACAAGCCATTCTGGGAGACCATCCATCATCCTATAGATATGATGGCTATGGTATGCTACTTCTATATCTATTTAATCTTTCCAGTCCGTGGCATAATGAGACCCACTACTAGGATCTCCTTACTTTGGGGTGATAAGAGGTCGAAGAGAACCTATAGCCATATTTACCACTATAAAATAAACATATGACACTGCTCCTACCTCTTGACAACACGTTGGCTTACCTGCTTTTATTTAATCAGTACTTGTAGGGGTAGAGTTTAGCTTTATTATATATTCTGCTGCCACTCTATATTATGCTTAAAGATGCCCGCAGCCAATAGGAAGTGCCCTAGCCTGTCATGGGATTATCTTAAACACGTCACACAATAAGTCGGGTTCATTACTTGACTCCTGATTGGCTAAAATAGACACCTCACATACTGGCACTTCCTGCTTGTTGGTGACTTTTTTTTTAATATGTAATTTAGAAGGATCCTGTCATTACATTTAAAGAGGTTTTTTAATCTACATTAATGGCACTTTAAACACTTAGTTATTTGGTTGGGGTCTTACTACAGTGACCTCCTCCCGTTCATCCATAATTTTTGGTTTGAATGTTTGTGATGATTCTGCCTAAATATGGCCATAACTCAGCTATATTTTGGTCTCTGGGTATAGGATATCCCTTCTTGCTTGCTTGCATACTGTGCGCAGCTACAAACCTAGGTGCATATTGGCAGTAGCAGCCAGGCTGGAACAATAGGGCTCCATTGTATTCCTATACAGCCCTGGCTGATCAAACAATAGTGCATTGTTCAAGCCTGGGCTGTTGATCAGATATGACTGATAACAGTGTATCAATTCACTTTGTCTCATCTACATACAAAGGGTCTGAACGTGATTGAATTAACTCATCAGACGTACTGTCGCCGGTGACCTCATTCTGGGAGGGGGCATAAAGGGTATAAAAGATGAGGTAAGAGGTCTGTGGGTAGAGACTAACACTAAGGAGATTACACAATGGAGAGTATGCTATAGAGTTGATGCTATGGAGATCATGCTATGAAGACTGTGCTGAGATTACACTATGGAGTTTATGCTACAGGATATTACAGACTTTGACTGAGATGCTACTATGAGCAGGCAGGTTGGAATGCTGCTGCTGACGATGATGAGCCTACAAGAGACTGTGAGAGACTGTTATGAGAGCATGCAGGCTGGATTATTGTACTGTGATGCCACATGCTAGGAGTTAATGCCACATGCTGAAAAGCCTCCACTGGTTACTCACACATGTATGTGTGAGTGTTGGACTATAGAACCACAGCAAGGACATGTGTGGTAAAGTAATCATTTCACCTTTAATCCCTTTTATTTTATTTGTACTGTATCTTGCAACTAGTAACTGTTAATGCTTGCATATATCTGCATAACTGTTCTGATCTTTTTTTTTTTTTTTTTAAAAATGAGTTAATTCAATCATGTTCAGACCCTTTGTATGTAGATGAGACAAAGTGAATTGATACACTGTTATCAGTCATATCTGATCAACAGCCCAGGCTTGAACAATGCACTATTGTTTGATCAGCCAGGGCTGTATAGGAATACAATGGAGCCCTATTGTTCCAGCCTGGCTGCTACTGCCAATATGCACCTAGGCTTGTAGCTGCGCACAGTATGCAAGCAAGCAAGAAGGGATATCCTATACCCAGAGACCAAAATATAGCTGAGTTATGGCCATATTTAGGCAGAATCATCACAATGTTGAAGGGTTTTTTCTAGGCTAAAAATATTGATGACTTATCCTAATGATAGGTCCTGAATACCAGATTGGTGAGTGTCTGACACCCAGCACCTCCTCCAATCAGTTGTTCTTAGCAGGCAATACACGGGAAATGGGACAGGAAGCAGACAGCTCTGTTCTCTGTGTAGTGGTGGGACTGAGACACTTTAGATTAGCTCTCATTCAAGTGAATAGATGCTAATCTACAGTACCATGACACAGAGAACAGAACCATCTGTTCTAATGGGGGTGGTCCGTGTCAGACCCCACGTTTCTTATATTAGTGACAGGTCATTAATATTTTCAGCCCCAAAAACCTTTGTAATAGTTGTACATAAGAGTTTTGGTTTGGAGAGGCTAGCAATAGAAATTCCTCATAATGTGAGAAACCACCTTAATGGAAAGCAATGCTGTGTGCCATACATTAAGTTTACAGTTCTTAAAATAGATTGTTAATGGCCCCATGGTATTGCAGTGCAATGCCATTTGGAGGCTGTGTTGTGTGCCACTCATGAAATGGCCACTGTTGGAGGGTCATGTGACCTGACCCATCTGTCGGCAGCCATATCAGTGCTGCACAGCACAAATGTCACTGAAGGGTTGCGACCCCCCTAAAGGTGTTTACATAACATCACAGGGCATCACATTGCACATCTGACTGAATGCTTATGGTGGATTTGGCTAAAATATTTGTCACCTGACAGAGCATTCAGAGAACGATTACTGCATATGTATGGCCAACTGAAAACCTAATGTAATGAATAGCAATGTTTGCAACTTACTGTAAAGGTATATTTCTACTGTGCATTGTTGTAAAATATGTTGTGCAGATGTGGAATTTTTCTAAATTATTTTTATCATGCAGTAAGTACTTTTCAATAACAGCAACGATATATCTTTTTGTATAGGAAATCATGGCCCATTATTGCCATTGCCAAACCGCTACAGAATGGGATCTAGAGACACTCCAGAGCTGGTTTCATATCCTTTGCCTCAGACATCATCTTCATACATCCACGGTGGGCCTCCTGTTGGTTCAGTAGCCATGGTTAGTGGCCTCCACCAGGAAAAGATGAACTGTTCTCGCGTGTTTAACTTGTTCTGCTTATATGGAAACATTGAAAAGGTAAGGATGGACTGAGGAGCTGTGTACAACTCTATGTACAACTTTTCATAAAATAAGTATTTTTAGATTATACATATGGCCTTCTCTTCTATCTAGAGCCCATGATTGTGTGTAACATGCATGAAAATGCTGGTACATGTTTTTTAGTGCAGTGTTTCTCAACCTTTTCAAGCCATGTACTCCCTAGCAACAAAATGTTCTAACCAGGTACCCCCAAGTAATCTTATAAATGTTTAAAAAAAAAAAAAAAATAAATGTAAAAATATTCTTTTGGAGGCACTTGTTGGTGAAACACACTGTTATGAGTTACCTTTGGCTAGTAAACACCGTTATGGAAGAACTTGTGGCACTTGGGTTGCATGCACATTACAAGACAGTTTTACCCTTAACCTACTCTATGGATGCACAGTGATGGCGGGTGATGGTAACAGTTTTTTTTATTGTGACGCATACCCCCCTATTCTAGTGTATCCCAACTGCAGAGAAATACTATAAGTGCTACATGAACATGGACCTAGCAAATCTTCTTACTGTAGCAACTGTCCATAGACTGTTTTGCCTATACTTTCACAAATCCATTATCAACTCCTATAAGCTTTCCTCTGCTATAATGTTCCTAAAAATCAGGCACCTGATGGTCTGATAATGTTGATAAAACAATTTACAAATATTTTTCCCTGTAGATGTTAGTGGCTGAATTTTTCCAGGTCCAAATGCATAAAAGATTCTGTCATAATTAAAATACTGCTAACCGCCCATCTGTTCATATAGTGCTCGTCATAAATCTAACTGAGAAATAGCTGGAGAAGTATTGGGAGAAATAAAAGGCTGTACTTGAAAAGAACAGACCCAAAGAATCCAACAATAATATTTCTGCTCTAGTATATAAGGAGCATGCTTTCCTAATATACTATTTATATCGCATCTGTGCAATGGTAATATTTGTGCCTTGTATAGAGGTATTGTAAGACAAGCACAACTTGGTCACACAACTTTTCTGTGCTGTGTCGTTTGCTACAGTATATTACTTAAAATTATGAAATACTGTAATATAGCAGAGAGAACACTGCAAATCACAGTAAAATAGAAACATATGATAATTTCCCTTACAATAGTAATTAAAGGAGTTATCCAGTATAAGTAGATAAAGCTCAATTATTGTGTTATTCCATTTTGTGGAAGAGGAGGACCTGACCGCTTTGATAATTCTCTGCAATACCTTTCTTACTAATGGGCAACTAAAACATATGCACAAATTCTTAGACCCCTTGCTGACTACCCAGATAGCACACCGACCCATTCATTTCTACCTGCCCATGCACATGACCGTGTATTACACGGATCAGTGTGCGGGCCGACAGTCCGGGCCGCAGAACTCAGGACAGGTCCTATTCCTGTCCGGTTTTGCGGCCATTCTTCCGCAGCACCTGTTCATTGAATGAATGAAGCCGCCATGAAATCACAGCCAGCTGCCAGAATACGGTCGTGTGCAATTAGCATTAAAGGGACACTAAACCTAGATGTAAACAGGAGATGATCTTGCCCCAACTGTTTATTAGTCTTTAGTATTTTCTGCATGAGGGTTAATATTTGCTCCATCTTCATCTGAAGAACAGCTGAAGAAGTGGGCATTAATGGGGTTATCCACCTTGTCAATGTAGCAGCTGTCCATAGACTGATTTGTATATGCTTTCACAAATCCATCATCAATTCTATGAACTTTCCTCTGAACAAAAAAAAAAAAACTCCATTTGAATAGTCACCACATAACACTACCCTCACCAAGGGGTACTAAAGTTGAACCTGCAGCTTGGCTGGCTTGAGAGACTCCTCCACAGTAAATCATAATAACCATAGGTGTGTCTGGTAACGAAAAAATTTCATTTTGACTAGGCCTAAAACACACTACTCAACATTGAAATTGCAACACCAAGATAGACCAGCCATAAAGTTATGCAAATTGATGGAGCAGGTGCCGCTAAGATCTGCAAGAGATAACATTTTCAAGCAACTAGCTGCAGTCTATGGCATGTAGGAGGATTGATCACCTGAATGGAAGAATGTAGTGATCCATTTTTTACTGTGAGCGAAATTGGACGTCACGTCCTGAGCCTAGGGCAGTAAACAATGTTGACACAAACCATCAGAAGACATTTGTACAGTATTGGACTACAAGCTAGACATCCAGCTACAAGTGTACCATTGACCTCAAGCCGCCACTTTAAAAGACTGTCATGGTGCACTGAAAGACAGCAATGGAGGCTGGATTGGAGGTTAATCCTGTTCAGTATTGAGTACTGCTTTTGTCTTGACACAATGATAGCTGGCGATTCTTCTAGAGACCATGAGGACTTCACCCAGGAACCTCACACCGGTCCTACTCCAGGGATTATGGTGTGGGATGATATTTTCAGTGTGGCATAACATTCCTTAGACAACTATTAATAACCTGACTGATAGCATGCATGCAAGTGTGTGTAATTCTGTACTTTGCACTCATACTCAATACTGAATAAATCGTCATGTTCTGAATATTTTGTTTCCATTGGATGTCATTAACATGTCTATTGATCCTGTTATATTCATAATTCCTAGACTTCTATAATGCCACCTTCTTCATGTTGCAATTTCAGTATTGAACAGTGTACAATAAATGTTTAGTGCAACAGGTAAAGTTCAAAGAAAGTTTCATACAAGCTATATAACTTAGGGACTGCTGTGTCTTCACTTACTGTACAGTTCAGATCTTTTCCAAACATACAGACTTTTACAGACTTGCTTCCACGCTCTTGGCTACCATACCCTATTGCACATAGGGATACAGAAGGATCCCTATTGTACCAGGGACAGAAGTACTGTGCCCATATGTGCCAGAAGTATTGCTGTACATTGCACTGGGTAGATCCCAGGTTCCAGTCCCCTTGTGGGACAGGAAAAAATAATAATAAATCATAAGTTTAAAACCAACCTTATAATTAAAAAAATGCATAAAGTAAACATACATTAGGTATCCCCATGTGTATATTAGTCCGCACTATCCAAAAATAGTGTTATTTATCCTGTATGGTGAAGACTGTGAATTTATGTGTTGTGGTCACCTCCCCCCCAAAAATACAATAAAAATTGATCAAAGGCATACATACCAAAAATTAGTACCAATAAAATCTGCACAGTGACCTCAGGCAAGTTGTTTACTTTCAATTAAATGACCTTTTATTTAGTAAAGGCGGTAAAACATAATAAAACCAATGTAAATCAGGTATCACCCTAGTCGTAGTGACCCGTTGGACAAAGGTGCTATGTCATTTTTAATGCAGAGTGAATGCTGTAAAAGCAAATTGCAAAAAATAGAATTATAGGTTTTTTATCACAGGTCCCCAAAAACGTGCAAAGAATAAGCCTTCACATAGTTATGTCAAAAGAAAAAGGAAAAAGTTAAGAATTTTGGAAGCATTAATGTCCAAACTACCCTGTGTCCTGAAGGGGTTTACGAGGCAAGTTGTCTGATGCAACAGACAAACAAAATTAGTCAGCCCTGCTAAACAATATGAACTATGTGTTCAGGTAGGCGCTGCCATGACTGCAATACAATCTGTAAGAGCAAAAGTACTATGACTACTTGACTACTGTATATATAAATACATGAAAACTACGGTAGGTTCTTAGCACACATTTTGTGAGCCCATCTGCCAACAATGCTCACACAATGTGCACTAAGATCCTCATTGTCATGTATTTAAATATACATTAAGACAAACTATGGGCTTTTGAGTTTGTGCAGGCCTGCTGAGATTTTCTTTGTCTTCATTTTTATGAGAAGATATGCCTTTCATAGCTAGCCTTATTTCACATGTTCATGAAATCCAAGTTTATCCAGTGTGGTTTATGTGTAAGGGCCGTTTCTCATCTGTGTTCGGGTGTCGGCTTGCAGCACGTTCCTCTCCGCATGTTTCGTGCGGAAACTACACGGACCCCATTATAGTCTATGGGGTCCGTGTGGTTTCCCAGGTAAACCGCTTTTTATGTGCATAGGTTTCCTTCGGGGGGGTCCCCAAGTGGACTCCACGAACAGAAACCCGAACGCAGATGTGAACTGGCCTTAACTCCCATCATATGTTGTTGATCCAGACTTTATTACATTGTTACAATTTTTCTTTGTTTACAGGTAAAGTTCATGAAGACTATTCCAGGCACAGCGCTGGTGGAGATGGGTGATGAGTATGCCGTGGAAAGAGCAGTTACTCATCTCAATAACGTGAAGGTTTTTGGAAAGCGACTTAATGTTTGGTAAGAAAGACATTATGTAACATTTATTTATTATTTATTTAGCTTACTCTGGCTCACAATCTACATTCCCTATTCCCCAACTTTGGAGTGTGGGAGGAAACTGAAGTATCAGGAGGAAACCCATGCAAACACTAGGAGAACATACAAACTCCTTGCAGATGTTGTCTTTTGGTTGGATTTGAATCTAGGACTCCCGCTCTGCAAGGCTGCAGTGCTAAACGCTGAGCCACCATGCTGCCGGACATTTATTTATTCCTGCTGATGTATTCACTGACATGAAATCTTAATGGAGAACCTTGAGGGTCACCAGGTCCCCTTATAGTAGATATGTGTTTGCAGTTTAAAAACTCCAAGAATTCATTAAAATGTTCAGACTCAGTTACATGACATTTTCTTCCACATTCTTGTTTAAATGTAAAAGAGGATATGTTGTATTGACCGTAGATACTCACTGAATGATCTGAACAGCATCCTGAGCCCCAATTCAGGATGCCATAAAGCAGCAAGCAATGTATGGCTAACTTGTAGGAAGAAATAACATGGTTTATACTACTGGCTTATGTAACTACCACTACTACGTTCTCTAGGGGTGTAACAAGTAATCAGGGGGCCCCGCTATGCCATGACCACCTTAAGCAGCAAGTTCAGAACTTTCCCAGGATAATGGACACAGTGGTGTCACTGTTCCGGGAAAATGGACACACTGACATCATACCATAGTGCTAATGCTTGAAATGGCAGAAAATGATAAATGTTTTAGTACTTTCACTTTTTTCATTTTGCTTGCATATTTAGGGTTAAATTATTTTTTAGGCTTTAGTGATGAGGCCATTTAAAAATCTTGCCTAATGGTTATTATTTGTATTTCTACTTTCAGTGTGTCAAAGCAGCACTCTGTTGTTCCAAGTCAGATATTTGAACTAGAAGATGGTACAAGTAGTTACAAAGATTTTGCAATGAGCAAGAATAATAGGTTTACTAGCGCGGGCCAAGCTTCTAAAAACATAATCCAGCCGCCCTCTTGTGTTCTGCACTACTATAATGTTCCATTGTGCATGGAAGAAAGTATCTTCCAAAAGGTAAGTGAGATTTGCATTATAGTGAATAAACACATTAGTGGTTAATGCCCCCTTCGACGAGCCAACATGGCAGCAGTGATCCAGAAAGCCTGTTATTTGGGAACTTTCATTGCTCACTGGTTTGCTGCATTCAATTGTAGCAAATAACATTTCTGTATGTGAATAAGAGAATTGTTCACCCATACAGTAGGATTTTTTTGGTTTACACAAGGTGTTGTGCTCCTGCCATTGTTTATGTTACGTGAACTATGTGATCCCCTGACAAATGAGCATTTTGCTGGGTAGCTGGATGATCATTTGTATACAAGCTAATTGAATACAAGCGTTCCTAGGGATGCTTGTTCCCAATAATTGGTGCAATAATTTCTCCATGTCAAGGTGCCTTTAGATCTTGATGTCAGAAATGTGGCCAATACCCTATATTGAGCATTGAGTCTCATGAAGGCCTTGCAAATATACTGTTCCCTTATAGGTACCCCAAGGGAATCCACATGTCAGGGCAACAAATGCCTGGAAAATAGCCCACACAACCTAGAAGGTAACCCTGGCACAATATCACCCATAACTCCGATGTGGC
Source organism: Leptodactylus fallax (assembly GCA_947044405.1). Classification (NCBI taxonomy): domain Eukaryota; kingdom Metazoa; phylum Chordata; class Amphibia; order Anura; family Leptodactylidae; genus Leptodactylus; species Leptodactylus fallax. The sequence goes on from CAMRHE010000123.1 coordinate 2,795,074, forward strand.
TTAATCCACACTTTTTTGAGCACTGTGGTGTGGGTTTCTGGTCATCTTATAGAAATATCTTTAAATATATTGATCTGATCAACATATATATTGATTGATTGACACATCTTTCCATGGACAACAAAAAACATATAAATTTGATTTCAGGATTTTTCAGATACTGACAGCTGTGTCTCACTCCAGTCTGAAGTTGGAGCCTCACATCTCCCTTCCTAGCTCTAGTTTATAAAACTTAACCTTATACCCCTAATTTGGCTAAGCCAATCATTCGTTTTTATCCCCCTATCCAGTCTAATCGCACTGAACTATTTGATATGGTCCTCCATAAGTGGATGGCAGATATATGCATGGAAAACTATAATTATGTCATGGATGTCTACTAACCCCTACCCTGGCCAATTGGTAATCCCATGGGCTCCATACTTTAAAATTACATACATGAACCATAAATGTCCATTGAAATTTGTCAAACTCTAGTCTGAATAGATGATAAATGCCACTACTACACATGAGTATCTGGTCTACTTAAGTGGTTCCACCATCCACGTTGGGAAAGAGGAAGGTGACAGATATGTAAATGCTTGTGTTAGTGTGTGTGTGTGTGTATGTGTGTGTGTCATGAATATTGTGTGTCATGAAAAAGCAGAAATACTGTATTGTGTGCCAACTGGATGTATTGTAGTTTCCTTGTTTATTTATTGGGATGGTTTCCTTTTCCTTTTTTTTTTTGTTTTTAAAGTGTACCTTTTGATTATTAACAACTTTTTGTGACTCAATAGTACAAGTGACATAAGAAACTTTCCAATATACAGTATCTTTTTAGAAAAAGATGCTTCCTCTCTCCTTAACTCCTCACCCTTCTTCCTGAGTTGCTCACTCGTTCTGAAGACATCGGAGGTAGTTCTTAAGCTTTATAGAGAGATTGGGTTACAGTTGCTGCCCATAGAAACCTATAGAGAGGGTAGGGGGAAACATTACACTAACTATAATCTCTGATACACAGGACACAGAAAAAAAAATCCTGCTCACCTGTAGCCTCTCTCTGCAGTACAGCCTAAACCAGCAGTGGCATCATGGATGACTGGAGGACCTAAGGCTGAGGCCCCATGTTGTGGAAATGCAGCATTTTTTGTTACAGATTTTGTTGCGTTTTTTTTTTTTTACTCAACATTAGAAGCGACTTGAAAAGATATGGAAAATTAAAAAGGAAGCGCTTAGTGCTGTTTAATCAACTCCTGACTTTGGCTCAAAAAACCACAGCAAAATCTGCAAAAAAAAATGCTGTTTCCACAACATGGGACCTCAGCCTAATACTAGAGTTGGGGATTATGACCTAAATATAAATCACGATTAAACAAACATTTAATGAATGATTATTTTAGGACACTCCCCTTTTTGAATGCCACACCCCCTACTTATATGCCACACCCTGTCAATGAGCTTTGGTTTTGGTTATTCACATATAGGTAATCCTGATTGGATAGCGTACAGTTAGTGACATATCCTTTAGCCAATGGCAGTGTGAGACAGGATGACATGGATGCAAAATAGTTGAAATAATTGATGTAAGCAAGTTCATATCAATTAATTGAGCTGACTTTTGATTTTGGGTATTCAGCAGCCCTACCTAGGACAGGAGCAATCTTACTGCACAGGAGTAAGATTACTACAGAATTCTGCAGCATCCCTGTCTCTTTTCTTCTCTCTCACTTTGCAGCTATGGCTTCTTCCTCCGTGCCCTCTCAATAGACTTTTAGGGGCGCTTATAATCTGATGATCTAGTGAAGCTGAAAAGCAGTCTTCTTTCTGGACACTGATTTTTTACCTATGCGTTCCGAGTGAATGAATAGGTCAAGAGGAAAAGAATCCTTGGAAGTGATAAAGGACAGATATGCCTATTAAGATATATTACAAAATTTCTTATCGCTTGATTTATGGAAAGTTGTTATAATAGAGATACACATTTAAACAACAAAATAAACTCCCAAAAAACCCCAAAACAAAACATGATGCATGCAAACAACCCCTGCCATATGTTTTATGCTTTTCCTAGCCCATCCTAGCTTCACAATTTTCAGAGCTAGGTACCATTTGGCACGAGGACAGGACTATATATAGCTATCTTCATGTCACAAATTGCATGTTTATTTATAATACATAAGATATTTCAGTGTGATTGCTGACCTCAAAAATAGTTTTATGCGGTGAATACTGGTGTTCTTTAATAATTTGCCATACATGTTTGTACTATTGTTTTTTCTCTTTTTTTTATATTATTGCAGCTCTGTGAAGATCACCAAGTTCCGAAATTCATCAAGTACAAAGTGTTTGATGCCAAACGTTAGTATAATGCAATATTGCTACCATTACACCTTTCAAAAGAACATAAGATTGTACATCTATTAATATGTTTGTAGTCTTGAAATCAATAGCTGTTGGGTTTTTTCACACTAGTTAAGGCTAGTACCACATTGTATTTTAAGGGGGTTTTAAATTTAAATTTGTAGACAATTAAAAGCTAAAAAGGACCTTTCATATCTTCTTCTGCCATGTCACATACTGCTGCAAAGCAAAGTTTTGCAGGTATGTTTCCTGGTGCCAGAGATATCGGTGCCAATAGTTTCTGTACCGATATCACTGCACTGTCAGAGAGGCCAACCTCACAGCTTAATGTTATCGCTTGGTGGTGAGGGGAGTGGGGGTCGTTCCTCTCCACCCAGCGATGATGCTGAGCTGTGAAGCTGACCTCTCCGACAGTGTACCGATATAGGTACTGAAACTAACAGCACCAATGTCTCTGGGATCCCTGAATTCAGTGCACTGTCAGCTTTGCAGTGGTATGTAACATGGTACATGTTAGAGGACATGAAAGGTCCTCTTTTAAATATTTTTGCAAATATAAATAAAAAACATTTTGCAGAGCTTTCAAGATTTTGTCATGACCGGTTGCCTATAGATACGACCATGAATGCAGAAACTTTCTATGGTCAGGGACCTGTCAGAAACTCTTATTTCTCACACACAAACAGGCAGGGAGAGTGCATGCATAAGCAGGTAAACCAACCACAATAAGGAAATAATGGCTGGGTTTCTGTCAAGTGCCAGACCAAAAAAAGTCCCTGTTTTCATGGTTGTATCCACATTGACAATCTATCAAGATAAAAGACTGTCGCCACTAAGATGGTTATAGAAAATCTTAAACTCTTCAACATTATTTATATTTGCAAAAATGTTTAATTTTTACTTATCTACAAATGTAACTATAGTTAAATAGTGTTCATGGGGAAAAAAACCTTTAAGGGGAAATACGATGGGAATTATCTTTTGATAAGTGATATATCAATGTGGGAAGATTACATTGGTGAAGTCTTTGATTTCTTTTAAGAAAAAATATCACTTACATATTTTGCTTGCAATCTTCTGTAATATTTCTAATATATGAAATCTCTGAGCCACGCAAAATAGGATTAAATTCTCCATAGAATCCTTTCATTCTGGAAATCAGTGGTGGTTCAAGGTCCAACCAAAAGGAATTGTCTAGGGATGTAACAAGTAACCATGGGACCACCCCATAGCAAATCAGCTATACCCCTATTCAATAATACCACTACTTATACCCCACCTTGGGTTTACTAAATGTATCAGGTGCTAGTAGATTTACCTTCTATCTAGGTCTCTGTTTATAGTTTCTATCTCACAGACACCATATGTTGCTCCCCACCAGGGGTCAAAATCCATATATACACTGGGAAATTTTCCTCCACGCACGGATCTCCACTTAAATTTCTGCCTTTAAATTTACTGTCTCACATACGTCCTAAAATTATTCCTCAGGAGTCAGAACTTGAGTGATCAGCTAATCGCTATGACAGATGTCATATCTGAGATGATATATTAGACTTGGCCAGCACATATATATATGTTCCAAGCTGCTTCCAATAATACATTTTATTTATATAGTGCCAACATATTCCGCAGCACTTTAAAAATCATAGGGTTAAAGAACAGACCAAATGAGACATAACAGAGTGATAACTCAAGTAAGATAATTGGATTGAGGGCCCTGCTCGCAAGAGCTTACAATCTATGAGGTAGAGGGGATGACACAAGAGGTAGCAGGGACGGCATAGGAAGTAGTATTGCTTACAAAGTGGTCCAGCCATGTTTGTAATATAGGTTATTTTAATTACACATATAAATAAAGCTATATGAGCCATCACCAGTCAGTGTCCTTTTGTGTGCAGAAGGTGCCTGGACATAAAAGGTTACAGTCTGATAAGGCATTATGTCCTGTGGGGTAATGTGGGAGCGTGAACAGTGGAGGGTTAGTTTTAGGGATTATAAATGCAGAAGGATTTAGATTCAGAATTATGATAGGTCTGTCTGAAGAGATGTATTTTTCGGATGCGCTAGAAGTCATGTTGAGTTAATTTGAGTTAATCTGATTGTCCAGGGTAGAGCATTCCAAAGAATTGGTGCAACTTAGGAGAAGTCTTGTGTGGCATTATGGAGAGCCTTGTGGGTGAGGGTGATAAGTTTATATTGTATTCTGTATTGAATAGGCAGCCAATGTAGTGACTGACACAGACCGGAGGCATCGCTGTAGAGTCTAGACTGATAGATAAGCCTGGCCTCCGCATTCAGAATAGATTGTAGAGGGGAGAGTTTAGTAAGGAGAAGACCGATTAGTAAGGAGTTACAGTAGTCAAGGCGAGGGTGAATCAGGGCAACAATAAGGGTCTTTTAATGTTTCTATTGTAAGGAAAGGGCAGATTCTGGAGATTTTTTTGAGGTGGAGATGACATGAACGTGCAAGTGATTGGATATGGGGGGGGGGGGGGGTGAAGGAAAGGTCTGAGTCAAACATAACCCCGAGGCAACAGGTGTTATGGTAAGACCGCAGACTGAAATGGAAATATCAGGGTTAGGTCTGTTAGTAGAGGGTAGAAACAGCAGTAGTTCAGTCTTTGAGAGATTCAGTTTCAAATAAAGCGAAGGCATGATATTTGAGACAGCAGAGAGACAGTTAGTATTCATTCAGTAATGTACTTTCAGGAAGATAACCCTTTTATTATTTGCCTAATCTTACTCTTATTCTTATAGCTATGTTTTTTTGTCCTTATTTAAACTTATAAGATTCTGTGTGTCTTTTACAGCATCATCAAAAACTTTGTCTGGTCTTCTTGAATGGGAAACAAAGACTGAAGCAGTTGAAGCACTTACAGTATTAAATCACTACCAAATAAGAGTACCTAGTAAGTGTGAATACGTTTATAAATGTTTTGTATTGTAAATGCCAAACCAGATATTTAAGGAAGCGATGTCTTTGTATGATCGAGCGATATTGAAAATGCAGGCATATCAATTGAGGGTGAAAAGCAAGGGTTGTCTCACTGTACATTTGACATACTGTATGTGCAGATGTATGTCCGTTGTGACTTGCCCTGAGAAGGTGACGCCATACAGTACATAAGATTTGGATTTTTTGCGATCATTGTATTGTGGTCACTATAACACAGCCACATTTACCTTCTTTAGGTACAATGCAGGCAGAGTAACGCTGCAATCTTTGACCATGTGACGTGTTGCAGCCAAAGCCATCATGTAGCACTAGCCTTAGTGCTTGGAGAGTGCTTAAGCGATCTCATAAGAGTCACAGTTCATGAGTGCAATTTCTGTCTCTAATTTTACTTGCCAGTATCTTCACAAAATCATCAAAACTGCAGAGACCAAAAATTTCACTTATCTAGATGCTGGTAAACCTAATGTCATGAAGCTGACAAATGTTCTGTTTAGGTGTAGCCAGTGATGAGACTTATTTATCTTGTCACCTCTTTTTTATAAACACGTTTTATTCAACGATAAATATGCAAGTTATAAGCATAGAAAAGAAGTAAAACAAACAGAGTAAATAAACAGCACCATATCTGATGGATACAAGACATATCAGGCACATATATCAATACACGGTATCACAAGGAAACAAGAAATATCATGAGTGAAGATGGTATAGGGCTTAATCAAATACATAATATCAAAAGTACATGGTTCACATGGAGGGAACAGGGACCTGGCCCATGGACTAGCGGAATGAATCCTCTGAAGGGAGCGTCTGAGGCGCTTTACATCACAGGCCCCATACTTTTTCAAATATAGGAAGGCATTGCCTATTTTTATATACTATCATGTGGCAATGTTTTATTAATTAGGGATCACCACTGTGACAGTGAGAGGGTCTTTCTGCCATCCATCACATTGCAACTACTTTTTTTTTTTTTGCCAAAACGTTTCTCAAAGAAAAATTCTGATGTGGGGAGGCTATATCTCCTCCTGCAATAAACCCAACATGCACAACTTTGGGGTATCTGGAACAGGCAACTGTAAGAGATCTGATAAAAACGAAATTACCTCACTCCAAAAGGATCTCACTACAGGACAGCTCCACAGTAATGGATAAAATCTGCTCCCTGGGACTTGCAACTATAACACTCATGGTGGGACATCCTTCCCATTTTGTGCAAGCGGGTGGGCGTTAAATAGCTATGGTTGATGATATAATTGGATAAGTTTATTGTTTGCTGAAGGAGAAACATGTAAATGTGATTCTAAGGCCTCGAACCAATCCTCTGCTGTAAGAGATGGAATGAGTCCTCCCCATCGGTCTTCTACTGTCAGCCGATTGGTATCCATCCTGGCACATAGCAGGAGTGTATAAAGTGTGGAGATCATACCCTGAGGATTCTGTGTCTAGAGCCGTGATGGCGAACCTATGGCATGCGTGCCAGAGAGGGCACGCAGAGCCCTTTCAGTTGGCACGCGCGCTGTCGCCATGATCGCTCACTAACCGGGAATCCGGTATAGGATACCCGGTTAGTAAGCGATCGCTTCTTTCAGCTGTATGTGCATACGTACATACAGCTGAAAGCTGTCACTGTAGGCCGCGGTCCGCGGAACCGCGACCTACAGTGACTGTAGAGTGTGACCTCTGCCCCGACGCAGGCGTGATGACGTCATTCATCAGCGCCTGTGAACAGAAGAAGAAGGAGGACGACGCTCTTCGTGGGACAAGGTAAGTAACGTAAACTACTGTGTGGGGGCTTACTGTGGAGAATAAACTACTGTATGGGGGACACTGAAGCATCTAATACTGTGTGGGGGACACTGAAGCATCTAATACCGTATGGGGGACACTGAAGCACCTAAGATGCTTCAGTTTCCCTCATACAGTATTAGATGCTTCAGTGTCCCCCCCACACAGTATTAGATGCTTTAGTGTCCCCCATACAGTATTAGATGCTTCAGTGTCCCCCCCATACAGTATTAGATGCTTCAGTGTCCCCCACACAGTATTAGATGCTTCAGTGTTCCCCACACAGTATTAGATGCTTCAGTGTCCCCCATACAGTATTAGATGCTTCAGTGTCCCCCCCACACAGTATTAGATGCTTCAGTGTCCCCCACACAGTATTAGATGCTTCAGTGTTCCCCACACAGTATTAGATGCTTCAGTGTCCCCCATACAGTATTAGATGCTTCAAATACTGTATGGGGGACACTGAAACATCTAATACTGTGTGGGGGACACTGTGAAGCATATACTACTGTTTGGGGGGGCCAAAGTGGAGAATATAATACTGTGCGGGGGCCACTGTGAAGCATATAATACTGAGTGGGGCCCCTCTGGAGCATATAATACTGAGTGGGGGAAATTCTGGAGCATATAATACTGTTTGGGGGCCACGGTGGAGCGCTTTGTACTGTCTGGGGGCCACTTCGTAGCACATTGTACTGTGTTGGGGCCCTTCACTATTTATATCACACAGTATCTGTTTTATAGCAGACATGTGATATTATTACAGGCTGTAATAACATTGCACGGTCAATATAAAACAGATCCTGGTTAATTTAAGGCTAAATTGTCATGTTGGCACTTTTCGATAATTTAGTGGGTTTTGGGATGCAGTTTGGGTACTCGGTCTCTAAAAGGTTCGCCATCACTGGTCTAGAGGATCCCAATTAGAGGGAATTTAAATATGGGGGGATGATTTGCAGAAAATTGTACATTTATCGCAGCTGTAAGTATCTATAGAAGCTGGACTGTGGGAGATCTATCTTATATTTGAGTTGCTGAAATAATAGTACAATATTATCTTCAAAAATATTTTGCAGTGACACCACACCCCTATCTCTCCAAAGGTTATGGCCATTCAGATCCCACAAATGTGGAAAAATTGGGTTATTCCATAAATCATTGTCCTCAGCCAGGTCCCCAAAACCCTGTACATCCTTTAACGCCTTCCATACCTGCTTAGCCAATTTATGCAGTAATAACAGCCTGTCATAATAAACATGGGTCTTTCAGTACCAGCCACAGGGCCGAGAGTCCCAGCACCTCAGCTAAAAGATATTCTGCTTGTACACTACCGTTCAAAAGTTTGGGGTCACCCAGACAATTTTGTGTTTTCCATGAAAACTCACACTTTTATTTATCAAATGAGTTGCAAAATGAATAGAAAATATAGTGAAGACATTGACAAGGTTAGAAATAATGATTTTTATTTGAAATAATAATTTTCTCCTTTAAACTTTGCTTTCATCAAAGAATGCTCCATTTGCAGCAATTACAGCATTGCAGACCTTTGGCATTCTAGCTGTTAATTTGCTGAGGTAATCTGGAGAAATTTCACCCCATGCTTCCAGAAGCCCCTCCCACAAGTTGGATTGGCTTGATGGGCACTTTTTGTGTACCATACGGTCAAGCTGCTCCCTCAACAGCTCAATGGGGTTGAGATTTGGTGACTGCGCTGGCCACTCCATTACAGATAGAATACCAGCTGCCTGCTTCTTCCCTAAATAGTTCTTGCATAATTTGGAGGTGTGCTTTGGGTCATTGTCCTGTTGTAGGATGAAATTGGCTCCAATCAAGCGCTGTCCACAGGGTATGGCAGGGCATTGCAAAATGGAGTGATAGCCTTCCTTATTCAAAATCCCTTTTACCTTGTACAAATCTCCCACTTTATCAGCACCAAAGCAACCCCAGACCATCACATTACCTCCACCATGCTTGACAGATGGTGGCAGGCACTCTTCCAGCATCTTTTTAGTTGTTCTGCATCTTAGAAATGTTCTTCTGTGTGATCCAAACACCTCAAATTTCGATTCGTCTGTCCATAACACTTTTTTCCAATCTTCCTCTGTCCAATGTCTGTGTTCTTTTGCCCATATTAATCTTTTTCTTTTATTAGCCAGTCTCAGATATGGCTTTTTCTTGGCCACTCTGCCCTGAAGGCCAGCATCCCTGAGTCACCTCTTCACTGTAGACGTTGACACTGGCATTTTGCGGGTACTGTTTAATGAAGCTGCCATTAAAGCTGGTTAGAGCCTGTTTGTGCTGTCCTCTGAAGGGAGTAGTACACACCGTTGTAGGAAATCTTCAGTTTCTTGGCAATTTCTCGCATGGAATAGCCTTCATTTCTAAGAACAAGAACAGACTGTCGAGTTTCACATGAAAGTTCTCCTTTTCTGGCCATTTTGAGAGTTTAATCCAACCAACAAATGTAATGCTCCAGATTCTCAACTAGCTCAAAGGAAGGTCAGTTTTATAGCTTCTCTAACCAGTAAAACTGTTTTCAGCTGTGCTAACATACTTGCACAAGGGTTTTCAAGGGTTTTCTAAACATCCATTAGCCTTCTTACACAGTTAGCAAACACAATGTACCATTAGAACACTGGAGTGATGGTTGCTGGAAATGGCCTCTATACACCTATGTAGATATTGCATTAAAAACCAGATGTTTGCAGCTAGAATATTCATTTACCACATTAACAATGCATAGAGTGTATTTCTGATTCATTTAATGTTATCTTCATTGAAAAAAACTGCTTTTCTTTCAAAAATAAGGAAATTTCTAAGTGACCCTAAACTTTTGAACGGTAGTGTATATGGGAAGTTATAGATATCCATGATATCAGATAGCTCACCTGAACCGCAATAAAATAAAGCAATAGGTCTGGTAAAGCAAGGCCTCCCTGGGCTTTGGGCTGTTGCAGGGTACAAAGGGCTATTCGTTTCTAGAAAGCTCCCACAGACAAAACCAACCATGTGGGACAACCTCTGGAATTGGCCCAATAGTATGTTCCAGCATATAGAGTACCTTGGGCAAAATAATCCAAAATAATCATTTTTATTAAGTTCACCCTACCCAATACTGAAAGTGGGAGAGTTCCCCAGTCTTTAAACTTGTGGACAAACAAATCCTCAAGGGGGTATATATTTTTACTGTGTGCAGCATGTGGTTCTTTTGTAATAGGAATCCCTAAGTACTTAAAGGTCGACACTACTGGGAGATTCAAATGGACAGATCACATCCCACAGGGGCATTAAGGCAGACTTGGACCAGTTGATATGAAGACCACAATACCAACCAAAATGGGTAATCTAATCAATGTCTCTAGGTAATGTGTCCTCCACCCTGCCCATAAATAAAACCATATCATCTGCATACAGTCCAACTATTTCCCAGACCAACTCCATGATAGCTGTCATCCTAATTCGCAGAGCCAAGTGCTGTATGGCCAGTGGTGAATGGGGGCACCCTTGATGAAGTCCGCCTTCCTAGCTAAAAGAAAGATGATCCTATGCCATTAACCAGTACGTTAGCCAGTGGGGTCTTATACAAAATAGAGACCCACCTGCGAAATCCAGGCCCAAACCATGCTAGCCCGCCATGCAAGTACTCCCACTCTACGGAGTTAAATGCCTTGGCCGGTCGAGTGAGGTCAAGGCCCTATGTCTACTCATCCCCACTTCCACAATTGCTTGCACCCTTCGAATATTGTCTGACGTGGACTTGCCAGGCATGAAGCCTGCTTGGTCTTCATGAATTATGGAGGCTATAACAAGATTAAGTCTGCAGACTAGAATTTTAGTTAGGATTTTATAATCTACGACATTTGTTAGGTTTAAGCAATATGATGAGCCTGACTTCATACAGAGAAGCACTCAGGAATGAAATGCCTCTTTGTACATATTTAGTAGATGTGGGCCTAACAATTTTAACTATCTAGTGCACATATCCAAGGAAAAAGGCAGCACTCCAGTAGTTTATAAATAGAAAGTTGTGAAGTTTATTCCATGTGTAGGCAACGTTTCAGCTCTAGTGAACCTTTGCTAAACAAAGTGCATGTGCACACAGGCTAGTATATATATCAAGTGAATATACAATTGCAATTTAAAGCCAATCAAGTACAAAAAGTGACATAATCAATATAAAACATCATGTTGTGTTCATGTATAAAGATATAAAGTGACAGTGCATATAATTCATAGTCTATATAGATCAAAAGTGAATATGCAGAATATTAAACATTAAAACAAGAATAGTATCAATAATGCAATTAATGTACAACATGTGCAACAAATCAATAAATAAAAGTCAGCGCCCTGTATCATAAACATGCTGAACCAGCATGTGCTGCTGCTTGATTGGGCAATCCAGGAAGTATAGACTCGCACATGTGCAGTAAAGGCAGAAACCAACTGCCACCATCTTGGAAAGGGGCTCTCACCATACTGAGCATGCCCAAGAAATATAGGCCATTAGAACTGCACAATATGGGAGTAGGCGTGGAAGGAAACTCCATATTACTTAGGGGAAGATGAACCAATCATAAAGAAATATATAGCTTCTATTACTTGGCGATAATAAATCCAATGTCTACAAAGCTAAAAAAAAAGTGATATTTAAAGATATAAAACTAAATCATACCTCAACTTATCAAGGGCGCCCTCCAGAGGTCATTAAAGGTAGAACACCTTATACCAGGCTCAAATGCCACAGCTTATAAGGGACGCCCTCCAGAGGTCATTAAAGGTACAATACCTTACACCAGACTAAGATACCACATCAAGTATCACAATTATGACAGCTGAGTGGAATCTGGACAGCACAACAAGACTATGGTTCTGAGCAACACCACTAATCAGGTGTCACCGTCTCATGCCTTAGGTTTCCAGGTGTAAAACCTAAATTCTATCATATAACTTATATAGCTTATAGCTATGAGACAAAAAAAAGTGTATTATATAAGCAGGCACAAAGACTATAGCTCAGTCTAACTCCAGGTAACCCAGTCATGCAGCAGTTATTCTGCCATTATCCTGGTGCTGGTGTGGACTTTCCACAGAGGAAGGGGAGAGTAAGGAAAGGATAAGGGGGGGGGGAGTGAGGGTGGTCCTCTGGAACCAGCGCAATCTGGATGAATAAACACACACTTATCGCAAAATGGAGTTATGGAAACAGGGTTCCGTATGTCAGTTTGAGTGAATCAATGAAGAAAACTCTGCAGTCGCCATCTACCACTCTAAGCTTGGCAGGACAAGCCAAGTGGAGATTGAGATCCCAAAGTCTCCACTTTACCGCAACAAATGTGGACCTTTTGCGCTGCAGGTCCACCGAAAAGTCTGGGAACAATGAAATCTGTGCGTACTCATGTCTTATATCTTGTGTGTTTATGAGCCAACTGTAGGATGAGATCCCTGTCCTTCCAATTTAATATATGAGCAAGTAAAGGGCATGGTGTTAGGCCAGGAGGTGGGGGCTTGGCTGGCACTCAGTGGGCTCTCTCTCTCAACCCGCACCTCCTCTATTTTAGTGGTGAGAGAGGCTTGAGAGGAAGTAATGGCTGTTGGCAAAAGATCGTATTCTTGCTTCAATGTGAATTCGGGTTCAGCATTGGCACTTCCTGCTGTAGATGTGGAGGTTGGTGAGGCAGCCTGTCTCCGAGTTTGGGGACTCCGTGTCACATGAAGTCGAGGTAATGGAGGCACTATGCTGTGATTTCTATAGATTTAGGCTACCTACACATCAGTCCCCGATTCTGTTGCTGTGTAATAGGAGCAGAACAAGGGAAATAATGGATGTGTAAAATGATGGGCACTAACTATAGCGGGGGGTCCATTGGGCTTCCATTTCGGTGTCAGGTATTTTGCTTGATGAAAATGTCCTGTAATAATTTTTTGTCGTCAATTTCTAATCTGACAAAGATGTTAATTTAGCCTAATTCTGACCTTGCACACCACGTTGTATGTATTATATGAAATGTAACCTGCTCATATAGAATTAACAGTGTTTGTACACTTTTGGGGGAGATTTATGAAAGTTTTTGTTTTTTTTTCTTTTTGACAATCTACTGTAATTGGCCATAGCATCAACATAGCATTTTGTATTCTGCTATTTAGTTTTTCTTCTAGCCGGTCTCATAAATGTGCCCCTAACTTGATCTAGAATTTTCCTATGTGGTCCATTCAGGGGCCATGAAACTTGTCATTAGTTGCTGTTTTGCTTCACTGCACATTCTGAAATCTGCCTCAGTGGTTAACCATATTATTATTTTACACAGTTCTTCCTGTGTGGCATTTTATGTTGCAATGAGTATACTACATCTTTTTTGCTTTTTTTTTTCTCATTTCTTTGTATTTCTTGTGTAAAATTGAAGATGACTAGACTCTGTGGTCACTGAAAACGGAAATGATGTCACTTGTATGATGCAGACAAGAGAATATCATTAAGGCCTGTTATCTGTTAAATAAGTCTGGTTATATTCTAAAAACAAACGCTCTACTCACATTCTCCCATCGACACCATACTACTTGTGTAAATACTGTAGGCAAGTAGTGGAGAGGTGAAAGGAAGTCCTCTGCATGACTAAGCTACACTGGGTTTGCATTTTATATTTAAGGTGCGTTTGAACAGTAAAATAAAGTTGATTGAGAAGGTGGAGACTCCCTTTAACCCTTTATGCTTTGCATTGGCACAGTGAGAAGGTCTTTAATACACTAAAATGCCTCCAAACTCTCTCATTCGTTTCAGTGGGATTCAGGAGCAGATTTTTTTTGCAACAATTTTTGGAATGTTTTTTGCTGTTTTGCTGCCTCCCATTCACTTCAATGGCATTTGCAAGAAGACATGTCTGTCATCTTGGGGGCGGGGGGGGGGGGGGGGGGGGGGTGTGTGGGTTTGTTGCGCCGCCCCCCCCCCCCCCCCCCCCAATCCACAAGATCATGATCATTATTTGTCTGACAGCCATAGAAGAGAATGGGAGAGTTGGGAGGTGTTTTGAGGCAGATTTATTTTGTTTAGCAGACACTGAAAAAGTCAGTCTTGTAGCATTTCTATCGGACTCTGCATCGGAGGCTCCAAACGAAGACCTTGATGTAGATGTGAATGTAGCCGAAGGAGAGCTTACTGCGTATGGATCCATAGAGTTCCCATTGAAATAAACTGTAGCTGGGTACATTAGTAATGGCTGCAAGTAACCAAATTTTATTTCTTTAATACTCCGTAAAGGTAGGCTACCACCACACATATCAGTACAGAACTAATAGCTATGCTGTCTAGGGGAACGTTATTAGAACCTATTTTCCATGGATTTAGGGTGAATACATGACGGATCAGCCTAGCAACTTTAGAATTAGTTTTTTGCTAAAACAAAGTACAATAGGTTAATAAAGTATACTGAAAAATGTTGAGCAAACCCCTCCTTAGACAATAGCACGCAAAAAAAAAAAGTGAAACAATTGTTACGCTTGAAACAAACAAATAGTACATACTCGCCTCTCCATCTAGCCAAAGATTCAACGGAGAGTCTCCTTTCGGGTTCCCAGCCTTTGCTGACATTCTGCCTGCACATGAGCAATACAGACAGTCATTAGCTGAGCACTGACCCTCCATCATCTCTGATCAACCAATGATTGGCTGCATTGCATGTGCGGAGAGTCTCCTCGGGATCTGTGGCTGAACTGGATCACCCCTCAAACAGTTCCATCCCACTTCTGTAGCTATCACAGCTCCCATCTGAAAGCTTGTGGCTGGTGACAGCAGGCACATGTACAGTACTGCATATAGGAGTTTATTTTATTCAATAGATTGCATTGATCTCTTTAACCACTTTCACATCTCTGATGTGTATGTTAGATCAATGAAGATCTATAAAGATGTTATTCTTTATTTTCGTTGAGAAAACACATATAAAATGAGTGTTGGGGGCTTTTTTTTCTTACATTCCTTAGTTCTGGATTGAAACAGTGGCGGTGTGAAGGAGATTGGCACAAGAATGGCAGCTATATTTTAAGCTGGGTTAATACACTCCTGATCGCTCCTAATCCCCAGCACTAGTACATGCTTGTTTGTACCATGAGAGAAAGTGCAGTTGCTCCACAGTATGGCTGTTGCACATGACCTCCTCCCTATATACACACTTCAGTGTGCTCATTACCCCCCTGCTGGTGAGGAATGAAATTAACAGTTCATATTTCTAGTGTGTTTGGTTATGGTTATAGTTTATTCCTGCATCTGTGCAGTTAACAAGGCGCAGTATTCCAGGGTAGTTACATAGCCACACCTGACAGTGCCTGAAGTACCAGCATGACAGCGTGCACTGGAATGGATTTGTTTAGGATATATACTAGACTTTCTGTTCATATACAATATGTCAGATACAATCACAGCAGAGCTTATCAGTAAAGCACACATGACTATACTTGTATAGAAGTTGAACCACATCCTCTGTATGGAGATAACTATAAAACAGCCCTTTCTATGATATTCTTTCAGTCTAGGTAATAACTGTATGGTTGTGAGAACGTATAATGTGACCTCTCATGCGATGGGTTGTCTGCTCTGTGTATCTGACTGAAGTCTCTACATGTTTGACCATTTCTTATGTGCTGTATTACTGATCCTATTACATATCGTCAAGCCACCTTGTGCGGCCCAGTTAGTAAATCTGGGCTAATGTTGTTGTAAATTGCTGGTTGTATGCAGTAGAATTCTAAGAAAACAATGTGACGGGAGGCTGTCTGGTGAATTCTGCTGATTCCTGCTTATTGTGCCAGCGCAGGATGATAGACAGCTCTTCCTGTATCAGTGTGTACACAGAAGGCGGTCACTAACTGAGGGTGGAGTAAGCAGGACTCTTGCTGTCTCTCTTAGGAGTCCTGTCTGGATTTACTCTGCTTTTTACTTCAAAATCTTGCTCCAAGTCTTACAAATTGTATATTATAGGACTCAGTTTCTCTTCTTTTGTCATATCCCACCATCAGATCAGATATGGCTGCATAAATCCCCTGACTGATTTGCTTTGTGATCCTGTATGCTACTTTAAATAGTTCAAGACTAGGGTTATGTAGATATCTTATCACACAACAAACACATGCTGTGACAGTGTGGTCCATTGTAATACATAGAGTATTTTTTTTTTTGTTTAATAAATACATGGCTGCATGCTGCCATTACAGAGCAATTTCTGAAAGGTAGCTAATATGTAAGTCTACAGCGCAAGACTCTAGGTGCTGCTCCACTTATCCCGGCACAATTGGAAATTTTTTTTCCTCTAGCCCCCAAACAATCCGTGCAGTTACTTTTGGTGCCTGATATGCTACTTAGACTCTGCATTGTCAGGCGGGCAGTGTCAGGCAAGGGGTGTGATTCTGAGCTCTGATACTGTCGAATAATTGGAGCTCTGAATCACACCCCTTGCCTGCTTCTACCGGGCACCGCCCTCCTGACAGTACAGGGCCTACGTACCATAGCATATCAGGCACCAAAACTAAGAGCACTGATTGTTTGGGAATGTTGGGGAAATGGAGAAAAAATTCCACCTCCTCCAGAATCTGTGGAGCTGCTCGTATTAATAGATGCTGAGAACTGGAGGTGGTGAAAGGTCTTCTTTAGTTAGGATAGATTATCAATTGCTAATCTGCAGGGTCTGATATCCAGGACCTCCTGGATCAGCTGTTTGAAGTGGAAGTGGTGCCCTCTGCTACACAAGCCATGTGTCTCACATGGGCTGAGTTGTGATACCAAGCACAGCACGGTACATCTGTATTGAACAGGCTGCAGTCTCTTGAAACAGCTGGTTGTCTGGGGCCCAGCTGTCAGAACCCTAAAGATAGGTCATCAACTCTTTAGCCAAAAACCCCTTGAACAAATTATTCCTACTGTGTATTAAATATAAATATATATCTATCTGGACCACAGTACTTATCCACTACAGGCATGCTACCAAAAGACAATACACAGTGTAAATCCACATGTTAATCTTGTTCCTGTTTGCAGCCATTGCATCAATTTGTCTGATACATCCAGCAAGTTATTAATACTTTTTCCAACATCAGATTTTCACAGCATTTCACAGTCAATTCCTGATGTCATATACTACAGTATTAAATGTGTAGGCTGTTTCTGTGATAGTAACCACAGTAACCACCTTGTGTAATACATTATTTTTATTTCCGCACTTCTAAGTGCTTCTCACCCCTTTTTTTGATTTTGCGGTACCCCTGTAATCTGGAACAGTCCTCTGATATGCAGTACCACAATACAAATTTGATGATCTATGTTTCAGTTACTCTGTAACTCTGCATTTTACTATAACATCAGTGCGTATGGTGGAAGCCGACATCTGAATACACCTGCTGAGCAGACTCTAAGGCACAAATTTCAATCACTAGAGCCTTGTGCCACAAATATGCTTCTGTGAGCCATAAACTGCTAGCCTTGCACTAGAAACCATCTGCACCATAAAACTGCAAGAAATATAGAGCTTCAAACTGAGTATTGTAGTACTAAATATCAGAGGACTGTTGTGGATAGCAGACAGAGTTGTACTGCAAGTCCAAAATGAGTGAGAAGTGCTGACAAGCACTTAAATACAATAATATTACACAAATAGAATGAGGTTTATGCCATTAAGAATATTCATCCTCTAGGAAGGAGGATAAATAGCTGATCGGTGGGGGTCTGGACATTGAGACCCTGACCAATCCTGATAATGGGGTAGGGCTGGATGGTTATGACCTAATTCAAAATCACGATTAATCGAGCATTTTACCTAGATTATAATTAATGGTGATTATTTAGGTCATGCCCCTTTTATAGTATGATTAAATGTTGGGCAACCCTGTGAGATTCGTCTTGCAAGGTCCACTCTCTGGTTTTGTTCAGACTGAACACGGCTAATGAAGAGACCCCAAAGTATAATAAGCGGAGGGTAAAGGGAGGTGATCAAACATAAAAAAAGTCTTGCTCACCTCTCCTGCGCTCCGGCGAATCTCCCTGCTGTCTTCGGTGCTTCTAGCTGACATGAGGGACCATTGATTGGGTTTCAGCAGTCCCTGACATCAGCCAGAAGCGCCGAAAACAACAGGGAGTCACACTGGATAGGTAAGTAACACTGTTTTTTTTTATGTTTGATCACCACCCCGGCTCTCCGCTTATTATAGTCTGGGGTCTAATAAGAATGTAGGTGTGCCCGTGTTGGATGGGACACATCCACGCTCCCATTCACTTCAATGGGAGCACAGTAGACGAGCTGAAGTACAGCACTCTATCTCCATCACTCTTATTGAAGTGAATGGGAGTATGGATGTGTCCCATCTATCAGGGGCATGTCTACATACAGCCTAGAGTAGTCAGGCAGAATTCACAGTGGGGGGAAAACAACCCAATTCTCAGAACCAGTGGGGATGTCGCCAGTCAAACCCCACCGATCTGTTATTTATCCTTTATCCTATCAATAGAGCATAAATATTCATCGTGGCATAACCTCTGTAAATACTGCAGTATATGAGGAAAACAATTGATTGGGAATTTCTTGCATGGACTGAGCTGGGATATGTTGGAAAGATGTATTTGTGGAACAAAATTAATAAATTTATATTGTTGTCCAGTCATAGACAAAATCCAATTATAGCACATATAAATTTTAAATTTTTCCCTGTTCCCAGGCTGCCGTAAAGTCCTATTCGGTGTCAGGGGGTGGGGTGTTCAGTAAACTATATATAAACGAGAGAGAGCCCCTGCTGTTCTGAACAAACAGTCTCTCAAAGCTGATGGAGGAAATTTCTGGATTAAATAGAGTGAAGGAACATAGGAATTGAAAGACCTGGGTAGTCCACTGAGGGAGGCAGGGAGTATGTGTTTGATAAAATATTCTTTGGTGAAGACCCACCAGTCACAGAGGAAGTCTATGAGACAGCGAAACCTAGTGATAAGCTAGGATGGAAGACTGGATTAAGAAACAAGGGTATTAATGGAGAAATCTGACTTTGCAGTCAATAGCTAAAACAAACCATTCCGCCACAGTTGCAACATATAATCAGTTACCTTAGCAGCCACTGGAATTGTATGAGATGCTGTCCGTGGGGTCCAAAGTAGGGCTTCTAGGGCGGTCGGGGCTACTAGTTTCGACTCCAATGCAACCCATTGTGGGCAGCCTGTTTCGTTTTAGATCGTACATAGTTGGGAGAGCCTAGCAACAACATAGTATTTATAAAGATGAAGGAGATACAGAGTGCGTCTACGAGTATGCGGTTGTTTATGGGCATCGTATGCATAGGGGCATCATATGAAATTAAAGATTTCCTTCTGAAGGGTAGCTAAGGAAGAGGATCGTATTATTCTTAAAACACTGTGTAGATTACCAACGTCACATATTGGGGTGGAATTGCCAGCGTATTAACTATACACACAGTTGATGAGCTACCCAATTGCCACTATTAATGCTATTCTAAAAAGCAGTAGCTGATCTTCAACTCTGTAGGGTATAATGAAAATCCCTCTGAAACCAGTTGTTAAGTTGTTTGTATTCACAAACTGGTTGTCCCATAGTTTTTGCTGCACAGCAAAATGCCCCTTGAAAACCAAATGCATTTTTACTGTATTTTGTGGAATTGCAAAAAAAAACAAAACAAAACTGAAGCATAACTGCACCATGTGAATAGACCCATACTCTACTAATTTCATAATATCATATATGCCGGTATTACTCAATGTGCTTGATTTTCTGCTCTTGCATTGTCCCACAGATGGAAACATTTATTTGTGCTGGTCATAGTGACTTAAAGGGATGGTTGAGGATTGCAGTACATTATCTGCCTTTTCTCTAGTTATAGTGACACCATATTCAGTTGAAGTTGCTGTAACCAACATAGCCCATGGACAGCGGTAGCCTGGCTACCAGTTAGGCTATGTTCACATGCCAGAACTTAGCGCTGAATTTGTGGTGGATTCTGCCTCAAATTCCGCCTGAAACCATCCTCTACTGATATCAATGGGAGACAGGCGCTGATTTTTTCAGCTTGCAGAAAAAAATAAGCATCATGCGTGATCTTCAGGTGTATTCCACCTGATAACTCCAATTGAAGTGAATGGGAGGCAAGAAATACCACCTGGCAGTTGCAGAAATTTTCAACAAGGAAAAATTTTCAGCAAAAATTCAGCAGTGCGAACAAACCCTTAGAGCCGAGTTCCTGCACCCACTCGATCAGCACCATATACATGTGTGAAATTCTGTGCTACCTAGTCCCAGCAGATTACATACATATGTTATGTGGTAAAAATTATTTTTTCAGTAATTTTTTTTTATGTTAATCCACTTTAGGTGTTGCTAAAATGCCTCCTATTTTTTCTTTCCACAGATGGCTCAAATCCTTACACACTGAAATTGTGTTTCTCCACCTCCTCCCACCTGTGAAGACTGTATCCCAGCGGACACTGCACACCCGTTTCCGTTTTGTACTCTGCATGATGATCAATGCCTTGCAATGGTTAAATGTTCTTGGGTGTATTAAGCAGCACTACATGTGTCTAGTATCATTTTGCAGCTATTTGTTTTTAGAGTTATTAGCTTAATGTTTAGTGAATGCCAACAGTGCAATATCTTCCCAGTCCTGTTATAAGGGGTTACCCATGCTTTATGTAATCTGCCTGACCTCTCAATTCCAGGTCTATATTTTACATACTAACCTATTTTATTCTCTGTTATTTTACTTTTTGGATGCAATGCACAGATTTAGTCAGTAATAAATAACACATACTACAGTATTTTCCAGATGGCATTTTGGGTGTTGGGCATGTCACTGCTGGCAAATAGGAAGGAGAAGGTTACTATGTTACTGTTGCTATAACAGCAACATATGCACACCAAATGTGTTGTATATTAATAATGCACAGAATTGTTCCCTGGAGTTGCACATGCTGCTCTAGGGGGAGGAACGCTGCTGGATTACATCAGCATTTCTGTATACAAGCCAATTTTGGATGTGATGCAGAGACGAAATGAATATATAGAACAGTTTATGAGATTTACTACACAAAATACAGCAGACATCCATTATAAACTGCACAGAAAATGTCACATGGTGTGCACGAAATCTGCTACACTTAGTTTATAAAATGTAACTAAACTATCTCGTAGAGATGGCGTTTCTACGAGGAGCCATAATATGGGCCAGCATCTACCAAACATGCTCCAGTGGTGTAGGAAAGAGCAATGGTCTACCATGCCTAGGAAATTGTGCAAATATTATGCCTTGTGCACCATTTAATCAGACTTGTGAAGTTATGCATCCTATGACACTACTCTTAAAACCCTAATGTATGGTACATGTTGCATCATATAGGCTGCTGTGTAGATGTGTGTGCATAAACACTTCCCAGCAGCCACTATCCCTGAAAGTCTCATGTTTGCCATAGAGCATAGATCTCCTCAAATACTGATTTTAACAATAAATTAATAAATATTATTTATTCTCCATTATTGCATGCAATATAGCACATACGCATATTTTGATATATGCTACAGTCTCCCTATCTAGCTTATGTATATTGGATGCTTGCACTGAAAGGCTATTTTAAATCGTGACTTGCGTGATAATCTGCCCTAAGAGCAATGCTTATAGGGGGACAGGAGGGTAGATATAAGGGGGTGCAGAGGTAGCAGTTGCAACCGGACCCAAAGGGGGGAAAGTGGGTCCAAAGGGTCCTCTGCCACATAAAATATACCACTATTCTAAATGGCACAAGGTAGGTAAGGGCCCGTTACAGATTTTGCATTAGGGCCTAGGAGCTTCAACTTAGACCGCTGATGGGAGAATATCTTCATACATACATACATACGCAATAAAACAGGCCACAAGTTTTTTGTTTTGTTTTTTTTTGTAGGCAGAAAAATCTCTGTATGAAGTCTGAGGCATATAGAGGTACAACAGAACCATTACAACTCTGTACAAAACTGAGCTGTAATAAGGCCATGTGCATAAATCAATTTATATGGTTTAATCCTGGTTACTGTGAATGGCCACTAGGGGGCACTGCTCTATTGCTCTATATAAATAATTGAAATTCCAGCTTTAGTGCATAGTA
Source organism: Leptodactylus fallax (assembly GCA_947044405.1). Lineage (NCBI taxonomy): Eukaryota > Metazoa > Chordata > Amphibia > Anura > Leptodactylidae > Leptodactylus > Leptodactylus fallax. Next base: position 2,817,279 of record CAMRHE010000123.1, read on the forward strand.
TACAGAAGTTCTGTTTTTATATATCTACTAGTGTAATCTCATTCTTCTGATATATACACACAATTCGGGCCTTACAGAGACAGTTTCACTGCAGACTATACTTTTGTCAGAATTCTAGAAATATTACTTTCTTGCATTATGAGATCAGTGTGAAAAACCTATAGGAATAAAATGAAACGTTATACACCTACAAATAGTCATTTTAAGGGAATCCTGCTTCTTGAGGATAGGAATTGGATTTCACTATATTTCATCTAATTGTTTCTGAGCATCATAAAATATACATATAGTTAATAATACAATACTTGGAATCCAGACATAGGAATTAAAATGCAGGAATTTTCCAATGTATTTTTTTTTCTTTTTAAACTAAAAGATCTTAACAATTTGTTCAATGCCTATCCTTATGTCCTATATGGCCATATGAGAATCATAGGAGTGGGTCCCCTGCTTGAGCTGAGTCAGTGCTTAGTGCGGTTTTCGCCCATTATTTACATGGTGGCCTATTCATGATGCTCTGTTCATATAGGGCTCTTACTGATAATCTGTCATAACATTTAGAAGAAAGGCTTTGTGTTTAGAGTTTTCTCCAACTAAGAGCACAAGATTAAAGTTACAATTTGTTGGCATATTGCAGGCTTTGTTACACTGTTCATGCTCCTTTCCCAGTAGGATTGCAAACTGTTCCCCTTAAGATTTTGAGGGTCTCTTAAAGCTCATACAAACCACCATTTTCTCAATATGATCACCTTAGACACTTTTATTAAGTGTGATGTCCCCTATATTCACATAAGGGCATCGTGGTCCAATTTTGCCTCCACATTGCAAACAGATAAGAATCAATGGAGAAGAAACGCTGTAATAACTCAAACAAACAAAACAGAAAACCTGCAACATGCTGCAGCACAAACCCACACAGGAAGTAAACAGGACATGATGAGATCAGGGACAGGCAGCACACAGTATACTTACATGCACTGACTTATTGTGCTACCTCTAGAAATTCCATAAAATGGGCCATTTTCACAAATCTTCTGTGACTTCCTTATATATTGTTACTGCAGGTTTTACTTTACTGTATGTGCCATAATTCTTCATAGATTTCCCACTTATTTGTGTATATTTCCCTCATACTATGTAAATGTGTTCATGTATAGCATCAGTTGAGCTGATAATACATTGAATAAATGTGGGCAAGTGTTGTCTTTTTAAGTGTGTGAATATATTTTTACGAGATTATTACATGTCAAATATTTTATAACATTAATGCAGTGGTTCATTTACCGGAACTTTCCAATCCTTTGGACCATCTAGTCACATGTAGCTAGTCACACTACAGAAATTCAGGCTGTCAGTAGTACGTACAGCCGTACCACTAGCTGTGTATTAGTAACCGTTTGTGTTCCTTATTGGACCTATGGTAAATAGAACTATTTCTAGATATACTGAGTTAAAACTAGCACCCTTGAATATGCAAGAGTGAGTGGACAATAGAGCTGTAATTGGTTGGATGGACCACAGAGGACCCAGTCATCACCTTATTATGACCATCAACAGCCAAAGGAACCGCAGTGTGCAGCATGGACAGCACCTAAATGGGCTGGAAGTGCCTCAGTAAGGTGGTGGTAGGTTGTCACAGGTATCTGGAGCCATGTTGACGACAGTACATCCCACATTTACTGGATGCATGGGGAAGGACTCATAGAGCAAACATGATTATTGAGGTGGTCCCACAGATGCTCAAGTGGATTCAAGTGTAGATTTCCAGACCAGAAAACTGGCGTCAGTTATAATAAATCTCTCCCCATTCTGGCCAGATCCACACAATATGGCGGATGAGGCACTGGGTAGGGCTTGTGGTGCACGTTTGTGTTCAAGAAAGGGCCTTGTGCAAAATGTTTGTCTCAATATCATCATTTACTGGCGTAAAGACAATTATGAATTCCCCCCTTTATTTCCTTGATACAAATAAATTTTAAGGTAAAGTGGCAGGGCCTCCATTTATATGCTGAAATGTATACTGTGCTAAATACAGACAATACAATCTGTATTTTGTGTACACATTTAATATGTGTGAACAAGATCTTAAAATGATGGTCTGAAGCAATAAATTCTAAAAGTGTAGGTGCGATAACTGAAAACAACCATATATCATTTTCAAGAGAAAAAAATGATGGAAGGTAAGGCGTTTTCAAGTACATCCCACCCCATGATGTATTTGCGTACATCGTTCATGGTCACGGTAATGGTACAGGAACAGGAGCTTGGCTGTGATGAGGAGTGTGTAGTGCATCTCATAGGAATGAATAGGGAAGGTGACTCTTGGCCCACACACATGGAGCTGTATGAAAGTGTCTAGGGTGCTGGTCTATGTGGGACAAGGTGTGCCCAAGTCCTGTTTATTCTCCACTTCCCTTCCTGCACCCTCCCAACATAGCAGAAAGTGACTGACATGCCTGTTCAGTAATCACTGACACAGCGGTGACCTGTACTATTCATTAGCTGAGCAGCCATTCTCAGCCTCTTTCTGCTGTTAGGACAAGTGTGGCAGGGTAAGAAAGAGGCAGGTGCCAGTGAGCAGAGAGGTAAGTACACTGAAGCTGTCCCTAGCATGTTTTTCTGTAATATTTTACAATTGAGCACAGTTTTCAGTATTCTGCAGAGTTTTGTATCATCAGCAAAGACACTTTACATTCTATCCCATCCACAAGGTCATTACTAAAGAGATTAAACAGAACTGGGCCTAACCCAGATCCTAGTGTTACTCCACTGCTGACTTTCGCCCATTCTGAATATGTATCATTTACTACTCTGTGTTTTCTATCTCTTAACAAATTTTTTACCCATGTGTTTATATTGTCCACTAGTTCTTGCATCTGTAGCCTTAAAATAAGGCTAAATCCAAATATATCACATCAGCTGCATGACCAACAACCAGATTTGCGCATACCTCATAGGAGCATACTAGTTAGGTACAACCCCTTTGTCATAAATCCATTATGGTTATCAGTTATTAAACTATTCTGACCCAAAGACTAGCATACATGCTTTACCCCAAATTCATTAGACACTATTTGTGCCTCGTCTGCCATGGGGACGTGGCTTAGTGAGAAATGGGTGTAGCCTAGGATGTACCAAAATTTTGCTGTCAAGTATAAGCCAACTAATAGGTGTTATAAACTTAGTCTAGGTCAGTGATGGCGAACCTTTTAGAGACCGAGTGCCCAAACTGCAACCCAAAGCCCACTAAATTATCGCAAAGTGCCAACACGGCAATTTCACCTTAAATTAACCTGCCTCCCCAGCATCCCCCCTCTTGCTTGCAAGCAGCCTACATCCCACATCTCCCCCCCCCCCCACACTACACCCTGGACCCCACACTACACTCTGCATCTTCCCCCTCACTACACTCTGCAACTCTCCCCCCCACACTACACCCTGCATCTCTGCACCCCCCACTACACCCTGCATCTCTGCACCCCCCACTACACCCTGCATCTCTCCACCCCCCACTGCACCCTGCATCTCTCCTTCCACACTGCACCCTACACCCTGCATCTCTCCTTCCACACTGCACCCTACATCTCTCCTTCCACACTGCACCCTGCATCTCCTTCCACACTGCACCCCTCCTTCCACACTGCACCCTGCATCTCTCCTTCCACACTGCACCCTACACCCTGCATCTCTCCTTCCACACTGCACCCTACACCCTGCATCTCTCCTTTCACACTGCACCCTACATCTCTCCTTCCACACTGCACCTCTCCTTCCCACCACCCTGCACCTCTCCTTCCACACTACACCCTACACTCTCCTTCCACCTGCACCCTACATCTCTCCTTCCACACTGCACCCTGCATCTCCTTCCACACTGCACCCCTCCTTCCACACTGCACCCTGCATCTCTCCTTCCACACTGCACCCTACACCCTGCATCTCTCCTTTCACACTGCACCCTACATCTCTCCTTCCCCTGCACCTCTCCTTCCACACTGCACCCTGCACCTCTCCTTCCACACTACCCCCACCCTACATCTCTCCTTCCACACTACACCCTACATCTCTCCATTCAACATCTCTCCCCCCCACACTACACCCTGCACCCCACATCTCTCCATGTTCCTCCACTGCTCGGGATACTTCTCTTCATGTGGAAGGACCTTCTTACAAGCAGACACGCCTACCCTGTCATGTGACCTTATGACGTCAGAAGGTCCTTCCTGAGTACAGCATTTAGCCTTTATCAATTTAGCATGTACTGTGTAAGCCGCGGTCCTGTGGACCGCAGCTTACACTAACAGTTTTCAGCTGTATGTACATTTGCACATACAGCTGAAAGAAGCGATCGCTCACTAATGGGGAATCTTGTACCGGATGGTGACGGCGCGCGTGCCAACTGAGAGGGCTCTGCGTGCCCTCTCTGGCACGCGTCCATAGGTTCGCCATCACGGGTCTAGGTAGTCTATATAGTTAATTTAGTAACTTTAGTCACTGTGATAAATCTGGCACATTTTTAGACTTTCTAATCTAAATGTACACATCGCATCTATTAGGATTAATAAATCTGCCTCATAGTCCCTACATTAAATGTAAGTGTTTAGGTAATGGGACGAAGAGTGAAGGTTTTTGCGTATATGGGCAGAGAAGAGAAAAGTAGAGGCTTCATTTGATTACAGGGTTAAATGCAGAGAAGGTACAAGATACAAGGAATGAAGAACAATGCTCTGGTTATAATATCTTGACCGATGTTATCAACCTAATCTTGGAAGTACATGTGTCATTGGGAAGGTCAGTAAATGTGCACCTTATGTGCAAGTGGTGGTATCAGTGAAGATCTCATTATGGGAACTTTATTTCGCTAGTTATGCTAGGTTCACACTAGCATTCGGGTCTCTGTCGTTCAGTCCAAATGGGGACCCGAAAGACAGACAGCGTGCCCACTTAAAAACCAATTTCATTAGGGACGTGATCATCATGTAATGCATAGATAGGCTACACTGTGGAGATTATCAGAGGATCATATATATACTGTATATACTATGTGGCCATGAGGAACAAAATACAACTAGAAGAAACTGCGAAATCGCACTGGTCCTGAACACCCATCAAGAAATGCACAGTTTCAGTATGGATAGGTAAAATTTCATCTGCCACATCAGTTATTCATGGGTTATGTGTGAAAACAAAACTGCATACATAAAACATGTATTACATGATACTGCAGGCATGCAAAATTTACATTAGAAATACTTCTTGTAACCTGCATACATTTCTGCAAATGACACACCCCGTGTACCCCATGACCTAAAAGCATAAATATAAGGTTTTCATGAGGTTTTCTATAAAAACTGTCACAACAATAGCAGGAAAAACTTGTCATATAAGTAAATGTATATCTCTCAACAAAGAAGTCTATAAGATACACTGTAGGTGAAAGAGAATGCAACGATGCACGGTCATTAGAAAAGCAAAGCACACCCTCTTTCAATTCTATGGTTGTATATATCGGGAAAAATATTTTATGATTTTTTTTTTTCATATGTAACTTAGCAAACTTAAGTTGTGCTTCCATATTCTTTTAAGAAAGAAGAGTCTTTCTCCTGTCAACCCATCCAAATAAGCCATACTCGTTCAGTCTTTTCTTATTTCTTATTGTACTGTCATGTACTTGATCATTTAAAATGCAAACTGAGGCCTCGAGAATTTTACATGTAGTTCTTGCTTTTTTTGCGATTTTTCTAAGCATCCACTCCTGGAAAGATTTTCGACTATTTTAAATGTTTTCCACTTGTGAATGATCATTCTCATGGTAGAACGATGAACTTCATATTATTTGGAAATGACCTTATAATCCTTCACGGATTATTAAGTAGCAACATTTGCTTCTCTTAGATCATTGCTGATATCTGCCCCCTCCCCTTGACATTGTGTTAATACATGCCTGAATGCTCCAGAGCAGCAAACTTCTAAAACATCTGCTTTCATAGAGGTGGTCACACTTGTTGATGGTCAGTTAATTGATGGCAATTCATTGGCAGCACTTACCTGCAACTTACCTTTTCCTATGGAATTAATAAGGATGTACTTAAATTTTTTTATACATTGCTTCTGCATTTTAGTCAAGTTTTTGTTAAATAATGGTGCAGTGTAATTTGTCATGTGTTGTTGATCTAAGGTATTTACCTAATTTTAAGATCTTCCAGATGTTTTTTTTTTATATCCCAATACTTGAAAACATTCAGTGTCAGCCGAATGAGCTTGTTCAGCTGACAGCTATTCCTTGCAACTTTTCCATACACATATGGTTCAGCCGAGCATAGTTTTTAATGGCAAGAGGGGTGCAAGTCATTGCTAGACTCCTCTGGTGCTGGCTCATGTCTGCAGAGAACAAAAGAATTGGGCCTGTTTAACCTCTTCCCGCTGCAGCCATTTTTCATTGTTGCATTAGTGTTATTTACACCTCTCCTTCCAAAAGCTACAAATGTATGAGGGCTTATTTTTTGTAGGACAAATTGTTCTTCATAATGCTATCATTTAATATTTCGTACCATGTATGGGGAAGCTGGAAAAAATCAGAATGTGGTGGAATTTGAAAAAAACTGCAATTGCGTCATTTTCTTATGTTTTTTTTTTTTTTTTTTACAGTTTTCACTATGTGGTAAAAATGACACATTACCTACCTTCTGTTATGATCACAGCAATACCAAAGCTATATTGTTTTTATATTTTAATAGCTTTACAAAAATGTAAAACTTTGAAAAATACAAACATTTCTTTGAGTTGCCATACTATGACACGGGTAACTTTTCTATATTTACATGTACAGAGCTGTGTAAGGATTCTTTTTTTGCAAGTTGTGTTTTTTATTTATACCATTTTGGGAAATGTCTGATGTTTTTTATCACTTTTTATTCAATATTTTTGGCCTGCAAAATGGTGAAAAAAAAACCCAGCAATTTGGTCATTTTGATTTCTTTCCCGCTAAAGAGTTTACCATAAATATTTTTATAGTTTGGGTATTTTTAGACATGGAGAATATGTGTGTTTATGTTTATTATATGTAATTTTGTATATTTTGTTATATGTAATCTAGGGTGATTAGAATTTTTGTTTTTTTCATATTTTTAAAAACTTATTTTTTATTTTTACTTTTATTTTTAAACCCCCTAGGAGATCTGAATACGCACAGGTTTCCAACAACCTCAGACACATATTGACATAAAAGTACATATAGCACCACTGGACTTCCACATCAGGGGCCTTTCTCCATATCAGATCAGATGGCACATATTAGCAAATGGAACCTCAAAAATGTATAATTTTTAGCCTCACTGACATACACACAGTTTTAGGCTAGGACCCCAAGTAGCGTAAATGCTGCCATTTTGCCACGGTGGTAATGCCGCAGCAAAAACCTTAGCATTTTACAACATCTGCAAAGTGGATGGGATTCTAGCTAATCCCATCCACACTGTTATGAAACAGATGCAGCGTTGAGCTAAGCAGTGAGTCCCAGCACCAGTCAAACCAAATCAAATGGTAAAAACCGTGCTGAACGTCCCGCGCTCTCCCAACCGCACCGAACCCCCACCCCCCAGAGATGTTCACCAGGGCCCCTGATGGTGGAGATGGACTTGGAAGCTTCTGACGGGCAGAGCGGCACGGGATGCACAGCACACCCAGACACAACAGAACAGAAACCGGAATCACCAGTAGTAGCAGGAGTAGGGATGTCAGTCTGCAGAGTAGAAAGCAGCGGATGACGGCAGGCAGTAGATGGCAGCAGAGTTCCAAAGAGTAGTCGTACAGTCTGAGCTATCAGCGTGAGGTTAGCAAAGTACAAAAGGGAAGTCCAAATAGATGTGTCAAACAAGCCGGGTCAGTAACAAGAGTGCAGAGTGGTACCAAATCGGAGTTCAGGAGGACGAAGTCTGAAGGCAAGCCAGGGTTGTTAGCAGGAGAGGAGAACAAGGTACAAAAACGGGAGGCCAGAAGGATTATCAAAACACAGAAGCAGGAGGTCTAGGCAGGAGGTAACAGGACAGGAAATATGCAATGCTTACTACCAGGGGAAACTGAATAGCCAGCGATTACCTGGAGCGGAAGTCCCGAAAATAAAGGTTCCGACCGAGCCCCTGCTCCGGAAGGGAATCCTGTGGCCCGAGCAGGGAAGGACTGGCAACCCCCGCATACCGTCCCGGAGGTTCTGGCTGCCTCCCTAGGGGCCGGAAGGAGCACTTAGAGGAGAGGACTGGCAACCCCTGCATGCCGCCGCGGAGGCTCCGGTCTGGCTCCTTACACACACATTGCAGAAAAAAAATCTGCAGCGGAAATGCTGCGATTTCAAAAACATTTTTGCAAATCGCTGCATGTCAATCATACCTACAGAAACAGTGGCGTTTTCCGTATAGGTATAATAGGGTCAGAAAGTCCGCAGAGGAAAACTCTGTGGACTTTTTGTGAAAAGCGTTGCGGATAAAACCGCAATGTGTTTCCGCCATATTTTTTTCCATAGCGCTTTTTGGCTGTGGCTTGCTACGTGGGGTCTTAGACCAGTTTTCCATAACAACTCCACCATTTTGGCACACAGAAAAGCGCTGCTTTCAGGACTTTTCTCTCTGCATGTTTCGAGTGGAAACTGAGCGGAAACAACACAGACCCCATTATAGTCTATGGGGTCCGCAGGTTTCCCAGTTAAACCACTTTTTTATGCGTATAGGTTTCCGTTCGGGGGGGTCCCCAAGCGGACTCCCCGAACGGAAACCCGAACACAGATGTGAACCGGGCCTTAGCCTAAAAGGGTTATGCCACAAGGAGGTCACCAAATCTCTCTGTCTCAGAAGTTTTTAAGCATGTAGACTCTATATCAAGATCAATGCTGTTAGAAACAATACCTGTCCACACAATGATAAGGTGTGGTCTCCCTGGATTGGTAGACCAAACGTCCCCAATCTGCCATACTGCCTTAAATTGTAATCCTTATTTGCGAATGAGAAATCTCTTGACATCCTCTACTATCCAAGATTATACCATAGGCAAGAGTTATACTCATTCTGTTTTCAGTCTGTTCACTGCAAACATTTTTACTATGAAGTTATCGCTCCCTTTCTTTCCTTCCCCTCCCTCTTACCTTTAACTACCTTGCGTATCACCTCTATTGTTCATATAATCTCATATACATATACTGACTGGTTATTACTGCATTGTTGCGCTTATTCCTGACAGCACCATCTGGACACTCGGACTTTTGGCTACCTTGAACTTTACTTGTTCCATTGTACACCTATTTGACCACTGCTGTATTGTTTTGCTTAATAAACCTGTATTTTAATTTGTCATTTAATACCACAAAGCATATTTATCCTCTGTCCTTTAGCCTCGTCGATCCTGAGAATTTTTGGCTGCTGCTCGCTATGTGGGGCCTAAGCCTAAGTGTTTACACTTCTTAATTCCTACAATCAAAAATATTTAATAAGGTTTTACTACAAATTACTTATAAAGTGACATAAAACAATGTCACGTTAAATATATAATTGAACTAAATTACACATAGGAAACAATTTCTTGATATAGCATTATATACTGTATGCTAGTTATCTACTCTCTTGTAACCATCCCCAGAAGCATGGAAGAGGAAGCAAACCATGTGCTCATGTGAAGATCAACGGAGCAAAGACTCCCCAACATTGGTGTATACAACTTATATAACGTTATAACTGATCACTTTTACATTATATCCGGCTAATGTCAGGACAAAAGACTTTCCCAGACTGAACATATACCTTCAGCGGCTCATATTTCTTCACATCTTGTATCCGTAGAGGCTAGGGGTTATGGCTAATGGCTATGTAATAGACTTGTGAAGTACTCAGTCTTCTGGAGATTATTACCTCCATGTTTATTGTGCCAACTATCCCCTTTAGTCCTTTGTAAAATACCTCCAGTGTACCAAAGAACCATACAACTCACTGTGTGAACGTTACAGAACATCTGCATGACTTATCAGCATAACCCATTTAAAGGGGTTGTACAGGATCTGAAGATATTTGATCTGCTGGGGTCTGACACTCGAACCCTGCAATGATCTGCTGATGCAGCCACCAGAAGCCATATACTAAGTATATTGCTGGAAACAGTCCTGCTCCTATTCAAGTGAATAGGAGCGGGGCTGCATTTCTAGGCGCCACCAATACAGAGTACGGCACTCTGAATTTTAATACAGAAGGCAATGACTCTAGTCTTTAAAGCCCGTCCCCCTGACAATACAGTGATATCAGTAGCCAACACTATTTGTGCAATGGGAGAACTTACAGAGAAAACTGCAGAATTGTGTATAATGGTATATAACATGCCGTATCTCATAGGGCTTGAAAGGTCCTCTTTAACATGCACCTATAGGCACATTTATCCTTATTTATTCAACCAGGAAGCTTTCTGTTATTCCTGTGAATGTATTTTTATGTAGTAAACGATTATCCATTTGACCATAATATTCATCACAGAAGGTATGAAAAATCACAGAGCATTAGATAAAGTGTGATAAAGGACAGATAGTAGGTCTGTGTGTAGCTGGGGAAAGTGCAGCTCCTCCGTTACTCATTCCCTTCACATCACACATAATCTCTAAGTAAATGCCACGTGTGCTTATTGTGCTGCAGCCAGATGAAAAGTGCTGAGCTCACCTCCCCCTACAATGTGTGTATCATACACGTGTATATCTGCTCCCTGCCCTACTCATAAGGAAAATCAATACTAGAAATGTGACTAATACAGCATGGGGCGGACAACAAAGCCAACCACACCGCCCCTAATACAAGTCCAAGTGATCAGTTCACATGCAGAGCTAACCAATGGTTCTTGTGCAAGCGAACTACTTTCCTGAGACATGTAGTCCCAAGACAGCAGACAGTTCACAGGTGGTCTACATATCACATTACCCCCTTTTAGCATATATAAACTAGTTTTTTTTCCCTTGAAGAATACTCGATTCCTGATGCCTAAGCCTTATGGGGGTTTTCCCACAATAGATATTTATAACATATCCACAGTATATGCTATTGAGGAAAAGGGGATTCGGTGGCTGGACGCCACATCCAGGTGGAGACTGAATGAAGAGGTGGCTAGTTCTATTCACTTTCCTCTAGGATGCATATATTCCTCCAAAAAGTGGGAATTCCCAAGGTGGGACCACCACCTATACAACACTTATGGAAGACATCTTATGGAAATTCCTTAAGTGTCAAATGTGGGAAAACTTCTTAAGGCTAAGGCCCTACGTAGTGAGCCACAGCCTGAAAACTGCTGCGGAGAAGACGGCGGCGAAAACGCATCGCAGTTTTTTCAGGAGCGTTTTTCACAGAAAATCCTCAGAGTTTTCCTCTGTGGACTTTCTGTCTCTATTATACCTATACAGAAAACACCAGTGTTTCTGTAGGTATAATTGGCATGCGGCGATTTGCTATAACGATGATTTTTTTCTGCAATGTGGGGACCTGCCTTAGGCTGGGGTCACATGAGATAAATGCCATGGCGTCCTCTGCAAACCACAGTGGCACAGACCACCCAAAATTGTCATACATTCCCCACTATCTTACGGACATCCTGATCTCCCATGACCATTTCAATACTCATCAGTGCAAACCAGATAAGTACTACTGACCCCTTCTCTGATACTCCAGCATTGAAACTAGACCTTGATCCTAAATATACGTTCCTAGTTGCAAAATGTACTATTGGAACATACTCCCATTCATATTGGTAGGTACAACATTTTCTACGTAATGGTTGTTATTGTTCTCATATGAAAAATTTGAAAATACCAATAAAAACAAGTTAAAAAAAAAAATCTCCAGCCCATCAGCATAAAAAAAAAGTTATGGGAAAGGCCATAAATACTTCTAGGTTTTATAGACTTATAAAACCAAGACTCTTCTCTTGCTCCGCTATGAGTATGCAGTAACAATGCAGGCTACCACATGACTCCCACAGTTACATAAATACGATAGGTGCATACAGATAAGCCTTATTATACAATGTGAATGATGCTGGTTGTATTACTATACAATCTTTAGTAAATCAGAAAATAAATCATCTATCTACTGTATGATGTGCTCAGCAAAGAAGGTTATTGAGTTGTCCATTATAGACAGAATGTCCTCCATGGTAACATAATCTATCTACGTCTGCACAGGCACTGAACAGCAGCCAAGCCCACTCATCCCCTTTAAGCTTCCTTCACAAACACTTTCTCTTTTGTATTTTAAAAAAAAAAAATGTATTTCACGTGCTCTTTTTTTTGGGTGGTGTTTTGTTATTCATACATTTTCGACATGTCTTTTTTATGTGTTTTCTTCAATCTTATAGATACACCTGGGGCAGATTTATTAAGACTCGCATTTTGTACATCAGTCCTAATATAAGCCTCAACTGGCGAAAGTCATGCCTGAATTATCAAGAAGCTCCAGTCTCTTAATACATGAGGCCCACACCCGTGTTCCAAAATGGAAGTCTACGCCAGTCAGGAATTGATGTAGAATTCCTGTATAAGGCTAAAGCCCCACAGCAAAAAAATTTCTGTGAGAGAAAGTGCGGCGGCAATGCATTGTGGTTTTTCCTGAAGCGCTTTTCACAGAAAGTTCACAGAGGTTTCCTCTGCAGACTTTCTGCTTCAGTTAAACCTACAGGGACACTGCCGGCGTTTCTGTAGATATAATTGACATGCTGCGATTTCCAAAACCACAATGGTTTTGGAAATCGCAGTGTGTCCGGTGCGGTTATTTTCCCGTATACTGGGCATGGGATTTGCTATAATTCCATCCACTTTGCTGTTACTGTAAAACGCTGCAGTTTTTCGTGGGGCCCAGACCTAACTCACACCAGAAAACCATCATGACTTATAATAAATATGTCGGGCCAAGGTGTCCACCACCCCCGCCCGCTTCTTCCACATTTGTGAAGAGTGGCACAGACGAGGCACAGACGTAAGGCCATTTCTTGCGCCAAAGATCCCCACATTTTCAAACATCTATGCCATAAAACAGCATAGCTGCATTGATAAATTTCTCCCAATCTTTGTAATTTGTTTCCCATTTAACGGCATGTTCACACTGTGTTTTTTGGCAAAATGCTTGTCTGAAAAATCCAATGAGTATTTTGCCTGTAGAACCCAAGACAGAAAGCCAAGGATGTTCTGTTTTCTATGGACAGAACCCTTATATGCGGGTTCAGACCTCCATTTTTCTGACAAATTCCTGTTACTCAGAAAAAAAAACAAAAGGAAGCACGCTGTATGTTTTTTTGTATAAAACACACTCATTCAATTCAATGGCTTGTGAAACTCAATGACAGCACACGGAGGCCACCCGTGTCCACTTCCTTTTTCACATACTGTTCCTACGGAAAGCTCCGAAACTTACATTTATCGAATGACCTTGGCAATGGACTGAGCCAAAATGAACTTCCTTCCTATTTTTAAAACAGATGTGAAAACCAATAAAGATAATGATAGAAAATCAGATAAAAAACAGATAAAAAGCGGACATTTTAATGGATAAAAATCTGATATGGACATTTGATAAAGGACCTTTCACCGCCTCCTCCTCTTCTTCGTATCTTTTATGGTTCAATCAGCGAGGCAAGGCAGTTACACCTATTTGGAGAGGTAGACAGAGGTACGCGCAACGGAACTTAAACTTATTCAATACCACAAGTAAAAAAAAAGAAAAGTTAATAAATAACATAAAAATATGGTGTGCTCAACGGAGCACAACAAGCTAAATCATGTCTAAGGACAAAGAGAGAGAAGGGAGCAAGAGTGGGAGAAATTAAAAAAAACTGAGAGAGTAGAAAGAAGGAGGGATTAGGGGTAGGTTGGGGGGATATGGGTATAGGGGAGGTCTAGGGGGTTCAAGGGTTCCACTGGTACATCTAATTAGCGACTAGTCGTATAGCAGCAGACCCAATAATCCAGGCTTCCATGGATGCTGAAAACCCAAAGGCATTCCATGGCCTCCAAGTTGTGCAAAATGTATTGTGTTCACCCTCGTCCCAAGATGCCTCCATCCACATAAACCAGCTCAGGGCAATCTGGGGTTTCCAGAGTCGATGATTTGGCACATAGCCATAATGCGTCATAACAGGCTCTTTTTTCATTGTTCCCCTGATTCTGGCGCAATTGGAGTTTTCGCTCTCGCCCCCACCATTCCTGAGCAATCAGTGCAGTTAGTTTCAGCACCCAATATGCTTATTAGACTCTTTATTTTCAGGTTGGCGGTTCTTGTATGTCTACGCCAGTCTAGGACCTCCCACCTGACAGTAGAGAGCATAATTATCATATTGGGTGCTTCAACTAAATAATGATTGCTCAGTAGTGGTGGGTGCTAAAGAAAAAATCCAATCACACCAAAATCAGTGTATGAGCACATATTACAGAATGAAAAGAGCCTGATCCTCTGAGAGGCTAATGTGAATGAGTCCTGATCCATATTCTGTCCACTTGAATACAATCTATTGTTCTCTGATATCAGCCAAACTGGCAGAGACTGAAATGTTCTTCAATGAATGTGATTACTGACAGAAATTTTAAAGAAATGTCAGCCCTTAGGAGTGTCTCATACATCTATCTCCATTTCTGAGCAACCATGTACGTAGAAATTCGTGCCAACTTTAAGTTTAGTGCTCCTTTAAGAGGTGCTGCAGCAGCAAAGGAGCAGGTTTAGACCAGGTCATCACAGACTGCTCCTCCTCCACAACATGCCGGAGTGGTAATAATAAGCAAGGAGAACACAAGTATGTAAAGCAGATGAGCAGAGAGACATGGGCGGCACACCCGCCTCAGCCCTGCAGAGCCTGCCCCTCCCTGACACCCGCAGCTGGAGGAGGGGTAACACACTGCCTACTCCATAGGATGGAGCAGAAATCCGGGTGTTGCTTCCGTGTGTGTGTCCTGACAACCCCTCCTACCTCAGAGGAAGAGGCCCGGCCGGGGATTACTGTGTGACTGGATGGACGGAGACTGCCCTTACCTGCTGCTGCCATAGTCAGGACGCGGCTCTGCAGGGATGCCCGGTACAGTCAGCAGCTGACACCGCTGCCGGGGGCTTCTGTGCTTATAATGTGCGCTGGCCAGTAGGAGGCGCTGTGTATAGCCAGGCGGTGCCATTCAATGAGGAGTATACACATGTCATTACACTGAGCGGCAGCTGGAAGTTTGAGCTCTGCACCTGCAGAACCATAGGTGACCTAAGTGCAGAGCAGTGTGAGTGTGTGCTGCACTGACAGGAGGAGTAGTAGTACTGTATGTGCTGACTGTGCAGGATTCCCTCATGGCTGCCCCCAAGCTCCTGTGTCTCCCCCTCCTGTCATTGCTTGCTCTGCTGCTTGCTTACTGGTTTCGCCATGTGGAAAAGGATAACCTGCAGGACCGCCTGGATACAGTGCTGACATCTCTTCTCCGGGCAGAGCAAAAAGTTGGTTTGGACCTGGATCGACCACCTCGTATAGCAATTGGTGAGTACAGTATAATATATATTATATATATATATATATATATATATATATATATGTGTGTACTGAAGTGGTTCCAGCACTACTGACAGGGTACTTACTATTTTCAGGATAAAATAAAAAATATTCGTTTATGATGGACATAGGTGTGTGATACTTTTTTCCATTTACAGCTGCTTGTGTTCTGATAGTATACAACTATTGCTATTCATGCAGTTTTCCTCAGTACTGCTTTATCAATGGTTACATCATTTAGGGTATATTCACACTGGACTGATATACTACAGATGGCCTAGTCCGGTGTCTCGGAGAACTGCTTGAGTATGGTGGCAAGAAGTAACTCTGAAAAAGGCCATGGCTTCACGGCATTGTCGGACTGGCCAACCAAAGTACCAAAGGATCCACTGATGGGTTCAGGTGCTAACACAATAATGGTCCAGCAAAAGACACCCATATTTGAAGGGTACTAAGGTCTATTTCCTAGGGATTGTTGGAGGGGGGGTGGGCCCAAAGAATATCAGTCTGACACTTCTTCACATATGCGAGTTGCCGTAGTAGTATCAGAGGGGGGGGCACTTGCACACAGATTTGTATAATTTGCGCAAAATTCGGCTCAGTGTTTGTGGTCTGTGTGTCTTCAGCATCAGTGCCATATGTCCACAAAAACGTTCAGCATTGCATCAGTGTGTCATTTTGTATGTGCGGATCTGCAATCGGATGTCACACGGATTACATACTTGTGATGTATGTTGTTTTCTGTGTCCCATAGGTTCCTATGGGCTAGTCTGAGCAGAATAGGACATGCTCTAAGTTTTGTGGCACAGACTCACAGCCTACACATGGACTAGTGGAAAACACGGGCCCGTTGAAATGAATGGGTCAGTATGCTAGCTAGGAAGAACAAAGATAACACACTGAAATAGCACACGGTCATGTGCATGAGGCCTAAATCACAGATGTCTGACATTGCAAGACCATAAAGTTGGGTTAGAGACTGTATGGTAGTGTGAGTGCACTTGTGTGGTTATTGGATGTAAGATGATATGTTAGAGCCTTAGCCCAAAAATATTATCTTTATTTGTATAACACAAACATATTCACAGCACTTTACAAATCAGAGTATACATGTACAGATAAAATCAGACATTACAGAGGCTTCTATACACATCTGTATTTTACATATATATAGTCCATGTTTTTCATTTGGATCCATTCATTTCAAGCCATTCATTCGCACTTTTTTCACTGATGTGAAATACAGATCAACCATGGAGGAGCACTTAAACAAGGATTGTGTGCTACTTGTGATTTACACAAACATCATACATCCGTAAAATGCAAAGGTGTAAATAAGCACTAACAGAGTAACAATAGGAGTGAGTACATCGGTGTAGTATTACACAGAAAAACTCCTTATGTAATAAAGTGTTCCTAGCCGTGATTCAAGAGCTCGTGCTATAGGTATTACTATAGCTGATTGTGAAAACTCACACTTCGCCTATAGTATATACATATGTGTCCTTTATGGAAGGCATTGGTCATTTGCTATACTGCAAACATATACAGTAATCAATGCGCAACATAACAAGGGAGGGTTCAGAGGTCCAAATCACTGAAAACCGGTGGTGGGGGAGGAACTACTGAGTCATAGAGAGAAATGCTTTATCACTAAAGGAATTATTTCTCTGTGCTCAGCATTAAAGTTGTATTCTGGTCACAATAAGTTATCACCTACATAATAGTCCAACCACTGGGGAGGGGTCCCCATCCCCCATCCATAAGACTGCAGCCTGGAGGAATTGAAAGAAAAGGCAGTCAAGCATGTGCACTGCCATGACATGTTTCGCAGATAGCGTATATATCCATTAATTTCTGTGTCTTCATTCTGACTTTTTTTTTGTGTGGATGCACCACATCAATAAAAGTCTGAGTCCATGGAAAAAAAAAAAACTTTCATATGTCATTTATTTTGCACGGACCCAGAGACATTGAAAACTACAGATAAATATTAAAAAAAAAAAAAAAAAAAATCATTTTTTAACAGTGACGCACCTGCAGTGTTTGTGAAGGCAGAATAGGATGTGTAGTTTTACAGAGTAGCCATTTATGTCTATGTATGAATAAAAATAATACAATATAGATTTTTCAGTAATGTTAAAATCTAAAGAGGACAAGGGATGTGTTTGTCAGTTGTCACTGGGCTAGTATACATAAACCATAACCTCAGTTCTTGCTTATCAAGTTTGGTGTGTTTCTCAGTATCACTTCATTTCCATATGCAGTTCCAGTACATCTACTGTATAATCCCAGCTCTTATGTAATGTGTTAAGAAATGACTTTGCCATCTATACTCCTCAGTTCCTTAGTCATTCACATGGACACTGATCAAAATTTTGTCAGTCCAAAAACATACAGATCAGGAGTTCAGTATTTGCCCACAGTTTGGCGTCACACTTTGATCCTTTTGCAGCACATCTGTAGGAGACATTTGGTCATCAGAATATTTTTATGTAGCGTGTCCAAGGTTGCAGACCTTTTCACAGTTCACATCAGCCAAATTTAGCCTTTCCAAAAACTTTCAGCTTGTTTGATACTTTTAGCCACTGGTTGTATGACATGACCGGCTGAACTGGGACAATCATTTCCCAGTTGATGTTGATGGTGGGATTGTTCATCCGAGCAATCCCACCAGAATGGCTGCATGCCGGGCTCTCAGTACCTGCCATTTGTGGCCAGCTATTATTTGGGTTGCTTTCTTCAGACAGCCCTTATTTATATGCCAGTGTGGTATGTAGGGTCTCCTATTGAGGTTTATATCTTCTATCCTATAAGAGGAAATCCACTTCAGAGTAGGGCTCTAACTCTGGCACCCTTTCATCCAATCTCTGAAATAATATTGATAGATCTGTTGTATGAATGTGCACATTAGTCATATGTTCATTCATGGACCCCTTCTGACATGTCTATGATATGAAGACACAAACACAGAAGAAAGAAAATGAACACAAGACAAAGCTTATTAAACAGATACAAAACTCACACTTAAAAATAACATAAAAGAACAAAGGGCTAATTGACATATAAGCCGTAGGGCAGAAACTACCTGGAACAGCCTCAATATAATCAGATATGATGCTATATTATTGGCGTGCACATAAAAAATATAAATATACTGCAAAATACACTTTGTCAATAAATATAATGTATCAAAATATATACACCAAAATAAATGTCAAAATATAACATTCATATGGCATGTGCTGTGTGCATGTTATCGATGCATCTGAGTGATGATGGGATCATTTGTAGGAACAATCCCACCATTAACAACTAAACTGATCCTAATCCAGGTGCAGTTTAGTTGTCAGAGTGCCTGTTCAAGTTGGCAAGTGCTTGGCCAAAAGTGAGCGATCATATCAAACTCTGGTATTTTCAGCTGACGACCGACCAAAAATATCCAGCATAACCGATCTGTTTTTGGCAGCCTAAAGTCTGCCATCAGTCTGCAGGAGCAAACATTTGCGGCATCTACATAGTCAACCATTAGCTGGAAGTGGCCATTTTGGGAAACGAAAATCTGATGTGCATGGCCAGCTTTAGGGGTGAGAACGTGGTGGTTTGTGTGCCGCATGAGGCTCAGGTTATATTACTGCTGGTAGGCCTGCATAATGAAAGAACTCTAGCGGTAAAGATTTACTTAAAATGCATAGATTGCACCAAGTCAGTGGGATCTACAGTACAGACCAAAAGTTTGGACACACCTTCTCATTCCAAGAGTTTTCTATATTTTCATGACTATAAAAATTGTAGATTCACACTGAAGGCATCAAAACTATGAATTAACACATGTGGAATTATATACTTAACAAAAAAGTGTGAAACAACTGAAAATATGTCTTATATTCTAGGTTCTTCAAAGTAGCCACCTTTTGCTTTGATTACTGCTTTGCACACTCTTGGCATTCTCTTGATGAGCTTCAAGAGGTAGTCATCTGAAATGGTTTTCACTTCACAGGTGTGCCCTGTCAGGTTTAATAAGTGGGATTTCTTGGCTTATAAATGGGGTTGGGACCATCAGTTGTGTTGTTCAGAAGTCAGGTGGATACACAGCTGATAGTCCTACTGAATGGAGTGTTAGGAGTTGGATTATGGCAAGAAAAAAGCAGCTAAGTAAAGAAAAACGAGTGGCCATCATTTCTTTAAGAAATGAAGGTCAGTCAGTCCGAAAAATTGGGAAAACTTTGAAAGTGTCCCCAAGTGCAGTGGCCAAAACCATCAAGCACTACAAAGAAACTGGCTCACATGAGGACCGCCCCAGGAAAGCAAGACCAAGAGTCACCTCTGCTGCGGAGGATAAGTTCATCCGAGTCACCAGCCTCAGAAATCGCAGGTTAACAGCAGCTCAGATTAGAGACCAGGTCAATGCCACACAGAGTTCTAGCAGCAGACACATCTCTACAACAACTGTTAAGAGGAGACTGTGTGCAGCAGGCCTTCATGGTAAAATACAGTCATATGAAAAAGTTTGGGCACCCCTATTAATCTTAATCATTTTTAGTTCTAAATATTTGGGTGTTTGCAACAGTCATTTCAATTTGATATATCTAATAACTGATGGACACAGTAATATTTCAGGATTGAAATGAGGTTTATTGTACTAACAGAAAATGTGCAATATGCATTAAACCAAAATTTGACCAGTGCAAAAGTATGGGCACCTCAACAGAAAAGTGACATTAATATTTAGTAGATCCTCCTTTTGCTAAAATAACAGCCTCTAGTCGCTTCCTGTAGCTTTTAATCAGTTCCTGGATCCTGGATGAAGGTATTTTTGACCATTCCTCTTTACAAAACAATTCCAGTTCAGTTAAGTTTGATGGTCGCCGAGCATGGACAGCCCGCTTCAAATTATCCCATAGATGTTCAATGATATTCAGGTCTGGGGACTGGGATGGCCATTCCAGAACATTGTAATTGTTCCTCTGCATGAATGCCTGAGTAGATTTGGAGCTGTGTTTTGGATCATTGTCTTGCTGAAATATCCATCCCCGGCGTAACTTCAAATTTGTCACTGATTCTTGTACATTATTCTCAAGAATCTGCTGATACTGAGTTGAATCCATGCGACCCTCAACTTTAACAAGATTCCCGGTGCCGGCATTGGCCACACAGCCCCAAAGCATGATGGAACCTCCACCAAATTTTACAGTGGGTAGCAAGTGTTTTCCTCGGAATGCTGTGTTTTTTTGACGCCATGCATAACGCCTTTTTGTATGACCAAACAACTCAATCTTTGTTTCATCAGTCCACAGGACCTTCTTCCAAAATGAAGCTGGCTTGTCCAAATGTGCTTTTGCATACCTCAGGCGACTCTGTTTGTGGCGTGCTTTCAGAAACGGCTTCTTTCGCATCACTCTCCCATACAGCTTCTCCTTGTGCAAAGTGTGCTGTATTGTTGACCGATGCACAGTGACACCATCTGCAGCAAGATGATGCTGCAGCTCTTTGGAGGTGGTCTGTGGATTGTCCTTGACTGTTCTCACCATTCTTCTTCTCTGCCTTTCTGATATTTTTCTTGGCCTGCCACTTCTGGGCTTAACAAGAACTGTCCCTGTGGTCTTCCATTCCCTTACTATGTTCCTCACAGTGGAAACTGACAGGTTAAATCCCTGAGACAACTTTTTGTATCCTTCCCCTGAACAACTATGTTGAACAATCTTTGTTTTCAGATCATTTGAGAGTTGTTTTGAGGAGCCCATGATGCCACTCTTCAGAGGAGATTCAAATAGGAGAACAACTTGCAATTGGCCACCTTAAATACCTTTTCTCATGATTGGATACACCTGGCTATGAAGTTCAAAGCTCAGTGAGGTTACAAAACCAATTTTGTGCTTTAGTAAGTCAGTAAAAAGTAGTTAGGAGTATTCAAATCAATAAAATGATAAGGGTACCCAAATTTTTGCACCGGTCAAATTTTGGTTTAATGCATATTGCACATTTTCTGTTAGTACAATAAACCTCATTTCAATCCTGAAATATTACTGTGTCCATCAGTTATTAGATATATCAAATTGAAATGGCTGTTGCAAACACCCAACTATTTAGAACTAAAAATGATTAAGATTAATAGGGGTGCCCAAACTTTTTCATATGACTGTAGCTGCTAGGAAACCACTGCTAAGGACAGGCAGCAAGCAGAAGAGACTTGTTTGGGCTAAAGAACACAAGGAATGGACATTAGACCTGTGGAAATCTGCTTTGGTCTGATGAGTCCAAATTTGAGATCTTTGGTTCCAACCACCATGTCTTTGTGCGACACAGAAAAGGTGAACGAATGGACTCTACATGCCTGGTTCCCACCGTGAAGCATGGAGGAGGAGGTGTGATGGTGTGGGGGTTCTTTGCTGGTGACACTGTTGGGGATTTATTCAAAATTGAAGGAATACTGAACCAGCATGGTTACCACAGCATCTTGCAGCGGCATGCTATTCCATCCGGTTTGCGTTTAGTTGGACCATCATTTATTTTTCAACAGGACAATGACCCCAAACACACCTCCAGACTGTGTAAGGGCTATTTGACCAAGAAGGAGAGTGATGGGGTGCTACGCCAGATGACCTGGCCTCCACAGTCACCAGACCTGAACCCAATCGAGATGGTTTGGGGTGAGCTGGACCGCAGAGTGAAGGCAAAAGGGCCAACAAGTGCTAAGCATCTCTGGGAACTCCTTCAAGACTGTTGGAAGACCATTTCAGGTGACTACCTCTTGAAGCTCATCAAGAGAATGCCAAGAGTGTGCAAAACAGTAATCAAAGCAAAAGGTGGCTACTTTGAAGAACCTAGAATATAAGACATATTTTCAGTTGTTTCACACTTTTTTGTTAAGTATATAATTCCACATGTGTTAATTCATAGTTTTGATGCCTTCAGTGTGAATCTACAATTTTTATAGTCATGAAAATACAGAAAACTCTTGGAATGAGAAGGTGTGTCCAAACCTTTGGTCTGTACTGTATATAAACAGTGACTGTTATTCAGTTTTTGTCTGCTTGAAGATCCAGTCAGGCAGCTTTTTGTTGCTTTAGGGATTTGTTTCCTTAACCGTCCAACCTAGAATGTTTACTCAAGTAGACAATGGATTCATCTAATTCTCCGTAATTCGCCACTTGTTTCATACCTGCATGCTTTATAGCAGGCAAAAGGTATTTTAGTTTCAAAGTAATCTATAAAACACCTACAAAACAATAAGCATGCAATACAGTCATAACATATCTTAAAGGATAAGGAGAGAACATATACTTATACTGTATATACATATAGTTTCATGGAAATGTATTTCAAAGTCAGGTGACCTTATCTAAATAACTTACAAGTCAGCTTTATCATCTTGTTTTCTCATCGTGCCATTTTCTTAACCCTCGTCCGGCTGAGTAGGTACAATTGTACCTATTCCTATGCAGTCTGTAATGTTGTAAAATTATGCAGCCTGACGAGGGTTAAATGTTTGCTTGTTCCCAATAAATCACTTTCTGTTCTTTACAAATGTCTCTGAAAAACTTTCTTTTGCTCTGTGCAGGTTTTGGAGGTTGCCTTGACATCATAGTAGACGGAGTGGCGTTAATGCAGGAGGCAGCCATAGAACCGAGCTACAACCCTATCCACCACAACTTTATAGAGACAGAAACACAACTGGCTGAGAGCTTTGCATACTTTTTTCCTCCAGGCGCTGCTTCAGAGTAAGTAACTTTTCCCCTCCAGCGCCTTCCGCAGAGAACAAGAGAAATGAAGATCCCGAGTGCCCCATGCGAATGGCGCAGCAGTGGGCATGCATGGCCAACACTTTGTTTACTGACTTATTGAGATTGCTGAATATAATGTTCTGTCAGTCTGGCAGAAGTAAATGAGCAGTAGCCATGCATGTACCGCAACGCTCCATTCACATGGAGCCTTAAGGGACACTGAGAGCTGAGCTGCAGTAATGGCACCCTGCCACTATACAGGGCATGAAGCGATCTGTCTCTGCATACGTGCACCATACAGTACTGGGACTGAATGCACCCCTGAATAGGGCAGGGTTTGCTGTCTCCTCAAATGATCAGATACTTTGTCCTCCATCGTAAAAACAGTCAGCTGCTCTCCACTTTGGCTAGAAGAGGATAATCCATCTAGGGGTTGTGCTCATGAAACAACATATTTAACTATATTATGTCATCTTACATCTAAACAGGCGATACGTGTCCAATGAGACCTTGTTTAGAAAACTTGTAGATGCATCAAAAAGACTTTCAGAAATGCGCTGGGCTCTTGGTGGGAATGCTCCAGTTATGGCCAATCGCTTAGCTGCTGAAGGATGTGACGTTCTCCTTGGGGGCCGTCTGAGTACCGAAGAAATTAGTGTCTTGTCTGAACGTATTACAGGTAAGATCCCATGAAAAATAATAATTCAGTGTATTATCAACATAAACCAATAGTGATAATTGTTATAAGCAGAAGATTGTAAAAAATAAAAGCGCGCGGAGATCTGTTATGGCTCCACTTCTATCCATTAAAGAACAGTCACAAGTGGAAACCTTGACAGTTATGTGAACATGTGAACAGAGCCTTAAAGGCAATGCTCACCTTTTTGTACACCTTTTTTTTTTTTTTTTTTTTTTTTTACAATCATAATAGGTCCAAGACTCCATACTGAATAGTTTTACTATGTATCTTGCATATTACAAGGTGGTGCTTACATATATTTTTCATTAGACACAATATATCCATTGTGTAAGCAGTACACTTCCCTCTAGTGTAGGCTGTAGTGAGCCAGGAACAGCATCACTCCTGTCTTTGAGTAGAGTGTGTATTGCAGCTCGGCTCCCTCGAGCTCAATAGACCTACCATATCACATGATTTTTGGATATTTGAAACACCATTTTTTGGGGGGGGGAAATTGCAACCCTGTTTTAATCTACGACAACCCTTCATTGATGGAACCCATTACAGGAAACGAGAAAGATAAATAGGATTTCAACATACCTGGTCAGGGCTAATTTAGCCATAGCGCAAAGGGTGCACCTACACAGGGCCCTATGGTAGTGGAGGGCCCCCTCAGCTGACCTGGACAGTCTTATATTTTGGGTGCTGTCCCACTGTTCTGTGCAACAGGTAGCGATTTCAACTCTATCTGCATCCAAACTGGAGCCATCACTGCAGCTATGGCTTTCAGGCCATGGGAGCGGGGTTAGGTAAGGGTGGGTTCACACCTGCGCTTCAGTCCGTCCGCTGCCAATCCGAGTGAAAATATCGGGGAACGGGATTGGCATCGGATACCAACAGGTTAGCGACGCATTGGTTAAAAACCCATTCATTTGAATGGGTTTTTAAAGCAATGCGTGGGTGTGCGCTTACACCCTCTGCTCTGCGAAGCCGTTTTTTTTTTCGTCGGACATGCAGGACTTCGTGTCCAACGAAAAAAAAACGGCTTTGCAGAGCAGAGGGTGTAAGCGCACCACCTGCGTATTGTTTTAAAAACCCATTCAAATGAATGGGTTTTTAACCAATGCGTCGCTAACCTGTCGGTATCCGATGCCAATCCCGTTCCCCGAGATTTTCACTCGGATTGGCAGCGGACGGACTGAAGCGCAGGTGTGAACCCACCCTAAGTATAACTTTTTTTTTTTTTTTTTTTTTTTTATCTTGTTTGTAATATATTGATTAAATGGTCACATAGGGGACATTATGTGGGGGCCACGAGTGAGGACATTTATTTATGTGAGAGGGTTCACTAATGTGTTAAAAGGCCTTGTACCTAGTCCTTTGTTCCTCCCGGAAATAATCAGCTGCCAGAACTGTTTGGCAGTGGTTTATCTCCCTATGCATGCTCAGCTGGTTTAAGCATACATGTTTATGAAGAAGATAAGATAGATGTTGGCCCAACTATATGCTTATGTGTACAGTATGGTCAACATTAGATACAGTATGTCAAGACCTGCGGGTGTTCCTGTTTTTTTTAATAATATTATTCTTCATTCATAATTTTTCCCCTGACTGGTGATTGCTAGGTAGCAAGTAATTTGTAATGTCGGGGACACACAGGGAGTGATCGCAGCTATATAACATACCAGCATTGTAGATGAGATTTCTACAAGTCTCTTCCACATTCTTCAACTAACACCCCCAGCACTGCAGTTGACCATCTGAATTATTTTGGCGGATTTCAATTGTGGCATTCAGCCTTGGGAGACCTGCAATGATTCTTCCAGGTGTGCAGCAATGACAAACTTTTTTTTCTTATTTATTTTGAGTGATTTTTGCTGATGTGACTTGTAGGGGGACTCACCTCTGAAGTTCCCTGATAGAATAAGATGATACAGCTGTCCATTATTTTTTTTTATTTTTTATTTATTTATTTATTTTAGCCTTTTGAATATTCTCAGTGTCTTTTGCTAAGCAGACGTACCATAGAAACTTTATATAGTGTATGTACAGTAAATTTTATATATACCGGTACATCCAAGAATTACGAAGCAGCAATCTAATACATAGTATGCCAAGACATTTGACATATGTACATGCTGAGTGAATAAATGTCACATCTATTGGCTCATCACGTGTATGATTGTTGCTTCATAATTTTTGGATATTTATGTTAAATGTGGACCCTGAGGCTCAGGCTCCACGTTGTGGAAACACTGCTTTTTATTGTTGAAGATTCTGCTGGGAATGGAAAATATATAAGAAGTTTTTATACTTCTACCTTCTGCTCAATCCACTCCATCCACCACAGCAAAATCTGCAACAAAAAAAGGTGCGTTTCTGCATCGTGGGGCCTTAGCCTGAGGCTAGGGTCGCACATTGCGAATATGCAGCGTTTTGGCCACGGCAAAAAATGCCGCGTATTACAGTACCTGTAAAGTAGATGGGATTCTGGCTAATCCCATCCACACATTGCAAAAAAAACCAAAACTCTGCAGCGGAAATGCTGCGATTTAAAAAACTGTCGCGTTGGCAGTTTCCACTGAAACGTTCATTCATTTCAGTAATTCAATTCATAATCAGCGTCTTCCATGATTGTGTGTCCTACTGAACCAGACTGAGGGACCATTTAAAGGCTTAGGAAACCTTGGCAGGTGACACACTGAATTTACAATACTGAACTTTTTTACAATATTCTAATTTTCTTAGATTTTAGTTTTCATTACCTGTAATCCATAATCAACATTTACAGAAATAAAACACTTGAAATAGAACACTCTGTGTGTAAAGAATCTAGAAAATATAGGAGGTCACTTTTTTAATTAAATTACTGAAAGAAATAAACGTTTCAAAGATATTCTAATTTATTGAGCTGCACCTTTAGGTATAATGGGGACAGAAAGTCCGCAGAGGAAAACTCTATAGACTTTCTGTGGAAAAAAATGCGATGCATTTCCGCTGCGGTCTTTTCAGCGCCGCTTTTTTGCTGCAGCTTACTGCGTGGGGCCTTAGCCTAAGAAGACAGTCTGTAAGAACTTAAACTAGTGTCTATTGGGTTTTAAGGTTAAGTGTAGCGAGCCGCAGCTGAAAAGTGCTGTAGAAAAGACCACAGCGCTTTTCACAGAAAGTCCACGCATTTCTGTAGGTATAATTGACATGCTGTGATTTACAAAAACGCATTTCTGCTATGGATATTTTTCTGCAATATGTGGACAGGATTAGTCAGAATGGCTGCCCTAATTTGTGTGACTGTGTGTATATAATATAATTCATATATGGGATTTTCCCATATACAACTTATTACCTGTCTTTGGGGATTTGAACTCTGGATCTCCATCAGTGATTGGCCAGAATGAGGACTCTAAGTCATGGGGCATGGGACTAAATTACCTAGAATTGCAATTTACAGCATGATTCTCAGTGAGAAAACCACAACAACAATCTGTAGCAAACATGCCATGTGGACTGACTTCTTTTAGACATTAATTACTTTCCTTATTCGCAGTTGCTGGCGAGCCACTAACAGATGCCGACATTCACCTCATAATGGAATATCCAACTGGAGCTAAATGGGGAAATCACATATCGCGTCGTGCCAACAGGTGACCATATACCACATTTATATACCCAACTTTTAATTTCATTTAATTTTTTTTTGGACCTTTTTTATTATTGCTGCTATTTGGGGGTTAGACCAGGTTAGCAAGTACAGTGCTCAGCTATCTCCGGCAGTCTTAATAGAGATGAATGAAACTGCTTGCTCAGCCTGCAGCTTCAGTCATACAGTTAAAATGGGACCCTGTTCTCTGGGTTTCTGGGGTTCTCAGTGTTGGACCCCCATCCTTCCTCCACCAATCATCAGCCCATTTAAAGGACTAAAGACACACGTTCTTAAATATAAGGGATCCAATTCCTGGAATCAGGTTATACTGCCCAGGAGAGTTTCATCTGATCACATATATTCTCTGCTGTGTACAAATGCAGTCCCCCATAGCAGACGACACTTAGAGGTTTCCTTGGACACATGCGAGTGCTGTGCTCTCTTCCTTGGATATCAAGCACAGCGTTGTACTTTGAGTAAGCCCTGTGCGTGGTATTGAATCTCAGCCCCATTCACTTGAATTGGACTGAACTGCTGCTGTACCATGTGACTGACGAATGTGACGTTATTGGTACAGGGAAGAGCCTGCAATGCTTGTTAGTGCTGTGGCCTTTTCCAAAACCTGATCGATGGGGGTGCCGTTTGTTTGACTCTAACCAATCACATATTGAGGACACATCCTGATAATAGGTCATTAATATGTAAGTTCTAGAAAACCCCTTTAAATGATTTCTGCATTTTCTCATAGAGTATATGGACAGGGGTTGTGTTAATGAAACAACCACTAGAAGGTAGGGCTTGGGTAATCGACAAATACCTGAAACTGACCGTTATCCAGATAACTGACACAATTTTGGGTACGTCTCTTATTTCAGTTCGGTTGTTGTTATTCCTGAGCTTTTTCCTGCAGTTTCATTCAGACTGAAAACCCGAACTACTTATAGTGTGGGGTCTCTTCAGACACCAGAATATAAGTAGAGGCCCAGGGAAGGTGAGCAAACATGAAAAACCGTGTTACTCGCCTCTCCTGAGCTCTGGTGCTGGTCTTCAGCCTCTTCAATTACATCAGGGACTGCTTAGGCCTGTTTTTGGGCCTCAGGGGTTATGTGGCTTCGTGACACACAGATAAAAGCGTGACCAATTATGATGCCCCATGACTGCTAAGGCCCAATCGCTTTTCTCAGCGGTACCTGATGTAATTCAGGGGGACTGAAGAGGACCAGAAGCAGCACCAGAGCTCATGGGAATTGAACACTACTTTCTTTGCTTGCTCACCTTCCCTGGGCCTCCATTAACTATGCTCTGGGATCTGAAGAGACCCCGGAATATAATAGCTTTATTGGTCCGAATGAAAACCGCCTGGGGAATCTCACAAAGTTTAGCCAACACTTACTCTTAAAGGGGTGTGGGTTTTAAACAGTGTGGCCTAAATAGCCACTTATCCTAATCTGTACAATTACTAAAGGGATATTCTGTATTAAGAAATGAATAGTAGCTTATTAATGCGTGTGTTTGACTGGTTTTACACAGGTACATAGTGCACAGTGACTCTCACAATCCAATGATTGATTCCCTGGAAGATTTTCAGTCGCAACTGGAAGGTTTTAAGCCTGATCTTCTTGTGATTGGAGGATTACAGATGATGGACAGCTTTCCCTTTAAAGCAGGTAAGGTCATCCAGACTGTAAAACTGGTGAATTATGTAATAATTGAGTATTTTCTGTTGCCTTATTTACAGATCATGGTTTTGATCTGCTTTAGTTTTATTTCTGGGAGATGTTAACTCTAGAGATGGTACACAGCACAGACCCGCATATAACAGACTGACCCCAAGCTACACTTTTTTTTCTTTCTTTTTTTTCTTTTTTTTTTTCCCCCTATCATTTTTAATAGCTGAAGAAATATACCAGAGTATGTGAAAGGAACATGTTATTTTCTGATACAGTTCTGTCTTTCTCCTACAGGTCAGCGTGAAGCCAGACTTAGAGCACTTCAAGAATTGTTGTTGTCCATGGACCAGAATATAGGTAGCCACTTTGAGATGGCCTCTTTTGTGGAACAAAGTCTAATGAAGGATTTGCTAGAATATGTCATTCCTTACTCTGATTCCTTGGGTATGAATGAACAGGAGCTTCCCAATTTGCTGAGTCTTATTAAAGGAGGAAACATTACAGTGTTATCAGACCCATATCCTCGTGTGGCCTCCATTCTGGACCAAATGCGGGAACTGTATCAGCTACTCCGATCCCAAGAACCTAAAAATGGTCAGAGACAACTGACCCGACTACATGTACACACTTTAGCTTTTCAAGCCATGATGGTGACCAAAGGATCTATGTGGAAGAACACAATGTCTGCTACGGCAAAGGCTTCTCTGACTGCCAACAGGCATGTGTGTGGATCTGCCCGGATTGACACACGCAAGGCCAAACTTATCATGGATGATTCTTTCTCTGTCAGCCGTGAATTGGGCAGTCTGAGGATACCGTTCAAAGAAAGCCGCCCGGTGTCTTGTTGGGAAGAGGAGACTTATGAAATATGCCTAGCACCTGTTTTGGTCTGTACTGAAGTATTCCAAACCGCAGGTGGCGGAGATAATATTTCTGCTGCAGGACTTGTGTTGCAAATTTAAATTTGCTTTATGGGGTACACAATGACTGACAAATATTCCCCAACTGGATAGCTATATTTCTGATGCTGCGAATTAGGAAACATTAACAGGAACTGACATGTTCTGAGCCATATTTAAATTCTGTTACCTTGGAGAACTCAATGGGTTTACCTTCCCAAATAAGAGAAGTACCATCTTAACCCATTCTGCCCTCACATCAGGACAAGCTCATGCTTGCAGAAACTTAGGACTTCAAAGGGCAAAGCTTGTCATTTAAAAACTTTAATACATATGCCAGAGTAGGTGAAGTGCAGGAGATCTGGACTTCATAGGGTATGACCACCTTAGCCATGTATGGGGCATCCACAGGATATGCTATATATGTCTGATAGGTGCAGATCCCAGAAGTGAGACCCGCTTCTCAAGAAGAGGGACCCCCAACACCTGCCTCTTGGCTCTGTGAATAGAGAGGTGGCCATGTTTGCATGGCTGTCTGCATTTACATTATTTTTTAGGGAGTTCCAAAAATAGCCAAGCATGCATGGCCAGTACTCCATTCCCATCGGCCGTAAGACAGGGGCATATATCACACATTTATGGCATATCCTGTGGATATGCTATATATATATATATATATATATATATATATATATATATATATAGCAGACGGTTGGTTGACAGGTGGTGAGTGTATGACCCCCTTACTGATCTGAAAATGGTAGCCTATTTTAAAGAAAGTCTGTCAGCCGTAATTCATTTTAAACCTAATCCCAGCACCTTGTAGAAGTTATTTAGCTTGCACATTCCTTGGCTTCCTTGGGCGTTTAGTCTCTGCTTTAATTTCCTGGGCCAAGTACTTTTCCCCTCATTTGCATATGTATATAATGGTGATCTACTTGAAAGTGGGGCTCCAAAGCTGAACAACAAAGGCATATTTGGAAACTGTAGAATCACCTTTACAAGGTTCTGGGATTAGGTTTATAACCATATTACTGCTGACAGACTCCATTTAAAATCCTAGAAAACCTTTTTAAGCATGTTGTGTGCAGTTCCCTAGGAAGAAGTCACCAATGTGAACACACTTACATGTTCTATGTGTGTATGTTTTTTGTCTCTTTTTTTTTTTTTTTTTTTTTTTTTTTTTAATGAAAATCAACATTCTCTGTATGTTTCTGAATGTCTTATTGTTTGGAATCTTTCCTATGCATTTTGGACCTTTTTATCTGTTTTATTCCTCTCATCCATGTAAGGACCAAGATCTTAGTTTTGACTAGCCTGATAGTAACTCATTAAAATTTTAATTCTGGTCAGAAGTAACTGTGTTGGGTAACATAATTGCGGTTTTGGAAATTGCAGCATGTCAATTATATCTGCGGAAACGCCGGCGGTTTCCCTATAGATATAATTGAAGCAGAAAAATCCGCAGAGGAAATCTACAAACTTTCTGTGCAAAGCGCTGCGGGAAGAACCGCGATGTGTTGCCGCTGCAGCTTCTCCTGTAGTGCTTTTTTGCTGCGGGACACCACGTGGGGCCTTATCCTTAGTCAGATTTAATCAATTACAGGCAGATAAGTGATAGAAATCATAGATAAGAGTGAGGGAGAATATCTTTCTCGTGTGAACCCAACTGCTGCAGTAATACAGACCGAGGACAGTTAACCCTTTCATTGCCAATAATCTAATTTTGTCTAAGGTCCCACTTTGTGGAAACACCTCATTTTTGCCTCCTGTGAAAATGCAGCAGGAAAAAAAAATTCTGCATTTTACAGCACCAGCAAAGTCAATGAGATTCTGGCTAATCCCATGTAAACATTAAGGAAAAAAAAAGTTTTTGAAAAACGCAGCATATCAATTTTAGCTGCGGAAATGTGAGCGTTTCCCTATAAATTTAATGAGGGAAGAAAAAAACGCAGCAAAAATACAATGAAAAAATCTGCGGAAAAAAAGTGTTTTTTTTTTTAGCTGCGTTTTGCTACGTGCAGCCTTGGCTTAAGTCTGTTTTGCGATAGAGCAGTTTGATGTGTCAACAGTGTGTTTAACATAATATTTACTGACAAAGTCAGTCCTGTTAGTAAAAAGTCGTTTTTTTTGGGCAAGATTTTTTTTATTTAAACAGCAAAACATTGATTCTGCCTGAAAATAATCTAAAAATCTCAGTTTGGCATTGTAACAGTGAAAAAAAAAAAAAGCTGACTGTCTCATCTCAGTTTTAGTGTAATTCTTTGACCAGGTCACCCTTTTAGTAATTTGTGATTTTTCTTGGAAATTGTTAGTTTTTCTGTAAAAGAAAAAAACAAAACAACAAAAAAAAAGGCACATGGTCACAATTGTTGCCAACCACTATTATAACTAAGCAGTTTGCAGTAAAATGACTGGAAAAAAAAAAACAAGGCAGGGGAAAGGCAAAAGGAGGGGGAGGAGGAATCACTTGTGCAAATGAAAGAGGGCCAAGGGCTGGGCCCACAGGTTCAGCAGGTACACGATGCCACACGGACAAATACACCGTTTTAATTCCCAGGACAATGTTTACTGAGTAAAGCAATAAAGAGAGACCTGAGAAAATATACAACAAGATTTAACAGAGAAGAAATACAAAGTAATATAGAACAGAGTATTACAGCAAACCAACACTATACCCCTAGATTCCACAGTGACTTAACCACTTCAGTGGCCAATTTCTGGTCCAGGATCAGACACATTTTTGGAGTTTTTTGTATGTCCAGTTTTGAGGGCTGTAACATTTTTATCATATGCGTTATTCAACTAATTTCTGCGTCTTTTTTCAGTGACACACAGGGCTTTATTTTTATGTTTTTATTTTTGCAGGTTTTTTATTTTTTAATATCCGTGAAAATATAAACAAAATAAGAGGGAAAACGAGTGTTTTTCATTTTTTTTTTTTTTTTATTTAATAGCAAAGTGCTACTAAAAATTTTATAAAATAGTTTTTCCTCTCCATTACGGTAATTTTTATTTTGTATGGTGTTAGGGGTGGGGCTATAACCTTTAATAATGGCATTTTATTTACATTTTTTCTTTTAACCACTTCCGTACCGTCCATAGACTATATTCGTCCAATGGGTGGTTGTCTAGTTCTGCAAGGACGTACCAGTACGTCCAAGCAGAACTCGGTAGCTGCACGAAATCGTGTTACTTACCACTCCCTGGCTCCGGCCACTACCCGCTACTTTCGACCTTCTTCAATGTTGGACCAGACGTCACATGAGCCAGGCATGCGTCGCGACACATAATGACGTTGGCCTGGCCCACGGTGACGTCACCATGGACGCCCGAAGCCTGCTGGAGCGCAGGAGAGGTAAGTAATGTTGTTTTATGTTCCCTCACCTCCCCTTGGCCTCCAATCATTATACTCTGGGGGTCTGAAAAGACCCCAGAATATAATGATAGCAGTGTTTGTGGGGTTCGCTGGTCCAACAGTCATACTTACCGATCCCCGCTCCTGCTCACAGCCACCTCCACTTTTGCAGAATGGGAAGCGCAGGCGGCCGTGAGCAGAAGCAAGGATCGGTGAGTATATAGGGCCCATTACCTGCTGATGTTACATGGCCTATTAAAAAAAAAAAACATCAGGGGCCCTCCGGGCCACTAATGTCCCAGGCCCTGTGGCAGCCGCTACCCCAGTCTTTACGCCACTGGCAGTGGCACCAAGCGAGAAAGGCCGTTCTATTCCTTCTTCCCATGATTGTCTTTGTAGGCAGGCTACATCCATACCTAGCACATGATCATCATTATCCTCTTCTCCTCCATATGAACCCGGTGCAAACAACAGTAGTGTGAATGCCCCCATACAAAGTAGTGCTTTATAGTTCACAGACATTGTTTACTTAAAAAAATAATAATTGAAGACAAGGTCAGGGCACATACAGTAGGTCCTGTATTTGTTACTCCACTACTTTGATATACAGAAGAGCAGAGGGGAGGATTTTGTTTGCCGTTCCAAAATGTAAGTTTTCTTTGTTAGAATCTGATTTTGAAGCAGTGTCATCATTTTACTTGTCCCCACCAATAGAAATGGGACCAATCAGTAAACATCTAAAACTTTAGTGAATAATGACAACAGCTCACATTTATTAACCTGGATGTGCCATGAAGCCAATTAAAAACACTCACTTATGACATTTTGTGGCGCATCTAAACTGCTACGCCCTGCTCGCCACTATTTTAGAGTGGGCCGAGGATGGTGTGGTTCACAAGATTTCCATAACTCACATCTGAAAACTGGCATGAGTTATATCACAAATCTATGGTAGTCCCTGACTGGCGTAGATTTGTGATCAGGCACACGTACATGTGCTACAATTACTGGAGAATCTGTCAGGGAATCCATTAAGACTAGTATAATTATTCCCCCTCAATGAATTTTGCACATAAATGTTTGTGTTGTACTGAACCTTTGTTTTCAGAGGACTTTAATAATTGTACCCAATGAAATAAGGAAGCCTTGCACACATTCTGAATTCTGTACATGTAAATGCATGGCAGAAAAGAAGTTTCTAGGATAGCCCAGAAGGATTGGGATGGATGGGTTTTCCAGAAGAATAGATAGATAGATATATATAAATAAATCAGACCATGTGCAGGAAGTCATAAAATAATTTCCTGCAGCAATACCATCACATCATTCATATGGTCACGTGCCTTACATGCCAGCATCACAGCTGATTCCAGTGATTGCTTACATCATTCATGTGACTGCTGTAGTCAGTGTCATGAATAAGCTACCTACTATATATTTCAGGGCAGGTCCTCTAGACAAGTCATTCATTTGAACAGGTACTTTGCAATGCTTAATTTCCCCTTTTGGTGGCACTGCAGGAAAATTGAAAATATGCTGCTAGGTGTTCCCACAGATTGACCAAATGGGCCCCTGTTTATTGCAATGGGGCCCTTCTAACACCTAAGGATTTGTTAAAACCAAACAATCCTTTTAATGTTCGGCTTAATCATGGGAGGAATCATTTCCATTATTTTCTCAGGGATGAAAAAAACCAAACCGACGTGCAAAAATACATAAGACAGATTGCCAAGTCTGGTGCCTTTACATACAACTGGATGAAAAATGCCAGCCAATATTTTATGTGGTCTAAATAACATTTAAAATAAACAGCACAAGAATAAATAATGAAAGCTGAACAATTACATTTATTATTACATTTATTGCATTATTTATTACATTTATTATAGCAATTACATAAATAAATGAAATAGAAAATAGAATAAATTAGGTCTGATGAAATCATTCTTCCTCCTTGGACTGGGTCAGCTGACTGCGCTGTGTAGTGAAACAGCTTGTTAAAATAGAGGATCCCTCATCTTCAGTAGCAGATTCTTTAAATGAGGGTCTTCAGCCCAGTTCAGTTGGGAACTCAAGATGAGCCTCTGTCATGCAAAATCAAAAGCAGAACCGCTTCATTAGATGCAGGCTAGAACAATGCAACTTCTTGTCTACACTGTAAATCTGAAACCAACATATGACTAGTCTGGCATAAATAAAAATGAACAAAAAAAAAAAAATTTAACCAGCAGGCATTATGCGGAAAAAGTTGATCAGAAACAGGAAAAAAAAAAAAAAAAAAAAAAACACAAAATGATCTTTTTTGCTTCATTCTCAGCCTACGAACAGAACTTCTCAACTTTTATTTCTAATAAAGACTCAAGTGCAGATTTGGCAGATAAAAACATTGGGGTCATGAACAGTTTTTGTATCCTATGGACAAATTGCAAGATATATCAACTCATCTGTCTGTCTCTAGGTGTCGGCCGCCTACCGATCAGTTATTTATAGCATATCCTGAGGATAGGCCATAAAAAAAAAAAAAAATAAGCCCAGGCAACTCCTTTAACATTACTGGTAGCTGTGCTGTCCCATCTGCAGGGGTCCTTGCTGTGGAATCACCACAGATGTAATGTTGATGGCTTATCCTAAGAATTGGCCATCAATATTGGAAAGAAAGATAACCCCTTTAATTTCACCCCCTAATGCCAACCCTTATAGTTTAATGGTCCCCCTGTTGCCCCACACAGTACAATTGCCCCATCACTGCACTAATACAGTATAAATTATAATGTATGGAGACACTAACTGGGTAAATTATACTGCATAACAGCTCCCATCACTGCCCCGTCCAGTATCATGGCCACCCATCAGTGTCCTCCATATAATATAATGGTCCCTTTAGAGTGCCCCAATACAACGACTATTAGTTCTGTAACCACCACTCTGTGCATTGGTGTGACAAGTGATGTGTGCCCACAGCAGGAAGGAGTGGGAGATGCCGGGGAGCAGACAATACCACTTGTTCTCTGCAGTTTCATATATATACGCCAGTCTTGACTGTGTTCTCAATTAGAGATCTGTCTGGAAATGTTACAGATAGAACTGCAATCCTTGCGTCATACGAAAGCACCTTTCTAGGTTTTATAATACCTGTGATATGTCTGTTTGAAATGACTCCCCCCCCATATTCCCCCCCCCCCCCAAATTTGGGTACAGCTCTCCATACAGGAACAAGGGGAAGAATAAAGTGCAGGATTTCACAGAAAGATGCCAAAATTTGATGATAAAGAATAATAAAAAATGTCACAAATGCTGCCAGAAAATGAAAAGATGTCCAAAAGTTTAGTTATGCTTTAAAACTAACCATTTTTCAATAGATTTAACCAACACCCAGTGTGAACAGTGACTTTTATTCTCTCACATAGCTGTTATATCATTCACAGAAAGTTTTTGTACCTGAAAAATCTCTTGAATTATGAGGATTTTGTGTGTCACATTTTGTATGGTTTCCCTTCCTTTTTCCTGCGTCTTTGTTTCCAGGTCTCGGATTTTCCGGTTTGTCTTTTCAAAAAATTTCAATTTTTGGTAGAGTTCCTGCTGTTTTACACGAGTTTCTAGTGTAAAATAACATTTACAGAAACTTTCCAAGACATCATGTATCATTGTTAGCTAGCATATACTGTAAACAGTTTCAAAGCATATACTGCCATTTTAACCCCCCCAACCATCACATAAAAATTGGAACAACGCTTCTGAAAATTAAATTTTTTTACTGCAGATTTTTATTTGATATCAGAGGTAAATATTATTGCTGCATATTTAACCCCTTAAACACTAATGTCAACCTTATGGCCAGTGGCAATTTTCCCTCCTGTGTTCACATAATTTTTGCATTTTTTTATTTTCAAAGTAGCTGTATGAGATCTTGTATTTTGCAGTACAAGTTGTAGTTTTGATGAGAACAATTTTGGTGTGTATAATGTATTGAATAACTTATTTTTTTTAATGGAGGAATAGAAATAGCAATTCTGCCATTGTTTTTTTCGGATTTATTTTTACAGTTGGCCAAGAACCCCTGGTACCCATGGGGTCCCCCTAAGGACAGATTCTCCATCATTAACCTAACAGTTAATGAGTGGGTCACAGAAACCATTTGGCTCCACTGTCAGTTCTGGTAGATTGAGCATAATTAATTCACTCAGCACACACAGATGTATAGAGCAATAAAGCTGTATGGATGTTATGCTGCAGTTCTTTTACTTTTAACATAAACTGATCAGAGCTGAATAATGCATTAGACACTTGCTATTTAACCCCTAATCTGCCAGAGATTTGGTAATCACTGCCACCACTGTACTAGACCACCACCAATTGGACCATCAGCCCATCACATACCTAGATCTCCAGAGGTGTTAAACCCATTCACTCCTCTAGTCATACAGGAATTAAAATGTTAACCTTTTCCCCACCATAAATCACTAGACAAGTCACCATTAGGCTTCTGACACACTTCAATTTTACCCTGGTGTTTTGCTTTAAAAAAAAAAAATTCTAAAAAATACCACTATTGCTAGCATTTTTTGGTGTTTTTGTGCAAGCAGTTTTTTTTTTTTTTTCTGGTGCTTTTTCCCCTTATAAAAATAGTCGATAGGGAAACGCCTAGAAAGAAAAAGTCAAACCCAAAAACCATAGTAAGGGCAATGTATGTATCTTTTCATAAATTGGTATTAACTAACCTGTACATATGGAAAAAAAAAAAAAGCATGCAACCAGTCTTAACTTTTAATTTATAGATACACGTGTCCATGGCCAGTTTTATAGAAAACAAGGCTCTGGTCCAAAATGCCTGATTTAATTTTAAATAAAAACAAAGTAGGCAAAGTAGGTTCTGTTGGGAACATCACATTGGCCGCAAAATAGATTACATCGATATATCTGGTAAACAAACTAAGTTAAGTAAATCAGAACTTACCTATTCTACGCCTACGTATTACAGCCAATTGCTCCTCCAACTGCCTATTGCTCTAAGTTATAAGAAGAGAGTAAAAGCCATCTCAGATAATAGCAGTAACTCTCATAAGAAAAACTTACCAATAAAGCTGAATATACAATTACTGTTACTGCTAGGTTCACACTAGTTTCGACCTTTACGTTGTTCTGGTCCATTGGAGTATCAGAACAACAGAGAAGAAGACTGCTACAGCGGTCACATACGGAGCCCGATGGACCCCATTAATTATAATGGGATCTGTCGGGAACCTCTTATTTAAAACGAAAACTGCCGGACAAAAAAGTACCACTTGTCGGACTTTTTCGTCCAGTGATTTCAACGCAGACTGCGACAAAGGCTCCAAACTCAGATGTGAACTTAGTCTAAGACAACCTGCAAAACTGTGGAAAAAATCTTAATTACAACCAATTATAGGATAAAAAAAAACAAAAACAAAAAAAGTACAGTTCTCTTATGTAGAGCAGATCATGATAAGAAAAAGATATGAACAACTGTATCAAATAACCGCTTACCTGTTTCATCACCATAATCGGCTTACAAATATTCATAGAATGATTCATTACTCCCATTATGGGTCTAAAATAAAGTGAAAATGAGGTATAAATAGTTGAAGGCAACCATTTCTAACAAAATAAATTATTACTATTTCCAGGTATTTAGGAGGGAATTTGTATGTACAGTATATTTAATGTCCGTTTTATCTGAGTCAAGTCAGAATTTTATTCAATTTGTTTAAATCCTGCCAAACCAACAAGCTAGTTTTAGAAATTGATGTGCATGTCACAAATTGTTAATAAATGTTTACCTCACAAGGTAAGATATTATATTGTAATAAAGTGTGCCAAATTTAGAAATGTGGCCCCGATTTTTTATTTTTTTTGTAAATTTAACCAACCCTGGGCCAGTGACGGCATCCGGCAAGTACAGGCAAGATCACGGCTGCTGCTCATTGCTCTACATATCACACAAGACTGTCTACACAGATGCTGCTATGTACTTCGTTGCATGTAGATTTTCCTCCAACACACTAGTGCTCTCTGACTATGTGCACAAGAGGACTTTATACACAAAGAATTCTCAGACTGATCCTGTATCTCCTTCCTGCCAGCACTCAAACCCATGAACTACTGCATGGGAGACAACAACATTAACAGTGAGCTATAGGTTCAAGTGTTGTCTGTGGGAGGATTTTCTCAGCCTAAACTTCAATTGTGTTCTTCTTTGCAACATAAAGCCAACACATAATCTGCATAGAAAGCCACTTTATAATTGAAATGTTAACGTATGTGATGACCAAAAACCTCGATGAGTTCAGAATATGCACGTGTTTTTTCCTAGAACGTGTTTTTATACTTCACAATATTTTATTGTGAGAAGACACTTAACTGGTACCTTGTTGTCCACTTAATAAAAAAAAAAAAAATTGCAAAGTAATTACTATCAATTATTATATCTGCTGACTGAATCTGTTGTCTGTTTTATTAGGAGTGTTTTCACACTCAAACAATATTTTTCCTGGTACCCATGTAAAAAAAATAAAAAAAATAAACTAAATGCAACTGCATTAAACAGCATAGGCTTTTCACTATTCCATGTCCCTAAAAAATGCAAACTCCCCTGGATCCCAACAGAAGTTTTTGTAGCCTCTCTCAGGTAAATGGGGGTCTATGGATGCATTTACTATATGCGTTGGGAGCTTTCCTAGCACATAAATTAAACTGAAATTAAAAACATCTAGTAAAAAATACCCTTGCTATAATTTCTGACAGATAATCCTCCTACCTGCTTGCCAGACTTCTAGTTCTAAACCTCTAATAAACTATATAAAATGGCTTTACTTACAGGCGTTGGGAGGCATCTTTCTGCAAGGTGTTCAGCAAGGCGTTGAAAGTCTGCATCCTAAGAGAATTGATAAAATTCATGATCTCTGTATAATAAAATTATTTGATGATATGAATAAATGGTCATCTCCAACTTTGGGGCACAACAACCGTAAACTATACCAGGCATGCTGCAATAAAAACCAAGCAACTTGTATCCAATGCTAAATATAGAAATGTACCAAAGGGGGTCAAAAGATTTAGATATGCACTTTATTCTCCTACTACAAGTATACCTTATGGACATTTATACCATCTATTCAATCTGTTTTTCAAACAGGAAAACTACGGGTAAAAGAAAATGTGCAACAGTTTAATATAACTTTTCATGCCATGTTTGTAGATGTGAAAAAATTACTTACCTCATAAGTGCAAGTGCCTTGTTTCTCACGGAACACGTTTCATTTCTTAAAGGCACACGAGCATTGCTCAGACTACCCCGAAAAAAACCCCCAAAAAAACAGAGAGTCAGGATAGTACTT
Source organism: Leptodactylus fallax (assembly GCA_947044405.1). Lineage (NCBI taxonomy): Eukaryota > Metazoa > Chordata > Amphibia > Anura > Leptodactylidae > Leptodactylus > Leptodactylus fallax. Next base: position 2,858,126 of record CAMRHE010000123.1, read on the forward strand.
TTTGGTCACAGCAGTGATGCACAGTAGGTGCACACCAATCCACAAGGGCCCAAACCAGAGTATAGCAGTAAAGAGGACCTCTATACTGCTATAACCCCAAAAAATGTACAGAGTGCAAAATCTTGCTGGTTATCAGATATTGTGCTCTGACTATTGGAGCTATCGACAGCATTATTACATCAGCCACTGATATCCCTCCTCTCTGAGAAGGAGTGGACTCACAATCATGCAGCAAGAGTCTAAGTGGCTCCAGAAAAATATTAAGGGGACCTTCAGCACCATAACCTATGTTGATGACAGTACAGATAAATGGAGAGGGCCTTCTAGAAAAAGAATTAAAGTTACCAACAATTTACTTTATCCATCTCCCTCTATAGAGAATGAATGAGTGGCAGTGAGCATGAGTGATTGTCGCTCCAGTCAAACAGGGGACACGGGACCAATGATCAAAGACTTATCTCCTATCCTGCAGTTAGTTCTTCATTTACATTGGGAAAACTCCTTTATTGTGTTACAAATGGTAATTGGCAAAAAAATTCCTGTTGTTAGGCTCAGTTCTTTACATGTGACTGGGAAATCGGGTGTTATATGTAATGTGACAAATGTACAGCCTTGCCCACATTCAGCCTCTTGTTGTGGACTGGTCACTGTAGTAAGTTACTGGCAGAATCAGATATGACATTTTTATTAATAAGTTGTACAATTCATGAATTTAAAACCCCAGAGTGCCCTATTATATTACATGGACAAGCATTTGTGTGTGGCCAGACTCAGAGACATGAATGCCTAATGAAACTATATACCACCACATACTGTATATACCAAGCAAATCTCGACTATGGAAACTAACCTACCTGACATTTAAAGATGTATCTACATCTCCTTTGGGGAGTCCTCCTAGAATAGAGTATGCAATTGTATATTAGGTAACAAATACACAACATTTTTCACATTTCTGATAGCTTCCAACAATCTTGCTGACTCAAAGGTTCAGTCTTTACACCAGATGCTATAGTGGAATCTGATGCAGGAGAAACTGAGGCCCTTATGCCCATCCGTAATATACCACCCATAGGAATCTGAGTGTCCATACTGGAATATGCATACGTCAGATTTAAAAAAGTTTATACAAAAGAAAAATTTAGCACACTATCTCAGTGGTTCTCAGCTTGAGGTACATATATTCCTGGTGGTAGGTCCTACAGACTCGGAGCTACGCACAAACAAAATAAAAACCCTGTTACCATCAACCGCACTCAGGGGCGTATTAAAGGTACCATGAGCCCCATGCTGTTGAGAAAGGCTATCCCCCCCCTTTCATGCCAAAGAGCTGTGACAAAATTATGTCCCATAGCAGCCCTCCAAGTAATATAACGTTCCATAAAGGCACTATACAGTATAATGTCCCATGTCACCCGCCACACAGTACAATGTCCCGCAGTGGCCCCTTCACACATTACAATGTGCCATAACGGAGCATATAGATGGTTGACTGAACTGGTTGTCATTAAGAATTTTCCAAAAATTTCTAATACTAGAGCTTCTAATACTTTCCAAAAAGTACTAGAAGATCCAGGAGTTTATGTATTTGGTATTTGTTCAGTCGAACACAAAATTTTTGTTGTTCACCTCCTCAAAACTACTAATATACTCTGAATCTCTTCAGACCCCAGAGTATAATAAGCGGAGTCCCAGGGTAAGTGAGCAAACAAAAAGTGTTACTCACCCTTCCTGGCTACGGGGTGTCCTCTTCAGGCCTCCTGAATTTAGCTTGAAAAGGTTGACAAACAATGCTCTGTTCCCAGGAGTGAACCCAACCTCTCTGCTGCCTGAGGCGACCAATAGAAAGGACCCCCGCCCCAAATACCCGACCTGGCGATCTTTGGTTCCATGATGGGACCCCCTAATTAAAATTATAGGACATGCCTCCTCCCCATTTCTAGATAAAAAAAAATCCCCTTATTTGGCCCACTCACAGTATAATGTCCCCTTTACTGGCCCCCACAGTATATTATCCCCTTTACTGACCTCCTCACAGTATAACACTCCCTTTACTGATCGTCACAGTGTATTACCCCCTTTAGTGGCTCACTAGAGAGTATAACACCCCCTTTACTGACCATCACACAGTATATTGCCCTCTCTACTGGTTCCCACACAATATATTGCCTCATTTACTCATCCCCCCTCAATATATTGCCCCTTTTACTAGCTCCCACACAGTATATTGTCCCTTTTTGGGCCCCCACACATAATACTGCCCTCTTCTTTTTGGCCCCCATGCAGTATATTGCCCCCTTTTTTGGCCCCTACACAGTTAAATGTTAGATTTAAATTCAACCCAAACGTTTAGGGTTTGTCACCCATGAAGCACTATTATACTCTGGGGTCACCACTGAGACCTGTGATTGGGCCTCAGGTGTCACGTGGGGCTTGCCTAGTGTCATGATGAGAGAATGCTGGGGGACCACTGTATGCTAGGAGAGCCGAGTATAACTGTTTTTACTCAGCTTTCCTGGTGCCGCACAAATATGACTGCTACCCATTTGATTATTCCTCTGTATTGCTCCTGTTACATCTGGCCTCAGCTTCTGCCTCCCAGGTGTGGATGCTGAAGAATGCTGCAGCTCTGGGGGGAGAAGTGGTGGCTGGACTAGACAGGAGTGGGGACTGGTGAGTAAAATACCTGTTGGAATAAACCAATAAGTAGTGGGCAACTAAAAAAAATGCCTCTCCTCAATTTATGCTAGGAGATGCCAACTGAGGATATTGTTTCATGGCAGGTGCGGCCCCATCTGACCCATTCACATGAATGGGACAAAGCTGCAATACCTATCACATTGACTACTACATGTACAGATAGTATGCAGTATAAATGCGTTTTTGCTGCTTTTTTCTTTTTCAAGCAGTGGTTTTTATCTGTGTTTCGTTACATGTGGCGTTAGACTTATACTTATTTGGCTCTGTACAGTTGAAGCTGCAGCATTATACCCCAGCTTCAGTGCACGTGCAGCCTTAGTGCAGAGTTAGGACGGGGTATTTGGAACACTAAACCACCCAAAAGCCCCAAACTGATCTGGCAGGTTCTCTTTAATGGATTTACAAAGACAAAACTACATATTTTATACAAAAACTGGCTAATACAAACTTGTATGACATTCAAATTTCATATCTATCAACTGCTGCTTCATTTGCCTTCCAAACCTGCAGAAAACAAAGACGGATCAATATCTGCATGTTCCATAAATACATATGCATGACACTGATTTATTGTTGTGTGCTACAGAATATGACCAAAACTGGCTGAGCAAGAAAGTGTCATATTGGTTTGAATGCCATTAAAAAGTACAACCTACAACCTCATTGTATAATATAGCGTTATCTGTTACTGCAGTAATAAGTTAAAACAATACATAGAAATACATTATTTATACCACAAGGAAAACCTCAAAATTATCTGCTGTTCGCGAGTAAATAGATGGAAAGAGCAAGCTAGACGTATTACAGCAAATTATCAGGTTACAAGAGAGAATTGTGCTGATATATTTAGTTGAAGCCACTAGGTTTCCGTAGATCCAAACATTGATCTATAGCATTGGTTCTCAACCTGTGGTCATTTACCCCAGTGGATAAACCACACAGTCTCAGGGGGTACCTACTGTGGCAACAGGGGAAAGGGGGGGCTAGTGCTGCTCAATCCACTCAGCATCTTCAAATACTGAGACACAGTAGCTGCCAAGCAGACAAGATGTCAGAAGATGGCAGGTCTCCTCTACAGCAGAGGGTAGTCTGTTCTGCATAGACATGTAGCTTCTGATTTATGATCTGATAAATGTAAAGCTGGTTAGAAGCTAAAAGACCTCCAGAACTATTAGAGTATGTTCATATGGAGAAATTTGGCACTGAATTTGAGGCAGATTCCACCTCAAAATCAGCTCCAAATTTTGCCTGAAAACTAACCTCCATTAATTTCAATGGGAGTCAGATGCTGATTTTTCCTCCTTGGGGATTATTCCTCCTAGAAGAAAAATAAGTGTCATGCTCAATCTTCAGGCAGATTTCGCCTGATAACTCCCATTGAAGTGAATAGGAGGCAGAAAATTCTGCCTGGCAGGTGCGGAATTTGGACAAGCTGAATTTTCAGCTAGGAAAATTTCTGCAGTGTGAACAACCCCTTAGTATGTGTCTACCACAGGTGCCCCCATAAGCAAAAGGATTTACTTGGCATGCAATTCTGTCACAGCAGGAAGATCTGGACTCTGGATCTACAGTAGTTCACATTGTAGTTTTATAAGCAAAAGCATGAGAAATGTATACAGGGAGGAATGCTTATGGGCTTTTTTTTTTACATTCATTCCTACTTTCAGTTACAAATAAAACCTGCTGATAAACCAAAATGCAAACTGTGAACTGGATCTACAAGTGTACCAAGATGTAACGATTTTGTGTCTTCAGTTACCCCCCTACAATACCAATACAGCAGAAATCTGGTGAAATGTTAGGCTAAAGCTGGCCAAACATATTAAATGAACCCAGCCTTAGAGGTGCAAAGGATGCCACCTGCTGGCTAGTACAGGAGCTGGGGCATTATATGAATATTAGGCTTATTTCTTCTTTTTGTCCCCTTTTTCAGAAAAACACATGAGGGAGATGGGGGCACATGAGAAGAATGTACACATGAGAAGAATGTACACATGAGAAGAATGTACACATCATAGAGGCAAGCCATAAAGCTTCATAAGGAGTGAATCAAGATCAGACTAGCTTCATCCCCTCTCTATGGTCAAGGCAAATTTGCAAGCAACACATGTATCAGCTACACAAAGCTGTCACAACTCACCGAATAATCTGCATATAGGATTCAGACACCTTTTCAGCTTTTTGGGGATCTTTATGTCCTCTGCGAGTACAAGAGAGGCAGATCTCTAGGCATCTGACACTTGTGTTACGCATCTGGACAAATAATTCAGGTACGTGCTCCCTGTCAACAAATACTGAAGGTTTCAATCCACATACACTAAGTTAGTATAAGTTTATTACAGAGTTTCCAAACTATGCAGAAACCCAAGTCAAAGGAAACCACAAACCCAAGAAATCATTGCAATGAGTAAAGACAAACTTAACCCTCTAGAGTTAGAGACAACACCCATCATGCACATGAACTTTCCAGGGTCACCCTGCATCATACAAGCTATTTTAGTTAATGCACAATGGTGGGGGGGTTCTATTATTTATGCTACTAGTTGTGGGCCAAGTAGGCAGAATTCAAGTTCAGAGCCTGCAGATGAAGGTCTAAGGACAAGTCAGACTTAGCATGTATTGTATTGAAGACTTTTTTTGTGAGATGATGGAATTTCATACACTTGTATAATATATGGATATTGCAGCAAAATTTTTTAAGTTTAAAAAATATATATTCTTAGGCTAAGGCCCCACGTTGCAGAAACACAGCTTTTTTTGTTTCAGATTTTGTTGCAGTTTTGAGCCAAATCCAGGAGTGGATTGAGCAAAAGGTAGAAATATAAGAGCTTCTTATATATTTCCCATTCCTTTTGTAGCCATTCTTGGCTTTAGCTCAAAAAACCACAACAAATTCTGCAACAAAAAAAGCTGCGTTTCCGCAACGTGGGGCCTTAGCCTTAAATGGCTTTGCGCTTGCATTCCACTTATTATTTAACACATATTATCAATAGTGGCATGGCACTACAGGTCCCAGCATTCCTTTTCTGATGCTCCTCTCTTCTGCAGATACACAGATAGAAGGTGACTACTCATTACTAATCCTGACCTGTTCATATCTCTTTTTGCTGCTCTTTTCCTAGATGCCATGGTGATCCCACCAAGCTGCCACCCCATGAACACTGCACAATCACTGCCCTAGGGACCCCACCCTTATTTATCATACCCTGTCATCCTCCCACTTAGGAATCAGCCAGTCAAGTATGGCTGTTATTTGTGCCTTCAAATTAATCCTAAGGGTATGTTCATACGGAGGAAATTTTCCTGCCAGAAATATTCACCTTCAGAAATTTGAAGCTGATTTCTTCCATTTGACCAAATTCCACACCAGCCAGGTAGAAATTTTCTGCCTCCCATTCACTTCAATGTTATTGTCAGAAAATTGAGCATGACGATTATTTTTTCTGATAGCTGATTTTGAGGCAGAATCCCTGTATGAACATAAACTTAGGGTACATGTTCAGAGTTTTTTAGGTAGTTTCTGAAGCTTGAAATCAGGGGTGGCTCATAAGTCCCTGTTCACACAACAGAATTTGGAGAGGAATTTAAATCTGTTTTTTGTCTCAGATTCCTCTCCATATTATGGCTCTGTGTAACCTCCGGTGTTGTGGGTTTGCTCACTGATCAGTTTCTGCAGCTGAATTGGCTGCGGAATTTCAGGAGAGATCAAGGACACTTCCTTGTTCAGCATCCTGACAAAAAGAAGCGTCCACCACTGCATCCCATTGAAAACCCAGAGGCAGATTCCAGTTTAAATTTGGGCCTCATTTTGAGGTGGAATCCACCTCAAAATCTGCTGTAAATTCTTCCATGTGAACTGCCCATTATGGGAGAGAAAGTATACTACTCTCCTCTTTTTTTTCAATGCACTCATATTTTTGGATGCAAAAACTGCATACAAAAACCTGAACATGTAAATGCACCCTAAGGCTACTTTCACACATTTGTGTGTGAGGAGGTTTTATCAGCCTGAACGATATACCGAGAGGTCACTACAGAACAATATTCTGTTGTAAGGCAAGAACTGCTAGCAGGCATAAATAACTATAACGATAAAACAGGTAAAAACTAAATAAAATTGGTCATGTGAGTAGTCCCATTGAATTTAATGCAGCTGTCAGATTTGTCTGAATGTAGGCTTAGTCTTTGGCTACATAGTGACATGTGTTGTATAACTAAAACAGTTGTGCAAATTGTCTGCGACCTACTGTTGTGCAACTTTTCTGCAATTTGTATAAAACAGCCGCAGACTACCGTTGAAGTCTATGGAGTAAAAGTCACATTGAATTTGTGATCAAAGTTCAACAATGTTGGACTTATTGCAACTGTCATATCACAATTACAGGTTATAATGAGACACTATAGGCGTTAGCCTAAGGTTTTGATAAGTTTTGTTGCAGTTTTATTGATGAAATTTTTGAGCCAAGACCAGGCGTAGATGGAAAAAAGAGAAGTGCGATCTGTCATTAATATGTTCTCTCCTTTTATGACCCACAACTGGTTTCGATTCAACAACTGCATCAAAAGGGACCTTAGGCTAAGGCCCCACTTGCGGAAATGCAGCGTTTTTTGTTGCAGATTTTGCTGCGTTCTTTTGAGCCAAAGTCAAGAGTAGATTTAACAGAAGGGAATCTTCTAAGAGCTTCCCTTATATTTTCCATTCCTTTTCAAGCCACTCTTGACTTTGGCTCAAAAAACCACAGCAAATTCTGCAGCACAAAACTCTGCGTTTCCGCAACATGGGGCCTTAGGCTACCTTAACATGACAGTGAAAACTGGCTGTGAGAAATCCGCTTTTTTAATGGACGTCACACAGCAGCATTAGTTTCACTGGACTGTCAAAATATAGGTCATGTATGAGGGATCCATGAAAACATCTGCCCCTGGGTGCAAGACGGCCATGAAAAATGGATGTTGTTCATGGCCATTTTGCACCGCGGTCATGTGCATCTAGCCTTAGACCTCATGCACATGACCAAGACACTGACCAATTCATTTCTGTGGCCCCCCACACATGGGTGGTGCACAAATGTAATTTTAATGCACGGGAATAATTGTGGCGTATATTTGGCAAACAGGCATTTGTATGCCAAAGATGCGCTCTTTTACTGTTTCTGTATTCCGCTCACAGCTGTTTACAAAATGGGGAGAGCTGGGTGGGTGAAGAATGCGGGTCGGGGAAGGGATGATTTTTAATTTATGTCAGAAGTAAATATTGCTTGTGCATATCTCAGGTGTTAAAAATCCGTCCACCCGTTCACAAGATACAGCCCCCCCTGGAAGGTTAGATATGGATTAGTTCTGATTCTCCATGTGGGTGGGAACATTTTATTTTTTTATAGAAAGACAAAAGATTCCCGCCCACTTCGAGAATTAGAGCTATAAGCTCCAGGGGCCATATCTTGTGAACAGGTGGACAGATTTCAAAAAGAAAAACACCAAACTTTTCAGTGTCGTAGCGAGAATCAAATGACGATTGCCATTTAGCATTTTCTACTTGGCCTCTTTAGGCTAAGGCCCTATGTAGCAGGCCACAGCAAAAAATCGCTACGGGAAAAACCGTGGCAGCAACGCATTTCCCACAGTGCTTTTCGCTTTCTGCTTCCATTATACCTATAGGGAAACCACTGGCGATTCCATAGGTTTTAGAAATCGCAGATTGTCCACTACGCATATTTTTCTGCAATGTGTGGATGGGATTTGCTATAAACTTTGCAGGGACTGTAAAATGCCACGGTTTTCGCCATGTGAGGCCCTGCCTTAAGCACATTTTTAGTGGCTAATGTTAATCTTAGGGCCAGTGACATTTTTTTCCTCCTGTTTTCACACTTTTCATAACACTGTTCATAATGTTTGCGGTTTTTTTCCAAAGGAGCTGTATAAGATCTTGTATTTCATGGGACAAGTTGTAGTTTAGATAAGAACAATTTGGGGGTATGTAATAACATACTCAGTAACTTATTTTTATGGGTGGAGATAGAAGAAACCATATTTTTTGAGGATATATTTTTATAGCGTTTTATAGCGTGTGGGATAAATGATATGGATACTTTATTCTGCAGATCATTACTACTACAGAAACACTACATTTCTATAGCTTTTTAATGTTTTGCTCAATAGAGACTTTGTAAGAGCAGGAGGGATAAAAGAAAGTAAGATAAGGGGACAGGAGTGATCTGTATTGATCAGAGTAAGGAGGTTAACCGTTCTCTTCTGCACAGGACAGACAACACAAGCTGGTTGCAGAAGTGGCGGTATAGGATACACAGGGAGGTAGATTTTTTATTAAAGAGCACAAGGAGGTCAGGGGGCTCTTTAATCTGAGAAATAGAGAAATGTTTTCTCTGCATTCAAACAGAGAGAAACTTCTATTTGTCTGAAACAGTATTGCCCTTTTCAATTGGACACAGGCACAGGTCATCCTAATTCATGGGGAGGTGTTAAAAATTGAGCCAAGAAATGAAGAAAAAGGCTTGTATACGTGTGGCATATTTGTTTCTGAAAATTCACTAATTGTATATTGCATCTGTATTACATCTGTATGCAGTAAAAAATTAAATGTGGGATAGTTTAATATAACTCTTCTGGCCACGTTTATAGATGTGTAAATCTACTTAAGGCTAAGGCCCCACGTTGCGGAAACGCAGCTTTTTTTGTTGCAGAATTTGTTGCGTTTTTTTGAGCCAAAGCCAAGAATGGCTACAAAAGGAATGGTAAATATATAAAAAGTACTCGTATTTCTACCTTTTGCTCAATCCACTCCTGGCTTTGGCTCAAAAAACCGCAACAAAATCTGCAACAAAGCCTAAAGGAGCAAGCGCTTTGTTTCTCACAGAACAAATTTCATTTTCTAAAAGGCACAAGAACAATGCTCAGACTAGTACACACATAAAAAATGAACACAGATAGGGGGCGGAGCCTAACCGTCGATGCTGATGGACGTCTGAGCCTGCAGCTCCGTCAGACACTAAGCCACTACCTGCCTTAAAACGCTCAATTGAGGACTAGAATGGGCAAGACACTGAGAGAAAGAAGCGGGGAACTACCAGGTACCCCCACGGGCAAGAATAACGCAGCGGAGGTGCATAAATTCTTTCGCAAAAAAGTCCAGCGTTCTCCTGCAGTGGCGCGCAAGATGGCGCTGGAAGAGGCCCACTCGGGAGACGCGGCAGAGGACTCAGATCTGGACAGCGCGTCGGGTACTGACCGGACAGACGCTATCACCGGGGTGATTACCAAGTCCTTCCTTCGCAAGGCTCTGGCACAAGCAATCGCCCCAGTGCTCGCGGAGCTCTCTGACATACGGGCCGACATACACTCCGTGGGCAAAAGAGTAGACTCCCTTGAGTCGGCGTGCTCAGCGATTACTCTTCACTCCTCTTTGCTGGCACAACGTATCGCAGATCATCATACCCACCTGAATAGAACATACGATGTTCTGGAGGATCTGGAGAATCGGAACCGCAGGAGGAACCTGCGCCTCAGGGGCCTTCCGGAAACTCCCGCTTCTGAGGATCTGAGAGAGGTGATGTCGGCCATCTTTGTATCCCTCGTGGGTGCGGAAAAGGCAGCCTCGGTCCAAATCGAAAGGGTCCACCGAGTGGTCAGACCTAAACCCTCCCCTGCTGACCCACCGAGGGATGTAATCTGCGGGCTGCTGTCCTCCGCGGACACATCTGCTATACTAGCTGCTGCAAGGGAAAAAAGGCCACTTATGCATGCCCAAACAGAGATCCACCTATACCAAGACCTGGCGCCATCTACCCTGGCAAAGCGTCGGATGTTACGTCCACTGCTGGAGGCACTACGGGAAAGAGGCCTTCAGTATGCATGGCTTTTTCCCTTCGGGTTGTCTGCTCTTGAGCAAGGCCGCAGGATAGTCATACGTTCACCAGAAGATCTCTCCAAAGCCTGGGCCTTGCTCGACATACCCCCTATGGAGATTCCCTCGTGGTTGTCCCTCCCGGAGGACTTACACTCCTGGCCGTCACTGCCCAGCTTTGAACAGGAAGGCCTGCAACAGCGTCTCAGGTCGCCAAGACCTAGGAAACCCTCCTTGAAGAGACACATACAAGAATCCACTTGATGTCGGTAAACTTATCACTGAGCTGTTCCTCTGCGTGGAGCTGACTTGTGTGTGAAAGGTACCTCTTGCAAATTCACTGTGGAACCATTCCCTCCCACTGGACTGGCCCAGACGTGAAGTACCTATATCCTACACTCATATCCAGGACTGCTGGCGGTTGAAGGTACCTTCTACCCTGGACCTATCCTCCCACACCCCCTCATACTTTCCACAACCTCCACTCCCTCATGACCTATCCCAGAAGCTTGCTTTGTGCCCGATGGGCCCTGCAGCACCCACAGTAAGAGTGACTGGCACCCTATACCGGAAAACTGGAGGTTGGAGCTCTGTCACTCTCTACCATATTCCCCCCCCCCCCCAGTTCACTGAGATGTCCAACTGTTTGAGTTGTTTGATATACATGTCTGTGGGTGGGTTTTCTGACTAACAATTGTATTTGTGGGGCCTTCCGCCCCCCCGTCCGGGATTTCGGGGCCGGTGATGCGTTTATGGTGCTTTGGAGGAGGAGCGCAGGCACGTGGGACCCCGTGGTCTCGGATGGCGGGGGAGCCCAGGTTGGGGAAGAGGTTAATTACTTTAGTATGGAGTATATTCATTCAGTGAACCAAAATTTTCACGTTGCACTGTGTACACTAGGCACGTCAGGGAACTTGCTAAGTACGCCTACTTGCTACTAACTACTAACTGCTAATTACTAATCATTACTCACTGTTACTAATCAGTACCTATCGCTAACTATCAGGGGTTACCACAAAAACCATTACTAACAGCTAACTATTACTAACTACTAACTACTACCAGCGGAATATCGGGGGGGCGGGTTGTTGGGTGGGGGGGCGGGGCTCTCACACGGGTTTGTGGGTTCTCTGGATAGCAGGGTGTCGTGCCGGGATTCCCGATGCCCCGGGAAGTTATGCCGCCCTAATACAAAGGGGTGTGTGCACTAACCATATTGCTGGGATAGACCCCCATAAGGGAATCGGTATAACCACATTGGAGATGTTTATGTAATCTCGGATTGTATTGATTCTGTTGTTAATGTTGTATAATATGACATGGGCTCATTTCGGCGCAAGTATGGCAACTATCCCTGAGCCTACTTGCACTCTCATACTGTTCGCCTCCCGCCCGCCCAGACATGTCCGTGGGATATCTCTAACTCTCACATCTCTTGTGTACCTCTACTTCTTTTACACACTGTTGCCTGTATGTAGTCCCCATTGTTACACGCCTCTATGCGTATCCACTCCTGTAAGGTATGGTAGTCGGCTGTCACGATTGGGACCATCTCCGTTTCCCCTATCCTTTTTATATTCTGTCTATTGACAGAGTAAGTGTTTCAAGCTTAGCGGCTGTCAGGCGTTGCCGCTAAATATTTGATCTATTGACGGGCGCATTATCTTGGGCTCTTGTACTCTTTCTCTTCTCTATCTCTATCTAAGCTTTCTTCACCTCTCTCCTTTCTCCCTTTCTACCCCTCCCCTTCCCCGACTGGTTGTCTCTCTACCCAAACCTTCCCACCTAACCTCTGTTTGTTCAAATACCCCTCCTCTCCCTCTCTCCCTCACCCTTCTTACCCATTGGACTCACATTGTCTCAGAATCACCATGTCCGAATTAGTTTTTACCTCCTTTAACACCCATGGCCTAAACTCCCCGAATAAGAGATCTCAAATTTTTACCATACTCCGTAAGCTGCACACAAATGTGGCGTTCCTTCAAGAAACTCATTTCAAAACAGGGAAAATCCCTCGCCTCCCACAAAAATGTTCACTACTTGTTTCCACTCCACGAATCCCACTGCTTCCTCTAGGGGTGTTTCCATTCTATTTCATTCCTCAGTGCCTTTCCAGTGTTCTCAAACTTATGAGGACTCCGAGGGCAGAATTCTGCTGCTAAAAGGCACTATCGCTACTTATAAATACACCTTTGCCAATTTCTACGCTTCCAATCAAGGCCAAGTGGCTTGGCTTGTTGAGGCTCTGCGCACACTGGAACTCTTTGCAGAAGGTTCTATAATCCTAGCTGGCGATTTTAACCTCACTCTCAACCCTGCTCTTGATGCCTCTAGAGGGACATCTTCTATTCCCCAGAAAGCACTGGGCAGACTCCTGCAAGACCTAAATGACCTACATTTGGTCGATCTTTGGCGCCTGCACAACCCATCCGTGAAGGACTATTCCTTTTTTTCCAATCCACGGCAATCCTATCAGAGATTGGATTATATCTTTGTCACTAGAGATCTAGCCCCGTATTCTCTGCAATCCCGCATTGACTCTATATCGGTGTCCGATCATGTACCAGTATGGGCTAGGTTAACACTGCGCCAACTGCCTCAAAAGGATTGGTGCTGGAGATTAAATGAAGCTTTGATGGATCGCCCAGATCTAGTTGGGACCGTCAGGCAGCAGATGGAGTCGTACTTTGCTATAAATGCTAATGCAGACACTTGTCCCACCATTACTTGGGAGGCACATAAGGCGGTAATTAGGGGAATTTTCATATCCCTGGCCTCCAGAGTCAAGAGGGAAACTCAGGTGGAACTAGACAAAATTCTCTCAGACATAGCGGCAATTGAACGCACACGCAAGGCAAGTAGACAGTTGAATAGAAGCACTGAACTCCAAACTTTGCGAGAAAAGTTAAAAGATGCCATTAACGTCCGAACGGCTAAACATTTTCTTCACTACCAACACAGGCTCTATGCACATGGGGACAAGGGGGGTAAGTTTATGACTTCACTGATTAAGAAACGAAAGGCCAAGTGCTTCATTTCGGTTATAAAAGATCAAGCAGGCAACACACACAAATCCACCAAAGACATAACCTCGGCTTTCCTCTCATTTTACACTGGGCTATACAACCTAAACACCAATGATCCTGAGACTGCTACAACAAGCAAAGTAAATAGGATAGAAGAATTCCTTAACTCCCTCTCTCTGCCATCCCTGTCGGCGGAAGACGCTGCGACACTCACGTCCTCAATTTCTTTGGAAGAAATTAAATGTGTCTTAAATAGCTTCCCTAAAGGGAAAAGCCCAGGTCCAGATGGCTTCCCCTTACAATACTATAAAGTATTCCAATCTGAATTACTACCGCATCTCTCTTGATCCTTTAATGCCCTGCTCTCTGGGAAAAAACTCCCCCGCCAAGCACAAGAAGCACATATTACGTTGCTTCCTAAAGAAGGGAAAGACCCCCTCTCCTGTGGTAGCTATAGGCCTATCTCCCTCCTTAATCTCGATCTTAAATTGTGGGCGAAAATATTGGCCACCAGAATGAAACATCTTCTACCCTCCTTACTACACCCTGATCAAGCTGGTTTTGTTCTGGGCAGAGAGGGAAAGGATAACTCCCATCGCTTACTCCACGTTATCACCCATGCTAGGAAAACACGCTCGAGCCTGGTTTTGCTGGGAGTAGACGCTGAAAAAGCGTTTGATAGAGTGGACTGGATATTTATGAAAGCTACGCTAAAAAAATTTAACTTCCCCCCTCAATATATAGAAGCGATCTTCACTCTCTATGGTTCCCCTTACGCTCGCTTAAAGATTAATGACACACTTTCCCCCAGCTTCAATATTACGAATGGGACCAGACAGGGTTGCCCTCTTTCCCCCTCCCTGTTCATTTTAGTATTGGAATCCCTATTACAGGTGGTTCGTGCTCACCCAGACATATCAGGATTTAAAATAGGAACACAAACTATGCATTCCGCCGCCTTTGCAGACGATGTTCTGTTTATGGTGTCCAACCCCGAGAAAGGGCTCCCTGCCATTGTAGAACTCCTCTCTCGCTATGGCTCAGTCTCCGGATATAAAGCCAATCTAGATAAATCGGAGGTATTAAATGTCTCTCTCCCCCCTAAACAATCACTACAAGTATCCGCCTCCACGCCCTTTAAGTGGACCCCAAAATCCATTAAATATTTAGGTGTCCAACTAACAGCGGATCCGTCTCACATCTACACAGAGAATTTTCAGCCACTACTAACGGAAATTCGCACCATGTTAGCTTCTTATCAAGGAATGCCGTTTTCTTGGTTTAGTAGACGAAATCTATTGCAGACTTATGTGCTTCCCAAGATCCTATACCGACTCCATATGTTGCCCATACGCCTCCCCCCGTATTTTTTCAAGTCATTAAGAAGTCTTCTCTCCACTTTCCTCTGGCGTGGCAAACGTCCACGGCTCTCTATGAGTCTCTTGATGAAGAAGAAGGTGGCGGGTGGCATGGGCATGCCAGATGTCTTAGGTTATTACAAAGCAATACAATTGAAGCGTTGGATTGAGCTCACTTCCTCGGAACCACCCTCACTATTCCATAAACTTTCTGTCTGCACATTTGGGCCGGCCTGCCAAGTAGACCTGTGGCTGTATGGCTCCCCAAGCCGCAGCTCCCAATCAATTGATCAAATCCTGTTAGGCACCTGTGAAACATGGCGGGAGTTGAAAGAAACACTGGCACCTTCCCCTTCGCCT
Organism: Leptodactylus fallax; assembly: GCA_947044405.1. Lineage (NCBI taxonomy): Eukaryota > Metazoa > Chordata > Amphibia > Anura > Leptodactylidae > Leptodactylus > Leptodactylus fallax. The sequence goes on from CAMRHE010000123.1 coordinate 2,873,431, forward strand.
CTAAGCCCTATAGGCATTGTACCGGATTGGTTGGGAAGGTCGAAGGTATCCTGTTCGGACATGTGGCATCGCCTGACTTCACACCGACTTCTGGAGGCTGTTGGTGGGAAAGCAGAGGTGAATTTCGCAAAACTGAAATCGCTGGTCTCTGACAAACCACTGTCCTTTCTACATAAACACCACCTGCACAAATATATGCGGGACTGGCTGACAGCTAACACAATACGAGTTGATCTCACTCCCTTCGAACGCAGCCTCATAGCTCGAAATAAATTTTTGTCCAAGACATCATATGTCCTGTCCACTTATGTCAGTCCTGTTCGGATACACAAACCGGCTTTCCTAACTTCTTGGGAGATGGAGTTGGGTGTGGTCCTCTCAGAGGAGCAAGTCAAACAGGTATTACGAAATTCTCATGGCTTTTCCACCTGTGTGCGCCTACAGGAGACTCACTATAAGTTGCTAACCAGATGGTATCATACTCCACAATGGCTCCATAAAATGAATCTATCAGATTCTGACACCTGCTGGAGATGTAAGACTCAGAGTGGGTCCTTGTTGCACATATGGTGGCAGTGCCCAGTAATTAGTCCGTTTTGGAATGATATTCAATCAGTGATTAGATGACTTTCTTCTCCGACCTTTAAGCTCAGCCCAACTATGGTCCTGCTCTCACTACAATCGACATACTATACCCCATCGAGAAATAACCTTATCTCACTCCTTTTATCAGCTGCCAATTCACTTATTCCTCGCAAATGGCTAAGTACTTATCCCCCATCAAAAATGGGATGGGTGGAAAAAGTTAATCAGATCTCATGCTTCGAAGAATTGTCAAGCTGGAAATCCAGGACACATGCCCGTTTCCTTAAGACCTGGGCAAAGTGGAAGGAGCTGAGACTGTGAGTCCTCCCCCTTCCTCCTCCCTCCCCCTTCCCCCTCCTCCCTAGTTCCTGACCTCCCTCCCCCTCTCTCCACCTATCCCCTCCTTCACCTCCGCCTCCCTCCACACATGGGTCTATATTATCTACCCTATATCATCCCGCTACCCTACTTGAAGTCATTAATGTATACCCTATTTTCCCTCCCTTGTTACCCCCCCCCCTTCCCCATCCTCTCGTTGCTCTCCCGCTCTTCTTTTCTTATCTATGTCAGTCCTCTATGTCCCTTACCTACCACCTCTTTTCATTCAATGTTCTTCCTTTTTGTATTACAAGCCTAGGCTGCGCTCCATATGGCTCAGTAATATTTAGGATTGATTATTCCATAAATTGAGTTTATTGATATTATACAGCCTGCACTGATACAAATGTACTATGTTGGATGTACTTTATATGACTTTGTGCACTGCTGCAAAATATTTGCATGTAGTCTCATTTATACGAGAATTAACAATAAAATAAAAATATTATTAAAAAAAAATAAATGAACACAGATAGTCAGGACAGTATTCTTGATCATAGCAAAGATGCAAAGCAGGTGCATGACATCCCATGGATCCAGTCCAGAAAGAAGAAAATTGCAGAAGAAAATTTTTAGAAAAAGATGATTGTTTTTTAGGCTAGGTTCACACTTGCGCTAGGCTCTCTGTTGTTCAGGTCCACCAGGAGAGCTGAACGATGGAGAACCTGTCGCGGTTTCAGATGAAAACAGTGGTTACCCATGGACCCCATAGACTATTTTTATCCTGAAACAAGCGGAGAGAAAAGTCCTCTGTGCAGGACTTTTCTCTCCACCGATTTTCAGTGGATTCTGAGGCAGAGTCTTGTACGGAGACTCCAACGCAGATCTGAACCTAGCCTAAGTGACTTATCAGGTGCAATGTTCCAGTCGTCTCTATTGGATTTGTTACTGATAAGCCAAGAAAAAGAATCAGCCTTTTCTATGAATTTTTTGAGTGCTACAATTCTATTTCTTTCATTGAATTGACTTTGGATCAAGTCCTTTACTGGCACCTTAGTCAAGAAGAAGGGGTTCAGGCAGAACTCAGGTTGTGGATCAGGAAACAAAAGAGGGTGCACATTCTCTGAGGGGCTGACCACCACCCCATGTGTTACAATCGAATAAACAAAGTTGAACCGCACTCCAAAAGATTATGCTTCTAGTTAATTTAATTAAGATGAAGATACCACCCTCAGGCACAAGAAATTGTTGAATTATATGAAGAAAATATTAAGTGAAGCCCGGTAACTTGGGTGGCAAATGAGCTAAAAGGGAAACACCTAGTTGAAGGTGAGATTTACATTACATTTTGGTCTAGAATCACATGCTCTATCAAATGAGACTAAGTTGTCTGAACAGTTAGTGACCATTTAATCTAATAGATTTACAAAGACAAAACTATATTATTTATGCAAAAGTTGCTACATCTGCTACATTTGCATTACAAACCTGCAGAAAACAAAGACATAACAGTATCTACAGTATCTATGTTTCATAAATACATACACATACTTCGCGCTAGAGTATATGATCATACTGTGCCCTAGAGTATATGATCAAACTGTCTCAGAAAGGGAGTGACTTATTTGTTAGAATACCTTTAAAGAGTACAACTTAATGGGCAGACACTTAGGAGCCATTTCTCGCTGATCACGACCATAGTAGTGCATTTATTTCTATATTTTCCCCCATCTCCCTAGCTTGATTTCCATATTTTTTACTTTCTCTTTGTTTCTCCTGTGTTTTCTTTGAATTTTGTCGAATGATATCTAGTGTTACCTTGATGATTGCTGTATTTTTTTTTTCTTAATACATATTTTTATTTATGAAAATTCCAGAAAAGTATACATGCACAACAATCAGATATGTAATAAGGGACAAAAACAAATCATTGTTTACAATAAGCTATTAACCAGGAGAACTGATGAAGATTAAGATTTGATGCAAATACAATCAGCCGATGAGGAGAGACAATGTATTGGGTACCAGGTACAATATGAAACTTTCTGGCACTGAGGAGGAAGCAGGTAAAGGAACAAGGGGAGGAAGAAGGGGAGAGAAATGTAAAGAGAACAGGAAAGTGAGGGGGGTGTTAGAGGTTAGTAAGGAAAGGAGGGAATGAGGAGGAAAGAGTAGTGAGAAAGCTGAAGACAGGGGAGAAAAAGGAGGGGGTGGTGGAAACCATAGCGAGATCAGGTTACAATTAGAGACTTCCCCAAGGGGCCCATATTTCCAAGAATTTCAGGTGGGTTCTATGTTGCCAGCTAGAGAGTTCCTCGAAACAAGCTATTTGGTTGACTTTGTTGATCCAGGCTGTTTTTGTTGGCGGTTGTATTTGAAGCCAGTGTAGTGGAATGAGGGAGCTTGCAGCTGAAAGGAGTATGGAGACCAGATTCGTTTTAGCCGGGTGATAAGAAGCAGACGGTAGAGCCAAAAAGAGCATGGAGGGCAAGAGCTCAAAGTCAGGAGAGAAGATCTGTTTTACAACGGTTTGAACTTCCTGCCAATAGGATCTGATGCTGGGACACATCCAACAGATGTGAGAGAGAGTGCCACTGCCGGCTTGACACCTCCAGCAGAGATCTGACGAGGACAAACCCATACGATATATCCAACTTGGGGAATGATACCATCTGGTTAAACATTTGTAATGTGCCTCCTGTAGACGTACACAAGGGGAGAAACCATGTGAAGTCCTGAGAACTTGTTTAGTCTGCTCAGCCGACAAAGTAATGTTCAGCTCGAGTTCCCACAAAGTTAGAATGGCAGGTTTAGAGACCGATTAGTGATGGAGAAAGTTGGAGAGGACATACAAGGTCTTGCGGAGCATCTTATTTCCAGAGAGGACAGCAAGTTCAAAAGGCGTGAGGTTAGTTCTCAAACAGAAGTTCTTGGCCAGATTAGATAGGTGACTGGAGAGATGAGCTCTATGTAAAAAGGACAAAGGCGTATTGTGTAGAATGTCCTCCAATTTAGCCAGGACAGGGTTCGAGTTGTCGTCTATGAGATCAAATAGTCAAGTAGTCGATGTGGCAGTAATCGATGCCAAATTTCAGCATATGCGTTATTGTGAGTTCCTAAGAGCTCCAGTATGAGGCCAGCAGGTAGAAGGTGGGAAGGAATGGGTGCCAGTGTGTCTTGGAGATGATGCCAAGCCTCGCACACTCCTCTGAGCAGATGGTGAATGTCGCGGGACCCAGGTCTAGATGGCTTGTAGAACCAAAGACTGACTTTATAGGAAGATCCAAAAAGCCCAGTGACAAGGTCAAACAGGGGACTGCTGTTGGAGAGTGCTGATAGCTCAATCCATCTTTTTAATTGAACCACCTTAGTCTGATACGATTGCTGTATTTTTTAGGTCATTTTATGATTGTATTTGGTTTTAATATATCATTTACTATGTTGTACCTAGTTGTAATTCAATAAATACCTTTGAAACTAAAGCGTACAACCTACAACCTCATTCCATAATATATCTTTATCTTTTATTGCAGAAATAAATTAAAACAATACATATATATACATAATTATTTATACCGCAAGGAAAACCTCAAATTATCTGCTGTTTATGAGCAGATAGATTATTACAGGAATAGAGAGCAAGCTTTATGTATTTACCGATGCATGGACTTGATACCCATGAATCAACTAGCAAGCATTTTCAGACTCTGGATGTCAATAAACCTTCCTAATCACTGACCACAGAAACTAAAGCTATCTAACACTAAAAGTATATTACACTTTTAACTTTCTTGTCCTTCAGTTATCTGTTCTGTTGTCCCCTATATGTTATAGGTGGTGGCGCTGTTTTGGTTTTACCACACGTGGATCTCTCATCCCATTAGGAAACTGTACCTCTTTCAGGTTCCCGTGCCCTATTTTCTTCTCCAACCCTATTCTCCCAGTTGCCTCTAACCTATGTTGGACTGAAGGTGTATGCTTTATTTTCTTACTATGTTCCTTTATTCATGTTTTTGAACGCCTCTACAGTGCCTTGCGAAAGTATTCGGCCCCCTTGAACTTTTCAACCTTTTGCCACATTTCAGGCTTCAAACATAAAGATATAAAATTTAAATTTTTTGGTGAGGAATCAACAACAAGTGGGACACAATTGTGAAGTGGAACAAAATGTATTGGTTATTTTAAACTTTTGTAAAAAATAAAAAAACTGAAAAGTGGGGCGTGCAATATTATTCGGCCCCTTTAGTTTCAGTGCAGCAAACTCACTCCAGAAGTTCAGTGAGGATCTCTGAATGATCCAATGTTGTCCTAAATGACTGATGATGATAAATATAATCCACCTGTGTGTAATCAAGTCTCCTTATAAATGCACCTGCTCTGTGATAGTCTCAGGGTTCTGTTTAAAACGCAGAAAGCATCATGAAGACCAAGGAACACACCAGGCAGGTCCGTGATACTGTTGTGGAGAAGTTTAAAGCTGGATTTGGATACAAAAAGATTTCCCAAACTTTAAACATCCCAAGGAGCACTGTGCAAGCGATCATATTGAAATGGAAGGAGTATCAGACCACTGCAAATCTACCAAGACCCGGCCGTCCCTCTAAACTTTCATCTCAAACAAGGAGAAGACTGATCAGAGATGCAGCCAAGAGGCCCATGATCACTCTGGATGAACTGCAGAGCTCTACAGCTGAGGTGGGAGAGTCTGTCCATAGGACAACAATCAGTCGTACACTGCACAAATCTGGCCTTTATGGAAGTGTGGCAAGAAGAAAGCCATTTCTCAAAGGTATCCATAAAAAGTCTTGTTTAAAGTTTGCCACAAGCCACCTGGGAGACACACCAAACGTGGAAGAAGGTGCTCTGGTCAGATGAAACCAAAATCAAACTTTTTGGCCACAATACAAAACGATATGTTTGGCGTAAAAGCAACACAGCTCATCACCCTGAACACACCATCCCCACTGTCAAACATGATGGTGGCAGCATCATGGTTTGGGCCTGCTTTTCTTCAGCAGGGACAGGGAAGATGATTAAAATTGATGGGAAGATGGATGGAGCCAAATACAGGACCATTCTGGAAGAAAATCTGTTGGAGACTGCAAAAGACCTGAGACTGGGACGGAGATTTATCTTCCAACAAGACAATGATCCCAAACATACAGCAAAATCTACAATGGAATGGTTCACAAATAAACGTATCCAGGTGCTAGAATGGCCAAGTCAAAGTCCAGACCTGAATCCAATCGAGAATCTGTGGAAAGAGCTGAAAACTGCTGTTCACAAACGCTCTCCATCCAACCTCACTGAGCTCCAGCTGTTTTCCAAGGAAGAATGGGCAAGAATTTCAGTCTCTCGATGAGCAAAACTGATAGAGACATACCCCAAGCGACTTGCAGCTGTAATCGCAGCAAAAGGTGGCGCTACAAAGTATTAACTTAAAGGGGCCGTATAATTTAGCACGCCCCACTTTTCAGTTTTTTATTTTTTACAAAAGTTTAAAATATCCAATAAATTTCGTTCCACTACACGATTTTGTCCCACTTGTTGTTGACTCTTCACCAAAAAATTAAAATTTTATATCCTTATGTTTGAAGCATGAAATGTGGCAAAAGGTTGAAAAGTTCAACGGGGGCCGAATACTTTCGCAAGGCACTGTATGTGCTTTGCTATATTGTTCTTATTTTTCCCCGTTATATGAAAAACTTTGATTAAACATAAATGTATATTATAAAGTTGCATAATTTCATTACACAATGAATAAGCTGTAGCTATATAAAGTCCCAAAAAAACCTTTAGACGATTTATAGATTGAACCTTCACTTGAAAGGAACAATAAAGTTAGCACTTGACCTCTCACAATGCAATCCAACAGCTGTGGAAGGAAAAAAAGATCTATGACCTAGTTACAGTGTGGTTTTGAGTCAAAAGCAGGAAAAGAGCATATGTTCATTTTTATTTTCAGATTGAAAAAAAAAAAACCTGCCAACAAACCAAAATGCAAAATGTGAACTGGACTATGAATGTGCCAATTTTGTGTCTCGTCTGTCCCCTGTTCCAATGCTAAAGCAGTAGAAATCTGATGAAGTATCAGGCTTAGGATAAATTCACAGATATTCTTGCACTTGTCGCTTTCTATTTTAAATATTAATTTTTATTTTGTATTATATTATTTTTTATTTATTGGCGCTGAATTACTTTAACTTGTCCACTCTAACTGTCCAATGACGGTGCTGTTGCTGAAACATGTGCACCTACCCTAAATCCTGGTTGGTTTCTCTCCATTGGTTTTAGTATAAAATCTGTGGATACCGGGTGGACCCCATTATAGTCTATGGAGTCCACAGGGTTTCCATCTTTCGCGTCCCTATGCGGACCCAAAGGACGGAAAAGCGAACACTAGTGTGAACCTAACCCCTAAAAAAGCAAGATCTGACTGCAGAGGTTTTGATCTGAAAAAGAAGTCACACAGATCCGCAGGATATATGATTATCTATCTATCTATCTATCTATCTATCTATCTATCTATCTATCTTAATATGACACTTTCATTTATACATCATAAACCAGTGTTAGTTTGATATATAGAGAAAATATATAGAAGTATATATACACAGAAAGAAATTCATTGTATATATATATATATATATATATATATATATATATATATATATACACACACACACACACACGCACACACTGGCAGTTTTACTGCGCTCACTCTAAGTTTCGAGTTCACATAGATCACGTGACTTAGACACAGCCTGGCGATTCTGGCATAACCATATTGACATACTGCCAGAAACTATGTCCGACTATTAGGAGCCATTTTCTTGGCTTTCATCTTTTACGAAGAATGGTGAGTGGTCTTCATAAACATGGCCGCTTGCTGATTGTCTATCCGCTGAAGTGGAGACAATTTCCGTCAGCACTGAGGACAGTAACCTGTGGTTAATATTACATGGACAAAAAAAGAAACAATTATATGACGCAGAGAAAATAGATATTGAAAGGCTGGGCAGAGACTCTGCAATGGGCGGTTCATGGTCCTTCTACTCGTGACTGACTGCAGCTGTACTCGGAAACTGCGAGCACTTACCTTACAGAAGTGACGACTGAGGGGTCAGTATTGTGCCATGTGATATCTGTGTCTGGTATTGTACTTTGCATTATGGCTGACGCGATTCATCTGTATAGTGACTAGATAAGTAACTGGACTAGGTGTCATGACTAGGTAAGTGTAAATAACGCTAGTTCATGAGATGTGAATGGCTGCGTAATTGGTTATTGATGTATATATGGCAGTATACAGCACGGTTACTATGACTACATTATAGCATCGATTTTGCACCTGGCCATGGTGGTCAAAAACAAAAAAAATTCTAGCCCTGCTGTTTTCTGAGCAGTGACCGGGGTGAGAGTGGTGTATAGCAATCCAGGAAGTCATTGTCACTGACATGTAGATGTGCTGGTCTATGAATACACCAACCAGCAACTCCTCAGCTTCAGGGCAGAGGTAGAAGACTGAATATATGTAAGAAGGGAAGTAGTTAGAGGATCCCCCATATGTATGTACCAGCAGATGGGGCATGTTCACTGTCGCTCTTATCATTCTTCATGGGACTACTGGAGGTACAGCACTCCACTAGCTTTGGCAGCCTCTAGAGATCAATAGAGCTGCAGTGCACACACTCAAGATAACTTTATATTCATACGGGGGAACCCCTAACTTCTGACCTTGTTACTTATGTTTCCCCTTATTTGACAAACCATAAGCAGAATATCTTCGTGCTGAGGACACCCAACTATATACCTCCTAATGTGACATCACTCCTGCATCACTACAGAACACTAGTGACTGTCTCTAACATCAGGTCTTCCATCTGTTTGCAACTTAATTTCTCAAAAACTGAACTACTGCTGTCCACCATCTACAAACAGACCTAACCCTAATATTTCCATTTCAGTCTGTGGTCTTACCATAACAACAAGGCAGTATGCCCTCTGTTATGAGGTTGTGTTTGACTTAGACCTTTCCTTTAACCCCTATCTTCAATCACTTGCATGATTATGCCACCTGCACCCCAAAAACATATCCAGAATCTACCCTGTTCATACCATGGAAACATTAAAAACCTCTGTATTTCTCTACTACTTCTGTCTTCCCCTCACTAGATTATTTCCTCTACAAACTATCCTAAATGCATCCTGAGCGCTGCACCGATGCCTCCAGTGTATGCCAGTCACTGCACTGGTTTCCTGTCCAGTATAGAATAAAATATAAACTTATTACCCTCATCCTTAAAGCTGTCCATAGTGTTGCAAGTCCCTATATCTCCTCCCTCATCTCTGTCTACCACATTATCTGTGCTCTCCATCCTGCCAATAGCCTGAGACTAACATCCTTGTCGTGAATGGACCGTCCTAACATGTGACATAGGTGTGGCTGTCAGGGGTAAATTCACTCCATTCACTGAATCGTGCACTCAGAATACAAATTGAGCGTAATTCACACCCCAACACGTCCACGCATCCCAAATAAACGCAGCAACCACCTATTGCATTCATAACCAATAGGAATCCCAGCAGTCAGATGGAAAACGCACTTTCAAAAGGAAATGGGTTCATAGAAAGAACACAATCTACCATTAAATTGGATGATTTAATACCAAAGGGGCTTTTAAAATAAAAGTGGAGAAAAACACAGAAAAACTTGGTAACTTAGAGTCCTTTTGTTGCCCTGGAGCTTGGAGGATCACTCAGATGGTTTGGGCACACCCAGCTTGTTTGCTGGCTTTTAAGGTGTTACAAAGTTCCAAGGGATTCACAGTTTTTTCTAATTGAGAGCTCTGACTGTGGCCATAGTCCCCCCCTCCTCTCCCTATCCTCATCTTGGAAAGCTGGGAAATTAGTTGTTCCATCTCCTCTCCCCTTTCTTCATCTTGGAAAGCTGAAAACTGATCTGTTCGATCTGTGCCCAGTGACTGAGGTCACTGTCTAGTCACAACCTCCCCTCTCTTATGCCTAGCTGACTGTCAATAGTGACAACTAGTTGTAAAGCAATAAACCTGGCTTGGCAGGATATCAGGTCTTGTGATCACAGTGATAGAACAGTCTCACCCCTGACCCTTATAATGCACATACCAATGTAATATACTGATGACACATTAATAAATAATATATTCACTAATGATATGTGCACAAGTGGGCTTCTTTCGTCACAATCCTCTATACTCAGAACCTCCTACTCCTGTCTCCAAGTGCGCCCTAAAAACAACTATTTATACAGACCCTTCACATTTCCTAATCTAACACTTTTACGCTTATTCGCCTCAAACTAACTCTTCTCTGTTTATCAATTCCCTCTACATTATCCCATAGGACAAGATGCCCTTATCTAAGAGTAACCCTGCATGCAATTTTAATCTGTACATACAAAGATATTGGCTTTAGATTGTAAGCTCTTGGAAGCAGGGTTCTGACTCCTGTTGTGTGAATTGATGATTTATTATGCTGTAATGTCTTGTTTTGCCTGTATATAAACCCTATGATTTGTAAAGTGCTGCTGATTTATAAAGAACTGGCGTAGATTTCAGTATCTGCACAGACTGCCAGAGGATTTGTCTTATTTATGAGCCAAGGAAGCCCTTGTATTGTTGATAAGTGCCCATTGAATGACTCACATAAATTATTTTGCAACCTTTCAGTGGAGGAGAGTTTCAGAAAACTCAAGTTCTGGTATTATATAATAGGCCCATATACAGTATGTACAAATCCATAAATTATTTTTTTGAGACTGCCCCAAGAGAGATTGAAACAATTCATTGGATGATTAGAATGTGCAAAATTGTTATAATTATTGTTGTTGTTTTCTTTTTTATAGTTCTAATTAACAGAACAACATGTCTGGCGATGGACTTCATCGGACCATATTGGATCCGGTAATGACTGCTTTTGAATTCATACAGAAATACTTTCCTGTGTAACATGGCCATCCCTGTATAGTTAAAGGGGTTGTTCTGCTATAACCTCTCCATCTGAAACCTCCAGCGATCAACTAGAGAAAGTGATAGCTGAATTGGAAATGTAATATTACATGGCAGAAGTGGACTGGGATTGTGTTTATGGGAGACTCTGTGCTTACAATGTATATCTTTTAGAGGCTCAGCTCACACGGTGGGGGTCGGCAATGACTAAGTTCACACATCACAAGGCATTATGGGAAAGGAGCTGGGGAGCTCATGCGCCCTCTGTTGGATGTAACAAATCCTCAATTTGCTTTTGACTCACCGAGCCTTGAGACAGCAAAAGGGATTTTAGCCAAGCCAATTTCACTTATCTGCATACAGCGCTGTTTCTGGATTGTTGTCCTTCATCAGTACAGAGCAAAGTGAATTGGCTGGCTTAGTGGGAGGCAATGAGTGGGTTAGGGACAAGAATCTCTCACATTGAGGAGAGCACCAGTGAAGGTGTGTAGAGATCTCTACACACCTTCACTGGTGCTCTCCTCAATGTGAGAGATTCTTGTCCCTAAGTTCACACAGACAGCGGGTTTCAAAGTCCAAGGGTGCTTTTATTCCAATGCTTCAGCACAAAACTGCATGGAAACATCCTAAGCCTATCCGGCTCTAACTGTACAGCAGGATGCCTCACTATGCCAGTGCAGGCCTAATACCTGGCACCAAACTCGGTAACAAAACTGTCCACAACCGCCCCAAGAGTGCTTTCTCTCTCAGACTGCAAACCTGTCAGCCCTTTTCAGGCTTCCTCCACCTGAAAACACCTGGGACTAGGTAAAAACCCATAGTGGATTAGGGGTGTGGACTGGAACACTCCCACTACCAACCTGTCCTGCAGTCTAGGAAATACAGCCCATGTAACTAAAACAAAGAACCCTAGCAGACTACGTTCTGCTAAAGCAACATATAATCTTCTGGATTTCCGCTACCCGGCTACCCTGTGAGATATACACCCCGTCCACAACTTTACCATACACTTCACCACAATCTGAGATGAAAATTTACCCATCTGTGAGCAATAAGATTACATTTTTTGTGCGGTATATACATTGGCATGCAAAAGTTTGGACACCCCTACTCAAAATAACTGTTACTGTGAACAGTTAAGCAAGTTAAAGATAAAATGTTCTTCAAAAGGCATAACATTAAAGATGACACATTCCCAATGTATTTTTGGATAAAAAAATCATATTTTAAATTTTTAAAACAACAAAACAATGAAAATGACCCGATGCAAAAGTTTGGGCACCCTGCATGGTTAATATCTAGTAGCACCCCCTTTAGCAAGTATGACAGCTTGTAAACGCTTTTTGTAGCCAGCCAAGAGTCTTTCAATTCTTGTTTGAGGGATTTTCATCCATTCTTCCTTGGAAAAGTCTTCCAGTTCTGTGAGATTCCTGGGTCGTCTTGCATGCTCTGCTCTTTGGAGGCCTAGCCACAGATTTTCAATTATGTTCGGATCAGGGGACTGTGAGGGCCATGGTAAAACCTTCTGCTTGCACCTTTTTAGGTAGTCTATGGTGGATTTTGACATGTGTTTAGGATCATTATCCATTTGTAGAAGCCATCCTCTTTTCAATTTCAGCTTTTTTACAGATGGTGTTATGTTTGCTTCAAAAATTTGCTGAAATTCATTGAATCCATTATTCCCTATACCCGTGAAATGTTCCCATTGGCTGCAACACAACCCCAAAGCATGATTGATCTTGCTTAATGGTTGGAGAGATGTTCTTTTCCTGAAATTCTGTGCCCTTTTCTCTCCAAATATACTTTGATCATTGTGGCCAAAGAGTTCTATTTTAACCTCATCGGTCCACAGGACTTGTTTCCAAAATGCATCAGGCTTGTTTAGATGTTCTTTTGCAAACTTCTGACACTGAATTTTATGGTGAGGACGCAGGAGAGGTTTTCTTCTGATGACTCTACCACGAAGGCCATATTTGTGCAGGTATCACTGGACAGTAGAACAATGTACCACAACTCCAGAGTCTGCTAAATCTTCCTGAAGGTCTTTTGCAGTCAAGCGGGGGTTCTGATTTGCCACTCTGGCAGTCCTACGAGCAGCTGTATCTGAAATTTTTCTTGGTCTACCAGACCTTATCTTGACCTCCACTGTTCCTGGTAATTGCCATTTCTTAATTACATTTCGAACTGAGGAAAAGGTAACTTGATGCTTTGCTATCTTCTTATAGCCTTCTCCTGCATTGCGGGCCTCCACCATTTTCAGAGTGCTAGGCAGCTGCTTAGAAGAACCCATGGCTGCTGTCTTTTGGCACAAGGTTAGAGGAGGCTGGGGATTTATAAAGCTGTAAAATTTGCATCACTTGGCCTTTCCTAACAATGATAGTGAACAAGCCATAACCCTAACTGGCTAATGAAGGTCTGAGACCTCGGTCAAGTTATCTGAGCACACAAATCTATAAGGGTTCCCAAACTTTTGCAAGGTACTCCTTTGCCTTTTTCATTCTAAAATTATACTCAAACATAATAATACACTGATATTGCTTAAAATTATAGACAAGTGTGTTTAATCTTTAACTTTATGTCTTTTATAGATGATTTCATCTTCAACTTACTTAACTGTTCACAATAACAGTCATTTTGACCAGGGGGTATTGTATATCCAGCCAGGTCTGCAAAGTCCACCAAATCCACTGCAACCAGGGATGTGCAAGCCTATCTGGTTTTCCTCCCCTTGGTAGCCCTTCCATCCTATTTTGTTGTAGTCACATCACTTCCCCCCTCCACGTGCAGCAGTCACTACATCATCAGCATCCAACTCCATGCATTTAATGATGTGGAGCCACCCGGCTGTTAAGTCCATAGAGGATGGATAACAAATGGTTTCCTGGGATGTAACCCTGATGGCCTATCTTTGCAATTTATTTCCAAAACAGAGACAAATAGTCTGTTTAATCTGCACAAACACTTATCTATCCACTTCTGCAGTAACACAGCAACCCCCTCCCCTTAAATTTAGGAGAAGTTCTTGGATTGTGCTCCACTATAGTATTCAACCTCTATCTGTGAGGTGAGCTGAGATAGAGGTGAAATCACTGCCTGCTGCCCAAAACAGCAGGACTGTCCCGCTCGATCCAGGGCGGGTGAGGGGGCCCCCGCAACCATAGGGCCCGATACAGCTGCACCATTGCACCTATGGTTAAAGCGACCCTGAGCGCTGTCCATATTTGTGTTGTTGTGTCTGGTACTGCAACCTGGCATCATTAAAAGTGGAGTACCAGACATGGCATGGATAAGAGCAGTGCCAATTCTTCTGTCTGTCTTCTGGTTAAACTCTATACCTATTACAAGATGTTACATTCTTAAAAACTTTGTGTCAAATATTTGTCCAATCCTTTCAATGGAAATCAGCTTTGCCATTCACACAGCGACAGGTTTTTCCCCAGTAAATTTGATATTTTCACTGCAGGTAAAAAAGAATTGCCATGTTAAACTACAGGTTATGGCCACATGTAGATCAGATCTATTGACTGCGTGCCATAATGTAAGTACGCAGCACATTTTTCAGATGGAAAAATTGAAATTCAGTTGAAAAATTCCACCATTCAAACATGCCCTTAGAGGGTTTTTTTCCCCTACAATAGATATTTGTGGCATGTTCCTTGTAATTGCATTGTCTTAATGTTAATACACGTAATTAAATAATGTGTAATTGTTTTTACAGGTCATCCCATATGTTGGTTCATTCTTTGGAAGTTTGGAGCCAGGAGCCATGATAGCGATTCATGGTTCTATAGCTCATAATGCAGACAGGTATGTTCAGACATTTTTTTTATCTTATTTTGATTTGTAAATATATAGTACCTGACAAAATGTTTCACACAATCTATTTTTGCCAAAATAATTATACATAGAGGTTTATCCTCTAAATATATTTATGGCATATACATAAGGTATGTAATAATTGTCTGATAGGGGTTGCACTTCTACAACTGCAACTTATTATGAGAACTTTCTCAACGCTCAACTGACTCTTAAAGGCTATAAAGGGAGAGAGCTATGGACATGTGTGGCCATCTATCTACTCCTTCTCCACCCAGTTGGGGAGGACCAACTCACCACGCGGGTCTTAGGCACTCAAGTCACTGATGTCTGAGCTGCAACAATGCGGAGTGGCCTTTACACCATCTATGAAGCCACCTGCTTCTGGCTCCATACCCTGTGCAGATATCAGCTGATTAGTAGGGGTACCAGACAGAAAATTGTCTAAAACCGGGGCCCCACATATCTTTTCAAAACCGTTGTGGTTTCCTCTGCTGACTTTCAGTTTCTGTCACGGTGTTTGCTGCATCACTTTTTCGCTGCGGCCCGCTATGTGGGGCCATAGCCTAAAACACATAATAAATGCAGTGCATAGCATGCAGGCAATTTTTTGGCCAGAATTCTAGTTCATGCCTCTTATTTAATTTGCCCCTGTTAAACCCCCTAAAAGTCAACATTTATTTCCATTGAATTTTTACACATTTTCAAACTTGCATTTCTTATTATTTCCACATCAGCCAGTTGTATTAACTTTTCACTCAAATGATAAGTGTTCTCACATGTTTTCTTCATAGGTTTCAGATTGACTTCCAGTGCGGGAGCAGTATGAAACCCCGTTCTGATGTGGCTTTCCATTTTAACCCTCGGTTTAAAGGCTCAGGAGTCTTAGTCTGCAACACTTTACAAAAGGAAAGATGGGGTTGGGAAGAGAAAACATATGAGATGCCCTTCAAGAAGGGCAAGCCATTTGAAGTCATATTTCTTGTTTTGCCTAATAAATTTCAGGTAAGCTGTTTTTTATTTTTTTTTCTTTGTTCTTATTCAGGTAGAGTTAACTATTGTGTATTCTGAAGTTATATTAAGTGCTGGTTTGTAGCACTTGACATAATTGCTCAGATGAGAATATGTATTTACTGTAGGATTGCTTCCTTTATAAGTAGGAACGATTACTGTAGGTGAACAGAACACTAGTGGGAACCCCACTAATCTGAACTGTGTCCTGTCTGATTGTGTCATTTGTTGTTTGTGTTTAGTTATTTGTTCTGATTTGTTCTAGGTGTCTTCAGGTGGGAAGCACTTGTTGACTTACAAACATAGGATCAACCTGGAAAGGATTGATACTCTCGGTATATCTGGAATGGTGCAAATTAGTACAATAGGATTTGCCTATCATGCAGTAAGCGTTTCATATTCACTTTAGTACATTCCGTATCTGTATATTGATGTTCCACCGTTATTTCTTCTGAAAATGTATGAATAAATGGACAACTTGATGTTGTCATTACCATTATCGGTATCAACATGCCACATTAACAATAGCAATGCCAACAGTCATCTGTCAGTTTGTTTAGGAAAGTCAAAGGCAATATCAGAGAAATAGCACGATCTAGACTTCTACAAAAGATGCTAAAGTACTGTCCGCAAAACTGTGCAGTTAGTGACCACAATCCAGTGATTGTATTATACAGTACTGTGTTTCAGCTGCTGCAAGATAACATAATTCACACCTTATCTGCTACAGACCTTTTTATTAATAGGATGAGGACTTCCATAAAAAGCGATTCTGTAGAGTTTCACTGTGCATTATAAGGATATATGTCGAACTTTCAAAACCAAATTCTAAAGAATGTTAGACATTGGAATTCAGCTTTTATACAGTCATTGAACTCCTTGGGGAGTTTTTATACGGTCTATTTTTTTTGTAATAAAACATGCTTTTATTGTACATTTGGAATTCTTCTTTGCGTGAATGTTGATAAAGATTAATGTTAAAAAAAAATAATAATAATAATAATTACCGGTATGTCTTCTTAGTGTCTGATACTGTTACATTTTTTTTTATTTACTCCTGGCACAGTTGGCCTCTCAAACGATGAATCTTGCACTTAGTTCGATGAATTCTTCTCAGGTATGTTTTTTTTTTATTCTGCTCATGTAAATAATGCTACAAATTATTTAGCAGATAAATTAAAGTTGTTTTTTTCTCCTTTTACAATACTTTATTACCAGGCATCACTTGAGAGCTTGAATTTTGTGAGTATTCTTTATTGTAGTTTCCATTTTACAAACAAATATATACTGGATTGTAAATAGATGGGCATGGGATGTAGTTTCATGTGCACCTGAGCCCCCAATACACTTTAGTTATCAGGCACCTCAATGAGTTGTTTCTAGGAGGAAATTTGTCTTGTCAAATGTGACATTCACTGAACATGTTGTATTCTCCTATAATATGCCTGGGAGCTGCCCAGTTCCACTTACTATAGATAATAGATATTACTGTAATATGTGAACAGCAAATTGCTTACTAAAGCTTTTCGATTTTGTCCTACCGTTAAAGAGAAGTTGTCGCTACTTCCGCCAAGTTTAGCTCTTTTGCAAAATGAAATAGGAGCTACTCTACCGATTCTGGCACAGTTGGAATTTTTCCTCTAGCCCCCACCATTCCTGAACAATCACTGTTATTTTATGATGTCTGATATGCTATTTAGGCTCTGTACTGTCAGATGGGCAGAGTCTGGCAGGAGCAGGCAAAGGGTTTGATTCTGACACTGGCTGTGTCTGATTGGCGCTCTGAACCACACCCCTTTGCCTGCACATGCCCCACACCACCCAACTGACGGTGCAGTAGCATTTCAGGCTCCAAAACTAACTGTGTTAATTGGTCAGGAATGGTGGAAACTAGAGAATGAATTCCAACTGTACTGGAATCAGTAGAGCGGTGCCTATTATCTTATCCTAATGCCTGACACAGAGAGCGCCTCTGGTATTGTGACAGTGGTTTTCTGTGTCAGGGGCTCCAACAACAATCAACTGTTACGGATGCTGCTTTTATGTGTGGACATGCACCCCTCTGCCATCCGCTTCTGGGACACATGTCCTGATCAAACCCTTCTCCTACCCAGCAACACCGTGATTCTATGAATGGTGGACAGGCTAAGAGAGTGTTGTTTGGGGTTATGATGTGTAAAAGTGTTTTGTCAGTATGAGAGAGTTTCTTTGTTTTTTTTTTTTTAGGAAATTCCTTACACCAGTAGCCTTCCCAAAGCTCTGAGCCCAGGAACAACAGTCGTTGTGAAAGGTGAAATATGCAAGAATGCTAAAAGGTGAATTATCAGCTTATTATCTGGCTTTGTAGTTAAATTAAATTAGGGAACTGCAGTCTCAGCGTTTGCTTAAATGTTAAGGTTGCATTCACATGATGCATTGATAATGCGTTTTTTTGCGGCCGGTTTCACAGTAATTGCAGCAGAACTGCAAAACAACTTTAACATGTGAAAACACACTATGGTAGGCTGTCACAATTCTAAGAAAACCAGAATATATATACCAATTATTATTTAATACACCATTGACCAATTACAGGCTGCTGTAAACCATGCCAGTATTCTGCTTATGTGACTGGTGGAAATCTGAAGTATTTATATGCAAATCTCTCTTGTTTCTAGCAGAGGGTGATTCCAATAATGTATTATGTTATAACAACTACTGCACGCTGTTTTCACACTGGCCATTAAAGGGAGTCTATCATTCGCAAAAACACTTTTAAGCTAATGGCACGTTGGAATGGCCTTTAAAAAGGCCATTCTTCTCCTACCTTTCCTTGTTTTCTTCTCCCAGCCGATTCCAAGATAATTAGTTTCTTCATGTATGTAAATGAGCACCCGGGGCGTACCTTCTCTTCTGCGAGCACCCATCGCGTCATCGCTTCTCACCACCCCTTCGGCCATTGCGGTGACTCCCCTCTTGCTCTTCTTTCTTCTCAGTTCTTGCTGGCAGCGAATTCTCGCGACTGCGCATGCGCAGTCGGCTCTGCCACGCTCTTGTGACAGACCACCGGAAAATGGCGGCCTGATTGTGTATGCGCAGTCGTGAGAATTCGCCGCAAGTGAGAACTGAGAAGAAAGAAGACCAAGAGGGGAGTCACCGCAACGGCCGAAGGGGAAGTGAGAACCGATGACGCGATGGGTGCTCACAGAAGAAAAGGTATGCCCCGGGTGCTCCGTGGTGATCATTTACATACATGAAAAAACAAATTATCTTGGAATCGGCTGGGAGAAGAAAACAAGGAAAGGTAGGAGAAGAATTCCTTTTTAAAGGCCATTCCAACGTGCCATTAGCTTAAAAGTGTTTTTGCGAATGATAGACTCCCTTCAAGGGACTTTATTATGTGGCACCATAAACACACGGCGCGTCAATAGACTGGGTGCACAATTTTCACAGTCTAAACATCTAGAAGAGATGTGTGTCTCTTTGTTTTGTTTTCTTTCTAACCTTTCTATCTTGATCTCTATATACACAGTACTGAGTAAGTCCTAAGTATATGCCACAGATACTGGCAGTACCACTGGCTCTGTTTGTTTGAGTAATAGTACGATGTAGCTGCCATGTGACCAAGCTCCTGTGTGTGACAAGACTAAGCACTGCTCTGACTGTACTATTTGTTACCTTTCAAAACAAGTAAAAGTGAAGATGAGACACTTTGTAATATATCTTATGAGAGAAAAATTGGTGATTTCCCCACATGTGTGACTTTTTCCTCCTCTTCCCCTTCTGCTAAATTGATTTGCACTCTGATATATCTGCTGAATCAGTATTGCTAGAACAAGACAGATCTGCAGCTGACAGAGGTATCAGATTACAGCTCACAATAAAAATATATGAAGAGAGGAGGAGTCAGTAGATGCTGAGTGAGAGAGGAGAGACAGGTATGGTCACAGGCTAATGCAGCTAAATAGGAAGTCTGTTTCATCCCAATTGTTATATTCACATCAGTACAGGTAAGTACTTTTCTATAGTTCTCTATATGATCCAGCTAAGTAAGAGAGAGTGAGTCAGATGAGACAGTTCTCCTTTTCTTTCTGTTTACAGTGTATAGGAAGCATAAAGTGACTGTCTCCACCCACCATTTCAGGATGAACGTAAAATTAGAGACACAGAAACAAAACCCTAAAAATTGCCGAGGACAAGTCATATAATGGCCAAAAATAGTGATACTTAGTGTTACTCAATGCAGACAAATATTTAAATGCTCAGAACTGCTCTGACCAGTCCCAGCAGTTTTGACAGGCAGAATAATACTACGTGCAGCACCATTCTTCCCATAAAAACAAAGAAATCTAACAGATCCCATAGTGTGTTAATGGATACCAGTGCATTACCTGAAACTATTCTAGCTATTTCCTGGAATCTGGAGCTCTGACAGATGCCTACAGGCTGGCCTTGTTCTGCAGTACTACAAGATTTTAATGGTGTGATTGTTACTACATATTATTTGTTAACATTTGTCTGTGTTATTTATGTATTAATTCTTTGTTACCTTATTTTCATGTTACTTCGTTTCTTTTGTTGACAGCTTTGCCGTTAATCTTAAACCCAGTGGCTCTAGGGACATTGCATTGCACTTGAACCCCCGTATGAAGGAGAAGGTGTTTGTGAGGAACACATACTTGCACGATAGTTGGGGAGAGGAAGAACGGCAACTGTGTGAATTCCCCTTCTTTTCCGATATGTATTTTGAGGTTCGTTGAGATTTCTTTTCCAATATGGATATATCTATTAAAATTGCAACAAAGTGTATCCATGACATGAAAAGATAAACTAAGGGCCATTTTACAATAACTACTTTTTAGTGGAGCTGCTTACGCAGTACTTACCTGCACTATTTTTCTTTTCTCTTTTATCTCCTCCTGTCGGCCATGTTTATGAACCCATGAGAAAAATGGACAGCACATGAATGTCACTTATGTGCTATCCTTTTTCTACAGATATATTAAAAAAAAAAAAAGAAAGAATCCATTTTTTGTTTTTTTTTGTGACAGATGATACACGGATAGCACATGGATAGCACACCGCAGTACACTAAGATGTACAATGTCCATGGTTTTGTTGTCCGCAGAATGGATAGCTATTCTGAAAGTAGCCTAAAATTGATGAGCTGACTATAAAACTAAGGGTTAAGGGTTTGGAGACTGGGTTTTTAAAGCAATGTGCGGGTGTGCGCTTACACCCTCTGTGCCACGAAGCTGTTTTTTTTCCTCGAACACAAAGTTGGACATACAGGACTTTGTGTCCGGCAAAAAAAAACGACTTCGCGCCACAGAGGGTGTAAGCGCACACCCGCGTATTGCTTTAAAAACCCATTCAAGTGAATGGGTTTTTAAGCAAGGCATCACAAACCTTTCCCTATTCAGTCCCTATCCTGTTTTCCGACATTGATGTCAGATTCGCGGCGGATGGAGTGCCGCCGCAAGTGTGAACCCACCCTTAATAGTCATTTTTAATCACACTATATATTTACTTTGTAGATCCTCATCTATTGTGAAGCTCACCAGTATAAGGTCGCTGTTAATGGACACCATCTTCTGGAGTACAAGCACCGATTCAAAGATCTGGCCAAAATCAACGAGATTTCTGTTCACGGAGACATTCAGATACATGATGTCAGGGCCTGGTAGATAACAATATGGCAATTGCAACCAATGACTAATAATATCACCATAGATTGGATATTTTTCTTGGATATACTGTATAACATGGAGGAGTTATATTGATTAAAATGGTTTCCTTTATTTTTCAATGGACATAACCTAATCCTAATTTACAACAGCTACGATAGCTACATTACTTTATACAGCAGTCCCTAAAGAACAATATTAACTGGTTCTAGGATGACCATTATTGAAACCATTGTAACTTGACAACACATTGGTTCTGAAGACGCAGATCCCTGCCAGGGTTATCTTTATCACAAGGTAGGGACTCTAAAGTGGAAAATGCATGGATAATGATCAGCTTGGCATTATCAGTACAGTCCCCCTAGCTGGAAAGGACCTGTGATGACATCATCACTAAGAGTCATCATGTTATTTACCCAGGAGCAGTTCAGCAAAAGTGTTTAGACACTAGTCTGGAGGAACAGGCATCATACACTGCTACTGGAAGTGGGAGGCTCTTCTCTACTTTCTGTTGTGGGGATGCTCCTGACAGTGTGGGAAGGGCAGAATTCAGGAAAGATTTGCCGCAAATGTGGAAGGTTTTTTTTTGGGGAAGACTGCTTCTGTGATTAGGTGAGAGGAAGGTTGGGGGCAGTGCTGTCATCAGTATTGTGCAGTAGCCTGCAAACGTTGTCTGGGGACGCCTATTCCATCCCTAGAGCGTTTTCTTGATACCGGTGTTTATGGATGCAGCATCAGTATCTCAGAAACTTTAAAAGGATACAACTGCAGTGCCCACAACTGCTCTTATAAAGAAAATGGACAATCTGCAGGGGTCCTGACAGTCAAGCCCCTGCCAACCTTGCCTCACCTCTCCTGGGCATTGGGTAGTCTCCCCAAATCCTCTTTAGGCCTCCACCAGCCTTAGCGGTGACCCCAGGGCATGTGACGTCAGCCAGAGACAGGAAGAGTACGTGGGGAGACTACCAGGCACTCAGAAGGGATGAGTATAACTGTTTGTTATTTTTACCCACCTCCCCTGGGCCTCCACTTAAATATACTCTGCTGGCAGAGATTCCCAACCAGGGTGCCATCGAGACACACTAATAGTGCTGTGACAACCCAGAGGGGAAATGGCCACATGTCCTCTCTTAACTACATGGGCATCCATAGGATGCCACTGGGGAGCTTTACTACTTGATTGGGGCCATTGAAGAATATTACTACTTGTCCAGGGGCCACTGGGGAGCATTACTTCTTGCCTGGGGGCCACTGGGGAGCATTGTTATGTGTCTGAGGAGCATTATAAAGTGGGGGCCACTGAGGAGTATTATACTGTGTTGGGACTCTATTGAGCATGGTACTACAGTGGGGGAAAAAAGTATTTAGTCAGCCACCATTTGTGCAAGTTCTCCCACTTAAAAAGATGAGGCCGGCCTGTAATTGTCATCATAGGTAGACCTCAACTACGAGAGACAAAATGAGAAAACAAATCCAGAAAATCACATTGTCTGATTTTTTAAGTATTTATTTGCAAATTATGGTGGAAAATAAGTATTTGGTCACCTACAAACAAGCAAGATTTTTGGCTCTTACAGACCTGTAACTTCTTCTTTAAGAGGCTCCTCTGTCCTCCACTCATTACCTGTAGTAATGGCACCTGTTTGACATTGTTATCAGTATAAAATACACCTGTCCACAACCTCAAACAGTCACACTCCAAACTCCACTATGGTGAAGACCAAAGAGCTGTGGAAGGACACCAGAAACAAAATTGTAGACCTGCACCAGGCTGGGAAGACTGAATCCGCACTAGGCAAGCAGCTTGCTGTGAAGAAATCAACTGTGGGAGCAATAATTAGAAAATGGAAGACATACAAGGCCACTGATAATCTCCATCCATCAGGGGCTCCACGCAAGCTCTCACCCCGTGGGGTCAAAATGATCACAAAAACGGTGAGCAAAAATCCCAAAACCACACAGGGGGACCTAGTGAATGACCTGCAGAAAGCTGGGACTAACGTAACAAAGGCTACCGTCAGTAACACACTACGCCGCCAGGGACTCAGATCCTGCAGTGCCAAACGTGTCCCCCTGCTTAAGCCAGTACATATCCGGGCCCGTCTGAAGTTTGCTAGAGAGCATTTGGATGTTCCAGAAGAGTATTGGGAGAATGTCATATGGTCAGATGAAACCAAAGTAGAACTGTTTGGTAGAAACACAACCGGTCGTGTTTGGAGGAGAGTGAATACTGAGTTGCATCCAAAGAACACCATAACTACTGTGAAGCAAGGGGGTGGCAACATCATGCTTTGCGGCTGTTTCTCTGCAAAGGGACCAGGACGACTGATCCGTGTACATGAAAGAATGAATGGGATCATGAATTGTGAGATTTTGAGTGCAAACCTCCTTCCATCAGCAAGGGCATTGAAGATGAAACGTGGCTGGGTCTTTCAGCATGACAATGATCCCAAGCACACCGCCAGGGCAACGAAGGAGTGGCTTCGTAAGAAGCATTTCAAGGTCCTGGAGTGGCCTAGCCAGTCTCCAGGTCTCAACCCCTTAGCAAACCTTTGGAGGGAGTTGAAAGTCCGTGATGCCCAGCGACAGCCCCAAAACATCACTGCTCTAGAGGAGATCTGCATGGAGGAATGGGCCAACATACCAGCAACAGTGTGTGCCAACCTTGTGAAGACTTACAGAAAATGTTTGACCTCTGTCATTGCCAACAAAGGATATATAACAAAGTATTGAGATGAACTATTGTTATTGACCAAATACTTATTTTTCACCATAATTTGCAAATAAATTCTTTAAAAATCAGACAATGTGATTTTCTGGATTTGTTTTCTCATTTTGTCTCTCATAGTTGAGGTCTACCTATGATGACAATTACAGGCCGGCCTCATCTTTTTAAGTGGGAGAACTTGCACAATTGGTGGCTGACTAAATACTTTTTTCCCCATTGTATGTGGGGGCCACTATGGGATGTTCTGGGTGGAAAGTATAGGATGGTTGTAGTCTGTATGTGTTAATATATGATATAGATTTATTCCATCCTTGTACTTATATTGTATGCATGTGCTCAGCACAGCTTTTATGTAGTTAGTATTGTATGTTATAAGTGGATATAGAATGCAATTTCTTTAATAGACTACAACCTCTGAACCTTTCTTGCTATGTGACCTTTAACCATTTTACTTCTTTTTATCTATATATTTTATGACTAATGTTTAAATAAAGATCTGCATTTTTGTAATGGATTTTGTGTGTCATTTTTCTCGGTTCACATGCAAATATTACCTGACACGTTCGCAAATTCCTAAAACTTCACCAACAACATTTTTTTTCACTAGTTGATTTTTCCCTAGGCCTTGCCTCTAAGTGTTTGTCCTGGGGCCCTGGCTCTTGCTTTGAACTAGAGCCCCTCTTAGCCCGGT
The DNA here is from genome assembly GCA_947044405.1 of Leptodactylus fallax. Classification (NCBI taxonomy): domain Eukaryota; kingdom Metazoa; phylum Chordata; class Amphibia; order Anura; family Leptodactylidae; genus Leptodactylus; species Leptodactylus fallax. The sequence continues at coordinate 2,898,232 of CAMRHE010000123.1, forward strand.
AAGTCAGATATATGTGCTCACACAGCAGCAGACATCAGAAAGCAGCAAGATAATTGGGCCCCTGCAGTGTGACTGATAAGATGGAGCCCATGGATGAAGGATACTGATTGGCCCGAATCTGCACCTAGATGTCATCTCAGCCTCCCAATGTGTCTACAATGTGTCTTTTAAAATTTGTTTAACTGTATTTTAAAGAGGGGAATAGTGGTACATATGTTATCATCGATATAAAAAGAAAAAACAGGACCTGCGCTTTAGTATGCCGCTTTTGGTTATCCATTCATAGGATGACCCAGTGATGGCCCATCGGTGCCCTCCTTCTTTCTGCTTGGTCTTAAACAAGCAGGGCTCCGCAATGCATCCTATAAATTACTCCAATATATCTTGATGTCTGCTAAAATCCATATAGCTTCCAAATGGAGGACGCCAAATTGTTTAATCTCGGAAGTTATTAGGCATGTTGATGCAATTATGTTATCATAAAAGACAACCGAACTCACTTTGACAAAGTGTGATCTCCCTGGATTAACAGATCGAATATCCCAAGCCTGATACTGTTTTCAATTGTAGCTCATGGCTGCGAAGATCAAGATTCTGATCCCTCACTGAGGTCGAGGTCCATACTGTAGGAGACAGAGCTAGCTCAATTTTCATTTGTTTGTTTTTTCACAAACATTTTTACTGATATAGTTATTTTTTTATTTTCATGTTTAGTAAAAGTTTATGGCTCATATGCTTTGTTTATAAAAGTAACATGTAACACTTGTATACTACAGTATTTCTTGCTTGCCATTGTTGGCAAGGATTGAAAGTTAAGGTTCTTAGTCATCTTAAACCTTAAAAGTCTCACTGCATGAGATCTGTTGCTAACTTGTTCATTGCTGTATTTTGTTGTATTTTCCTGTTGTGATGTTCTCCTTTCTTGTCATTCAGTAAATACCTTTGAAACTAAAGTTTAAAAACAGGAGAAAATGTGACAAATGAACATTCCATTACATGAGTGAGTAAAAGTAAATAACATAACACAACCAGGTATCTGGGTGCCCCAGGATGGATGCGACACCACCCTAAGATGCTCACATACAGGGCCCCAGACAGCCAAGAACAACTGGGCAATTTCTTAAGTAATCTACCCAGTATCAAACTAAGGCATATCCTGGTTGAGGTGCTGTATGATGAGTATCTGGATGAAGTACACTGAGTTTATTGTGCCGTGCCATTAGTGTGAGCTGGGGGCCCTTCTGGCTCAGGGGCCAAGCAGGGGATTCCCTGTTCACCTGTCGGCAAGTCCAAACCTGTCTGTGATGGAGATTCTTGTATACAGAGACCATTGAAAAGCATTAAATCTGTCTGGGCATTTACTGTATGTAGCATGCAGAGCTGCTCCTATATTTCAGGCATCTCGTATCTTGGATATCAAAGCTGTTGCCTTCTGTTACTATCGCTCCTGCAGCTATGTTATTCAGTAAAACCTGATCTGCTTCTAGCTCTTTCCACAGTCTGGATGAGAGAATCGAAACTGAATCCTGATTTCAAGGGGCAAGTCAGTGAACAGATGACATATAAGGCTAGCCTCATCCTACTCACGCCCAATATGTGGGTGTCACACTCCGAATTAACCCATACAGGACTGAACACTATACTTAGACTGCTGATTCACTCTTACATACAAGCAAGGAAAGAGTGCAAGGGGATGTGTCTTTCTTTGCCTCATTAGAATTCTCCTCTCCTGAAAACTGAATAGTCTGCGGAGAGCACAGGAAGCAGGTAAGACTTTAGTGGGGCTGCTTATGGGTATAATATATATTATAAATGTAAGAATAACCATGTATTGTGCAGACGTACTCTATAATACAACATAAAGATCAGTGTCAGTAGCAAATAATATAGAAGGTAAGAGTAACACCACAGATGTCATAGATTCACAATCTTTGACACACAATCACAGTTGTCCTATTTATAGAGTATTATAGATATGCAATAGAAAGGAATGACCTGAGTACTGGAATGGATAGCAACATAGTCTGACTACATGGACAGTGGCGGACACTGCTGCTGTCTGTCCTCTTATACCCTGCTTTCATTATTCCAAAGAAACATAGTTTTGTCAAAACAGCGGAGCAACAGGGCAGTGGTGACATACAGCACTGCTGAAAAGTTTTAGGCAGGTGTGAAAAAATGCTGCACAGTAACAATGCTTTCAGAAATAGAGGGGTTAAATTATTTTTGTCAATTAAAGAAATTAAGTGAATGAAGAAAAAAAAGAAATCTAATATTTGGTGTGATCACCAATTGCCTTCAAAACAGTATCAATTCTTCTAAGGTACACCTTAAGACAGTTCTTGAGGGATGTTAGCAAGGAGGTTGTTCCAGATATCTTGAGAACTAAGCACAGATCTTCTGTGGATGTAGGCTTGCTCAGATCTTTCCGTCTCTTCATATAAGCCCAGACAGACTGGATGATGTTGAGATCAGGGCTCTGTGGAGGTCATATCATCACTTCCAGTACTCATTCTCCAAAGGGTGGTCACATTACATATAGATGTTATGTAGATTTCTCTTTTGTTCATTCACTTAATTTTGTTAATTGACAAACTATTAACTTTAGGTTCACACTAGCATTGTATCTCTCTCTGTTATTTTGGTCCATTATAGGGCCAGAACAATGGAGAGTGGGATCATTAAAATCCCAGTAACAGACAGAGTTGGACGGACCCCATTCTCTATAATAGGGTCTGTCAGCTGTCCGTTTTTAAAACTGAATCTGGCAGAGGAAAAAGTCCTCCGTGTAGGACCTTTTCTTCTGCCAATTTTCAGGTGGACACTGCAAAGGAGTCCGGCGCAGATGTGAACATAGCCTAACACTTCTATTTTTTAAAATATTCTTACTTTGTAGCATTCTTTTCACACTTGCCTATAACTTTTCCACAGTATTATATGTACCTTTTCAATCAAGCATATTTTGTGACAGGAGACAAAATAATAGGTTTAGTCACTTGAAGGTGATCCTACCATAAATCAACCACACCAAGTGGAGTAGGGTTGGGGACCCATGTACACACGTTGACAAAATTGTTGGTACCCCTCGTTTAATGAAAGAAAAACCCACAATGGTCACAGAAATAACTTGAATCTGACAAAACTGGAATTTGCCAAACTACATGTTGACAAGCCACAAAGCTTCTGGGAGAATGTCCTATGGACAGATGAGACAAAAATCGAAGTTTCTCGTCTACTTCACTGGGGGACACAGAACCATGGGTATAGACCTGGTCACTAGGAGACAAGACACTAGGAAAAAGCAAAAGCTGTTGGCTCCGCCTCCAGGCTATACCCTGCCACAGACACTGTGCATGAATTAGTTTGAAACCTAGTGTCATAGGAGGCAGACACGACCTGACTCAGGTCTTCTGTCTTGCATCGTTTTTATTTTTACCTTTCTTTCAGGTGCAGGGGGTAGTCAGCGTGTACGCCACACTAGTCATACCCTCCTGCGGGCGCAGCGCTCTGCAAAGGAGCAGCCTCGCCAGTCACCCAGTCCCCACTCACCATTCGCCGCACCCCGAAAGCGGCCGGAGTACCGGTGACCCCACTCCCACGTGCGAGGTCCTACCGAGGGGGTGACCCTGCGGCGCCTGAAGTCGCCAGACTGGTGAGTATGAGAAGAATAGAAGGCAGGTGAGTATGAAAGTTACCTCAGCCCCTCTCCATCTCCCCTTCAGGCCCTCTCCACCTCCCCTCAGCCCCTCTCAGCCCCTTAGTGCCATTTCCCAGGGGGACAATAGTATGGGTCCTGTTTAGGGGGGGCATCACAGGGTTCCCCTGAACTGGGCCTTAAATCTTAGTAAATAAGCCCCTTTTTTCTGGGGCGTTTTTGGGCTTTCTGGTCGCTCCTACCGAGCGGCCCCCGGTTCCCCCCCCCGCTCGTGTGGGGACCCCCTTTCCTGGCCCCCCGGTACCTTTTCCCAGGCCTCCGCGGAACCTCCAGAGTTCGCGGTCGCGCCGCGCCGCCGACGGTGCCTCGCGGTCGGCCGCGTTGTACACGAGTCCGAGGCCTGGCCGGGAACTAGGCCGCAACGGGCCCGTCCCTTTCCCGGGCTTTTCTGGTACCCAGACTCCGCCTAGGGCCTTCCATTGGCCAGGGGGCTGTCCTGGCAAGCCATCCAGCCTGCCCAGTAGCTACTGAGCCTGTTTTTACCAGGGGAAGAGCTTTGCTCTCCTCATATTCTCAATTTATTTATTTATTGGCTTATTTATTTATTTTTTGGCTTGCTGGGACAGCAGGGATTCTTCCCATTTCCCTGGGAGACATTGCACCTGCGGAACCCTTGCTGCAGCAGTTTTTGAGCGGCCATCTTTTGCAGTATGGTAGGCTAACCCCCTGGGTTACCCTAATTTTCTTGGGCTCCGCCTCCGGCCCCTCTGGTTGCGTCACGTTTTTATACGTGCACCCGCTGTATCAAAAACAGTTGCCATGCGGACAGCCCGAGCCCATGTGCTCTCTCTGCCTTCCGCCTCAGCCAGTCAGTAACCTCCTGGCCCCTCTCCGGTTCTTCCATCCCCCGGATTGGGCGGCCTCCCTAATCTTGGCCATGGTGTCCTTACCAGACTTAACTAGTCAGTGCTGGAAACTTGGAATGGCTGCTTTCCCAGATCGCCGCTCAGTCGGCTGCTTCTAGGGATCTCCCTGGACACCCTCATAGTTCCCGTCGCAGCTCCAGGAGCCTCAAAAGGACCAGGAAGTCTTCCTACGGTTCACGGTCCGCCACCCCTTCCTCTGGGTACTCCCCAGATAGGAACTCAGCTCACGGCTCCACTCTGACAGGCGGATACCTCCCTCCCTCTGCTCGGTCTATTTAACTGGGGACGCCTCTGACTCCGACTCGGAGCTTCAGCTAGGCTGATCTATATCTGCTGCTACGCGGGAGTCATCTATGCGATAGAGACCCTACAGATCTCTGAGGACCTCGGACTCATCCTCTCAAGTGGACATCTCTTTCTGCCACTGGATGTTTGATATCATCTTGAGGGCACAGTGACTTCTCCCTGGACCATCCTCTGTCTTCGACTAGGAAATCGGACATCCCTTCCCTTGACCTGTGTGTCTCCAAGTGGAAGGTGAGCTCGGGCAGTTCTGCCAGGCTATGCTGTGACACACGTCTCTAGCTCTCCCTGGCTGGCAATGATGAACATCCGAGGTAAGGGAAGCAGGTTGCTCCAGTGGTGCAATCGGTTAGCGCACGGTACTTAGATATCAGTAACTAGTGAGCGCAAGCTGGCCTGTCTTGACATTTTGTCAGCGAGCCGCCCCATGTGTCCCTTCCTATCACTAAGAGCCTCCCACGGTGGATCCCATGATAGCTAGGCTCTCCAAGGCTTCTAGTCTGCCTTCAGCGGTTTTTGCCTACCTCAGTGATCCCTCGGAGTGAGATCGGATCGCATCTGTTGTATTGTTTGCAATGCAGAACTGATACATTGCATTGCCCTAAATGCTGGCTATTGCATTGCTGCAAGAAGGTGGCTTCCCTCACCAGGGTGGCCTTCGTAGTGGCTGGTTTCTCCCTGCGGCTCTCCTTCGCTGCCTCTTGGGTCATCAAGGCCTTCTTTTCCTGGGCCAAACAGCTTCAGTCAAACCTCCCTGATGCAGTTTCCCTCCAGCCGCTCGTCTCTGAGATCCTGAACGCTTCCCAATAACTGGAGATGCCTCCCAAATCTGCTAAGGCGGCCGCCAATGCAGTGATTATCTGCCATACCGTTGGGATCCGTTGTGGAATACTGGGTCCGCCTCCAAGAAGGCGAACGCAGCCCTTCTCCCTTTCCAGGTCGTCCTGGGCCAAATTTTTTGTTAAGGGCGTCGAGAAGCTTATCCCTGAGGCCACGGGGGAATAGATTCTTCCTCCCTCAGAGGCGTCCTATGTGTCAGCCGTTCTCCTGCTCCAGAAAGCTTTTTTCAAGTCCAGGCCTCCCTGGCGGTTCTGCACTAGGTCGTCCAGGTCTTCCTCTTCCTAGCCTCCTCGGCATGAAGTTTTTTCCCCTCTCTGGGCATCTCAAATGGCGGGACGTCTGGAGCCTGGGCCTGAGAGGCGGTGTCGTCCGGCTACTCCAGTTTTCGCTGGAGTCTCTTTGCCTTCGCTATGTCGGACAATCCAGGCTGTCTCCAATCTCCAGCGGCAGGGAGTCAGCGTCCCTGTTCCCGTTGCAGAGTGTATCTGGGGTTACTATTCTTACCTGTTCTCCATTCACCTAGAAGGACGGCTTCCTCTGTCCCATCATGGACCTGAAAGGGCTCCACAGGTTCTTCCATGCCTGCAGGCTCCGTTGTAGTCTATGCAGTCTGTGGTGGCATCCCTGGAGATGGGGGAATTCTTCGTCCATCTACATCATCTCGCTGTGCCGTCAGCGGTTTCTTCGTTTTTGCTGTGGATCCTTGACCTTTCCAGTTGTCTCTCTCCCCTTCAGGCTGGCCTCTGCCACCGGGGGTTTTTTCCCTCAGTGATGGCGTCTCTCATGGCCATCCTCTGCGCCAGAGGTGCTGCCGTGTTTTCAGACTTTGACAACCTCCTGGTGAAGCCCCTCCAGGTCAGACAATCTGACCAGCTTGTGGTTCACCTTGGATGTTCTTCGCCGGTTCAGCTGGCTCATCTATGAGGATGTCTCGTGTCCTCTAAGCACATGGAATCCGGGACATGATCCTCTGCTCGCTCCAGGGTGTGATTCTCCCTCCGGAGGCCAAGATCCTGAGTGTCCCACCTTTGGAGGTACTCTCCTTGCTGTCTTTGAATCGGCATGTGGGTCCTGCGCACGATCGCCTTAACCATCTAGGCTGTACCTTTCATTCACTCTGTCGTTCTCTCCTCTTGAAGATTACGGCCTGCTGGGACAAATCTCTGGACAGCCTCATCTGCTTGGTTCTCTTTCCACCTTGGTTCACTGAGAGATTCTTTAGTGTATATTCCTCCCCAGGAATTTCTCAAGGGAAGTCCTTCTTCCCCTCTGTTGGTAAGTGATTCCCACTGCTGCCAATTTCCCCGGCTGGGGAGTGGTCCTCGATGCTTTGATTGTTCAGGGCCTGTGGTCCAGGGCCGATTCCTCCCTCTGGTTCAACCTGCTGGATCCCAGGGCTATCTTATTTGCCCTTACTCCTTGGACCTCTCTTCTCCAAGGACATCTGTCACAGTCCAGACTGACCTCTCCTCCATGGTCGCCTACTTGAACCCTCAGCGTGGCACCAGGAGCCGTGCGGCCTTACTAGAAGCCTCACAATTTCTTCCTTGGGTGGAGCGCCTTATTCCAGCTCTTTCGGTGGTCAACCTTTTTCTGGGTGGCAGACTACTTGAGTCGAGAAAATATTGCTCCGGGCGAGGGTCGCTTTATCTGCAGATCTTCCATCCACTGTGCTCCCACTGTGGTTTGACAAACGTCGACATTTTTAGCCTCCGCCGGAACCACAAGGTCCCCGGCTAAATTGCCAGGTCTCTGGATCCTCGAGCCATCACCGCTGGCGCTGTTGTAAGTTCGGTTTTTCACTTCCTCTTCTCCCTTGGGTCCTCCAGAATCTCAAGACCAAGGGGGTTCAAGCTATCCTGGTGGCACCAGATTGGCCCTGCCGGGTCTGGTATGTGGATCTCATTTTCCTGTTGGCGGATGCTCCTGGCCTCTTCCTCTGCTGGTCGACCTGCTGTCTCAAGGACTGCTGTTCCTCCCCACCTTGACTCAGCTGCGTTCACGGCGTGGCTGTTCAATCCGAGGTTTGAGGCATCGTGGTTTTTTCGGAGTTTGTTATTCTAACATACTCAACGCCCGGAAATTCCAGATAGCTTAGATCTGCCATCAAACGTGGAAGGCTTACGTCCACCGTTGGAAGAGTAATGATTCTCATCGGATCTTCTCCAGTCTGGTCTGGATCAAGGTCTTAGTCTTCTTTCTTTTTAAAAGACTTTCCTACAGGAGTGCCACTCTGTGCTCCTTTGGAACCCTTGGATCCGTGGGATCTTAACCTCATCTTTAAGGTGCTTCAGGTTCTCCCCTTCGAGCCTATGATATCCCTTTTTTTGCCTTCTGTCCTGGTAGAATGAGTTTCTGGTGGCCATTACCTCCATCCGCAGGGGTCCCTAATTGGCTGCCCCTTTTTTTCGGCAGCCTCCCTTTCTGGTCCTCCACAAGGATAAGGTTTTCCTCTGTCTGCCACAGTCTTTTTTTCTTAGGGTGTTTTTCCTGCTTCCACTTCGAGGACTTGGTCTTGCCCTCCTTCTGCTCGGTCCCCAGGCGTCCATGTGAGTGCTTGCTCTTCCCTGCCCGGTTGTTGCCCGGGCAATTTGCGTGTATACTGTCCCTCACGGATCCTTTCTCTTGTTCGGACGCTTTGCTCATTCTCCCTGAGTGCCCTTGCCAGGGCCTGCCTGCTTCCAGAGCTCCCATCTTCCAATGGCTTTGGTCTGAGATTAGGGAGACCTATCGATTTAAGAGTACGGCTCTGCCTCCCGTGTGACGGCTCTCTCCTCTAGAGCTGTTGGAGTTCCCGGGGCCTCCGGCATCAGGCTTATGCTTCCCAGGTCTGTAAGTATCCCACTGGGCCTCCATCCTTTTTCTCTAAGTTTCTCCAGATTCATTCTGTGGCCTCTGCTGATGCCAATTTGGGTTGTAAGTTTCTGGAAGCGGTTGAGTATTACAGGTTTGCATGGCCGTGTTATTCCCACCCTCTGGGACTGCTTTAGGACATCCCATGGTGCTGTGTCCCCCAGTGAAGTAGACGAGAAAGTGGGATTTTTGTGTACTCACCGTAAAATCCTTTTCTTGTTGTATTCACTGGGGGACACAGATCCCTCCCTTGTTTTTTTCAGTGTTCCTGCCCGAACTGTGTTGGTTCCTTTTTGGGTTCAGGCATTGTTGGTGGTTGTTGGTTCCATGTTCCTTTGTGGCTCTCTCTCTTACTGCTACGGTACAAACTGATTCATGCACAGTGGCTGTGGCAGGGTATAGCCTGGAGGCGGAGCCAACAGCTTTTGCTTTTTCCTAGTGTCTTGTCTCCTAGTGACCAGGTCTATACCCATGGTTCTGTGTCCCCCAGTGAATACAACGAGAAAAGGATTTTACGGTGAGTACACAAAAATCCCACTTTTCGGCAGGGCACATCAGCTCTATGTTCACAGACGGAAAAATGAAGCATATCTTGAAAAGAACACTGTCCCTACTGTGAAACATGGAGGAGGTTCTGTTATGTTCTGGGGCTGCTTTGCTGCATCTGGCACAGGGTGTCTTGAATCTGTGCAGGGTACAATGAAATCTCAAGACTATCAACGGATTCTAGAGAGAAATGTGCTGCCCAGTGTCAGAAAGCTTGGTCTCAGTCGTAGGTCAAGGGTCTTGCAACAGGATAATGACCCAAAACACACAGCTAAACACCCAAGAATGGCTAAGAGGAAAACATTGGACTATACTGAAGTGGCCTTCTATGAGCCCTGACCTAAATCCTATTGAGCATCTTTGGAAGGAGCTGAAACATGCCGTCTGAAAAAGGCATCCTTCAAACCCGAGACAACTGGAGCAGTTTGCTCATGAGGAGTGGGCCAAAATACCTTTTGAGAGGTACAGAAGTCTCATTGACAGTTACAGGAATCGTTTGATTGCAGTGATTGCCTCAAAAGGTTGTGCAACAAAATATTAAGTTAAGGGAACCATCATTTATGTCCTGGCCTGTTTCATGAGTTTTCTTTTTTTTAAAATTCTGTTGAAGCATGGTTGAAAAGCAATGTCTGACTTTCAAGTTATTTCTGTGACCATTGTGGGTTTTTCTTTCATTAAACAAGGGGTATCAACAATTTTGTCCACGCGTGTAATCCCAGTAGATGGTGGGCCCAGAATGAGATATGCCATAAATGACTGGTGGCTAAACACCTTGAAAGTATTTTTCTATCATTGCATCATTTACATATGCCATTTATGTATGATTGATGGGGTTCACTACTGGCAGCACAGTACAAGAGTTAAGGGCATAAGAAGATATGCCTTCTCGTGTAAAAATGTATTAACAGTGAACTCTTAGTCTCCCTATCATACCAGCACCCAGTACTGTCTATAACAGTGCGCCTATCATCCTTATGAAGATTAGTAATGTCTATAAAGGTAGTCTACCACCACCAAAATTGCTTCTAAACCACTTATATGGTGTTGTAAGGACTGGAAGTAGCATAGTGGACATACCTTTATTGTGCCAAAGTGCAGTCTTGTTGACAAGAAAATCAACTTTACATTCATATGCATATGAGCTTTTCGGTGCACTCGGAACTTAAAAAGGACCTTTCATGTCCTCATGCATATGTGGTTTTATATACTGCTAGAAAGCCGACAGTGCACTGAATCCAGCACACTGTCGGCTTTCCCGTTATGTACCCCGGGGCTGGAGATATTGGTGCCGTTAGTTTCAGCACCGATATCTCCTCACTGTCAGAAGGGCATTCCTCACAGCCTAGCGTCATCGCTGAGCTGTGAGGAACGCCCCCCCCCCCCAGTACAAGTCTATGGACGAGTACTGTCAGAGGGCGGCATTCCTCACAGTACAGCAAGACTGTCAGGAATGCCCTTCTGACAGTGGGCAGAGATTGGTACTGAAACTAACGGCACCAATATCTCCATATGCGTGAGGACATAAAAAGTCCTCTTTAAAGAGGACCTTTCACGTCTTCATGTATATGCGCTTTTACATACCGCTAGAAAGCCGACAGCACGCTGAATTCAGCGCATTGCCGGCTTTCCCGTTATATGCCCCGAGGCTGGAGATATCGGGGGATCTAAATTTCACCGTTCACTGTCAGAAGGGCATTCCTGACAGTCTAGCTGCGCTGTGAGGAACGCCCTCCCTGACTGTGCTCATCCATAGCGCTGTACTGAGAGGGCATTCCTTACAGCTCAGCGTCATCACTGGGCAGTAAGGAATGCCCCCTCTCTCTGTCCTCATCCATAGCCGAGTACTATCAGAGGGGGCATTCCTTACAGCCCAGTGATGACGCTGAGCTGTGAGGAATGCCCCCCCAGTACAAGTCTATGGACGAGTACAGTCAGGGAGGGCGTTCCTCACAACCAAGCTAGACTGCCAGGAATGCCCTTCTGACAGTGAACGGTGAAATTTAGACCCCCGATATCTCCAGCCCCGGGGCATATAAGGGGAAAGCCAGCAGTGCACTGAATTCAGTGCGCTGTCGGCTTTCTAGCAGTATGTAAAACCGCATATACAGTACAGACCAAAAGTTTGGACACACCTTCTCATTCCAAGAGTTTTCTGTATTTTCATGACTATAAAATTGTAGATTCACACTGAAGGCATCAAAACTATGAATTAACACATGTGGAATTATATACTTAACAAAAAAGTGTGAAACAACTGAAAATATGTCTTATATTCTAGGTTCTTCAAAGTAGCCACCTTTTGCTTTGATTACTGCTTTGCACACTCTTGGCATTCTCTTGATGAGCTTCAAGAGGTAGTCACCTGAAATGGTCTTCCAACAGTTGAAGGAGTTCCCAAAGATGCTTAGCACTTGTTAGCCCTTTTGCCTTCACTCTGCGGTCCAGCTCACCCCAAAACATCTCGATTGGGTTCAGGTCTGGTGACTGTGGAGGTCAGGTCATCTGGCGTAGCACCCCATCACTCTCCTTCTTGGTCAAATAGTCCTTACACAGTCTGGAGGTGTATTTGGGGTCACTGTCTTGTTGAAAAATAAATGATGGTCCAACTAAACGCAAACCGGATGGAATAGCATGCTGCTGCAAGATGCTGTGGTAACCATGCTGGTTCAGTATTCCTTCAATTTTGAATAAATCCCCAACAGTGTCACCAGCAAAGCAACCCCACACCATCACACCTCCACCTCCATGCTTCACAGTGGGAACCAGGCATCGCACAAAGACACGGTGGTTGGAACCAAAGATCTCAAATTTGGACTCATCAGACCAAAGCACAGATTTCCACAGGTCTAATGTCCATTCCTTGTGTTCTTTAGCTCAAACAAGTCTCTTCTGCTTGTTTCCTGTCCTTAGCAGTGGTTTCCTAGCAGCTATTTTACCATGAAGGCCTGCTGCACACAGTCTCCTCTTAACAGTTGTTGTAGAGATGTGTCTGCTGCTAGAACTCTGTGTGGCATTGACCTGGTCTCTAATCTGAGCTGCTGTTAACCTGCGATTTCTGAGGCTGGTGACTCGGATGAACTTATCCTCCGCAGCAGAGGTGACTCTTGGTCTTTCTTTCCTGGGGCAGTCCTCATGTGAGCCAGTTTCTTTGTAGCGCTTGATGGTTTTGGCCACTGCACTTGGGGACACTTTCAAAGTTTTCCCAATTTTTCGGACTGACTGACCTTCATTTCTTAAAGTAATGATGGCCACTCGTTTTTCTTTACTTAGCTGCTTTTTTCTTGCCATAATACAAATTCTAACACTCCATTCAGTAGGACTATCAGCTGTGTATCCACCTGACTTCTGAACAACACAACTGATGGTCCCAACCCCATTTATAAGGCAAGAAATCCCACTTATTAAACCTCAAAACAAAAATAAAAACAACAACGCCGAGCGGCACATAGCGTGATATTGCTTAAAAAATAGGTTGTACATAGATAATTGTGTTGAGAACAGGAGGTAGTCAAATGATTGGAGAAACAACAAGGATCATCCACTGAAAGTATGGTAGAAAGCCACTAAGTAGCACAAAAGCACTGGTCTATATTATAGTGAGTGTTCAACTGGCTGGGTCTGATGGTAAACAGTACCCCTTCAATTGGTGATCTCACAACCAGGATAGTTAGATATTATGGATGTTAATATAGGTGGGTTCTCACCTTTTCAAGTTGTGCTGGCCCACAACTAACACAGTGGATGGATCCAGAGTATGTTTTGGTATATGTGAGCTGCGGAACCTCTAGGCGTCAGAATCTCCTGGATCCAGACGGTATACAGGTAGTGGATTGGTAGGAGAATCTCCCAAAAAATGAGGTGTGGGGACCGCGCTTCACCAAAGATGCTTTATTATACTCAAATAACACAACGCGTTTCGGGGAAATCAGATCCCCTTTATCAAGTGTACAAGAGACTAAACATAAAAACAATAATAGACCACATTCCTGCCCATACCAACAACAGATTTGAAAAGCTCAAGAGAAAGGAAATGTATTGGATTTTTAAATTTAACTCTCTAACACCAGCTGGGCTTAATGAAGCACTTGAGTCTGTATATGACTAGGTATTCTAAGGCGTGTGTATATATTTGCATATCCACACATCGCCGGCATTATCTTCTCCCCTCCAGTACATTCGTTTCAACCCATATGCATATGTATTGTCATCATTTTTGTTCTATGCCTATCACTTATAATTATTATGTATATATTTGTTTATAGTGAAATATAATTCTTAGCCATAATCATATGTTTATTACCCATTTTCATTTTTCATTTATCCATGTATTATGATACATTCTCTAGCCCCAGTCATATGAGCATGATGTCCGCCCTCTCATTGCTCATTAACATTATTTCTTCTTTTTAGTGCTATATTTCATAACAATCATAGTTCAGATCAGTCCTGCGCCCTACACAGAAACATATGACTCAGAGCGGGAGATCGCTACACACATGCGCAGTAGCGATCTCCGAACGCGAATGAAACATTTAGCATTACCAATTCTTAATTTTTTTTTTTTTTTTTCTTTCTTTCTTTTTTTTTTTTTTTTTCTCAATATAAACTTTTTTTTTTTTTTTCTCAATTTAAACTTTTTTTTTTTTTTTTCTCAATTTAAACTTTATCTTTCAATCAAATTCTTTTTTTTTTCTTTCCCTTCTCAATTAAAACTTTATCTCTCAATCGAATCTTTCCCCACAAGTTTGAACCCCTCCCCCTAGGGGTGGTCCCATTTCACCATACCTTTATAAGCCTTTCTGAAAGTGGTCTCCACATTTGCCTCTCACTTCAGATCTCACAGCCTACCTCCTCAGGCTGGTAAGTACCAAAAAACATTGGTTTAAACCTTTTTATGTATAGTTTTTACTCTTATGTGCAGTTTGATTTTATATTGCATTTATTAGCCTTTTAGCTTTACTTATTTATTATTTATTTTTTTGAGTACATTCATTACCACTATTTATTATTCATTTATTTATTTATTTATTTATTTATCTATCCATGACAATACTATCTGGTGGGATACTTTTCTTTTATCCCATAGAATGGTATCATTAATTTCACTGGTTCTAAATTCCAATTACTGACTCTTTACATGTGTATTCTTTTATTGTTTTTATGTTTAGTCTCTTGTACACTTGATAAAGGGGATCTGATTTCCCCGAAACGCGTTGTGTTATTTGAGTATAATAAAGCATCTTTGGTGAAGCGCGGTCCCCACACCTCATTTTTTTGGAGATTATCCTACCAATCCACTACCACTTATTAAACCTGACAGGGCACACCTGTGAAGTGAAAGCTATTTCAGGTGACTACCTCTTGAAGCTCATCAAGAGAATGCCAAGAGTGTGCAAAGCAGTAATCAAAGCAAAAGGTGGCTACTTTGAAGAACCTAGAATATAAGACATATTTTCAGTTGTTTCACACTTTTTTGTTAAGTATATAATTCCACATGTGTTAATTCATAGTTTTGATGCCTTCAGTGTGAATCTACAATTTTATAGTCATGAAAATACAGAAAACTCTTGGAATGAGAAGGTGTGTCCAAACTTTTGGTCTGTACTGTACATGAGGACGTGAAAGGTCCTCTTTAAGCACTCATTTTCACTTTGGTTGCAAAATCTGCAAAATCTATACCAAAAATCTGGAACAAAGTATAGTACAATACAATGAATTTAAATCCCCAGAGATCTTAGGAATAAATATGTCAGGCTGAGGCATCCCTGACCCACTCCATCCAAATTAGCAGAAATTAGGAACCAAATGGCAGAACATGGGATGTGTTGCATCTTTGGCACAAAAAAGGACCTTTCACTAAAAATGCACCACATTATACACGTTTATACCAAAAAACTGGTGGAGATGCATTGATGAAATCCCCCATATTTGTAGTATTTTATATTTTATTCTTATACATAAACATTTCTTCTTTTTTTAAATTGCTGATTGTCAAATGTTTTTTCAGACGTTTCATAAACTTACCATAGCAATGGAAGAAAAGAACTGCAAAGGACTTCTAATACAGTTCTGTCTAAAAAATAATAGATCAGAACCTAGGTTTGACATACCTGAAGCAACAGGACCACCACATGACCGTGTGTAAGTTTTAGTCCAAATTCCCTTCTAAATGTTATTACTTAAAGGGAATATCCACATGATCAATGGTGGGCGAGGGTGTAAATAATATTTTTGAAACCCATATAACTGAAGGGGGGCAGAATACTGGTGGAGATTTTTTTACCAAAACTCACACAGAACACAATATAATCAGAAAAGTTCATACTTGATTTAGACCACAAACGGTTAAAAATACACATCAATAGTAAATAATACTAAAGGAGGGAAAACAACAACCAAAGTTACATAAGGAGATGCTGGAACTATAGATTAATCATCGTATATATTTATATAATAAAAAGAAACCAATATAGT
Source organism: Leptodactylus fallax (assembly GCA_947044405.1). Taxonomy (NCBI): domain Eukaryota; kingdom Metazoa; phylum Chordata; class Amphibia; order Anura; family Leptodactylidae; genus Leptodactylus; species Leptodactylus fallax. Next base: position 2,913,829 of record CAMRHE010000123.1, read on the forward strand.
GTTGTGGTCTGTATTTTTTTCTCCTTAGTGCTCTACAGTCTTATGACATAGCCAGTTTGGGGTTCTTTTGTTGTATATGTGAATATATGGTTTATGATTACTTCCATTGGCAGCATTTTTGTGTCCCCTTTATTATTGGGGTTATATAGGATGATTAATCCATAGTTCTAGCATCTCCTTATGTAACTTTGGATGTTGTCTTCCCTCCTTTAGTATTATTTATCATTGCGATATATATATATACAGTGCTGGCCAAAAGTATTGGCACCCCTGCAATTCTGTCAGATAATACTCAATTTCTTCCAGAAAATGATTGCAATCACAAATGCTTTGGTAATAATATCTTCATTTAATTTGTCTTCAATGGAAAACCACAAAAAGAATTGTCAAAAAGCCAAATTGGATATAATTCCACACCAAACATAAAAAAGGGGGTGGATAAAAGTATTGGCACCCTTTGAAAAATCATGTGATGCTTCTCTAATTTGTGTAATTAACAGCACCTGTTACTTACCTGTGGCACATAACAGGTGGTGGCAATAACTAAATCACACTTGCAGCCAGTTGAAATGGATTAAAGTTGACTCAACCTCTGTCCTGTGTCCTTGTGTGTACCACATTGAGCATGGAGAAAAGAAAGAAGACCAAAGAACTGTCTGAGGACTTGAGAAGCAAAATTGTGAGAAAGCATGAGCAATCTCAAGGCTACAAGTCCATCTCCAAAGACCTGAATGTTCCTGTGTCTACCGTGCGCAGTGTCATCAAGAAGTTTAAAGCCCAATGCACTGTGGCTAACCTCCCTAAATGTGGACGGAAAAGAAAAATTGACGAGAGATTTCAACGAAAGATTGTGCGGATGGTGGCTAAAGAACCTCGACTAACATCCAAACAAGTTCTAGCTGCCCTGCAGTCCGAGGGTACAACAGTGTCAACCCGTACTCTCCGTCGGCGTCTGAATGAAAAGGGACTCTATGGTAGGATACCCAGGAAGACCCCACTTCTGACCCAGAGACATAAAAAAGCCAGGCTGGAGTTTGCTAAAACTTACCTGAGAAAGCCAAAAACTTTTTGGAAGAATGTTCTCTGGTCAGATGAGACAAAAGTAAAGCTTTTTGGGAAAAGGCATCAACATAGAGTTTACAGGAAAAAAAAAGAGGCCTTCAAAGAAAAGAACACGGTCCCTACAGTCAAACATGGCAGAGGTTCCCTGATGTTTTGGGGTTGCTTTGCTGCCTCTGGCACTGGACTGCTTGACCGTGTGCATGGCATTATGAAGTCTGAAGACTACCAACAAATTTTGCAGCATAATGTAGGGCCCAGTGTGAGAAAGCTGGGTCTCCCTCAGAGGTCATGGGTCTTCCAGCAGGACAATGACCCAAAACACACTTCAAAAAGCACTAGAAAATGGTTTGAGAGAAAGCACTGGAGACTTCTAAAGTGGCCAGCAATGAGTCCAGACCTGAATCCCATAGAACACCTGTGGAGAGATCTCAAAATGGCAGTTTGGAGAAGGCACCCTTCAAATCTCAGGGACCTGGAGAAATTGGCCAAAGAAGAATGGTCTAAAATTCCAGCAGAGCATTGTAAGAAACTCATTGATGGTTACCGGAAGCGGTTGTTCGCAGTTATTTTGTCTAAAGGTTGTGCTACCAAGTATTAGGCTGAGGGTGCCAATACTTTTGTCCGGCCCATTTTTGGAGTTTTGTGTAAAATGATCAATGATTTGACTTTTTTTTTCATTCTCTTTTGTGTTTTTTCATTGCAAGCAAAATAAATGAAGATATTATTACCAAAGCATTTGTGATTGCAATAATTTTCTGGATGAAATTGAGTATTATCTGACAGAATTGCAGGGGTGCCAATACTTTTGGCCAGCACTGTTATTATATATATATATATATATATATATTTATTTATAACTGTTTGTGGTTTAAATCAAGTATGAACTTTATGATTATATTGTGTACTGTGTGAGTTTTGGTATTTCATTCTGAAAGAGAAATCAAAAGACATCAAATATGTAAAAGCAATATTTTAAAATTGTATCAACTGGAATATTCTTAGGTTTTGTGTAAAATAACAAAGAAATCTTACATTTAATCAGGGGTAAATTAATTTAAAGGGGTTATCCACTTTCTACAATTGATGGCTTAGCCTTAGGATAGGCCATCAATATTAGATATGTGGGGGTCCCTGGTATCTCCAATACTGAGAGCGCCATCAATTGTAGAAAGTAGATAACCCCTTTAGGGTTTTATGTCAGATTAAATGAACACATATTTTGTACATTTTTCTCCTCAAGCTATCATTGCCAAGTTTTTATTGGTGATGAAATGGTTGGTGAAGCCAAAGATAAGAAGAAGAAATCTGCAGAAAACAATGCGGCCAAAATAGCTTTGCAAGCCCTTGAAAATCGAGAAATTATAGTGAGTGTTCAGTTTTCCTTCTATTATTTGCATAAAATTATGACAAAAGACAATGGAATCAATGGAATGGGAAAAGTACCCCTCATCTAGATAAAAAGCTGTGCAAGCAGTATATGTTATAAGTGTTATAAAGTTCTATGATAGCTTACAGTATTAGATCTAAGTAAGTGTGTCATTTATGGAAACTATACAACTGTAAAACTACTTTCACAATACTGTTTTACAGTCCATTGTTTTAATCCTTCAAAGGATTAAGTTGACACAGTGGAATTTGCAGCGGTTTTGGGGGTGGATTCCGCACATGAATCTGCGGCAGATTCCGCCCAGATTCTGCCTCCAATTGTTTTCAATGGGATTCATCTGGGCCTAATCAGCAGTGAAAAGCTGTGATGAAATACCAATGCCCAGAATTCCTCTTCCTTTTCCTTTACCCTAAGGGTACGATTACACAGTGCAGTCATGAGGCAGCTGAGATGCAGCTGTGACCTGGCCAAGGTATGGATATAAAATGGCCAACCATGGTAATTGCCATAGTATTCAATGAATTCATTACAAACTGGTTGTTTATTGAGTGTTTACAGTTAACGGCTGTGAAAATCCATGCTGCTATTAAAGGGCTTGTCCAGTTTCAGAAAAATGTTGCAAGACAAATGTTATTGTTTGTATAAAGCTCACAGTTTTCTAGATCTCTGCTCACTGTGATTCATTCAGTTTACTTCCAGTGGATAAAAATCAGTCTATAGTCATATGATATACAGTCATGTGATGGTCACTCAATATTTGTCTGAAACTGGACAATCCCTTTAACTGTTTTTTTTAATAGAATATTGTGGAAGCTGGCATGGCTGCAATTGCATATCTACCAACTGCTCTGGAGCCAGTGGGTGGAGGGGGCCTTTGATCTCTTTTGATGTCTGGCAGTCTAAGTCTATTCTAATTCCTTTTTCTATGCTTTATTTACTGAGATTTATGATACACGGTCTAATAGACATATTCCCTATGCTGTCAGAAGATCATTAACCTTTTACTGCCAAAAGTAACAGTAGGTCTTAAATAAGAGAGACTGTGGAGAAAAAGTAGCTGCGAGGGATACAGTAACCTGTCTGTCAGATGGACTAGTGGACTAGTAGTTTTCTGGTGAACAAACCATAAATCAGTCCCATTATTTCTACCACCACTGAACCTCTGTACCTTACTATATTTGTGGAGGGATGAGGGGTGATTTTTGATATGGGTCCAATGATTTCTATGAACGTGGAACTGCACCATAGCTACATCTGAATTATTGTATGTTTTTTGTGCAATCTTTTTACTTTTATTTCTGTGTAGGGTCAAATAGATTATATTGCACTACTGAATCAATTGTCCCAGAAGAAGAAGCAACCTTTCCGCTTTCTGCCAGTGTCTTCTAAAGGACCCGCTCATAATCTGGAGTAAGTATGTATGTAAATATTCAGACAACTGGGCGTTTTATAAGATATTGTGTCCCATATGGACACAATATATTCTCAGTACAGTGACTGTAGTATCATCTGTTTTATCTCATAGATTGTAAGCTCTTGTGAGCAGGGCCCTCAGTCCCATTGTGTGAATTGACTATTTCTTTGTAATGTATCTTTTTTGTCTGTATTTGAACCCTACTGCGGAATTTGTTGGCGCTATATAAATAAAATGAGGCTGAGGCTGGATGTTAGATCTTTTTCTTCTCCAATATAAATGGCACCAGAGGACAATCTTGTAGATGTTTATGCCCTAACCTTATAGAAACAGGAAAGAAGTCTCTAGTCCAAATGATTGTCTGACATACAACTACCCATGTCTCTGGATATCTTAGGATAGACCATCAATGTGAGATTATTGGGAGCCCCACCTTTAGGACTCAAGCCACAGTATTAAGAAGCTGAGGCTAAGCTGCAGTACCAGGCACAATTGCAAATACCTATAAGCATTGAAAAGGACACATAAATCACTAGTATTTCAGCCCCTTCATTCTGCTGATTTTTGGGAATGCCTGGGTTATGCCCCCACAAAACACATTAACAGCACTGTATCACTTATCTTGTACTAGTCTTGAATTATACTACTGTAAGGCTAGGTTCACACTTGCGCCCGGTCTCTGCCTAGGGATTTCGTCCCCCATTCCGCTTTAAAAATGCAGAGAGAAAAGTCCTGCAAGCAGCGCTTTTCTCTCCGCATTTTCTGCCCTTTTCAGACCCCCCCCGAACGAAAACCCGAACGCAGGTGTGAACGTAGCGTAAGGCTGGGATAAATATATACTGTATTTATTTAGCTTACTTATATAGTGCCATCATATTCCGGAGCGCTTTACAGACGTTATCAATCACTGTCCCATATACGGCTCACAATCTACATTCTCTATCGGTATGTCTTTGGAGTGTGGGAGGAAACCGGAGTACCCGGAGAAAACCCACGCAAACACAAGGAGAATATACATACTCCTTGCAATATTTTAGCAAAGAGGCAGAATGGGGTAACATACATAAGAATAACTCACCTCACCATCCACCATCTCTGCCATTCCAATGTTTACCTGGTCACATCTTGACACATACAAAATGCCTGGAAATGCAAGCTCAGATAGTCACTGGCTGAGGCGTTTCGCCGCTGTGGCCAGCAATCGACTGAGAAGGTATTTCCAAGAATTTCCTTTATATCCAGCTCAAAAAGAAAAGAGCAAAGGGGACCTGGTAAGTATCAGTAATGCTTTTTTAATGCCCCTTTGCTAAAAGTTTGTAACCCCCAGAAGTCCCTTTAAGGTGCCCATACGCATAAGTTGGTCAAACCCACTGATAACAGAGGGACCAGCTGCCTGTCTTCTGATTTATGTCAAAGAAAAAAAGGGTTATGATACGTACAGTAATATGATGTAGGTAAATAAAGCTCGCTTTCTCCTTTTATGAGATCATGTAGACATACCTTATACAGTCATATGAAAAAGTTTGGGCACCCCTATTAATCTTAATCATTTTTAGTTCTAAATATTTGGGTGTTTGCAACAGCCATTTCAATTTGATATATCTAATAACTGATGGACACAGTAATATTTCAGGATTGAAATGAGGTTTATTGTACTAACAGAAAATGTGCAATGTGCATTAAACCAAAATTTGACCGGTGCAAAAGTATGGGCACCTCAACAGAAAAGTGACATTAATATTTAGTAGATCCTCCTTTTGCAAAAATAACAGCCTCTAGTCGCTTCCTGTAGCTTTTAATCAGTTCCTGGATCCTGGATGAAGGTATTTTTGACCATTCCTCTTTACAAAACAATTCCAGTTCAGTTAAGTTTGATGGTCGCCGAGCATGGACAGCCCGCTTCAAATTATCCCACAGATGTTCAATGATATTCAGGTCTGGGGACTGGGATGGCCATTCCAGAACATTGTAATTGTTCCTTTGCATGAATGCCTGAGTAGATTTGGAGCTGTGTTTTGGATCATTGTCTGGCTGAAATATCCATCCCCGGCGTAACCAAATTCGTCACTGATTCTTGTACATTATTCTCAAGAATCTGCTGATACTGAGTTGAATCCATGCGACCCTCAACTTTAACAAGATTCCCGGTGCCGGCATTGGCCACACAGCCCCAAAGCATGATGGAACCTCCACCAAATTTTACAGTGGGTAGCAAGTGTTTTTCTTGGAATGCTGTGTTTTTTGGACGCCATGCATAACGCTTTTGTATGACCAAACAACTCAATCTTTGTTTCATCAGTCCACAGGACCTTCTTCCAAAATGAAGCTGGCTTGTCCAAATGTGCTTTGCATACCTCAGGCGACTCTGTTTGTGGCGTGCTTTCAGAAACGGCTCTTCGCAGACTCTCCCTGCAGCTTCTCCTTGTGCAAAGTGTGCTGTATTGTTGACCGATGCACAGGACACCATCTGCAGCTAGATGATGCTGCAGCTCTTTGGAGGTGGTCTGTGGATTGTCCTTGACTGTCTCACCATTCTTCTCTCTGCCTTTCTGATATTTTTCTTGGCCTGCCACTTCTGGGCTTAACAAGAACTGTCCCTGTGGTCTTCCATTTCCTTACTATGTTCCTCACAGTGGAAACTGACAGGTTAAATCTCTGAGACAACTTTTTGTATCCTTCCCCTGAACAACTATGTTGAACAATCTTTGTTTTCAGATCATTTGAGAGTTGTTTTGAGGAGCCCATGATGCCACTCTTCAGAGGAGATTCAAATAGGAGAACAACTGCAATGGCCACCTAAATACCTTTCTCATGATTGGATACACCTGGCTATGAAGTTCAAAGCTCAGTGAGGTTACAAAACCAATTTTGTGCTTCAGTAAGTCAGTAAAAAGTAGTTAGGAGTATTCAAATCAATAAAATGATAAGGGTACCCAAGTTTTTGCACCGGTCAAATTTTGGTTTAATGCATATTGCACATTTTCTGTTAGTACAATAAACCTCATTTCAATCCTGAAATATTACTGTGTCCATCAGTTATTAGATATATCAAATTGAAATGGCTGTTGCAAACACCCAAATATTTAGAACTAAAAATGATTAAGATTAATAGGGGTGCCCAAACTTTTTCATATGACTGTATATGAGGATTTCTCCTTTATTGTTTTGTGGATTTGTGATAGAAGTGAACTATGTAAATCCCTTTTGTTAAAAGCCTTGTTATTTCTTAGTGATAATTTAAAAGTTTTTGTAAAGTCAGACTCACCTAGCCATACAGATTAATCTCCTCTGGACGCTACAAAGTAGTTGTACATACTTTATTAGTTATAGATCATTTACATGATTGATGTGGACTTGGCCATTTGTCTAAGATAAAATGTAGTTATCTGTTCATATCAGTGGTCGGAAACTGGTGTCATTGCCTAGGTTGGAGAACTACAGGGTTAGAAGTTGTAAGCATTTAGTGTATGCATGGGGTTTACAAGTACTTGGTTACAGGTACCCTTTGTAGGTAACCAGTGGCCATCAGATTGAAGCCAGAAGCTGGGTAGTTTGAAGTCAAGGTACAGAAATGCCCAAGGAATTTTGCTCTTTGTATGTAGTTTGGTGAAAGAGAGCACATTCTCAGGCTTTTAATTAAAATCTGTAAATGAATAGTAAATGAAAGTGTACACAGGTTCCAACAGTCACTGTTGTCTGTAGGTTTATCATCAGTGCCCAATTTGGAGAAACAGTCTTTCATCCATCAAGTGCTAAAAGAAGTAAAAAACAAGCCCAAAAGGAGGCAGCTTATCTTGCTCTACAAGATCTCCGAAAAGAGTTTCCAAATGAGATACCGGTAACATATAATTGTTTTAATAATTACGTCCAAATATTGATTTTTATTGGTAGAAACCTGGGCAAGGAATGATTAAAGGGGTGATTAAAGGGGCTTTTGTATAATATAGATCGGCTGTTTGAAGAGACCACAGTGTTCAGGTGATCACTGTGGTCTCTTCATTGAGTACCAAGCACAGCAACCTACATTGCATAGTAACTGTACTTGGTATTGCAGCTCAACCCCATTCTTCTCTTGAATGGGACTGATGACCTAATGATAGGTCACCAATAATTAACCCTGGAAAACCCCTTCAAGGATTAAAGTATTTTTTTTATACTAATCTTTAGAAAATGTCTGCTTTCTTTGAAAATATAAATATAAATTGGAAATGCAAAGGTTAAAAGCTATGGGGTATTGTAGAGAAATCTTCAGGTGTTATGTAAGCAAAAACCACCAACTAATGTCCCACACTCACAACATCATTTTAATACAGGACAGTAGACCCACGACTGGGTACAAATCACTATGATGCAGCAAGTTCAGTCATTGTTGGCCCAGGAAATGTGGTAGTCTCTTGGACTCTGTTACTCAGATTGAGCATGGCCGTCTTCATTGGCCCTTACTGTGGTAAATTTTATTTTTTCTGCCTCCAAGCAGCTTAATTATTTTATGGTTCCCATTTGAAAAGGAACCATAAATGTATTTTTTATTTAAAATAAATATTTATAGGGGCGTGCATAAGGGGATGGTTTCACAGTTAAAACAGCCCCCTTACTGACTATGGCCAGTCACCACTGTCCTGAATGATGATGATGATGATCGTCAGGAAAATGGAGACTCAGTGGTCATCGGACTCCACTGATAACCAATGAGTACTTTCATCAGTACTGAAAGATAGGCCTGGGAAATGAATGGTGAGTATGCTTCTCAATACTCTCCACCCTTAGGACTCCCTGCTCGCTCTCTATGCAAGGCACTGGCATTGCTCTATTGGGTGCCAGCACCAGGAGCAGAGAAGGAGCAGGGAGTCTTAAGAGCAGTGAGTACTGAGAAGCATACTCACCGCTCACTCCCTAGGCCATGCACTGTGTGAGGGCTGGGGCATTACACTATGTTGTGGCATTATACTTTGTGGGCATCAGGTGTTATACTGTGTGGGAACTTGCAATATTATACTGTGTAGGTGCTGGGGGAATGATACTGTGTGGAAGCTGAGCTGGGACATTATACTGTATGGGAGCCATATATATATTGCATTATAATGTGTAGGAACACTTAAGGGACAGTATATACTTTGTGGGGCATTATACTGTGTTGGGTCACTAATAGGGCATTATACTGTGTGTGGGGAGCTCCACAACTGAATTCCTCCCCCCAAGTGAATATTCCCCTCTGGAAAATCCAATGTACGCCCCTGAATATGCTGAACATGTCACCAAAGACTTTAAATTATAATGTTGTGTACTATATAGGTTTACCACATGAAGCCATTATTTGTTTTATAGGAGTTGCCAGAAGTTTTCATGGATGAATCTGGTTCAGAAAATTCTTCTCTATCTGGAAGGTATGATATTGTGTAATTGTTTAGCTATGGTATGTTCACATGGCATTTCCTTCACTTCTATTTCAGTGAAAAATAATGTCTGCTGCTACATCTCTGTTTTGAGCATCACCTTCTGTGTTGCACTTTCAGTGCCAAAACCATGGCATAGGGCCACACATAGATTAGTCCCATTGAATGAGGCTCATCAGTATGCAGACTCTTGCCAAGTCAAACCTGCAAAACAAGGCAAAAACAAGGCTTTTCCTATTTGCTGTTGGCTCCACATCTAAAATACACACTGGATTTCTTGGACATATATTCCACCATGTGAACATACCCTTATACATTGCGTTGAACAGAGCCTAATTACCACATGGAGAAGCTAAAGGGACTAAATGAAAGGCTAAGTGAGGTATGAAGAGACTTCCATATAGGGAGTAAATATTTATACTGTGTTTGCAGTGTACATTTGGCATATGCATTGGGAATGGTGCCACCCATTAAAGGTATCCTGTCAAAGAAATTAATATGGGGTCATATGATGGAGCCAGTAGGAGGCATATACAGAGTGAATGGACTCTGGGCACGCTGGCTGGAGCTAACTGAGACTGCTACCTGATTGGTCTTGTTCTTGGGATTCGGGGTGGGGAGACAGAGTGTGTATGAATTGCAGATGACTGGTAGTGGCGTGAATGACTTCCATCTACATTTCTGCAGTCTTGTGTTAATGTATTGCGTTTTAGCTGCAACCTTTCTGATGTCTACCTTTGGTTTTGGCTTCAAAAACTGCATTTGATACCCTGAACGTATAAACAAACCCTTAATGATATAAATATATATTTATTTTTTAGTGCTGGAGGTGATATAATTGGTAACAGAAGTCTTTCCGAAAATGGGTTCTCTGATTCAGCATCCACAACTCCTGAGGTATTCCTGATCTAATGAACAAAAAAATGAGTCATATCTTCAGTAATGTGCTCTCCCTTGAAAAGCCTGGGGACTTGTGAATTGTGTTTTTTGTTTTTTTTTTCTATTTTTACAATTCATATACCAGGATCATTAATAATGTTGATTTTACAGAGAAATTTCAATCAGATCAAAAAATTATCCTTTCTATTAAAAGTTCGGTCACACTTGCATTAGTTCTATTCCTTCATATTGTTTTGACCTTTTGATAGCGAGTAGAATAGAATTGGTCTATAAATTTATATTGACCTATTAATTTAACTGATAGTTATGTCAGTAGATGACATTGGAGGGCAACCCTGGGTTGAGATCCACAGTATTAAGAAGCTGTTATGAAATGTATTTTGCAAATTCTCTGACAGTATCTCTAAGCAACATCAAAGTATTTTGAGTACTGTACAGGGCTGCAGCTCCCATATATTTAAGGTGTTCTTGGTTTATAGAACCCTCCATATGTCACCTTCTGAAATGTCTGCTTAAAGGGGTTGTCCAGGCAAAAATGGACAACCCTTTTAACTTTTAATCAGCCTGGGACATTAAAAATATAAAAAAAAAATTCATACCTGTGCCTGATGCTCCGGTGTCCTCCCTGCATGTCCCGGTTCTTTTGCTGAACAGGTCTCTTCCAGAGTTCCGCTGAAGCCACTGATTGGCCTCAGCGGTCATGTGACCACTGAGGGTAATCAGTGAATGGCATCCAATGTCACTACCTGTGATATCACGGGTCCTCTTCCTGAGGCCTGCTGAGGCCGCTGATTAGTCTTAGTGGTCGCATGACTGCAGAGGCCACTCAGCAGCTTCAGCGGAATTTCAGAAGAGACCTGGCAGAAGCCACCGGAGTAGAAGAACTGGGACGCGCTGGGAGGACATCGGGGACAGGTGAGTATGAATTTTTTTTATTTTTTTCAATGCCCCCGGCTGATTTAAATGTTAAAAGGGTTGTCCATTTTTGCCTGGACAACCCCTTTAATGTTGGAAGACAGTTTTACAGATGTTGACACCTTTGTATTGAAATATAATTATTATTATTTATTTGCTTCCTAAGTGAAAAATTGTGCAGTTTTCTAAGTAGTCTTCATAAAAAAGTCATACAGATAATACACGGGCATGTGTATGCGGCCATATAGATGAATGGGTCAGTGTGCTAGCCGTGAAAAACATGGAAACACTCACAAAGCACACAGTCATGCTAATGTAGTCATAATCAAGTTTGTTTTTTTTAACAGTCGTCAGATGGCTGCATTAAATCCACTGTATGTGAATAGGGCTATTATATATTATACATATTAAAATATGTCCTGTCCTATTTTTACCCGTTTCCTTGGATGTCTCAATACACTAAAATTGTTTGTTTCAGCTAGTGTAAAATATAAGCGTCATACTCAAACTTCAGGCGGATTCCACCTGATAACTCCCATTGAACTTCTGTATGGCTGGTGCGGTATTTGTAAATTCCATGGAGGATTCCGTGGCAGATTCCATGGAAGAATTTAGTCAAGCAGGAAAATTTCTAGTTTCACATTCCTAATAGTCACAGCACAGTAATCAGAGCTGTGTCTTGTAATGAGCTGTGCACCTGTGTGTCCATCACATGTCCATGGACTGTATATCACATGACCATGGACTGATTTTTATCCATTGGGAGTAAGCAGAATGAATAACAGCAAGCAAAGATCTAGAAAACCTTGAGGAACTGATACAGAAAGTATATTGGAAAATTGTAGAACTTTTCATTATAGAAACAAATAATATTTCTTAGCTTAAACTGGACAATCCTTTAATGACTTGTTTCAGCCTGGTATGTAAATATCCTTTTTCTCCGTCAAAGGTGTCCATAGACAGATATACCTATACAGTTCTGTATAGGTATTTTTAGTGACCATATAGGTATTATTAACTATATAGACATTTTTAGTGACACCCTTTATTTAAAGCAAATAACCATTATATTAGTATTTTTAGTTATTTTGTCCTAAAATATTAGAGTATTTTTGCAATTGCATGTAAAATAAGGGAGCATCCTATTAGTTAGGGGACATTGTTCTGGTCTGCTATATAAGAGATTATAATTGAGACTTTGATATTGTTACTAGTGTTATCAGGACCCTGTCGCATTACTTCATGGCTTCTGCCAGAAGCAAAAATGGACGGTTATATTTATGGATGGTGAACAAACTGGACTACCTCATAATCGTCAGTAAGTTAAACACTCAATGATGCTATTTGTTTAGAATAAAAACTGAGACCTCTTTGGTGTCTAAAGCTGCAGTTCAGTTTCTACAGATAGGCTGTTGTGTATGAATACAAGCCCAGCAGAAACTTACCAGGAAGTTAGTTCCTGTAATGATGGTTTTCATTACAGCAAGTATAGGATCATTATAAACAGTAAGCAACCCTACTAATGGGGAGGATAAAATATCACAACACATATACTACAGGTGATCATACACCTATTAATAGATGGCTCATTCAGCCAGTAGCCATTACTTCCAACTCTTCTCATTCCCACGCATGCTTGGTTTGGCTGAGTCTGCATGTGTTCTCAGTGTGAAAGAGGGAATGAGCACAAATAGGCAAATAAGATGATAGACTCTTCTGGTGGTAGCTAATCTCCACTAAAAACAAAAGATCAGGCATGAAAAAAATTCAACATGCTCAATCTTTTTCACAGATATTGAATAAACATCTAATACACGTAAGTTGGTCAGCCAGTCCCCCCTTACGTTAGTCTAATGTGTGTGGACAGCTTAAATTTTCTAATATTGATGGTTCATCCTTAGTGGCAGGCACTGCAGTTCTGTCCCATTAAAGTCTATGGGGCAAAGCTGCAGTACCTAAACTCACTGCTAACTTTGTATGGCGAGTGAGCAGCGCAGCTCCCTGCATCTAAACATTATTGGGAGCCACATTACCCTGCTACAGTTGGTCTACGGGAGTACTGGGTGTTGGACCCCTGCAGATCTAATAATGGATAACCCATTTAAGGTAAATAAGGATTTTAAAAAAATAATTAATATAAAAAGAAAAATTTTGCAACAATGTTAAAAGCAGTTGTACTGTACAGACAAACTGGCAAAAGGACAGCACATGACTTTCCAGCTAGGAGCAAAGGTTTTGTTTTTTGTGGATTTAGATGAATCATATACAGATTTCACATGCTATGGAAGTCTTCCAGTTTTTGATATGGAACCTGTAGCTTTAACCCCAGAGAACAATACAATGTAGCAAAACTTGCAGAAATCCTGACCCCTTAATTAAATGGTATAATAAACAGGTCAAGTGTTTTCAGCAGAAGATCCAGAGATTACAGTGTTGCTAATGTCATGGAGGCACTGTATGATATAAAATCTGCACATAGTGATAATCCTGGAGATATAACAATCATTTTCTTTATTTCCTTAAACAATATGAATATGTAGGTTTTCTTGCATAGCCAAGATTGGATCCAGAAGCTTTCCAGAAAGTAATAAGAAAAAGACAAAGAAACTGGCAAAAAAGGAGGCTGCTTTTCTTGCACTGAAGGATCTCAAAAGCGAGTTTCCATGTGATATTCCGGTATGATGTGCTTCTTTATATACAGTATGTTGAGTATTTTAGAGCAGTACCTACTGGACCAAAGTATGCTGTAGATTAAAAATGAAAAACACAGAATAACTTGAAAATTCTATTGTTTGATCTATCTGATCAAAGTAAAATACCAGCAGATGTGGACAAACCCTTTACGCTGAGGCCCCACATTGCAGAAAAGTAGAACAGAGCTGCATTTTCTTCTGTTTTGCCATTTACTTGTACTAAAACATACAATGGAATTGAGTTCTTTAACAGTATTCAATTCATTTTAGGACTTGTCAAAAGATTTCCCGGATGATTCAGTGACAGGACAGTCTTGTGTCTCAAGGTAAGAGGTTTGTGTTAGAAGCATCAAATAGAAGTTGTGGTTGTGCAAAAAAAAAAAAAAAATTAGTTCATGTTATATATTTAATTCATGTTTTATATTAAAAAAAAAAATCTGATCCTTAAAATTAGGTAAATAAAATATTTTTTTTCAATTCAAATATTTAATTGAATTTTTACGAATAAACAACATAAAACAACAGACCAGAAATACAAACAATGTGGACCGGAGCCATCAAAGGGGACCCCAAGACGGTCACAGTCAGCAAGGCAACATAAACATTAATTAGAAGAAGATGAGAAAAGGGTGGGGAGGGGAGGGAAGGGAAGGGGAACAGAGAGAGAAAGAGGAGGGGAAAAAAAAAGAGGGAGGGGGGTATTGGTCAGGCAGAGAGGGTAACGGGGGAGTGAACAGGGTAACATACCATGTGTGGGCCTTGAGGGAGGCCTGGAGGACAACACGTGTCAGGGCCACAGTAGACGACCCTGAAGTTCACTATGTAAGGTCAGGTGTAGAAACAAATACAATGGTAGGACAAATGTGGGAGACTATGCTCAGAGGTCAGAGACCAGCGTTCAAGCGCAGGAGGGGGGCCCAGAGCCCAGAAGCGTCTGATACTCTGCAGTATGTCGGAATTCCAACCAGTAAAACCAAGTTTTGTTAAAGGCTTCACAAGTGAGGTTTTCCATGTGCATAATCTCATTGACCTTCAGAATCCAGAGGGAGAGAGGAGGCCGCGAGGACCAGAAACGGAGTAGCGAGCACCTGTATACACGCACCAGAGACTTGCAGTGGTGAAGTAGAAACAAAGCAGGGCCCAACTGATGAGACGTCTCAGTAATTTGCAAAATGATTAGTTTAATACCAACCCAAAATGAGGAAAGAGCTGAACAGGACCAGAAGACATGAAGCATCTCACCCTGTTCCTGCCCACACCTCCAGCACATCGGGGAGACCTGCGGGAAAAGCATATGTAGCTTTGCGGGGACCCTATACTATTGGGACAAGATTTTAAAACTGGCCTCATGGTAGCGGGAGCTGACAGAAGCCCTGTGCGTGAGTTGGAAAATACGTTCTCTTTGTTCCTGGGAGAGAGAGAGAGACAGATCCGCTTCCCATTTTAACATAAAGGGGGGAACAGACCCATGAGGAGGATCAATCAGACACTTGTAGATGACTGAGAGGGAATGGCGCAGGAGACTGTCACCCAAGCAGATGCCCTCCAAAAATGTAGGTTCTGACCTAGGTAAATAAAATATTTTTGTATGTTTAAGAAAAATTTATCCAAAATGGAAAATTTGTGATTGAAAAGTTAAGTACACCTTGGCACTCACAAGAGCTGAGTTTTATGGATGAAACTTGGTCGTGTGAATAGACACTAAGAGTAGATTTTATACAGGTAATTCTACAACTGCAAACTGTTCTATTTATCTCAATTGGGTTATTTTGCCAGCAAGACACATGGAATTCTGCAAGCCCCATGAAGGGGAGAGTTGGAGAGATTTCTGCAACTAAACTGCCACGTGTAAATTCATACTAAAAAATTAATGTCACTCTTTTATCCTGAAATGAACATTTGTACATTTTTAAGGATATCAACTGTGATCTTTTTTTTTTTTTTTTTACAGTTCTGCTGTCAACAATGGCCACATTAAACCATCGTCAGAAAGCGGACTTCTGAGCACAGCAACCTCTAATTCTGAGGTAACAAGCTTTTTCTGATACAGATCTACAGTATATTGCTCTATATTTAGCAGATTGCTTTTGGCTAGTCTTTTCGGAATATGTATATCTCTAGGGATTTTTTTTTTAAATGTACATGTACAAACATGGAGAATCCATCCTAACACTCAGTGAAGAGATGGCTTTGCGTAGGCAATCTTTGAACTCACTGGAAATTACAAGAACCTGTAAAGTCACAATAACCTATTTTATAGATATAATAATAATAATAACTTCATTTATATAACTTTATTTATTTAATTTTGCCTGGACAACCCCTTTAACAACGCACCAGTTCCAGGTACCAAATTGGTAAAGTTCACATACCTGGTACCCCCACTGATCAGCTGTTTGAAGAGGCAACAAATTTTGGACAAGCACTGAGGACTCTTCACAACGTACCAAGCTCAGCACTGTACATGACATAGGATTTAGCTGCAGCATGGCCATATGACAAATGAACATGGTATCACTGGCCTAGGGAGAGGAACCAGTGCTCTTTAACTAGCTGATACTGGGTGTTGCATCCCCACCATTGTAATATTGATGACCTATTCTTAGGATAAGTCAACATTGACATACCGGTAGTACTGAAAACCCAAGTAATAGGCTCAGTGCTGCAGCCCCGTCCCCTGTATAGCAGTGGAATCGGGGTACTGCAGCTCCGTGCTTATTGATTGAATAGGAGCAGAGCTGCAGTAACTTCTGGTGTTCGGAGGAAGTCGGATCAGCTGATCGGTGTGGGGTCTATGTGTTCCACTCCCAATGATCAGATACTGATGACTTATACTGTGTATATATTTTTACATGTTTTTTTTTAAATCTACAATATATTTATATCACTATTTTATATGTAAAAAAAACCTTAATATTTCCTTTTTAGGCCACACCTCAAAGTTCAGGCCTGACACCTTCAAATTTTCAGAGGTGAGTTGTTAGCATGTACCAGTGTGATGCACATGATAATATTGTACCACATTTACTTTAACAAAACTGTTAGTGTTGGCTGATGTGTCGTAAGGAATATTCTCAAAATAAAACCCAAACCTGGCAAGGCCATGCTTTCTAAACTGGTACCATGCCAGGGTTCTGGCTCTGCTGATGTTTTAATAAAAGTGGAACAAAATATAACTAGTATTGAAGGTGCACCTGTTTCACTTGTCGACCAGAAAGATAGGGTGGAACAATTGGCAGTTGATCACTTAGGGTGCCACCTCGCCACAGCTGGATTCTGACGCTGTAGACCACGCAAACCACCAGCTTCAGGGCACAGCATCAGTAACATATAGCTAGTGTGGTGCCTGAAGCTCATCTCACTGACTCCATTCAGCTCTTTCAGCCTTTGCAGTGGAGGCAGCACCAAAGTAGAAAAGGAGTAAGGAGGATGAGTATTTTTTTTTTCTGGCCTGAGGTCTGAATTTAGGCCTGTAATAATTTATTGTCTGAACAGTGGTCATTAATAATTTTCTGGTCTGATCTGTAATAATATTTTGATTGGTCTGGTGTCTGCATGAATTTGCAGTCTGATCTGGAGTCTGTAATAATTTTCGGGTCTGATCTGGGGTCTATATTAATCTGGTTTCTGTATAAATTTGTCATCTGATCTGACCGTTGAGCCATTTTCACTGGAATCATCTCATTCATTGCATGGCACTGTGTGTATAAAGCCATATGCTTCAAACAGCTGATCATGGGGGTGCCAAGAGTTGAACCCCCACCGATCTGATGTTGATCACCTGGAAAACCCATTTAGCATGTAAATACTTGATCATTCATTATTTTATCCCTTTACCCCAGGTAAATTTTGCTCAGTCTTGGAAAACCCTTTTATCCTTACCTTGCCAGATTATCTTGAAGTCCCCTGAAAGTTAGTAGGCTTTTTGGACTCTTGGACACAGAGACAAAACATCCATAGAGAAGGCAAAAGTCTGTCCAACAGTAGATATCAGTCAGTAACCGTAGTGCAGTCCTGGTAGAGAAGGAAAGGATATATGAACGTCAACTTGTTTTTATTATCATTGAAACATGCTGGCTGACACTATCCACAGGGCTGATGTATCCTGTTAGTGCTGTATCTATAGATGGCATTATTGGGACTTAATCTGTAGCTATTGGTGTGGTTATATATAAGTCACTTACCAGTCTCCTTGAGAATGTTGACACCTTTCATTCGACTACTGAGTTGACCTGCTTTTTTTTGGTTCTGTGAAGATCAACTGTACATTAGGAATAATCTGATTTTCCGGTCTCAGCTAGGCTTGTTATTGTGCACTTTTCATAATAATTATCATACATTTGGTGTCTTCTCTCTCCTTCCAGGCAAAACCTAAATAATGGACTAAATCAACCAACAAGTTCAGATTCAGGGGTAAGGTGAAATCTTTACAATATTAATAAACAAAAGAGACACACATCTTAGAAAGTACACATGTAAAATACACATAGATAACAATGCTAGATTCACCTCCAGTGATACTGTAGGTGCTTGACATTTATTGCCATCAGTGTATCCCATAGGGTGGGTTCACACTTGCGGCGGCACTCTGTCCTCCGCAAATCTGACCTAAATGTCGGAAAACTGGATAGGCACTGGATAGGGAAAGGTTTGCGATGCACTGCTTAAAACCCTATTCACTTGAATGGGGTTTTAAAGCAATGTGCGGGTGTGCGCTTACACTCTCTGTGCCGCAAAGCCGTTTTTTTTTTCGTCGGAAACAAAGTCGGACATGTCGGCTTCGCGGCGCAGAGGGTGTAAGCGCACACTCGCGCATTGCTTTAAAAACCCATTCAAGTGAATGGGGTTTTAAGCAATGCGTCGTAAACCTTTCCCTATCCAGTGCCTATCCAGTTTTCCGACATTTAGGTCGAATTTGCGGTGGACGGAGTTCCGCCGCAAGTGTGAACCCACCCATAGACGTCAATTTAACTCCATGGATGTTCACCTATAGATTATTTACTCTTTCAGCTTATTGTAGATGGGACAATGAGAGACCACTCCTAGAAACATTTGTAGATGGGGGAACCCACATTATGAAAGGGAAAAATTAATATATTACAATAACAATGTGAGAAGATGAAAGCTGCCTGCTATCCAAAGTGTGCAACATCAAAAATCAACCTTTTATCATTTAAGAATTTCCAGTTTTCCCCCTAAAGTATTGTACAGTTTAGTAAACTGCTTGATCGCTGCAGTCTGTCTGGTATCAAAGTGCATGCGATTAGATTGTATTAAATTCTGAACAAATATGAAATACAGTTACAAATCCATACTAAATCTAAATGCAAACAACAATGTGCATGTGCCTGGTCTATAGTAAAACGGCACATGGATGACATCTGTGTGTCACCAGTGCCTCCACTGACCCATTCACTTCATCTAGTGAGCCGGGGCTGCCAAATAGACAGGTATAAGACCTGTTCTGAGTTTTGCCCCAGGCTCACTGTCGAATAAACAGGCCTGTGATAAAACTCAGCTAGCACACTGACAAAGTGCATGATCCTAAGCAAAGAGATTAATTTGCAGCATTACACATGGAAGGAAGTTACTGAGGTGCATCTACCCTCACTAGACGTAGAGAAAGTTAGAGAGGAGGGTTGGAAATGAGCATTAGCGACTAATATTGAACCTTCCTACATGGCTTGCAGTGAGAAGTATGTATGTAGTAACACCAATAAAGCTGGTGGAGATCAATGCTGTGGAGATCTCTAGACTCTGGCTGATACTTCAAGCTAGAGATTGTCTACTGCAGGATTATATCACAGTTGTGGGATTGAGTTTGGGGATATTAGATATTTGCAGCAATCAAGAAATGAGTACTGAGGATAGGGCTGTAGATATTTGGCTTATAGCTAATTTTCGATTACACTCCCTTTTGTGTGTCTTCTATTTTTATTTATCCTCTATCCATCAGCGGACCCCCCATTGTATTGGTATTGGTGGGGGTTTCAGAGGTTGGACTACCACCGATAAGGTGTTTATCCTCTATTCTATGGATAGAGAATAAATACTTTTTGTGTCTTTTGTGTCCTAACTCCTATAATGCCACTGACAAGCTGTGAAAGAAAAAAAAAAACTGCTTGTTGTAAAAAAAAAAAAAGTAGGAAAATGTGCAAAAACATGTGCATATAAACATACTTATACATGGTTGGTAAGAAATTAACAGCAATCCTAAATTACCTTATCTACTTTTGCTTAGGGAGGATCTTTTGCATCTTCAAGTGCATCAAGTGGTGATGTAAGCAAAGCAAACAGGTATTATTGCAGTTGTTTTCTATGTAATATAATTAAGGATATTTATGTGTAATTAGACAATTACAGTGTACAGTGTGTAAGTCCTGCATTGTTGAATATTAATTCACTGATTGGAAGGAAATAGACAGGCCCTTATTAGTACCATTTACATTTAGACTAAAGTTATAAGATGATATTGTCCCGTGACACTGACAGCATTGCTGCTCTAACATAAGCAGCATATCGTTCTGTCTTAAGAGTCTGTCAATCAGCTTGTTGTTTAATTTGTCCTGTTCAGGGTCATAGTGGAGTGGTGTAAAAGGGGTTAAATAACAAAAGAAACCATACTCTCCTGTCTTAGAGTCTGCTGTCCCAGGTGCAGCTCCCTGGTCCACAAAGCCAGTCTTCTCTTCCCGGCTCTCCAGTGATGAAGTATCTCGCCTCCCCATAGTTCAGGCTCCTCTGCAGTGATGACACAACTGACCAATATCATGTGATTGCTGAGCACAGTGATTGGCTGCAGTGGCCACGTAGGGGTCGTGACATGTCATTGCTGGAGTATAGGAACAGAAGGCTATGAACTCAGGACCAGGGAGCTGCGGGAAGGAATACTAGGACAGCCGAGTATGGCTACTTTTGTTACTTTAGCTACTTTCCTGATGTTAATTTTTACATTTAGGCCAGAAAGCCCTCTTAATAAAGATAAGTGGGTAAGGGGTGATGTCAATAAGTTACTGTCTTGCTCATGGTTTAATAATAATAATAATAATAATAGTCCTTTAATAGTCCCACAATGGGGAAATTCAGTGTGTTACAGCAGCAAAGATAAGATAAGATAAGCAGATACAAATACAAATACAACATGTACAGGAATGTTCCAAGGTGACAGGCATTACATTAATAGCAGACAGACAGATAGGACGTAGCAGAGGGGGGGGGGATTTAACAGTCAGAGAGATATTTCAGTTCTCTGTATGTAATGATCTCCGCTTAGGTCGGTGTTGGTTGTACAGCCTAACCGCGGTGGGGAGGAAAGACTTCCGATAGCGCTCCTTCTCACACCTAGGGTGGAGCAGTCGGTCACTGACAGTACTGCCCAGCACAATCACAGTCTCATGCATGGGATGGGAGTTATTCTCCCGCATGGAGCTCACCACGGACAGTATCCTTCTGTCACCCACCACCTGCACTGGGTCCAGTGGGCTCCCTAGGACAGACCTGGCCCTTCTAATCAGCTTGTCAAGTTTATTTCTGTCCCTGGTTGATATACTGCTCCCCCAGCAGGCCACTCCAAAGAAGATGGCTGATGCCACTACCGAGTTTAAGAAAGTCCTAAGAAGTGCCCCCCGGATTCCAAAGGCTCTCAGCTTCCTAAGCAGGTAGAGCCTGCTGTGGCCCTTCCTGTACAGGGCCTCCATATGATCTGCCCAGTCCAGCTTATTATTAAGGAGCAGACCCAGGTACTTATAGGTGTTCACAATCTCTATGCCCGTCCCCAGGATGTCCACTGGTTTTGGAGGGCATCTGCCTTTACGGAAGTCCACCACCATCTCCTTGGTCTTCAACGCGTTAATCTTCAGGTGGTTCTGGTGGCACCAGTCCACAAAAAACCGGTTCAGTTCTCTGTACTCCTTGTACTCATCTGTGATGAGGCCTACTATTGCAGAGTCGTCAGAATACTTCTGTAGGTAGCAGCTGGATGAGTTGCACCTAAAATCAGCAGTGTACAGTGTGAAGAGGAAAGGGGCGAGAACCGTACCCTGAGGTGCCCCCGTATTACAGATCACGGTACCTGACACACAGTCTTGGGCTCTCACGTATGGAGGTCGATTTGTGAGGTAGTCTAGGATCCAGTTGGAGAGGTGGTGGTCCACTCCAGCAAGGCCCAGCTTGTCTCTCAGTAACCTGGGCTGTATGGTGTTAAAAGCACTGGAGAAATCAAAGAACATTATTCTCACCGTGTTCCCTGGTTTTTCCAGGTGAGACAGAGCCCTGTGCAGAAGGTGGATGATGGCATCATCTACCCCAATGCCCGGTCGATAAGCAAACTGGAGAGGGTCCATAGCGGGGCTCACTAGAGGGCGAAGATGTGTGAGAACCACTCTCTCTAAGATCTTCATCAAGTGGGATGTCAGTGCTACAGGTCTGTAGTCGTTGAGGTCCATAGGGTGAGGTTTCTTTGGATCTGGTACCACACAAGAAGATTTCCATAATTCAGGGACTATTTCCTGCCTCAGGCTCATATTATACATATATGTAATTATACCACACAGCTGGTCCCCACAAGTCTTAATTAGCCTTGCACTGATGTCATCTGGCCCTGCGGCTTTCCTCGCCTTGATCTTTTTCATCTCCTTCCTCACCTGGGCCCGTGTGAAGGTCAGATAGATAGAGATACAGAGCTAAGGCACTGAATTAAATATTTACCCCACATTAAGGAAAGCCTAGCTATAAGTCTGGTCAGGCTTATTACACCATGAGGTATGGAGGGGAAATGTAGATCACCAGAATAACATAAGCAGCACATTTCACATAAACATTTACAAACACGTACCAGCACTCTGGATTAGCCAAGACCCTGGTGGCATTTCATAGAATAATCCAGTAAACTAATATAGTTGCCCTATAGGAGTATGCAATATGATATGTGTCATTTGCCCATTGCCCCTATGAGTTTCTTAAAAGGATAAGACCAAATTTACATAGAGAGAATATGTTGGGCAGTACTTCTTATGGTCGAGAATATTGGGCTGTGTGTATTTCATGACTTTGCATTAATGAATAGTACAAGTGAATATTAGAAACTTTGTGTTATATTTGTCAGAAAAAAAATGCCTTTCTCCACTTATCTGTCTCATCCCCTTCCACATTGCCAAACTGACAGTCACTATAAATCTCTCATGATTCCATCTTCCATAGGTATCAAATTACAGCTCTCCATTTAAAGGGGTTTTGACATGAAGCAAATTTATCCTCTTTCCACAGAGGATACCCATGCTGGACTGGACGCATCTGCACTCCTATCCACTTCAAGGGTATTGCCTAAGATGGCCGAAGTACAGCACTTGGCTATCTCTAGTGCTCCTATTGCATCCCTTTAAGTCTAAGGAGAAAGGAGTGATAGAGAAGGAGAGGCACAGGAACAGGCAGAGAGGCTGAACCATATAAATAGTATTTTCTTTTAATCTCACCCTCATACTTTAGCAACATCACTGCTGGCCAGTTATTTTACTGTAATATCGTCCATGGTGCTGCTGATGCTTTTGAGAAAGTGAGTGAGAGTTAGGGCTCATTCACACGACAGGGTTCATCCGCCAGTTGCCAGCCGTAGTATTAGCGCAAGCATACGGGCCCAAAGACTTTCATGGATCTATTCACACCACTATTGTTTTAACTGTCTATGTTGAATATTTGAGATAAAATAGAACCTGTCATTTCTCACAGTTGAGTTCACAAATCCCTCAATAGACTCATGTCTATGAGGGATCAGTAACATTGGACTACCCTTGCGTATGCACTCAGCCATGAAAAAAGTCACGGTCGAATGCAAGGCTTTATCAAGTGAATGTAGACTTAGGGTGCAGTTTTCCGCATGTGCTTTCTATGGGAAACATCATAGCAGCTAGTCTCCACCCTGCAGTTCAGGAAAAAATGAAAATTAGAGCATGCAGACAGTAAAACATATGTTTACTTTACCATACTTTACTTTATATGTTTACTTTACCATATATTACTATATGTATTTGTAGTTGTGGTATTGTGGTAACGCTTCATGATTATAGGGGTAATCCCATTTTAACAAGTTATCCCCTGTCCATAAGATAGGAGATAATTTGCAGATTGGTAGAGTATTGCTAAAACTCCCAATAGTTAGAAGAAAGGGGGAGTTTTGTCCTCTTTTCAAATGTAATGGTGGTCAGGACGGCGCACAGCATTCCTCTGAATTCAATGGGAGTGCTGGAGATTGCAGAAGTACAGCACTCGGCTGTCTCCAGCGCTTCTGTTGAATTGGATAGAGCGGTGCATGGGCCGTCCCATCTACCACTGCAATGGATAGGGGATAACTTGTTAATATAGGAATAACCTTTAAGAATATTTTTAAAATAGAATCCGTTGTAACCATTTGTAACCAAGAAATATTTGATGCTTATATTTCTATTAGGTCAGGTCCGATGGCAGGTTTTGACAACATCTCCAAACTTGATAAAGGAGCATATGGTCAAGTAATAAAAGCAAGGAAAATACTTGAGGACAAGTTCTATGCTGTGAAAAAAGTGTATTTGCATGACAGGTAAATATCTTATAATATAATAAATATCAACTTGAAATCTTATTTGAAAATATGTATAGTTGGGAATAAAGCGAAACCACCCCAAAAGACCACCTCTCCAAGAGCCTCCCCTTTATCTAGAACAGATATTTCTAGACAGATTTTTCAGTTCCATTCAGTTTCATACTGGCCATCTTTTGTAAGAAGAGCACCCCTTTAGTAAATTTGTTTTCAATGCAATTTTGTTGGTCATCTCATACAAGTTAAAGGGAGTCTATCATTAAGAAACTCAATTTTAAAGTAATCAGACAGTAAACTAGCCTTTATAAAGGCTATTCCAGGCATACCTTTCTTAGCAAGATCCTCCCGGTAGTTTTGTCCAAAAACAGCTTTTCATCTGTATGTTAATTAGCTCCATGGACCACAGGGGGGTGTTATACCTGTGCTCCGAGCACGACCACGTCATCATCTTTTGAACGCCTCTTCCCTGATAGTGAACGCCTCTTTATCTGTGAGTCTTCCCCCTGCTTATCTTCATAGCTGCAATTGCAGCTTCTGACGTCTAGCGCGATCAAAATCTTGGCGTGTACTTCTGTAATGATAGACTCCCTTTAAACTCATTTAACATTATTCCATATGTATTTTGTTATACAATAATGACAGTATTTCTAACATGATAAATGTGTATTTATTTTAATAAAGTAAAGACCAGGACGAAGTAAAGGCCTTAGCTCGCCTTGAAAATCAACACATAGTACGTTACTTCTATTCTTGGTTGGGACAGGATGAGTTTCCTGACAGCAGTGACAGCAGTAGTAGTTCAAGGTAATTATTTGGTTAAAAATGTTTGTTTGTTTTCTGCTAGAAAAGTTCATTTTTAACTTTATTTACTCCAATATATTTATACAATTTACGATAGTATTGTAGTGCACAGGGGATAACTTATAGAATGATTGGGGTCTGACAACTGCGGCCCCCAGCATTAACAAGAATGCGGGTTCCTTAAACCCCTGTATAAATATATAGGTCCTTTAATTTCCACGGCACTGCTGGAGATAGCACTGCATTTCCCATAATCTCAAAGAGCAGAAGCATGCATGCTTGACCTGCTGCTTCATTTGTACTGGGTAATGGACCTGCTTTCATAATTGGTAGGGATCCCAGTGATCATATTTACCATTATGGTTCCCTGTGATTTGTGATAAAATCACATTATTACCATAACTTGCATCCAAATGCAAGGTTGTGCATGATTTTACCACAACTTGTTGCCAATATGTCTTTGTCTATATGTATCTGGAACAAAAGATACATATAGATTTTTTCGGCAAAAATATAAATTATAAATTATGCACATAGTAGGACAGTTCACACAGATTCCAGGGGTACTTTTAAAAAATACAAATACACAAATGATACACAAAATCCATAATAAAGTACCATTGTAATCTGTATGAACAGTGCTATGGCACTATGTGTATAATTTATAATAGATTTTTTTGTAGGCAGACTTCTCTTAAAGGGTTGTTCCCATTTCAGCCTTTTTATGACTGAGATGGGAATAGTCCTGTCTCTGCCTCCCTGAGGTGTTCAGAAGTTACTTAAACAGCCAATTGTTCTATGCTGTAAATAGGACTTATGGAAAGAGCGTAGCACAGAGAGAAACATTGAAACTCCCGACCACTTCAGGGAGGCAGAGACAGGGCTATTCCCGTCTGAGACTAGGTTCACATTTGCGTCGGAGTCTCCGTTGGAGACACCGCCGCAGAAACCAACACCTGCACAGAAGACTTTTCACTCCGCCAGTTTCAATATAAAAACACCAGAAACTTGATGGACGTCCGGTGGACCCTACTAAAGACTATAGGGTCCACGGGGTAACCGCTGTTTTGGCGGTCCGGCTTTTCATCGTTCGGATCCCCCAGTGAACCTGAAAGACAGATAGCCCAACGCAGGTGTGAACCTAGCCTCAGTCATGAAAGGCTGAGATGAGAATAACACTTTAAGGGTATGTTCACACAGCAGAAAATGAAGAGGAATTCCTCTTCATTTTCCGCCACTGGCATTTTCGCCGCGGTCTAGCCGTGACGGGATGCCAATGCAGTGCATCAGCATTCCATAGCGGTATCCCACTCCTGATTAGGCCCGGATGAATGGGCCTAATCAGGAGGAAGTCTTGAGCCGCAGAATCCGCGGTAAGATCGAGCAGGACGCTTCTTTTTTCCACGTCCTGCTGCGATCTCTGCCTTCCATTGAAAACAATGGGAGGCAGATTCCGGGAGGAACCAACTCCAGATTCGGGTGCGAAATCCGTGGCAAATTCCTCTGTGTGAACACACCCTAAGGCTAAGGCCCCATGTTGTGTAAAAACTGCTTTTTTGTTGCAGATTTTGCTGCATTTTTTTGAGCCAAAGCCAGGAGTGGATTGAGCAGAATGGAAAAGTATAAGAGCTTCCTAGATATTTCCCATTCCTTCTGTAGCAACTACGAGGTTTGGCTCAAAAAACACAGTAAAAGCTGCAACAAAAAAGCAGCGTTTTCAGTGCCATCTTGGTCACGCAGATACATAATAGATACAACTGAAATTAATAGGTGTCCTTCTTACTTAGAAGTGAAATCACTGGTGGCCTGGGGACTGCACATGGCTATAGCCACATCTGGGTACATGGTGTGGCACCACCTTAAAGGAAGTCTGTCAGTACAAGAACGAAGCACATAGATACCACTTTAATGAATAAATAACAAACTATACTAGAACTTTTCTAACAAATCTTTATATTAATCCTCTAAGTAAACCTGCAGACAGTAAATTTGCATCACAGTCACTTGTGCAAGTGTATATTGTATCTACACATAAGACCTCTTATATAATGACTACAAGTCCAATAAACTTCATAATTTCATGGTTAACTGGCTATTAATCAGGTCATGAATTATTTGATTCAGCAATAAATAATCTTCTTGCCACAAGTACTATTTTTATAATCTCCTAGTATGTGCGTTATTATAAAAAATTATGTTCCTTATAAAATAACACTAGTGGAGAATCTTGTGTGTTACGGACAGTGGGTTCAGAACTTACCAATTTGACTTTGGGCCACTCTCAAGGGTCTTGTTTAAGTAGATCACGCTTTGCTGCAGCAAGACTACCAGATTTCTACCTGGTCTAGGTGGTGACCTGCATAAGGCCAGAGAGATGCCAGTGTGGAGCACCAGGCAAAAGAGTGATCAGGTACAGGTAAAAGGTTTGTGGCTGACAGCAAGTGCGCAAGGTCATCAACAGGCAAGGTCAGGACAGGTATCTCAGCTTTGAAGGTCAGAGACAAGCCGGGATGATACAAAGAAGGTCAGCAGAACAGGGTCAGGATTGGCAACGAAGTAAAAAAAAAAAGTCAAGGTCTAGTCAAGTGGAGAATCAGTATTAAAGCAGTAACATAATATGTTAGCAGAAACTAGCTTGCTTGGTACATATATTGCTCAGGCACTAAGCCAGGGGCTTATATAGGGAAAGATAGTCAGGAATCGACCCAGGATTCTTGGTGCTTTCATCACCTTCACCAACTCCAGTTCTTAGCCTCTGTTAAGTGCTATACCACTGATCCCAGTGCAGTTGGAATTTTTTCTCTGGACCCTTTCACTGGACTTGGTGGAGGTGATGAAAGGTCCTCTATAAGTGAGCAAGAAGTGTGGCGTGTGAGCCCTAAAAGAGTAGATATAATATAGCGCGGGACAGGAAGTAGGAGGGATGCCCAAGTTAAGGGGAGGTATGAACCACAAATGATGGCTGCACACAGTAAGGCGACGGTGCGGTCTACCGGAGAAAGCAGAACAAGCAACGAGGTAATGGGGAAATAGCGATGGCAGTCAGAGACAATGACCTGGTGGTGGGGACCACTGGAAAGAACGGCACCCACCTCCAGCATTACATTGTCTTAGACCTGACCCTCCCACTGTTATGACAACATCTATTATCCTTGTGAAGCAAAGCAGGGCCGATTGCCTGTCCCCAGTGAAAAAAACTGCTTCATTTGCATAATACTTCAGAGTTGTTTTTCTCAGAATCTACAAAAATGTAATAACGGTAATCTAACAATGGTATTTTGTTTAGCACTGCAATGTGTGCTGTAACACGGAGGAGGCAGTTGAATATGCTTGTGGGGAAGTGGTAGACTCCCATTAAGAAACACTAAACCTTGCAGTCTGCTTTCAGACAATCTCCTACACCTATGGGCTATATAAAGCAGATTCTCCTAGATGAAGCTACCTCAGCGAAAAGGTTCCTAGAGTGCTAGGAAATTGATTCTCTGTAGTATGGTTGTTTTTCTGACCTTGGATTTGTTTCTTATACCCGATCCTGTTCCGCTTGCCCTGACCTCTGCATGGTTATCATAGTGTGTCAGACTTCTGCTTCAATTACTGTTACAAAAGAGCTATGTCCTTCCTGACCTTGGTTTGTACCTTTGAAAACTCTCTTGCCTGATCCTTCAGTGCTATGCACCAGCCTGGGGCAGCTTCACCTGCACCAGGACGACTCCTAGAGGTAGCAGCCTGGTGGTTCCAAGTTGGGAAGACCAGATCCTTGTACAGGGATTAAAGGGTTAAAACTAGTGGATCACTTAGGCTACGCCCTCAGTAGCCCAAATACAAACAGGTTCGGTGACACAATGGGTCCAGCTGCATGTCACATAGTGCAACAGATCTCTAAGGACTAATAACAGCCATTACCTCTTAAACTGCAGCATTTCAAAGATAATTTATAAAACATACCTTCATATGGAAAACAAAAGCTCACGTTCCACATTCATCTGCACAAACAGCATTCTTTATCGTGTGTTGCAGTGACTTTAGTAGAAGAACTGGGATTTGCCTTTATATTCTAATGGAACTGTGCGAGAAAGGGAGCTTGAAAAAATGGATTACTGAGAGGAACTCGAAAAAAACCACTAATGTTAACAAACCAGAGAGTTTAGAGATCTTTCGGCAGATTATTGAAGGTGTAAAATATCTCCATTCCCAAAGATTTATCCACAGAGATTTGAAGGTAAATCAGATTAATTTAACAAAATTTTTCATACCTATTGTGTTAATTGTATAAAAATACAATAATGATATAAAAATAAAGATGTTGTACATTACTTCAAGGCTGTCAGACAGGGTTTGTTTGTTTTTTTGTTACCATGTAGATTCATAGCTCTGCAAACAACCTATAAAAACAGTGTCGTACCTTTAATGTAGTTAGCCTACTTGGTGACTATGTGGCTGGGATTCGCTAGAATTCCATCCACTTTGCAGTAACTGTAAGGCTAAGGCCCCATGATGCAGAAACGCAGCTTTTTTTGTTGTAGATTTTGTTGCGTTTTTTTGAGCCAAAGCCAGGAGTGGATTGAGCAAAAAGTAGAAATATAAGAGCTTCCTATATATTTCCCTTTCCATTTGTAGCCATGCTTGGCTTTGGCTCAAAAAACTGCAACAAAATCTGCAACAAAATAAAGCTGCATTTCTGCAACGTGGGGCCTTAGCCTAAGGCTAAAGCCCCACGTGGCATAAACGCGGCGTTTTACAGTCAGAGCAAAGTGGATGGGATTCTAGTGAATCCCATGCCCACTTTGCGGAAAAAACCGTGCTGCGGACACACGGCGATTTCCAAAACCGGCACGGAAAACTCTGCAAACTTTCTGTCTAAAGTGCTGCGGGAAGAACCGCGATGCGATCCCACTGTGGTTTCTCCCGCAGTGCTTTTTTTGCTGCGGGATGCCACGTGAGGCTTTAGCCTAAAGTTTTTTTTCAGTGGCTTTTCCACTGCGGCTATACTGCAGCATTTACACCACGTGGGGCCCTGGCCTAAAATTGTTTTCCCTCACCATTACGGTAATTTTTATGTAATGTTGTGTCGCCAGAGGTGGTGTAGTTTTAACTATTTTTTTTTATTACTTTAATTACATTATTTTTGGCTTTTTTTTAAATTTTATTTGCTTTTATTTACATTTTGTTTTGTTTTTTTGGCTGATTTCCCTGTAACAGGGGCTGATACATTTAGCCCCAGTTACAGGAGGAAATGCAGCCTCCTAACCTTAACTGCAGAGCTGGTTAGGGTTGATGAACATAGGCATGATATATGGGCCACATCCATTTCCAGAGTACCTAAACCCATTTGCTCCTGTTCAGAGACTTCTACATATCTTTCACAACATATCATATAATATGATAGGGGGGATTATATTTTCAAAAATGCTAATAAATACACATAATAAAAATATGAATGATTTTTCTTCAGCCAGTTTGGAACAGTAGTGAGCTTCTCTTTGATTTTAATCCATAGCCTTAGAAATGTGTCCATTGTGCTGCTACATGCCAGTCACATTAACTCACAATGTATGCATTGCATGAATATATTATTTCAATCAAGTGTTATTACCGAGTTATTGTTACATGTATAACTGTTGTCAAAAAGCATGGTGCAGCTACATCTGTTGTGTTATGATCTCTAGCATTGTTTAACACATGTAATACATGATGAAGTCCCTTCCATAGTAATAAATACCCTTATGTTACAGCCTGCAAATATATTATTTACTAAAGAAATGGTAGTGAAAATAGTAGATTTTGGCCTGGTGACTCGAATGACTGGTGAAGAAGAGAGTCAAGCAGTTGAGCGAACCCGTCGAACTGGTACACCATCCTATATGGCTCCAGAACAGGTGATTATTCTCTATGCACCATAAAACTATTTTTCTTCTTATTTGGGATTCAGTTTTACATCAGTGTTATTGGCATTTTTTTTAATATGTTGGAGAGGGTGAGTTTAGCCAGATTATCAATTTATGGTTTATATATTATCCAGTGTCATAATCTGTCTTTTGCTATAGGGCCCACATTTTACATTTATTATGCATGTGAGGTGAAGTGTAGGTGTACTGTCCTTGGCTTTAGGCCGGTTGCAGACCACCGTGGCCGTGTTCAGTGTGCTATCCATGTATTTCAC
The DNA here is from genome assembly GCA_947044405.1 of Leptodactylus fallax. Taxonomy (NCBI): domain Eukaryota; kingdom Metazoa; phylum Chordata; class Amphibia; order Anura; family Leptodactylidae; genus Leptodactylus; species Leptodactylus fallax. The sequence goes on from CAMRHE010000123.1 coordinate 2,945,121, forward strand.
GGATAGCACACTGACCCATTCATTTCTATGGGTCCATACACATGATTGTGAATTACACGGTCATGTGTGCGGGCCAACAGTCCGGGCTGCAAAATATAGAACAGTTCCTATTCCTCTGTCCTGTTTTGCAGTCCTTGCTTCCACGGCTCCTATTCATTTAATGAAAGGAGCCGCGGAAGCACGGCCCGTACACAGACGGCACACGGGTCTCACGTGTGCCGCCCGTGCCTTTAATTCACAGCCAGCAGGCAGCACACAGTCGTGTGCAACCGGCCTTAGTTGCACACCTTGTTAATATATAGGAGCACATTGGTGAGTTCCAGTAGAATTGGTTGTCTGGGTGTAAGACAACAAGACTGAAAGCTTATTCACACAACCTCAAAAAATGGCCGTGTAACATCTGTTTTAACAATGTCCGTCACACATCCGTTTTGAGAACAAGAACACATTGTATTCAGTGTGTTTATTCACATTTTTCATGGCCGTCAGAAAAACTGACATGCACTATTTTTGTCCATGAAAACGGACATAGTAGCATGTGAACAGAACCACTGAAATTCAGTCTATAATGGCTATGTCACAGCTGTTTCAAAAATTATTATTATTATTATTAACTAAAATTATTCACTTCCATGTGATTAATGATTGTCCATTCACTTGCACGGACACTTACAGCCGTTTATCATGAACATTATGTCTGTGAAAAACGGCACTGCTGTGTGCAAGAGGTCTAAGAAAATTAGGATGTGGAGATTCACAGTAAGGAACCATAAAACATGAACTGTAGATCTTCATAAGTTTGTCATTCAGACACAGAATATGTTTGTATATCTGGTCACATTACTAATTGGTAATTACTATTTGATATTTTGTTTTTCAACAGAAATATAACAAATATGAAAATGAAGTTGACATCTACGCATTAGGATTAATACTATTTGAACTTTTGTGGATATTTCACTCTGACCATGAAAAAGCAAATGTAGGTGATGATTTGTTATTCCAAGTGTTGGGTTCTTTGTCCTAATATAAGTCAATGTGCCTGGTTGAAAGTTTCTTGTTTGTTTTTGAAAAAGAGTCATAGATGTGCTGTGATAGTTGAGATATGCACATAGAGAGCACATTGTCCTAGTAAGCAGCTTGATGTCTTTATTATATGAATACACAGTGCAATCGGCCATGAAAACTCTGAAAACGTCAATTTGCAATGGCCAACTTTAGTCCCTAAAATAGATCCGTCCTGCTGGATACTTATGGCCAGTGGTCACCTGAAAATATCAGTGTTTCGCATTATCATCCACTTTGGCTAGTTTGTCCAGACTCACTGTGATTTTTCTTAAGTAAACTAACTCCCAATTGGACAGTTGTTAGTACTGATGGTGTGAACGATCCTATTAACTATATCAGACTGCCACATCACAGCCTCCCAAAATCTACTGTGTATGGCAGCTTTATTCCACAGGAGTCCTTAAATTACCACTATTAAATTATATTTTATTGGTTTCATGAGCAGTTTACTCATTTAGTTCTAACAATGTTTTTCTTCCTTTTCTGTTTTTAAGCACTGGGACAATGTTCGGAAATTTGTATTTCCTAGTGGGTTTGAAGAGCAGCACCCATTGGAGGTAAGTAGTTATTAGACTATAGTCACATATGAAAATCTATAACACACTGCATGTGAATTTTGAAATCAACAGCACATTCTATCTGGTGCAGATTCCTTCTGGATTTCTAGCAGATTTCACTCTGCAGTTGGTTTCACCTCTATACCTTTGTACCTTCATTTGCCTTTTTTGTCAACTGTTTTTTTCACAGAAACATGAGATCAGCCAAATGTTGTCACGTGATCCTAAGAAACGACCAACAGCTGAAGACTTATCCAAATCTTTCCAGAAGATACAAACACTTGATTCTCAAACCCGCTAAGCATACATCAAAGCATTCTTGGAACTGTATTGTATATCAGCTTAATATGTTTCCATATGTGAGGGCAACATATTACAGCTACACGCCTGTACTCCTAGTGTTGTTCCATGTGTCCAATAAGAGCAATGAAACCATAAATCAGACTTATTTACACTTCTCACTTACATTTATGTAAATAGTAAAACACAAGCTGGGGTACATTGTTCTGGTATTCATTTAATAAAGTATTTCTAAATGTATGTTTTTGTTTCAATGGGAGCTGCTATTGTGAATGCATTGGTGATGGGCAGGCTTAGGTAGCACTTGATATACTAAAGGCAAGGATCACACCTGCACATCTTCTCTACGTCTCTAGTGGTTATCCAATTTGCACAGACAGGAAGATAATGGAGGACAAATGCTTATTGTAAACCCATGTGGGTTGGAGATACACATTGCATAATCCCCAAGGATTAGCCAAGGCAAGTTATTTGCTAGGTTCCTCTTCATTTTCCGCTGTTTTCGGCTGCGGTCTAGCCAGTCACGGCTTTCCTTTGCTGATTAGGCCTGGATGAATGGTTCTAATTGGCAGGGACTCCTGAGCCCAGGAATCCGCTGCAGATTCCTACATGTGAACGTACACTCACAGTTTCATCCCACCCACATGCTGCGTAAGAAATTGAAGCTCTCTTTGCACTGTGGACTTTAAAGCCTCAGCATGTCAATTATTGCTGTAGATTTCACCTGTGGATTTCAATACAATGCAAAGGTTGAAAGTAACAGATGGACTGCAGAGATATCTGGACGTCAACCACCTCAAAAACACCCAACTGTTCAAAACTAGTGCAGAGTTAAAGGGAAGTACATGCCTGTAAGGGGCGTAGATACCACCTTAAATAAATTACCTTTTTCCCCTTGGTCTTGACCCTTGACAGCACTCGATGTAGCAGTAACATGGGTTTACAGGAGGCAGCTGTTGCATCCCATGTAATAGCAGAAACATTGTGCCTGGTATCAAGTTGTCACTACAACCATTAAAGGGTAACTAAACTTTCAGACAACTTTTGATTTTCTGGCAGTATTATTGTCGTTAATAAATTTTGTAATATTTTATTAACAAATTTTGTCTCCTTTCTGTGAAATCCTGCATATAGATATGTTTGGCAACCTTAGTATTAGATTCTCCTCTTTTCACACAGCCTGTACACCATACACAATGAGAAGCAGTGGACAGTTTTCAAAATTTATTTATGACACAAATACTGCCAGAAAATCAAAAGTTGTATGAAAGTTTAGTTATGCTTTAAGTTCTGTTGTTCAGCTGCTATACTGTCTTGTCTACTATGGTGTGAACATCTACTAACTAGTTAAGAATTTTGCAGTGAAGTCCTTGGTGTCTTCGTTACACCACCTGCAAGGAGCGGCAGTGTAGCTGGCCAGCAGCTTAATGAGAGCTGAGCAGGTAGCCGGTTGCAGTTAGGTGAATGCCATATTCCCCTTACGTCCGACAGCAGCACAATATGGGGTATCTCTGCCCCTGTGTGTTGTTTAGGACAGGTGGAACCTTTAATTAGCACCAAAAAGGTGCCTCCTACTGGCCCTATAAGAGGGCACAAGAGACCTCCCTCCACTGTGTTTTTTTCTGTCCTGTGTGGGACAGGTGGACGGAGGTCTCTTGTGACCTCCCGTTGCTATGGGTTTTATATACTGCTGGTTTAGGGGGTACCTCTGTCCATTCCGTTTGTCTTCTTCCCAAAAGGAAAAACCTCCGGTCCTTTGGGCCTTCGATCCGCAGCGCAGCGTGTATCCGGCTCATTGCACTGCAGCGCGTTCCCGGAAGTAAGTAAGGAACCTCCTCGGCCGGAACTTTTCTCCGGTCCCATGTTCCCGGGGGAAGGAAGCCTTTGCGCACCATCGCGGCCTACTTCCGGTTTTCTCTGAAAAAGTGCGGTAAGTTTGGAAATTTAAAATTTAAAGGCAAAATATAGAATTGATTTTTGCTGCTTGTATTTTGAGCCTCTGGCTTAGGCTCATGCTCCTCTATGTTCCATTATGGCGTTTGACCCGTTTTGGTGCTGTATGAATGTTTCTTTGTTGGCTTCCTCCCCTCGCTGCTGGATTACATTTAGAAGGTCTGCAGGCCTTTACTTGTTGAGCGAGTGGTTTCTAGCTCCTCTGCTGAGGTTTTCAGTGGCTGTTTTTTTTTCCTGACGGTTTTTGTCTCTTCAAGTGACCGATTTAAAAAAAAAAAAAAAAAAGATACCCCTTGGTTTTTTCTTCTTATGCGATGCTTGGCAATCTTCCATTTTTCAGTGTCACGTGGATGTTTCAGATGTCATCTTCTGCATCAGGTAATGGCGATGGGCTTAGGAGGAAAAAGTCCTCTAAACATGAACACCTAAAGTGTTTGAATTGCAATACCCCTTTACCTGACAGCTATGATTTTACCCGCTGTCGCCAATGTCGGACCTCCGCCAGAAGAACCTTCCATAAGAGAGGTTGTCACTTGGCTAAAGGACTATATGGAGGAGTCTCTTAAGGAGATCCGTTCTTCCATCGCCCAGATTGCCAAGAGACCGCAGGTTGAGACACAATCTTCCTTACGGATCTCTGATGAAGATTATCAGATAGTGGACGAGACACTTTCATTTGACCATTCCACTGAAGATCCCAGCAGGCCGTGCTTCCCACTCGAAAAATTAAGCCGGCTGCTGAAGTCCATCCAGTCAAAGGATCGTGATGTTGACGGGGGAAGCCTCCACGTCCACCTATAGAGGGCCTAGGGTCTTCCAAGTGGACCAGACATTACAAAAATTAATGTCCTCAGAGTGGAGATGTTCTGAAAAACCTCTTGTGGTTCCTAGGAGGTTCAGCGCTTTATTCCCAGTTGCTCAATGGGATCAATGGGGTCCTCCTCCCAAGGTGGATATGGCGGTGGCCAAATTGTCCTGCCGCACTAAGGTACCATCAGATGATGGAGCAAATTTGCATGACGCCATGGACAGGCGCATTGACAATACCTTCAAGAAGGCTTATTAAGCTGCCTCGCCCCAGACCGCTGTGGCGGTTGCGTCTTGTGAAGTGTCAGCCAAATTATGCACTGACCTGGTCCACCTCGAAAGGGACATCGACTGGAGTCTCCAGAGACAAGCTGCTAGGGTTTCTAGGCTCGGTTTCCCTGGCAGCTGAATATTTAGCAGAAGCCTCCCACCATCAATTAAGGCTGGCAGCCAAATCCCTGGCACTTACCAAGAAGACTGCAGCAGGAAGACCTCTATGGTTAAAACCTTGGAGAGCTGTTTTCCCCTCAAAATATAATTTATGGGCATTGCCCTTTGAGCCAGGTAGAGTCTTTGGCAGTGCCCCAGACGAGATCCTAGAGGGCTTGGCCGACAGGAAGGGTAAAACTTTACCCCAGGCCTTAAGAGGTAGGTCTGACTCTGGCCGTAGTAGAGGCTATCCGTCTCGTCGTGGACGGCAGTCCCAGAAGCTCTAGATATTCCTCTAGAGGCACCGGCCGGAGATTCCCGAAGTCTGATGATAAAAAAGAGAAGCCTAGCTTTTGACATCAGAAGCAGTCTTCCTGTGGCCGAGATTCCTGTCGGAGGTCGTCTCTCCCACTTTCTCAACTGCTGGCAGGAAAAAATTTGAGACCCATGGGTCCGGTAGGTAATCCAAAGAGGTTATGCAATCGAGTTCCTCCATCCTCCTCAGGATCGGTTTGTGTTAACTCGCAGCCTCCCTATAATGCAACAGACTACATTGGAATGCTCCATCCGAGAGCACATTCACAAGGGAGCCCTGGTGGAAGTCCCTTCTCTAGAAGAAGGATCCGGTGTCTATTCTCCCGTCTTCCTGGTGCCCAAACCGGCAGACAAGTGGTGAATGATCATAGGCTTAAGGTACCTCAACTGTTTCATCAAAAAGAAGCGCTTCCGTAGGGAAACCATAAAGTCTGTCACCACCTTTTTTCTCCAAGGCGATGTTTTTTGTGACTTTGGATATAAAAGACGCCTATTTGCATATTCCTATTTAGCTCCACACAGAAGGTTTTCTTTTTTATATAACTGTAATTTTATTGAAAAATTTTTCATTAACAAGGAATAAAGAAAAAACAAAAAAACAATAATAATCAAACAAACAGGAAGCATTGAGGTAAATAGAGGCTATCTGCCTCCTCCCCCTTAAGCAATATGCATTTAAATTAAGCAGTGAACAAGGGAGGGGGGAATGGAGGGGTTAAGAAGACAAGGGTAGGACCAAAGGGAAGGGGGGGGGAGGGAAGGAGAGGACTAAAGATCAGAGACCCTGTGATGTACAATACATGTCCCAGGGTGCCCAAATAGCCCCAAAGGCTTCCCGTGAATTATGTAGGCCAGCAGTCAGGTATTCAAGACTCCTCACATCCTTCATTCTAGCCACAAGCTCAAGACTAGATGGGGGACTCACCTTCTTCCAGTTTCTAGCTATGAGAGTTTTAGCTGCAGTACAAAGATGCAAGAAAAGCCTGGATGACTTATTGCTCAGGTGTCTGGGGGGAAGGTTCAGGAGATAAAGAAGAGGGTCAAGAGGAACCTCTTGCAAAAAGAGAGCAGTCGTCAGAGTCCTGACCTCCCTCCAAAAACCGAGGATGAGAGGGCACGTCCAAAAGATATGGTGCAGGGTACCCACCGCAGCTCCACAGCGCCAGCACCATGGGGGAACTAATGGGTTTAAAGTATGAAGGAGAGCCGGAGTATGATACCAATGCATCAACAGCTTATACTGCTTTTCCCTAAACGTAATGCACTGAGATGATTTCTGGGCCCGAGACCATACAATCCGCCACTGTTCCTGGGAGATGGGTTTACCCACCGCCTCCTCCCATTTAAGCATATAGCGATGATTAACAGGAGAGCCTGTAGTTTGTGCGTTAAGAAGTTGGTAAATAGAGGATATAAAGCCCCTAGTGGACGTGCCTGCACGGCAAATCTTTTCAAAAGCGGTGGGGAGTGACACCTTAAGAGACCCATGGAGGGAGCGGACAAAGTGAACCACCTGCAAGTAATGGAACCATTCAGTACTTGGCAGGTTTTGATTAGCTGTAAGATAAGCAAAGGACCTGAGTTCCAAGGTTCCAGGGTCAACCATATCAGCAATCCGGTAAAGGCCAGCTTCAGACCACACTTTAGTCATGGCAGAAGTCAGGCTCTCCGGGAGAAGGGGGTTGTATAGTATGGAGACCATAGATGAGCGCGGGGACATCAGGGAGAATCTAGCACAACAGGTAGACCAGATAGATCTAGTAAACCGAATGGGGCCCAACAGGTACGAGGCAGGGGGGGGGGGGGAGCTGACCCACAGAAGCGCGTTAGGATGCATGGGTGCCAGCCATAGCTTCTCTATCTGCACCCATCTGGTGTATGCTGGCATAGCCGCCCAGAATGGGATATGGCGTAAGTGGGCCGCCCAGTAATAATGTAACAGATGTGGGACAGCCATACCCCCAGACCCCCTATCCGCCAGCATAACAGATCTAGGTATTCGGTGTCGTTTTGCTTTCCAGATAAACTGGAAGATAGCTTTCTGTAGGTTCCGTAATTCTCCCCGAGGTATCGCGATTGGGAGCGTCTCGAAAAAATACAGTAGCTTCGGGAGGAGAGTCATCTTGACCGCAGCAATTCTCCCCAAAAGGGAGATAGGCAAGGGTTGCCATTTGTCCAATAGGGCTCTTAGCTCACAAAACAACCGCGGGTAGTTTGCCGAGTAGAGGGTCGCATAGGAGGTGGATATATGGACTCCCAGGTAGCGGATAGAGGACTCCCGCCACTGGAAATCGTAATTACTGCGGAGGAGAAGGAGAAGGTCCCGTGGGATGTTAAGTGGGAGTGCCTCAGTCTTCGCGGGGTTCACCTTATACCCTGAGAGATCACCATAGGTCTCTAGCGAGCGCAGCAAGTTTGGAAGGGTAGTATGAGGGGAGGTGAGAGTGAGGAGTACATCGTCCGCAAAGAGAGATATCTTAAATTCCTTATCTTGGACCATGATCCCCTTGATATTAGGGTCTCGCCTAATCTTGGCCGCTAGCGGTTCAATGCAGAGGGCAAATATGATGGGTGACAGGGGGCAACCCTGCCTAGTGCCATTTCGAATAGGGAAGAAGGGCGAAGATGCATGGGGAAGCTTAATTGCTGCTGAGGGTAAGGAGTAAAGGGCCTGGATAGCTGTGAGAAACGGTCCCGTAAGCCCGAACGCCTTAAGCGTAGTATGCATAAACGACCAATTTATGCGGTCAAAAGCCTTTTCAGCGTCCAGGCTCAAGAGAAGGGCCGGGGTAGAATAATGATTGGCCACCTCCACCAAATCCACAGTCCTCCTGGTGTTGTCACCACCCTGACGACAGGGGATGAATCCCACCTGGTCCTTATGGACAAGCAGAGGGAGCCAAGCATTCAGTCTATTGGCTAAGAGTTTGGTGAAAAGTTTCAGGTCCGTGTTCAGCAAAGCAATCAGTCGGTAGTTAGCACAATCCTGCAAGTCCTTACCCGGTTTAGGGACCAATGTGAGTAGTGAAGAGAGCATGGTCGGGGGTATAGGGGAACCTGAAAGGAAGGAATTGAAGAGGGACAATAGATGAGCAGAGAGTTCACCCTGGAAAACCTTATAATAATTGTAAGTGAACCCATCTGGGCCTGGGGCTTTCCCATTTGGGAGGTCCCTCAGGACCCCTTCTAGTTCCTCCCTGGTGATGGGGGTGTTCAGGGAGGTTAAGGCCTCAGGAGGAAGGCGTGGGAGACAAAAATCCTTTAAATAGTCTTCCAGTAGTGTTGAGTCATCCCCAGGGAGTAGTGCTCGTGGGGGGGGTAAGTCATACAGCTTAGAGTAGTAAGAGTGGAACGCCAGCGCCACAGCATCAGGGTGATGTTGAAGAGTACCCGCGGGGTCACGGACAGAGTGTGGTGTGGAAGAGGCCCGATGATCCCTGAGGGTTCCTGCCAGGAGGGTATGAGATTTATTACCTCGTTCAAAAAACCTCTGACGGGTATAAAGGAGAAGTCGTTCCACATGGCGGGTCTCCAAATCACGGAGGTCCGCCCGGGCCAGGACCAAACGGCGAAGAACCCCCAGGGATGGATGCGCTGCCAAAGTCGTCGTAAGGGACCGAATACGGGCTTGGAGGAGCTGTTCCTGGACCTGTCTGTCCCTTTTAAGCCTAGAAGCCAATGCGATACAGCATCCTCTCATGACCGCCTTATGGGCTTCCCAGAGAATGGCAAGAGAGTCTACCGAGCCTAAGTTGTCCCTAAAATAATCTATCAAGTGTGTGCGCAGGGTCTCGAGAGAGGTCGACGAATTGAGCAGTGTTTCGTTAAGACGCCAATGACATTGGCGAGTAGGCACTGGAGTCGTAGATAAGGTAACCACGACTGGGGCATGATCAGACCAGGTGAGAGGGCCAATGTTCGTGTCCCTAAGCAAACGAAGAGCGGGAGCATTTCCAAAGAAGTAGTCAATGCGGGTGTGAGTGTTATGAGGGTGAGAAAAGAAGGTGTAGGAGCGCGCCGTAGGATTGTCCACTCGCCAAAGGTCATACAAAGAGTGGGCGCGGATCAGCCTGCAGAACTCCCTTGCAAGTTGGGCCAATCTATGGGGGGTTGGGCCCTGGGGTAACGCCAGACGATCCGCCCGTTCAGAGAAGACCATGTTAAAGTCTCCCCCCACCAGCCAAGCTGATGGTGGGAGAGCGCGCAGACGGGAGAATACCCGGCGCAAGAACGGGATCTGTGCTGAATTGGGGGCATAGACATTGCATAAAACAATCGGGGCACCATAAAGGAGCCCCTCCAAGATAACAAACCGGCCACCTGGGTCTATGTGGGAAGTCGTCACTGTAATTGGGCAGGATCGAGAAAGAAGGATAGCCACCCCAGCTCTGCGTCGATTGTGGAAGGCCGAAAAAGCTACGGGAAAATAATGCTTAGCGAAGGCAAAAGTACCAGCGCGGTCAAAATGAGTCTCCTGAAGAAACGCCACATCCGCTCGTAAGGAGCGGAGTTCTCTAAGGACATGGCGCCTTTTAATGTTGGAACCCAGGCCCTTGACATTAATTGTCACGCACCTAACCATTGGGACCCAGGATTGGAGGACAGTGGCGGATTGCAATAAGCTCACCCATCTCACATGACGCTGGCAAGTTTCCCTCGGAGAGGCAAAAGGGCAATCCACAAACAGGAACCCAAAGTCGAGGCAGGGTCTCTAGATCAGGGAGGGGGGGGGAAAGAGAGGGAGGGAGGCAAAAGACATCATAAATGACAAAGTAAAAATAAAATCAGTTAAACAATACTTTGTGGGCGAGGCTAAGTCACTCGCCTGGGGACCAATGAGGGCAGCCAGAGGTCCAATCAGGATCAATGGCCGCACAGTCCAAGTATCCCCTTAGGGGGGAGAGCGTGGACAGGAGGTCGGAGGGGAGGCGGTGGATCCCCAACCACCAGTAAAAAGAAGGAAGGAAGGGGAGTCACCGGAACCCCACCCCGCCCCCACTCCGCTAAAACAATCCAATAATAAGCATAATAGATGAGACCCGTAGACCTAAAAAATAAAAAAGAGAAGCAAACATAACATTAAGGCATGCAGATTCCAAAGCACCACCGAGAAAAGGGAGAACGTCTCAAGGGGGGGCAGCCTCTTCAGGGATCAGTCTCCAGCCGGGGCCTCCGAGTGGTCACCACCGCGGAGGATGCATGACGTCGTCTGGGCTCCAATCGTTGCCAAACCGGTGGTGGGGGAGGGGGTGGAGAGAATAGCTCCCAGTCTGTTAAATCCGGCAGGGGAACATCCAATAGGTCACAGAAGAGAGGCAAATCCGCAAAGGAGCGAAGCGTAGCGGAGCGACCATCCCTACGAGCAATAAGAGCAAACGGAAATCCCCACCGGTAAGGAATTTGGTGCTCCTGAAGAATCTGGAGGAGGGGTTGGAGATGGCGGCGTTTCTGGAGGGTGATTAGCGACAGATCCTGATAGAATTGTAGTGGAGCTCCCTGAAACTCGAAGTCTTTGAGTTTGCGCACTTTGCTCATTATAGCCTCTTTAAGGGTGAAGTCGTGGAGGCAGCAGATGACATCACGGGGTGTGGCGGAAGATCCTCTGGGTCGAAGGGCTCGATGTGCCCTATCAAACTTAATTTTGTGGGACGGGGGCTCCTGCAGTATAGTGTTGAAGACAGCCTCCAGCAGAACAGGCAGATCCTCAGATTGGTCAGCCTCTGGGAGTCCCTTGATGCGTATATTGTTGCGCCGGCCCCTGTTGTCAAGATCCTCCAAGTGGCGTTGCATGTCCCGTATAGCTGAACCCTGTTCAGTGGTAGTATCATGCAGTGAGGCAACATAGTCCCTGGTAGTGTCATGGTCATTCTCCAGCGTGTCCATTCGGTTAGCAATGGAGTGTAAATCAGTGCGGAGGGTAGCAATTTCAGATCGGAAGGATGCTGTGATTTCCGCAACCATACTTTTAAGGTCTTGTTTAGTAGTAAGTTGAGGAAGAAGGTCCGCCATGGATGATGGTGCTGAAGATGGGCCTGGAATGCAGCTCTGGGGGTACAGGACTGGAGGGGGGGAGCCATAATCCTTGGGAGTGCGGGGCAGAGGAGCCCCTACGCCAGCGTCCCTCACCACGCCATCCCCCTCTGAGCCATGGAGGGGGGGGTGATGGGGGAAGATAGTAGGTGGGGGGCCACAGAGACCAGCTCTGTGGCCACAGGCTGCAACTCATCAGCGGTGTAGGAGGGAGCAGAGCCACTGACCTCAGAACTCCTTGAGAAGCTGGAAACATCCGGGGTCCTCTCATGCCGCTCTGCCAGGAGTGCTGGTGAAGCAGAATGTAGTTGCTGGGACATCCCAGGGTGTGGAGACTAGTACTCGTGCTGGGGAAACTCTGGGTTGCCCAGGCGCCGACAGGGATCTCTGTTGAAGCGGCGCTCCGCTGGCTGACAGGGGGAGCGCGGGAGGAGAGAAGCTGCGCTGCGACCCCTGTGCCTGGAGAGCGGAGGAAATCCAAGATGGCCGCCCCGCAGCAGCCTGGCCCGGTAGAGAAGGCCGCTGGGCCAGAAAGGCGTCCAGGGTGGCCCCCCCAGACCTCTCCACGGGCGCTGGGGTGCCCGGGGCCACCTTCCTCGGTAAGCGCTTGCCCATACTGTGCTTGCTGAGGGGTCCACGGGTCTCAGTAGCGAGCGGAGGAGCGGAGAAGGACCTGCGCGCGTGCTACTCCATGCGCGTCCAGGCCACCCACACAGAAGGTTTTCTAAGGATTCCCGTAGTAGTTTCCGGCCACAGGAAGCACTTTCAATTCACAGCACTACCCTTCGGGATCTCCTCTGCTCCCCACACCTTTACAAAGGTAGTGGCCCCCATAACGGCCGCCCTCAGGCTTCAGGGGATATTCTTGGTGCCTTATCTAGATGACTGGTTGATAAAAGCCCAGTCAGAGTCTGTTCTGCTCCAGTACCTACAGACAGCCGTTTCCCTGCTTCAGAGTCTGGGATGGCCTATAAACTGGGAGAAGTCAAAAACGATCCCTTCAACCCGAAGGAAGTTCCTCTGCTACTTCCTAGATTCAATCCGCCTGCAAATCTCCTTGACATCAGCAAGGAAGGAAAAGCTGGTCGTGGCAGTCCGGGACCTCTTCAAAAAGCTGATAGCCTCCATCAGAACAATGATGAAGATCCTGGGCTTGATGTCTTACTCAGTGGAGGCAGTCCCATGGGCCTTGTGGCACTTACGTCCCCTCCAGAGAGAATTACTAGAGGCTTGGGATCGCACCCTTCTTACACTCAGCAAGAAGATTCGACTCTCTCCCAGGACCCGTTTTCCCCTCAAGTGGTGGTTACACCTGAGAGATGGAAGGTCTACGGTCCAACCCCCTTGGACCCTGTTGACTACAGATGCATCCCTCATGGGATGGGGAGCCCATTTGGACGAAAACTCCATAAAGGGAGTCTGGAGCACTCCAGAAAGAAGGACCTCGTCCAACTGGAAGGAGCTCAGAGCTGTATATCGTGCCTTACAACATTTCTCGCCTCTTCTCAAGCGAAGAGCAGTCAAAGATCCGGTCAGACAACATGACCACAGTGCTGTACGTAAACAGACAGGGAGGCACCAGGTCACCAACCCTCCTCAGGGAGGCAGATCTGATATTTACATGGGCAGAGAAAAATCTAACCCATTTATCCGCAGTTCACATCAAGGGCTCCCTGAACATAGTAGTGGATCGGTTGAGTCGGGGTCATGCCGTATCAGGAGAATGGTCACTCAATCCAGAAGTCTTTCATCAGATTACCCTGAAGTGGGGTCTTCCAGAAATAGACCTTATGGCAACCCGACTCAACGCCAAAGTGGAGACGTTCTGCTCCCTTTACCGGGAGGACAATCCCTTGGCAGTGGATGCCCTGTCCATCCCTTGGAGGTCCAGGCTGGCATACATCTTCCCTCCAATTCCAATGATACCGAAGGTATTGAGGAAAATCAGACAGGACCAAGTCTCTGTGATAGCCATCATTCCATTCTGGCCAAAAAGGACTTGGTTTGTCTAGCTCATGTACATGATTCGATGGACATATTGGAGGCTTCCCCCCACCAAGAACCTGGTTTCCCAAGGAACTCAGAAGCACCAGGATCTGAGGAGATTCAACATGACAGCCTGGAGGTTGACAAGTCCCTATGGAGATTTAGTGGACTGTCAGAAGCCGTCCTGAAGACTATTTCCTGTGTCAGAGCAGAGTCTACTAAGAAAACCTACCATAGGATAGGTAACATCTTCAAGCAGTGGTGCTCCAGAAGAGAAGCTGATAGTTCAATCCCTACTACGGCAGAAATTTTGGATTTTCTTCAAAGTGGCTTGGTCATCATTCCGTTCTGGCCAAAAAGAACTTGGTTTTCCCAACTCATGGAGATGAGTCGAGGGATATATTGGAGGCTTCCCCCCCATCCAGAACCTGGTTTTCCCAAGGATCTCTGAAGTGCCAAGATCTCTGGAGATTCAACCTGACAGCCTGGAGGTTGAGAAGTCCCTACAGCAGGATAGAGGACTGTCAGAGGCCGTCCTGAAGACCCTTTCTTCTGCAAGAGCAGACTCTACCAATAAGAACTACCAGAGGACAGCCAAGATTTTCATGGAGTGGTGCTCCAAGAAGAGTAATAATAATCTAGAACCTTCTACAGCTGATATTTTAAATTCTCTTCAGGACGGTTTGGATAAGGGCCTTGCCCCTGCCACTTTGAAAGTGCAGATTGCGGCCCTCTCCACTCATTTGAACAGACATCTGTCTCAGGATCCTCTGGTTGCAAGGGGCAATGAGGCTAAAGCCCTCGGTATCATCTCCAGTTCCTCAGTGGGACCTTGTGGTAGTCCTTGCAGTCCTGTGCGGTCCTCCATTTGATCCCTTGGAGACTACAAAGCTAAAATATTTAGCCTACAAAACCACTTTTTTGCTGGCTATTATATCTGCCAAAAGAATAGGGGAACTCCAGGCCCTCTCTTCTAGAGAACCGTGCATTTTGTTTTTTGCAGATAGGGTGCACCTTAGGTTTTTGCCTGGGTTTAACCCTAAGGTCCCCTCATGCTATAATAGCAATCAGCTAATTTCGTTACCTGTGTTTTTCCCCACTCCAACCTCTGAGGAGGAAGAAAAGCTCCACACCTTAGATGTGGTAAGATGTCTGCGGATTTACCTTTCCCACACTCAACCGCTTAGGAAGGCCGAAAACCTACTAATCAATATGCAGGGTAAAAACAAAGGCCTCAAGGCTTTCAAGCCTACTCTATCCACATGGATCAAGGAGACAATTTAAGTCTTCCTTTCTTATTCAGGAGTTACTCCCTCCAGTCTTTCTACGGTCACTCGACCAGGGCTGTGTCGACTTCTTGGGCTGAGTATCGGTCCTTACCATTGGACCAGATTTGTGCGGCTGCATCATGGTCATCTCAGTTGACCTTTGTTAAACATTATCGTTTAGATGTCCGCAGTTCCCAGACAACTGCCTTTGGTCAGACAGTCCTTGACGTTGTAAGGCGAGGAAACCCTCCCTAGGGGAATTACTTGCTATCTCCCCATATTGTGCTGCTGTCGGACGTAAGGGGAATTGTTGATTGTAATGTCAATCTGTATTCCCTTAGTCCTGACAGCAGCACAAGGCTTCCTTCCCTAGAAGCTTGTTTCCTTTTACTTTATAATTTACACAGTGGAGGGAGGTCTCTTGTGCCCTCTTATAGGGCCAGTAGGAGGCACATTTTTGGTGCTAATTAAAGGTTCCACCTGTCCTAAACAACACACAGGGGCAGAGATACCCCATATTGTGCTGCTGTCAGGACTAAGGGAATACAGATTGACATTACAATCAACGATTGTGCGCCATCCCACTAACATACAGTAATTGCAGACTACTGTGTGCACCAGTAACATGCCCAGGCAGAAAAAAAAGGTTTCAGCTGCTTCCTGAACTTGCTATTGGTACATCTCAATAAATTAGAATATTTTTGAAACGTTCATTCATTTCAGTAATTCAGTAATACAATTCATAATCAACAGTCTTCCATGATTGTGTGTCCTACTGAACCAGACTAAGAGACCATTTAATAGAACACTCTGTGTGTAAAGAATCTAGAAAATATAGGATGTCACTTTTTAAATTTAATTACTGAAAGAAATAAACGTTTCAAAGATATTCTAATTTATTGAGATGCACCTGTATCTCCTCCTTTCTCCCCTCTGTCTGTGTCCGTTTACATTGATTATAATCGTTGATTATGATGTTAATCTGTTTTCCCTTAGTCTTAATAGCAGCACAATATGGGGTATTCCTGCCCCTGTGTGCTGGTAGGACAGGCGGAACTTTAATTAACATAAAATATGCATGACTACGCTACCCTATAAGAGGGCAAAGAGACCCCCCCCCCCCTTGTGTAAGTTATAAAGTAAAAATTTCTAAGTTTAGGGAGGGAAGCTTGTGCTGCTGTTAGTCCTAAGGGAAAACAGATTAACATCATAATCAAGAATTCCCTTACATCCTACAGCAGCACAATATGGGGATATAGCAAGTAATTCCTTTAGGGAGGGTTTCCCTGCTCTACAACACCTAGGACTGACTGTCCAAAGGCAGTCGCCACAGAACTCCGAACATCTAGTCGATAATGTTTTACAAAGTTTAGGCGAGACGACCAAGAAGCAGCTGCACAGATCTGATCCAGCGGTAAGGCCCGGTTCTCACCCCAAGAGGTTGATACAGCCCTGGTTGAATGGGCTGTACAAAATTCGGTTGGAGCTAACCCCTGAGCAAAAAAAAAAGAGACTTTGATTGCCTCCTTGATCCACCTAGACAAGGTAGGCTTGGAAGCCCTGAGACCTTTGTCTCTATCATACATGTTGACAAGGAGATTCTCGGCTCTCCTAAAGGAACGTTTACGTAATAGGTAAACCTGGAGACATCTCACAACATCTAGTGTGTGAAGTTTTTTCTCCTCTTCAGAGGAAGGGGCTGGAAAAAACACGGGTAAAGAGACTGGTTAATATTGGCGCGGGAAGGCACCTTAGGGTTAAACCCAGGAAGAAACCTAAGTTGGACCTATCCACAAAAAATGATATATAAGGTTCCTTGGAAGAAAAAGCCTGGAGCTTACTTACCCTTTTGGCTGAAGTGATGGCAAATAGAAAGGTGGTTTTAAAGGCAAGAAATTTAAGATCTACATCCTCCAAAGGGTTAAAAGGAGGATCACAAAGACCTAAAAGAACAGTAGAGAGATCCCTCTGGGGAACCGGAGCTGAGACCACCGGTCTAAGTATGGTAGCACCCTTAAGGAACCCAACAATAAGGGAATCCTGGGACAATCGTCTGCCTAAACAGGCGTATAAGGCTGAAACCTGTACCCTCAGTGTAGCAGGAGAAAGGCCTGAATCCAAGCCACTTTGAAGAAAATCCAAAATTTCTGCCGTAGTAGGGATTGAACTATCAGCTTCTCTTCTGGAGCACCACTGCTTGAAGATGTTACCTATCCTATGGTAGGTTTTCTTAGTAGACTCTGCTCTGACACAGGAAATAGTCTTCAGGACGGCTTCTGACAGTCCACTAAATCTCCATAGGCACTGGTCAACCTCCAGGCTGTCATGTTGAATCTCCTCAGATCCTGGTGCTTCTGAGTTCCTTGGGAAACCAGGTTCTTGGTGGGGGGAAGCCTCCAATATGTCCCTCGAATCATGTACATGAGCTAGGCAAACCAAGTCTTTTTTGGCCAGAATGGAATGATGGCTATCACAGAGACTTGGTCCTGTCTGACTTTCATCAATACCTTTGGTATCATGGAAAGTGGAGGGAAGATGTATGCCAGCCTGAACCTCCAAGGGATGGACAGGGCATCCACTGCCAAGGGATAGTCCTCCTGATACAGTGAGCAAAACATCTCTACCTTGGCATTGAGTTTGGTCGCCATGAGGTCTACTTCTGGGAGACCCCACATCAGGGTAATCTGATGGAATACATCTGGATTGAGAGATCATTCTCCTGATACGACATGACCCCGACTCAACTGATCCGCTACTATGTTCAGGGAACTGCGGATAAGTGGGTCAGATTTTTTTCTGCCCAGGTAAAAATCAGATCTGACTCTCTGAGGAGAGATAACGATCTGGTGCCTCCCTGCCTGTTCAGGTACATTACGGTCGTCATGCTGTCTGACCGAACCTTGATTGGTCTCCCTCTGAGGACAGGAGAAAAATGAAGTAGTGCCAGGTACACGGCTCTGAGCTCCTTCCAATTGGAAGATGACTGCTCCAGACTCCTTGTACGGGCTTCTCGTACAGGTGGGCTCCCCATCCCGAGAGGGATGCATCGGTAGTCAACAGGGTCCAACGAGGTTGGACAGTCCGTCTTTCAGGTGTATCCACCATTTGAGGGAAAGACGGGTACTGGAAGAAAGTTTGATCTTCTTGTCGAGACTGAGAGGAGTACGGCTCCAGGCTTTAGTATTTTCATCTGGAGAGGACGCAAATGCCATAAAGCCCAAGGGACTGCGATGGCTGAGGATGACATCAGGTCTAGGACTCTCATGGATGTTCTGATGGATACCAGGCATGTTCTGAAGAGAAACCAGACCGCTCTGATTAATCATTCCTTCCACGCCGGTGTTAAGGAAACCTCCATGCGGTCTGAGTCCAGGAGATAACCCAGGAACTTCCTGTGGGTAGAGGGAACTTACTTCTGACTTCTCCTAATTTATCAGCTAACCCAAGCTTTGGAGAAGGGAAACGGCTATCAGTAACTGCTGGAGTAGAACAGACTCTGACTGGGCTTTTATTAGCCAGTTGTCCAAGTATGGCACTACAAAAAGGCCCTGAAGCCTGAGAGAGGCTGCCATAGGAGCTACAACTTTGGTGAAGGTATGAGGAGCTGAAGTGATGCCAAAGGGCAGGGCTGCGAACTGAAGATGCTTCCTGTGGCCGGAAAGTGAAACGGCGATTCTGACATCTTAAGTTCTATAATCATTCTCCAACTGCCTGATTGTTTTGGCACCAGAAAAACTGGGAGGTAGACACCAAATCCTTCTTCCAAGGGTGAGGGGGGGACCTCTTCCAAGGCCCCATTGCAGATGTAATTGTGAATGGAGCACTCCAATATATCCTGCTGAGCCGCAGGAAGGGTGCGGGTTATGACGAATCGATCTTGAGGCGGCTGAAGAAACTTGATCGCATAACCTCGCTGAAAAACCTGCAAGACCCCAGGGTCTTGAATTTTTTCCTGTCAGACAGTGTAAAAGTGAGAAACCTCCAACAGGAGTCTCGGCCACAGCAAGAAGGCAGCCAATGTCAAACCTAGGCTTCTTTTTTGTCCTCATCCTTGGGGAACCTTCGTCCAGAACCCTAAGGCTGATATCTAGGATGTCTCTAGAACTGAGGTCTGGGTTGAGGCTGATAATCTCTACTCCGGCCGGAAGGTCTTGACCTGCCTCTAAAGGCCTGAGGCAGAGTCTTACCCTTTCTATCGGCAAGGTCTTCCATAATCTCATCCAGGCTTACCCGGCCCAAAGGGTAGAGAACAAAGGTTGAACTTGGAGGCATTATCAGCTCTCCAGGGTTTTAACCATAGCGGCCTTGTAGCTGCTGTAGAAAGGGACAAAGATTTGGCCGCCAGCCTTAAATGATGTTGGGAGGCTTCGGCTAAATAATCTGCCGACAAGGAGACCAAACTCAAAAAAGCTAGGAGATTGTCTCTGGAGACTCCAGATTCGATGTCTCTTGCAAGCTGGGCAAGTCAGCACGTAATTTGCTTGAGACTTCATTAGAGGCAATAATAGCCACGGAAGTCTAACCAGAGGCCAGAGAATAAACCTTCCTGAGGGTACTCTCTATGCATCTATCCATGAGGTCCTGGAGGTTAGAACCATCATCCACCGGGACCACCGTACGACGGGACAACTTGGCCCCTGCCGTGTCCACTTTAGGTGGCAGGCTCCACCGATCCCGCTGAGCCTCCGCAATAGGGAACAAGGTTCTAAATCTTCTGGAATATATGGGAGCTCTTTCCAGATGTTTCCATTCCGCAAGCATGAGTCCTTCCAGTGACTCGTACACTTGGAAGGCCCTAGGCCCCCTAGAGGTGGAACAGGAGGCTTCCCCCCGTCCACATCACGGTCCCTTGACCAGATGGACTTCAGCAGCCTATTTATCTTCTCAAGAGGAAAGAGAGGTCTTCTGGAGGTATCATCAGATGAAAGCGTTTCGTCAATCACCTGGAAATCTTCAATAGCTTCACAGTGTGTCACAATGCATACAAACCAGACCGCTTTTTCCTTTTTTTTTTTTTCTTTCTTCAAACTCCTTGCAGGATTTGAACCCAGGACTAACCACTGAGCCACTGTGCTGCCTAGAGCTGCTGCAGCAGCAAGAACAGTAATCCAAGTAGAGTACTCAGGCCTTCCTCACTAAGAGACAAGCCATCTCCATTGAGATGAGATGAAGGCTTCTATAGGAGAGGAGGAGGAATAAAGGAATGAGCAAGTACAGTCATGGCCAAAAGTTTTGAGAATGACACAAATATTATATTTTCACATGATCTGCTGCCCTCTGCTTTTTATGTGTGTTTGTCAGATGTTTTTATCACATACAGAAATATAATTGCATTCATATTATGAGTAACAGAAGCTTATATTGACAGTTAGAATGAGTTAATGCAGCAAGTCAATATTTGCAGTGTTGACCCTTCTTCTTCAGGACCTCTGCAATTCTCCCTGGCATGCTCTCAATCAACTTCTGGACCAAATCCTGACTGATAGCAGTCCATTCTTGCAGAATCAATGCTTTAATTTTGTCTGAATTTGTTGGTTTTTGTTTGTCCACCCGTCTCTTGATGATTGACCACAAGTTCTCAATGGGATTAAGATCTGGGGAGTTTCCAGGCCATGGACCCAAAATCTCTATGTTTTGTTCCCTGAGCCATTTAGTTATCACCTTTGCTTTATGGCAAGGTGCTCCATCATGCTGGAAAAGGCATTGTTGAGTGCCAAACTGCTCTTGGACGGTTGGGAGAAGTTGCTCTTGGAGGACATTCTGGTACCATTCTTTATTCATGGCTGTGTTTTTAGGCAAGACTGTGAGAGAGCCGATTCCCTTGGCTGAGAAGCAACCCCACACATGAATGGTTTCAGGATGCTTTACAGTTGGCATGAGACAAGACTGGTGGTAGCGCTCACCTCTTCTTCTCCGAATAAGCTGTTTTCCATATGTTCCAAACAATCGAAAAGGGGATTCATCAGAGAAAATGACTTTACCCCAGTCCTCAGCAGTCCACTCCCTGTACCTTTTGCAGAATATCAGTCTGTCCCTGATGTTTTTTTCTGGAGAGAAGTGGCTTCTTTGCTGCCCTCCTTGAGACCAGGCCTTGCTCCAAGAGTCTCCGCCTCACAGTGCGTGCAGATGCACTCACACCTGCCTGCTGCCATTCCTCAGCAAGCTCTGCACTGTTGGTAGCCCGATCCCGCAGCTGAAACACTTTTAAGAGACGGTCCTGCCGCTTGCTGGTCTTTCTTGGGCGCCCTGGAGCCTTTTTAGCACCAATGGAACCTCTCTCCTTGAAGTTCTTGATGATGCGATAGATTGTTGACTGAGGTGCAATCTTTCTAGCTGCAATACTCTTCCCAGTTAGGCCATTTTTGTGCAGTGCAATGATGACTGCACGTGTTTCTTTAGAGATAACCATGGTTAACAGAAGAGAAACAATGATGGCAAGCACCAGCCTCCTTTTAAAGTGTCCAGGGGTGTCATTCTTACTTAATCATGACAGATTGATCTCCAGCCCTGTCCTCATCAACACCCACACCTGTGTTAATGGAGCAATCACTGAAACGATGTTAGGTGGTCCTTTTAAGGCAGGGCTGCAATGATGTTGAAATGTGTTTTGGGGGATAAAGTTCATTTTCTAGGCAAATACTGACTTTGCAAGTAATTGCTGTTAAGTTGATCACTCTTTATAACATTCTGGAGTATATGCAAATTGCCATTAGAAAAACTGAAGCAGTAGACTTTGTAAAAATTTATATTTGTATCATTCTCAAAACTTTTGGCCATGACTGTAGTGCACACAAACCCCCCCCCCCCCCCGCAAATTGTGCAAACCTTAATTCCTTGTACACAGAATTAAGCTAAAAATATACAGACCGATGCCAGAAAAGGTCAGCAAATGTAAACTTGCAAAAAGGAGGAAAAACAAAACCGCAAAAAGTCCATCCGAGAATTCAGTCCCCGGAAAACCGGAACACAAACAAAGGTCCCGGAGGAACAAAGTGACCGATGTCACTTCTGGCGGCCGCGGAGCTTGTAAGGTAAGTGAAACAGTAATGCACCATATCAAGGCCGCAAAAGTGGCCTGCACTACAGGACTTTGAACATGCAGCATGCAACTACCTTTGCATGAACTACTGAAATAAACCTTTTCAGAGCAAAGGTTGAAAGCTTGGCTAGGCACAAAAAAGGTAAGTGAAACGGCAATGCTCCACCTCAAGGCTGCGCAAGTGGCCTGCATTACAGGTCTTAGAACATGCAGCATACAACTACAGCTGCATGAACTACTGAAATCATCCTTTTCAGAGCGAAGGTTGAAAGCTTGGCTAGGCACAAAAAACTGCCTAAATAAACACCCCCCTTTTTTTCCACAGAAGCGTCCAGTGGAAGAAAGAAGAGAAGAGAGGTGTAAAGATGACACCCCAAAGGAAGTTAACAAACTTTAGGGGAAAAAACAAAATATGGGAGGACAAAAGACCTCCCTCCACCTATCCCACCACACAGGACAGAAAAAAACTTTGCCCTCTTATAGGGTAGCATAGTCATGCATATTTTATGTTAATTAAAAGTTCCGCCTGTCCTACCAGCACACAGGGGCAGGAATACCCCATATTGTGCTGCTGTAGGACGTAAGGGAATGTAAAATACATGACCTATGCTTTCTTCCGTCATGTTTGTTTTATTTTGTAATGGAAGAAAAAGTTTTGCATGCAGGACTTTTTCTTTCATCAGAAAACTAAAAAAACATGATGGAAGAAGGCTTCAATCGTGTTTTTTTTTTTTGTTTTTTTTTTACATGGACACCAGACGGAGGGGGTTCCATTTGCATCTGTTGTTTTGCCTGCGGCAAAAACCATCTTAGGCTAAGGCCTCACGTGGCGTCCCGCAGCAAAAAAGCGCTGCGGGAGAAACCGTGGCGGGATCGCATCACGGTTCTTCCCGCAGCGCTTTAGACAGAAAGTTGGCAGAGCTTTCCTCTGCAGACTTTCTGTTTCAATTATACCTATGGGGAAACCGCCGGCGTTTCCGTAGGTATAATTGACATGCTGCGATTTCTAAAACTGTGCCGGTTTTGGAAATCGACGCGTGTCTGCAGCGCGTTTTTTTTTCCGCAAAGTGGGCATGGGATTCACTAGAATCCCATCCACTTTGCTCTGACTGTAAAACGCTGCGATTTTTTCTGCGGCGCTTCCGCCACGGGCGAATCGCGGCGTTTACACCACGTGGGGCTTTAGCCTTAAATCGGCTGCTTTGTACCATGGTTTTAGAACCAATTTCCTGTGTGGCTTGCCTGGTTTCAGCTCTTGCATTGCACAGGTTGAAATCCACAGCAAAACACACTGCAGTAATTGATACGCTGCACATTTAAAACCTGCAGTGCAAGCCATTTACTAATAGTGCAGACCAGGACAGTCTGAAATGACTAGATGATATATCTGGTGACTTTTTAGACTGTCTAGTCTGAGTTTATATTACCTTTCATTTGGTTTATGCCTCTTGCAGACGACCAAGGACAAGATCAGTGTGCTATCCGTGTTTTTCCTGGATAGCACACTGACCCATTAATTTCTATGGACTCATGCACATGATCAGTTAATCAGTTAGTGTCCGTTATGATAGGTGTCCGTTTTTTTTTTTTAACAGACACTATCATAACGGATATCCAACGGTAGTTATTGTCCGTTAGTTCGACAGTTTTTTACTGACCGTTTTTTTTTGGTTTATGCTTTCTGAGCATGAGTAGAAAAACAAAACGGACAGTAATAATGGACAGTATGACAGACACACGTCCGTTACCCATTGACTTCCGTCATGAAACCGTTTTTTTTTAAGAGACACAAAAGTCCTGCATGTAGGATTTTTTGTCCGCAAAAAAAAACCGGATATGTGATAGATTGGGTGTATAACGGACACTAACAGTCACTAACGGACTCAAGATAAAATCCCACTGAAATGAATGAAAATTTTAACGTATTTCTGACAGTTCTGCTAGTGTCCGTTGCTAAGGCTAGTTGCAGATGACCATGGGTATTTTGTGGTCCCCAAACTTGTAATTAGTCTTCAGTTTTTGAGGACAGAGTGTCTTCACTGTGTGTTCAGTGTTTCTTCAGCATCAGTGATTTATGTCCTTAAAAACTGACAGAGTGTCTTCAGTGTGTTATCAGTGTGTGATCTTAGTTTGCGGATCCACCATAAAAAAAACACAGGAGTACATCAGTGTGCCCTCCTAGGTTTTTAGTCTCCCATAGGCTTCTATGAGCGAGTCCGTTCCGCAAAAACTGAACAGAATAGGACATGTTCTATCTGATGTGGTGCAGAATTACGGCTCGCACACTGATCAGTGAAAAATATGGTTGTTTGCATGTACCCATAGAAATGAATGGGTCACTGTGCAGTCTGCAAAAAACAAGGATAGCACACGGATCTCGCCCACGGTCATCTGCAACTGGCCTAAAATCTTGTAATGGACAATAGCAATGGACACTACTGACGGTCACCAACGGTAGTGTGAACGCCCCCTTACTTTGAGCCAGAATTTTACAACACAAATTTGACATACAGTGGGGAAAAAAAGTATTTAGTCAGCCACCAATTGTGCAAGTTTCTCCCACTTAAAAAGATGAGAGGCCTGTAATTGACATCATAGGTAGACCTCAATGACAAAATGAGAAAACAAATCCAGAAAATCAAATTGTCTGATTTTTTAAGAATTTATTTCCAAATTATGGTGGAAAATAAGTATTTGGTCACCTACAAACAAGCAAGATTTCTGGCTCTCACAGACCTGTAACTTCTTTAAGAGGCTCCTCTGTCCTCCACTCATTACCTGTAGTAATGGCACCTGTTTGAAATTGTTATCAGTATAAAAGACACCTGTCCACAACCACAAACAGTCACACTCCAAACTCCACTATGGTGAAGACCAAAGAGCTGTGGAAGGACACTAGAAACAAAATTGTAGACCTGCATCAGGCTGGGAAGACTGAATCTGCAATAGGCAAGCAGCTTGGTGTGAAGAAATCAACTGTGGGAGCAATAATTAGAAAATGGAAGACATACAAGACCACTGATAATCTCCCTCGATCAGGGGCTCCACGCAAGATCTCACCCCGTGGGGTCAAAATGATCACAAGAACGGTGAGCAAAAATCCCAGAACCACACGGGGGGACCTAGTGAATGACCTGCAGAAAGCTGGGACTAACGTAACAAAGGCTACCATCAGTAACACACTACGTCGCCAGGGACTCAGATCCTGCAGTGCCAGACGTGTCCCTCTGCTGAAGCCAGTACATATCCGGGCCTGTCTGAAATTTGCTAGAGAGCATTTGTGTTCCAGAAGAGTATTGGGAGAATTTCATATGGTCAGATGAAACCAAAGTAGAACTGTTTGGTAGAAACACAACTCGTCGTGTTAGGAGGAGAGTGAATGCTGAGTTGCACCCAAAGAACACCATACCGACTGTGAAGCATGGGGGTGGAGACATCCTTCTTTGGGGCTGTTTCTCTGCAAAGGGACCAGGACGACTGATCCGTGTACATGAAAGAATAAATGGGGCCATGTATCGTGAGATTTTGAGTGCAAACCTCCTTCCATCAGCAAGGGCATTGAAGATGAAACGTGGCTGGGTCTCCAGACTATTATTGTAATGTGCTTTGCTGCGGATTAGCCACCTCACAGCATGTGATGTAGCCTAAAACATAATAAATGTGATGCACAGTCAGTAGGATAGTTTTTTGTTTTTTTTTTTGGCACCAATTACGCCAGAAAGAATTCTGTTACATTTAGTTTAGTAAATCTGTCCCACTGTGTTTAATTTGTGATGTTTTCTGCTCCTGTAGTTCTAGCATATGTGACATGACTTCTATAGTCTGGAAATCTTAGGATATATTCGCACACAGTGCATCTTATACTTTATTACTGTTTCATGTTAGGTTACTAAAGAGAATTAAAAATATGATTAGTCAGAAACTGCAGCACGTCACATCTATTATAGACCAGGTAGCAATTTGGTGTTATGACTATAGCTTCCTACAGACGTGGTTTTAAAATTGAATTATGACAAAACTGTTGTAAAATGCATGAATTTATACATGTTTTTTGTTGCAACTTTTGTGGTATAACTTTGTGCAGTGCTACTGCTAAGTATACTGATGGGGAGAGGTTTCTTTTCCTTAGTTTGCAAAATTGTCTTCATGATAAGGTCCAGAACCTTTACTTACCTCTCCTGGGCTCTATTGCGACTCCAGACTATCTTCGGCCCACTTCAATGACATCACAGACGTGGGTTACAGCAGCCTGACCCATGTGAAATCTGTGACTTCACTAAACAGGCCCTTATATAGCAGGGAGTCGCGACGGAGCCCAGAAGAGGTGAGTAAGTCTGTTTTTCATGTTTGTCACCTCCCCTGGGCCTCCGATCATTATATTTCAGGATCTGAAATGACACCAGACTATAATGATAGCATTTTCAGTTCAGATGTATTTGGTCACAATGGTACTGCCCTGCGAAATCTCGCTGGGTTTACCCAACAAATACTCTTGCCATAGGCCCAAGGCCTTACTTACCAATCCCCGCTCCTGCTCACAGCTGCTTCTGCTTCCCCTTCTGCCCTCCAGGGGCCTCATGCGTCCCATATCACATCGCTGTCAGCAATGTCCTGACGCTGTTCAGTGTCAGTGACATGATATGGGATGCACAGGGTCCTCTGAAGGGCAGAAGGGGAAGCAGAGGCGGCAGATTGGTAAGTAACAGAGAAGGTAAGGAACAGGGATTGGTAAGTAAATAGGGTCCGTTACCTACTGGGGTTACTCCAGTGGTTAATGGCCTAATTACCAAAAAGAAAGCAACAGGGGCCCACTTGGCCCCCTAAGGTCTAGGGCCCCGTAGCAGCTACTACGGCAGTAATTATGCCACTGACCTGCGCTATAGGGACTGACTAACTAAAATAATTGACATTTTCACTTTGCAACATGCACTGCACATTAATTTTTTGAAGCACCTGTGGGGTCTAGATGCTCACTTTACCCCTTGAGAAATTTCTTGATGGGTATAGTCTCCAAAATGGGGTCACTTTTTGGGGGTTTCCATTGTACTGGTATTTTAGCGGCTCTGTAAATGCAGTATGGCACCTGAAACTATTCCAGCAAAATTTGCCCACCAGAAGTCAAATAGAGCTTGTTTCCTTCCGAGCCCTGTCATGTGCCCATACAACAGATTTTAACCACATATGGAATATTGCTGTATTCAGGAGATATTGCATAAAACCTGTGGTGCATTTTTCCTTTAACTCTTTGAGAAAAATAAAGATTTGGGGCTAAAACTATTTTGTTTTGTAAAAAATGTAATTTGTCATTTTCATGACCTAATTCTATGTAACACTTGTAGGAATCAAAATGTTCACTATTCCCCTTTATAAATTCCTTGGGGGAATTTATAAAGTACCTAGAAGAGTGAAAGGTTCTGTACATACGACATGGCACCTGAAAACTATTCCAGTAAAATTTGCCCACTAAATGCCCAATGGCGTTCCTTCCTTTCTGCACCCTGCTGCATCCCCAAAAAGTGGTTTACATCCAAAAGTGGGGTATTACCATGTTTAGGAGTAATTGTGTACCAAACTGTGGGGTGTATTTTCTCTTTTAACCCCTTTATTTGGAAAAAAGTAATTTTTTATTATGTTAATAAATTCTATGAAACATCTGAGAGATAAAAATGCTCACTGTACCCCTGATAAATTCTGCTGGTATTTTAGGGGCTTTGTAGATGTGACATGGCACCTAAAAATTATTTCTGCAAAATCTGCAGAATAGTGCTAATTCCCTTTGAAGCCCCACCATGTACACTGTGTACAAACTGGGAACATTTTCTCCTCTAACTCCTTGTAACACATTACTCACTATACCCCAAGGGTGTAATTATCAAAATAGGTCAGTTTTTGACATTTTCATTGTACCGGTACTTCAGGAGCTCTGCAAATGGGACATAGCACCTGAAAACTGTTGTAGCAAGATCTATCCTCAAAAAGTCCAGTGCCGCTTCTTTCCTTCTTGGACCTACCATATACCCAAACAGCAGTCTACATCCACATGTGTGGTATTTCCATACTCGGGGAAATATGGTCTATCAAATTTAGGGGTGCATTTTCTCCTTTAAACCCATGTGAAAATGAAAGATCTGGAGCTAAAGAAACATTTTAAGAAAAAAATTTAATTTTCACTGCCTATTTCTGTATTTGAAATAAATTGTACAACAAATTCTAAGGTGCATTCTCTTCTTCTACCTATTGTGAACATGTAAATTTTAGGGCTAAATGAACATATTGTTGAAAATAAAAATTAATATTTCTAAATTTCACTTCCATTTTGTTTAAATTTCTGTGAAACGCTTAAAGGGTTAACAAACATCCTAAATGCTGTTTTAAATGGTTTGAGGTGTGCATTTTTGAAAATGGGGTGATTTATGTTGGTTTCCAATGTACAGTATAAGACATTAAGGCTGAGGCTCCACATTGCAGAAACACAGCTTTTTTGTTGCAGGTTTTGCTGTAGTTTTTTGAGCCAAAGCCAAGAATGGCTACGAAAAGGAATAGGAAATATATAGGAAGCTTTTATACTTGTACCTTCTGCTCAATCCACTCCTGGGTTTGGTTAAAAAAAAACCGCAGTAAAATCTGCAACAAAAAAAGCTGTGTTTCTGTAACATGGGGCCTCAGCCTAAAATCCCTTTTAGAACTGAGAGAGACAGAAACATTGAGCTGAGAAACCTTGGTTTATCACTCCGACAGATTGCTTTTTGGCGACGCTGAAATGTCAGCATTGTATGTTCCAGTGGTTAGGAGAACAGCGATGAACTAGAATGACTGCAAGACGTGTGTAGAGGCTGCACAGACAGAATGTCTGATTAGAAGAGAGGCACGTAGTGATCCATTCTGTACTCCAAGTGTGGAACCAGTGGTTTGGCTATTTCTACAAAGTGTCCCAGGAGCTGCTTTTCAACAGGGCAACGCCAGCCTGCATATTGCTCGCACTATTGTGAGTAGCCTACATGGCCTAAATGTGCTATCATGTCCTACAGCATCTCTCCAATGGAGCACATCTGGGGCATCTTGGGTCGGCAATTGCAAAGGGAGCTGACAGCAGACAATCTTGATGATCTGCATGCCCAAATACATGCAGTGTGATATAAAATTCCTCAGACAGCCATTAATAACCTCATTGATGGCTTATAAGTGTGTGTTTCTGTACATGGTGCTCATACTCGATACAGAATAAACTGAAATATTTTGCATGTTTTGTTACCATTGTTTTTTATCATTTGCATTAACATGTCTATTGATCCTTTGATTTTCATAATTCCAATACTTTTCCTTCTTGGTGTTGTAATTTCAAGAATTGTAAAACTAAAAAAAAAATGAAAAAAATATGCAACTTGAAAATTGTTTCTTGCTCAGCTCACCACCCCCTCAAAAAGAAAAAAGTGATCAAAAAGTTCTATGTACGACAAAATGGTACCAATAAAAACAACAGCTTGCTCCTCAAAAAAAGAGCCCTCACACAGCTCTGTCAACCACACAATAAAAAGGTTATAGGTGTCAACTCGAGGCTACAAGCACATGGTAATCAATTCATGCACATTTTCCACATGGATTTCCATTCAGAGTTCACTTCTGTTATGCCCCAAATCTGTGTTATGTGCGTAGTCTGTTGCTATATGCCACAAATGAACCAACATATTGCGACGCTCAAAGACCACACTAAAGGTCAATGTATATCAAAGTGGATTAGATTTTTAAAAGCTGATACCCATGAAACACAGCCCATGTGCTAGCTAGATGTACCAGCTTGTACTTTGTGCTGGGAGCGGGACTCCTAGCATCCTAGTTATCTATGATGCTAGGAGTCCCTGCTTCCCAGCGATATACTGTCCCATACTGTTATTGATTTGTGACAGTATGTCGCTGGGAGGCAGGGACTCCTAGCGTCATAGATAACTATACTGCTAGGAGTCTTGCTCCCAGGCTAGCACACGGTCCATGTTTCATGGGTGAAACACAGTCATGTGTTGCTGCCCTTGGGCTAAGGCCCCATGTCGTGGAAACGCAGAGTTCACACTAGTGTTTGGGTTTCTGTTCTTTGGGGCCACTTGGGAAACCTTATCTGCTTAAAAAATGGTTACCTGCGGACCCCATAGACTATAATGGGGTCCGCTGGGTTTCCACCCGAAATCGGTGGAGTGAAAAGTCCTGCTTGCTGGACTGGGGGATGGAATCCCCGAATGGTCACACAACACTAGTGTGGCTGTAGCCTTAGGGGGCCCTTAGGGGTATTCTCTCAATAAGAGGAGACAATACTGTAAATGGCGCGTTATAGCTGACGCTAGGCACTAGTGTTTGGGTTTCTGTTCTTTGGGGCCACTGGGAAACCTTATCTGCTTAAAAAGGGTTCCCGGGGCCCCCCAAATTTATGGGGGCGTTGGGGTTTCCACCCGATTCGGGTGGGGAGTCCTGCTTGCTGGCTGGGGGGGAATCCCCGAATGGAACAACGCGGGGGGAAGCCTGGGGGCCGGGGTCCCAATAAGAGGAGACCAATCGCGCTTCACAAAAGCGGTTAACCGTAGAAACCTTATAGACATTATAGTCTATGGGGTCTTCCGGGTTTCCGCCCCAAAAATACAGATTTTTCTATCTGCATTCATCCAAGTGAAATGGGGGATGGAATCCCTGAAGGTAGACTGATGAGGGGCCTGGTGCTGATTTTTGCATCAAGGCCCAGGAGCTTTATGTTATGCCATAAAAAACTAATTTACTTTCAATAACACTGCCCCAAAAAACTTGTGTTGAGGCCTAGGACAGTTTTCCTTTTTACCACTCCTCTCCCTTTCCCCCGGCCCCGCAGGCGCAGTCACTGCTATTAGTACAATTTTAGGTTTCATAACCATTACGGGGAGAAACGAAACAGAAACCGGCAGCTCCGGCTCAGCTCAGCTCTCCGCCCTGCACCGCCCTCTCCCAGCTCCTCTCCGCTCCAGCAGCACACAGCAGCCGTTTGTATAGGAGACTACTGTGACCGACCGGATAGACCTGCAGCTACCTGACTGACAGCGGTGACCAGTGTGCAGACAGGTGAGCCGTGCCTAGGACGTGGTGCCCGGCACATACTACAATAGTTACAGGGTGTGCGCAGCTCCCCGCCCCCCGCTTATACCCGGGACATGAGTACACTTGTAGTCCCACAACAGCTGGAGACCCCATTATTAACAAGTGACATCATGCATTATTTATATCTGCCGGGGATTGCTAGGTATTACTGAGTATTGTAGTTCTCCTTGAGAATTGTCAGGAATGCATAAAAATCTATACTGTAAGTATCAAACACTGGGGAGGAATTTATTAATTCATAGATGGTGGATAAGGTAGTGTATCTTTGGTGAAAGGCCTTTTCTTGTGCCAAAGATGTGCCACATCCCCTATGCTGTGCCTCGTTCACCACTTTCTGCGAATGTGGGCTGAGGAGACCAGGATGGGGACGCTTCGGCCTGGTCTATTTATTATAACTCATGCCGGATTTCAGGGGCCACATGTAATGTAAACGCTGTGGGAAAAACCGCAACATTTTACAGTACCTGCAAAGTGGATGGGATTCTGGCTAATAGAATCCACACATTGCAGAAAAATATCTGCAGTGGACATGCTGCGATTTCCAAAACCATTGCGTTTTTTAAAAATCGCAGCATGTCAATTATACCTACAGAAACGCTTGCAGTTTCCCTATAGGTATAATGGAAGCAGAAAGTCCGCAGAGAAAAACTCTGCAGACTTTCTGTGGAAAGCTCTGCAGGAAAAACTGCAATGCGTTTCTGCATACGTTTTTTCCCTCTGTGGCCTGCTACATGGGGCTTTAGTCTTATACGGGAATTCTACACCAGTTCCTGACTGGCGTAGACTTCCAATTTGGTGCACGGTCTTATACCTGATTTATTAAGAGGCTGGAGCCTCTTCATCATTTAAGTGCGACTTGCGCCAGTCGGGCCTTTGTTGAGTCTGTCATTGGAAACAGCAGATTTGAAGACATTCAAAAGCTGTTCTGTACTACTATGAAAGTGAATGAAACAGTTGTACATGCACAACCAGCCGCTCAATTCATACAGGGTAAAAAAAATACTTTAAATAACTGTAATGGTTATTTCTGCAGCATGTAGATGAGATATCATAAAATCCCATCCACTTTGCTAGTAATGTATTACCATGTACTATAATACACTGCAGATCTCCTGCCCACAATGCACTAGTGTTAATGTGAGCGCTGGCAACAGAGGCTCTGACCTCTTCATATGTCTGGTGCACCGCAGGAGGTCCCGTTCATCAGAACTGAAATCTACAGAAGTTAAGCAATGGCAGAGTTATAGTAAATCTATTGGGCAAAGGTGTCCCCAAGCCTTGCTCATATGCCAAAAATGCACCACTTCTGTGCAAGAAAACTAGGGTTTTTAGATTGATACATTCCCCCCAATTTCTGACCTAGAAACTCTGCAGTGTATCTGTCACATGTAAACATACCATGATACTGTAAAACTTTCTAACATCCCCAACACACACACGTATCATAAAAATGACATAAGGGATTCAGACATTTGAAGCTTGTCCCTATGCATTTACACCAAAAACTGGAAAGAGAGCATATTAGGCCTCATCACAGATGATGATGACAGGGAGTACAGAGAACTGAACCGTTTTTTTGTGGACTTGTGCCACCAGAACCACCTGAAATTTAACGCGGGGAAGACCAAGGAGATGGTGGTGGATTTCCGTAAAGGCAGATGCCCTCCAAAACCAGTGGACATCCTGGGGACGGGCATCGAGATTGTGAACACCTATAAGTACCTGGGTTTGCTCCTTAATAATAAGCTGGACTGGGCAGATCATATGGAGGCCCTGTACAGGAAGGGCCACAGCAGGCTCTACCTGCTTAGGAGGCTGAGAGCCTTTGGAATCCGGGGGGCACTTCTTAGGACTTTCTTCAATTCGGTAGTGGCATCAGCCATCTTCTTTGGAGTGGCCTGCTGGGGGAGCAGTATATCAACCAGGGACAGAAATAAACTTGACAAGCTGATTAGAAGGGCCAGCTCTGTCCTGGGGAGCCCACTGGACTCAGTGCAGGTGGTGGGTGACAGAAGGATACTGTCCGTGGTGAGCTCCATGCGGGAGAAGAAGTCCCATCCCATGCATGAGACTGTGATTGCGCTGGGCAGTACTGTCAGTGACCGACTGCTCCACCCTAGGTGTGAGAAGGAGCGCTATCGGAAGTCTTTCCTCCCCACCGCGGTTAGGCTGTACAACCAACACCGACCTAAGCGGAGATCATTACATATAGAGAACTGAAATATCTCTCTGCCTGTTAAATCCCCCCCCCCCCCGCTACGTCCTATCTGTCTGTCTGCTATTAATGTAATGCCTCTTACCTTGGAACATTCCTGTACATGTTGTATTTGTATTTGTATCTGCTTATCTTATCTTATCTTTGCTGCTGTAACACACTGAATTTCCCCATTGTGGGACTATTAAAGGACTATTATTATTATTATTATCTGATGGGGATTCCATGAACATACATCGAATATTGGTTCTCACTGCAGTGGATTTGTACAATAAATTAGAGTGAACAGTAAGAAAAGTTGCCATGTCTGTACAGTAATCAACAGCTAGCACGTATTGACCATAACATAGAC
The DNA here is from genome assembly GCA_947044405.1 of Leptodactylus fallax. NCBI lineage: Eukaryota > Metazoa > Chordata > Amphibia > Anura > Leptodactylidae > Leptodactylus > Leptodactylus fallax. The sequence continues at coordinate 2,978,551 of CAMRHE010000123.1, forward strand.
TTGGGACAATACACACCGTGATGCATGTACACTGCTGATACTTTCTTTTCTTTAAGGTTCTTCATTAATGGATGTTATGGCTAAACAAGACTATAAAGGATTGTTGATACGCCACTGTGATTCATTTAGATTACATTATCGCTCTGAAGTTATCAAGACAGGATCATCTCATGATCCAAGGTACAGAGGAATGTCTGCCATACTTGTAATGGGGAGCTACTTTGCTGGCTGTTGTCCTGAAACAAATTAATTTATGTTCTTTTTTTTTTTTTTTTTTTTAAAGATTTACCTTTTCTGTGTTTATAAATGAAGAAAAACGCGGAGAAGGACAAGACAAAACAAAAAAGGCGGCTGAGAACCTAGCATGCCAAATGGCTTTGCTCTCTGTACAAAATCGAAACCAGGAAAATGATGAAGCAGTGAGTTCTTGGAGATAAACAGAATATACACCAGTTGGAAACTCAATAGACACATGAAGGAGATTTATGAAAACTGACTAAGGCTGGGGCCCCATGTGGCGTAAATGCCGTGGTTTGCCAGCGGCAGAAATGCTGCGGAAAAAAATTCGGAGTTTTACAGCCACAGCAAAGGAGGAGATTCTAGCGAATCCTATCCCCACTTTGCGGTAAAATATGCGCTGCGGACATGTGGCATGTCAATTATACCTATAGAAACGCCGCCAGTTTCCCTATAGGTATAATTGAAGCAGAAAGTCCACGGAGGAGACCTCTGCGAACTTTCTGTGCAAAGCGCTGCGGAAAGAACCGCGATGCTATGTGGAGCCTTAGCCTAAAAGAAAATTTTTTGCAGCTTTCATTTTTCAAAAGCACTAAAAAAAAAATTACATCTGCGCCTTAATTGGTTCCTATGAGCTTTTCATTTAGACTTTTTAAAGGGGTGTTCTCATCTAAGCAAGTTATTCCCTATCCATAGGATAGAGGTAACTTGCAGATCCGTTGGGGTCTGACCGCTCTGACCCCAACTGATCAGGAGAGCAGGGGGCATTTTGTCCCCTGTTGTCAGTGGGAATGCTTGAGATAGCCAGGAACTGTTCTTTGGCACTTGCATTGAAATGAATGGAGCGGGTAGGGATAACTTGCTCAGATGGGAAACCTCTTTAATAAATCTGCTCTCATGTCTAACCCACTATTTAGTAAATGGGAAAATTTATTATCATTCTACGCCACTTTTAATGTCCTCTAAGATATGGCATGTTACACATTGCTGCAAAACAGACAGTGTGCTGAATTTGGCGCACTTTTAGCTTTGCAGGTATCTTCACTGGTTCCAGAAATATTGGTGCCGTTAGTTTTGGCTACCGATATCACTGCACTGTCAGAGAGGCTGGCCTCACAGCTTAGTGTCATCATTGGGTGGTAAGAATCACCCCCCTTCACAGTACAAGACTATACAAGTGTACCGTCACGTGGGTGTCTCTCACCGTCCAGCAATGACTTTGAGTTGTGAGTCTGGCCCCTCTGACAGTGATGTGATATTGGCAGCCGAAACTAACGGCACCAATATTTCTGGAACCAGAGCAGATACCTGCAAAACTAAAAGTGCAGTGAATTCAGTGTACTGTCAGGTTTTCAGTGGTATCTAACTTGCATGCTGTATTTTAGAGGACAAGAAAGGTCCTCTTTAACTTCAGGTATGTGTCTTTTTAAACATCACTTGTGACAATATTTGTTGCAGGTGTCCAAGTGGTATTTTTATGCAGCCCTCGCTACATTCCTGAAAGGGAGCATGGTCGGGACCATAGCCCACATCAGATTTATTATCATTTACACTAGTTTTATGGTGTAAATGATACTAAAAATCTATGCCAGCAGGGAGCTGGTGTAGTTTCTTTACTGGAACAGCGTCAGAGGCGCCTCCTCCACTGTAGCAGAGATGATCAAGACTGGTGTAAAAACAACTGATCTTGAGAACTCTTCCCCAGTGAGGTCCTTTGGGTGCTGCTGGTGTCCATCACATGACGAATCTTGCACTGCCTTCTTTCTGTTCTTCTGCTTCTCTGCTGAAACAGAAAAAAATGGCAGAAATTTGAACAGGTACTTAGATAGTGCCTTTCTATTAATAGAGTCTCCCAACAATTGTATGATGTATTATTGCTTGGAGCCCGGTCATTAGCTATGAATTATGGGAAAATTTGGCAGCACATGTTCAATTTTATTGCATTGACACCTCAGAAAAAATGTTGCATTAGGCTACAGGTACATGGCTGTGACTCCTGTCACACGATCAAAGGTCACTGTGTCGCCCTGCGACTCCATCACTAAAGTAAGTGAATGGAGTTGCCCTGCAACCTGAGGGTGCTGTGACTGTGACATGGAATGGCAAACACTGCTCAATTTTTTTTGCAACTAAAGGTTGTGGTCATAACATCACTTAGATTACAACATGACTCCATTCACTTCCATTAGTGAAGGAGTTGCAAGGTGCTATGGTCATCTGTGGTAATGTGACAGGGGTCACTTCCAAAATTTCAATGTAGCCTTACATAGTGGTCATTGAAATTGTATTGGACAAAATTGTTGGCTCCTCCATTGGTAGATAAACTTTGGATTGTACATTAAAGGGCACTGACTGGTGGACTGTCTCTTATAACTTTATTTGTGTAACTGCATCTCATGAAAATGACTGGACTGTGGCATCAGCACTTGTGTCACACTTTCTCATGGGCAGGGCCTTCACTTCTTTTCTGTGAAATGATTTATTACTCTGTAATATCTCATTTTGTCTGTACATGAGCCCTGTGATCTGTAAAGTACTGTGGAATATATATAAATAAATAAAAATATTATTATAATAACTGGACTGTTAGTGGCATAGTAAACAAACCTTTTTTGTGTCAAAGTGCAGGCTTGATGCTGAGAAGTCAACTTTTAGTCTAAGGCTCCATATAGTGAACCGCAGCTAAAAAAAACGCTGTGGAAAAAAATGCATTGTGTTTTTGCTGCATTTTTCTCTATGGTTTTCTTCCCTTATTAAATCTCTACAGAAAACGCTTGTGCTTCAGCAGCTAAAATTGACATGCTGTGTTTTTAAAAAATGCAACTTTACCATAGCATTTTTTTTTCCAAAGTGTGTGGATGAGATTTACCAAAATTTAATTTGCTAGCTTTTCTAATGTTTCTAAAGTAGCGAGAAACTCTGCATCTCTGCAGTGTGGGGCTTTAGCCTTAATCCATCCATCTAGCGAATCCCATCCACACTTTGCAGAAAAATACCCGCAGCGTAAATGCTGCAATTTCCAAAACCATTGCGTTTTTTGGAAATTGCAGCATGTCAATTATACCTACGGAAACGCTGGAGGCTTCCCTATAGGTATAATTGAAGTAGAAAGTCCCAAGAGGAAAACTCTACGGACTTTCTGTGAAAAGCGCTGCGGGAAAAACCGCAATGCATTTCCGCTGTACTTTTTAGCTGCGGCCCGCTACGTAGGGCCTTAAGCTTAGAGGAGATTTTAGTGCTGGTAGACTCCCTATAAAGGGGTTTACTAGCAGTATCAGTTCTGTGGTGGTGTGATATCTGACACAGTGAATGGGATCTGATCTATCACAACAATTACACAGTGGACAATGCTGTCTGTTTCTGCCTCTGTCCACAGTTTTTTTTCCGGGTCCCCAACTGTTGAGAAATGCTAACCAGTGGGGGTACTAGGTGTCAGATCTCCACCAATTCACCATTATTTCAAATAGCCTGGAATACCCCTTTAACTCAAAATTTTCTAATAGAATATTTTCAGATTTCTTACATTTTTTTTTCTTAAAAAAAAAAAAAAAAATTGTCTCATTGGATATCTTTTTAACACATAATCCACAGAATCTCAAAATGTGATGTCTTTCTTCATCAGTGTACACGACTTGTGTATGTATCATCTAAAATCAGTGTTTTCTATCTTGCAGCCTCAGCCAGTAAGAAACTCTGCTTCACCAGGTCCTCCTGTAGTATTAAATCAAGGGTAATTTAGATCTTGGTTAATTATAATTGCAGTCAAATGCTACAAGTTAATTACGTGGTAATGAGCACTTTTGTTACTGCAATATGATTTATTTTGTTTATTTTTATAGCATAACTAAACTTTCAGACTGTCTGATTTTCTGACTGTATTTGTGTCGTTAATAAATTTTGTAATATACTATAGTTGTTTTCAGCCAGTGATATCTTTAGCAATAAAAGTACTCCTCTTTCATATGACACCAAGTTTTATAAGTGTTTTAATGTACGTTTTATAATGTCTGAGATATAACTGTTTGAAGTGACTCTCCCCTACCCTCATTTTCTCTACCTCTTACACAGCCCTGTACTCCCGTATACAGTAACATTCGGTGAGAAGCAGAAACAACTCTCTATATAGAAACAAGGGAAAGTGAAAAAATGCAGGATTTCACAGAAAGCATCCAAAATTTGTTAGTAAAATGTATATTACAAAATTTATTAATGGCACAAATGGTAGAAAATCAAAAGTTGTCTGAAAGTTTAATTACACTTTAATGAGAATATCATTGTTTTTACATTTTAATGCTATATATTTTTTACAGAGTTTCAAGTCCATCGATAGCCAAAGGAGCTGCCAGTAACATTGTGGTATGTAACTGTAAATCTATTTTTAATTATAGTTTCTTTTTTAATTTATAGTTTTTATGTTTTTTCATTTTGTTTTCAGAATATAATAAAATAATTTTAATCTCCGTATTAAAGGGAGCTGAACAATCCATGTTTATACAGTGGGGAAAAAAGTATTTAGTCAGCCACCAATTGTGCAAGTTCTCCCACTTAAAAAGATGAGGTCGGCCTGTAATTGTCATCATAGGTAGACCTCAACTATGAGAGACAATATGAGAAAACAAATCCAGAAAATCACATTGTCTGATTTTTAAAGAATTTATTTGCAAATTATGGTGGAAAATAAGCATTTGGCCAGTAACAAAAGTTCATCTCAATACTTTGTTATATATCCTTTGTTGGCAATGACAGAGGTCAAACGTTTTCTGTAAGTCTTCACAAGGTTGGCACTCTGTTAGGGTCTTGCCAGATGTAGCAATACCCTAATACTACTGCAGGGGTCTAGAAGGAAGGACAGAGACAAGTGAGCCCTAATCTCACCCCAGCCACTGTCCCTTCCTATTGCCTCAGTTACCCTAAATGGTAAAAGGACAACTTGAAGACGAGCCCTATACTGAGTAAAGTGACACACAGAACAAGACAAAACAACAGAGAAGAATGGTAAACAGGCCAGGGGTCACAACCAGAGAAGCAATAGTGGTACCAAATCGAAATCCAAGAGAGTAGTCACAAGGCAAGCCAAAAGTCAGAGATAATAGCAAGGTCAAAATCAAAGGTACAAAGAGAGCAGGCAAAGTCAGTGCAATAACCGGCAACTTGCTGTGAAAGTGACATCCCGTATATAGAAAGTCTGGGTCCAGCCCCAGACCTGATAGGTACACAGGCTGTCAATCACACAGGCAAGGAAAAGATTAACTCTATGCGGTCCAGAGAGAAACAATGTTCAGAACACGGGTGTGGCTGGAAATCCATTACACAGCAAGGGAACTAGGACCGTGTTCATACTAAGCATCCAGAATCCTAAGCAAAGAATTAAAGTGAGGACACCTCCTACGCCGCAGCGTGCGAGCAGAGGGTGGCGCAGAGACCCGAACAGGCAGAGACATAACACACACACTGTTGCTGGTATGTTGGCCCATTCCTCCATGCAGATGTCCTCTACAGCAGTGATGTTTTGGGGTTGTCGCTGGGCAGCACAGACTTTCAACTCCCTGCAAAGGTTTTCTATGGGGTTGAGATCTGGAGACTGGCTAGGCCACTCCAGGACCTTGAAATGCTTCTTATGAAGCCACTCCTTCGTTGTCCTGGCGTTGTGCTTAGGATCATTGTCATGCTGAAAGACCCAGCCACGTTTCATCTTCCATGCCCTTGCTGATGGAAGGAGGTTTGCACTCAAAATCTCACGATACATGGCACCATTCATTCTTTCATGTACACGGATCAGTCGCAGCCCCAAAGCATGATGCTGCCACCCCCATGCTTCACAGTAGGTATGGTGTTCTTTGGATGCAACTCAGCATTCACTCTCCTCCAAACACGACGAGTTGTGTTTCTACCAAACAGTTCTACTTTGGTTTCATTTGACCATATGACATTCTCCCAATACTCTTCTGGAACATCCATATGCTCTCTAGCAAACTTCAGACGGGCCTGGATATGTACTGGCTTAAGCAGGGGGACACGTCTGGCACTGCAGGATCTGAGTCCCTGGCGGCGTAGTGTGTTACTGACGGTAGCCTTTGTTACGTTAGTCCCAGCTTTCTGCAGGTCATTCACTAGGTCCCCCCGTGTGGTTCTAGGATTTTTGCTCACCGTTCTTGTGATCATTTTGACCCCACAGGGTGAGATCTTGCATGGAGCCCCTGATCAGTGGTCTTGTATGTCTTCCATTTTCTAATTATTGCTCCCACAGTTGATTTCTTCACACCAAGCTGCTTGCCTATTGCAGATTCAGTCTTCCCAGCCTGATGCAGGTCTACAATTTTGTTTCTGGTGTCCTTCCACAGCTCTTTGATCTTCATCATAGTGGAGTTTGGAGTGTGACTGTTTGAGGTTGTGGACAGGTGTCTTTTATACTGATAACAATTTCAAACAGGAGCCATTACTACAGGTAATGAGTGGAGGACAGAGGAGCCTCTTAAAGAAGAAGTTACAGGTCTGTGAGAGCCAGAAATCTTGCTTGTTTGTAGGTGACCAAATACTTATTTTCCACAATTAATTTGCAAATAAATTCTTAAAAAATCAGACAATGCGATTTTCTGGATTTTTTTTTCTCATTTTGTCTCTCATAGTTGAGGTCTACCTATGATGACAATTACAGGCCTCTATCATCTTTTTAATTTGGAGAACTTGCACAATTGGTGGCTGACTAAATACTTTTTTCCCCACTGTATGCCCCATCAGTGCAAATGGACATCATAGACACATGTACGTTGCACTATTACACTAGGTTCACACCAGGAGACCCGTGGATCCCATAGACTATAGTGGGGTCCGTTGGGTTTCTGCCTGGAGTCCACTGAAAATAGCGGAGAGAAAAGTCCTCCTTGCAGGCAAAAAGCAGGTCATACTCTTACTGACTGATTGTGTACGTATTACATTGGTGACATTCATTTTAACATAATATATATGACTACTACCCCCTGCTGTAGTTGCAGGTTAAAGGGGTTGTCCAATTTCAGCAAATAAATGTTATTCTTTGTATGCCGAAAAGTTATGCAAATTTTTCAGTATACTTCTTATTTCAGCTCCTTACGGTTTTCGAGATCTCTGCTGGCTGTGATTCATTGTTTACCTCCATAATAATCAAATGGACAATCTGTGGTCATGTGATGGACATGCAGGTGTACAGGTCTTTACAAGACAGATTACTGATTATTGTGCCGTGACTGTAACGACCTTTCCATTGCTTGACCACAGAACTGTAACCTTGTATGCTCAAGTACTTTGGATGGGTTCATAAAAGTACACTGGCTGGTGACATACAGCTCTATTTATTTGACAGTGGGGAGATATTAGTGCCGAAGCTAACAGCATTGAAATCTCCAGCAGCAGGGTGCATACTGGGAAAGCTGACAATGTGCTCATTTCAGCTTTCTAGTGGTATATAACACCGCACATTTCTGAGGACATGACAGGTCCTCTTTAAATCATAGTATATAGTACAGGTACAGAATGAAACAATTGCGAGGGACCTGGGGGAAACCATCCTAGGGTGGTATTAGAGTTGAGACCACCTTTTAGGCTGAAAGACCTACAGGGGGAGAACAGGTCAGCAGTTGATGGCAGTAGGTGAGAAGAACTGTCTCACAGTCCCCACACTTTTTGGAATTTCTGTGGGCAGCCTCTATGGGGAAGATTTTTTTGTTAACCATACTTTTCCAAGTGGATAAACTGGAGGGGGTTATCTGTCATCCATCCACTTCATTGCAAGGGCTTTTCTGGACAGGAAAAGGATTTTTCTGAGAAGGATACGAGAGTGGTGGGACCAGATCTGTTTGTTAAGAAGACTAAACATACAGACCTCTGGGACGCAGGGCACCGAGGACTATAGGATATTGGACAGGAACAAATATAGTGATCTTTATACAGTAGGTCTGAATAGGTCTTCCCACAGTTTCTCCTATTTGGGTCAGGAACTTGGCTCTTCTGAAGTTGTACGGGGTGCTGGGGCCAAGAATAAAACATTGCTTGGTCAGGGTGGACCAATGTCTCTGTTACTCTGTTCATCCTATTGGCACCTATCTTAGTAAGTATTCTATAGTCCATATTTAATAAAGAGATGAGTCGATATGAACTACAAGGGATCCTTGTCTGGTTTGGGGATGACCACTATAATTGCTTCTTAAATTAGAGGAGGAGGATCCCATGGGTTAAAGATGTATTGTATAAATGTAGGGGAGGGGGGAGTAAAATATCTTGATATTTCTGTATCCAAAATTAATGACCTATTCTTAGGAAAGATCATTAATTTGAGATTAATGACACCTGGGACCCCCATCAATCTGCTGTGCTTGGCACAGATAAATGGGAGCCATCTATTTCCGAATCGTACAGTCTGCAGAGAACAGCGTTGAATCCCTATCAGTCTCAAATTTATGACCTATCCCAAGAATAGGTCATTGTTTTGGGTCTTAAACAACCCTAATGCATAGTGCCCTTTTAGGGGTAAGGACCACCCTCCGAGAACTTGCAGGACCTGCAACGTGGGTTAAAAATGTGTTTTTCACAGCTCTCCAGTATTCATGTCTAGCACAGAAAGATTGCATTTCAATAGAGGTGTCTAATAATTGCTTCTCTTCTTGTTCTGATTGTATCAAATTTAAGATTATTTTGTAGTTTGTATGCCAAAAAGGTAACAAATTGTCATCATTTCTGGATTATTGCATGCCGTTCTAAAGAAGTTTTACTGTTTGATGTTTTGCCTAATAGATACTTAATGGGGCATATAGGTACTGGGTTTAATGAGGTGTACATAGGAAACATAAATCACCCCCATTGTCTTACTTCAACAATAGCAGTACATAATTTTTTTTTTATATTTTGCAGACTCAGCCAGTAGAAAACTCTGCTTCACCCAGCATTTCTGTGAGGTAATTCGGATTCTGGTTAATAAATGTAGTGTTGCCATAGCTAAGTTTCCATTTGTCACTTTTCAAAGCAATATGTGATAGTAATCCTGTGTACCGACCTGTAAAATATGCTGATGCTCTGTAAGGTTAGGTTCACACTACAGTACAGGATGTTTCTCTAATGCTGCATACAGTGAAAGAAACGGATTTAAAGGGGTTTCCATACTGATGACCTATCCATAGGAAATTTCATCAGTATCTGAACTGTGAGGGTCCAGCATCTAGACCATGCACAGATCAGCTGCTCCTGCAGCCTCTGGGCATCGGAAAGTACTGCAGTGGTCAAGAAGTGGAAGCAGTCTTTTCCTTTTCAAGTAGCAGAAATGGAGCTGCAGCCCTGTCTACTGTATAGTGGTGGCGCTGAGATACTGCGGCTCCACTATTATTACTTGAATAGGAGCTGAGCTGCTTCCACTCCCCATCCACTACATCATTCACTGGCGCCTGGGTGTTGGACCCCCACAGATCAGATACTAATGGCCTATGATGTGGTCCTCTTTAATACATATTAAATAAAAGTAAATTGTAAAATGAACTGAAAGCCATTGCATGTTAGGCAACACCACTGCTTTTACTTTTTCAAATTTATTAAATCATGGGTATTTTAAGATAAACTAGTATTATTTTTTTGGTATTTGTTACCAGTTATTTCAATTTTAGGCTTTGCTCACATCATGTTTTAGCCCTTTGCCAGAAGTGTACCTCAGCAGGACTCCGCGGTATACTTTGGTAGAATGCTGCAACATTTTTAAGTATGTAAGAATACAATGGGATGTCTGTATGCTGAAGCCCCAATTCTGTCCTCCCACGTGTACTCCCTAGTCCATCATTTTCATCTATCTATCCCCACTACCCTTCATTTTGCTAACCCCAAGGTCCCATATGGTTTTCCCTAGTGCATTAAAGCTTTACTCCTGTATCCAGACAACCATAGACTATGGTGTACTCTGTTGCAATCTTTCAGCCAGACTCTTGCTCTTAACCTCACTAAAGGTAGGAAGAACACCCAGCATAGCCCAGAGTCATATTTTTTCTGCCCCTTCCCCCCATGGCTTAACTCGGACACCTTATATTGGGCATTGGAAGCATATGGTCACTGGCCATGACCTACTCCATAATGCTGCCCTCACAAAAGCCCCTTTTTTGCATGGGTTCTTCTCTGTAGTAGTAGATAAGAAGAAGAAATAGGAGAACATCTGGTCATCGTTTGGGGATCTTTGCCTGAGAAAGCTACCTTGATAACTGTCCATGTTTGGACAGTAATGTGACTAGAGCTTCTGGGCAAATGTTTAAAGGAATCGTGTGACAGATGCCATACAATCTATTACATTATCCCATACTATTTTTTTAGACGTATGTTGACATAAAAAAGCCAAATGAAAGCCAAAAGGACCCTTTCTTGGCCACTGTCTGGCAGTAGAAGAAAATGGAATGGTGTAACGTGTGTGTCAGGAGCTTTCCCAGTGCACATGCAAAATAAGTCAAACATGATGTGAACATACTGTAGCCTTAATGTGACATTTCCCATGGCGTTTTCCGTATAGGTATAATATTGGCCAAAAGTCTGCAGAGGAAAATGCTGTGGACTTAAAAACACTGCGGAAAAAAACGCAGTGTGTTTCCACCACATTTTTTTCTGCAGAATGTTGTTTTTGCCCTTAAGGGGTTTTCCGGGCTTATAAGATTGATGACCTATCGTTAGGATAGATCATCAATCGCAGATCAGCAGGGGCCTATTTGGTGCAACAGAGGCGATCCACGAGTGCTGTTTCTGCCTTACAAACCATGTGACATCTCATTCATTTGTCACATGGCCTGTGTTCAGCTCAGCCCTATTCCTGTGAATGTGGCTGAGCTGCAAAATCAAGCACAGCATTGTATGGCTTCTTCAAACAAGGGGTCCCACCAGTCTTCAATTGATAACCTATCCAGTGGTACAGTCACCAAGCTTATGGGTCTGGAAAACTTAGACTATGAATTATGTGTCTCATTTTAAATCCCATTAGTTTGAATATTTTTACCTTTGGTAAACTGTAATGTTATGATGAGAAAAAGAATATAATTGTTCTTACATTTTAATGTTTACTTGCTTTACAGACCTGCAACAAGTCTATCACTAGTTAACAGAGCTGCCAATAACATTGGGGTATGCAACCAATTTTTAATTATGTTTAAAAATCTACTTTTTGTTTATTTATTTTTTTTAATATACATTTTACACTATGTTCACATTTGCGCCACTCTTTCCGTCTTTCTGGTCCATCGGAGGACCAGAACAAGAGACACTCGGACCAATTAAATAGTGGACACCAACGTTACCCAATGAATCCCATTGAATATAACAGGATCAGGTGACCGATCTTTTAAACTAAAAACACCGGCCAAAAAAGTCAAACTTGCAGCACTCGTTCGTCTGTTTCTCTGATTCTCTACGCACACTGCAACAGAGTTTCGGACACTCCAAAGCAGATATGAGCATAGCCTTAAATTGTTATCCTAATAAAATTCTTTTAATTTCTGCATGGCCCCTACATAAATGTGATATGTATTGTTCCATATCCCCTGCAACAATAGCTGCAGATTTAATTTGCTCCTCTTGCCCACAGATATTATCAATAGAGCTTTCATCAGCTAGTCCCTTTTTGTTCAGCAATTTTCCATGGTTGATTGCTGAAGAGGAGTAACCATAGATTCACATGAGTGAGTTTCACCTGTGAAACTCGGATCATGTGTTCACCAGTTTTGCTGGCCTGAACGTCATGCCAAGAGAAGGACTCCTAGCATAATAGTTATCTAGCCCCTGCCTCCCAGCAACATACAGTCCTGTACCAATTATAGTATGGGACAGTGTGTTGATGGGCGACAGGGACTCCTTCCGGCATAGATAACTTTTATGTTAGGCATCTCTCTCCCAGCATGATGTTCAGGTTCATAAATCCGGCAAACACACAGACTGAGATTCACAGGTTAAACTAAGCTAAGAGTGCCAGGCACAACTGTGGAGTTGGTAGGCCAAACCACCGATTCTTACTCTGACTCCTTTTTTTTTTTCACAGCTTGACTCTGACTCATAAGCTGACAGCCACTGTCAGTCAGAAGCAGTAAAGAACTTCTAATTTATTAAAAAGCTAGTGATTAAATTCCTATAAATGTAAATATGAAACAATTTATGCGTCTAATTATTTATACAATATTAATAATTGTATCGCTAAAAATAATCATTTTATTTTGAAGCCGGAGTCAGTCTCAGTAACTTTTTTCTGACTCCACTCAGGATTGATCCCGACTCCAACTCCATGACCCTTATTGGACAGCAATAGAAAAGTATAAAAATATGCTTACAGTTAGGGTAGAGAGGAAGGTAAGGAGTTTCTATTGCATCGTCCATTAAAATGACTTATCCCATTATAGTCTTTGATGTCCATAATATAATTGATCTGAAACTGCCATAATTTTTTTTTTTATTGTTGTTCTGCTCTGAAGGCAAATATTAATACAGCTTTACACTGACTCTAATAATACACTGCAATACAGAAGTATTGCCATGTATCATACCTGCTGTATAGTTATCATTCACCTGTTTAAGGCCCCAGTGGGACTGGTGAAAAAAGAAAAGTTTAATATAATAAAATATTATAAATTAGCTTGCAGTGTGGCTTTTAAAATCCAGATTTTCACAGCAGAGTTCATCTATCTCAAAGAGAGGGTAAAATTCACATGTAAGATAAACAGATTTTGTTGCAGGTTTTCTGTCTAACACTTTTAGGCCGGGGCCCCAAGTGGCGTAAACACTGCGGTTTGGCCGCATTGGGAACGATGCAGAAAAAAACAAGGTGTTTTACAGTCCCTGCAAACGCATCCACACATTGCAGCAAAATCCTTGCAGTGGAAATGCTGCGATTTTCAAAACCATTGCGTTTTTGGAAATTGCAGCATGTCAATTATATCTTTGGAAATTCCGGCGGTTTCCCTATAGGTATAATTGATGCAGAAAGTCCGCAGAGGAAAACTCTGCGGACTTTCTGTGAAAAGCGCTGCAAGAAAAACTGTGAGGCGTTTCTGCCAGGGCTTTTTTTTTCTGCGGCACACTACGTGGGGCCTTAGCTTTACAGGTGCATGTAGACATATACTGTGTGCGTGTACTTGATAAATTTGATGCAGATTAAGGCAAAATTCCCTAATTTCCTATGTGCTCTGAATGTTATAAAAACATTTACAGAAAACAAATGAATAAAAAAAAATCCTAATTCTAAACATATAAATAAATCATCTTTATTAAATCCAATAATACTAAAGGACATACAATTTGCAATGTAAACCCATATCACCAGTAGAAAACAGAGAAACTCAGATCAAATCACAGTCTGAGTGCATAAGTAAATACAATTATAACAGATAATCCCTAAATACAATAAATTGTCAGAAAGAAGGAAGACTTATATAATAAAATATGTTCAAGAAAGCACAAAAAAATCTTTCCTGCTTTATTATGTCAAAAATATAAACAATAAAAAATAGCTCCTAATTAATATCGCTGTGTCCGTAAGGACCTAAACTATAAAGTTTATCAGGTCTGACAATTTGGGGGGATCAGTCTCAAATGGCGGCAGACTCCTGGTTCCGACAGCAGTGGTAGTGGTACTGGGCGCCGGAGAGACAGCGTTCAGATGGTGCCAGTTTAAAGCAAAATGACTTTATTTCAGCTTGATTGCAACATAACAAAACAAAAAAAACCTAGGCCACGCATAGGCCCTAACTGACTTCTTGAGCCCTATCTGGCCTCTGGGGCACCGAGCAGCCTGACTAGTGCTCAGCTCAAGCAAACGTACCCTGTGGACCCCAGCCCTTCTGGGACAGACCGCCTCTCTCTGTCCTTGGCTGGACCCACAGTTCCTGCTCCATGCAGGTTTCTCCAGCCTTCTGGAGATACGCCCCCACCCAAAGGTGTGGCTGAGGGCCTTTTCAGGGTTGGCCTTGGGTCGCTCAACAGCGCCCTCTGGGTTCACATACTCACATACCCTCACCTCACTACCCATGGGGTGAGCTACAATGGGATGAGACATCCTATGTCGAAGTCCCTCTTCAACCATGTATGCCTGTCCAGTGTCTCTCCAGAAGTCCCAATCTGGCGGTCTTTTCTTCCAAATTCCGCTCCGTCGAGTTTTCCGTTTTCTCATCACTTTAACTGCTACGCCAAGATCCTGGCCATTCTGTGCAAAGGCAAGTTTTACTTCATCACCTTCACAATTCGCCATACAGGGGATCACATCATTTTCATCCCATTTCTCGCCATAGTCTTCAGCCATCCCATTGCATGACTTTGATCCCTTTAGTAAATAGCCGTAAGAATCTTCATCTTCACACAATAGCTCACGCTGAACTACATTTTCTGGTATGTCTTTAACAACTGCCACATCATATATTGGAATGGTTTCTGTATAATGCTTCCACACCTGTATGGCAGCAGGAGAACCACTTCCATACTCTAGTCTTTCCTCCTCTTTCTCATACGCATAACTTCCTGGAGGCATGTTGCGGTACTGTGATAGATTGCAAGAATTTTCGTGCCAACCCCTTTCTGACAGTACAGGAGCTGGTGATATAGTCATCTCAACATTATTTTCATTCCCTGTGCTAACACCGGAGGACTGGGATACCAAGTTTTCAACATCACAGTTTTTACTGTCAGTACCCAGATGCTTTTTGGTTACATGTTCTGGCTGCCTTGATGGCTCTGCTTTCTCTGCCTCTATGCTGGCAACTTTCTCCAATTCTTTTCTTTTAGATTCCACTTCGGTTTTTAACTGTTCTATCTGAAAAGTGTGTTCTTCCAACTTTATTTCTGATTCACGCTTCACTTGATCCATCTGAAACTCCAGCTGTTCCTTGATGCGTGCAATTTCCTCCTGCTTGTTCACTTGCACCTTTCGTTTAACAACAAGCATTTTTAGATCTACAATCTCAGCAGATAAATTAGACATTTTTTTCTCAAACTGAATCCTCATGTCTTCTATCTGGAGGTCCAATTCTCTCTTGGCCTTTTCCAGCTTGTCATAAGCATTAGCTTTGTTCTCATACAATATCTGCACAGATTCCAGGTTTTTCTAAACTTCATCCTTGGAGCTAACCAAATCCTCCATTTCAGTGCGCAGTTGCTTGTTGAACCTCTCTAACTCGGCCTTCAATTCAAGGGCCTCTTCTAGGGAGCGAGCCAAGGCAAGAGCTTTGGTCTCTTTTCCACGAGCCTCTGCTTCAGCACGGTCACGTTCTTCTGCATATCTAGCCGAAAGAGTCTTCTCTTCACCAAGCAGCTGATCAAACTTTTTCTGCTTCTTTTCCAAATTTGACACATTCTGACGTTGATGATCACGATCTACACCTATATCTTTTAGTTCTTGCTGAAGTCTAATTTTCGCCTTCTCAAGTTTGTCATAAGCAGCAGCCTTCTCTTTAAACCGTTGACTTGTAGCTTCTAGCTCCTTTTGCAACTTTTCCTTTAGTTCTTCAACAGAGTCCAAGGACCCAATACTATCCTCCATTTTTTTCTTCATATCAGTCGCCTGAGCCTGTAGTGTTGAAATCTGCTTTGTCAAATCTCTTTTTGCTATCTCCTCTTCCTTTAGTTGCTCAAGGAAACCATTTTTTTCATCTTCCATTTGTTTTAGTTTTGTACTAAGGTCAAGCTTCTGACGAGTTTCTTCTTGCAAAAGTTCCTGAGTGTCCTGAAGCTGAGATTCTAGTGTAGAAAAATCTTTGGAAAGTTTGATAAACTTGCTGTCTGCTTGAGAAAGAAGCCTTGTGACATTATTCAATTCCGCCTGCAGACCGTTTGCCTTGTCTAGCAGTTCTGCTTGAAACCTGTCCCCTTCTGTGACTTTTAGTTGCAGCACTTGAAGTTGAGTCTCTACTTTTTTGTGACTCTCCTGTAAGGCTTGCACTTTCTGAGCATGGACAGATGACATCTCCATCAATTCTTTGTCTTTATTTTCACAAGATCCTGACAGCGCCCTCTCCAGGCTACATATTCTGTCTTTGAGTTCCCTTTCTCTTTGTTCCAGAACTCCAGCTCTGCTCCGCCATTCGTTGACTTCACTATTTAGGCGAACCTGCTTTAGTTCATGCAAGTTTTGCTCTGACTGCAATGTCTGCACCACAGATTCTAAATCACTCTCTCGGTCAGAGACATGCTTCCTCAGCTCTGCAATTTCATTTTCTTTGTCAGTTAATGCAGCAGAAAGTTTTTCACACTTCCTGACTTGGTCATCCAAACATTCTGACTGACACTGCAAAAATTCACTTCTCTCACGTTTAGCAGTTTCAAGGTCATCTCTTAATTTTTCAATGACACTCTCTTTGGCAATGGAGTCTTGCACATGCTGCTCCTTTAAATCCTACAATTGCTTCTCAAGCACTTGTTTTTGCGCTACACTCTGTATGAATTCATTAGATAGAGCACATTTCATTTCAGCAAACTCCTTCTTAGTGACACAGTTCATTCCAGCCAAACCCAGTACCACATTTTCACAATGACTAGAATATGAACTCCTCATAGATTCAAGATCTTTCTTTAACTTCAGGTTCAACTTAAGGTTCTCTTTTTCTAATACCTCAAATTGCCGTTTCCAATCAGATATTTCATCCTCATCAATGAACCTGATGGTTTTATTCTCATCTTGAAGCTGCTGCACCATAATATTTTCATCTTTGGCGCTTTGATGCACTCCAGTATGAGACATACAGGGACATATTCATTCATAGAACAGAGGTGTTTTAGAAAAACTGAGTCAATCTCATGCAACCCATTATCTTTACTTGCACTCCACATGCTCTGTTCCGGGTTTTGTGTCTCTCTGCATTCAGACTGCTGCACTAATAAACCTGTGCATAACTTCTCTGCTTTTTTACAAGCTGAAATTCTCTTTTTCTTGCCCATGGTTTACTAACAAGATTACACAACATTCCCCAGCAACCTTGGGTTCAACCGGCAGCAACTTTTTGCTATCTTCTGCAGTCACATGTATTCAAACAGTTAACTCATGTGGCACTACAACAACCAGCATTTTCTTCTGTCTTCCACAGAAAACACAAAAATGGCACCATAGCCTTTCACATAGACTGTTTGCAATATCCAGCTTCTAAACACATTGCTTACTTTCTTGCCATCAGCAAACACTTTACAGACTTCTGTGCCACAGTATACACAAAGTCCATTCCCTGGATTCCTCTTCCAGAGTTTTACTTTCACCAGTTTTTGCACACAATTTGCTATGTTGTATATTCCACTCACCCCTTCCTGGGTTTCTCAGTTGAAATCGCCGATTTCTTCCAGCTGTAGGCCACAATGCACACTTCGCAGTACTGCAGTCACCAACCACTTGTCTTCCAGGACTTGCGTGGATCTCTTTATGCCCGAATCCGTAGCACCATATGTGACAATTTGGGGGATCAGTCTCAAATGGCGGCAGACTCCTGGTCCCGACAGCAGTGGTAGTGGTACTGGGCGCTGGAGAGACAGCGTTCAGACGGTGCCAATTTAAAGCAAAATGGCTTTATTTCAGCTTGAGTGCAACATAACAAAACAAAAAAAATCTAGGCCACGCATAGGCCCTAACTGATTTCTTGAGCCCTATCTGGCCTCTGGGGCACCGAGCAGCCTGACTAGTGCTCAGCTCAAGCAAATGTACCCTGTGGACCCCAGCACTTCTGGGACAGACCGCCTCTCTCTGTCCTTTGCTGGACCCACAGTTCCTGCTCCATGCAGGTTTCTCCAGCCTTCTGGAGATACGCCCCCACCCAAAGGTGTGGCTGAGGGCCTTTTCAGGGCTGGCCTTGGGTCGCTCAACAGCGCCCTCTGGGTTCACATACTCACACAGGTTATTTAATTTCAATGGTGAACTCTGTACATTAAGCAATTCATTCATAAAAGACAATGTCAGAATTGCTATTTTTGTAATCCTGCCTTCTAAAAGGAATAAAATGTTCTGAAAAAGCCGTATGTATTCCGAAATGGTGAAGCATGTCCCAAAATAAACAAACCCTGGCAGATGTCAGTCCATGGAAAAATAAAAATATTATGGGTGTTTTAATATGTTGACAGAAAAACTTTTTTTGTGCTAAAGTGTAAAAGATAAAGAAACTATAATAAAAAAAAAAATATGTTTTTGTTTTTCCCGCTGTCTAAAAAATAGAAAAAAGTTATCAAAATATGTACCACACAATGATGTCAATGAAGACTGCATTTAATCACACACACAAAAACAAAGTCCCTTAAATGGAAAAAAAAAATATTCTGAAAAACTATTTTTAAACAAAGTGTTAGTACTGTGCAAAAGTAGTTAAAAAAACAAAACATAAATTTAATTGGTTCGACTACAGAATAAAGTTCACATTATTTATAACGTATGGTGAATGAACAAAAAAAAACTTTCTCTAAAAAAAAAATAGATCTCAAGCAAAAAAAAAAAAATTATAGCTCTTGGAAAATGGTATCTTCAGCAAGTTCAGAAAAACAAAGATTTTTATGCATAAAGTGACAACAATACACACGTTTATCTTAAAAAAAAATGCTTACTATAGAATTATTTCAAAATAATTGCATTTTTTTTGTAGGTTGATCTAAATTATATTGGCTTGTTGAATGAATTTTGCCAGAGAAATAAAGGCATTCATTCTAGTTTTGTGGATGAGCGCAGAGGACTTCCTCATTTGCCAGAGTAAGTGACAAATATTATGTAGGAATATTGGATGACAGAATCTCCTGTGAAGAATTACCAAATTAAATGTTAACTGTTTAATTGAATAATATGGATGTGAATAGGTTATCCCTGCAGCTTGTTTTCTGGTGCACTTGATCACCCCCTTGTGTCTCTAAACAGGGCTGCCTCCAGTTTTGTGTGAGCCCTTAGGCAACACAGCCTTAGTGGGCTTCTTTGCAGCTCAACTCATGCAGCGGCAATGTTTTCCTCTAAATGTTGCCACAGCAAAAAGCACCTGAAATTGGGTGTTTTTTCCTGCAGCAGACCTCCTGGAATGGCTATAGGTTTCTTCCATAACTTTCAACCTTTACATTGTAAAGATGAAAACCACTGTGTGAGATCTACAGCTATAATTAACATGCCCTCACATGTATAATGCCACCATGCCCCTATATAATGTCCCCTTATGCCCTGAAACAGTTCAGTGCCCCCTTGTTCATGGACCCTGGTATGCTCAGTTATGCATGTCATTAACAATAATTAGGTTTTTCCACTATATATTTTACACTGGTTGAGTAAAATATTCTTGTATGTTGAACTACATTTGACTAAACTCATTCTTGTTTTGTAGATTTTTCTGCAGTGTAATGATTGGTCAAAGGAAATTGCCTGAAGCTATAGGAAAAAACAAGAAAGAAGCAAAGCAGAATGCTGCACATTTAGCACTAAAAGTGCTTAAGCAGGAATATCCTGGAGATCTTCAGGTAAACTGTTTTTAACAAACTCAAATCTAGTACAGGTTTGCCGAATGCCCAAAGTAAGTATGGTGGTTATTACTGGGCAGTAAGAAGCAGGCACACTGATCCCTAAGCAAATCGCCAAAATATACAGTACTTTGTATTTGTTGAGTGAGAAATTATATGTATATTCTGTGACATATCATGTCATGTCATATTTGTCAAATAAAAATGTTAAGCATTCCAAAACAAAGTCCATTTGCTAAAAATACATATATATATATATATATATATATATATATATATATATATGAAAAAATAATAAATAATACAAAGGATAAGCCATTCAAGCAATTTACTTATTTTTAGTGGTATATAACAAGATCTTGCAATTCAGTTCAATGGCTACTCAAGGTACTAAACATACAGCGGAAGATTTACTAATAGTGTCTAATATTATACAGTGCAAACTAGACTGCACATGGTCGTGTGTGTAGCCTTATTTGCTCCGACAAAACAGACCTGGACAAGCACCTCCTGGATCTGAGGATGAAATTTCTCAGATTGGGATACAAACCAAAAGTAACAGACAACCAATTAAACAAAGCAGCAGCCATTAACAGAGACAGTCTGCTCACATATAAAAAGACCCAGAAAGATGCCCGAGTGCCCCTAGTCGTCACCTACAACCCACAGCTGGAGATCCTACGAAGGATTGCCAAGGAGCTCCAACCAGTGCTACATAGGGACAACAGACTCAAGGACATATTTCCAGTCCCCCCTCTCCTTTCCTTTCGACAACCACCAAACCTGAGGCGTATTATCGTCCGGAGTGCCCTGAAGGCCCCAACTGAAAATGGCACCTCACCTTGCCTACGTAAAAGGTGCATGACCTGCAAGCACATCCACACCGCTGACAGTGTACCTATCCCACAGTCACAACAGGTGCACAGAATTAGGGGGGACATTTTCCTGCAGGTCTTCCAATGTGGTGTACCTCATAATGTGTGTGCAATGTCCCACCACAGGCCTCTATGTGGGGGAAACAGGGCAGAGACTTAGTCAACGAATGAACTCACATAGATCCAATATTAATAACAGCAGAACAGATCTCCCAGTGGCCGCACATTTCTCCGGAGAAAACCACTCTATTGAAGATTTGCGGGTTGTGGTTTTAATGGGACATTTTAAGACGCAGGAGCAAAGGAAAGAATCAGAATACAAGTTTATGCAAAAATTTCAAACTCTGCAATTTGGACTTAATATTCATGCCAGCTTCATATCACACTATGTATGACCTGTGAGGGTCACAAATCACCTCCTGATAGCAAACAGATAACAGATCCCTCTGTCACGCACCACAACTTTCCAGATTGTTTTTTGACCTGTTGTAAATAACTTCTCTACTTAGATTGCATTTTGTTTTGGTTTTTTTAAGGACTCTAAAATCCTTTGAAAACCATGTGTATAAAAATCTGTGACTTTTCAGTTCTTGTATCACACCATGTCTGATGAAGGGAGCTAGTACTCCTGAAAGCTTACTTATAAATATACTCAGCCTCTAAAAGGTATCGCCTGATTTCTTCACTCTTCCACTAGCCTTAGACAGGACATTCTTAAACTGCCCCATGTCAGGGAAAAAAAAAATCTTTCCCAACTCGAAATCAGTATAAAACCCTGGATCAACTTGTCTTTATCAAAAATATAAAACCCGTAACCTGGAATATTTTTCCATTCAGGCCCTTTTTTGAACTTGCACAATGAATCCACCATCACTACATCCTGTGGCAGTGAGTTCCATAACCTCACTGCTCTTACAGTAAAGAATCCCCGTCTATGTTGATGATGAAATGTTCTTTCCTCTAGGCATAGTGGTTGTAGCCTTATTACTGTCACTGGCTTAGGTGTAAAAAGATCATTAGAAATATCTTTATACTGTTCCATCATGTATATGTACATTGTGATTAGATCTCCCCATAGCTGTCATTTTTCTAAACTGAATAACCCCAAATTTGTTAATCTGTCATTGTATTGCACTCCACCTATTAGTCTGGTCACCCTTCTTTGCACTCTTTCTAGTTCAGTTATGTCCCTCTTGTATACTGGGGCCCAAAATTGTGCGCAATAGTCTATGTATGACCGTACCAGTGATTTGTATAGAGGCCTCTCTTGATGCATCCCATAATTTTATTTGCCTTGTCAGCAGCTGCCTAGCACTGGTCACTAAAGTTAAGCTTACTGTCTACCAAAATCATCACATCTTTTTTTAGTGACAGTGTTACCTGGAAATTTACTATCAAGTACATAATCATACATTTTATTTCTTGAACCAAAATGTATAACCTTACATTCGTGTACATTAATCTTCATTTGCCAAGTCTCTTCCCATGCTTCCAGCTTCCATAGATCCCTCTGTAATATTCTACTATCCTTCTCAGTTTTTATTACTTTTTAGAGTATAGTATCATGTGCAAATATGGAAACCCAGACTCAGAAATAGGTGCGTCATATTAATGAGTATAGGAAACGTTACAATACATCTGCTATTTTCACTATATGTAACAATAAGTGTAATGAGTATGAACATTGAAAAAGTAGCATTGGTAAGGGAACTTTCTAAACATTCAGGATCTGTGTATTCGGACACAAAATGGTACTACAAATGTGCATTTTGCTGCTGTATATAGAAATAAGCTAAATAAATTCTCAAGCTTAAAATGATCTGTTATCTTATCTTTTGATCATTCCAGCTACAACAGATCCCAGGACTAGATGATGTAGAAGAAATAGAAGAACCTAGTTCCAAGTCTGAAAGGTAATTCATTTTCCATTCCCTTACGTCCTACAGCAGCACAATATGGGGTATTCCTGCCCCTGTGTGCTGGTAGGACAGGCGGAACTTTTAATTAACATAAAATATGCATGACTACGCTACCCTATAAGAGGGCAAAGAGACCTCCCCCCTTGTGTTTTTTTCTGTCTTGTGTGGTGGGACAGGTGGAGGGAGGTCTCTTTGGCCTCCTATAGAGTTTGTTTCTTTCTCTTCATTACCTGAACAGACAGGGAGGCACCAGATCATTATCTCTCCTCAGAGAGACAGATCTGATTTTTACCTGGGCAGAAAAAAATCTTACCCACTTATCCGCAGTTCACATCAAAGGTTCCCTGAACATAGTAGCGGATCAGTTGAGTCGGGGTCTTGTTGTATCAAGAGAATGGTCTCTCAATCCAGATGTATTCCATCAGATTACCCTGAAGTGGGGTCTCCCGGAAGTAGACCTCATGGCGACCAGACTCAACGCCAAGGTAGAGACATTCTGCTCACTGTATCAGGAGGACTATCCCTTGGCAGTGGATGCCCTGTCCATCCCTTGGAGGTTCAGGCTGGCATACATCTTCCCTCCACTTTCCATGATACCAAAGGTATTGATGAAAGTCAGACAGGACCAAATCTCTGTGATAGCCATCATACCATTCTGGCCAAAAAGGACTTGGTTTGCCAAGCTCATGTATATGAGTCGAGGGACATATTGGAGGCTTCCCCCCACCCAGAACCTGGTTTCCCAAGGAACTCAGAAGTGCCAGAATCTGAGGAGATTCAACCTGACAGCCTGGAGGTTGACCAGTCCCTACGGAGATTTAGTGGACTGTCAGAAGCTGTCCTGAAGACTCTTTCCTGTGCCAGAGCAGAGTCTACCAAGAAAAGCTACCATAGGATAGGTAACATCTTCAAGCAGTGGTGCTCCAGAAGAGAAGCTGATAGTTCAGACCCTACTACGGCAGAAATTCTGGATTTTCTTCAAAGCAGCTTGGATACAGGCCTTTCTCCTGCTACACTGAGAGTACAGGTTTCAGCCTTATCCGCCTGTTTAGGTAGACGATTGTCCCAGGATTCCCTTATTGTTGGATTCCTTAAGAGCGCTACTAGACTTAGACCGGTGGTCTCAGCTCCGGTTCCCCAGTGGAATCTCTTGACTGTTCTTTCAGGTCTTTGTGGTCCTCCTTTTGAGCCTTTGGAGGATCTAGATCTTAAATTTCTTGCCTTTAAAACCACCTTTCTATTAGCCATCACTTCAGCCAAAAGGTTGAGTGAGCTCCAGGCTTTTTCTTCCAAGGAACCTTATATATCATTTTTTGCAGATAGGGTCCAACTTAGGTTCCTTCCTGGGTTTAATCCTAAGGTGCCTTCCTGCTCCAATATTAACCAATTAGTCTCTTTACCCATGTTTTTTCCAGCCCCTTCCTCTGAAGAGGAGAAAAAACTTCACACACTATATGTTGTGAGATGTCTCCAGATTTACCTCTTACGTATACGTTCCTTTAGGAGAGCCGAGAATCTCCTTGTCAACGTGTATGGTAGAGACAAAGGTCTCAGGGCTTCCAAGCCTACCTTGTCTAGGTGGATCAAGGAAGCAATCAAAGTCTCTTTTTTTGCTCAGGGGTTAGCTCCACCCGAATTTTGTACAGCCCATTCAACCAGGGCTGTATCAACCTCTTGGGCTGAGAACCGGGCCTTACCGCTGGATCAGATCTGTGCAGCTGCTTCTTGGTCGTCTCACCTAACCTTTGTAAAACATTATCGACTAGATGTTCAGAGTTCTGTGGTGACTGCCTTTGGTCAGTCAGTCCTAGGTGTTGTAGAGCAGGGAAACCCTCCCTAAGGAATTACTTGCTATATCCCCATATTGTGCTGCTGTAGGACATAAGGGTATCGTTGATTATGATGTTAATCTGCTTTCCCTTAGTCCTAACAGCAGCACAAGCTTCCCGCCCTAAACTTAGAAATTTTTACTTTATAACTTACACAAGAGGGGAGGTCTCTTTGCCCTATACTAGGGTAGCGTAGTCATGCATATTTTATGTTAATTAAAAGTTCCGCTTGTCCTACAAGCACACAGGGGCAGGAATACCCCATATTGTGCTGCTTTTAGGACTAAGGGAAAACAGATTAACACCATAATCAACGATTATAATGTGAATGTTTTAACTGTTTCACATAAACCTTTTCAGATATTTTTCGATTAGCCAGAGTAAAATGTAAATATTAACATATATTATTTCTGTGTATTATCATATAATATTGTTTTCAGTTCCACTCAACAGTATATACACCACATACAATGCCAAAGTCGCCTGCTCCTTATATTTGGGTGACTAAAACTTGCTAAACAACCACTAATGTCTTTACATCTCATTACTAAGGCTCGCTTGGGGGACATTATTTATCCAGCCCTTTCTCAGCAAACCATGTGGTGGTTGCACTATACAAGCAGAAATCTATCTATGTATGTCTATATATCTCTATACCTGCATTTATTATCTTGTAGCATTGAAGACAGTCCTTCTTCAAGCACACAAAGGACAGAAAATGAACCTTTACAGTCAGAAAGCAGTGATTCCCAGGTACTGTAGAATTTTCACTCCACACCAATGAAAAGTATTGTCAAAGACATAGTAACATAGTAGATGAGGTTGAATAAATGTTGATGAATGAATGAGGTTGAATGAATGAGTGTTGATCCAGAGGAGGCTGATGCCAATTGCCTCATGTCAGGGAAAAAAAAAATTGTTTCCCAACTCCAAATCCGGCAATCATTATAAAACCCTGGATTAACTTGTCTTTACCAAAAGTATAAAACCCGTAACCTGGAATATTTTTCCATTCAGGCCCTTTTTGAACTTGCACACTGAATTCACCATCATCACTTCCTGCTCTTACAGTAAAGAATCCCAGTCTATGTTGCTGGTGAAATGTTCTTTCATCTAGGTGTAGTGGTTGTAGTCTTATTACTGTCAGCGGCCTAGGTGTAAAAATATCATTAGAAAGCTCTTCATACTGTCCCATCATGTATTTGTACATTGTGATTAGATCTCCCCATAGCTGTCTTCTTTCTAAACTGAATAACCCCAAATTTGTTAATCTGTCATTGTATTCCAATCCACCTATTACTCTAATTGTCCTGGTCATCTTTCTCTGCAACTCCTCTCTAGTTCAGTTATGTCTCTCTTGTATACTGGGGCCCATAATTGTGCACAATAGTCTTATGTGTGGCTGCAGCGGTGATTTGTATAGAGGCTTCCTTTGATGCATCCCATAATTTTATTTGCCTTGGCAGCAGTTGCCTGACACTGGTCACTAAAGGTAAGCTTACCGTCCACCAAAATCCTCAAATCTTTTTTAGTGGCAGTCTTACCTGGATATTTAATATTAAAGGGTGTCTATCATTGCCACCAGCTACTTTAACCCGCTCCCATAGTGTTGTAGATGCTGTTAGCAGAATAAAAACCATACCTTTCTTATGTTTCAGAACCCCAGGGATGTGGAGAAAAAACTGTTTTATTCTTTATTTAAAAGAGGATCTTGGAGTACAGGGGGAGTTTTCTTCTATTGCTGAGCACTGCTGCATCATCACTAAACACGCCCATCCTGCATTCAGCTCGTCCCCCTGGGCAGTGTGAGGGTCAACTGACACTGGGAGGATCAAATCACACTGCCCAGGGGGACAAGCTGAATGCAGAATGGGCGTGTTTAGTGATGACGCAGCAGTGCTTAGTAATAGAAGAATGGGATGCTTTTTCTACGAATCCCTGGGGTAGAGATAGACTCCCTTTAAGTACATAATCATACATTTTATGTCTTCAACCAAAATGTATAACCTTACATTTGTGTACATTAATCTTCATTTGCCATGTTTCCGCCCATGCTTCCATAGATCCCCCTGTAATATTTTACTATTCTCCTCAGTTTTGATTACTTTATACTTTATAGAGTTTAGTATCATCTGCAAATATGGAAACCCTGGTCTGTAAACCTTCTAATAGATCATTAATAAAGATATTAAAAAAGAGAAGACCCAGTACTGCCCCTGTGGCATCCCACTGGTGACTGTGACCCAATCTGAGTATTTACCATTTACAAGCACCCTCTGTTTCCTATCAGTGAGTTATTTGTGGACCCAAACGCATATGTTTTGCCCCAGTCACAACATTCTCATTTTGTATACCAACCAGTATTGAAAGCCTTTGAAAAGTCCAGATATACCACGTCCACCGCATTACCCATGTCCAGTCTAGAACTGACCTTTTTATAGAAGATGATCAGATTAGGGTTTGAAAGATTCAAATATCACAGAAATAATAAGACGGTACAATCAGTGGTACAAAGTTGAAACACATATATAAATGAATAGAACATGCATTCAAAGCAACAATTGGTTGTTTAGAATGTGAGATGAGAATGTAGGATAACAACAGCGCAAGCACAGAAAAGGGAGCAAAATCAGACAAGGGAAAAGGAAAAAAAGGGGGAGTGAAAAGAAAAAAGTAGAGAAAAGAAGGAAGGCATGAGGGTGAGGGCGGCGGAGCCAGACAGACCCCCACTCCACCCACCTCCAACCAAAGAGATCCTTACAAAACTCATCAGCACTTGCACCTTGGTGTGGCGTCCTGACCCACGAGTCGAGAAAAGTCAGGAGTTTTCATGAACTCTCACCATGGTTGCCAGAGTTGCAGGTAGCGTTCAATACGGTCAGGCTTCTCTGCCAAAATCTCCTCCATCAGCATAATCTAAAGGAATTAAGCTAACCATGCTGACATGGGGGGAAGGGCATGCAGTTGACTTCCAGTAGCGAGGTAGTGGTGGAACAAGGATTTCTTGAGCTTAAAAATGGATTCCAATATCAGGGAAAAGAGCATGACCCGTGGGGTAAATGGAGGGTCCTCTTCAGAGAATGCCCAATACAGCCAAGCAACCTTCTCTCAAAACTCCAGTGTCACCAGACAAGTCCGAGAGTGTCATGGGGGAGTTCCCACTGTCAATTGTATAAAGAAATGTAGTTGTTTAAGCAGGTGACATTTAATGTAGAATTTACCTTATCTCTAGTCATGTCCCCAATTACTGCATTTTGCTTTGTAAAAACAGTAGAGAGGAAGGAATTTAATAGATTAGCCTTGCCCTCATCCTCCTGCACCATTACTTGCAGATTATTTTTGAGACGACCCACAGCCCCAGTTTTAATTTTTTTTGTTATTTATATAATTGAAGAATATTTTGGGGTTATTTTTACTTTCCTTGGCTATGAACCTTTCTCAATCTTTGCTGCCTTTTTTGGTTTTCACGCATCTTATTTTTCTCCTTATAATTATTTAAAGCTTCTTCACTTCCTTCCTGTTTTAATAATTTTAAATGCTTCCTTTTTATGATTTATTGCACCCCTCACTTATTTAGTTTAACCACTGTGGTTTCACTTTTGTTCCTGCCTCGTTTATTCCTATACGGTATATATCTTTCACAGGATGTATTTAAGATGCTTTTAAACATATCCCATTTAGCCTGTGTACTTTTGTTGTCAAAGACCCTGTAACAGTTTATGGCCCTAAGACCTTCCTGAAATTTAGTGTTTTTGTACCCCCTCTACTAAATGTGAACAAAATGTGACGAAAGGCAGGAAATGCTTGTGAAGAATGAAGAAACATAACTGAGTTCCTTTATGTGTGTTTGGCTTATTGTTACCACTCCTCATATTTTCAGGCTCATGCAGTACTTACTGGTTTGCACTTCCTGGTTGTGTGAGTGTTAGTGCTTTTCCAGGCAGTCTTTCCAAGCATCTGCCCACTGCACCTCCTAGCAGTTTTTCATTAATGCCGCGTACACCCTCTGATAATTATGCAATACTCACCTTTCTTGCTACTTGCTAAACTTGCTACTATATACAGCATATACCCAAATTTAAGTTATGTGTATATATTTTTTTTTACTTATTCATGTGTATATATTTATGTTTATATGTATATATCTATATACAGCATATACATATATATATATTTATATATATGTACAATGTGTGTATGTATCTATATTTATTTATATATATATATATATATATATATATATGTGCGTGTTTACCCGTATATGTATTTATGCGTGTGTATTTACCTACGTATATATATGTGTATGTATGTATGTGTGTATATATAGTATATAAGAATATGTTTTTGTGTATCTGTACATATATTGACTGAGAGTGTCTGTCTGTAAAGCTAAATCTGATCCCATGATACAACACTTCCCGGTACAGCTGTGTTCACACGGAATGTTTTTGCTCAAAAACAAAAAAAAATGTATGTGGTTTTGAAACCCGCACATGCGTTTTTAAAAACTACATGACTTGGTAAAAAATGCATACAGTTTTCCAATTTTTGGGCAAAATCTCACTGTGTGAACCCAGCCTAAGCAAGACTCTTCATGATACAGTGGCAGTGGAGAGAAACACATGTTGCTCTTCTTCTTCACTCTCCCTATGCATCTGTCATGCTGCCAGCCCATCATTGTCCTTGAAACCCTCCGATCACTCACAGAAGAATACCTATTCGATGGTGTCAAGGGAGAGGCTTGAACAGTTAAAAAAAAAAAAAAGTGTTTGTCTACCAGTCCTTACTGCTACTGCCTTTAATCACTGCTGTCATCATATAGATGTGTGAAGCAGGTGCCGGATTTCCAGGTGATCAGGAACAGCCCCAATCTCCTCCTGCCTGCTTTGGCGGTCAATAAAGTTTAGACAAATGCTGTTTTTATCAGTAATGACATCACGTTCATGATGGGTGTGGCTAACAGCTGAATCCATGTGCACAATGAACAGCACATGATCAGGGCCAGTAAGGAAGTGATTGTAAGAGAGACTGTGTTATACAATTCGCCAAAAGGGTAGGAAATTTTTATTTGGTCTCAATTTGAAAAATTCACTTCAGCACATTTGTCTATTTCTTAAAAAAAAATCTCGAAAGACCCCTTTAAATATTTACCTGAGGAAAACGTTTATTACATTAACTAAAGACAAGTGTAATGAACGCATAAATATTTATTCATGTGCAAATTAGGTGATATGTGTTTTTGGGGTATGTATTATGTTTTCCAGGCTTCACTCTGTGTTGTAGATAATAACCTCCCCCGACAATGCAGAGCAAATCCTGGCAAGAATAAAAAATGCCCCAAAAGCCCTTTTTACCTAATTTGCATATAAATAAAGCACTTTTGATAATGGAGCTGCAATGCTGTATAACAGAGGAATATTTGGAAAGTGTGTAAAGAGTTCTACAAGGTACTGGGATTACTTTGATTATGATTATCCTGGTGACAGACTCCCTCCAAATAATGCTCACCAGAAGCTGACTTTTCCTTTTCCCAGAGTTCTATAAATGATGACTTATGTTTATCTACTATTTTATTTAGATTACATTTCGCTCTTCAGCTGTTGGGACCCCATCATTACCAAGCAAACCACACAGGTGAGCTCATTTCATTGTTTTAAAACTTAAATACTAAACCAAATATTTCCACTCATTATCATCATATTTTTTTTTTTTTAGACGTATTGAGTTAGCAGCTAACTTCACAAAGGTTGAGCCAGTGCAAGGTGTGACCACGGAAGACAAAAAGTAAGTTACATCATTACCTTAGGTGCTCTGAACAAAAGTTTTGAGACCTGTATTTAAAAACTCTTAATGCTGTATTTGTGGCTAATTGTACTATTTCTCTTTCATGGACAACCACTGCTTACTGTATTTCTTTAAATCATATACTGCTTACCTGTCATTTTGGTATTAAAGGGAGTCTATCAGGCCCTGTATGCCTCCCAGACCAAATATCGCACTGTGTAAGGGCCTTTAATTGGAGCAGAAACATACCTGTTTGGCCACAAGCAAATGAAACAATGCAGGCATATTCATCTTCTTATGTATATGCAAATCAGTCTGGAGGTGCACATGGAGCAGGACCCAAGCTTCCAGATTTGCGTTTCCGCAGGTATATAATTGACATGCTGTGATTTCCAAATCTGCGACGGTTTTGGAAATCATAGCGTATTTTTCCGCAATGTGTGAATGGGAGCGGATTGAGCAGAATAGAGAAGTATAAGTGGTTCCCAGATATTTCCCATTCCTTCTGTAGCAACTACTAGGTTTAGTTAATAAAAATGCAACAAAATCTGAAACAAAAAAAGGAGTGTTTCCGCAATGGGAAAGTAAGCATTTTAATACTAAAGGGCTTAGTGTTTAAAAAAAGAGACAAAATAAAAATTGCATACAACAAGCAAACAGTTACAAAGTAAAAAGGAGAAAAAACAGAAAAATCGAAATTACAAGCTACAGTCCATCTGGTTCCCTGGGGTTGGGAGAAAACAAGATTGCCACAATCAGATTTGACATTTGTGACAATGTTCCTCTAATCCCATTCCCAAGTTTTATAATGTTAAGTCTTGGCTCGGGTTTCAAAGCCACGCTTTTGGTTTATTATTCTAATCCTTAGTTGGTCATTGGACAGTAGATCAATAAATGTGAAAGTCCCATGAAAATGAATTTGTACTTGTTTTTTAATTCATCCCCTGTAATCGATGGGGGTTGTTCTACTCTGGGGATGTTTATTTGTCCATCTTGTCATGTCTTGAAAGTTGTTAAGTCAGACACAGGTGACTCAACGGGGATCTGGTTTATTCTGTGATTAAGGATTTTCACAAACTTCAGTTAATACATACACACCAAGAAAAGAAAACAATAAAACGTCCCTGAAATCCTAAAACTTTTAGGATTTCATTACATCAACTCCTCCTCAGTGGGAATGGAAAAAATGCAGATGTGCCATTGTTTTTGCATTATAAATGTATGTATGATTGTTGCAATAATTATATGTAGAATGCTTTGTTTTTCTACTTCTGCACAAAAAAAACACAAAAGATCTTTTTTGGGTCACCATATATTGAGAGCTATAACTTTGTTTTTATTTTTCTATTGTTTTTTGATGGTTTGTTTCTTTGTGGTATGAGTTGAAGTTGATACCATTTTGGGATTCATACAACTTCTTGATTACTTTCTATTCAGTGTTTGTGTGACGGGATGTATAAAAACAGCAATTTGGGATTTTTTTTTTACAGTATTCACCATGTTGGTTAAATAATATGACAATTTAGTAGTTTGGGTCATTATGAATGCAGCAATACCATTTATGTATACTTACAGGATTGTGATTTTTACCAGATATTTGAAAGGATAAAATGTTTAAGAGTCTAAAAATGTTTAGTTATGTATCGATACAGGTGCATCTCAATAAATTAGAATATTTTTGAAATGTTCATTCATTTCAGTAATTCAATTCATAATCAGCAGTTTTCCATGATTGTGTGTCCTACTGAACCAGACTGAGAGACCATTTAAAGGCTTAGGAAACCTGACACACTGAATTTACAATACTGAACTTTTTTACAATATTCTAATTTTCTTAGATTTTGGTTTTCATTACCAGTAATCCATAATCAACATTTACAGAAACAAAACACTTGAAATAGAACACTCTGTGTATAAAGACTTTTTTAATTTAATTACTGAAAGAAGTAAACGTTTCAAAGATATTCTAATCTATTGAGATGCACCTGTATATCACCAAGCATTCTCATCAACATATTACTAATGGCACAATAGATCTTAAGGATATAACCCCATGTTGTGGAAAAACTGCTTTTTTGTTGAAGATTTTTCTGCATTTTTTGAGACAAACCCAGGAATGGCTACAAAATTAATGGAAAATATAAAGGCATCAATTATACTCTCCCTTCTGCTCAATCTACTCTTGGCTTTGGCTCAAAAAACACAGCAAAATCTGCAACATGGATTTAAATGGGGTTTTCCCATCTCCCTCCCTCATCAGCTTTGCCTGCTGTGTCTTCTTCTCACTTCCTGTATTCTTCCACAAGCTGGGCGTAGGCTTTGACTGTTTCATGGACAGGACACTATGAAATAGCTCAGTAAAAATAAACTTTGTCTTTACCATAAGAGAATATTTATTATCATTACTAGAAATGTGATATGAATGCAGATCAAATAAAATGCACAGTAAATGTATATTACATTACACAGGTTTGGAAAGAAAAAACCTTACAGGCTGCAGAGAGAACAGACTTGCTGTAAGCTCAGTGTTATCTTTGTGTTTACATAGAGAGATAATTTACACTGTCCGATCCTTTATCAACAAACTGCAATTAGCTGAATTGATTGTCCCCTTGTGCCCCTTTAAGGTTAAAGCCCCAAATTGCAGAAAATCTGCTTTTTTTATTGCAGATTTTGCATCAGTTTTGCATCAGAGAGAAGTTGAAATGTCACCTTTTTATTTTCCATTCCTTTCCAAGCCATTCTTGGAGGGAAAAAAATCAGCTTTTCTCAGCCTAAGGGGGTTTTCTGGGACTTAACTATTCATGTCCTCCTTAGGAAAGGTCAACAGTACCATTTTGACTCCCAGCCCCCACACTATCAGCTGATGGAAGAGGCTGTGACACTTTGTAAAAAGCATCAGAACAGGCATAATTCTGTACATTGTGCAGTGACTTTGAATTGTACTGTATCCTATTAACAGCCAGTTTGGAGCTGCGCCTGTACCAGAATGCTTCAATCACCTTATCAGTGGTGGTGTCAGAAGTTGTACCTGACCGAACTAATCTTGATGATCATTAGGTCATCATTGTTAAAGTCCTGAAAAGCTGTGTCTTACATTCCCGACTCAGGACTAACAGCAAACAAACATTGACTTTCACTCTGGTGAACTAGAGCCATCTATGTATTTACATGGTCCACCATTCATTTGAATGGATGCATTTCTCAAGGCAGCCTTAACAGGGTGTAAGCGGCCAGGCTCTGCTGACTAGCGGGATTCTTCAGTCTGTGGCTTCAGTCTCTAAAATTAAAGGTCAGTGGGCACCATATTAAAAAGATTAAACATTTAGTTTACCAGTTCTGCCATTGTCCACCATAGTCAAGTGATATATTGACTGTGCCATTCATCCAGGAAGGAGAAGGAATTACTGTGATATAAAGTTAATCCTATTTGGATTTGGTGCCAGTAGAACATTATTTATAGAGGCCAGAAAACCTCATGATCGTTTGTATTGAATAGGAAGAGCATTGTATTCTGTATGCTGTGCAATACTTCATTGTCAATTGCTGATTTGCAATATGTAAAGTTAAATATCCAATAATTTTGTATAGGATCTTGTGAGACTCTGCAATTTTATTCCTCAGTTATATCCTTGTTACACCATTAGGCAGTTTATAAATACTTTTTTTTTCACAGCTTTCTAAAGGAATTTGATGATATTACAAGGCTTGATTCTGGTGGATATGGGACAGTATACAAAGCGAGAAAAAAAGATTGAAAAAAAATACTATGTTGTTAAAAAAGTAAAGAGGCGCTCAGAGTAAGTATTTTGTATGGAATAAATATTACACTATTAAGTTAAAAAACGATGGAGGGAATTTATTGAGACTGGAGTGAGAAGCGCCTGAATTATTAAAAGGGGTTGTCCAGGCAAAACAATTATTTTTTTTTAATAGGCACGGGGGGGGGTGAAAAAAATAAAATAAAATCATACTCTCCTTTTCCCGGATCTCCCAGCGTGGTCCGGTTCTGCCGGTCCGTTGTTGTCTTCCGTTGGAGGTGAATCAGCGGCTTCAGGGAAGGACACGTGATGTCACTACTAGACATGAGCGAATCAAAGCTGCAGAAGTGGAACTTGATCCAAATTTCAGGAAATCTTCAATTCACATGGAATCCGGATTTCCTGATGCTTTGCGGTAACGAATATTTAGTAAGTACCCTTGTGACATCATACAGTCACAAGATATTCTCTGGTGATGTGATTGGGTAGACGTGTCTTTGCTTGTTAGCAGATCCTTCCACATGAATAAAAGTTGGAGAGAGAGAGAGACATGACCGCAGCATCCAAGGGCTTCCGCCATTTTGCCACCCACCCGCCCACCCCGGCTCTCTGTAGCCCGGAAATAGCTGTTTATTCGCCACAAATTAATTTGGATCAAAGAGAATCGTATCAGAAAATTCGGCGAAGTTGCCGAATCAAATTTTTTAAAACTTCACTCATCTCTAGTCACTACCTGTGACGTCCCAGATCCCTTCCGCTGATTGACCTCAGTTTTGACTGCTGGACCACGCTGGGAGGACACCGGAGCATCGGGGATAGGCCTTTTAGTTATTTCCTTTATAATAATTAGATTTACTGTACTTGAATATTTTCTGAGTGCTTTTGTTATGTTTGAATAGAAAAGATGAGAATGAGATCCAGACGTTGGCGCGGTTACAACATAACAACATTGTTCGGTACTACCATTCATGGGCTGGAGAAGATATCTTTACAGATCATAGCAGCAGTGGCAGGTAATATCTTCTTGCTCCATGTTCAGGCTGTGTTTAAATATGCCCATTACATGTCCTGTCATTTCTAAATTACAGTCATATATGTATACCTGTTAAGTTATACAATAGTCCACCATAGGCTAATATGTGTTTTAATTTTCAATACCATAGGAAAATATGCAGTTGTTCAGTTTTCCCATATGCTATATATACAGGTTGCCTTATACCTCTATTTGTTATGACCAGCTGTCATACATCCTAAGTATTTTTGTACTGTGCTTTACATGTGATGATTTTGACAGTGTGTTGCACCCCTTATCTCCACCAAAAACCTTGACTGCACGTGTGAGTGGTGTAATTTTAAGCTGGTTTCACGTAAGGATTTTATTATTGCATTTTAGGGCCGTTTTTGTGACGCTTTTTTGGCAAAATACACAGTGACCAAATGTTAATTTGTAATCAAATGTAAAAATCTCTACATGCATTGGTCCAGATTTACTAATGATCAGACAATACAAACTTAGACAGTTAGGCTGAATATATGCCAGATTTTTCACAGTGGCTGATGTTGGATGATAAATCTGGCATATTTTTAGGCTATATACTAATTTAACTAATTGTGTATATTGAAGTCTGTGCATGCAACATGTCCATAGTTTCTTCAGAACAGATGTAAACAAATACCATGTTTTTTTCAAGAGGACTTGTCAGTTCTCCTGATGTCTATTTTAGTAAATACTTGTATTCCCAATAAAATGACAATTTTGGATGAGCTTTTCCTAGAACTCTTTGTTGTGTCATTCCTGTCTGATTTCTGCTGGAATATTCCTTATTAAGGCTAAGGTCCCATGTAGCGGGCCACAGCCAAAAAGAGATGCGGGAAAAACTGTGGTGGAAACGCATTGCTGTATTTCCAGCAGCGCTTTTCGCAGAAAGTCCACAGAGTTTCCTCTGCAAACTTTCTGCTTCAATTATACCTATACAGAAAACGCCAGCGTTTCTGTAGGTATAATTGACATGCTGGAAATCGCAGCATTTCCATTACGGATATTTTTCTGCAGTGTGTGGATGGGATTAGCCAGAATTCCATCCACTTTGCAGGTACTGTAAAATGCCGCAGTTTTTGCTGTGGCGTTTACGCTACGTGGGGCCCCAGCCAAAAGAAGTGTGTCCCTGCATACTCTGGCACTGCCAGTACTGATTGGACAGAGTATGGACACACCCTTAACTGGTAACACCAACTTGTCAATTTATTCATAACTTTCTAGGAGGAGGAAGTACATAGTGCAGAATTCTGAGTAAAGATGCTTCAGAATTGTTATATTATACGGACATGCAAGCATATACTAAAACAGACATGTCAGTAGAGTTGACAAGTCCTTTAAAAAAAACAAAACAAGTCACATATATCCAGTACGTGTATTTTTTGGTATATTTATAAAATTAAATATTAATTTAATTTTAACCAATAGACATAAAGTCGAGAGCCTGTTTATTCAAATGGAATATTGCGCAAATGGAACGTTGGAAAACTGGATCAAAAACATGAAAACAGTTGATAAGTGCAAGAGTCTGAACATTTTCAGGCAAATTGTGGATGGCGTGGAATACATTCACAGTCAAAATCTAATCCACAGAGACTTGAAAGTAAGTTATTATTCACAACTTTTGTTTGGCAGTCTTGATCTTAAAGCTCAATCTGCGTTATAGACATTATAGACTCATACACTGGTGACTGGCTCATACTAACTTATTATATAAAAGATTATTGTAAAGAAAACAAGCATTTTTTACTTTTTCTATCACTCATAGGTTGTTTGACTTAAGGATGAATGTATTACTCTGCATGTTCTGATTTTTGTTTCTGCCTGTACCTTTGAGATTTGTAAGGTGCTGCGTAATATATTGGTGCTATGTAGAAAAAGATCACCGGACACAGGATAAGCCATAAATATCTAATAGACGGTAGATACCCTCTTTTGTCAGTGGAACTGCTGGTATTTTTATGAAAGTATTATGGCTGTAAAATGCCTTGCTTTTCTGTAAAAGATTATAATTTTATATGGCATTTTTTGTAGCACATTTGTATTTTAGATGGAAAATAGGGAAAAGTATAAGATTCCAGTCTTGGGATTCTCCTCCCAGAGGTTGACCCTCCCAAAGTGATCTTTAGCTTCAGAATGGTCTCAAAACCTACCTGAAGCAATAAGCTAAGGTTCCCATGTTGAAGAAGCCCTCCAGAATTTTTTTTTCCTAAATAGTGTATTATAGGCTGTTATTTAAGAATGAAGTAAAGGTTCTTGTGTATACCTGTTCTACCTTGACTAATGTGCCATTTGTAGGTGGTGTACCATCTTGGCTCCTCTGGCTTTATGGGGCAGAGTCTCATCGCACCACACTTGCTCTGCACATAATCCTATTTAAGTGCAGCAAATAATGGATTAATGACCTAGAATGACTCTTCTGTAACCCAGACTGCAGAGTCTCAATGTTTGTGATTGTGATACACGTCTCCCTTTCAGCTCAGTCATGCAGGAGGCAGGAAGGAGCAATGCATGAATCACTGGAGATTCTGCGCACAGCACACACAGTTAACTAATACAGGCAGTATGAATAGAGGAGAATAATTCTAGATGTAATTGTTGTACGGACTTCCCTGCTATGCAATTCCCCTCCTGCTCCCTTAGACAGGGCCAAAATCATATCTTCAGCATCACTGGAGGGATATACAGAGGAACAATAAGTATAGAGCTTGGTAGGTAAGTGATGTCTCTGAGAGCTATCAGTAAAACATTGATATGTAATGATTTAGTTCTGTAGTTCACAGGAAGTGATCCACATAGGGCAGACTGACACAGGAGAGCAAGATCTGGACTGGTAGTCGCATGACACATCCGTGTGTAATGAAAGAACTTAAACTTTATGAATGCAACCACGGCTATGGAGTCGGTAGGCCAGAATTACTCCGACTCCATTTTTCCACAGCCTGACTGTGACTACTTCTCTAACTCCAGCTCCTTCATAAATGGCTGACAGCCAAGGTCATTCAGAAGCAGTAAAGATCCTCTAATACATTTAAAAGATAGTGAATAAATTCCCATGAAATTAAATGTGCAATAAACTATGTAGCTAATTCATTATACAATATTAATAATTGTATAATATAATTAAAAATAATTAAACATTTTATTTTCATTCTGGCGTCTGTAACTTTAATTCCATCGAAAATTGGTCCCGACTCCCAATCCACAGCCCTGAATGCCATTGAACTGGGATGAAACAGTTTACACAGCTATAATATTGCTGGCAACTTAGCATATGTGTAAAAAAAATTTCCTGCAGTGCTGATTTATCTGTATCGAGTTACCTGAAAGCGAAGTAGTATACATTGTCATGTTTTCTGCCTTCTAGCATTTCATATTTTACAAATAGTTGTTTATCCTTGTTTCTTACAGCCAGCAAATATATTGTTTGCAGATGATATGATTGTAAAAATAGCAGATTTTGGACTGGTGACACCTATAAGTGCAAAAGACACAAAAGAGCCCCTTTTGCGAACTGCTGGACAAGGAACTGATAATTACATGGCACCAGAACAGGTGACTCTCAAGGAATAGCTCTTATACTGACAACAACATGATTTACTTATATCCCTAGTTATGCTGGCGTCTTCCTTGCAGAAATACTTTAATGGGACAAGTTTTTAAGATTGGCATGTACAGATAGTACACCAATCTTAATAACCTACATAAAATGCCCCAAAATTAACAGGAGGAGCAGGTTATTTTATATCATGTAATTTCTGGTAGTCCATATGCCAGAAACTGAAATTTATGCCTGTTTTCTGATGGAAGACACATGAATCTTGTGGAATGAATGTAGGAATTGTTGTGAAAAGGTGCTATTTTTGGTGCAAAACCATGGTGCTCCAAAAATTGCGCCTTTTTACACCAGAAAACTGTTGTAAGACCAATTATAACTCCCCCATTTCTTCCCAGAGAAGAGAATTTGAGATCCTGTCTCTTGTGTGGATATGTACAATATAAATTACTAAAGGGAATTGGCAAAAGGTTGGAGTCTGAGCAAGAAGCCACAATTATATGGCATCATCTAAGCCATTTTATTCTTGGAGGAATTGTCATTATATTATGAAATGGCATAATTTGTAATTCCCTCAGATAATGTTAATATTTGCATTGCTCTGCTTAGCCACATAGATATCAAATAATAAGCTGCAAAGAATTTGAGTCTTAAGGCTGGGGCCCCACGGTGCGTAAATGCCACAGCAAAAAACGCAGCATTTTACAGTCCCTGCAAAGTGGATGGAAAGTTTTGGAAATCGCAGCATGTCAATTATACCTACAGAAATTCCGGCGGTTTCCCTATAGGTGTAATAGAAGCAGAAAGTCCGCAGAGGAAAACTAATTGAAGCAGAAAGTCCGCAGAGGTAGCCTCTACTGACGTTCTGTGAAAAGCTCTGTGGCCCACTACATGGGGCCTTAGCTTAATGGCAGGTTGTTGTCTGACAATGAACTATAGGCTATGTGTGATATTGGGCCTTCAGTTTTAAAATGCCTGTAGCCTTCCAAGTTGTAATGCCCCTACTGCTAGAGAAAGAGTGTCAGACAAGTCTCTAATGGGGAAATACTATTCATTCTATTCATTCGAAAACATTCAGAAGTAAAAATATCCCCAGTTCCCTCCCACCCACTTCCCCCAAGTCTGTGTGCCAATTTTCATTACAGTACAGTGAATCAGTATGTAGCTAGTGGAAAATGCATGTTCACACTATCTGACAGTGTCCACATTTCAATGTCTATACAAAGAGGTGACATCACGACCATCACAGCAATATCATATTCACACCGTATATTGGTATAGTGCAGTGGGTGAGCCATGTGGTGACCATCTGTCCTTTGTTTAAGTTACACTATCAATAACCTATTATGGAGTGGAGCAATCCCCAGGATTTCCAGCCATAGGGTTCAAATAACATGTTGTAGGTGCCTCTCTTTTGATATACATATTTATCTAGTTTAAGGAACAGATTGACTTTCAATATATTCCACTAGTGCAAAAGATTTTTCATTCTCACAGTGGTATGTGGGTGGGCCTGGTACAGTAAGTGGAGGATAGCCAATTTATCACTCTCCATACAGGGAGTTCATGGAAATAACCAAGAATAAAATCTGTGGCATTTGGTCCATTTTAATCTCAAAAATGTATGAATCCCTTACTTGGGGTTTGGCATCTAAGGCCGGGGCCCCACTTTGCATACACGCACGCAGCGTTTTGGCCGCAGCAGAATGGCTAGTTTACATTTTCCCTCCAGCACATGGCCCGATGTAGGGTACATGTAATTTATGGCACACCCTCCGCTGACTCCGGGGGTATGAAGACTGGCGTTAATAACACCATTCTTCATAAATCTGCCCCATTGTACTCATATATCATGTAAATAGACGCAACTGGGTAAGATATGTAAAATAAACTATTTGGATAAGGTGTGTGCCTCACCTACATCTGATTCCCATTTTGGAAGTACATGAAGAGGGATTTTTTTTTTTATGCAGGGGTCCAACGAGCCCTAGTAATGTAAGGAGTTTAGTTTTAGTTTTTTCCTTTAGTTTCCCACTAAAGAAAGAGATGATTTGCTTGCCCATAATGTCTCAGAAATGTGTAGAAAATGTGCATTTACTGATTCTCACACAATCTTGTCTAAATCCTACAGAGAATACAGATTTTAATCTTCTTTTGGTCATTGATAGGTGGTGGGGAGTAGTACTCATTGCTTACCGTTTCAGACAGATCATTCTGCAGCCATTTTTATTACCATCAGTTACAGGATTCTGAAGAGGAGGCAAATGGCAGATTTCCTGGGTAACATATTGAAAAAGGTTTTTTAGTTTTTATGGTAGTATGAGACCAAATTGAATAAAAGGAAAAGAGGCTATTATGGGATGAAATGCTGCAAATTATTTTAATCTTTTGAGTATATTTCATTTTCAGTGTTCCTTGAATATAACTGTTTAGTTCCCAAAACAAAATACTGCCATATCCTGTATTGTTGTACTTACCTACACAATATGCACATATACACAGCACATACTGTATGGTGAAATTCCAGACACTGAACAGGATATGATATTGTAAAGCACATAAGACATTATTAATATGTGTCACTACATTCTACCTATTTGATATGTATTGAAAACTACAAAAATGCAGTTTTTGTTTTGCAGGAGAATGCATTCTATGAAAATGAAGTTGATATCTTCCCACTAGGACTGATATTGATCGAACTCTTCTGGAAGTTTGACAATAAGCACAAATATATAGTAAGTTATGAATATACATGTAAATTAGTTATGTATTTTTTGTCCCTATTGTTTTTAGTGCAAAGGAAAGTATGAGGGTTCATAGTCAATTACTATAGAAACTAGGATAAACATGTAAGATAACAATGGTGGTATGGGCATGCTGTAGAAATCTACAAATTACAATTGGAGAATTACATGGGGCAAATTAAAGACAAAGGCTAACCATGAACCATGGTTTCCTCCCATTGTCCTTTTGACCTTAGTGTGTATGAGCGAATTTCTGATACAAAAATTAGATTGTAAGGCCTTATTGGATACAGGTAATGAAATTAATGATGTAAGTGTATTTATAGGGTCACAAAATATGGAAAAATATGTTGGCACTCCAAACAATGGGAAATTGCAATATAAAAAATAGATGGGGATGCACAGATGATCTCTCCTGTGAGGATCTAGAAACATTAATTTTCATGAATTGAAGATTGGTGGTTTCCTGTGTTTAAAATAAATTGTGAAGTTTGATATTAATTAAAACAATTTTTGTGTTTTAGGAATGGGAGAAATTGAGAAATGCTGAATTACCACCAAAATTTGTGCAACAGTTTCCTTCTGAGGTAAAGTAACAACATTGTGATAATTTGTAATGTACTCTACGTTTTTTCCAACTGACTTCTGGTCTGTGTGTATAAAAAAAAACAAAAACAAACAAAAAAAATCTTATGGATATACATTTCTCTGTTTTTTCAATTTATTTTTCAATATAAGGAATCAATAATCAAGAAAATGTTGTCAAAGGAACCAAAGAGAAGACCAAAAGCATCTTACCTCAAGGAGTATTTTGGAGAAAAGATTATTCATAATTCTAAAACTCGATGATGGGTCTTCTTCAGTGCCACATGATTCAGTAGGACAACGTGAAATATTCATCTGCACTGGGGGAGGGGGGCAAATATCCACACTCTTCATCACAATAATGTGCAGCATGTCTTTACTGAAGTCTCAGATGGGTCATTTCTACATTTAGCATATTATAACTCCACACCTGTATAAATTCTTCATATTCACTTAGAGTTAAAGGGTCATTCCCATCTCAACAAATTTCTCCTGAGATGGGATTAATGGGCCACAAGTGCCAACCCACCTGGGCAACTGGGTTGCTCTACACTGTTTCTGTTACTCCCACAGAGGTGAAAAATAGCTATGGAAACAGTGTAGTACAGATAAACTTCAATGATTCTGTGACTCCACAGTTACAGAAACAATGTAGGTGTGGGAGTTACGGAAACAGTATAGAACAGCATTGCTGACCTGTTTCCCTAAGTCCCGTCCAAGTGGTGGGGGCTTGCTTGTAGTTATTCCCGTAACAGCATGGATTGACTGAAATTGGAATAATCCTTTTAAAGGGGTTTTCCTGGTTTAGGATATTAATGACCTATCCTGGGTCGTGAGGGTCATACTCTCTGCAAACCTTTGATCAACTGTTTGAAGGGGCTTGTGTGAGCTCTGTGTCCTCTTCATTATTTACATCTGCATAGTAGCTGAAGTGAAGGGAATAAAATTGTAATCCCCTGAACTTCCACATGTATGTAAACAAGGACAGGATGCGGCGCTCACACAAGCGTCTACCTCTGCAGAGTTGATCAGCGGTGGTGCTGACTATTGACCCTCCCAATCTGATA
This sequence comes from Leptodactylus fallax, assembly GCA_947044405.1. NCBI lineage: Eukaryota > Metazoa > Chordata > Amphibia > Anura > Leptodactylidae > Leptodactylus > Leptodactylus fallax. The sequence goes on from CAMRHE010000123.1 coordinate 3,021,372, forward strand.
ATATTATTGACCTATCCTACAGAATCGTTTTTTCTATAATGGGACTCGTGGCCACTGTCATTCAACTGCATTCTAAAGAGTTTACTAGAAATTGAAACTAATGGCCTATCCTTAGGGTAGGACATCAAAATATGATCTATATTGGTTTGCTCTCCAGGAGCACCTCAAGAATAGCAGCTGCAGCTCATCCACAGTCTCAAGGCTGTGTTCACTTCATGTTTGAGCCCTATGGCGGTTCCATTTATCCACAGTACGTCAGAAGAGGTTCTTTTGAGCTGGTATACAATTTATTTTTTCTTTTTGCTGTATAGAGTAGTAGACTACAATATTCTATCCAGGACCATCTAGTAAAACAGCAATACAATACCAGTACTCTAAATGTACATCTGACTGAAGGTTCAAGTGTGATGTGAACAGAACCAAAACTATTTAAAGGGGTTATCCAACTTCCAAAAATTACCTGTTAATACATCCACAGCAGTAAATACTCACTGCACCTTTTGCTTGGCTTTAATTTCCTTGCTGCTTCTTGTATCACTGTTATTTACATGCAGTGAATCTGTGGACAAACTACATTTCCCATGATTCACAATTTCCCATGATCTGCCCGCCCTTACGCTCTGTGTACCCCACCCTACAATGAAATCACTGGTAATAAATCACTCCCACATCCAAGAGGTCACATGCTGTTGTGATGTTTCGTTTGCTGTCTGAACTACTCACGGGAAGGGGGGGTAGTGAGCTTGAAAACTAAACGTCACTCTGACATCAATGACCTGAAAATAAATTAGATAAATAGTGCTGAAGTTAAACAGGATATATATTAGGAAGTGTTTTGTATTGATTCATCCTCTTTTTTGGCCTATATTTTATAAAAACTGGATAACCCCTTTAAGTATTTCATGCGTGAAGAAAAATTGGGGCACATTTATTGAACGGTCTACAAGAAGAACTGTCTTTGTTTCCCGTAGCAACCTTTCACAGCACAGCTTTCATTTTGTATTCTGCATTTAAAACATGAAAGCTGTGCTGTGATTGGTTGCTATGGGCAACTAAGATTTTTATTTTAGACAGTTTTGTATACAGATGTAGTAGAGTTAACCCCAACTTCTGCAACTGGTTAAACTATTGTGGCATGATATCTTATCATAGGAGAACACAAAAACCAATGAAAAATGTTTTTCCAATGACTCTTGAGTGGTTTTTGTTGTCTTCCCTGATAAGGTAACACACTGCAGAAGTTTGGGTTAACTCTGTATCTCTCTACTTTGTATCTTTCCCAATATTTATGTTGTTTTTGACATATATACTTTGAGAGATTACAGAGTTCTTTATTCGGATGTCATATTTGCAATGCTTTGTATGTGTTGTCCATATCATGTGTCTATGAATTTGACATTTTAGCCTTTAGTATGGAATTATAGGATTTTGTACAGAATTTTCTGTTTCAATATAACAAAAAAAATAAAATAAACGTCACAATTTATTTACTTTTAGAATTACATCCCCTGCTACTGTCTGTCTCCTGTATGACTCCCTTTTGCTATTGCTGGCATTCACTGTTTTTTAGAAATGGCATTCTGTGTGATACAGACTTGTAAAAAAACATCCATGTCATATAGGTGGTTCAAAGGGGCATTTTTTAGAATACCCCATCACTTTATGATGGTAGTATCTCACATCCAGGACCCCCTTAAATCCGGAAAATGATGCTCAGTGTGCCAGTGACGTTTGTTCTAATGGTTACTGTCCATTAAATCACCATTACCAACAAGTGTATACAGGAAATGCTTGGAAGACCTGGCTGTGGCATTTTTAATATAACTTCATAAATACTTTACTTACGGTATCATGTACTTTTTTTGTATTTTTATTCCTTAACTCTTTCTTCACTATTTTCATAAATTAACATTTTCTATTCTGCTGTTTTCTCTTGTATTGAGTTTACCTGCAGTGCCCAGACATTCATGTTAGCAGCTTTGCCTTAATGGGGTATTTTTATGGCTATACCCAAGGGATATTCTATCTTGAGAATGGGGCCAGTTTATGGCCACATGCATAAGTCTCTATCCATTTGTACAGGACTTCCTAAATTTGCTGAATAAACAGACTTGTCTTTTTTGAAACTCCCATACAAGTGAATGAATAGACTCTCTCATTCACTTGTGGCTGCATATAAGGCCCCATTCTTCATACAGATGCAAGTCCTAGAGGTGGAACTGGCATCTATCAGGCTTTTAGCCTGACAGATATGATATAGCTTATGGATATAGCCATAAATGTGTGATGGGAATACCCCTTCAACTGTGTTTTTTGTCACCTAAGCCCCCCACAATGCACTTCTTTCTATAAAACAAGATCTACAATGTTTCCACAGAAGCCGTTCATTAATTTGTACGGCTCTTGAGTCGAAATTTTTATATCAATATGAGTAAATAAAAAAATAGTTACTTTGTAAATACATTCCATTACGTATCTTTGCAGATCCTATGTTACAACCTGTATTCTAGTCCTTGCCTACAGTAATTTCACAGTTCATCAGATTGCCAATGGCAGGCTTGTTGATAGAGCCTGAGGCCAGATATGAGAGTTACAGGTGTTGCATTACTCTGCTATCTTTGGCAATCCTAGGAACACACTGGTTGGATCCTAATCAATCTTGTACCTATCCCATATTTAGTGGAAAGGAGATAACTTAAAATTGCTGGAATTCCCTATTAACTTTTATGATCTTTTTTGCATGTATCTGACATATCATTGAAAGGGGTTGTGCCACTATGGATATTTATCACTTATCCCCAGTACAGGTGACAAATATCTGATTGCTGGGAACTCTATGATCACTAGAATATGGATCCCAAGTCCTCTATTGATCCTCAGTGCATGGACATAGTGAGAAGGAGTTTGAATGGACTGGTGCATTCAAAGCCTATGGGACTGGTGGTGCAAAGTAAAGCACCTCGGCTGCTTAGGTTAGCCTTGTAGACGTTGGAGTAGCATGCATGCTGGACCACTGCTCCATTGAAACTCCTCCTCACCATGATCATGTAGTGGGAGCAACAGAGGAACTCAGGATCCCAGTTCTAGTGATCATGGGGTTCCATGAACCCAGCCGTCAGGCATTTTTTTGCCTATACTGTGGATGGGGGTTAAATGTCCTTTATGAAATAAACCCTCAGCTAAACTATACAGGGCCCCATGTTCTGTATAAAAACTGTTCTCGGATGTCAGTTTTGCTCAGAGAAATAAATCATCTCACTTTTTCATTGTCAAACTTGTCCTGAAAGTTTGGGCAAAATTTACACTCTATATTAGAACAGCCTTTAAACATGAAGATTACTATTAGTCCCATCTTGTCTGTGATGGAGTGCCACTATACAGATTTGCATATACAGATTTGCATGCCAAGGAGGGGGATGAGAAACAGCACTAATGCAGGAAAGACATTTCAAAGGATCGTTCCTTTGTCACAGTTCTTGGAGACTATAGATTGGTATACTCTATACTTGCAATATTTTTGTCTCCTTGTTTCCTAATTTTACTTGGAAATAATTGAGCTTATTGTTTTTCAGTCTGGTGCTGGAATCATAAAACTGACTTATGAGAATAGCAGTCGCTATATGCAAGGGAAATGGCCATTTTGTGAGTAGCATCCCTATAGCTAGACTATATTTTACAGTGGTTTACTGGCCCCGAACAAATTTTTTATACTGATGACCTATTTAGAGGTTAGGTCATCAATATATGATCTGTGAGGGTCTGACACCTGGACCCCACACTAATCAGCTGCTCTGGTAACCTCCAGGCGCCAGAAGCTGATGCAGTTGATGGGGATCACGTGCGGGCTACTCCTATTCAAATTATAGGAGTGTTGCTGCAGCCCTGTTCACTCTATAGCAGTGGTTTCCTGGAATCGCTGCGCAGCTCCCATTACTCGAGTAGGAGCAGACTGTACGTGCCAACCGTCCACTGCACCAACTTCCAGCACCTGAAGGCTGCTGGAACAGCTGATCTGTGTGGGATCCCCACAGATCACTTACTGATGACCTATCCTGTGGATAGATAATCAGTAGGAAAAATCCATTTGGGGCCGGAAACCCCTTTAAGGCCTTATTCACATTTCCGTTTTTCATGAATGTATTCTGTCATTGTTTTCCACTCACAGCACACTGATCTATTGTTTTTTTATTGTCTGTGGTTAATTTTTTTTTTTTTTTTTTTTCACAATTTTTTTTTAACAATTTTTTTTTTCTTTTTCAATGCTTTGGATCTGTAAAAAAATGATCAGCACACAGATGGCATCTACAATGGGGTGAACAGTTCACAAAACAGACCAAAATACAGCATGCCTCAGTTTTTTTGTGAAAAAAACAGACGTCTGAATAGTAACAATTAAATGATACGTGTGTTATCGATATTGAACATGGACATATCACTAAGACCATAGATACTTCAGAGATTAGGCCCAACTGTTGATACAGGCAGTAAGGGGTGTACAGTCATGGCCAAAAGTTTTGAGAATGATACAAATATTAATTTTTACAAAGTCTACTGCTTCAGTTTTTCTAATGGCAATTTGCATATACTCCAGAATGTTATAAAGAGTGATCAGCTTAACAGCAATTACTTGCAAAGTCAATATTTTCCTAGAAAATGAACTTTATCCCCCAAAACACATTTCAACATCATTGCAGCCCTGCCTTAAAAGGACCACCTAACATCGTTTCAGTGATTGCTCCATTAACACAGGTGTGGGTGTTGATGAGGACAGGGCTGGAGATCAATCTGTCATGATTAAGTAAGAATGACACCACTGGACACTTTAAAAGGAGGCTGGTGCTTGCCGTCATTGTTTCTCTTCTGTTAACCATGGTTATCTCTAAAGAAACACGTGCAATCATCATTGCACTGCACAAAAATGGCCTAACTGGGAAGAGTATTGCAGCTAGAAAGATTGCACCTCAGTCAACAATCTATCGCATCATCAAGAACTTCAAGGAGAGAGGTTCCATTGGTGCCAAAAAGGCTCCAGGGCGCCCAAGAAAGACCAGCAAGCGGCAGGACTGTCTCTTAAAAGTGTTTCAGCTGCGGGATCGGGCTACCAGCAGTGCAGAGCTTGCTGAGGAATGGCAGCAGGCAGGTGTGAGTGCATCTGCACGCACTGTGAGGCGGAGACTCTTGGAGCAAGGCCTGGTCTCAAGGAGGGCAGCAAAGAAGCCACTTCTCTCCCGAAAAAACATCAGGGACAGACTGATATTCTGCAAAAGGTACAGGGAGTGGACTGCTGAGGACTGGGGTAAAGTCATTTTCTCTGATGAATCCCCTTTTCGATTGTTTGGAACATCTGGAAAACAGCTTATTCGGAGAAGAAGAGGTGAGCGCTACCACCAGTCTTGTCTCATGCCAACTGTAAAGCATCCTGAAACCATTCATGTGTGCGGTTGCTTCTCAGCCAAGGGAATCGGCTCTCTCACAGTCTTGCCTAAAAACATAGCCATGAATAAAGAATGGTACCAGAATGTCCTCCAAGAGCAACTTCTCCCAACCGTCCAAGAGCAGTTTGGCGCTCAACAATGCCTTTTCCAGCATGATGGAGCACCTTGCCATAAAGCAAAGGTGATAACTAAATGGCTCAGGGAACAAAACATAGAGATTTTGGGTCCATGGCCTGGAAACTCCCCAGATCTTAATCCCATTGAGAACTTGTGGTCAATCATCAAGAGACGGGTGGACAAACAAAAACCAACAAATTCAGACAAAATTAAAGCATTGATTCTGCAAGAATGGACTGCTATCAGTCAGGATTTGGTCCAGAAGTTGATTGAGAGCATGCCAGGGAGAATTGCAGAGGTCCTGAAGAAGAAGGGTCAACACTGCAAATATTGACTTGCTGCATTAACTCATTCTAACTGTCAATATAAGCTTCTGTTACTCATAATATGAATGCAATTATATTTCTGTATGTGATAAAAACATCTGACAAACACATAAAAACCAGAGGGCAGCAGATCATGTGAAAATATAATATTTGTGTCATTCTCAAAACTTTTGGCCATGACTGTAGTGTGATTTCCCAGGAGGTAGCACTATGATTTGATCACACTTAGGCCAGGGCTATACTACAGCATTTTGTAGCACTACTAATTGATTTTAACTGCTTAGCTACTGCTGTCACCAAAATGAATGCACTGAATAGATAAAATCAATCAGCAGTGCTACAAAAAGTCGCAGTGTAGCCCTGGCCTTAACCTTCTCATCTGTAAGCTTGAGAAGTGTAAGGGCTCATGTATTATAGTTCAGTGCATGGACCATGGATATTAGAGACAAGGAAGGGATTGGAAGGCTTTGATCTAATCCCATCCTTGGCCTCTACCTTTACAGTACCTGTACTGAGCCATAGTGCACTTTATGTATGAACACTACAATGAGTCTTCCCAATTTGAGGATTGGTTGTGTGTTTTAGTCTCTGCTATTTTGGGAGGGGGGGTGTCGAATATAACTACACAACAGTGTTTATGTAGTTCAGTGATATGAAGCTACTAGTTCTATACTTGTGTATACATGGATTACTTGCACAGTCGGAGTACTTCTGTAGTCTGACTGAACACCTCCTGAAGTCACCTCTGGGAATCTTTTTCAGGCATTGACACAATCCTAAATTATCACTGACTCTGTGTTCAGATTAAAGGGGTTGTCTGGATGATAAAAACATGGAAAACAAGCTGAGAATGCTGTTAAAAATAAAGTTAGCAGTACTCACCACACAGATTCCCCAGCACTCCTGTTCCATCATTATCTGGGTACCTCTTGGCACACAGGAAATGCATTCAGTCATTCAATGCCTGAATGGACTGGGAATAATGGGGTATTACTAGTTTTATTTAACAACATTCTGAGCCTATTTTTTTTTTCTTCTCTATTGGCCGGACAACCTTGTAACATCATTGTGCAGGTGGCTTTTCTGTTTTAATGGTGACAGCACTGCACTTTTGCTGATGTTCATCTGAATGAACAGACATTCATACTTTGAGACTTGTGATCCCTCGGCGTCTGTGGTTTTCCCATAAACGAGTTCATGTCGCACTCCTAGTTTCATGTCTCTCTAGTTTATTTATTATGCTTACTTATATAGCACCATCATATTCCGCAGCGCTTTACAGACATTGTCAGTCGCTGTTCCATATAGGGCTCACAATCTACATTCCCTATCAGTATGTCTTTGGAGTGTGGGAGGAAACTGGAGTACCCAGAGGAAACCCACGCAAACATCCTTGCAAATGTTGTCCTTGACACAATTCGATCCCAGGACTCCAGCGCTGCAAGGCTGCAGTGCTAACCACTGAGCCACTGTGCTCTAGTGATCTACAGTCTCTATGGTTGAGGCTTTAATGTATAATCTTACACCAGTAAGCAGAAATTTATAAAGTGGAATTGCAAATTTGTGAAGAAAAATGGTCTGTTATAAAGTATCTACAATGATCTTGACCCCTTGCAGTGGGTCTCTGCACAGTAGATAAAAACTGTTTTTGTACTGTCCTCCTTGCACGCACCTGAGATTGTGGTTTTTCCTCTCCCTTATAAGTCGTAGTGTTTTGGATGGTCACTATATGCTCATCTGTGCTCAATATGGCAAATCAGCGTAGTCAGACTATAAATTTAATTCCTCCTAAAACTTTAAAGAGATTGTCCAGTTTCATTAAAAAAAACTCTACACAGACAGGGAAATGGTTAAAAAAAAACACCAAACCAGGCTGTACTCACCCACTGAATCCCCTGCCACTGTGAGGAGCAATAGAGACTGAGTACTGGAGTGGTGAGGGATTCAAGAGGTAAGTACTACTTTGTTTTATTTTAACCCCTCCCTTGACTATGGCTAGTATTTCGATGAAACCTGACAACCCCTTTAAGGTAAAAGGGTAGCTTTGTAAATATCTGAATTTTATGTATTACACCGCCAAGAGTAAGCAATTCCACAACAAATGTAGATTATATACTGGAAAAACCAACACATAGAATAGCTATAGGGAGTTGTGTCCACACAGCTGGGAGCTGCTGGAGTTGTTTTTGACATGAATGTCAGATATGGGTCACTGCTGAATTTCCTGCTATAAAAATCCATGTTTGACTCATTAACTTCACAAAGCTGTTTTGATTGTTAGGAATATAGTATCGGTAGTTTTTTTTTTTTTTTTTTTTAAAGTAAAATAGGAATTCCAATGCATCTATGTTTTACAGTGTTTTATTATGCCAACATCATGTTCTAGAATATAGATTTCTAAATGAATGTAGTACTAATCTTGTGATATAATAAATACTTTATAAATAATAAACTGTGATAAGTGTTACCACATATTTACGTCTCTGTCATTTGTGCACACAAATAGAAGGTAGGTGACCTTAGTGGATTCCATAGGTTCCAAAGTAAATACTAGTCTTAGGATGGTCACACAATGTTTTTGAAGGGAATAAAGGATTATACTGTTTCATGCCTGTACACTAGATTAGGGATTCTATCTGGAAATGCTAAGCTTTTATTTTACATTGAGATGGTCATGTGTGTAAGAAGGCTATTGGGTAAAAGCTTGCTAAGATGATGGGGGTAAAAGTTGTAAAGCAAGATGCTGGACACAATACATGGCAAGTCAATAGGATGTATTATCAAACACATGGGTTGTTCCAGCTGCTAGGACACCCCCTGATATTAAGTAGTGAAAAAATGTTAATCTGAATAGTTAAAATTTGTGCAAATATTAATAATTACAAATTTTTAAAGATTTTCTCTAACCATCTTAGTGGTGACAGTCTTTTGTCTTGTTCGGTTGCAAATGGATAAGACCATGAATGCAGGAACTTTCTATGGTCTGGGACTTGTCAGAAACCTGGCCATGATTTTCTTATTCTATTCCTCACACAGACAAAGGCAGGGACTCTACATATACGAGAAGATAACCCGGCCTCTCTAAAAAGAAAAAAAAAAAAGAAAAAAATCATGGCTGGGTTTCTAACATGTCAGACCATAAAAAGTTCCCACGGTAATGGTCATATCCACCAGCAACCGATCAAGACAAGAGACTGTCACCACTAAGATGGTTACAGAAAATCTTTAAAACTCTATAAAATTGTTAATTTATATTTGCAAAAAAGTTTAACTTTGAATTTTCTACAAACTTAAATACAGTTATGTTCGTGGGAAAACCCCTAATGTTCTTATCTTTGTGGTTCACAATTTTGATGGTTATCTTTAGGATAGGCCGTCTATCAGATTATAAAAGGTGTATCCTTGTCCACTCCTCTACTGATCAACTATTTGAAGGGGTCACAAACATTCTTGTAAATGCAGCATCTTTCTCCATTGTTCACACTGCATAGTGACAACTTAGTAGCAGCTGTGACGTGGGGACACAGAACCTGTAGCAGTCTCAGCAGGCCCAACTATCCTGTAGATAGGTTATACATTTTAGGCTAGGTTCACACTTCTGCAATTACAGTCCTTTGCTTTGATCCATCATATCACGACTTTCTCTTTTGTTAGTCATTCACTTGGTATTATAGCCCGCTGCTCAGATCCTATGACAGTGGAGTGAACGTACCCTAAAATGATATCCTGTGTAGATGAACTTGCACTGATGAGGAGCAGCATTTCCACCTCTCATACAAGGACATAGCTTGTGAAAATTCAGCTAAATAAAAAATAAAATGAAAAAAAAAAAAAAAATTCCATACAAGTGTTGTCAAAAATAATGTAATTTACAAAAATACCACTGTGGTCTGATACAGTAGATAGTAGTCTTGATTATCATAAGTGAAAATCTTTTTCATATCTTCACAATGGCAGCAATTCCCAGGTCCATGATCGTCCTCAAGATGTCCTCATGATGTGCTCTAACACTATCTAAGAGAAATCTCTGCATGATGTGTATTCTGACGTTTGTACATGTTTAATTTATCACACAATGTGGTGAGACAGATCTGAAGGAAAAATACATAAAGTCTTTAGTTAGCATGAACATGTACCTAGCATTTCTTATATAATAATAATGTTTCTTTTATATAGCGCCAACATATCCCACAGCACAGTATTTGATATTACAATGTGACAAAGAAATTAACATATCAAATAATAGGAGTGAGGGCCCTGCTTGCAAGAGCTTGCAATCTATGAGGAAACTGAACCAAAATTATCTGCATTTTTGGATGCAAGTAAATGATCTCTTTTATCTATACTCAACACCACCAACCCAATCACAGAATGAAGAATATAATCAACAAAGTTTAACCATGTGAAATATGACAAGTAGCAAGTATGCCATCAAACAAAGGTTTCACTTGTTTTTATGAAAGTGGTGAGTGCCTCAAGTTCATCAACATTACTTTATTGATGAAAACAGTTGCATTGACTTCATGGGTGCACTATAGATGGCATGCATCTGTCGTTTTACATTAGATAATTGTCCTAGGGTGTATGACTGTTTTTAAAGGCCCTATTACATGGGCCTAGTATCAGCATTTAAACACAGGCCAATGCATAAAATCATTTGTCTCCCATATAGCTCCATTACTTGGGCAACACAGCTCCTGTTTAAATGAGAATATACCGCCGGCCAGTGAGTATTTTTATAATTGGATCAGCCAAAAAAGTAACATTTGTCCATTTGTTGGCTGAAAAGGGGATATGTTTACATGTGCCAATGATCTGGTGAATGAGCATTGACTCATTGTTCCCAATCATTAGCCAATGTTATAGAACCTTAAAGGATTTGTCTGGCCCAAATCGATTTTTCACACTCCACAGAACAGGTCATCACTTTGTTTATCTGTGGTGGTGCGACACCCGAATCCTGCACAAATAACCTGTTTCAGCAGCTTCTGGGCATTGGAAGCTATAGTAGTGGTCAGGGAGTGCATGCAGGCTCTCTGATTTAAGTAACAGTAGCGACGCAGCAGCCCGCTCCACTCTACAGCACTGGTTCTGGGGAAGTGCAGTGCCGCTCCTATTACTTGAATAGGAGCAGACTGTACACACTCCCTGTCCACTGCTGGAACAGGTGATCTGTTCATGGTCCGGATCCCCACATATCCGATATTATCTACAGCTTAAAATTAGTGTAGAAGGATATGAAACTTACTAGTTCTTCTTTGTTTCCCACGCTAGGGCATCTCGTTCCCGGATTCCATGTATTCCAGCCCATTCATTGGATTTATAGTAAACTGTTCACAAACCAAATCAGAAACATGAAACATAATATGCTACATTGTAGGATGACAGAGCATCAATGTACAAACTGGGGCAAATAAACTAATACTAAGCAGTTGAATTATTTCCAACAGAAAATGCTCTCAAATTTTGGTGCATATTTTTGGCGTGTGTTGTCACATATTGGACCTTGCCCCCTATCTGCAAAAGCCCACGCCTTATTACATTAGCCCCACCTACTTGTCATACAATACAAACTGTTAGAAAGTGTCTACAGCACTTTGAAAATGTGCTGAGCTTATCTCAGCAGCTGCTGTACACAAAACAGAGTCATAAGAAGATGGCTGCAACTCAGCTACTATACAAGGCAATGGGAATTAAGCTGCATATTGTTGCATTGGTCAATAATAAAGGTATATCTGCTACCCGCCATTGTAAGTAGTTGAATGGCTCTGACAGACTTCCTCTAAACAAATTTCTACTTATGTACTAGAACAACGCTTAAAGCTCACAGAGTCCTAGAGTTTCAAATAAAACTAAAAACAAGTATCAGGTAACCACATGGATTATTATTTTTATTAATAATAAAAAAATAATAAAAATAAAATTGTTACCTTCTAAAACTGGGGGAAATCTTCTGCTCATTGTCTGCCGGAAATCTGATGGAAGGCAAGCACAAGAAAGTAAATATACTGCAGAATTATTCATAGAATCCTACTTACTCTTAAAAGCAAAAGAGTTAGTAATATAGCTTGTATATAAATGTATAGGAGATGGCAACAAATATATATGGAGACTAGTATAGAAAAAATGGTAGAGCATCATCATTGCCTTCCTTCTATGTGACTTTATATGGCCATAACATGTGACTTCATTACTTACATTATTACAAGGTTATTACATTCCTTTCTATGTATTGAGTGAATTAACCACAGCAATGTTACTATAGGAATACTTTTTCATGATTAACCAGACAATATATAAATCCAGGAAGGCTTTTCTTTCTGAACCAGTGAGCCACACAGACAGGCAATGTTGCCAGGTCAAGAAGACCTGGTCATATCTTGCTCAGAACTTTCAAATCCATTTTGATCTGACTCCAGTATGGGCTATTTTTAATATCCTATCTATGCTTGATACATGGGCCAGTGCAACTAGGAAGAGTATCTGGGCAAACCTGACTCCTTTACCTTTTATATATTAATTATTATTATTTTATGTTTGTTGTCTCGAAAGGGAAGTATCAGTTTTGCATGGATTGGCTAAACACTATTCTACATAAAGTCATGTTAGCAAACAAATTTTTTCCATTCTCGACATGACTGTTTTAGATATATGGTATGGTATTTTCTGAAATTACTACATGGCCAACAACCTATTCCATTGGTGTAATTGGTAAATACTGCAATAGCAACATGGGGAGGGATACAATGATCACTGGTGGTTTTCTTTTATTTGTAGTTATTGATGATGTGATTTCCCTTGTTTGTTAGAGGGTATTTTATACCCTCATTCTACTATCTATTAGATTTGCATTGCTTTAAAACTTTAATAAACAGAGAGATTAAAAAAAAACATTAAAACACTTGACCGGTTATTGATCTATCTAGGAGCACCCAGTCTACAAAAATCACTCCAAGGGCAGAACGGAAAATGGTGTCCAAAAGTAAAATAAATCCTCAAGCTTTTTTATATAATAATGTTTTTTGGAAATATCATTCAGAAACTCTGGACAACATGTCCCATCCCCAGTAAGAACACAAACGGATGGTGGCGAAGAAACCATGAATTCTGCCATTCTTCAGTAGTGAATATGTTATTAGGTTATTTAGGAAACTTTTTCAGGGAGGATAGAGATGTTCCAGACTTAAATAATAACCAAACCCTTATAATGATATCTTTAGTACACTGTAAATGATGGTAGCTATATTTCTCCCCATATAGAAGCGACTAGGGTGTGCAGAATGACAGCTGGAGCAGTGACCAATAAATAGTGCAGTCTAGAGTTCTCCCATGAATAACACAAGCCAAAGGGTACATATACACAGTGCACCAGATCATTGCTAATTGCCAGACAGTATGTCTACTTACTTACCATTGTTTCAAATAGCAAGTACAAGTGCAGGCTAATGCTTAATGCAATGCTTAATGCAATGAAAATCTACATGTGGTTACTATGCCTTGAGTGGACTGTGTATAGGAACCTAAAAAGTGTGTCCATGAATGGTTTTAGCTGTGGCTTCTTCAAAGAGAAAACTCTGATACACTAAACAGTGTGGATACACACAGGGTGACTTATCAGCCTCTGCTTTCCAACCAGAATATTTACATTTACTCAAAGCAAGCAAAGATCTTGAAACAACTGAGGAATTGAAATAAAATATAGAAATAAAGTTGCATGACATTTTATATGCCTTTAAATATGACATGTATGGGCAATGCGAGGTGGATTAACCAGTAAAGGGTTTGTCTGGGGTAACCACTTTTTTTTTTTTTTTTTTTTTAATATAAGGGCGGGGAAGGTGAAAACAAACAAAAAAAAAAAAAAAAAAAAAAACATACTCACCTGCTGCTCCAGTGTTTTCTTGTGGCGGAATTTCCTGCCACACTGTGACGTCCCATGTCCCTTTCCTTAGGTTGCTGGTTGGCCTCAGTGGTCACATACAGCAGAACAACAGGACCAGACCATGCTAGGAGTACTGGGGACAGGTGAGCATGGGTTTTTTTTTTCTTTATTTGTTTTTTTTTCACCTTTTTTTGACTTCATATTAAAAAAAGTGGTTATCCTGGACAACCCCTTTAAGGTGGTCAAACAACTTGTGTAAAGCTGTAAGGAACCTGACCTTGGCTTGAGTCCATTTTGAAGTAGAGCATGTATGCACCAGCAATGCCAGCCAGTTCGAGAGCTAACACACCCTTGACAAGCTTGCTGTTTAATTTCACCTGTTGGCAAGAGAACAGATGAAGGTGAGAAATATCATCACGTGAAGTGAAATAATTATCCCCTAATAAGTGGTAGTGTGATATATACAGTATATATGTGAGATATACTGAGATATCCCCTAATAAGTGGTAGTGTGATATATACAGTATATATGTGAGATATACTGAACGTGTCAAGCACCTTTGCTACCTACAGATGTAGCAGAGTTAACCTGAACATTTGCAAATGGATAAACTGCTGCACAGTGTTCTCTTATCACAGAAGACAACAAACACCAAAGAAAAGTAATTGAAAATAGTCATCTGTATTTCAGCTCATAATCTCCTATTCTACGTAGCATGGGAATCTTGGAAAGTTTATTATGATGCTTATTACTGAAATATATCATGCCTGATCATTCTCCTCCATGATGCCAGTTTTTTGGCTTTGCCTAACATTTAGGCCTCATAAACATGAATGTTGCAAAAAGCGGACATTAAAAATAGATGCAATGTCTGCTTTTTTCACGGCCGTGTTGCATCTGTGTGGCATCCGTTTTCATTGAACTCTCATAGACTTGAGTCTATTGAAATTGGGACAAAAGGGGCACAAATCTGCCACTATACAGATTAACAGCAGAAAATACATTATTGAGATGATTTTGGAGGCAGATCTCAGGTGGAAATTGGGGCTACTTTTTAGGCAGAATATGCCTCAAAATCAGCTTCAAATTCCTTTGTGTGAACATAACCTAAGGCATCTGCATTGCAGTCTCTGTTTGGAGTTGCAGTGACCACTGAAAGGCACCGGAGGAAAAAGCACTGCTGCGATTTTTTTTTTCATCTGGCAATTTCAGTTTAAAACAACAGACATCTGATGGATCCCATTATAGTCAATGGAGTCCATCGGGCACCAGTGGTGTTTTAGTGGTCCTTGTGTCCATTGCTCTGGTCCATCACTCTGGCGCAGATGTGAACAAACCCTAAGTGGTAATTTAGCCATCCTGCAGTTATTATTACTCTTATGATTTCTGGGGAGAGGTAATAGGAAGGATAAGAGGGTAGGGGTGATGGGGCATCAGTTTATATCTTTGGCTATGAGGTAATAGTTCTGTGGGTCATACAAACCAATGCTGAGCAGCCACAGGTCAGGTACTAGAAACAGAGCAGGAGAAATAAAACACACTACAAAACAATGGCTGCCTCCTTTCCCTCACATGAGTTTCCCTGGGAACCAGTCCCTAAACACTCACCATTATAAGTACCTGAAAGTCTACCTGGGTCACGACATTAGCTCATGTACTCTCCTGCAAACACCATTGCAGTTACTGGCAAGTGAACTCCTTTCCTGAACTTGCAAGGAAATCCGTATCTACAGCACAGCCTATAGTCAGTGGAGTTGCCCTTATCTAAGATGGCTACTTCGAGCTTGTAGGCGGTGATGAGCTGTGGTGCCGGCGTGTCGACATCTATTGACGTCATCTGCCTGGAGAACACTGCTTCCGGGAGGTGGGGCCTGTATGTGACAGCAGAAGTGTAAGCAGAGGCTGTGGGGGATTACAGCATTGCAATACGGTAACGACCACCTGAGCGGAGGTGTATGTGAGGGGTATGTGGGCAGATTCTTGTGGGTGGTGTGTAGGGTTACTGATCAAAGGCTATCTATCTATCTATCTATCTATCTATCTATCTATCTATCTATCTATCCTATCTCATGTTATCTAACTGCTATATAATCTATCTATGATATTGTCCATCTACTAACTATATTTATATATTATATCTAACAATCTGCTACATATTATCTTTCTCTTATACATTCTATCTGTATATCTCATATTAACTACTATATAATCTATGATATTGTCCATCTACTAACTATATATATTATATCTAACAATCTGCTACATGTTATCTTTTTGTTATATATTCTATCTTTGTATCTCATATTTTCTAATTACTATATAATATTTGATCTATCAATCATGTATTATATCTATTTATATATTATTTTTACATCTGAATCCTTTGCCAGTCAATTTTACTATATTTTATATAATCTATATATTGAGCTGTAAGATTATTTGCTATTTTCTATCTTTTACAGATCTTTATACATATATATGTGCTATCTATGATATTTATCTGTCTACTATGTATAATATGTGATCTACCTGGTATATATTCTATTTATGTATGTCATTGTCTAACTACTAAATAATCTGTTACACTAAGGCCCAGATTTACTACTGTGGTTACAACTAGGCACTGGTTTGCACGTTGTACATCACTGTTGCAATGTGGTGTGTCTTGGCACAATTTTTTTTTTCGATTTGCTAGACATGTGGGTGTAAATTCTTAGAAAAAGGGGTTTAGCTTAAATGTGCCAAAAATGCACCAAAATTGCATCGGAAAAAGTAAACCAACTAAAAGGTGGTATAAACTTCGATAAAGATACAACAGATTTATCATCCAGCATCAGCCACTGTGATAACTCTGGAGCACTGCCTGTCTAAGGTTACACTGACTATTGTTGTCAGTAAAGTGTGTGCAGAATTATCATTTTTTTTATTACCAAATTCTTGTTTTGTTTCTGAGACTTGTAGTTACTCTATTTGGGAATATTTATGAAGACTAGTGTATTCATACCCCTGGCACTGGCAGTAGATATACTGCCTTATTTATGACTTGGCGCATGCCTCTTCATAAGTGCAATGGCTACTATGCCTGGCTGTGTGCATGTGCTAAAATCTATGCCAATTTGTAACTGGAGTAAATTTCTGTGATCATTTGTGCTAGTAAACTGATATAAATGATATTAATTTATGTAAATTAATGATAAATCTCCCCATTGAATTGATGGGGACTTCTTCATATATTACCCTGATAGATGGCTATGGTTAGTAGCCTGTTTAATGGTAGTTTGAGGTGTTTTAGATGCACCTTCTGGCTTTTCAGGTCAGGCTGCTGCTCTTTTTTCCCCTCATACTTTGCACTGCAAGCCAATACATAAAGAACTTATGTCCATGACTGTAAAGAAAAGAAAAATGGTAAATGCAAGTGACAAAATCTCCAGTGGGGTAAAATATTATCAAAGAATTGCCATACATTGAGCCAGATTAATGTGAAATCAGGAGGGAGTGTATTGAATATACAGTATAAGGCACTTATATACAGCTTCAGTCAGTACTTGGTTTTCAGATGGAAGTTGTGTTGGATTTTCAGATTGAACGGGGCTTTCCTACAAACAGCTCCTGTGGATATGGGATAAGTTTCTGATTGCTGGGGATCCAACCCCTGGGGCCCCTCCATTCACATGGACAAGGGTCACTTGTCTGTTATCTAAATGGAGTTTTTTCATGCACGCTGCTGCTTCATTCGTCTCGATAGAACTGCCAAGGATAGCCGAGCACATTGCTTAGCTATCGACAGCAGAGAGAGGCTCATGTTCTGGTAAATGGTGGGAGTCCCAGTATTCAGACGCCCAGTGGTCATACATGTATCGCCATAAAGTTATTTGTTACCAGCACTATGGCAAGGGGTTAAAGGAGCTGTGTTATGAAGGCATTGGTGCCTGCATGCTCCTTCTTTGAGCTGCTCTATGTAACACTCACACAGTAGAAAATACATGTGCATGCATATTGTATAAATGTATAGGTAGTTTTTGCCTCTTTCATATGACAACATTTGTGCGCCAAAGCCAGAAGTGGCACATAAAAAGAGAAAAAGTATGATGGAAAGATTTGCACCTGTTCTGTGTTTTGGATCCTCTCTTGGTTTTGGTTTACAAATACTGGTGCAATATTGCCAAATATGAACCGTGTAAAGTAGTCTGAAGCTGAGTATGTGCAGCATTTCTATGGAAATCTGATCAGGGGCATAAGGCAGAGAGCTTTTTCTGCAGGATAGAAATGGCATCATATATCTGAGGCAGAGCTTTATACTCTTAAATAGGGCTGTCAGAGAGTTCTGAAGGGACCTGTTTCTTTCTTCTCCAGAGCACAGTGGAGGTTGGACTTGCACAGATCATAATATGATAGCGTAGTGTTAGTTCATAACATTATATGCTGTAAAAACCCCTTTAAACCAAAAGTTGCCAATACCTATTAGATTAATGTTAGTAGATTCTGCTGATACTGCATATTAAGTGAGGGAAAAGCAGATAAGGCTTGTTGGATTTCAGTGTATATTATTTATAGCTGTAGGGAGTTGAATTGTAATTGTATTATACTGATGTTGCTGCATGATGTTGCTCTGTGTTCAGAATAATGTATTACCATAAGTAAGATCCAGGATAATGTTGCGTGCATGAACCGTTATTGATTATCTGAGAATCTAATTCTGTCAATAATTTCCCTGTACAGGGGTTTTCAGCACCTGTTATCCTACAACCATGGAGCTCGCCCACAGTTTGTTACTGAAAGAAGATGCTCTGGCTCAGGTTACAGAGGCTAAAAAATCCGTCTTTATCTTTGAATGGCTGCGATTCCTGGACAAAGTGCTCATAGCTGCAAACAAGGTAAATCTACAATTCTATTTTTGGCTAAGTATGTCAAAAAAGGTGTCCTGTTTTCTACCAGTATTTTAGGACAGAGAAGATTCAGATACCAGGTAATGAACTAACAATCGTGCTTGTATACCTTTGTGTCCCTGGACAGAGGTCTTGTTGTCAAGAAAATTAAATTTGATGCAGTATACAAATAACTGTGCATGTGCTCTGTGGGTGGTCCTGAGCCAGACAAGTGCAAAGGCTATCCTCACTGAACCCTGCACGGTGTCTCTCACACTCCTAATTGTAAGCTCCAGCGCTGTCCAATGTCAAACTGTCCTGCAGTGATATCACATACACACACAAAGTACTGTGCATTGCGGTTCTGCACATGTTCAATGCTTTGTTCTCTGTGGCCATTGGAATCAATGACTGTACTGCTTATGCAGCGAGTGTGATGTCAGACATAGGACACCAGGGGGTGGCAGGGCTGCCTAGTTTAATGAGAAGAGCCTGATCACTTCTCAGTTTTAGGACTGCTCACTGGGCACTATTGCATCAAACAATATCATCTCTGACACTGGACCTCTATTCAGGGGCACTTTTTACTGTTTTAGGCTATGGCCTCATGTTGCGTCCCGCAGCAAAAAAGCGCTGCAGGAAAAATCGTGGCGGCAACGCACCGCGGTTCTTCACGCTGCGCTTTGCACAGAAAGATCGCAGAGGTTTCCACTGCGGACTTTCTGCTTCAATTATACCCATAGGGAAACTGCCAGCGTTTCCGTAGGTGTAATTGACATGCTGCGATTACCAAAACCACAACGATTTTGGAAATCATAGTATGTCCACTGCACGTACTTTATCGCAAAGTGGGGATGGGATTCGTTAGAATCCCATTCACTTTGCTGTGACTGTAAAATGCTGCATTTTTTTTTTTCTCGTCTACTTCACTGGGGGACACAGCACCATGGGTATAGACCTGGTCACTAGGAGACAAGACACTAGGAAAAAGCAAAAGCTGTTGGCTCCGCCTCCAGGCTATACCCTGCCACAGACACTGTGCATGAATCAGTTTGAAACCTAGTGTCATAGGAGGCAGACACGACCTGACTCAGGTCTTCTGTCTTGCATCGTTTTTATTTTTACCTTTCTTTCAGGTGCAGGGGGTAGTCAGCGTGTACGCCACACTAGTCATACCCTCCTGCGGGCGCAGCGCTCTGCAAAAGAGCAGCCTCGCCGGTCACCCAGTCCCCACTCACCATTCGCCGCACCCGAAAGCGGCCGGAGTACCGGTGACCCCACTCCCACGTGTGAGGTCCTACCGAGGGGGTGACCCTGCGGCGCCTGAAGTCGCCAGACTGGTGAGTATGAGAAGAATAGAAGGCAGGTGAGTATGAAAGTTACCTCAGCCCCTCTCCATCTCCCCTTCAGGCCCTCTCCACCTCCCCTCAGCCCCTCTCAGCCCCTTAGTACCATTTCCCAGGGGGACAATAGCATGGGTCCTGTTTAGGGGCGGCATCACAGGGTTCCCCTGAACTGGGCCTTAAATCTTAGTAAATAAGCCCCTTTTTTCTGGGGCGTTTTTGGGTTTTCTGGTCGCTCCTACCGAGCGGCCCCCGTCGGGGGTCCCCCGGGTCCCCCCCGCTCGTGTGGGGACCCCCTTTCCTGGCCCCCCGGTACCTTTTCCCAGGCCTCCGCGGAACCTCCGGAGTTCGCGGTCGCGCCGCGCCGCCGACGGTGCCTCGCGGTCGGCCGCGTTGTACGCGAGTCCGAGGCCTGGCCGGGAACTAGGCCGCAACGGACCCGTCCCTTTCCCGGGCTTTTCTGGTACCCAGACTCCGCCTAGGGCCTTCCATTGGCCAGGGGGCTGTCCTGGCAAGCCATCCAGCCTGCCCAGTAGCTACTGAGCCTGTTTTTACCAGGGGAAGAGCTTTGCTCTCCTCATATTCTCAATTTATTTATTTATTTATTGGCTTATTTATTTATTTTTTGGCTTGCTGGGACAGCAGGGATTCTTACTCTCCTCACAGTTCACTGGGAGACATTGCACCTGCGGAACCCTTGCTGCAGCAGTTTGTGAGCGGCCATCTTTTGCAGTCTGGTAGGCTAACCCCCTGGGTTACCCTGATTTTCTTGGGCTCCCCCTCCGGCCCCTCTGGTTGCGTCACGTTTTTATACGTGCACCCGCTGTATCAAAAACAGTTGCCATGCGGACAGCCCGAGCCCATGTGCTCTCTCTGCCTTCCGCCTCAGCCAGTCAGTAACCTCCTGGCCCCTCTCCGGTTCTTCCATCCCCCGGATTGGGCGGCCTCCCTAACCTTGGCCATGGTGTCCTTACCAGACTTAACTAGTCAGTGCTGGAAACTTGGAATGGCTGCTTTCCCAGATCGCCGCTCAGTCGGCTGCTTCTAGGGATCTCCTTGGACACCCTCATAGTTCCCGTCGAAGCTCCAGGAGCCTCAAAAGGACCAGGAAGTCTTCCTACGGTTCACGGTCCGCCACCCCTTCCTCTGGGTACTCCCCAGATAGGAACTCAGCTCACGGCTCCACTCCGACAGGCGGATACCTCCCTCCCTCTGCTCGGTCTACTTAACTGGGGACGCCTCTGACTCCGACTCGGAGCTTCAGCTAGGCTCATCTATATCTGCTGCTACGCGGGAGTCATCTATGTGATAGAGACCCTACAGATCTCTGAGGACCCGGACTCATCCTCTCAAGTGGACATCTCTTTCTGCCACTGGCTGTTTGATCTCATCTTGAGGGCACAGTGACTTCTCCCTGGACCATCCTCTGTCTTCGACTAGGAAATCGGACATCCCTTCCCTTGACCTGTGTGTCTCTAAGTGGTGGGTGAGCTCGGGCAGTTCTGCCAGGCTATGCTGTGACACACGTCTCTAGCTCTCCCTGGCTGGCAATGATGAACATCCGAGGCAAGGGAAGCAGGTTGCTCCAGTGGTGCAATCGGTTAGCGCACGGTACTTAGATATCAGTAACTAGTGAGCGCAAGCTGGCCTGTCTTGACATTTTGTCAGTGAGCCTCCCCATGTGTCCCTTCCTATCACTAAGAGCCTCCCACGGTGGATCCCATGATAGCTAGGCTCTCCAAGGCTTCTAGTCTGCCTTCAGCGGATTTTGCCTACCTCAGTGATCCCTCGGAGTGAGATCGGATCGCATCTGTTGTATTGTTTGCAATGCAGAACTGATACATTGCATTGCCCTAAATGCTGGCTATTGTATTGCTGCAAGAAGGTGGCTTCCCTCACCAGGGTGGCCTTCGTAGTGGCTGGTTTCTCCCTGCGGCTCTCCTTCGCTGCCTCTTGGGTCATCAAGGCCTTCTTTTCCTGGGCCAAACAGCTTCAGTCAAACCTCCCTGATGCAGTTTCCCTCCAGCCGCTCGTCTCTGAGATCCTGAACGCTTCCCAATAACTAGAGATGCCTCCCAAATCTGCTAAGGCGGCCGCCAATGCAGTGATTATCTGCCATACCGTTGGGATCCGTTGTGGAATACTGGGTCCGCCTCCAAGAAGGCGAACGCAGCCCTTCTCCCTTTCCAGGTCGTCCTGGGCCAAATTTTTTGTTAAGGGCGTCGAGAAGCTTATCCCTGAGGCCACGGGGGAATAGATTCTTCCTCCCTCAGAGGTGTCCTATGTGTCAGCCGTTCTCCTGCTCCAGAAAGCTTATTTCAAGTCCAGGCCTCCCTGGCGGTTCTGCACTAGGTCGTCCAGGTCTTCCTCTTCCTAGCCTCCTCGGCATGAAGTTTTTTCCCCTCTCTGGGCATCTCAAATGGCGGGACGTCTGGAGCCTGGGCCTGAGAGGCGGTGTCGTCCGGCTACTCCAGTTTTCGCTGGAGACTCTTTGCCTTCGCTATGTTGGACAATCCAGGCTGTCTCCAATCTCCAGCGGCAGGGAGTCAGCGTCCCTGTTCCCGTTGCAGAGTGTATCTGGGGTTACTATTCCTACCTGTTCTCCATTTGCCTAGAAGGACGGCTTCCTCTGTCCCATCATGGACCTGAAAGGGCTCCACAGGTTCTTCCATGCCTGCAGGCTCCGTTGTAGTCTATGCAGTCTGTGGTGGCATCCCTGGAGATGGGCGAATTCTTCGTCCATCTACATCATCTCGCTTTGCCGTCAGCGGTTTCTTCGTTTTGCTGTGGATCCTTGACCTTTCCAGTTGTCTCTCTCCCCTTCAGGCTGGCCTCTGCCACCGGGGGTTTTTTCCCTCAGTGATGGCGTCTCTCATGGCCATCCTCTGCGCCAGAGGTGCTGCCGTGTTTTCAGACTTTGACAACCTCCTGGTGAAGCCCCTCCAGGTCAGACAATCTGACCAGCTTGTGGTTCACCTTGGATGTTCTTCGCCGGTTCTGCTGGCTCATCTATGAGGATGTCTCGTGTCCTCTAAGCACATGGAATCCGGGACATGATCCTCTGCTCGCTCCAGGGTGTGATTCTCCCTCCGGAGGCCAAGATCCTGAGTGTCCCACCTTTGGAGGTACTCTCCTTGCTGTCTTTGAATCGGCATGCGGGTCTTGCGCACGATCGCCTCAACCTTCTAGGTTGTACCTTTCATTCACTCTGTCGTTCTCTCCTCTTGAAGATTACGGCCTGCTGGGACAAATCTCCGGACAGCCTCATCTGCTTGGTTCTCTTTCCACCTTGGTTCACTGAGAGATTCTTTAGTGTATATTCCTCCCCAGGAATTTCTCAAGGGAAGTCCTTCTTCCCCTCTGTTGGTAAGTGATTCCCACTGCCGCCAATTTCCCCGGCTGGGGAGTGGTCCTCGATGCTTTGATTGTTCAGGGCCTGTGGTCCAGGGCCGATTCCTCCCTCTGGTTCAACCTGCTGGATCCCAGGGCTATCTTATTTGCCCTTACTCCTTGGACCTCTCTTCTCCAAGGACATCTGTCACAGTCCAGACTGACCTCTCCTCCATGGTCGCCTACTTGAACCCTCAGCGTGGCACCAGGAGCCGTGCGGCCTTACTAGAAGCCTCACAATTTCTTCCTTGGGTGGAGCGCCTTGTTCCAGCTCTTTCGGTGGTCAACCTTTTTCTGGGTGACAGACTACTTGAGTCGAGAAAATATTGCTCCGAGCGAGGGTCGCTATATCTGCAGATCTTCCATCCACTGTGCTCCCGCTGTGGTGTGACAAACGTCGACCTTTTTAGCCTCCGCCGGAACCACAAGGTCCCCGGCTAAATTGCCAGGTCTCTGGATCCTCGAGCCATCACCGCTGGCGCTCTTGTAAGTTCGGTTTTTCACTTCCTCTTCTCCCTTGGGTCCTCCAGAATCTCAAGACCAAGGGGGTTCAAGCTATCCTGGTGGCACCAGATTGGCCCTGCCGGGTCTGGTATGTGGATCTCTTTTTCCTGTTGGCGGATGCTCCTGGCCTCTTCCTCTGCTGGTCGACCTTCTGTCTCAAGGACTGCTGTTCCTCCCCACCTTGACTCAGCTGCGTTCACAGCGTGGCTGTTCAATCCGAGGTTTGAGGCATCGTGGTTTTTTCGGAGTTTGTTATTCTAACATACTCAAGGCCCGGAAATTCCAGATAGCTTAGATCTGCCATCAAACGTGGAAGGCTTATGTCCACTGTTGGAAGAGTAACGATTCTCATCGGATCTTCTCCAGTCTGGTCTGGATCAAGGTCTTAGTCTTCTTTCTTTTTAAAAGACTTTCCTACAGGAGTGCCACTCTGTGCTCCTTTGGAACCCTTGGATCCGTGGGATCTTAACCTCATCTTTAAGGTGCTTCAGGTTCTCCCCTTTGAGCCTATGATATCCCTTTTTTTGCCTTCTGTCCTGGTAGAATGAGTTTCTGGTGGCCATTACCTCCATCCGCAGGGGTCCCTAATTGGCTGCCCCTTTTTTTCGGCAGCCTCCCTTTCTGGTCCTCCACAAGGATAAGGTTTTCCTCTGTCTGCCACAGTCTTTTTTTCTTAGGGTGTTTTTCCTGCTTCCACTTCGAGGACTTGGTCTTGCCCTCTTTCTGCTCGGTCCCCAGGCGTCCATGTGAGTGCTTGCTCTTCCCTGCCCGGTTGTTGCCCGGGCAATTTGCGTGTATACTGTTCCTCACAGATCCTTTCTCTTGTTCGGACGCTTTGCTCATTCTCCCTGAGTGCCCTTGCCAGGGCCTGCCTGCTTCCAGAGCTCCCATCTTCCGATGGCTTTGGAATGAGATTAGGGAGACCTATCGATTTAAGAGTACGGCTCTGCCTTCCCGTGTGACGGCTCTCTCCTCTAGAGCTGTTGGAGTTCCCGGGGCCTCCGGCATCAGGCTTATGCTTCCCAGGTCTGTAAGTATCCCACTGGGCCTCCATCCTTTTTCTCTAAGTTTCTCCAGATTCATTCTGTGGCCTCTGCTGATGCCAATTTGGGTTGTAAGTTTCTGGAAGCGGTTGAGTATTACGGGTTTGCATGGCCGTGTTATTCCCACCCTCTGGGACTGCTTTAGGACATCCCATGGTGCTGTGTCCCCCAGTGAAGTAGACGAGAAAGTGGGATTTTTGTGTACTCACCATAAAATCCTTTTCTCGTTGTATTCACTGGGGGACACAGATCCCTCCCTTGTTTTTTTTTCAGTGTTCCTGCCCGAACTGTGTTGGTTCCTTTTTGGGTTTGGGCATTGTTGGTGGTTGTTGGTTCCATGTTCCTTTGTGTCTCTCTCCTACTGCTACGGTACAAACTGATTCATGCACAGTGTCTGTGGCAGGGTATAGCCTGGAGGCGGAGCCAACAGCTTTTGCTTTTTCCTAGTGTCTTGTCTCCTAGTGACCAGGTCTATACCCATGGTGCTGTGTCCCCCAGCGAATACAACGAGAAAAGGATTTTACGGTGAGTACACAAAAATCCCACTTTTCCGCTGCAGGCAAACCGCGGCATCTTAGCCACGTGGGGCCCTTGCATGTCCACTACCTGGTGCTGTAATTAGTTTCATAGGCAAGAAGGAGCTCAGACTACATTTAAATGTGGTTCTCCTAAAAATATATAACGTTTGTGTCTGCATTGGAGGCTGAGTTAAGAGCCTTTGTCGCAGAGTCTGCTTTGTCGCTCGGAATCTATTGTTATGCCACTACACTGATCTGTTTTTATCATTTCTGTTTTTCTGTTCCTGTGATGGACCAGAAGAAAGGAAAGAATGAACACAGCTGTGAATTTACTTAACAAACTGAATGAAAAAGTATAAAATTAAAATGAAAGCTGCCATACCACTGTAAAGCTGCAATACCAAAAGACTATTTGATACTGGAACTATTACTGTTTTAAAAATGCTCAAAATGTTGATACACTTTTATACATATGTGCAATATGTTTTTAACTAGTGCTGGGTGATTTGGCCTAAAAATAAAATCTAGATTTTTTTTTTCAAGCTTATAGTCGATTCTCAATTTTAATAGATTTTCTTGTTTTTTTCCTACAGAAACAAAAAAGTACAGCGAGCAGATATATTTGACGCAGGCTTCCTCGTCCTACCACCCAACTATTGCCTGTAGAGTAGCAACTGTCAATGAGAGCTTGTGGTGGGAGGAGAAAGCTGGTATGGAATATATCAGACTCTGGGTCAGGGCTAACATCCATTTCACGATTCTGGTTAAAATTGTGTTTGTGCCCGGCCTTAGTTTGAAGTATTAGAAAAGATTCTGTGTAGTGGACCTTATAGAATCCTATATAGAATTATTGTAGGTTTGGATATATTGCTGGAATTACTCAGGACACATTCTAGATAATATCTCTTTTACTCATAGACCGACATCAAGGAAAACCAGAAAAAGCTTGTGGAGCAGCTGACCGGACTCATAAGTAGTTCTCCTGGGCCACCAACACGCAAACTACTAGCCAAGAATCTTGCCACTCTCTACAGTATTGGAGATACCTACACTGTATTCCAGACACTTGACAAGTGCAATGAAATGATCAAGAGCAAAGATGACACTGCTGCCTACCTTCCAACCAAGCTGTAAGTCTTCCACCATGGGATGTGTTGTTAGGAATTGGAAGACTGACAGGGTTGTGGCCAGTATCGCTTTTTTTAAATTTTTTTTTAACCAAACAGAGTTTTTATGATGTGTATCATGTCTTTTCAAAGCCAAACCAGCGCAGCTACTATATAAGTCAGCCTGTGTTTTGGTCATACAAAGGAGAAAGTAAGCATCACTATCCTAATCATTAGTAGGGCTGGTCCTGTACAAAGCCTGGCAGAAGAGACCAGGGGTTGCCCGAGTTTTAGAAATTGATGCAACAGCCGGAATTGTTATAAAATTAAAAAAAATAAATTGGTAAATCCAATGCAGAGCTGATGCTTGGCACCCCTATAGTCTTTTGCTTATTTTCCTGGGACAATGATATGCCATACATCTATGCAACCAATGAAGCCAGTCCCTGCTTGGCTGCAGCAGTCATGTGGATGTACAGCACATCATTGCTGCAGGAAAATAAACTGGTTAGGCGACTGAAGCATCACGCTGGAGCGCTATAGGATTCAATAGTTAAGTGATGTTCTTATTTATTTTTATAACATGCTCTGTAATTGCTTTTATTTCTGTCTCCTCTGGATCACAAGATAGCAGAAATGTAGATTTAGTGCTTCGTGGTGTATTAGATTCTTTCCTAAATATAACCTTTAGTTTTGGCTGGACATACATTAGATAACTGATGGCTGAGTATGCTTGTGGTCTCAATAGGAAGAGGAGTGTAAGCTGCTCAAGTGAAGGTTATTATCCCTTAGTAACAAGAGCGTTCTCTTCCCGAACATCTGCTGACAGGGGAGAGTCAAGAAGCGCCATACACACTGAATGGTCCACTGGTACTGTCAGAGTTTGCCAACATTTATCTCAATGTTAGAACAAATTTAATATATTAGAGCTTGTTCTGTAGTCCCTTTACATAAAGGGGTTGTCAGCCTTGAACAGTATTTTTGTCAGAAGTGCGTTTGACAATAAGCTGATCACATGGTGTCCTGATGCGAGCGCCTCTAACAAATAGCTGTAACCATTGGAGAAACTGCAGAGGAAATGTAGTATTACACAGTTCTGAAAATCATTGAACCCTTGAAAACAATGTACTACACATGTAATGTCTGGACATGTCAGGCTTATTTTGTAGCCAATCTCTGCATTGCCCCATACAGTAGACTTCAATGTGTCATGTAACATTTCCAGTAGAGGATGATCTCCGGGGCCCTGGGTGTCAGACCATTGCAGATCTAATATTAATCGTAAACATAGGTCATCGATATTAGAAAGTGGAGAACCCCTTTAAGTCCATTCAAGTAACCAAAATGCATTGAACGTTGGTAACTTTCCAAAAGAAGGATTGTTTATCTCTGAAAAACAGCCTACCAGATCAGGTTTGTCATTCAGTAGCTCAAAAAGTTTCCATCCAAGAAAAGGAAAAGTAAACTTTAGTATGAAAGGTATTTAACCCCTTTAGAGTCAGAAGAATGGTTCTAAAATGATTCTAAAGCCACAATAGAGTATTTGAAAATCAGACCTTTCTAGTTCTGCTTTCTGTAATGGAGAAATCTTTTTGGCTACTCATTTGGCTATTCATAAAATGTTCCATAGATTATGCAATAATCTCTTAGGTTTACCAGGCATAGACATACCTGCCAACTAATAGATTCTCTGCAGTGATGATACAGTGATCATTTAATATCGTGTATACTGTTTGTTCATGTATATTATGATGTATAGTTACATATATTGATAACTGTAGTTACATATTTTGTAATCTTTTATGTCTACTATAGGGCTGCTGTTGCTTGTGTGGGAGCGTTTTATGAAAAGATGGGCAGGATGTTGGGAAGCTCCTTCCATGAAACTGTGAATAATCTCTTAAAGTCTCTTAAAAGTGCTGAGGTAAGTGTTGTGCTGCTGCCTATCTGTTCAGTGGTATCTCGTACTGTGTTTAGAATGGAAGCTACAACATTCTGCCACATATTTTGTATGACAGATGCATCCAACATGTTATTAACTTATAATGGGGTCTATCAGGTTCTGCTCTGGTTTGTGTCATTTTGGCAGGAAGCCTAGCATTGCATGCTGCACTGTTCTTTCTGTCAGATCTACCAAGACTGACATCAGAGGCACTGAACATTGCTTAGTACATGTTTAATGATATCGCCACCCAGAAGGTGGTGCTGTCATCTGTCCTAGTTTACTGAGTAAAGCAATGCTACTTGCCACTAAGCAACAGTAACTGTGGTTGTTTTTCCTCCAGTTGATGTTCCTGCCAAAAGTATACCAAAATGTAACAGACATAACCTGAACTTTTGCAATTGGTTAAACTGCTGCAGCATAATATCCTACGACAACAAAAACCAATGAAAAGTCATTGAAAAATGTTTTTCCGTGAAATCTTGGCTGCTAGGAGTGGAGGAGATCAGGTCCATGGTAGACCTCACTTCCCAACTTATGGTCACAGTTGAGTTGTTTGCTCGTTTCTGAGACTATTGGCTTCTGTACAGAGATTGAGATGAATATAATTCTTATATGGGGTCTTAGGGTTCTATGTCCTGTATCCTTGGTCCCTCCCAAGACCTGCCCCGGTGTTCTGGGAGCCCTTCCCCCTCCTCCCCCTCCCTTTTTTCCATCCTTCTTTCTTGGTTTTCTCTCACTTCCTCCCCTCTTTCCCGTTTCTTTGTTCTATTGTCCCCCCCCCCATCTTTCCATTTTTATTTTCTGTTTTATTTTGTCCTTTTCTCCCTTAATGGGGAATTAATGTTTTAGTCCCTTAGTCCCTTGTAATCTTTTTGTTTTCCTTGTTTTGACCACTGTTCATTATTGAAAAAAGCGTAGATAAAGAAGAAAAATGTTTTCCCAATGACTTTTTATTGGTTTTTGTTGTCTTCTGTGATATTACGCTGCAGCAGTTTAACCAATTGCAGAGGTTCGGTTTATCTCTGGCTCCTACATCTGTATTGTGAATTGTCGTAATGTATGTTTATGTAAATGTTCCTTTCATGTACAGTTTATTACAGTGAGTATATTTTTAGAAATGAAAAACCAGCTTATAAATACATTGGCTTCTGCTGGTAGTTCATAAATCCGTGACTGATCTTCATATTGCCATAACACAGGGTCGAAGTGAAATCCTGATGAGCCTGCAAAAAGTTCTCAGTGGTCTTGGAGGAGCTGCAGCTTCTAGTCACAGAGACATTTACAAAAATACACGATCGCTATTGACAGACAGATCCATGGCTGTTAGATGTGCAGTCGCCAAGGTAAGTAACTGCTTTCTTGTATCTTCATATACAGTACAGACCAAAAGTTTGGACACACTTTCTCATTCCAAGAGTTTTCTGTATTTTCATGACTATAAAAATTGTAGATTCACACTGAAGGCATCAAAACTATGAATTAACACATGTGGAATTATATACTTAACAAAAAAGTGTGAAACAACTGAAAATATGTCTTATATTCTAGGTTCTTCAAAGTAGCCACCTTTTGCTTTGATTACTGCTTTGCACACTCTTGGCATTCTCTTGATGAGCTTCAAGAGGTAGTCACCTGAAATGGTTTTCACTTCACAGGTGTGCCCTGTCAGGTTTAATAAGTGGGATTTCTTGCCTTATAAATGGTGTTGGGACCATCAGTTGTGTTGTTCAGAAGTCAGGTGGATACACAGCTGATAGTCCTACTGAATGGAGTGTTAGAATTTGTATTATGGCAAGAAAAAAGCAGCTAAGTAAAGAAAAACGAGTGGCCATCATTACTTTAAGAAATGAAGGTCAGTCAGTCCGAAAAATTGGGAAAACTTTGAAAGTGTTCCCAAGTGCTGTGGCCAAAACCATCAAGCGCTACAAAGAAACTGGCTCACATGAGGACCGCCCCAGGAAAGGAAGACCAAGAGTCACCTCTGCTGCGGAGGATAAGTTCATCCAAGTCACCAGCCTCAGAAATCGCAGGTTAACAGCAGCTCAGATTAGAGACCAGGTCAATGCCACACAGAGTTCTAGCAGCAGACACATCTCTACAACAACTGTTAAGAGGAGACTGTGTGCAGCAGGCCTTCATGGTAAAATAGCTGCTAGGAAACCACTGCTAAGGACAGGCCATAAGTAGAAGAGACTTGTTTGGGCTAAAGAACACAAGGAATGGACATTTGACCTGTGGAAATCTGTGCTTTGGTCTCATGAGTCCAAATTTGAGATCTTTGGTTCCAACCACTGTGTCTTTGTGCGACGCAGAAAAGGTGAACGAATGGACTCTACATGCCTGGTTCCCACCATGAAGCATGGAGGAGGAGGTGTGATGGTGTGGGGGTGCTTTGCTGGTGACACTGTTGGGGATTGATTCAGAATTGAAGGAATACTGAACCAGCATGGTTACAACAGCATCTTGCAGCGGCATGTTATTCCATCCGGTTTGCGTTTAGTTGGACCATCATTTATTTTTCAACAGGACAATGACCCCAAACACACCTCCAGACTGTGTAAGGGCTATCTGACCAAGAAGGAGAGTGATGGGGTGCTACGCCAGATGACCTGGCCTCCACAGTCACCAGACCTGAACCCAATCGAGATGGTTTGGGGTGAGCTGGACCGCAGAGTGAAGGCAAAAGGGCCAACAAGTGCTAAGCATCTCTGGGAACTCCTTCAAGACTGTTGGAAGACCATTTCAGGTGACTACCTCTTGAAGCTCATCAAGAGAATGCCAAGAGTGTGCAAAGCAGTAATCAAAGCAAAAGGTGGCTACTTTGAAGAACCTAGAATATAAGACATATTTTCAGTTGTTTCACACTTTTTTGTTATATAATTCCACATGTGTTAATTCAAAGTTTTGATGCCTTCAGTGTGAATCTACAATTTTTATAGTCATGAAAATACAGAAAACTCTTGGAATGAGAAGGTGTGTCCAAACTTTTGGTCTGTACTGTACAGTCTTAAGGTTTCCCCTTGTAAATGTAAGAAAGAGACAGTATTAGGGTCTGTAGGGCCCTATGGGATGGTATGTAGCAAGCTAATTCTATGACCTATAAATGTAATTTATGTAAATGGACCTAGAAAAGGGGTTAGCCACTTTCATTAAACTGTGTTTGCAAACAGCACATAATAGCACCTACTAAAAATAGTTGTTTCAGGTGTCTCCTACTGTAAAAACGACTGTAGCAACGGCTCTCCTTGTGTTAGTAGTGAAACTGTGTCCAGATATGGCTACTGAGGAAGAGTCATGTGACCTGACTTGTCTATTAGCAGTCCCATAGACTAACACTGTGGACACCTAGAAAACTAGTGCATGTTCAGAGTGCCTGCAGTGTTAGTCAGTGGGATTGCTGATGGACATGTCAGGTCATATGACCCTCTATCAGCAGCCATGTCTGGACGCCTCTTCACTGCTTGAAGAGTCGGTGCTATAGCTGTAGGAGATGCCTGAAACCACTATTATTAGTAGGTTTTATTATGTGCTGTTTGCAGCACAGAGCCTGGAGTTAAATGGAAGTGGCCAACCTCTTTAACAAGACTGGTCAGTCACTTGGCACTTAAGAACTGAAAAGCTGTTTAGCATTGGGCTAAATCAGTAAAGGCATCATTCTGGTTACCAGTCGTAGAAAAGATATAATACCCCATGATAGTGTCATGTATCTGTGAATAATACCATGTGATATTTTTGTGCAGTGCTTGCTGGAGCTTCAGAGTGAAGCCGTATTCATGTGGACAGCAGAGCTGGAGAATGTAGCCACACTGTGTTTCAAGGCACTTGAAGGTTCTAACTATGGGGTCAGAGTGGCAGTATCAAAACTCCTGGGAACTGTTATGGCTACTGCTTTAATGCCAAAACAGGCAGCAGGTAGGTTATGGTTATGCAATCGTCTGTCACAGTCATTATTGTAAAAATTATTCTCTTCACTTAGATATTCATGGCATAGTCAGAATATGCTATAAATTTATAAACGTCTTAGAAGTGTGAGTCTCACCTTTGAGTCTAGAACGGATTTCCAGAATGGGGTTTCCCGGGCCCTTTTCCTGCCCATAGAAGTTCGCTGTAGGCTTTGATATCTAGGTAGAAGATAAATGAAGAGGTGGCCATGCATGTGCGCAGCTGTCTTTATTTACTTCTATGGAATCTCAGAAACAGCCAAGCATGCTCACTCAGCTATTCCCATAGAAATTAATATAGAGAGCAGTGTTGATATTCTCATCCTGGAGGTGGAGGCCAGTTGAGCCTTGGCAAGCCTTACCATTTATTATGGTCAATCCACAGTAATCCCATGCGCCAGCTAATTGCCGGGCTGCATCTGTAATAGCTGTTGCTTCACATGGAAAATATAGGTGTACACTTATTGTAAAGCCAATCAACCTACAAGTGAATAGATGCCCCTTTATTAACTGACTGCATTTTTAATGCAGCATAAATGATGCAGCAGTATTGACACACACCACTCTGTCTAAAAAGGGATGTGCAGCCGATAATCATTGCAGCTGAAAGGAGGTGGAACAGTCACGGTAGCAATCGTTCTTCTCTGTACTTTTCAATGGCCTTTGTGATAGGCTGATGCTACCAAGTCTTTCATCTTGGCTAATAGGACCTTGCCATTGTCAGTACAACCTGTTCCTATCCTGTGATCCACTATAGACTATTTACAATAGAACAACAAGCAGTTCCTGACAATGCCCACATAGTCTGACATGATGTGCAGTCTGTGGGATGACTGAGTCCCTGCTAAGGTCTTTACAAACTCACTGAGCTGTCTGTCAGCTCTATATTCATTCAGTGTTTTACTTACTTTAGTGATGCGTCAGAATGTGAAGAAGGCCACATTAGAGGAGGTGCTGGAACTGATGGCAACTGGTTTTCTACGTGGGGGTTCTGGATTCCTTAAAAGCGGAGGAGAAATGCTAAAAGGTGGAGGATCTATTAGTCGAGAAGTCCGAGTGGGTGTGACCCAGGTTAGTGAAATACTTCCTTTAAGACAGTGACACTACATTTTTCTCAGCAGAGTAAAAATACTGCCTTTAGCATTTTTGAGAAGTATTTTTAGCCAAGGAGGAGTATGAAATTAGCAATAATTTTATCATTTTAATAACATTTATAAATTCATCTCTCAGCTGTCATGACAACCAAACTGTTTCCGTAATCTCTCTGAGG
The DNA here is from genome assembly GCA_947044405.1 of Leptodactylus fallax. Classification (NCBI taxonomy): domain Eukaryota; kingdom Metazoa; phylum Chordata; class Amphibia; order Anura; family Leptodactylidae; genus Leptodactylus; species Leptodactylus fallax. Next base: position 3,055,058 of record CAMRHE010000123.1, read on the forward strand.
GGAAACATTTCAGCTGTCAGGAAAGAAAGTGAACGTTAGATGGGACCAGGCCATTTGCGAGGATCAGTGCCCGTGATCAGAGTTGTCTGTGACCATAAGCACTGCTGTCACATCCCTGCTGTGTAAAACAAGACCCACCATGCCTGTACTAGTACACTACATGTTGAGAAGTGGAGTAAGGGTGTATCAAGTACAGGAAAAGGCTCATGTGTATTAATAAAGTGTCAGATTGCCTGTACAGGCATTATTGCAAGCACTGCTTCCTTTGAAAACTAGCTAGGGCACCCGTCCGTCCAGTGTACTGGTATGACTGGTTCTTGTTCCACACTCGATGAATAAAAATAGGAGAAAAACAGCCATGTGAGAGAATGTTAGAGTCCTGCAGAGAGAATACACCAATGTCTCTATTGAAAATAGAGACTGGCCAACTCCTTCTCATGATCAGTAGATATTCCAGCAGACAGATCCCTACCAACTTTCCAGTTATCAAGCTTTCATGGCATATCTTGATGATAAAGAGAAAGAGGATAGCAAAAGCTTATGAGAAGAAATAAGATGAAATGAGAAATATTTGTATCTATTTCTGATGTTTCCTTCTCCCTTTTTTATAGGCGTATGTGGTCTTTGTCACAGCCTTAGGAGGGCAATGGTTGGAGCGTAATTTTGCCACATTTCTCTCTCATGTACTTGACCTTGTGTCACACCCTCGTGCTACACAGACGCATGTTGAGGCGGTCTACTCTAGAAGATGTGTGTCTTTTATTCTAAGAGCCACTGTGGGGAGTTTGCTAGGGGAGAAGGCTCAAAATGCAGCAGCTAAAGAAATATGCCAGGCGATCAGCAAACAAATGAAATCTGTTGGTAAGAAATCTATAATGTTTTTGTTTCTATTGCTAACCTTCTCAATAATAGCAGCTAAATGCGGTGTTCCTAACAACGGACCCCCACACAGATTAGTACAGGGGACCAAACTCACCTACATACAGTATTACACCCGCCGTACCTATTAGAACTATACGCCAGGCATTGGACACTTTATTTTTTTCATACTTTTTTGTAACTTTTTTGCAGAGGCTGTTGTAAATGATGCCAACAATGAGAATAAGATTGGCACTGCAGATGTGTCTGCCAGTCAGCATGTAATGGTATGTGCTCTGCAGGAGCTGGGAAGCCTTGTTCAGAGTCTGAACTCTACTGCATCTCCTCTTATACAGGAGCCGTCCATAGGTAATGGATCCATCCTATTCATATGTATGTTCTGTGTGCTTTGTACCATGTATGATTTTGATTTCATCTCTGTTTAATCCATAGGGCTTCTGGATACTGTCACTTCCGTACTTCTTCACCCCAGCATGGCGGCAAGGCTAGCAGCTGCATGGTGTTTACGTTGCGTTGCTGTAGCTCTACCATTTCAGCTAACTCCACTTTTGGATAGGTGTGCAGAGAGACTTAATAATCTTAAGAATTCACCTGAAGCTGTTAGTGGATACAGCTTTGCTATGGCTGCTCTGCTGGGAGGTGTACATCAGTGCCCACTGGGCATTCCTCATTCTAAAGGAAAGGTAAGAAAATGCCTAAAAAAAAAAACAACCCAAAACCCCCCCCCCCCCCCCCCCCCCCCCCCAACCCCACCCCCCCCCCCCCCCCCCCCCCCCCCCCCCCCCCCCCCCCCCCCCCCCCCCCCCCCCCCCCCCCCCCCCCTTGAAGCAATTGCACCTAGCCCTCTTTTTATTGTTTCCTATTACATTATTGTGGATACTAAGATCATGGGACAGTTTCTACTGAATTTTTTTTTGGTATCAGATACTCTGCCCGTGATTGGAAATTTTTCAGTAAATATCTCTGATAATGCTTTGGGATGCTAGTCCAGTTAAAGAAGGATGTCTAAGGACTTATTATTAGGGGCCTTTCATGTCACTGTTTTAGCATCAGTTTATTGTATCCATAAAGGTGATCAGCAAAACGATTGATCAAAGCATGATGAGAACGGCCTGTTAATGATCCTGTTGTCAGTTAAAACTTTCCTTATTGAAGTATATAAACCTATTAGATTGAGCCGCTTGTGCTTGTTTATGGCAAGTTCAGTAATAGTCACCAGCTGAACAGGCGATTGAATGACAGCAGTCTCTTTGAATAACCAACTTATTAAGGGCCTGCTCTGATGGCGGGAAATGAAATGGAATTGTGGTGGATGATTGCTCTTCATTTTACGGCCCTCCAGCTCCGTGATGTGGCTTTCACTCTCTGATCAGCCCCATATGAATAACCGTCTTGTGCCTTGGGTACTGTGGCAAGATCTGACAGGACGCTTATTTTTTTTCAGCATCTTGCTTCATTGAAAACATTGATTCAGGGCAGAATTTGGAGCTGATTTGGGGGTAGAACCATTGCCAAGCTCCACTTTGTGGACATGCCGTAAACAATGCTTACTGTCAATGCCAGCAGCACATCTCCCCTTGTAAACAGATTATCAATTGCCCCCATACTGTACTATTATCAGACATATATTAATGCCAGTAATGAGGCTCAATGTTGTATTGCATCGATAATTGTCCAACGTTATGAGCGCAAAATCTGTCAGTCTAAAGTACCATAAAGACCTTACGGAATGGAATAAAGTATGCTGCCATCCTGAGTAATAGTCCATTTATAAAGACTGAATGCTTCACAACTATTGAACAAAAGAAACTGTACTTTAAATACATTGGAGCTGATTTATCAAAGGAAAAGCTCGAAACTGTTTGGTTTCTACAGGAAGCTACTCCAGCATCTTTCTTGCTCAATTTTTTTTTTTTTTTTTTTGCTTTTACAGATGGTAGTCAGTATAGCTGAGGACCTGCTGCGCACAGCATCACAGAACAGCAGGCTTTCTCTGCAGCGCACACAGGCTGGATGGTTGCTCCTTGGTGCTCTGATGACTTTAGGTAAGTGCACTTTGATCTCTAAACTACCAGTATGTATGTTTTTTTTTTTTTTTTTTTTTAAATAATGATTTGCATACCTGTAGCTTGTGATAACAGAACATGAGTTAAATTTCCAGGTCCTTCAGCGGTGCGGTACCATCTCCCTAAAATGCTTCTGCTTTGGAGAAATGTCTTCCCTCGATCCTTAAAAGAGTTGGAGGCTGAGAAAGCTCGTGGAGACTCTTTTACTTGGCAAGTGACCTTGGAAGGCCGAGCTGGAGCACTTTGCGGTAAGAATCTCCTATAACTTGGACTGTAATGTCTAGCAATAAGGTTCAGGTCTCAATAGCCTCTGATTTTCCTAGGTTTAGGGCTTAATAGTGTCTTCTAATGCCGTACATTGTGTAGTGGCTTCTCCCATTAAATGGATAGGAGTTAAGATGTAATAGCTCAGCCACTATAGGAGCTATGTATAGTACCAGCGCAGCAGCATTCCCAAATAGCTTATCGGTTCAGGGATTGTGTGCCAAACACTCAACTTGCAATTGATCAGATCAGGCTATCCACAATAAAAAAAAAAACAAGGGAAACCCAGTTAAATAATGGACTTTATCACCTTTTATTGTCTTAGATTGATCTGTTACCCTTAATTTCCATAGGAAATATTATGAAATATCACAAACCATTTTAAGTGACTTAAGCCATTTCTTTTTCTTTCTAGCCATGCGTAGTTTTGTTGCTCATTGCCCTGAGTTGCTCACAGAGGACGTGATCAGGAAACTAATGACACCCATTGAGTGTGCTATGACTATGATGTCTCAGTAAGTAAACAATTGACAATGTGCTATGTTTTGTGTTTGTAGGACACCATAAACTTTGGATTTTCTAGCCCAGATCTTTGTCACCTACCCAGCCCCAACCCTTGGATGTTATAACTACCATGTTATCAGATGCTGATGAATATGTGTTTTGTTTAGGCCTTGTATCTAAATAATCTAGAATACTCAGTTGTGTTTTGACACTTTACCTGTGTTCTCCTTTCTTGCAGAATCCTGTCTGTGATTAAAGCTCATGGTGCACATCTAAAAGCGAGTGCTGCAATGGTCCGTCTCAGACTGTACGACATTTTGGCTCTGTTACCTCCGAAGACATATGAAGGTGAGGGGATATCATGGTTCTTATGACCTGTATGTCCATAATTGCTGACATATATTAATGTGTTTTTACCATTAAAAGGACTTTGCAGTGCAGTGAAGTCTGCATGCAGCAGGTATAGGGAAGGTGTAGATGAGCAGATTGATATCTAGTTTTGCACTTTTAGGACAAGATTCAATATAACTTGTATTTTATTCGTTGATATTGCTGCATTTTCTGGTCTTAGGAGTCCAGTGGATGGTCCTGTCTGTGATCAATGGTCTTCTCTGTAGACATATGCAGAGTAAAGCGATATATGGCAACTACTGAGCAGGACCGCCCTCTGGACTCCTAATCCCATAATAAGCAGAGGTTTTAATGAATTATCTGGTAGTTCTATCAGACCGCTCAGGTAATATTGCTATAAAACATGGTTCCTGCAGATTCAGCTGCATGTTGAAACTATTGGTTCTCTTTAATTTCATCCTTAATGGTGATGTCCAGTATCAGGAAAACATGGTTCCTTTCTTCCAGAAACAGCGCCAAACCTGTCCACAGGCTGTGTTTGATATGCAGCTCAACTCTACTGAACTAAATGAAGCTGAGCTGCAACACCAGATACAACCTATGGACAGATATGGTGCTGTTTCTGGAAGAAAGCAACCATGAAAGCCCCTTTATGTAAGGGCAAATGTTACACGTGTGGCACAAATTTGTGTTTGGTCATAGAATATCAATAGGTTTGATTTTTTATTTTTTTTTATTTTTTTTTTGCCTCTTGGATGTTTTAAAATTTGACAAGATTACAAAAGAGTCATGAGAACATGTTTGCACTTGTAGTTTGTACACTTTAATTCCGGATTTATTGCACAACTGTGAAAATAACATATCCAAAATGTTTGGTATGGCATCAGATTGCATGTAGGGTAAATCCTGCTCCTTGTCCATCCAGATCCTCCTCACTGCCAACATTGGTTTTATTTTGGTAGTTAAGCAGTCATTAGGTTGGAGACATACAAGATTAGTTTGCAGAGCATTAGTCATGGCAGTGGCTAACACACTGCGATTTACAGTAGCGGTGTATTAGATGAAATTTAAATAATTCCCATTCACAGACTGGAGAAGAGAAAAAACCCTCAACACAATGTGTCTTGTGCTGTGGGTTTTGAACTCGCACGATTTCAATCACTGCTACATATTTTGCTGAAGAGGTTGAGAACTGGGCTAGTAGACTGGAATCGTGGCTGAAAGCCATACCGAAAACCCGCCAATTTTTTTGTCACTGGCAGGTCCACTATGGCTACAGAAATCCCGCAGCAGACCAGTACTTTGTGTCCTAGTCTTAAAAGAGTTTTCCCACTGCAGCATAGGTTGCAGATTGGTGGGAGTCACACTGCTTGGGCTCCCACCTGTCTCAGGAACAAGGCTATTTTGCTCCCCAATCTCAATGGAGTGGTGGTCAGAAAGGCACACCCTGCTCCATTCATTTCTATGGGAAAGCTGGAGATAGTTACACACTGGATATTTTTTCAATCATTCAGGCTGGAGAACAAGACTCCCCTGTTTTCATGATCAATGGGGTTCCCAGCGATCAGCTCCACACCAATTTGGAACTTATGCAGTGGTGGCAAAATTCTATCTTTAAACTACTTTATTCCAAGATGGCTGGAATCCAGTATATTTGGATTTCTTACAATTATTGTGTTTGGTTTGATACTGTAACAACTGTAAATCCAAGGAATGATGCTGTATTTTCCTGCATTATAATCTTCTGCTACTTTTTTTCTGAATGTAACTGTAACTGCTCTTGTCTAGGTAACTTCAATGTGCTTCTACGCGAGCTTGTGGCTGAATTCACCTTAACAGACAATTCTTCCAATACTACGACATCTTTGCTGCGCTCCTTGTGTCACTATGATGACAGTGTCCTGCTGGGCTCTTGGCTACAAGAGACAGACCACAAATCAATTGAAGACCAGGTAAGAAAATGTATCGTTTTGATTAATTTTACAATATTTTCACTTAAAAATCAAAATGATAAACGACTCGAGTAGCCTTGTCATTATATTACACTTCTTTATATTGAATTGCATTACATTACTTAGTGGCTTAGTTATGCAGGCTCCAAATCTCAGAGGCCTTCATTAACACTTTGGAAGATCGTACTTGTGGAGATGGAGGAGCAGAGACTAAAAAGTACTGAATATTTTATAATCCATTCATACACAGTTTGTATGATGTTCAACTTGTGAGGAAATTTGTTTAATTTGAATGTTGTTGTGCAGCTTCAACCTAACAGCGCCTCCGGAAGTGGAGCTCTAGAGCATGACCCCTCATCCATCTACTTGCGTATACCAGCTGGCGAAGCTGTGCCCGGACCACTGCCTCTTGGAGTCTCCGTCATTGATGCCTCAGTGGCTCTTTTTGGTGTTGTTTTCCCACATGTGTCTTTCAAGCACAGGTTAGTATGGCAGTATAAGACAATACACTAGACAGGTTTATTTATGTGCATACTATAGAACTTAGAATTCATCTGTCTAAGAACTTACCAGGGCTTAAAGAAAAGAGAAAAAAGTTACAGACTCTTGCTTCAAAATAAAATCATTTAAAAGGTTGTCCAGTTTTAGCAAATAAATGTTATTGTTTGTGTAATACAAAGTTGTACAATTTTTTTATATACTTACTGTATCAATTCCTCACAGTTTTCTATACCTCTGCTTGCTGTCATTCATTCTGCTTACTCCCAGTGGATAAAAATCAGTCCATGGTCATGTGATGGACAGTCCAGGCCATGGATGGACAGCCCATGGTCATGTGTGGCGCCCTGGCGGATGGACAGCCCATGGTCATGTGATGGACAGCCCATGGTCATGTGATGGACAGCCCATGGTCATGTGATGGACAGCCCATGGTCATGTGATGGACAGCCCATGGTCATGTGATGGACAGCCCATGGCCATGTGATGGACAGCCCTGGCCATGTGATGGACAGTCCATGGCCATGTGATGGGTACAGGTGTACAGCTCGTTATAGTCACAGCACAGTAAACAGACATCAACCTGGTAATGAGTTGTGCACCTGTGTGTTCATCACATGACCATGGACTGATTTTTTTTCATTCTAAAAACAAAAGAATTTATTAACTCCCTTAATTACTTTAAAGTATATTATACAATTATTGACATTGTATGATTAGTTTGTAACATATTTACTTTCAAGGGAATTAAGTCACTAGCGTTTTTCACGAATTAGGGGATCTTTACTGCTTGTGACTGACTGTCAGCTACTTGTGACTGACTGTCAGCTACTTGTGGCTGTCTGAACTAAAAAGTTTACTCAGATATTCTTCATCTCCTTTTTGTGCGGACTTGTGAATACGTTGGTAATAGTACTGTTTACGGGCAATGTAAATGCTCCCGGCATGGAATTAAACAGGAGATTTTGTATCTATGATAATACAATGTGGACATTTGATTATAATAAGACACTTGTCTTTGCTTTCCAGATTACAGATGCTGGATCATTTTGCGGAGTGTGTGAAGCAGGCGAAGGGTGTCCGCCAGCAATCTGTGCAGCTCAACATCTTTACTGCTGTGCTCAGTGCGCTTAAGGTACAAAGTTTTGTAGGAATGTGGTGTATGTAGAATCCTTATTCTGCTTTTAATAAATTAGATTTTTATTTTTCCATTTTAGGGCTTCACATAACTGTCTCAAATCTTACTTGATTCCCATATAATATCACTTGCCTTATTGTCATCTTTATTCATAGTATCTACTCTGCCCAATTCTTCCATATATTTCTCCCCTTACATAATTGTACATTTCTTAGTCTGTCTCTTATATTTCATTGAGTCATAATCTCCACTATTCAAATAAACATTTTTGCAACCCAGTTATTTTTTTATATCTTAATTTTTATACTAATTTCATAAGAAATAAGGAAAGTTACAAAAAAACATAGAATCAAAGGCATTTACAGCATAAGAAGATTGATGTGTAACCCAGTTATTTTTATATAGTTCTCCCTTAATCAGATTTATCTAAACCTTTAACTACAACACAGGAAAAGTGCTAAATGTATGATTGCTGGGGGTTTGACCTCTGATCCTCCATAGAACAGGGGTCCAGAGTCTTCCTTTCCAAAAGTATTTCAGTGGAGCAGTGGTCACGCTTGCGCCCTGCCACTTCCAGTGTCTATGGGACTGGTGGAGATAGCCGACGCAGCAAAATGAAGCCTATAGACTGAAGGAGTGGCAAGGTGCATAAGTGACCTCTGCTTCATCTAAATAACTTCAGAACAGGTCCCATAAGTCAGACCCACCAGGAATCATACATTTATCACCTGTCATGGGATAACCTCTTAACGTTTCAATGACCATATATTATGTAACCGTAACTTCTGTTCAGTGGTAGAATGGTGTGCTGGATAAAGTGTCCATTGAACATATTATTGCTTAGCACTAATATTAATACTACAAATATTAACATTGATATTGAGTCCTAAAGCTTGTCCATACCTTATGCTCTTGTAATAAGGGCCTGGCAGAAAATAAAAGCTCACTGGGTCCAGAAGAAGTACGAAAATCCGCTTTGACCTTGGTTATGGGTGCCCTGGATAATCCTAACCCTATCCTGAGATGTGCTGCTGGGGAGGCTTTGGGCAGGATGGCTCAAGTGGTTGGAGAGGCTACGTTTATTGCCAGAATGGCACAATACAGTTTTGACAAGTGAGTCTATGAGATCAGAGAGATGGTATTAGAAACATCACTATGAAATATTAGACTAAAGCTATTATTGACACAGCACTGTATTATATGTGGTGAAGGGAAGAATAACCTGTTTGTACAGGACCTGAAGGTAATTGATATTGATGACCTATCCATAGGATAGGTCATTAGTATCTGATCGTTCGGGGGCCAACACCCGAATCCCACCCCGGTCACCTGTTTCAGCCACCATAAGCTATATACAAGGTATGCAGCCTGAAGCAGCTCTGCCCCTATTCACGTTAATGGAAGCAGAGCTGCAGTTCCAGGCGCCACCACTACCGTGTACGGAGCTCTGTACACTGTAAACGGCATCCAGCTCTGTACACAGAGCAAAGTTATGGCTGTATTAGATGTAAAGATTTTTTTAACGAGTGCTGATCAATGACAAAACACGCCGATCATCTACTCGTCCTGAATTCGCCTATTACACAGACTGATGCAGAGCACATACAGGAGAAACAGTCAGTGAATTGACCTTTCCTGGCATATATTTTCATTGTATGCCAGGAGCACAGCCTTTATTCCACATGGTGCTGTGATGCCGGCAAGCTATGATTTTCTGAAAGCAAAGGATCACGAAATGGTGATTGGAAACACTTTTAGATAGGCTCATTAAAATGAGTGAGAGTTCGTACAACCCCTCGCTCCCGAGAATGACCTGTACAATTGTTGGGACTATCATCAGAGCCTTTACACTAGATTAGTCTTAAGCCACCCCTAATTTACAGTATCACAGTGGCTTATGGTGACTGATAAATCTGGTACATCTTTAGACTGTCTAGTCTAACCTTACACCATTTATTAGTTGGTTTAGTCACCACCAAACAAGTTTGAAAATTTTGCTGCATGGTGTTCCGTCTTAAGCCGTGCCCCTTTCTTGATAGGCCCACCCTTTTGTGGTCAACCATGCCCACTGACAAGTTGTCACATTACTGGCATATTCTCATTGCTAAATATTTCAATGTACCTTACCTATCTACATAGAGTGAGTGTTGTTTTTTGTTTTTTTTGTTTTTTTATTTATTTCCATTAAGTGACCTTCCATTTTGATTATTGATATTAATTATGATTTTTTTTTTATATATATAATTTAGGTTGAAGTCAGCACGGGATGTTGTTTCCAGAACAGGCCACTCACTGGCACTTGGCTGCTTACACCGATATGTTGGAGGAATTGGCTCAGGGCAGCACCTGAAGACCAGTGTCAGTATTCTCCTTGCACTTGCTCAGGATGGCACTTCACCAGAAGTTCAAGTAAGACTACACCATATTCAGTGCTAGTATGCATGGTGCTTTAATTGCGCCCATTGTTTAAGAATGTGTTAATAATTCAGTAGGAGAGTTACAGGTCCTGAATACAGAACATTTTATTATTTCTCCATAGACTTGGTCTCTCCATTCACTTGCACTAATTGTGGACTCAAGTGGCCCAATGTATCGGGGTTATGTGGAGCCAACACTTTCCTTAGTGCTTACATTGCTGCTGACTGTCCCTCCGTCACACACAGAAGTGCATCAGTGCCTTGGACGGTGTTTGGGTGCAATCATAACAACTGTGGGTCCAGAGCTGCAAGGTGAGGGATTATAACATAGGATACTCCACTCATATAAGAAGAAGGTTATTTGAAGGGGTATTCCCACTTTAAATGGCATGTTACTAGGATATTCTATCTTTATATGGTCTGACTCTTGGTTCCCCCACAATCCTGGGAAATTAAAGGGTTGCAGCAGCCTTTCCTGGTCACATTGCTGTTTTTATGAAATGGGCTGCAGAAAAATTACAACATTGGATTTCTTGTTTCTATTTATTCATTATAAACCCAGTTTCGGTTACTGTATCAGATAAAACTGCACAATGGTATAATAATAAACTATGATACTTTGCAGGCAATGGGCCAACTATATCTACCATCCGTTCTTCATGTCTTGTGGGCTGTGCAATCATGCAGGATCACTCAGACTCCCTAGTCCAGGCAGCTGCCATCTCCTGCCTTCAGCAGCTTCACATGTTTGCCCCTCGTCATGTCAACCTTTCAAGTCTGGTCCCTTGCCTCTGTGTAAGTTGCACATTCACTCAGTCAAAGTTTAACGCCAATATGTGAATAATGCCTAATAAATAATGATTCATGTTTCAGGTCCACCTGGGCAGTTCACATCTGCTACTAAGACGTGCGGCTGTAGCGTGTCTCAGGCAGCTGGCCCAGAGAGAAGCTGCAGAAGTATGTGAATATGCTATGAACCTGGCTAAGAATGCAAGAGACAAGGAAAGCAGTGGCATCAGTAAGTAGAAATTATCCTACCTAAAATTATGTGTAATGTTAAAATACATGTCACCAGAACTCAGCATATCATTCCAATCCCATAAATAGATATGTTAGGGTCACCTAAATCCAACAGTGTTTTCCTCTTGTGAATCTGCTTCTTCTGTTGCCGAGATTGCTTTTTTTTTTTTTTCTCGATATGCAAATGAGCTTTTTAGAGCCAGAGGGGCATTGCATCTTACCTATTTGGATCAACAGTAATGCTCTCATTGTTCTCATTGCAAGTACAATATCTTGGCAATGGAGACACTGATTCACAAGAGTAAAATACCATTTGACCATAACCTTTCTATTTGGGGTGCATTTATAGTTCATATATTGGATTCATCTGCATAATGCTAGATGTGACATTTGACATGTCAATGGCTGCATGATTTTGGAGGTGATTACTTGCAGAATGGTGCAGCCATTGAGTGTATGGAGCTTCAGACACAAGTGGTAACCAAATCTTGTGGTTTTACCCTAAATCTGTTTCTTTAACCAAGTTCTTCAGCTAGGTGTACAGGATTAGCAGGGGGGCTATTCAGTTGCTGAATGTAAACCACAGCCAGAGCATGGGGACCATTTTATGTTTCCTTTCAGATAATATCAGCAACAGCACAGTGACTGCAGTGCCTGCCACAGAAGAGATTTATAACTGGCGGCAGCATGACCTGGCAGTACTAGCTGTACACCGATTTCAACGGCCAGACTTGCAGCGATCAGCTGATCACCCAGGCTGGCTTAAGGGGAACCTATCAGGGTGAATTATTCCACTAAACCACTGAGAGATCCTTATGAACCAGGGATTTAGTGTCCCAAATTTACTCCCTACACCGGTGCAATTCTTCAGTGAAGCCAGAGGAGTGCACATCAGCTTCAGTGCCGGACATTATACTCATGCGTAGTGAAGCCGGGGTGTACATCCTCAGCTTCATTGAAGAACTGCGCAGGTGCCGGGAGCGCCAGAGATGAGTCCGATGAGACTCATCAGACACATCATTAGGTTTTTTAAATGGGTGCATGGATGGTTTGCATATGACCTGTGGGTGGTTTAGTGTCCCAAATCAACCTGACAGGTTCGCTTTAATTTCAGTTGTAGAAAATCCTGCTCAACTTACAGGTTTGTAATAACTGAATTTATCTATTCAGTGGTTACTTGAGGATCCCTTGTCCAGGATCTCCAGTAATGTAATGTTCTGAGATCTGTAGCTGTGATTTATAGAATCCCTTTGCATCTCTATTGCCACCATTTGTTTTACGATAACCCTGATTGTATTTTCCCTGCAGATATTAACATAACAGACACTGGTTTGGAAGGAGTACTGTTTGGGATGCTTGACCGGGAAACAGACCGCAAACTATGCTCAGACATTCATGACACATTGGGTCATATGCTGTCTTCTTTGGCAGTGGACAAGCTGTCTCATTGGCTGCTGTTGTGCAAAGATGTATTGGCAGCCACTAGTGGTATGTATCTGTGTGCCGTATTTTGCAGGCAGTTATAATTGAAATGATTCTGTAATTCAGGAGAAGGTCTTGTTATGGTGGTAACTAATTGTTTTCATAATACAAATTATTACTATTAATATTACTTTTTTTCAGAATTCTTTTATTTTAAAGTTTTGGACAAAAGAAATAAAACAGTACCATGTTCAGACAAAAGGAACATGAAATGGTCAAACAAATTAACATAATGATAACAAAATTAAAGCACAATGATATTAGTCACCTGGGGAATACCCAGACAGGGAAAGGAATAAAACAATATTTCGCTAATAACCAAGGTCCAGGGAATGAACTATGTGTTACAGCCCCTTATGGGCTACAGTAGAACCACCTGAAGAGGGAGATAAATGCCTTCTGTGAGGGGGGGAAGGATGAGATTTAAAAAAAAAATAAAAAATGGGTGGAGACGGTGGGGTCAGTGGTGTAGACAGTTGGCGCCCCACAGGTGCCTTGAAGCAAAAGAGAACCAGGAGGAGCTAAAGGCGGGCAGTAAGTTCCTCCATCCTCGATATCTCCTGAATTTTGCCTAGCCACACAGTGAGAGAAAGGGCGGTGAAGTCTGTCTCCAAAAGGCTGAAATACAGGCTCTTGCTACATTCACCAGAAAGCACACCACTGACCTGCCATGCCGTAGTCCAACAATCAGATAGTACAGGGTAATCCTAGAAAACATGCAGGAGCGTGCCAGCCTCAGAGCCACAGTGCCAACATAAGGGCAAGACCAAGGGAAATAGAGCATGTAACCTGGAAAGTACCAAATACCTCCTCAACAACAGTTTAAAACCAGCTTCTTGTATCCTTCTGGCTATGGAGGATTTATGAATGAAAGTATAGAGGCAAACTATCTGTTCTTCTGAGAGGGAAAGACCGAAGTCCCTTTCCCAGTTAACTAGATAGGTTGGGACTTGGAGGTCTGATGGAGAGAATAAAAGGTTGTAGAAAGCTCAGAGACACAAGACACACAACCCCAGTGGATGTACAGAGCTGTTCAAATAGTGTGGGCACATGGGCATAAGCAGAGGGGTTAGAAAGTGACGAGAGGAAGTAGCACAATGCATGACTTGCCAGGGGGTGAGGGGGAAGGGCCTGGGTAGAAGGCCATATACCCTCCCAAAGGAAGTGGAAAGCCCTAAACAGCCCCACACTAAACTGTCTGCGGAAAGGGCCTTCATCCAAACCCTGCGGAAAGCTGGAATCTCCACTATGGGAGAAATGTCTGCTCTGAGAAAAAGCGAGGAAACTACTCACGGTCACGGTCGAGCCAAGGTTGGGATTTGAATGGCCCTCCAGGGGGATCCTGTACGCCAGCCAGGGTACAGCTGCCAAAGGAGTCAAGGAGAAAAACTGTTCTATTGACAGCCATTGCTTGGTAGTCCTGTGTCTACACCAATCAATAACTCTTAGGAGGTGAGAGGCTTGATGGTATGAGACCATGTCTGGCAGGACGATACCACCTCTCTGTTTGATGTGGTATAAGCTCGAACAGGCGATTTGGACCGGTTTGCCCAACTAGATGCATTATGTCATAAGGGACCAAAAAACAGGCAAAAGAAGTTGCAAGGTGTATGTATATGGAGTTCCAGAAAGAGTTATAGGATTGTGGGAAGGGTCATTTTAAAGATCACACACTCCCTGCCAAAACAGGCGAAGGTGACTTTAGTCTAAGTGCCAAGGTCAGATTTAATACATCGGAGAAAGGAAAGGAAGTTTACAGGATCTAAACGGGAGAGGTTGCCTGTAAAGAAGGTACCTTGTTATTTTAGGGAGTCTCTCACCCAGCAGAAAGAGAAAGAGCTACGCAAACATCTTGTTGCCGTGGAAAATACTAAATGTAATATGATTAGCAAAATTGTATACAATTTCAGTTTTACTCCACCTATTTTCATTATTATTTTTTATGATATATATTTTTTTAAACAATTTTTGGATTTGTTTTACATATAATATTTACTTGGCATACATAAGTATAATATATTTCTTCCATACATTGTTACATACTCACCTATTGCAGCTGAGTAATCCTTTCCATGTAAGAGTCATTGCAATTTCTCATCCTAGATGTGGGCACAGCCAGCCTTGTAGCTGGTGTAAGGGATGAAGAGACTGAAAAGAAGGATGAAATGGATGATGACACAATGTTCACCACGCTGGGAGAAGATGATAAATCCAAACCATTTGTAGCCCCTCGTTGGGCCACGCGTGTATTTGCTGCAGACTGTCTTTGCCGGATTATCATGCTTTGTGAGAATGCCAACAAACCGCACTTTGATTTAGCTGCCGCTCGCACAATGAAACTGAAGAATCCCAAAAGTAAGACTACATCCTATAGTTCTCTTCAGTTTTTAAATAAACACATGAAAAGTGGCGACATTAAAGTACTTAGGTTTGGATTAAAAATAGGTATATCACATGAAGCTATATTTACTTATAAGGATGGTATGGATGACGACACAATGTTCATCACACTGGGAAAAGATGATAAATCAAAACCAATTGTAGCCCCTCAGGCCATACATGTATTTAGTGATAAAAAGTTATGTTACATTAAAGGGGTTGTCCCACTGTATACACCTATTCCCTATCCACAGGATAGAGATGAGGGTCTGATTTCTGGGACCCCAGCGAACTGGAGCATGAGGGTACTCAAGTGAACAGTGCAGATCAAATGGTGGTGCACATACTTGGCCAGCGCTCCAGTCACTACTGTGGGGCTTTGGTGACAATAATGTCTCAGCTCATGATCGCTGGAGGTCATAGTGGTCAGATCCTTAGCCGTCAGACATTTATCCTCTATCTTGTGAACAGAAGTTAAATGTCATTAGTGGGAAAACCCCTTTAAGATATTCCTGGATAACTCATTATTGAGTCTAGGAGCCAGAGACTAAAAATTAGGATATTGCCACATTCTCTGTTGGAACGATATTTTATTAAACTTTAAGTGTTCTGCACCACCTTTCAACTTTAATAGTCACAGTGCTCTGATGTCCACTGTAGTGCTATCTATACATAAAGAAGGCAGAGCTTTTTTGCCAAGTATATAATATGGTGTATGCACACAATCATCACTGCAATGCCGTTGCTGAGACCCAGATTGGCTCTTATTTTGAGAAATATCAGAATAATGTTCCCAGTAACTGGAGGTGCTATGGGAGCTCCAAATAAATAGAAAAACTGTAGTTTAAAGACCTCAATATCTCACTCAAATGCCCATTTGGAGCATACAAAGCACATAAGATGCCCACCTTACCTGTTCTTCAACCTTAACATACCATACATCATAAAATATCTCTTACAGTTTTATGACATCCATGAAAAATACAGTTCGCCAGCATCTACTTGTGTTCTCAACTTTGTTGGTGCCTGTACATTGTAACATGATATATTGATCTGCACATCTTGCGTTTGGCTTATTTCATAGGTGACTTTTTGGTGTTACATCTCTCTGACCTTATTCGGATGGCTTTCATGGCAGCCACGGATCACAGCAATCAGCTTAGGATGGCTGGTTTGCAAGCCCTGGAGGATATTATTAAGAAGTTTGCTGCAGTTCCAGAGCCAGAGTTTCCAGGACATGTAATCTTGGAACAGTATCAGGCCAATGTAAGGGTTTCCTACAGTGTGTGTTGCGTCTATGCTCGCTTAGTATTTTGTTGGTTACAGACACTACATTAAACCTTATCAATGCGAGATTGTAGATGGATTATTCTGATGGAAAGCAAAACAGAAGCCTGTCGAGTAGAAGTGTATGTTTCATTTTAGATGAGGATTATTGTGTGCTTATAGTTTATTATAAACCACTTATTACCTTAGACTCTTATAAATATTTGTGGTTTGGTCTGTATATCACTTTATGGTTTATAAAGGAATATACATTTGGGGGAAACAACCTCTTGTCATTTTCCTTACATACTGACAGGACAAAACATTCACGTTTTTAGACATAGTTGTGATTTAAAGTGGATCTGTCACTTTTTCTGACATGTCTAGTTAAGTAAATACTTAAAATTCCCCATGAAATAACAACTCTGGAGCAGTTCCTGTCCTTCATGAAAATGAATTCAAGGGTTTTTATGGGCAAAAAAAGCTAGACAGCAGGGAAGGGTGTGAAGTAAAAAAAATGTATTGTTACTCGCCTCTTCTTTGTAATCCTGTCCCAGGATCACGGCCCAAGTCTTTCTGTTCCTACCCAGTTCTAGAGCTTCAGGGATGTCTTGGCCCCTCATGTGGCCACTGCTGCCAGTCACTGTACTTGGTGGTCCCTTTTGATAGTCGGGTATGTCATTGCTGCAGAGATTCGAGTGCTGCACAGATGACTCAACCAAATATTGTACATGGGCACTGACCTTGGTGATTGGCTACAGCGGTCATGTCGGCGCCATTGATGTCCTCATTATAGCGCCAGAAATGGAAGGAGAGAAACTGGGTCCTGCTGCTGGGATAGTGGGGTATGGAAGAGCAACAAATGGCAAGGGAACTGGTAATGGCCGCCAATTACTTTGTACAATCTGGCTACGTGTGACTGACCAAGAATAGTAAAAAAGCACAAGTCAGAGGAATTAAATACTAAAAAATAGTAGAAGCACTAAAAGTGCAGTCTCAAAAATAGTGATGTTAATGTTTGTTATATTCTCAGGTGGGAGCTGCTTTACGACCTGCATTTTCACAAGACACACCCTCAGATATTGTTGCGAAAGCCTGCCAGGTTTGGAGATGTCTATTGCTTGCATATGTACAAGAGGACTTATTTTTTGGGAATCTTATTAAAGCAGCAATTTTCTATTCTTTTTGTCAGGTGTGTAGTGCCTGGATAGGGAGCAAAGTAGTCAGCGACCTGAATGATCTTCGCAGAGTGCACAACCTTTTGGTTTCCTCACTGGATAAAGCACAGGCTGGAAAAGGATCATCCAGTCAGCTGTACCGTGAAAGCGCCATAACTATGGAGAAACTTGCTGTGTTAAAGGCTTGGGCAGAGGTAGGTACTTGTATTTTTTAATTGTCTTGGAAAGAAAAAATTATAATACATTTTATTTATATAGCGCAAACATATTCCGCAGCACTTAAACTCATCATATTCATATCATCTCTAAAATAAAAAGTGATCAAAAATCGTATTTTATCACATCATATTTACACAAAATTACCAATAAACACTACAGATTGTCTTAAAAGAAAATAATAATACTTAGACCTGGCATCTAGTCATAAAGGTGGGCCTGTCAGTAACTGATCACTCTCTACATGCATAGTTATACTGCATGTATAACTATCAGGATGGTCCTAAGTATAGAAAGTGCAGAGATAGAAAGGAGTGCATGACAAGCTATACTGAATCTATTCTCACATTACTTTATCAATCTGCACAGCTACTGCTCTATTACATGCTTGCCTACAGATTGAACTACATTTTGTAACTGATTCACTTTATTAAAAGCGTTATTATTGTGCAAAAGTAGTAGAACTGTACATGTTTAGTATTACCATAGTATTTGTACTGATTCATAGAATCATTGCCTAACTTCTAATTTGCTTAGTTAAAAAAAACAAAACAAAACAAAAAAAAACACCTATATTTACCCATATTCCTGGGCCGCCCCAGGGACACTTTCTGTTAATCTGGTGATGTTCTGTTTCCGGAAACGAAGCGTCACCAAAACTCCCAGCCTTCATTCCCCTTGTCCCCGTCCCCATCATACTTACCAGTCTTCAGTCTTCTGGCACCAAAAGTCACTTCCTCCGCTTCTGCCTGCGCAATAGACCTCTATTGTATACTCGCCGGCAGAAGTGAAGAACGCCTACCACGCATGCACAAGAAGGAGGAGCTGGCGGGACAGAACTGATCTCCAGGACACAGAAGACAGGTAAGTATGATGGGGGGATGGGTGAGCTAGGTAGGTAGGTAGGGCGGTAGGGCTAGTAGTCCGTGGGCTAGCTAGTTAAACAGGGAGAGGGAGGGGAGGGAGTGAGAGGGGGATCATGGTAGCTGTAGCCTAAGACAGCAGGAAGTTACCCATGTAAACAAATGCAGAGGATACCAGAAGCTCACAGATAAACTCAGAAATCACTCAAAACACTGCTAAAGGTATTTTGGTGCACTTAATAACCCATTAATAGCACTAAAATACCTTTTTTTTAAAAAAAAGTTTTTTGCCCAGAAAAAGTAGGCCATATCCTTAACGGTTAATATTTTAATTTCTGTTTATATGAAAGCCCAGCGGATTCAGAAGATATTAACCTTAAGCTTCATTTGCAATTGAACATTGCCTAGCGGCATGAATTGTGCAAGTGTCGTCAGTTCATTTGTAAATCTTGACTCTGGACAGTTGACTGAGTCACAGGTTATGTATTTCTTTTTAGTGGACATAAGGCATTTCCATGTATTCATTTCTCTTTTTGTAAAATGTATGAAAGATTAAAATGTAAAAATTCTAATAAAATAAGAGTTAAAAAAAAAAGAAGATATTAACCTTACTGTAAAGAATTTCATACACTTTGAGGGATATTTAGGTATTTTCACAGCACGCTGAGAATCGTTGCAAATTGTTAGTTCCATACCTTTCTGAACAATGCAGAGTTATATAGCTATAATGACCTTTTATATCTTGTCTGAATTATAGGTCTATGTTGTGGCCATGACTATTAAAAGTGAAGCTGATAGTAAGCCCAGAAAATCCATCAAGACAAATGATGATGAAGACGATGATTTTGGTGCCACAGATGAGCTTCCTCCAGATAGCCTCATTTCATTGGTTGAATCGGCTCTACCAACGCTTAGCCGATTGTGGCTGGCAGTGCTGAGAGACTATGCTCTGCTCACCTTGCCACCGGAGTTTGCCAGCCAGCTTCCACCTGATGGTGAGTGTTCTCTCATGCTTGTCATCTTTGTTTCCTACCCTGTTTTGTTGAGGATATTGTTCTATACAGTAGATAAAACTTTCTTTTTTTGTATTTAACTTTACTTTTGTCATTTTTTAAATCTATTTACAGGTGGAGCATTTTACACCCCTGAAACAATTGATACAGCAAGGTTACATTACCGTAATTCCTGGGCACCTATACTACATGCTGTGGCGCTCTGGCTCAACTCCACTGGCTTTAATAATTCTGAGATTTCAGATGCGGCAACCATGACAGGCTCTCAGAAACCTACCCCTACCATAGCACTGAACCAGGCCCCGGGAACACCACCCAGCCCTAAGTCACTTATGGAGCTAAACAAAGATAGAATGCATCTAATTTTAGGTGGGTGAATTGGACATTGAAGTTCTCTATTATTATCGGTCACTGTCCTGCACTGAAGTAGAATAACTATTGCAATTTACTTAACTTTAAAATCCTCTTTCATTCACCCACTATTGACATCTTTGCAGCTCCATGTTATTATTGGAGCACAATGCATAGACGTAGTCACATCCTTTTTATTTTGCAGCAGTGATCGACTTATGGGGAAATAAAAGAGAACTTAAACCTCCGGTCCAAGTGAAAATCTGACGAGACATAACCACTATATAGTAGACATATCGTTGTCCTCCTTTTGAAAGCTGCTGCTATCGTTTTTCAGTTCTGGAGATTTGGCTGCTTGTCATAAAATGACTACCATAGTTTTATTATATACACTGTATATTTTGAAACTCTTAAGACATTCTGCCTAGGTAGTTGCTAGATCCTAGTGGAGATAAAGGACTTTTGATGATGTCATGACTAAGTGATCATTTGATGTCATGCCTTCTACCACACATGGGTATGACATCATCAAAGGTCCTTTAGCTTACTAGGATCTAGCATCTACCTAGAGGCAGTGACTTTCAAAGCACACTATGAATATTCTGAGACAGTGGCAGCCATTTTGTTACATGGAAACCGTGCACCCATATGAACAGACTGCAATAGCAGCTTTCAAAAGGAGGGACCAGGTATATTAAATGTACGTTTGGCTAGTATATAGTTTTTTTATATTTTCTTTGGACTAGAGGGTCACTTTAAGAAGTATTTATTATTTTTTAACATTGTACTTATTGTTCTTCCTTTGCATTTTTTTCTTCTTAGAAGGCCAAAAGCTGCCACAAAATAACGTGAATAAAAATAGGGATAAGCGTACAGTAGGGCCAATATCAAACTCTAATCACTAACCTCTTTTATATATCATCAGGTATCAGTATTCAGTTCTTTTGTGCACCTCGACCTGAGGAACCTGTTGAACATGTCACGGCTTGTCTTCAGGCATTGCATATTCTTTTGGAGCCATCTTTTGCCAGAAGTCACATAGCAGAAGACCAGGTACATTTAAATACTTTTTCCAAATCAATTTACATTCCTCATGATCTGGACTTCAGGCTGTTCAGTCCTATTGGTTTAACAATGATAAACAGGTACTTCTAACTGCCTGTATTGAAATATACCTTACTTGTTTTGCAGTGTTAGGCCACGTTCACATCTGTGTCATAGTCTCTGGTGCAGATGTGTCAAAAATTGTTAGATGAAAATGTACTGCAAGTAAAGGAAATTTATAAGCACCCATCAATGGGGTCCCTCTGACTCCATCATAGAATGGATCAGTGTTTCCATTCTCATGGTCCTCCGATGGACCAGAAGAACGGACAACCAAACATAGATGTGAACATAGCATTAAATGATTGCTAACTTTTTAACAAACTTTGATTAAATCAAAGTTGCTTCAATTAATCAAGTTATTTCTCCATTTATCAGGATTTTTTCCATCTTCCCTGCTAAACTGATATTCCAATTTTAAATCTCTGCTAAGTCTGTCTTGCTAGAGCCAGACTGGACTCACAGAAGTATTGGATTACATAGAAGTCTATGCATAGGGGATGGGATAGGAGTGAGTTGAGTGAGAGATGACGACACAAGCACAGACAGTCATTAAAGGGGATTTCTAGGCTAAAAATATTGATCACCTACCCTAAGGAAAGGTCATTAATAACAGATTGGGGGTCCTATACCAATCAGATCTTCTTAGTGGCAGACAGCGCTGTTCTCTGTGTAGTGATAAGACCACATTACTGCAGATCAGCTAGCATTTACTTAAATGGGAGCTAAGTTGCAGTGACTTAGTTTTGCCACTGCTTACTACTACATCCTCTGTGTCTCAGGACTTAGAAGAGCTGATTGGTGGGGACACCTCCTTAGAATAGGTGGTCAATATTTTTAGCCCCGAAAAACCCTTTTAGTGTGTATCACCCCCACTTTGAGCTCTATATAATGTCAAGTATGATCCTACTGCTGTTTTCAGTGGAACAGAGATTTATGGAGCAGATTTTCATTTACTTTCTGTGTTCTGTGTATTGGAAATATTATAGCAGCTAGTCTCTACCCACCAGCTCTGAGACAACTGAGAATTAGAGATGATCTTGCAGAAGGGTAAACTTCTAAAATGTAGAATATAAGTCATATAATGGTCAGAATGTTACTCCTCATGTGCTAGAGTTTTTTGAAAGGTTGGGTACTGTTTATATTGCATATAGCGTTGCCAGGGATAGGCTTAGATTAGGTAATTTATCCAAATAATATGTGTGGGTTATAGAAGGTTATCGTAAGACAGACAGGGCAGTTCTGCAAATGCAATTATAGATTTTCAGTCCTAGTTGACTCATTCTCTACCTACTTTACCGAGTCTTCCATGGGGTTATCTGTGTTTTCTGGAAGCTATACCATGTTCTATACAATTGGCACCACAATAGCATCCACACTAGTTGTATAGTTGAATGCCGCATAAATCTGTTTATTTTTGTTCTGTCTTCTATTCTAGGTGATTGGCGTGGAACTTCTAAATGTCCTACATCGCTTATTACTGACCTGTAACCCAACATCTGTACAGTTGCTGGTCACTAGTGTGGTGCAGCAGATTGTGCGAGCAGCACAAGACAAACTACAGGAACAAAGAAATGCTCAAAGTAAGGCCAGTGACTAAAATTGTATTTATTGCCTAAATAATAATTTCATGTGATGATATATGGATCATTACTCCGAACTGCGTAACAAAACCAATCATGGCATTGAACACTGCCATGACTGACTTATTTCCTGATATTTCCCACAGACAAGGATGACACAAGTGAAAAAGAAACACAGGTCGTTTTGGGTGAAGGTGAAGAAAGTGGTGGCTTGATTCCAGGAAAGTCTCTTGTCTTCGCTGCTATGGAGCTGCTGATGTTCATCTTGGTACGACACATGCCACAGCTCAGCTCAAAGGTGTCGGACTCTCCAAGTCATGTTCTCAGCAAACATCAGCAACTTTCAGAAGAGAGTGCACGTCTTGTGGCATCTACAGTGACCATTCTAGCTGAACTCCCTGCTCTGTGCTCACCTGCAGGTATCTGTTCCAGGATGTTTGACATCTACTTTAATGAAAAATTACCAGTTTAGGGAAAGATTGATTATTTTAAGTCTGCTGTGATATCTGCCAGCATTATAAAAGTGGTCAAACACATTAGGTGAAGGTCATCTGAACCAGATGACTTAGTAAGGACTCAATGGTCATGGAATGTGTATTGGGGTGTTCTGACACCTGATGGCAGAAGTTGGGCAGAAATAAAGGATCATGCTTCCTTTCCGGAGGTCTCTGGAGAGTACCGAAATATTTGGCTATGGGCTTATTTCCCTATTCCCTAACCAGAAAGGTAGTGCTGTCACCCACATCCTTTGATCATTTGGGCGACAGCTAACAACCACCAGTATTCCAAAGCATTGTGATGTACACAAGTAGCTATATACAAGATCCTCTGGTTAGTGATCTGTACATACAAAGAATTCATAATGGAAACAGACTTCCATTATAATCACATCTACTAGAAGCTTTAATAGAAATGCTCTGAGAGCTTACTGCATCTTGTAAAAAGCTCCCTAAATGGTTTGGATGTGAAAAGCAAGCATGCACCAAATATTACAGTATGTACTCCTCTATCTTCAGTGGCTGCGTCCAGATATTTTTTTTTTTTTTTTTTTTGTGCTCCTTTCTGCCATCTGCCATACCATTGTGTTATAATCAAAGGTGACCTGTAAGTAAAGTGTTTTGTGGCAAACTGTAGTTATTACAGTGCTTGTGTAGGGGTCTTACCCCTTTGTCATAAATAGGAAAACTCAGCTCTCTGAAAATAATGCAATTCAGCGATTTTACTTTATTCGAATGTGACAATACAAAACAATGCAGTCATTTCAGACCGTGCCTTGTACCTTTTTCAAACACTATTGTCACCTGTGAACGGAAATTACAGAAAACCATGATGCATGAAGGTACAATGGTTCTATGTGAAGTTGACTTTGTCTCCTTGCACTATGTTTTATCTGTAGTCTCCCTTTACGAAAGGAAACTTTAACATTCTGATAGTAAGATATAACACTGCCTAATAACATGCAGCATCAGGCTAGTGTAGCCAAGAAACTAGCAGCGGTCAGTTACTAACTTGCAGTGAACTGTGAGCAGTACATCTCCAAAATCTTATTTTATAGATATAAAATCTTTAAGATTTAGAATTATAATGTATATGTTCACTTATTTTAATCACATTTGTTATGTTTTTTTCCCAGGCTGTATGACAATATTGCCTACCATTCTTTACTTGGTCACTAAAGTCTTGAAGGAGACAGCGATAAAGTCTTCAGATAATCAGATGCCCTTGCCAGTTAGTGCTTGCTTACAAGCAGTAAAAACCATTGTCACTTCCGCACTTGCAAAGACAGAAAAAACTCAGAAGAAGTGGACTGACCTGATTCGTAGCACCTTAGCATCTGTGCTGGAGTATCCACAAACAGGTGAAAAATATTAGTCACCAGTGGTGGCAATGGGAATCAAGATTAGCAGGCCTCTGTAATAGTTTAGGGATTGAAAATAACCGATACATAATAGTCTTATTTCATTAGTATCCCTGAATTTAGCTTTAGTTTCCTTTTTAGTTTGTTTTTAGTTCTGTATATCCTTCCATTGTATGTGACAATCTGTAAAAATGTTAACCTATCATGTTTCCTGCATTCAAGGTGACTCCAAACATACCCTGGATGAAGTCAGCATATTGACAGCTATTGTCCTCTTCTTGCTGTCTGCAAGCTCAGAGATTATTGGCGTGCAGTCATTACAGACTGGGTGTATAAACAAGTTCAAAGCCGCCATTACATCCAGTGACCCTTGGGTGAGTTTTTGGAAAATGAGTCGTTTTTGTTTTCATTATTTTGTACATGCTAAATCCTCGCTAAAGATCTACTCATTACCTCTCCAGAATCATATACTCTAAGGGGGTTTACACTAGGTTCACACCTGCGTTCGGGTTTCTATTTGGGGGGTCCGCTTGCGGACGCCCCGAATGGAAACCTAATCTGCTTAAAAAAGCAGTTACCCGCGGACCCCATAGACTATAATGGGGTCTGCCGGGTTTCTGCCCGAAAAGGGTGAAAGATGCGGAGAGAAAAGTGCTGTTTGCAGAACTTTTCTCTCCACATTTTTAAAGCAGAATGAGGAATGGAATCCCCAGTCGGAGAGCAGGTGTAGGTGTGAACTTAGCCTTACAGTAAGTGAATGGGTTCTGCATTTTATGACCAATAATATAACATGCAGTATCCCTGTAATGGACAGAGGTTTGCCAAAGGGGATGTCCTTTTGGTGTATGTTTGGTTGGTGTACATCAGGATTCCCCAGCCACAAGTATACATTCTTTATTTGTTTATTTAATATGACAGTCTATAAAAGATGTATGAAAATGTATAGATATATAGTTTAAAAATTGTGAAATTTGCCTTAGGATAAGGACACACAGGTAAGGTCTGCTGCAGAAAAAAACTGCCAAAATCCCCTGTTTTTTAGACGCGATACCCAAGTGGCTACCTTTACATTAAGGTTGAAAACTGGCAATACTTGGCATGCTGTGTGTTCAAAACCCACAACGCAAGACACTTTGCACTGCTTTTTTTTACTGGAAGTTTGTGCATGGAAGTTCACTGCAAACTTGTCCTATGTGTCCCCAACCCTAAAGGGGTTTTTCCATTTTCCTTGATGCCTTTATAAGGACTCCTATTCTAATGAGCAGTTGGACCCTCAGCAATCCTACAGTAATCCCCTATCCTGTTGATAAGGGCATACGTGAATATAGTAGGAAAAAAAACTTCTAAAAGGGTGTTCCAGTCCCAGACATTATTGATGAATGCAGGTCCAACACTGAGCATACATATATACCATAAATGTCAGAGATGGGAATACTTCTTTAACATTTGTCACTTATTTAAAATAAGCTCCATATCCCTAAAAAACCTGTCACATCTACAATCTCAGACTCTGATTTCACATAAGCATATGCTTTGGTTGTCTGAGCTCCAGTCACTCCTCACCTTTGGACTGACTTGATGTAGATTATATGTAATTAGTAATGGCCAAGTGTTCTTATGGAAAGCACTAGGAAAGTCTGTGGGACATAAAGACGAATCTATTTCCTTAAATCCTCTTGCATTGAGCAAGACAGTTTTGTGTCTCCTGGCATCCCTCCTTTTTTCTATATATGATTAACTGGTTCCCGTCCCCTGACGTACTATTATATCAGGGGCTTTTGCCTGTTCCCAGGAACTGACATAATAGTCAGCAGCATTGGGAGGGGATGTCAGCTGACATCCTGCTCTAACAGGTGCGAGCAGTGAAAAAACCATTTGCAACCATTTAATACCTTAGATGCCATCATCAATAATGATAGTGGCATGTAAGGGGTCTCTTTGTGTTTGGTGATGGGGTCCTACTAAATACCCCCTTGTCACATAAATCTCATAAATAATCCTATATTACTCTGCCAGAGGCAATGATGGAAGAAAAAAAGGTTATAACTCTCAGAATATAGTGACACTACAAAAATTAAATATTCATTTACTATTGCTTTATTTAATTTATTTAACCTATTCAGGTCATGGCCTAGTTTGATACCTAAGGTTGCAGGTCCTTTTTTTGTTTTTTCCATTGTCACATTGTATTCTACTAGTTAGTACGATTATGGCAATACCAAGTTTATATAGGGTGTTTTTTTTTTTTTTTGCACTACTTTTGCACAATAAAATCACTTATTTGCTAAAGATAATTTTTTTCTGTTTTCACAGGTTCAAGCTAAAGGTTATCAGCTCCTGTTGTCAGTGTTTCAGCATTCCAATAGAGCCATCTCTACTCCGTACATCCACGCACTGGCGCCCATCATGGTTGAGAATCTCAAAGCTGTTGAAAAGAAGAAACCAAACAACAGTTCTGAGCTGCAGGCAGTACAGGAAGGGATAAAAGTTCTGGAAAGACTGGTTGCTTTGGGAGAAGAGAAAAACCGTGAGTAAATCATTCCATTTGGTAACAATCTTTCTCCCAACATTTTAGAAAAAAATATTGTATATAAAGATCTTATGGATTGATAACTTTAGTAAATCAAGAAAAGAGAAGGAAAAGGCTTTTTCTTATGACATCCTTCTGTGCCATGACAAGTAGATTTATTCTTATTCCATAATGTTGTCAAAGCTTTTTGACTGGAAAACCATCTACTTTTATTGGGTTTGCTTTCAATACTTGGTTTCATGCCAAGTCAGATATGATCTAGAACTATGGTCAATATCTAACCTGTGTTTTCTTGTCTTCTAGGAGTCCAGCTACTTGCTCTTCTTGTTCCAACTTTAATTTCCTACCTGCTTGATGTCAACACATTTAGTTCTGCATCACCCTCATCTAAGGATCTCCATGAGTTTGCACTACAGGACTTGATGCGTATTGGGCCTCTTTATCCACATGCCTTTAAAACTGTAATGGGCGCTGCTCCAGAACTGAAGGCCTGGCTAGAAACTGCCATCCGTGCTAACCAAGCAAGCAAAGCCAAAGCTGCTTCCCGACAGCCTGCTCCTACCGTACAGAGTGCCCCTACCATCAAACTGAAAACCAGCTTTTTTTAATCCAGCTTCCTTTGTGACATGGAGGTTGGCATTGAGTTCTGGACATAAGATTTGGACTGGCTTAATAACTTGGCTCATTCCACACTAACTCACTGTTACGCATTACCCCTAGTACTTATTGTATGTACCCATTTCATTTGATGTTAAATTTTAGCATTAGTATTCACTCAAAAATAGTGGGCAGTTTTTATGCCACAGTAGGATACAATGTCAATTATTTTGAACATTTTAATGAAAAAACCCAAATCTAATCATACCCTGTAAATCAATAGAAGAGGGTGGCATCAATGACAGACTTCTCTAGGAAGAAATTCCGAGGGTGCCTCACTGCTTTGATTTCTTTGATTAAGTATGTTTTTATGCTTTTTCACATGGACCTACAAACCAGATTTCAATAATGGTGGTGATCTAGTGCACCTTGGAGGAAGCTAGCTCTGCTACATCCATAGGTCCCATAGACTTAGGTTATAGGGAGCTTCAGACATTAGCATCCATCTTTATTTAATCTCTGCCTTGTTGTGGTGGGCTAGTGCCCTCCATATAAAGTAGATTGATGGTCAGGGGCTCCTGTTCTCTCAATAGGTGGAGGTCCCATATTTTGGATCTCCACCTATACATTTATGGCATATCCTGAGGTTATGCTATAAATGTCTTTCATGGGAAGACACATTAAGAGAGACAATCCTGCCTAATTATTTTAACAAACTCAGACATTTAAGGGGCCTTGGGGCTCTCTAAAGTCCTGAGAACATATAGCACCTCCGATTACCAGTGTAGATTCAGACATGCACCTTATTTTCTCAAGTATCCATGTGGCTTGTAATTCATAATATCTAATATAAATATGCAGTAAGTATGCTTTTTAGCTTGCCTAACCCCAGTTATTTTGTCCTGCATTTTACCATGAGATTCAATATGGAGAAAATATTTTGCATTAAATGTAGTATTCTCATCTTGTTAAGTGATGGCATTTTGGGGAAGTGTTGGTGTAGTGCAGAAAACTCTTCTGGGTTTTCCCTGCACAGCAGCCCCTTAGCTATGCAGGAACATTCTGCAGCCCCATTCACTTGAACAGGAACACTGTACACAACGGGTCAACAAAGTACGCAGTGTAGGGTACAGCAATGAAAGGAGATGCAGCACTACAGACCTTTTATTCTATGGATCATTGAGGTCTGACCTGTGGGATACAGTAATGGTATATCTCAATATCCTATCCCTTTTTAAGATAGTAACATTTAACTATTATAAAGTTTAGCTGAGGCCTATATACAATCAGATTCTCTGCTTTTTATTTTTCCATCTATTTATGGGGAAAGATCAAAATCCTATACCGGTTACAAATGCTACATGTGCCTGCACATGTATTTTTATTCTAAATGGGTAAAGCTGAATCTGAACATCTCATGTAAAAAGTCAAGACAAGCAATCGTTTCTATCACTTTTTAGGTAATCTGGAACCTAAGTTTTGATCTGGGACCTTACAATGGGTTCATTCACTTTTATCTGTTACAATCTGAATTTAGAATCTATTATTTCCAGTCCTTGGTTATTTATGTGTGAATAGTTGTTTTACTAAGTAATATGGATTTTGTTAGGAACTTTATTGTTGAGTGTAAATATGCAAAATTAATTCATTCTAAAGTGTCTTTTCACCTTTCCACTTGACTGTAGATATCAAAACTGTGTATGATTCAGAGCTTATACATACATGACATAGTATGGACACATGACTTGGGAGATGTAGGACACACTAAACCTTCTATATCCTGCACATTGATCGATTCCATTCTTATAGGGTACAAACGCTGACCGCAAGGTATGCCCGCATCCTTTTCTCATCTTTCACATAGTCTCTGTGTGTGCTCAGAAGGTTTCTTCTTGAAATTCCAGTTTAATGACACCAAATATTAAACCTCTGCTGACTTTTATGCACACCATAAATCCACAGCCTTTTACTAAGGTTCCTGGCATCAAGTCTGGACCTCTTTGCCCTTCCGGAAGATACATGTTCTGACTTGGACCTGTGAGGCTTCTTTTGGTACTGTGACTGGCACAAAACATGTATACAGTAGCTATGTAGCTATGCTTGCTGTCTGACAGTCCCTTAGGCATTCCATGTACCAGTGTATATTGCACCACAAAGCATTATATTACAGATATTCTCCACTAGAAGCAGCGCTTACTGTGTAGAATATCTCCCTAATAAGACCAGCATGCAACCATTTTTTTCTGTTACCACATCTGCAATGCTTAGAAACATGCTTTTTATTGGGCGCACAGTATACAGTTTACAAAAAGAGGAGAAAACCTGCTTTTTATATCTTAAGATTTTTCCTTTTGTTTTTAAGAGAAGAATAAAATACCTTGAGCACAATAAGATTATTAAAGACAAGCATGAACTGCAGATCAGATAACCCATGAATATGTGACATTTGTGGTATTGATCACATGGTTTTACTGTAACTTTCTGTGTCAAGCAACAAAGTGCAAATAAAACAAGCATGAACCATGCATAAATGTATTTGTTGTTGAGCATTATTTAGGTTATTTTTAAGTTTTTATGCATCGCATCGAGCTCCAGATGATTAATTTTTCACTATTGAGCTCCATTGAAAAACATTAAAAAAAAATATCAAATTGTAGAAAACCCCACCACTAGATGCCAATGTCAAACGTGTTTTTGTGGGTTTTGTACCATGATGTGATTGTCAGTTGATGGGTTTATGTGTGATCTGACTGATACACTGATGTCACTTTACTCAAGTTGGTTACAAATGCTGTAGAGAGCAACATATGAGAACTCACATAGGAGGAAATTTATTAAGAATGGTATTTCCATCATAATGGATTCCTCCATTGTTGTGACGATTCAATTTAGAAACCTCCAACCTCTTGATAACTGAGGCACATCCTAGGAGGTCCAATGCACCAGAATTGAGATATACACCAGCCCGTGACTGGTGTAGATTTAAGCTATAACTTGTACAAATTATAGCAAATCCTTCAACCCTGTCCCATTCCACCCACTTTTTTCAGGTGGCGAGAAAAGTGGGAAAAGGACAAAGTGTAAAAAAATTTTTTTTATGCAAAGCTGATTCCCCTCTTGCTTTCACTTGCTCCATAAGCTCCACTATACACTAAAAAAGAAGAGAAGTATAATTATTCTCTCTCATACTTTTTGCTTTAAACTTTGTATAGAACATGAGCGGAGTGCCTCATAGAACAATATGTAATATCAGGTTATATTGATACTGTATTCAATACAGAATACAGTATAAACTTATCACCCTCATCCACAAGGCTCTCCATAATGCAGCACCTCCCTACATTTCCTCCCTCATCTCTGTCTATCGCCCAACCCGTGCTCTCCGTTCACTCAATGACCTAAGACTAACATCCTCTATTATCAGAACCTCCCACGCTCGTATACAAGACTTCTGCCGAGTTGCACCACTTCTCAGGAATGCTCTATCCCAGACTATTAGATTAACCACCAATTTTCACAGCTTCAAGCGTAAACTAAAGACATATCTTTTCAGACAGGCCTATCACAACTCCTAATGTAAACCCTTCCGTAGTTGGAATCCCTAAAACATACCCTCCTCTGTTCACGCTTCCGCATTACCTCAAAGGATATGATGCCGTATCAGACTAACTTTATATGTCCAGGCACCGTCTGCACGTTAAAGAGGACCTTTCATGTCCTCAGGCACATGCGGTTTTACATACCGCTAGAAAGTCGACAGCGCGCTGAATTCAGCGTGCTGCCGGCTTTCCCAGTATGTGCCCCGGGGCTGGAGATATCGGCGGTGTAAGTTTCACAGTTTACTGTCAGAAAGGCGTTCCTGACAGTCTAGCTGCGCTGTGAGGAACGCCCCCCGACAGTTCTCGTTCATAGACTTGTACTGGGGGGGCATTCCTCACAGCTCAGCGTCATCACCGGGCAGTAAGGAACGCCCCCTCTCTCTCTACTCCTCTATAGCACTGTACTGTCAGAGGGGGCGTTCCTTATGGTGATGACGCTGAGCTGTGAGGAACGCCCCCTCAGTACAAGTCTATGAACGAGAACTGTCGGGGGGCGTTCCTCACAGCGCAGCTAGACTGTCAGGAACGCCTTTCTGACAGTAAACCGTGAAACTTACACCGCCGATATCTCCAGCCCCGGGACACATACCGGGAAAGCCGGCAGTGCGCTGAATTCAGCACGCTGTCGGCTTTCTAGTGGTATGTAAAACCGCATGTGCCTGAGGACATGAAAGGTCCTCTTTAAAGGACACGACTGATGACGGCTCATACAGCTTTATATATACAGTGTCCATATTTACAGTGTCCATATTAGGACATCCTCAGATATCAGTGTCAAACATCAGATTAATAGCAGTTTACAACAGTGACACCTGACTTTGATTCTGACAACGACTTTGACTTTGATTCTGACGACTTTGATTCTGACTCTCACTTTGATTCTGACTTTGATATGTGTAATGACAGTAACCTCTATTACAGAATTGTCTGACCATTGTATAAGCAATGCTACCTCCGATGCCGCCCCTGCTACCTCTTGTCACCCCCTCTACCTCATAGATTGTAAGCTCTTGCGAGCAGGGCCCTCAGTCCCAGTGTGTGAATTGACTATTTCTTTGTAATGTAGCTTTTTTGTCAGTACTTGAACCCTACAAATTGTACAGTGCTGCGGAATATGTTTGCGCTATATAAATAAAATTTATTATTATTATACTTGTAGCAGAAGGGTATGTATGTAAGGCTAGACCCACATCTGCGTCAGGGTGTTTTTTTCTGGTACACTGAACCAGGAGAACAGACAGACTGCTACAATAGAGGACACATATAGAGCCTGACGGATCCCACTGACTATAATGGGGTCTGTCAGGTGTCTGTTGTTTTTTAAAAGTGCCGAATGAAAAAGCAGACACTGACAGAGTCTCAGAACGGAGATTTCAACACAGATGTGATTATAGCCTATGACATAACTTAGAATTGCAAGTGTAATAATATCCTAAATGTGCTCTTGTCTAAGGAAGGTCAGCAGACTATTGGATCATCAACAACACAGAAAATATAGTGGATATAAGTAGAGAAGCCTGAACCTGGCACAACCTCTTGTGGAAACCAGAATTAGAGTCCAAGGACTTCACGTAAAAAGTATGGTGCAAACCTGGGTCTGCCACCTATCTGATATTGTACTGACTAACTAGTGAATATTATTGGAAGTTCATTGTGTGTATTACATTTTTACACTTCAACACAGGTTCCAACACTTAACACCCATTCACACTTAGGGCCCAGTCAGACAGTCATGTTCAGTCCAAGTAACACAGTTTGTGTGACAGCTGAATATCCCATATAGGCTGTGGCGTTTCTGAACTGAACACACAGCGTCATAGTGATTTTTGATGCTCTAGGTTCCTGAGTTAATGCAGGTCTAGTGCCCCATACTCAAAGGATCATCTGATATAGAGTACATTTGATCTGCGGTAGTTCAGGAACTAACAGCATCATAACTCACTATTATGCTGTGAGTTCAGACCAGACAAGCCACAGTCAGTCTGAGAAATGTGGATGCTACACAGACCATGTTTCTCAGATGATCTAAATGGCACCTAAGTCCTTGCTAGCAGCTGCCACTACATGGAGATTACAGCATATGCATGTATACAGTGCCTATAGACTTCAGTGGAAACTGTATAAATCTGAATGCAATAAATTTCCTTTAATGCCAGCTACAGACAGCCAGAATTGTTATCTTAAAACTGCAGGGGAGATAATTTAAGCTGCCATGTACACCACATTTCAGAGCTAGAGAGCTTCAGAAAGGGTTTTACAACTTTTGGGGTGTACTTGCAGAAACTAGTGACATTGTGCATTTTTACACTACTGAGCACACTTTTAAAGAGTGGGTTGGAAAGTACATGAGGCTAGCCTATTGAGCTTATGTACTCCAGATTTATCAAATGCTACTTTTTAAAAAGTCACAAAATATTGATGTAATCTCACTCCTGGAAGGGGTTGGTGTGCAGAAAGTGAAATAACCTCTCATTGACAGAAGTGTCAGACTTAGGCTGGGTTCACCTCTGCGCTGGAGTCTTCGTCGCAGTGTCTATCTACAATTGTCGGATGAAAATGTCCTGCAAGTATGACTTGTTCATCTGGCACTTTCAGTTAAAAAGAACGGACGCCCAATGGACCCCATTATAGTCAATGGGGTCATTGGTGTCTGCTATTTTAGTGGTCTGTTGGTACACGTTTGGAAAATTTATCTAACATTGTGAATCGTTTGATAAATTTGATGCAAATTTTGTCAACGCAGACTCCAGCAAAACTGTTCCTCATAATACATCTCCCCCTATGACTACAATGCTGTGCAACCACCTTCTGGTGCTTTCTGTCAACGCTGTGTGCCACCCCAGGCTTGGGATGTGATGTCCAACTTCACTTGCAGTACAGAATAGATCACTATGCGCCATTTTTCCAATCAGACTATCTATCTGTACAGAGGGTCTACTCCATGCAACTCTTGCTGTCATTCCAGTTTTATTGTTCCCCCAACCACCAGGGTACAAAACGTTGAACAGTGCTGACATCTTGGCCTTGGCCTAGCGCACAGTGATTGCTAAAGTGATAAAGGTCTCTATGTTGAGAAATTCTGGCACATCAACAAACAGGAGGCATCGCACAATCATCCAACACCACATGCTCCGATTTTCAACTTTTATGTTGGCTTTTATGCCCCTCCCGCATGCCAGATATTTGAGCTAGGTGCTTCAAAATTTGATCATGTGCAGATCTTAGTGACACCTGCTACTTCCTCAATATAAATTGCTTTATGGCTTTTCCTTCTTGGTGTTGCCATTTCAATCTTGACTCTGTTTGCATGCAGCAGTCTCTAAGCTGGATCTGTTTCAAGCTGTCTCTGTTTAAGGCTAAGTGCACACATGGGCCACTGGCTGTTATTGAACGGCATGGGCGGCACGTCATCCATTTGCCGCCCATACACCGGCCGTGCCGTTCAATAACTGCCAACGGCCCCATTCATTCATTGAATAGGGGTCACGGGAGCACGGCCGCAAAACGGACAGGAATAGGACCTGTCCTGAGTTTTGTGGCCCGAACTGTCGGCCCGCGCACAGAACCATGTAATACACGTTCGTGTGCGTGGGCCAACAGAAATGAATGGATCTATGTGCTATCTTGGAAAAACCCAGATAGCACACTGATCTAGCACACGTTCGTGTGCAAGGGGTCTAAGGCCATTTTCACACTACCAAGTCTCGGATGTGATAGTCGGTCCATGTGAGCACTGGATTTCCCGGCCTGTACATCATGCCAGGAGAGGGACTCCTAGCAGTATAGTTATCTATGATGTTAGAGTCTCTGCCTCCCAGTGACATACTGTTCCATAGTAATTAAAGTATGGGACAGTATGTCCCTGGGAAGCAGGGACTCTAGCCTCATAACTTTAATGCTAGGAGTCCCAATTCCAGCATAATGTACAGGCTGGAAAATCAGGCACTCACACAGACCAAGTCTGGCATCCAAGACTCAGTAGTGTGAAAGCAGCCTAAATGAGGTAGACCCAACTGAGAGACTGCCTCTGAAATGAGGAGTACCGTGAGCTACACCTATTAACTGCAACAAGGACTCCTGTATACTATTTGCACCTAATATCAAGGGCACCCACTAGCCATCAGTCAGGAGACCAGGGGAGCAATAACCACCACCATCTACACCAGTGCACTCCCCTCATCACTACAACACCCCAGGGCCTGTGGGAGGTTTGCTGTGATGTATGCACAGCAGTAGATTGTACAAGCCTGAAGCATGGTATCAGTGAACAAAAGATCACATTGTGAAGTCCCGTAGACTCTAAGGCTTAGAGGGAGCAAAATAAATAATTAATGTTAATAAAATTTATTGAAAACTTCACTGTAATTTTTCTGTATAAAGAGGTTTTATTTTGTAAAACTATGAAAAATATACATATGGTATATACTGTATACAACCCATATAATAAAGTTAACATATTAAATAACAAAAACTAACCAGTAATATACAGTGTAGCTACCCCAAAATGGTTATATTAAACCTGTTATGGCTACATCAATGACAGAATAAAAAATGCATATATTTTGGATATTTTATCTTTCATAAGATGTGGTTTTGTTTTTCAAAAAAAAACCAAAACTATACATATTTCTTATCGACATAATTGTACCGACCAATTGAATAAAATTAATACATTAGTTTTAAAGTATGAAGAACGATTAATTAAAATTAAAAATGTATAATCAATGGCAGAATTGCTGACGTATCACTCAACCTGCAATAAACAAGCCTCATACAGCAATGTCTACAGCAAAATAAAAGTCCTTAAAGGTGTCACAATACTGGTACTTAAGGGGTTAATCCTCAGCTGCACATGTCACCATGGTAACTGCAGCCACTTCCAACCAATAGGATTGCTGGATAGGAATTTGAAAAATCAGTTAGCTGCCATCAGTTACTAGTCAGTGAAGAAGAGAGAAGACGGACGTCCACGTGCTCAGCTCTGCAGCGGGGATGACTTTATGGTAAGTGACCGGGATCTAATCCTAATACTGAAGATCTTAAGACATGACCGATCATTACACAGACTGCATTACAGGTAACAGCTAGGGGGCGACTGTTAGTAACTGACCAGTATTAGTCTCTGTTCACATGAGCTTCTCTCTAACATTTATATAACGGATAAGAAACATTTCCATTAATGTCTCTGGTCATTATTAATAAGATTTCTTCCTCTGTACAATGACATCAGTTGTCATCAGTTATCTCCACTCAGTCAGGTTTGGGATGTTATGGGGAGGCAGAAGAGCGCAGTCAGCTCTGCTATTCTACATAGGTATAACAGTGAGAACCTGATGTTATATGTCTTCCATTAAAACCAATGACGTCTGTCTTGCTTTCTATTTCCATCCATTAGAAACTAAAGTCATAGTCTCTCTTCATTTAGTACATGTGCTAGGAAATGCTCTTGTCAAAAACCTGTTTATAGTCCTCTATAGGGCGGACAGATGATGAAAGCAGGGCTGTGATATACTTGTAGTGAGTATATAGACTACGCAATACAGAAAGGTATTGAAGACAGCCACCAACACTTTATATTAGCAGTATTTCCAGACATGTGTGTCAAACCGTAGCCTCAAACGTCATATGAACAGAGCCTTAAACTTGCAGTTCTGCTTCCCTCCCTTCCTCAGTCACCCTGTCTGGCTCTCCAAATGATATGAGAGCTCCAATGAATATTCAGGAAACCAGTAAGAGCTGGAGGGGTCCCCAGTGCCCAAACTATCGCTGAACATTTTCCTCCACATGGAGAGGAGTCTTATAAGTAAATGTGCTCATTATTAATGTAATAAATATTAATGTAATAAATCAATATGTAAAATAGAACACACCAGATGTATAACAATTTCCTTACATACATTACTGAGGTTTTCTTTAGCTTGTCACTTCTGAAATCCTCAAAAGAATGAATATGTATTGTTACTGGGCACTAATATTTTGGAAAATATTCTGTTTGGTACAAATAATTCATCTTTCCTGGTTCTTCCAAAACGCCTGACCCTAACATAAAGGCTTATTGTATTGTATTGTTTTTTTATTTTTTTCAATATGTGATAAAGTACAGTGACAGATTGGGGTCCACAGGAAATTATTGTGAATGCCTGCCCTTCATCTATACAGAACATATATATGTCCAATATTAGTTCTATCATAACTAACATTGTTGCTATATAACTTACATGGTTTTATCCTTGTTTCTACACAGCACAAAGTACAATGAAAACAACAGAGGTATCCAGGTACCATGTCTGTGTGTCATATCTTTATATGTATGTAATGCAGTGTATATAGTTATATGTCTGTAACTAGTGTCCATTTATGTAATACTAATTTCTTTATATGATTTATGTAAAGTTTGTATAATACAAAAAAAAATATATATATATATATATATATATATATATATATATAATTTTTTTTTTTTAATGAGGACCATTATGCCATGTGGAGCAGGACTGCCATGCAGAACTGGCCTTGCACGCCTTCTTTTTGGAATGGGATTCTTGGGAAGACTGTCTGACAAAGTGGGAAGAAGAGCTGCGAGCTGCGAAAGAAACAAAAAGCACTGAGAGTGATTGGAAGAGGATGGTTGGTGATTAGAACGGCAGTGGGGAAGAGGGGAGCTTTTTTCCTCTGGTAGCCTCAGAGATGAGCTACTGAGGGCCTTTGCGAAAGAACCTGTCCTGTGTGTGCCAGGAGATGGGAAAGGCATCAGCCTCCTTTTTGGAGGAAGATTCCGCAGTCCACGACTGAATCGAAGTGGTACGGTCGATGGCCACCACGTTAGCTGCCATTTTGGGTGCCATCCAGCGAGGAATAATGGAGTTACTTCGAGGAATGCAGTCTGACAGACAAGCAGCTAGATGTCATGGGGGTGATGCCCCAGTGGAGACCCTTGGCCCAGATGATGCAGACTTTGCTAGCCCAAGAGGCGAAGAAAGGAATCAGCAACAACAAAGGCCACCTTGGAAAGAGATCCTTTCTTGTCCAAAGGATCACTGAGGGATGCAGTGTCCACAAGAAGAAGGGTAGTGGCCTCAGACAGAAGAGCTTTGGACCACCTGGAGACACACTGGTCTGGGAAAGGAACAGGACATCCATCTTCTTACTGGAAGACAAGGGACGATGTGGATGAAGCCATTCCTTCTTGAACATCTGGTCAAAAGCCCCATGGTTTGGGGACACCAGAGAAGGCAGCAGTTGTACCAGAAGGAAATGTCCTCCTGGTAGGGTCTTCAGAGATGTGGAAGCTATCTCTAGACTGGGCAAGGGAAGACTTGGTTACACCTGTTGGGGCAAGTCCGTAAGTCTGTAAAGACCACCTGTGGCCCGGGTGGGGGAAGCCGTCCAGTTTATAGAAAGCTTGGAAAGGCACTGGCAGCAGATGGACAGCTTTTTTTTTTTTTTTTTTTTACAGCGGGTGCACTTGCAAAATGGCTTCGGGGTGGTGGGGGCAGAGGTCAGTGGGACTCTTTGCTGTATGACGATATGGTGGTGGAAGAGTTCCCTGAGGCGAAGAGAGTATTATCCCAGGAACTGGCCTACCAGACCAACAGAGAGTGTCTCACTGCCAAGTGCTGCAGAGAAAGGCTACACAGAGAAGTTCCCTAGCTACTGTGTCCCACCAAAAGGCTGAAAGCTGGAGGCTTCAGCTACTGGAGAGGCTTCTGCTAGAGGACTGCAGGAGCACGAGGAGCTGAGAAAAAATGCCTCTGGTGGAAACTGTATATTGGCAAGGTGGTTGGGGGATTGAGCTCTCCCAACAAAATTCCTGCAGCAAAGAGAATAGGACAAGCGAGAAGGTTCTCCCCACTGGCCAATCAGACAGCTGGGACAGGCCAGGAAGTCTAGGAGGAGTCGCAGCTAGTCCCAGCAGAAGCTAATGAGTGTATTAAAAGGATGCTGACTGTGGAGCGCACCCCGGAGAGGAGACCTGAAAATGACGGAATGCAGCTGCAGGCCAGGATAAGGTACTGGGGAACCAAAGGGGCTCCAAACCGCAGTCTTTGGGTCCATAAAGGGTCACCTCTTCAGTGAACTTGCGCATGGAAGTAGGGTCACCAGCATTCCAGCTGCAGCAGAAGCAGTGGGGACCGGCTGACCAGAGAGGGGCTCAATAGACCACAGTTACGGACCTAGGATGGTGAAGGTCAATATCTAAATCATACACCAATCAAATTTGTTTTTTTTTTCAATTGGGGTGACTGGTGTGTGCAATAGAGCACAACGCCTGTCTGCACCTGTAAGAGATAAAGAAATGAATAAAATAAATAAAAAATGTTGCGTCCCCCGATGCTATGAACGAAAAAGAGGACTAAAATAAATGTCTAATACATTTACAGTGAAATATCTGCTCTGATATTAACATCTAATGTTCCTCAAAAATCAACCTGACCACCAAAAGCATAACTACACACAATATCCAAAAAACAGGGGTCAGAATACCAAATATCTTAAATATAAAATTAATAGTTTATTAATACATAATTTGTCAACAAGTAACTGTTAAAAAGTATTACAAGTGAAAAATACGGAGGGATAGATGATAATACATCCAAAGAGCAGAAACACATAAGCAGCTATAATTTAGAGTAACAGGATATCAAAAAATAGAAAGATACTAGCCAAAAAACACAAATAGTAATAAATAGAGAACCGAACCATATTAAAAGCTCAGCATGATACTGTATAAGTAAAAAAGGCATCAGAATGCCAGCATATATACAAAACTCTATCCTAAAGTGACCAGGAACAAAAGAAAATGTGAAGAACCCCAAAAATGTAACTATTTATAATAAAAATAAGCCATAAATAAAAAAAATAAAACATGAAAAAACAAAAAAACAAGAACGAAATCAAGAAATAATAATGAAATGAAAAATTAATAGAAAAAATATAAAAATATACAAAAAAAAAATCAAAAAATAATAATCAAATAAAAATATGAAGAATATAAATACATTGTTACAAAATGATAATAAGCAAAAACAATAAACATTTGTATAAATTGCATATCAAATGAATTATAAATTTGTGACTATGAACATAATAGAAGTGTAAATAAAACTATATACTGTATATATATGAT
Organism: Leptodactylus fallax; assembly: GCA_947044405.1. Taxonomy (NCBI): domain Eukaryota; kingdom Metazoa; phylum Chordata; class Amphibia; order Anura; family Leptodactylidae; genus Leptodactylus; species Leptodactylus fallax. The sequence continues at coordinate 3,095,293 of CAMRHE010000123.1, forward strand.
AGTGTCCCATGGCATACATAGTAAAAAGGTGCTAAATAAACCATTGCAACAATGTGACATATTTATTTCAGTGAACTTCTTAAATAATGTCCCATATAGAATAGGGGGTCTTAAAAAGATGGACTAAATAAAAGCATCAAGCCACAGCATCCATCTACCTCCAACAACCAGTAGGAATCTAAAGAGAAAAATTTAAACACACAAAGCATAAGAACAAAGCATAAAAATAACTGCTCTGAGTCTTGTGTTGCTCTCCCATAACTAGCATGTATAAACTAGATCTCAGTGATGATTTTTTCTTAGTTATGACACATTTTACATGATATTTTTGAGCCCATCGACCACTTAGTGGCCTTATTATGATGGGTCCCTACACTAACACTTTACATATAGGGCAGGAGATAACTTTCTTATATAAGAAAGCAGTCTCAAAGAACTAGATCTCTGTGGTCTTGTCTATAGGGGGAGCATTTATAATATAAGTAAAGTCTTAGTGTAGGGACCCATCTGAATGAGGTCGCCGTGACGTGACAGATGGGCTCGCACAATTTATCAAACTTGTGCGCTAAGAACCTCATATTTATAACTGCAGTCAGTGTTGTCAGAACTGGGTCTTGTCTCTAACTGATTTCTCTAAAAACTGTTCTGCATGCATCAATCCTCATTGGAAATGGGCAAACCTCATTCTTACCTGTGAGATTGGGGAAGGAGGGAGGAGCTTGAGCGACCTAGTAGAGCGAAACGCTGCCTTGGTTCACATAACCAGGAACCCCCATGTCCATCCTCAGTGATCCTCAGGACCAGGTAAGTAAAGTACTCTGTGGACAAACCCTTTAAGTGACAGTAATTTTTAGAAGATATGCCTTATCACTGCAGTGATGACATGCAATACTAACAGTTTTCTGGCATAAATACATTGAATAACATGGTGTTTGGGTTGAATGTCATAGGCTGAAAGCTTTTGAGTCACTTTTTACTGGTGTGCAATGTATCACACACAATTGCAGGTCAGACCATGCCATATTAACTAATTAAATTAATTGTGAGGTGGAGCCCTCTCTGAATTTTATCAGCTTCTATAAACTGAACAATACCTAATGAAGAAATGTAAAATTTATTTTCTAAACTGGACAACCCATGTACATAGCAAAGATGAAAACGGACAAATGACTTACAAACCATAGAGACAGATCATGCTGTTGATATGGGGATCAACCCTGGTCCCAATCCCCTGTGAACAGGAACCACATCTGTGCTGTGGAGGAGCAGAAGTGCAGAAGAGAGAGACTACAGCACACTACAGAGTGAAAAGAACCAAGGGATACAGTATATTGTACAGTCATTAAAGGGATTTTCCTGCCAAAAAATTGTTTTTTTTAAAAAAAAAGGTTAATTAGTGCACCCAAATACCTTTAGCAGTATTTTTAGTGATTTCTGGGTTTCTCTGGGAGCTCCTGGCATCCTCTGCATTTGTTTACATGGGTAGCTTCCTGCTCTCTTAGCCTACAACTACCATGATGCATTGCAGTTCACTCAGATCCCCCTTTCACTCACTCCCTCTCACACCCCCTCCATGTTTCCCTAGCTAGCCCACAGACTACTAGCCCTACCTACCCACCTAAGTAACTCATCATTTCCCCATCATACTTACCTGTCTTCCTGTCCTGGAGATCAATTTCTCCTGTGCCACCGTCTCCTCTTCTCTTGACTTCTGCCTGCGCAATAGAGCCGGCTCTATTGCGCATGTGTGGGAGGCCCGATCCTTCTCTTATTCACGTCTGCAGGCACTTGCGCAATAGAGCTGGAGTGCACTCTGGCTCTATTGCACAGGCGTCAGCCCCCCTAAAGGAAGTGACACTTCGTGCCCAAAAGAAGAGGACATGAAGACAGGTAAGTATGATGGGGTGGGGGTGGTTAGTATTGGTAACGTTCCGTTTCCACAAAATCAGAAAATGTGCCTGGGGCGGTCACATGTGCGGTCACACGTCCGCCCCGATAATCTGGGTAATTATACATTTTTTTTTTTAAAGTAAGTTAGGCGGAGGGAGGATGTTTAGTTTAGGGTTAAATTTTCATTTTATCCTGGACAACCCCTTTAATAACTATAATTATAGTATATTGAACAGTCCATGGTCATGTGAAGGATACACAGGTGCATTACCAGGCAGATGTCTGATTACAGTGCTGTTAGTGTAACATGCTGTGCACCTGTGTGCCCATCACATTACCATGGATCGTATATATGATATAGAAAGTATATTGGAAAATTGTATAACTTTTTATTGTGCAAACAATAACATTTGTCTCTCGATATTGGTCTGAAATATCCAGGACTCAACAGCTTGTGCACAGCAGTACAAGAACTTAGCCCTGGCAGCATATCACAAACAACATTTGATAGGAATGATTTTATATGGAATCACGGCTTCTACACTACTGTATAGTTTTTTTGGACTTAAATCAAATGGAATGCTTTATTATTAGATCTCAAATGGTAACGCATTTCTGGGTAGGCAGACCCCTTTATCAAACCAACAGAGAGTAGTACATACCAAAAACCACAGTGTGCCAGTTTAAAAAACAAAATGATGCCAAAAAGACACCCTATGTGAACATTAACTATATGGAGCACATTTTTGGTGCCATTTTCATTTTTTTAAACTGGCAGAGTGTGGTTTTCTGCACGTACTATTCTTTGTTGGTTTGATAAATGCATACCTCCCAATGAAAGAGCGGACAGAATGCGCATGCGCCACGGCAGATTTGGCCCCACCTACTTCGTCGCCGCTCATGCTCATCAATTTCTCTTTGTGCCCCCAAATATTATAACAACACAGTATAAAGTCCCTCTTCTGGTGCGCCCACAGTATAATGACACCCTCCAGTTGCCAGCACAGTATAAAGTACCCCCCTCCACCACAATACCAAGTCCCTCTCCTGATGCCCCCACATTATAATGGATCAAAAAAAAATCCTGACCTCGGCCTGTTCTCCTGCTTTCTCCCCCATCTTTGCTCTTAGAAGGTTTCAGGGATTTGGGACATACTACCTGTCCAGCGGGACAGCACCCAGAATCTGTTGGAAGGTATGATAAAGGGGTCTGAGTAGCTTGTAACACGTTACCATTTAAGATCTGATAATAAAGCAGTCTATTTGGACTATCTACTGAAGACTCCATGTCTGGCTCATTTTGTTCTATAAGATGGTATAGCGCCTTGCAGTGTTCACTCTGGGGAATCATACAGTTCCTACCATTGGATATGTATGTAGCCACAGCATGCTTGGGTAATAAATCCGGAGGGCTTTGTCTGTTTGTCCCCCATTTACTTGAAGACGTTGTTATTATGGTCCCTATATATATATATATATATATATATATATATATATGGGCCTTCTGTTTCTTTTTGTTAATATATTGTGCTCCAAAGCATTGGGCAGGGTCCCCCTTCCTCTAGTTTACAGAAGAGGCCTGCGTGCTTTTGCGCCATTTGTTCAATCACATTGTTCTTTACTATATTTGAGAATAAACTTTGATTAAACATAAATCCGGAGGTGTGACGTTTGGCTGCGACAAACTATACATTACCAATAGAGTTGGGCCTAGTTGCACCTAAGTGAGCGCCTAACCACTTGGATATGCTATTATAGGTAGTTTTCCTTCACATGTGCCTCAGCTCAGCTGTAGATGAAGGGCATAGTTGGTGAACCATGGCTGGTACCTGAGGGGGTGATGCATTGAGGGTCACTTCTGAGAAGTCTTGGCGGGGCACAGTGCTTTACACACTTTACACTAATAAAGAGACACACATTGAAGTAAAATGTGTCACTAAATATAAGCCGGGCACACGGATCTGGTCCGTATTGGGTTTAGTTTGGTCCATTCAAGCAACAAATCCCACTTCTTTGTTCTGTCTTAAGATGTAATGGTATATCTGTAGGTAATGGCAGTGAGTCTCACGATCAGACGCACAATGTGAATCACCACACCCACCGTTTTACCGCAGATATACTGCCAGTAGTAAACATGGCGGAAAAGACACTTCCGGTCGGACGGAATTCAGTGCGCGCATCTGGTGCAGCTTTAATTTATTCCCGGATTTCTTCTTGCAGCCGGTTCAGACTTTTGCCTTTAATAATGAGTAATATCGTGGAAGAAAATGAGGAGGAGGATTATATGTCTGATGCTTTCATCAGCTCCATGTAAGCACTGTGCGGTTCTGCCCTTGATCCTCCATTATAGCTGCTTTATGCAGATATCTGTGTTGTTTCTGCTTAGTACGATAGCAGGTCCTGTAGGGTTAATAGTGGGTGCTAGTGCGGTTGTGGCGCTATTAAACAGACTGTACAGTATTAGGAAAATCTGCGTTCGTCTGAATTGGGCTGAGCTGCAATACCTGACACTTCTATAGAGTCCATAAGAGAGCTGTATTATTGGGGAAAAACAGATCCTTTTCTTCTAAATGTACACAGCCCCATTCATTGATAAATGGATATGACTGTGCTATTACCTGTGTCACTGTCCCCAATTTGCTGGGACAGGCCTTAATTTTCAGAAACCATCCTGGCAAATTTGTATGTCACAGCCCTAAGAAGAGACTTGGTTTATTAAACCCTGCCCCAAAGTGACAGAGACAGTCCCACTCTGTGTATGGACAGGCTTGGATGAACACTTAACCATTCTTTTAACTTAAAGAGAACCTTTCACCAACTTCCTGCATTCTTCAGTAGGCGCTGCTTCACCAATTGTGGTGCTGGAATTTTTTCTCTAACCCTCACCATTACCGAGCAGTCAGTGCTATCAGTTTTAGCACAGTTATGCTCTCTACTGTCACATGGGCGGCCCCTGTCTGTCTATTCCAGTAAAAGACTGCCCACGTGACAGTGAAGAGTATGATTGAGCTGAAAGTAACGGAACTGATCACTTGGAAATTGTTGGGGTTAGAGAAAAAATTCCAATTGTGCCGGAATTAGTGAAATGCCTCCTATTACAGGATACAATTAGTTGGAGATGGTGAAAGGTCATTTTGAAATGTAGATTGTTACATGTCAGTGATGTGAGGCAATGTTATTGACTGGTATTACTAGCACTATGGGGGATCTTTAGGAAGAATGCTAAAAGAGCCACCTCATTTATACCTCTTCATCAATGCAGGGGCACCTCCACCAGGCTGAGCACCTGTGCTGAAATCTTCACCAGATTGTAAACTGACATAGATGATATTAAATGTAGTGCAACTCCCACACCAGTTTTTATTTCATGAAAGTGGTGTGGGAGGTGCAAGAATACCAGTTGTGTTATTGTCGCAACTGGAGACAAGAAGACGTTTCACCAACTTCAGTTCTCAGCATCTGTTAATAACTGCTGCTCTACTGATCTCTGAGCAGATTAATTTTTTTCTCTAGCTCCCATTGTTCCCGAGCAATAAGTGCAGTTAGTCTTGGTGCTTGATATGCTATTTAGGGTCTGTACTGTTAGGCAGGAGCAGAAAAGGGGAATGATTCTGAACTCCGACACTGTCCACCTCTGATCGGAGCTCTGAATCCCCCCCCCCCCCCTTTGCTGCTCCTGCCTAACACTGCCTACCTGACAGTACAGAGGCTAAATAGCATATCAAGCACCAAAACTAACTGCACTTATTGCTTGAGAACAGTTGGAGCTAGAACAAGAATTCCAACTGCATAGGAATCAGTAGAATGGCGCCTATTAAACAATGCAAAGAACTGGACTTAGTGGAGGTAGTGAAAGGACCTCTATAAAAAGTTGCAGGTCCAAAGTTTGCAAATTTTTATGCCACAAATCAGGTGTAGTTACTATTATAAATCTCTGTCTTGTTTTGGTAAAATAGACACAGTGGGGTGCTGTACCCGGGGAGTCTTTGCTGCTTGTCACATAAGAGACCAAGTGGCGGTGACGCCAATGAGAGACATCTCTGATTGCAGGAGCTTAACACCTCTGGTGCCATTGTCAGATGTGACCACAACACCTGAAGGGTTAAGTTGTTTTTTTTTACCGCCACACCTTGAACAGCTCCCGCAGCAACATTTTGGAAGCTGTTTGCTTGCTGAGGCAACTAGGAGCCTTATGAAGGTTCCCAGGCTTGCCTTAGCAACATAACTACTGTGGCCTGTTTATAATAAGCTTCAATAGTTATACAGGGATTTTACCATAAACTGCAATTAAAAAAAAAATTCCTTAGAATACATATAACAGTAAATAAATAAAAACACATTAGGCGGGGGGCGTGGCTAGCGCGCGACATGGACGGTCGCATGTGAGCGGAGCTCCGGCTAGAGCCGCTCATCCATCCTGAAATCCATCCTTGCTTACCGGTGCCCGGGTTCGCTGTCCGCTGGAACGCACTTCTGAGGCCCTCCTCCTGGTTCCAGAGCTCCCGTTCTGCCGGTGTCCTTCTCCGTTGGGTAGTAGTCGGTGATCGCTACACGTGGCCGGTGGCCATACACTCCCACCGCCGCTGCCGGAGCCGCTCTGTCCCGCGCTGCTGTGGCCTGGAGCTGGGGTGGAGCTGCTGTTCTGGGGCTGCGCTCGTGGGCCGGCCTGGGCTGTGCAGGCACCGCTGGGGCCACTGGTCCTGCTGGCACCCGGACGGCGGTCTCCCCCTCTCTCCACGTGGCGGGCGGCCATTTTAACCCTGACCGGTTTGGCCATCTGCTGATGAGGGGGCGCTGAGTCTGGCGTTCCTGGCGAGCTGAGCCTATCTCTGACGGTTCCCTCTATCCCTGCCTGGAAGTTTGGGAGCCGGCATTCCTCTCTCCTCCTTGCTGCTGGGCACGATAGGACCATCCCCTGGCTCCTCTGGGCAGTAGTGCAAGGCAATATCTGTGGCAGCCATCAACTGTCTCTGACCCATTGAAGGTGTGTGCCTCTGTACGATTTATCGTCCTGCTGACTGCTTCTCTGGAAGGCTTTACTTATAATCCAGTGACGGTTGCTGTATGTGCTATTGGACTGTTGAGTTACCATCTGTCCTCCTCTAGTTCCTCCTGGCAATCTATCTACTCCATCACTTCGCTACTGGCCTTCTTGGAGGCCTTACTTATAATCCAGTGACTGTTGCTATCGGCACTATTGGATCGCTGAGTTGCCATCCGTTCCCTCTTAGTTCCTCCTGGCAATCTATTTATTTCATTACTCTGCTGACGGCTCTCTCTTGGAGACATCGCTTATAATCCAGAGTCTGTTGCCATCGATACTATTGGACTGTTGAGTTACTGTCTGTCCTCGGCTGGCTTATTGGCCCTGGTGGCCTGACATAGAGGCTCCTACTGTGCAACTGCTATTAGCCAGAGACCTTGTCTATAATCCTCTGGGGCCGGCCAGGTCTTGCTACAATCACACCTCCTCCTCTGCCAACATATCCACCCGTACGGAACGCAGGAAGAGCGGCCGCCGACTCTCTAAAATGAGTCGCCCGCAATCAACCTCTGTCTCTGATCGCCTGAGGGGGTTCTCCAGGGCAGCATCCTCTTCTACATCACCATCGCTTGAGGCAGCCTCTCCTGCCCTTCCAGAGGAGGACCCCGAGCCCACTTTAAAGCAAGTTACTGGACAGCTACTGGAGGCGATCCATGCCGGCACTTCCTCGCTGACCGGGAAAATTGAGGAGGTAAAAATCGACCTGGGCCTGCTCCGTCAGGACTTTCAGACCTTGCGAGGCAGGGTGTGTGAGGTGGAGGATCGGGTCTCTCAGGTAGAGGACACTGTTAACCCACTTCCTGCCAAACTCCAGGAGCTGGAGAGAGCTGCAAGTTTGTGGACCCAGCGTGCGGATGACTTGGAGAATAGATTGCGACGAAACAACCTCCGTATCCTGGGCCTGCCGGAGCGGGCGGAGGGTGAAGATCCTCGGGCCTTTGTGGAGGGGTGGCTGAAAAATGTCCTGCCGGAGGCTCACTTCTCACCAATATTCGCAGTGGAACGGGCCCATAGGGTTCCGGCTAAACCGCCGCCTCAGGGCGCACCTCCTCGACCCTTGTTGGCCCGTCTGATTAACAGCACGGATCGGGATACGGCGTTGCGGGCTGCGCGCCAGGCCGGCGAGCTTAAGTACAACGGAGCAGCAGTGGCCATGTTTCCAGATTTCTCGGCGGCTCTCCAGAAGACCCGAGCATCCTTCGTGGCCGTTAAGAGGCGGTTGAGAGAAAAGGCTATACAATACTCCATGATTTACCCATCACGTCTTCGGGTCGTCCATGACGGCAGGTCCCTTTTCTTTACTTCACCGAGGGATGTGGAGGACTGGCTATCTCTTCTTCCTCGATCTCCGAGACGATGATCCTGACGGCGTGTGGTGAGAGGTCCGATCGGACCATACATAAGGACTTATGTATTACGGGATGCTCTTGTTTATTGCATAAGTAGTTTTATGAAAAGTGCGGTTCTGTTATTATAGTATCCTGTAGTCTTATAGTTACCTGGGCTGGCGACCCCCGGGGCGCCGGTGTATCTCATTTACTCATGTGAACCTGGCTCTGTTGAATAGTATATCTCCTAGCCTAGTGATTATCCATACCTTTAAGACAGTGCCCCGTATACCAACCACTGTGGGTGCACTTCTTCCCCCGTTAATTGTAGCCACGGTTAATTTAACAAATATTGTTTGTTTATGCCAGTAGTATGTCTCACACCCTTTAGGGGTGTAATGGTTCATTTCGTTTGTATATGGTTCTTAGGTTGCTGCACACCACTTTGTGTTTCACTCAGCCACGTGCTACACACTCATAGGCGGGTCACTTTTGGGGTCCTGAATTGGCATGATTACATTACACTCTTAGACGACCATGGCGTCCTTTAGTGTACTATCTTGGAATGTGAGGGGCCTGGGTAGCCCACGAAAGAGGTCGTTGGTTTTCTCTCAGATTAGGAGGGCTGACCCACACCTCATATGCCTTCAGGAAACTCATTTGGTTCCAGATAATTCCAGGCGACTTCAGAAGCCATGGGTTCAGTGGGCGGCTCACTCTACACACACTTCCTATTCCAGGGGGGTGTCCATCTTGGTGCATCGTAGACTCAGGTGGGAGCCAGGCCTCATTGTAAGGGACCCCGAGGGACGATACGTTTTTGTCCAGGCCTGGGTTGACTCTGTCCTGTATGTTATCCTGGGTGTGTACTTGCCACCGGCGTCTGATCTTGCTGTGCTCCAGCAGGCTGCGCAGTTTGCGACCCGATTCCCTGGGGCTATTGCATTATGTTTGGGTGACTTTAACAAAGTTATGGATATTGCATTGGATCGGTTCTCCGCGGAGCCAGGTTCCCCCTCTCTGCCTCGCCCTACTACAATGGCCGGAGTGATCCGTGAATTGGGGTGGTTGGATTTGTGGCGGGTCCGGTTTCCGGAGGCCCGCACCTTTTCCTGTCACTCTGCCAACAGACATACTCTGTCCAGGATTGACCATGCTTTTGGAAATACTAAAGCATATTCTTTGTTGCAGACCATATCCTATTTACCCAGGGCAGTGTCTGATCATTCCCCGTTGTTGGTCCAATTAAATAGTAGTACGGCTGCTAAGCCACGACAGGGTTGGCGAATCCACCCATTTTGGTTGAAACTATTTGTACCACATGATCGAATACCTGATCAACTTCAGACGTTTTTGACCATTAATTCCCCAAACACTTCTCCGCTCCTCTTATGGGAAACTATGAAGGCATATCTTAGGGGTTGTATTAAGTCCTCCATTTCCTTTGTAAAGAGGGAATCCTCGCTGTTGGAGACCACCTTGGCGACCCAGTGTGCCTCGCTCGAAGCCGCATACGTGGCTAATCCAACTGATGAGGCTAGGTCTCAATGGTTGCAGACGGGTAGACAATATCTGCATATACTGCATGACAAGGCACGTAGGTCTCTGTTTTTTAGCAAACAGAAGTTTTACGAACTCGGCAACCAGTCGAGCAGCTTTCTAGCTCAACTGATACATCAAAACACAGCCTCACCTGCAATACTACGAGTACATTCAGAGACGGGGGAGGTACTGTCCAATAGCTTGGCCATTAGTGACAGATTTTATAGGTATTACAGTGAGTTATACCTCTCCAAGCTTAGAGTCACTGACGGAGAGCTTGCCACCTATTTGGGCTTGATCCCCCTTCCTACATTGTCAGAAGACCAACGTGAATTTTTAGATTCCCCTTTTACGCTAGAGGAGCTATCGGGTGCCCTGGCAGATATGGCAAGGGGCAAATCGCCGGGTCCGGACGGCATCCCGGTGGAGGTTTATGCCCAGTATGGGGGCCTGCTTCTCCCGGTGTTGCTTGACTGTTATAACGCTGCCTTTGTGGGTCCCAGTCTCCCGGAGTCCTTTTATGACGCCACCATTATCCTGTTACTTAAGCCTGACAAGGATCCGCTGGACTGTGGCTCATATAGGCCTATATCACTGCTTAATATAGATTATAAACTCCTTACTAAAATGTTGGCGAAAAGGCTAAATTCTGTTGTTCTCAACCTTGTCCATCCGGATCAGACAGGCTTTATGCCTGGAAAATCCACATCGGATAATCTTAGAAGGGCTCAGGTGATAACTCAGATTGGGGCATCATCCTCACATGACTGGGCGATGGCTTCTTTAGATGCAACAAAGGCGTTCGACTCTGTCGAGTGGCCTTTTCTATTGCAGGTGTTGCGAGGATACGGATTTGGAGAGGGGTTTGTTACCTGGATTTCCCTTCTATACTGTTCCCCTAGAGCGGCACTGTCCATTAATGGCGCGTTGTCTTCCTACTTTCCTTTGGGTAGGGGTACAAGACAAGGATGTCCATTGTCACCGCTACTGTTTGCTCTGGCGGTGGAACCCTTGGCAATACTGCTTCGGAATGACCCCATATATAAAGGCATAGTGATAGGCACCCGGGAGGAGAGAACAGCACTATATGCCGATGACTTACTCCTGTTTATGAGCGACCCCTCCCGGTCTCTGCCCAGAGCCATGGCTATAATTGATGAATTTGGTAATTATTCTGGCCTACGGACCAATTGGACTAAGTCCTCATACATGCATATTGGCCGTGCGTCAAGTGTAGCTGAGGGGAATGTGGTATGTGGATTGACTACAGTCTCAACCTGCAAATATCTGGGCATCTTTATATCTAGGGACCATAGGTGTTTTTTGGAACAGAACATCTTTCCGCTCATCTCGCACTTTAGGGTTAAGTTTAATCTTTGGGCTACACTGCCTTTGTCGGTGGCTGGTAGAATCAACCTAGTTAAAATGATAGTACTACCCAAATGTCTATATGCTATAAGCCATTCTGCTGTGTCCGTGCCCCTTAGATTTTTTAAACAAATGGACTCCCTCATTATCTCCTTTATATGGGGAAACTCTAGATCTAAGCTTAGGTTGTCATCTCTACAACGACCAAAGCAGCTCGGGGGCACATCACTCCCTGATCTGTTTCTTTACTACCTGGCAGGACAGCTCCGTTTTATTAGGAAGTGGCTCTCATCTGATCCCCTACCGAGGTCCGAGGCACATCTGGCTCACCACCTGGGTCTGCATAATCTGTGGCCGGTGTTGGAACACCCGGCCTTGTTTAGGGGGAAATTGTTGCCCATCCATGCCCTGGCGGGACAGGTCTGGCGTCAGGCGAAAAAGGTGTCCACTTATTCTGATATACCTGCGGAGACCCCGCTTTGGCACAACCCTGGTCTGCCGACGTTATTTGCCCTGCCTGGCGCCCGGGCCTGGTCGCAGTATGGCGTGTCCTCTCTTAGTGACCTGTACATACAAGGGGTTTTTAAAACGTTTGACTCGCTAAGCTCCTCCTATGGCATCCCTAGAACGCTGTTCTTTAGATATCTACAGATTAGACATGCACTTTCTTCTCAGTTCCCGGATCGATTGGACAATATGTCTGAGTATCCGCTTATCGGCATACTTCGCTCACAGGGCCCTGGGGGTTTGATATCTACTTTATATGCACATCTGATACAGGCCAAGGTGTCCACTTTGGACGCCCCGGCCTTGACGCGATGGAGCATAAATATCCCAACTCTCACAGATGAGATGTTTCAAGATATCCTTGAATCTCCTCAACATGTGTCACCTTCAGCTAACAACAAACTGATTCAAACGTATATTCTACACCAATGTTACTTGACACCTTCCCGTCTATACAAAATGGGACGTCTGCCCAACCCCGGATGCCTTAGGTGTCTTTGTCCACAGGCAGACTTTTGGCATATGATTTGGGAATGTCCGATCATACAATGTTTTTGGAAAGGGGTCGTGGATCTCCTGGCGGAAGTTCTGGCTAAACCTATACCATTAACCCCAGAGATATGCCTTTTCGGCGTATTAGATGAAGAAATATGGCAACACCATGTTAGAATCCTTTTGAGGGAGTCTTTATTTTATGCTAGGAAAGCTATCGCACTGCGATGGATGTCTCCGAAACCCCCATCAGTATCTCAGTGGAAGAAACTTGTTAATACTGTTCTTCCTTATAACCAGATTGTGTATAAAGGGAGAGGGTGCCCTCAGAAATTCCATAAGGTGTGGGGAACATGGTGCAATTCTCCGGTAACCCAATATACGGCTCCCTCATTGCGCTCTGCCATTAATTTACTCATGCCGTGAGGGGTGCGAGACACCAGGAGTATCCACGACCTCTCATTTTGGAGTGTATCCTTGTTGTTACCCTTGACTTATTGACTGCATGTTTTGTACATGATAACTGATGTATACAGTATTACGCATGTCCTGATTATATTCTTTCTGTACCGAGTCTACGTTATATGGTCCGGATGGGACGAGGACCTGGCGAGGTGGGATGTGGTGCGTTGAGTGAATTTACATTGAAATTCTCGTTTTTTGGTGCGCAACATGTTATGTATTTGTTTTGATTTCTTTTCCTTTGTCTGATACGCAATTTTCAATAAAACGAGTTTAAAAAAAAAAAACACATTAGGCAGCCCTGCATAAAAAAAACAAAAAAAAACTTATTTATCCCATGTGGTGAATGTCGTAGCATGAAAAAAAAAAATCAAAAAGCTTGAATCAGCTTTTATTTTTTTTATTTTTTTTTTTGCCTTTTCACCTCTCAAAAAAAAAAAAATTGAAAATTCAAAAGCAAAAAATGGCTGTGGCAAGAAGGGATTAAAAGGGTGCCCCGTGCTGAACCCCTTTATGACTCCTTCTCCTAATATCAGCTCATTGAACTTGTTTACATTTTTTTTTTTTAACAAAAGGAAAAAAATTGTGAGTGAAATTGAAAATTGTTCATTGGCTTAAAAAAAATCTAGAGTTATATTTTTGGTAAAATTGCCTAGCCCTATGCAAGAGATATCCATGTGCCAGAAACTGAAATCTACGTCAGCTAAGACCTGGAGTAGATTTCAGGCATTACTTATGCCAGTTTTCTGACATAAGTAAAAGTAAGACTAGGTTCACACCTACGCTTGGGTTTCCATTCTTCGGGTCCGCTTGGGGACCTGAAAAATGGAAACCCAATCTGCTTAAAAAGCGGTTACTCCTGAAAACCCGTGGACCCCATAGACTATAATGGGGTCGGTCAGGTTTCCGCCCAGTTTCTGCCCCATTTCTCAAGCAGAATGGGGGACAGAATCCCCGAACGGAAAGCGCTGGTGAGAATCCAGCCTAAGCTGCCTGCGTTTTAGAAATTTGGAAGTCTGGTGGAAAATTAGTAAACAGGCACGGTTTTTGGCTTATAGGCATGTTTAGGGCACTAAACCAGCAGTCCATAAGGATATGCTGGTGGTTCAATATCCCAAAACTTTCTGACACCCAACTGTACTGTCTAAATACACCCATACAGAGCTCAACTCTTCCCATTCACACCTGTGATAATGTATCTGCAGTTGGCTGTAATTTTTTTGTGATTGGTAAATTGGAAATTGGTTATTACTTGTCACCCCCAGTCTGTTAGAAGGTGCCGTGTGCCAGTGCGTGAAGCTTGTGCTACTAGAGTTGAATGTATCTTTATAGTAACCAGTATTGTTATTTAGTGTACATTTTTACTACATGTGGTGGTCTATGGGGTACAATGTGCTACTACTTTGTCTGCTCAGAACCATTGGGGCACATGAACCCTGGTATACTATGAATACCACTATGTGGCCTGTGCTGTATTTATCAATAAGCGACATACTATCTGGTGAATAGTGTTGCTACTGTAGCTCTTCACCATATTTTCTGTATGAAAAGTAGTAACAGTTCCTAGTAAATAAGGCTGTATTTCTGCTTTCTGTAGTAGCTACACATCAGTAAGGACTCCTGAAGACTGCAGTATAGGCCTATACAGTGGGATATGCTCCCTATACAGCCTCTCACCACTGTCGGGGGACTGTGTGAGCACAATTGGGGAGCTGCTGGGGAACCACAGGGATGCTATTACCCACTCCACACTCATAGTCTAGCTGATGCTGCTAAGGTCCGAGAAGTGGGAGCTGCTGCTTCTTTTCTCCATGGTGTTGCTGTCCCCAGCCTTCTCCTTCCACCAGTGGTTCACCCTGTGCTAGCAGCTGCGAACCTCAAGTCACTGCATCCCTTGCCATCTGTGTCTGGTTGCCTTCACTTCCTGCCACGAGAATTAGGTGTCCTGCAGTTATAGCTGGACATCACTGAAGCACCCAAAGGTGCAGTCCTTATGTCTGTGGATGAGAGTGACCATGACACCACAGAAGAAAATTGTCTCCAAGTGTGTGCTGCATTAGACTAAAATAGTGTATGTTCTTTGTATGCTTTTTTTTTTTTTTTTTTTTTTACGCCATATGAACCATGGGTTAATCGCATACAGCGTTATTGTGGGTGTGTGTGCAATCCATTATACACTGTAATACAGTGGGGGAAAAAAGTATTTAGTCAGCCACCAATTGTGCAAGTTCTCCCACTTAAAAAGATGAGCGAGGCCTGTAATTGTCATCATAGGTAGACCTCATCTATGAGAGACAAAATGAGAAAACAAATCCAGAAAATCACATTGTCTGATTTTGAAAGAATTTATTTGCAAATTATGGTGGAAAATAAGTATTTGGTCAATAACAAAAGTTCATCTCAATACTTTTTTGTATATCCTTTGTTGGCAATGACAGAGGTCAAACGTTTTCTGTAAGTCTTCACAAGGTTGGCACACGCTGTTGCTGTTATGTTGGCCCATTCCTCCCTGCAGATCTCCTCTAGAGCAGTGATGTTTTGGGGCTGTCGCTGGGCAACACGGACTTTCAACTCCCCTCCAAAGGTTTTCTATGGGGTTGAGATCTGGAGACTGGCTAGGCCACTCCAGGACCTTGAAATGCTTCTTACGAAGCCACTCCTTCGTTGCCCTGGCGGTGTGCTTGGGATCATTGTCATGCTGAAAGACCCAGCCACATTTCATCTTCAATGCCCTTGCTGATGGAAGGAGGTTTGCACTCAAAATCTCACAATGCATGGCCCCATTCATTCTTTCATGTGCACGGATCAGTCGACCTGGTCCCTTTACAGAGAAACATCCCCAAAGCATGATGTTGCCACCTCCATGCTTCACAATAGGTATTAGTATAATGTTGTACCGTGTTAGCCATTGAAAGTAGTGGAAGAGTGAAGAAATCAGGCGATACCTTTTAGAGGCTAACTGAGTATATTTATAAGTAAGCTTTCAAGAGTCTAGCTCTCTTCTTCAGACATGATGTTATACAAGAACTGAAAATTCACAGATTATTTATACTCTATACACATGATCTTCAAAGGATTTTAGAGTCCTTAAAAAAACCCAAAACAAAATGCAATCTAAGTAGAGAAGTTATTTACAACAGGTCAAAAAACAATCTGGAAAGTTGTGGTGCGTGACGGAGGGATCTGTTATCTGTTTGCTATCAGGTGGTGATTTGTGACCCTCACAGGTCATACATATTGTGACATGAAGCTGGCATGAATATTAAGTCCAAATTGCAGAGTTTGAAATTTTTGCATAAACTTGTACTCCGATTCTTTCCTTTTCTCCTGCGTCTTAAAATGTCCCATTAAAACCACAACCCGCAAATCTTCAATAGAGTGGTTTTTTCCGGAGAAATGTGCGGCCACTGGGAGATCGGTTCTGTTGTTATTAATATTGGATCTATGTGAGTTCATTCGTTGACTAAGTCTCTGCCCTGTTTCCCCCACATAGAGGCCTGTGGTGGGACATTGCACAGACATTATGAGGTACACCACATTGGAAGACCTGAAGGAAAATGTCCCCCTAATTCTGTGCACCTGTTGTGACTGTGGGATAGGTACACTGTCAGCGGTGTGGATGTGCTTGCAGGTCATGCACCTTTTCTGTAGGCAAGGTGAGGTGCCATTTTCAGTTGTGGCCTTCAGGGCACTCCGGACAATAATACGCCTCAGGTTTGGTGGTTGTCGAAAGGAAAGGAGAGGGGGGACTGGAAATATGTCCTTGAGTCTGTTGTGCCTATGTAGCACAGGTTGGAGCTCCTTGGCAATCCTTCGTAGGATTTCCAGCTGTGGGTTGTAGGTGACTACTAGGGGCACTCGGGCATCTTTCTGGGTCTCTCTATATGTGAGCAGACTGTCTCTGTTAATGGCTGCTGCTTTGTTTCATTGGTTGTCCGTCACTTTTGGTTTGTATCCCAATCGGAGAAATTTCATCCTCAGATCCAGGAGGTGCTTGTCCAGGTCTGCTTTGTCGGATCAAATACGATTGTATTGTATAGCCTGTCTGTAGATAATAGATTGTCTTGTGTGCTTGGGGTGGAAGCTGTCGTTTCTCAGGTAGGCCGTTCTGTCTGTGGGTTTGTGGTATATTGATGTGAGTAGCCGGTGGTCTTTGATGTATATTGTGGTATCCAGAAAGTGAATTTCACTCCCTGAATAGCTAAGTTTAAGGTTGATGGTAGGGTGAAAGTCATTGAAGTCATTATGGAATTGAAGTAGGGCCTCCTCACCTGCAGTCCAGATGACAAGGATATCATCGATATAACGAAGGTAAATCATAGGTTTGGTGGTGCATGTTGATAAATATGTCCCTTCCAGTTCTGCCATAAAGAGATTTGCATACTGGGGTGCACATCTGGTCCCCATTGAAGTTCCCATTCGCTGTAGATATAGATCCTCTCCAAAGGTAAAATGGTTGTGGCTAAGGATGAATTGTATGAGCTGCGTTACTGGTTCTGTTGGGAGGTTTTGTTTTGCCAGGTGTACCCGACATGCTGCAACTCCATCCTTGTGGGGAATGTTGCAATTTGGACTTAATATTCATGCCAGCTTCATGTCACACTATGTATGAACTGTGAGGGTCACAAATCACCACCTGATAGCAAACAGATAACAGATCCCTCCGTCACGCACCACAACTTTCCAGATTGTTTTTTGACCTGTTGTAAATAACTTCTCTACTTAGATTGCATTTTGTTTTGGGTTTTTTTAAGGACTCTAAAATCCTTTGAAGATCATGTGTATAGAGCATAAATAATCTGTGAATTTTCAGTTCTTGTATAACACCATGTCTGAAGAAGAGAGCCAGTACTCTTGAAAGCTTACTTATAAATATACTCAGCCTCTAAAAGGTATCGCCTGTTTTCTTCATTCTTTCACAATAGGTATGGTGTTCTTTGGATGCAACTCAGCATTCACTCTCCTCCAAACACGACGAGTTGTGTTTCTACCAAACAGTTCTACTTTGGTTTCATCTGACCATATGACATTCTCCCAATACTCTACTGGAACATCCAAATACTCTCTAGGAAACTTCAGACGGGCCCAGATACAGTCATATGAAAAAGTTTGGGCACCCCTATTAATCTTAATCATTTTTAGTTCTAAATATTTGGGTGTTTGCAACAGCCATTTCAATTTGATATATCTAATAACTGATGGACACAGTAATATTTCAGGATTGAAATGAGGTTTATTGTACTAACAGAAAATGTGCAATATGCATTAAACCAAAATTTGACCGGTGCAAAAATTTGGGTACCCTTATCATTTTATTGATTTGAATACTCCTAACTACTTTTTACTGACTTACTGAAGCACAAAATTGTTTTTGTAACCTCACTGAGCTTTGAACTTCATAGCCACGTATATCCAATCATGAGAAAAGGTATTTAAGGTGGCCAATTGCAAGTTGTTCTCCTATTTGAATCTCCTCTGAAGAGTGGCATCATGGGCTCCTCAAAACAACTCTCAAATGATCTGAAAACAAAGATTGTTCAACATAGTTGTTCAGGGGAAGGATACAAAAAGTTGTCTCAGAGATTTAACCTGTCAGTTTCCACTGTGAGGAACATAGTAAGGAAATGGAAGACCACAGGGACAGTTTTTGTTAAGCCCAGAAGTGGCAGGCCAAGAAAAATATCAGAAAGGCAGAGAAGAAGAATGGTGAGAACAGTCAAGGACAATCCACAGACCACCTCCAAAGAGCTGCAGCATCATCTTGCTGCAGATGGTGTCACTGTGCATCGGTCAACAATACAGCACACTTTGCACAAGGAGAAGCTGTATGGGAGAGTGATGCGAAAGAAGCCATTTCTGAAAGCACGCCACAAACAGAGTTGCCTGAGGTATGCAAAAGCACATTTGGACAAGCCAGCTTCATTTTGGAAGAAGGTCCTGTGGACTGATGAAACAAAGATTGAGTTGTTTGGTCATACAAAAAGGCGTTATGCATGGCGTCCAAAAAACAGCATTCCAAGAAAAACACTTGCTACCCACTGTAAAATTTGGTGGAGGTTCCATCATGCTTTGGGGCTGTGTGGCCAATGCCGGCACCGGGAATCTTGTTAAAGTTGAGGGTCGCATGGATTCAACTCAGTATCAGCAGATTCTTGAGAATAATGTACAAGAATCAGTGACGAATTTGAAGTTACGCCGGGGATGGATATTTCAGCAAGACAATGATCCAAAACACAGCTCCAAATCTACTCAGGCATTCATGCAGAGGAACAATTACAATGTTCTGGAATGGCCATCCCAGTCCCCAGACCTGAATATCATTGAACATCTGTGGGATAATTTGAAGCGGGCTGTCCATGCTCGGCGACCATCAAACTTAACTGAACTGGAATTGTTTTGTAAAGAGGAATGGTCAAAAATACCTTCATCCAGGATCCAGGAACTGATTAAAAGCTACAGGAAGCGACTAGAGGCTGTTATTTTTGCAAAAGGAGGATCTACTAAATATTCATGTCACTTTTCTGTTGAGGTGCCCATACTTTTGCACCGGTCAAATTTTGGTTTAATGCATATTGCACATTTTCTGTTAGTACAATAAACCTCATTTCAATCCTGAAATATTACTGTGTCCATCAGTTATTAGATATATCAAATTGAAATGGCTGTTGCAAACACCCAAATATTTAGAACTAAAAATGATTAAGATTAATAGGGGTGCCCAAACTTTTTCATATGACTGTATGTACTGGCTTAAGCAGAGGGACACGTCTGGCACTGCAGGATCTGAGTCCCTGGCGGTGTAGTGTGTTACTGATGGTAGCCTTTGTTACGTTAGTCCCAGCTTTCTGCAGGTCATTCACTAGGTCCCCCAGTGTGGCTCAGGGATTTTTGCTCACCGTTCTTGTGATCATGTTGACCCCACGTGTGAGATCTTGCGTGGAGCCCCTGATGGAGGGAGATTATCAGTGGTCTTGTATGTCTTCCATTTTCTAATTATTGTTCCCACAGTTGATCTCTTCACACCAAGCTGCTTGTCTATTGCAGATTCAGTCTTCCCAGCCTGGTGCAGGTCTACAATTTTGTTTCTGGTGTCCTTCCACAGCTCTTTGGTCTTCACCATAGTGGAGTTTGGAGTGTGACTGTTTGAGGTTGTGCACAGGTGTCTTTTATACTGATAACAATGTCAAACAGGAGCCATTACTACAGGTAATGAGTGGAGGACAGAGGAGCCTCTTAAAGAAGAAGTTACAGGTTTGTGAAAGCCAGAAATCTTGCTTGATTGTAGGTGACCAAATACTTATTTTCCACCATAATTTGCAAATAAATTCTTTAAAAATCAGACAATCTGATTTTCTGGATTTGTTTTCTCATTTTGCCTCTCATAGTTGAGGTCTACCTATGATGACAATTACAGGCCTCTCATCTTTTTAAGTGGGAGAACTTGCACAATTGGTGGCTGAACTAAATACTTTTTTTCCCCACTGTATACAGTATTTATTACTGGTAAAGGTAAAACAAAACTACTAAATTGATAATCTACGTCTTCCAACATAATGTAAAATATTTTTGTGTTTATTTATATACCAGGCAGGATGTAAGACCAGGAATTCCTGTACCAAGAAGAGTTAAAGAATCTTACCAGAAAGAAGAGAAGCACAAGGAAAGTAATGTAAAGAACAGACAAAAGAGCATTAAAGAGGTGGAAAAGGAAAGAAGAGATAGTGTACTGAATGAGGCTCTGAGCAATGAAAACAAGGGCTTTGCTTTACTTCAGAAGATGGGATATAAAAAAGGTCAAGCACTTGGCAAGAAAGGTAGGGGTCTTTTATATTTATTATTGTTATTGCTTTACATTACATACGTGATGAAATATGACAACTGATCATGAATGCCATATGTACATGTATATCTACTGACTGACCAGCACACACTGGTCTAATGATACATGTGAGTACTAGGTGAACTTGACTTACCCTAGGTTCACACCTGCATTCGGGTTTCCGTTCTTCGGGTCTGCTTGGGGACCCGAAAAACGGAAACCCAATTCGCTTAAAGAGTAGCTACTCGCGGATCCCATAGACTATAATGGGGTCCGCCAGGTTTCCGCCCGAAAAATGTGGAGAGAAAAGTCCTATTTGAATCCCCGAAATGGAATCCAGGTGCGAGTGTGAACCTAGCCTTATAGATGGAAAGCATAATAATAGTTACCTTCCCATTACTGCTACTCAAAATAGCATGCAGATCTTCATATAAAAAAGCACTGTGTAAACCCAACCTAAGGCCAGGGACACACATTGCGTACTCACAGTGGGTTAAACTGCTGCAAAATCACCTAAAAATCGCCTAACCAGTAGTATTTATTTATTTTGCATACTTGTATAGCACCATCATATTCCACACCACTTTACAGAGATATTGTCAGCATTGTCCTAAGTAGCCCTCACAATCTAATTCCTTATCAGTAAGTCTTTGGGATGTGGGAGGAAACCCACAGGGAGAACATACAAACTATTTGTAGTTGATGTTCTTTGCTGGATTTGAACACAGGACTCCAGTGTTGCAAGGTATCAGGGCTAACCACTGAGCCACCATACAATATTAATGTAGTAGATGGAATTTAAAGGGGTTATCTGGTTTCTAACATTGACGGCCTATCCTTATTGCAGTGCTGTCCAATTGACATCAATGGGGCAGCACAGTACCTACACTCGCTGCTATAGTTTGCACAGTGAGTGAGCAGTGCGACTTGCGATATGTAAACCGTACCGAGAGCCATGCTGTCTGGGTACCAGTGATCTTTGTGGGGCCCGAGTGTTGGCCCCCTCAGATCTAATATTGATGGCCTATCATAAGGATAAGCCATCAATGTTAGAAACTAGATAACCCCTTTAAAGAAGTCCCACGCACTGTAGAAAATAACCTGTAGCGCAAAGTGTCTTACGCCTCTGTTTTCAATGTTTGCACTGCACACATAAAAATTGGGGCTAGCTGCCCATTACTCATGACTGAAAGCTGTAGTGAAAACCAGCCATTTTCAGCTGTTTTTATTAGCCACGTGCAAGTCCACTACAGAATGTATTGTGGAATACTACCAGCTTGAGGCCTAACATGTGGCGTAAGACTTGGGCTGGGTTTACACTGTGCTTTTTGTTATTTTAGTAATGGGTAGCACATTTTACTATCCATTTCAGTCAAACTCACTTTTAGGCTGAGGCCCCACGTTGCGGAAATGCAGACTCTTTTGTTGCAGATTTTGCTGCGTTTTCTTTTTTTTTTTTGAGCCAAAGCCAGGAGTGGATTGAGCAGAAGGGAGAGGTAATATTTCTCATTTCTTTTGTAGCCATTCTTGGCTTTGGCTCGAAATCTGCAACAAAAAAAAAGCTGCGTTTCCACAACGTGGGGCCTTACTGTGTAATTCTGTGAGAGTCTGCATGTTATGCTCTCATACATTTAAGGAACAAGGTTAATCTGCCGATCACATGATCAGCCGGGTGACCTGTTCAGAAGCTAAAGAAAGTGGAGGACATTCTGGTTAGGTGATCTCGCCCTTCATTATACTACAGTATATCCCTTACCAAAGGGCTGAGGATTGAAAGAAATGACTGGAGTGGGGCTTTAACGTACACACGGGTAAAAGCTCCCATTGTGGATGCTAAACGTATCCACAGACCCCCTTTCACCGACAAAGTTTATAAAGAGTGTCCTTTAAGTCCCAGATAGGCTGGTATACATTAGCATACCTCATTTTTAACTGTATAGGAAGGCTCAGCACATTGCAGTTTCCTATAGAGGGCGACTACAAAACTTAAATATGTTCTGAACAGTATGGGCAACTTATCCAGCTATATGCCTATATAGTAGGAAATATTTGTGATCTGTACCATCAATGTGCGCTGAGCCTTACCTGATGATAATTTCCATGGTCCCAGAATTAGATGTTTACCTCGCACATGAGAACGCGATGTTCAGGTGCCCACATACTGTACTTATGACCATGAAATGTTTCTGACATTTTGTGCTTTACAATTCTTCTACGTCCTTATATATATTTGTACATTGGCTTAGGGGTCAAGTAGCGGAGCATCTCAGTCTGGTGAAGCTTGTGGTTTGAAAATGACTTTTTTTCTGGCTTATAAACTCCATTGATGGCTACTAATAAGTCAGATGTGTTTGTTCCAGCACTTTAACAGCAAGGACAGAACTGTAACGTCACTCTCCTGTTAATACACTCTAAGTTCATAGGAATAAAGAATAGGAAAAAGCTCAACTTATTGTAAGATTTTATTGCTCTATTATAGTTTGTCTTCACAGAGAAAAGCATGTGAACTACCGATCTGTCACACGGCTGGCACTGCTCAGTCTTACAGAGTAGTAAACACTGTACTTTTCCTATTTTGCCCTTTTTGTAGATTTTCTTTGGGGCTTTCAGTGCATTGAAAGCAGCAGTTACTGTTGTTAAGGTTAAGCTGGGTAAGTGTTATTTATGTCCTTGATGCTTTCTATTGATCACTGCGGCAGGGCCAGGGTGCATTATAGCTATTATTTATTGCTAAGGGGCTACAATATTTTTTATTTTATGTCCATTTATATAAAGACAGATAAAAAGGTGCTTTGCCGTTCCAGCAGACAAAGTGAAATACGTTCCACAAAGAGGCAAATAAAAATTGCTGTCCAATTAGTATTGGGAAGGTGCCGTGCTACTGTCCACCTAACAAAATGTAAAATAAGAATGGAGTCAGCCAAGATATTTCACCTGCAAGACAGACCAATAACTGGATGAACAGCCTGTCCTGCAGATTGTTCCATCTATAAATTTGGATCTCCAGAAATAGTGGAAGGTGGATTCTCTGTCTCAAGTGTGCAGTCTAGCGTTGCCTCATTGTCTATTCAGCGTTCTATATTCTGATGAAATATAAGACCGTGGCATAGACAAATCATTGTTTTTTAGTTAATCCTAAAGCCTTACATACTTTAAAGGGGTTTTCCAGAACTTACATATTGATGACCTATTACTAGGTTAGATCATCAATATCTGATTGGTGGGGATGTGACACTCAGGACCACTATAGATCAACTGCTCAGGCTGAGCACTGCTTCCACTTCACCAGCATGTGACATGTTCATTCACCATAGTCCCATTCAAGTGAATAGGACTGAGCTGCATTACAAAACAAAGCCCCTACTCAGTGTAGAGGCCAACCACTGAGGTATCCTCATACTTCTTGATACGAGGTGTTCTGGACCCCCACAGATCAGGCGGTGATAACCTATTGTAGTGCTAGGCCAATATCCTAATCCTTGAAATGGGGTGTCAGATTTGAAAGATTTGCCTTATTTGCCAGAAATATGCTAAATTTTGGGGGGAGAAAAAACTCTTTACTATTACTTTTCTATTAATAATATTTATTCCCTGTCGTGTTCAGAGGATAAAATATCTGACTTATTAAGCCCCATGTGATCATAAAAACAGGGGTCCATCCACTGCTCTTTTCACTTCCATGGGACATCCAGAGTCTCCAGCAGTCCCATACAAGTGACTTGGGTCCCTGTACTCATAGTTGCTGAGGATAGAGGATAAAGGTCATTATATTTTATAGTCATGGATTATATGGTTTTAAACTTTCTTTGCTATTCCCAAACAGTGTGATAGTTGTACTTCTGTAGTTTTCTTCACATTAGTATATCACAGTATACATTTTACATAAAATATTTAATATTACATATTTTATTCCCTTCTTTGTGCAGGTGAAGGCATTGTTGAACCAATTCCATTGAATATCAAGACAGGTAAGTTTCATCCTCCCTATTTTTTTCTAGTTGTATTTGCAATATAAAACAGTGTGTAATATACATGTACTTAATGTTTGAAGAGATTTGCTTGGCCAAGAATGAGATCCAAATGTAAAAGATATGGAGATGTAAATAATTTGCATTCAATCATGAGATCAAGTTTGTAAAAATGTGCTGGGACCAGTCCATATTGAAGTGTTTTCACAATTGCTAAGGCTACGTTTAGATTTGCATCAGAGTCTCCGTTTCGCAGTTTGCATCAAAAATTGCTGGACAAAAAAAGTGATGCAAGTCAGAATTTTTCAGTTTAAAAGAATGAACACCCAATGGATCCCATCATAGACAAGGGGTCAGTCGACAGCCTGGTGGCACAGAAGTGAACATAGCATAAGCTGTCCCATACATGGCAGTCTTCTACAGGATATCTTGCAGCCGCTGCAAGTTTAATCCCTGCATTGCAAAGGTTGAAAACAGCCACAGAATCCCCAGAAATAATTGACATGATGCAAATTCCAATACACAATCAAACAAAAAATTGTAGTAGTGGAATTAGTGGAAGTAGTAGTCTTGAGATATCAACACCGCTCTTGTATAGGGAGACTCCACTCCTCCTTGTAACTATCTACATGCACAGTTCTGGAACAGGCGATATAAATTGTAACTCATGTTTCAGCATTTGGAATTCTTCCATTTATTCACTTTTTTTTTTTTTTTTTTTTTTTTTAAGCATAAATCCAGCCACAGAGAGTAGGTTGTGAGTGGTTTTCTACTAAATTTCTTCAGAGGCCATGTCCCCTTAATCATGCACACTAAAAAAGTGAATCAATGGAAGAATTCCAAAGAGGAATGCTGAAGTGTGAGTAGTCTGATTTATATCACTGAGCCGCAATTGCCTGTTCTGGAATTGTGCAAGTTCCAAATCCGCAGAGCAAAACTCTTTGTGTTGCAGTTTTTTTTTTCTCCAGTGTTTGTATGGGATTTGTTGAATACTGTAATTCTCAGCAGGTTAGCCACCTAACCCACGACATGTGGCGCACTGGTCTTGGGGTGCTGCCAAAGCTTTCACTAATTTTGGGCTACTTATGAGGTTTTGCTGTTACCACAAAGACAGTAAACAGAAACAGCCCATATATAATCTTGTACTAGTATTCATAAGTGAAAGCATTGTTTGTGGCTACACAGTGATTGGAACACTGTGCGAGAGCACCCTAAGGATAAGGTCCCACAGCAAAAAAGTGCTGCCAGAAAAACCGTGGTGGCAACGCATTGCA
Source organism: Leptodactylus fallax (assembly GCA_947044405.1). Lineage (NCBI taxonomy): Eukaryota > Metazoa > Chordata > Amphibia > Anura > Leptodactylidae > Leptodactylus > Leptodactylus fallax. Next base: position 3,120,987 of record CAMRHE010000123.1, read on the forward strand.
GTTTTTCCTGCAACGCTTTTCACAGAAAGTCCTATAGGGAAACCTGCCAGCATTTCCGTAGGTATAATTGACATGCTGTGATTTCCAAAACCGTGACAGTTTTGGAAATCACAGCATTTCTGCTCTGCATATTTTTCTGCAATGTGTAGATAGAATTTGCAGGAACTGTAAAAATTTTTTAAGGTCCCAGCGTTAAAGGCCCCTTTGCACGGAGTAATTATTGCAATGTTAAGCAGCTGCACAAAATCATGCAGCTGGCGAAACGGGGAGCTCCTATTGAGAAGGCAAGGATGGTTTATTACTGTCCCTGCCTTGCGGAGTGCTGTGTACACAGCTGTGAGAGCTGCCATAATGCAGCCCCCCTCCAGCCCAATAGTCATGTGATCCACCAGGAAACTGTAGAAGCTGCATTCCCTCGGTAACTGGGACTAAATGTATCACCAATTAAAAAAAATAAAATAAAATTGTATTGTTAAAATGTCTCCCAATAGGGCTATTTGATATTATGAATGGGGTAGAGAGGGGAACAGTGAAAAAACTAAAATGACGATGCAATATCACTCAAAAATGATCAATAAGACTAATGTTGGTAAATCCGGTGCAGCCAAGTTCTTCATTCTTGAAATGGTTGATACAACACAAAGAATAGCAAGTGCAGAGATAGCGCGGGCTCTCACCACTCAGGGAGAATCTGGAAAAATCTTATTAGATTCATCTGATTTTAAAGTACAATGAAGTCAACCAATTAATTTACTCTAGAATCCAGACACTGCAGAACAGCCAAGTACCACCCATATCCTCCAGCACCCTCTCCAACATACAGGTCTTATGAACCCTATGCCTTCAAAGTGACAGTGGAAAGGGCAGCTTTTGGAATAAGCTTTGTACGACTAGATGTACTCTCCTCTGAAAGTGACCTGACCGGATTTGGATCTGAACAATTCTGAAAGCTAAAAGATTTAAAGTAACTATATAAAATATATAATAACATAAGCAGACCACCACCATTCTCCTCCAACACAAAAGTTTGGAATAAGGGACTTATGAAGTCCCCATAATAAGGGACTTATGAACCCTTAAGTCATCAAAGAGACAGTAGAAAGAGCAGTTTTGGCAACAAGTCTTTGTTCCAGGTCTCCTGGCAATTCAGTGACTGGAGCAGAGATTGGTCATGTGGGAGGTTGCTTAAAGACCTTCTGGGTCCACATCATGTAGTAGAATCAGCTCTTCATACCTATAAGAGCAGAAAAAAATAAATTAACATGCACAGTGCCGCAGGGCAGGCGGCAGCCAAACAGCGACTCTTCTCCCTGTTCCTTGTCAACATAGAGTTGGGACTACTCAGCCAATCGTTGGCTAAGTAGGGTCACTGCTATGACCAGTTATTGGTCCAGTGGTCACATTTTGGTGTCAGAAGGGCCAGAAAGACTAGAGAAGCCTTAAAACTGGAACAGCAACAGATGGGAGGTGAGGATCAGGCCTTTTTTTACCATTCTGTGCCTTTAATTTTGTTTACTGGCATATAATCCCTTTAAAATGTGTTATGGGATCTTTCTAGTAGTAACAGAGGTATCGGTACGAGTGATTTACAGCCTTTAAACAGGTTGCCTATGATTGCAAAAATATTTATTTCTACCCAAAATACCACATCTATCTTCAGGTTGGCGTTAACAGAGCTTAGCTGTAATACCATACACAACCCATAGCAGTTTTCTTCCAAACCTGCCTATGTTTTTTGTTTTTTCACACTGAACTTACACATACAGTTTTTTGTGAACAATTTTTGCAGCCAAGGCCAGAAGTAGTTAAAGAAAAAAAAAAAGTCTCATACTAACACTTCCAAGTCCACACCAGTGTCTTTTGCTTAGCACAAGAAGCTTCCTAAAAAAAAACTGCATGTGAGATTCCAGGTAATAGGAGACCTATCATGATAAGACAAATACATTAAAAAAAAAAAAAAAAAAAAAAACACCTATTGATCTGAGCAAAATTACAATATATAGTCCCAGAGCCTGAGGCTTCACTACTTCCCAATATTAATGCTCCCTTGTATACACAAGTACAGAGTTATCTGGATCCACACAGGGTCTCCATACTAGCACAGCAGAATCCATTTCTAATGGAACATTAGTCTATAGGCCTGTAAGTCCGCCACACATTTATACAATATTAACACTTTCTAGAATGTTCACCACCAGTACCAATAACTTCCATCATTAACATTTCAATGCGTGCACAGAACTACCCACATCATAGTCAGTGAGTTCTCATACGGCCTGATCACTAATGTACTAAACTGTTATATAGCGGTCAGTTTAGTATAGTAGCGATCGGGCTGTTCAGGAACTCACTGACTCATAACTGACTATGATGCGGGGAGTTCTGTGCCATGGTCAGTCCAAGAAATACAGCCCACCCACTGACTGATGGCTCCCAATAGATAGTTTGTGACCACCTGAATTGCTCCTCCAAAAACTTGGTGCACACCTGTCCTAATCGTTCCCAGGAACCCTCACTTGCACTTATGCAGCTGTATTTAAGTCTCCCTAATTAGTTGACCACACCCCCTCCCAAACTGGAATCAAACACCCTTTAAATGCTGAAAACAGTTTCATGCTTGATCAAGTGCTGAATCTCCTGGTAAGGCTGGGTTTACACTACGCTTCTTTACCCAAGAACCAATTATGCCATTTTCTTGTGGCCTTTGTTTTAACGGCATGTTGTGGTAAAAATGACATGTTCCTTATATCCTGCGGGTCAGTACGATCATGGTAATACCAACTTTATATATTTTTTTTTTTATCCTTTTAAGAAAAATGAAATTCTTTGAAAGAAATGTGTTTACATTGCAATATTGTGATACCCATAACTTTCTTTATATTTCCGTGTATGGAGCTTTATATGGCTTCATGCACACGGCCGTTTTTGCACAGTAAGACTCACAGATATTTCAGCTTTTCATCAGTTTTCACAGCAAATAGGGCGCTGTAACACTGTTTCGGCTGCAACACAGCCACATGGTGGAATTTGGCACTAATTTTGAGACAGATTCCGCCTCAAAATCGGCTCCAAATTCCATTGTGACGGCCATTGTTTTCAATAGGAGACAGAGATTGAAGCAGTGTGCTAAAAAAAATAAATAAGCCATTCTGCTGGCTAGACTCGTTCATCTGAACACCATGTGGCAGCCCCCATAGGCCTCATTCACACGTTCCTATCCACGGATATGTTAGGTTCATGCTTTTCACGGACAGGACCCCATGATTCTCATTTGTGGATGGCGTGATGTCCATGGTTGATCGGCTTTTCATGTTTTCTAGATTCATCCATTTTTTTACAGACCCATAGACTTTCATTGGTGTGATGCATGCATGATCCATGATGTATCAGTGTAAAAAAGGATGTGTTTCTATTATTTTTTTCTGAATAAACACATTGACATGAATGGTTGGGTTCATATAGTGTCTGTGAAAACTGCCCCATGTATGTGATATGTGAATGTGTGAATAAGGCCTTAGTCCCTTAGGAGAATGATCATTCCTTGGTATAACTTCCTGTTTCTTATTCAGGACAAGGCAATTCTACATTTTGATATTTTTTATTCTTCTAAAAAGGCAAGTTGACGGTGAAATCACATTACCTAACTTTTTTTCCTCTGAAAACTTTGCTTTCAGTAGTTTATTTTATGTGAAAATTCCCAAAGCTTAAAGCTTGAGCATGTTGGAGCTGTCAGTCTAGATAAACAACCTAAAATAGCTGAAATTCTTTTTATTGTGGACAATTTAGCCACATTTTGCACTTTATGTGAAGCAATATTCATTTAATACAGGGAATGTTTTGATGAAAGGGTATTTTACTTCAGTTTCATAGACTTGGAAAAGTACATTTTCTATCTCTAGTGGATGTACCTAATGGTAATAGTGAAGCTGTACAAATCAGTATGCAAACTCGCTTTTACAGATGAGATAAAGATTACAGATTTGTAGCTCAGATATACACTGGAAGTTATATGGTCATTGGGGTATGGCTAAAATAGTTGTATTGCGATATGTTTATGTATCAGGCGAGGGCATCCTTTTCACATTTTCAATGCACATCTGGCCATTTACAAGTAGACTGTCTTTAGGGCTTATTCAGGTGTATGTGCTGTCTGTATGCCTCTTCAACAGCGCAGTGGCCCATTGGGGGGAGTTTATTATGACTGGTGTTTTCGACGCCTTTCTTAATCTATTTCCCCACTTGTGCGTGATGCACCTGAATTATAGTCTCGGACATTTTAATAAGTCTAGAGCATCTTGGGAGGTCAAGGCTTCCTTTCCATGGCACTCCTTCTTCTCCTCATCTTTCCTCTCCCCATTCAGAACACATGCATGTTAGCTGAGTGTATTGGGTTTGGAGGGGGATAGTTATTAGCCGAACGATTTAAAGTGCATTTTATTCTAATCGGCAACAACCAGGCATGTGCAAGTATCTTTTTTTTTTTTTTTTTTTTTTTTTGTATTTAAGGCCGAAGCCCCACATGGCGTAAACATCGTGGTTTGGCCACAACGGAAACACCACGGAAAAAAATTTTGCGTTTTACAGTCCCATCCCCACAGTGCGGGAAAATACACGCTGCGGACACGCTGTGATTTCCAAAACTGTTATGGTTTTGGAAATCGCAGCATATCAATTATACCTACGGAAATGCCAGTGGTTTCCCTATAGGTATAATGGAAGCAGAAAGTCCACAGAGGAAACCTCTGCGGACTTTCTGTAAAAAGTTCTGTGGGAAACCGCAATGCGTTGCCGCTGTGGTTTTTCCTGTAGCACTTTTTTACTGCGGGACGCTGCATGAGGTTTTAGCCTAAAGGAACACTCCTGGTAAAATCGATATATGTGATGCTTAGTGGGGGACTGAGCCATGATAACCTTGTGTGTAATATACCGCCTTTCCAGGCCTTGCACGTAACATACAGTAAATGTGTACAGAGTGATTTTTTGAATTCCTAAGCAACCCCTTTATGTTCCTAGTGAGAAGCTGAAATAAAGAATGCTGTATTAGGCTGCTTAGAGTGTGTTCACATGTCGTGATCTAAAAGTGGCTTTTGCTGCAATTTTTACCAACAGTACAGGAAAGAAAAAAAAAAAACATGATTTGATGTGAGATTTGAGCACATCCTAAAGAAACCACTTCATGTCAAGGATTACTGCAGAGAAGAAAGCCATCATATATATGTGAAATCATGCAGAAAATAAACTTTGTTTTGCATTACACAGATTCCTCCAGAGAAAATATATATATATATATATATATATATATATATATATATATAGTATATATTACCGATCTCTATATCTGCACAATCCACATAAATTCCTATATGACATACTGTAGTCAAACTATAAGAACATCAAAACGTTGTTCTCGAGGAGTCCATAATTCAGATCCAGAATCTGTGATCAGGGACTTCTGCATGATACAAGTTCAGAGTACACTGAGAACATTGCACACATGTGAATTGTGTATATAATAATTGTCAGACGTGTTCATGACTATCCTGCTTTCTCTGTATGCAAAGGGCGTAGCGGCATTGGCCATGAAGAGATGAAGAAGCGGAAAGCAGAAGAAGATCTTAAAAACTTCAGACAAAAGATTCAGATGAGACAACAAGCAGAAGAGCGTGCGGCAGATGACTTCAGGTAACAGCTTTTTAAGTTGTCCATGTGCAAAAGTGTGATATGGAAATTTGTACTGTATGGGAGTAAGTACGAGGGCCAAGATTTATTACGCACTGTATGCCAGTATACTGCCACGGTAAACCTGTAAAGTTAGCCATACACACTAGTTTGTTGTCGGCAGACCCCTCCTACAATATAATGTGTAATGGGGCTTCCTAACTCTCCCCTACCGGCAGATATTAAAGAAGATAAGGATTGGGTTTTTGGAAATCCGTGTTTCAAATCCTTTTTTCTGGGATCGGCTTTCTTCTCTCTTTCTCTTCAGATGAATTGGGAGGGATAGCTGTTAACTGAACCAACAGCTATCTAAAGGTGGTCAAAAACATTAGTTTTAACCCCTTCCTGCCACAGCCATTTTTTTGATTTCTGACTTTTGTGTTTTATTCCCCTCCTTCCAAAAGCCATAACATAATTTTTTTTTTTTTTTGCAGGGCTAGATGTACTTTTTATTTTTACCCTTTTGAGGAATGTCTAATGTTTTGATCGCTTTTTATGGGAAGCAAAACAGGAAAAAAATGACAAAGTTGTTTTTCTCCAAATATACAAAAATGACATATATAACACATTTATTATTTTTTATCACTGTAATGTTCTCTGTAACACGGTGGTGTTCTTGCGTGTGCTGTGGCCTCTTCATTGCTTATCAAGCACAGCATCATACATTGCATAACATATGTGCTTGTTATTGCTGCTCAGTCCCATTCACTTTAATGGGACTGAGCTGCATAAAGGCCATATGACCACTGAATGTGATGGCACTGGCCAGTGAAGCTGAAGCTATTTATAGTTCTGGAAAACCCCTATAAAGAGGACCTGTCACCATGTCTAGAAAGCCCAATGACATCATTTATACCTGTTACCTTGAGTATTTTAGTGTTGTGTTAATCTAAATCCGTTCAGCCATTCCACGGATATAAGCCCTTTTAGTTTTGATGCAAAATGGGGTATTCTAGCCAAGTGGGTAGTAACACTGCATGACATACAGTATACAGTTTTACTGCCCACTTGGCTAGTATACCCTATTTTGTATGAACATTAAAAGGGCTTATATTTTTGGAATGGCTGAATGGATTTGGATAAACACAGCACCTTGTTGATTATGTATGTCTATGGCTTTTCAGTCCTTATTAAGTTGTGACTGAAATATTGTGAGATGCAAGGAAAGTGAAAAAACTGAGATTCCTTCCCAGCTCCTTTTGAAGTGCTATGATATAAGTTTAGGGGAAGCAGTTCCTCTGTACTTGACATTATAAGATTACTAAATACCGTGTCTGTGGACAATTAATAAAGCATAAAGTAGTGGGTTGTCTATTGATTTAATATATTATGGACGTCTATATAAAATATGACCTGCGGGGGGCGCTCTGACACCTTCTTTAGGTGTATACGAGGCTTGATATTGGTAATTGCTGACTTATTGCGGAAGTTATGTAAATTAAATACCTGCTTAATGAAGATTTTGAACAAACGTTGCCATTATGCAAAATTTATGAAGAAAATAATTTTGCTTTCATGCTCATTATTGAGTATTTACTGTGTACTGAGTAATGCACGGTGCGGGTGCTATTAAAAATGAATTATAATTCTCTGTTTATGTGGTGTATAGTGCTGGGGCAAGATGAAAAACACTGGATTTATACACCCTGTGAAAGGCACAAAATTGGCTATAAAACCGGTTTGACGTTTGACAGTAAATGCATTGTTTATTTACCGAAATGTCCCTGTGGTAAATTGCATGTGTGTGAGGCGCCCAGACAATTCAAGGTGAGCCGCTTAGAACGCCGAGGTAATAAAGACTCCAAACTCTGATCTTCGCATCTCCCATAGCAACAATCTTCTCAGCCCCATCCCGGTATCAGTCAATGTGTCGTCCTGACATCCAAGACAAGGGATAAAAAACTATGCACATTACACTTGTAGAAAATGCTGAGGTAACCGCAAAATAATTCTAAAGTGTTTTACTACATTACTGTGGCCTTTTAACCCGCCACCACAGAAAATCAACAGCCAAGCTCTTTTGTTACGGCTTATCTGTGTCTATGAGGGATTAAGTTACCCAGCTGATCATAAAAGTCTATCAATCATGTGTCCCATAAATGTATCTGCACAAGCTTATGGAGAAGATAGAGGGATAATATATTACGCTAAGCATTATTTGGAAGAAATACTCCATAAGACTAGAGTATATTTCCCTTAAAAAAAAGTCCAGAGTTTATACAGACAGTTTACCGCACACAAAAGTATAGTAACTAGGTTTTATACACTCCTAGACAAAAAGAACAACGCACCAAGAAGATGTTGGAACAAAACTTTCTATGTGTGAATGTAATGACGATATATGGATGTGATTACAATATTAGACAGACAGGATAGTCTAAGGGTATGTTCACACGGAGTTTTTTGCAAGCTGAAAAAATCTGCTTTAGGAATTAGGAAACATTTTTTTTGACTCGTTTTTTTACATGATATGTTTTTTGGCGTGTTTTTCGTCGGGGTTTTTGCCGTGGTTTTTTTGCACTATCACATTCTATGGACCTGGAAGCTTCTCTTTAAAAAACACTAACAGTTTTTGAGGCGGTTTTTACAAAAACCGAGTCAAAAAACGCTAGCGGTTTTTCCGTCTCTCATTGATATAAATGGGTTTTTCAAGGCAGAATCCACAGGTCATGTCGGTTTTTTTCTGCTAGCGGAAAAAAAATCCGCTAGAGGAAAAAAACTGCTACTAACTCTCATTGAAATGAATGGGAGGCGTTTTTGCAGGCGGATTTTGAGGCGGATTCCGCGTCAAAATCCGCCTGCAAAAAACTCCGTGTGAACATAGCCTTATTAGGAAAATCGTACAATTGAAAGGATGCCTCTAGCCTGGATACAAGATGAGATAAGGTTGGGCATAGAGGCATACAGGTGCCATATGGTATCCTATTTGCCCACCAATGTTGCAGCTGTGCCTGTAGAGCCTACACACTAGTAGGTTTCTTCCCAGCTGATCCAATAATTGTTCACGAGGCGTCCAGGCACGAACAAGACCATCGTCAGATCCCAAACAGAGCCTGGATTACTCACTAAAGATGATATAGTTCCAGTCCATAGCAGTCTAAGTTTCTTCTTCGCAAGGCAGGCGGTAACACCAAATTTCCTTCTGCTAAGTGCCTAAAAATGTGTGTGTAATGAGGGTGCCTCCTGTGTCTGGGTGGTGGACAGAGTAACTGTGGGAGTTGCTTGTTGACAGATGAAATGATCCTCTCTACTGATGGTTAGTCTGAATCATCAGTAGCCTGTTCATCAGGTTGGCATGCCCTTGGGTAACCACTGTTCACAACATCCCCTAACAGCTAGGTCTGAATGGCTTCAATGGCAGGCAGTTCATCAAACTGGCCATTCTGCCTTTCTCAACAAATTCATGATTGACTCTGATTGCAAGGTGCTCAATCACACCCCCACCACTGTGTTTGACAATTGGTATGAGGTGCTCACCAAAGGTAGCACTGTGCATTATCACCAAACATGTCCATTTTGGTTCAAAGGACATTGTACCAGAAATCTTGTAGGTTGTTCACATGCAACTTTGCAAACTTAAGCCATGCTGTCATGTCTTTTTTAGGAAAAGAGGCTTTCTCCTGCCTGATTTTCTCCTTTCTCCTACTAATTTTATTGTCACAAACTTCATCATTTATCATGCAGAGGCCTGTAACTATTGCGGCTTTGCAGTTTCTCCAAGCATTGCACAGTCTGGCCTTGGGGTGAATTTACTTGGATGCCCACCCTTTTGAGGCTTGTGGAGGATGCTCCAGACTAGCAAACTGCCAAAATGTTTGCTTTTATAAAGGTGGTTACACTTGCCGATGATCAGTTTCTCTTAATCAATACCCTCTTAATTCCTCTAGAAGGGGTAAGGACAACAATTTACACATGAGCTTATTGGACTCCCATCATGTCTTATCGATGATGGGATCATTCATACAGAAGTTTAGTTGTGAAAAAAAATGCGCAGTGAGTCGCCAACCACGACCAATCATACCAAACATTGATATTGCCAGCTACAGCTGGCTGAAGATATCCAGCATGAGCAATCTGATATTTTGCAGACTAAAGTCTGCTGTCCGTGATCTATGTTATTTTGCCTAATGAAAATCTAATATGATATGTATGGCCAGCTTTATATTTCACAGTTCTTTGCCCTAATCTTTTATTAAATAAATATTTGGTATAAATAAATGGTGTAATTTGCCATATGTAGTTCATCTGAGCTTGTTTTTACCTAATTTTAAGACCTTCTAAGGACCAAATGTTTTTATGTCATCATATATAAATCCATAGAATTGGGTGTACTTTGTTTTCATCACGTCTGAGCCCTAGGTTTGGCATATATGCCAATAAAAGCTTACGGCATATACGCCAACCTAACCATTGGTCTCAATTCAATCTCCGTCGGCCTGGTATACATTTGTTGTGCAGAAAGGAGTAGTTGACTGTGCTTTTTTGTCTATGCAGAGGCATTGTGTAATAAAATGCACTGTGTTTGTTTTTTTGTTTTTTTACCATGGATGTCTATGGGTGACCGATGCCACTGTATGCCTATTCAGTGGCATACATTAGAGCCTTTATTCTGAGGTATACGTCTAAGGAAAGCATAGATATAGTGTTTGCACACGCAAGCCCTGCAAGATTCTATACATGTAGACATTCATTCAAGAAGATATTTGGTATAATGGTATTTACATATCTGCATACAATTCTGTATACAGTCTGTGTAGTATACTATTAAATAGTGTGCACTATTCCCCATAGAAACCTGATAATGTATAAAAGGGAATTATCTCTGTATATATCCACATAGTAATTGTTTCTGTCATAGATGGTAAGATTAAAGTGCATACAGTATATATGTGTTGCTAGCCTTCTCCTCCCATATCCAGGTCATTATTTGGCATCATATATTTATAAAGAAAGAATTCACTGTTTTTTCACCTTTAAATTCAAGGTTGAGAATGAGAAGTAAGAAAGAGGAACAGAAACTTGAAGGTGACCTTCGGAGAAGCCAGAGAGCATGCCTGCAGCTAGATGAGCAGAAGGTAAGCTAATGACTGCAGCAATGGCAATGGCTTTTCTGAAAATCCACATGATAGAAATGTGTATGCAAGTCTTCTGAGACGCACCACTTAACTGCCCCCTTTTCCCAATGGGGCCAACTTTCTGTGGCCCCCCCCCCTAAAGTATTCTGAATGTTGTTCCCTGGTGGTGGGTGGGTGTTTTGGGGGGGGGGGGGGGGGGGGGGGGGGGGGGGGGACGGTCGCATGTGAGCGGAGCTCCGGCTAGAGCCGCTCATCCATCCTGAAATCCATCCTTGCTTACCGGTGCCCGGGTTCGCTGTCCGCTGGAACGCACTTCTGAGGCCCTCCTCCTGGTTCCAGAGCTCCCGTTCTGCCGGTGTCCTTCTTTGTTGGGTAGTAGTCGGTGATCGCTACACGTGGCCGGCGGCCATACACTCCCACCGCCGCTGCCGGAGCCGCTCTGTCCCGCGCTGCTGTGGCCTGGAGCTGGGGTGGAGCTGCCGTTCTGGGGCTGGGCTCGTGGGCCGGCCTGGGCTGTGCAGGCACCGCTGAGGCCGCTGGTCCTGCTGGCACCCGGACGGCGGTCTCCCCCTCTCTCCACGTGGCGGGCGGCCATTTTAACCCTGACCGGTTTGGCCATCTGCTGATGAGGGGGCGCTGAGTCTGGCGTTCCTGGCGAGCTGAGCCTATCTCTGACGGTTCCTTCTATGGTTCCCTGCCTGGAAGTTTGGGAGCCGGCATTCCTCTCTCCTGCTTGCTGCTGGGCACGATAGGACCATCCCCTGGCTCCTCTGGGCAGTAGTGCAAGGCAATATCTGTGGCAGCCATCAACTGTCTCTGACCCATTGAAGGTGTGTGCCTCTGTACGATTTATCGTCCTGCTGACTGCTTCTCTGGAAGGCTTTACTTATAATCCAGTGACGGTTGCTGTATGTGCTACTGGACTGTTGAGTTACCATCTGTCCTCCTCTAGTTCCTCCTGGCAATCTATCTACTCCATCACTTCGCTACTGGCCTTCTTGGAGGCCTTACTTATAATCCAGTGACTGTTGCTATCGGCACTATTGGATCGCTGAGTTGCCATCCGTTCCCTCTTAGTTCCTCCTGGCAATCTATTTATTTCATTACTCTGCTGACGGCTCTCTCTTGGAGACATCGCTTATAATCCAGAGTCTGTTGCCTCGATACTATTGGACTGTTGAGTTACTGTCTGTCCTCGGCTGGCTTATTGGCCCTGGTGGCCTGACATAGAGGCTCCTACTGTGCAACTGCTATTAGCCAGAGACCTTGTCTATAATCCTCTGGGGCCGGCCAGGTCTTGCTACAATCACACCTCCTCCTCTGCCAACATATCCACCCGTACGGAACGCAGGAAGAGCGGCCGCCGACTCTCTAAAATGAGTCGCCCGCAATCAACCTCTGTCTCTGATCGCCTGAGGGGGTTCTCCAGGGCAGCATCCTCTTCTACATCACCATCGCTTGAGGCAGCCTCTCCTGCCCTTCCAGAGGAGGACCCCGAGCCCACTTTAAAGCAAGTTACTGGACAGCTACTGGAGGCGATCCATGCCGGCACTTCCTCGCTGACCGGGAAAATTGAGGAGGTAAAAATCGACCTGGGCCTGCTCCGTCAGGACTTTCAGACCTTGCGAGGCAGGGTGTGTGAGGTGGAGGATCGGGTCTCTCAGGTAGAGGACACTGTTAACCCACTTCCTGCCAAACTCCAGGAGCTGGAGAGAGCTGCAAGTTTGTGGACCCAGCGTGCGGATGACTTGGAGAATAGATTGCGACGAAACGACCTCCGTATCCTGGGCCTGCCGGAGCGGGCGGAGGGTGAAGATCCTCGGGCCTTTGTGGAGGGGTGGCTGAAAAATGTCCTGCCGGAGGCTCACTTCTCACCAATATTTGCAGTGGAACGGGCCCATAGGGTTCCGGCTAAACCGCCGCCTCAGGGCGCACCTCCTCGACCCTTGTTGGCCCGTCTGATTAACAGCACGGATCGGGATACGGCGTTGCGGGCTGCGCGCCAGGCCGGCGAGCTTAAGTACAACGGAGCAGCAGTGGCCATGTTTCCAGATTTCTCGGCGGCTCTCCAGAAGACCCGAGCATCCTTCATGGCCGTTAAGAGGCGGTTGAGAGAAAAGGCTATACAATACTCCATGATTTACCCATCACGTCTTCGGGTCGTCCATGACGGCAGGTCCCTTTTCTTTACTTCACCGAGGGATGTGGAGGACTGGCTATCTCTTCTTCCTCGATCTCCGAGACGATGATCCTGACGGCGTGTGGTGAGAGGTCCGATCGGACCATACATAAGGACTTATGTATTACGGGATGCTCTTGTTTATTGCATAAGTAGTTTTATGAAAAGTGCGGTTCTGTTATTATAGTATCCTGTAGTCTTATAGTTACCTGGGCTGGCGACCCCCGGGGCGCCGGGTATCTCATTTACCATGTGAACCTGGCTCTGTTGAATAGTATATCTCCTAGCCTAGTGATTATCCATACCTTTAAGACAGTGCCCCGTATACCAACCACTGTGGGTGCACTTCTTCCCCCGTTAATTGTAGCCACGGTTAATTTAACAAATATTGTTTGTTTATGCCAGTAGTATGTCTCACACCCTTATAGGGGTGTAATGGTTCATTTCGTTTGTATATGGTTCTTAGGTTGCTGCACACCACTTTGTGTTTCACTCAGCCACGCGCTACACACTCATAGGCGGGTCACTTTTGGGGTCCTGAATTGCCATGATTACATTACATTCTTAGACGACCATGGCGTCCTTTAGTGTACTATCTTGGAATGTGAGGGGCCTGGGTAGGCCACGAAAGAGGTCGTTGGTTTTCTCTCAGATTAGGAGGGCTGACCCACACCTCATATGCCTTCAGGAAACTCATTTGGTTCCAGACAATTCCAGGCGACTTCAGAAGCCATGGGTTCAGTGGGCGGCTCACTCTACACACACTTCCTATTCCAGGGGGGTGTCCATCTTGGTGCATCGTAGACTCAGGTGGGAGCCAGGCCTCATTGTAAGGGACCCCGAGGGACGATACGTTTTTGTCCAGGCCTGGGTTGACTCTGTCCTGTATGTTATCCTGGGTGTGTACTTGCCACCGGCGTCTGATCTTGCTGTGCTCCAGCAGGCTGCGCAGTTTGCGACCCGATTCCCTGGGGCTATTGCATTATGTTTGGGTGATTTTAACAAAGTTATGGATATTGCATTGGATCGGTTCTCCGCAGAGCCAGGTTCCCCCTCTCTGCCTCGCCCTACTACAATGGCCGGAGTGATCCGTGAATTGGGGTGGTTGGATTTGTGGCGGGTCCGGTTTCCGGAGGCCCGCACCTTTTCCTGTCACTCTGCCAACAGACATACTCTGTCCAGGATTGACCATGCTTTTGGAAATACTAAAGCATATTCTTTGTTGCAGACCATATCCTATTTACCCAGGGCAGTGTCTGATCATTCCCCGTTGTTGGTCCAATTAAATAGTAGTACGGCTGCTAAGCCACGACAGGGTTGGCGAATCCACCCATTTTGGTTGAAACTATTTGTACCACATGATCGAATACCTGATCAACTTCAGACGTTTTTGACCATTAATTCCCCAAACACTTCTCCGCTCCTCTTATGGGAAACTATGAAGGCATAGCTTAGGGGTTGTATTAAGTCCTCCATTTCCTTTGTAAAGAGGGAATCCTCGCTGTTGGAGACCACTTTGGTGACCCAGTGTGCCTCGCTCGAAGCCGCATACGTGGCTAATCCAACTGATGAGGCTAGGTCTCAATGGTTGCAGACGGGTAGACAATATCTGCATATACTGCATGACAAGGCACGTAGGTCTCTGTTTTTTAGCAAACAGAAGTTTTACGAACTCTGCAACCAGTCGAGCAGCTTTCTAGCTCAACTGATACATCAAAACACAGCCTCACCTGCAATACTACGAGTACATTCAGAGACGGGGGAGGTACTGTCCAATAGCTTGGCCATTAGTGACAGATTTTATAGGTATTACAGTGAGTTATACCTCTCCAAGCTTAGAGTCACTGACGGAGAGCTTGCCACCTATTTGGGCTTGATCCCCCTTCCTACATTGTCAGAAGACCAACGTGAATTTTTAGATTCCCCTTTTACGCTAGAGGAGCTATCGGGAGCCCTGGCAGATATGGCAAGGGGCAAATCGCCGGGTCCGGACGGCATCCCGGTGGAGGTTTATGCCCAGTATGGGGGCCTGCTTCTCCCGGTGTTGCTTGACTGTTATAACGCTGCCTTTGTGGGTCGCAGTCTCCCGGAGTCCTTTTATGACGCCACCATTATCCTGTTACTTAAGCCTGACAAGGATCCGCTGGACTGTGGCTCATATAGGCCTATATCACTGCTTAATATAGATTATAAACTCCTTACTAAAATGTTGGCGAAAAGGCTAAATTCTGTTGTTCTCGACCTTGTCCATCCGGATCAGACAGGCTTTATGCCTGGAAAATCCACGTCGGATAATCTTAGAAGGGCTCAGGTGATAACTCAGATTGGGGCATCATCCTCACATGACTGGGCGATGGCTTCTTTAGATGCAACAAAGGCGTTCGACTCTGTCGAGTGGCCTTTTCTATTGCAGGTGTTGCGAGGATACGGATTTGGAGAGGGGTTTGTTACCTGGATTTCCCTTCTATACTGTTCCCCTAGAGCGGCGCTGTCCATTAATGGCGCGTTGTCTTCCTACTTTCCTTTGGGTAGGGGTACAAGACAAGGATGTCCATTGTCACCGCTACTGTTTGCTCTGGCGGTGGAACCCTTGGCAATACTGCTTTGGAATGACCCCATATATAAAGGCATAGTGATAGGCACCCGGGAGGAGAGAACAGCACTATATGCCGATGACTTACTCCTGTTTATGAGCGACCCCTCCCGGTCTCTGCCCAGAGCCATGGCTATAATTGACGAATTTGGTAATTATTCTGGCCTACGGACCAATTGGACTAAGTCCTCATACATGCATATTGGCCGTGCGTCAAGTGTAGCTGAGGGGAATGTGGTATGTGGATTGACTACAGTCTCAACCTGCAAATATCTGGGCATCTTTATATCTAGGGACCATAGGTGTTTTTTGGAACAGAACATCTTTCCGCTCATCTCGCACTTTAGGGTTAAGTTTAATCTTTGGGCTACACTGCCTTTGTCGGTGGCTGGTAGAATCAACCTAGTTAAAATGATAGTACTACCCAAATGTCTATATGCTATAAGCCATTCTGCTGTGTCCGTGCCCCTTAGATTTTTTAAACAAATGGACTCCCTCATTATCTCCTTTATATGGGGAAACTCTAGATCTAAGCTTAGGTTGTCATCTCTACAACGACCAAAGCAGCTCGGGGGTACATCACTCCCTGATCTGTTTCTTTACTACCTGGCAGGACAGCTCCGTTTTATTAGGAAGTGGCTCTCATCTGATCCCCTACCGAGGTCCGAGGCACATCTGGCTCACCACCTGGGTCTGCATAATCTGTGGCCGGTGTTGGAACACCCGGCCTTGTTTAGGGGGAAATTGTTGCCCATCCATGCCCTGGCGGGACAGGTCTGGCGTCAGGCGAAAAAGGTGTCCGCTTATTCTGATATACCTGCGGAGACCCCGCTTTGGCACAACCCTGGTCTGCCGACGTTATTTGCCCTGCCTGGCGCCCGGGCCTGGTCGCAGTATGGCGTGTCCTCTCTTAGTGACCTGTACATACAAGGGGTTTTTAAAACGTTTGACTCGCTAAGCTCCTCCTATGGCATCCCTAGAACGCTGTTCTTTAGATATCTACAGATTAGACATGCACTTTCTTCTCAGTTCCCGGATCGATTGGACAATATGTCTGAGTATCCGCTTATCGGCATACTTCGCTCACAGGGCCCTGGGGGTTTGATATCTACTTTATATGCACATCTGATACAGGCCAAGGTGTCCACTTTGGACGCCCCGGCCTTGACGCGATGGAGCATAAATATCCCAACTCTCACAGATGAGATGTTTCAAGATATCCTTGAATCTCCTCAACATGTGTCACCTTCAGCTAACAACAAACTGATTCAAACATATATTCTACACCAATGTTACTTGACACCTTCCCGTCTATACAAAATGGGACGTCTGCCCAACCCCGGATGCCTTAGGTGTCTTTGTCCACAGGCAGACTTTTGGCATATGATTTGGGAATGTCCGATCATACAATGTTTTTGGAAAGGGGTCGTGGATCTCCTGGCGGAAGTTCTGGCTAAACCTATACCATTAACCCCAGAGATATGCCTTTTCGGCGTATTAGATGAAGAAATATGGCAACACCATGTTAGAATCCTTTTGAGGGAGTCTTTATTTTATGCTAGGAAAGCTATTGCACTGCGATGGATGGCTCCGAAACCCCCATCAGTATCTCAGTGGAAGAAACTTGTTAATACTGTTCTTCCTTATAACCAGATTGTGTATAAAGGGAGAGGGTGCCCTCAGAAATTCCATAAGGTGTGGGGAATATGGTGCAATTCTCCGGTAACCCAATATACGGCTCCCTCATTGCGCTCTGCCATTAATTTACTCATGCCGTGAGGGGTGCGAGACACCGGGAGTATCCATGACCTCTCATTTTGGAGTGTATCCTTGTTGTTACCCTTGACTTATTGACTGCATGTTTTGTACTGATAACTGATGTATACAGTATTACGCATGTCCTGATTATATTCTTTCTGTACCGAGTCTACGTTATATGGTCCGGATGGGACGAGGGCCTGGCGAGGTGGGATGTGGTGCGTTGAGTGAATTTACATTGAAATTCTCGTTTTTTGGTGCGCAACATGTTATGTATTTGTTTTGATTCCTTTTCTTGTGTCTGATACGCAATTTTCAATAAAACGAGTTTAAAAAAAAAAAAAAAAAAAAAGGGCCGCAAAAAAAAATATTTGAAAAATAAAAAAGGGCGCCGCCCAAAAAAAACCCCCAAAAAAATCCCCACCCCCCCCCCCGGGGGGTTTGGGAGGGTTTCTCCAAAAGCCCCTGTTTTATCTCTCTCCCCCCCCTCCCTCTGGAAATTTTTTTTTTTTTAAAAATTTTAAAAAAAAAAAAAAAGGGTCGGGGGGGCTTTTTTTTTGGAGTTTTAAAAACGCCCTAAAAGCCGCGAGGAGGGGGGGTGAAAAAAAAAAAAAACCCTCCCCCCCCCACACATAAAAAAAAAAAAAAAAAAAAAAAAAAAAAAAAAAAATTTATCACTTCAACATATTAATTATTAATAAAAAATACCTCCCCCCTCTTTCCTTTCCGGTGGATTTTTTTTTTGTTGCCCCCCCCCCCGCCGGGCGGCGGGCACGGGGGGGTGGGGGGGTGGGTGGGGGGGGTTGGGGTGGGAGGGGGGGGGGGGGGGGGGGGGGGGGGGGGGGGGGTTAAGAGCTCCAATCAGAGGTAGCCAGTGTCAGAGCTCAGAATCACACTCTTTGTCTGCAACTGCCTGACACCGCCCTCCTGACAGTACAGAGCCTAAATAGCATATCAGGCACCAAAACTAACAGCATTGATTACTCGGGAATGGTGGGGGCTAGAGAAAACATTCCGTCTGTGCCAGAATCAGTGGAGCAGTGACTATTAAATGATGCAAAGAACTGGACTTGCTAGAGGTGGTGAAAAGTCCTTGTTAAAGGCAGTCTGTCGCCAGAACGCAGCATATCAACCCAGCCCCGCAGATTGGTAGGTTAGGGTCACCTAAATCAAATGGTGCTTTCCCCTTGTGAATAGGTGCCTCGATATTACGGTTTATATCAATATGCAATTGATCTTTTCAGGGCAATAAGGGCTTTGCTATTGCTCCAAAAAGTTAAAGGGGTTATACAGTTTCTAATATTGATGGCCTATCTTCAGGATAGGTCATCAATATTAGATCTGTGAGGGTCTGACTGCTGAGACCTGGCAGATCTGTTGCCCTGAATAGCAGCTGATCTGCGGGGGTCTTGGCTGTCAGATCCTCGCAGATCTAAAATTGTTGACCTATCCTAAGGATAGGCCATCAATATTAACAAGTGGATAACCCTTTGAAGTTGGAGACTTTTAGTTTATTCATCATGGCTACAATATTTCTTTGTGTAAGTGTATTTAATAAAAACTTTATAAACTTATTTGCAGGTAAAAATCTGGTTTGAATCATATGTACTACTGCTCATGTCTTCATAGATGTCCATAATGTATGTCTCTTTTTTTTAGGGAATAGGCTCTCCACGAGAGGCTTGGTATTGGCCTCCCATCAATACACAAGAAGATGATTCAGAAACAGAAGAGGATGAAGATGAAGTAAAGGAACAAGAGCTAAGTGTACGTAGTTGCAATGTAATACACAGTGGCGGTAAAGTAAGCTAGTGGTGTATACCGTACCCCTTTTTTTTTTTTTTTTTTTTTTTTATGATTTATCATTTTCAGACGTTGTGTGAATTACCCACATAAACAGTAACATTATCATATATATATTCCACAGATGAATAATACAGACTGTCTGCAGAGAAATTATTTCTAGCTTACCTGATAACTGTTTTAACAGGTCACCAAGGATAAAGTAGGCTATGGACTAGAGATATTACACTATAAATGTGTAATAGTGCTTGGCCTATATTCCTGTGGTGCTGCCACAAACATTCAGCCGTTGGAAATCTGTGTCAGTGTTCTGTACCTACCGCGGTCACATTGTCTTCAACATTTTAAAACATTTCAGACAATGTATTATTATTATTAATGCATTGAGAGTTTGGGATGTTTTTACTGCAGCATTTATTTATGGGCTAAAATAACAAATGTGACCATACGCGCCTTTAAAATGCCACGCCAATGTCACTCTGATGGTACATGGACATGTCATGCTGCTGGAAAATGAGTCAGAAAATACAGTCATTTAGCTTAGAGGTGTCCTGTTTGCCTATGTTTCATCCTTGCTGAGTGCTTCTGTAGTCATTACCACTGCACCTGATCTGCATATTAATCTTCTCAGTATTATCAGTTTATTATTTATAAAAAGTTGTTTCAATAAACTTAATAATAAGTAAAAGTAGATGGCTGCTCCTTTTGTGCCAAACTGTATACGTACGTGCTTAAGGTAGCCATACACCTCACTAGCTGTCGGATGAATGGTCTTTTAGTCAACAGAGTCCTCCATGTGTTTGGCCATGCATGCATGTGTTCTAAATAAGGGATAGGGAGTAAGCGGAGTTATCTCCATCTGTGGTTTATCTTCCCTCAAAACAAAAGGAATAGGCATATAAAACTTAACACACCAGTCCTCCTCCAGTCCCCCCAACTGTTCGGAGAGAGTCAGGAAGCTCCCATATACATCATGTATTTGCCCGGGTTTGGCCGACATTCATCTAATGTGTATGGACAACGTTTGTGGAGATAAAGGCAGATCAGATATGGACGTGCTCTCTTCTAGTTGTGCACATTTCCTTTATGTTATGTAGAATATGTAGTTAGTCTTGTGATCTTGATATGTTCTCCTAACCACTTCTATTTTGTTCTCTATAGACCCTAGAAAAGCTTCAGATTCTGACCAGTTATTTAAGAGGACAACATCTGTATTGCATCTGGTGTGGCACTACTTATCAAGGTACCATAGTCACTATTAAAAAATGTATCCAGAATAATATCCTTAGAATTCATAGAACTTTTATATATATATATATATATATATATATATATATTATTTATTTATTTTTTTTAAATACTTTTTTGCAGTATTTTTAAGTCCTCCTAGGAGACTTTGATATGCCATTGTTTGATGGCTTGTATAGTACCCTGCACTTCTTACATACTGCAGTGTACTATGCTGACAGTGTAAAACTGTAAGAAATAATCATTTTCCTTGTAATTCATATCCACATATAAAATATGTGTTATATCAGAACTTGCAAATTCCATCAATAAGCTGTGATTTTATTGAAGTCTTCATAAGGTTAGATACAGGAGAAATATAGAATAGTTACATCAGCTGTCAGTATGTATGGCTCTATCCTGGAGATGTCATAGACGCCAGGGACTCCTCACCAGGGCTCTGTGTGTGTCTCTCCAGTCAGCCTGTCCCTCTATTTGTCTGTCTTTGTCAAACATTTATACTAAAAGTATAGGCATGTCTTATATACTTAGACGTTCTTGCCAATGTACAGTGGGGAAAAAAAGTATTTAGTTAGCCACCAATTGTGCAAGTTCTCCCACTTAAAAAGATGAAGCGAGGCCTGTAATTGTCATCATAGGTAGACCTCAACTATGAGAGACAAAATGAGAACACAAATCCAGAAAATCACATTGTCTGATTTTTGAAGAATTTATTTGTAAATTATGGTGGAAAATAAGCATTGGGTCAGTGACAAAAGTTCATCTCAATACTTTGTTATATATCCTTTGTTGGCAATGACAGAGGTCAAACGTTTTCTGTAAGTCTTCACAAGGTTGGCACACACTGTTGCTGGTATGTTGGCCCATTCCTCCATGCAGATCTCCTCTAGAGCAGTGATGTTTTGGGGCTGTCGCTGGGCAACACGGACTTTCAACTCCCTCCAAAGGTTTTCTATGGGGTTGAGATCTGGAGACTGGCTAGGCCACTCCAGGACCTTGAAATGCTTCTTAAGAAGCCACTACTTCATTGCCCTGGCGGTGTGCTTGGGATCATTGTCATGCTGAAAGACCCAGCCACGTTTCATCTTCAATGCCCTTGCTGATGGAAGGAGGTTTGCATTCAAAATCTCATGATACATGGCCCCATTCATTCTTTCATGTACACGGATCAGTCGTCCTGGTCCCTTTGCAGAGAAACAGCCCCAAAGCATGATGTTGCCACCCCCATGCTTCACATTAGGTATGGTGTTCTTTGGATGCAACTCAGCATTCACTCTCCTCCCAACACAACGAGTTGTGTTTCTACCAAACAGTTCTACTTTGGTTTCATCTGACCATATGACATTCTCCCACTACTCTTGTGGAACATCCAAATGCTCTCTAGCAAACTTCAGACGGGCCCGGATATGTACTGGCTTAAGCAGGGGGACACGTCTTGCACTGCAGGATCTGAGTCCCTGGCAGCGTAGTGTGTTACTGACGGTAGCCTTTGTTATGTTAGTCCCAGCTTTCTGCAGGTCATTCACTAGGTCCCCTCATGTGGTTTTGGGATTTTTGCTCACCGTTCCTGTGATCATTTTGACCCCACGGGGTGAGATCTTGCGTGGAGCCCCTGATGGAGGGAGATTATCAGTGGTCTTGTATGTCTTCCATTTTCTAATTATTGCTCCCACAGTTGATTTCTTCACACCAAGCTGCTTGCTTATTGCAGATTCAGACTTCCCAGCCTGGTGCAGGTCTACAATTTTGTTTCTGGTGTCCTTCCACAGCTCTTTGGTCTTCACCATAGTGGAGTTTGGAGTTTGACTGTTTGAGGTTGCGGACAGGTGTCTTTTCTACTGATAGCAATGTCAAACAGATGCCATTACTACAGGTAATGAGCGGAGGACAGAGGAGCCTCTTAAAGAAGAAGTTACAGGTCTGTGAGAGCCAGAAATCTTGCTTGTTTGTAGGTGACCAAATACTTATTTTCCACCATAATTTGCAAATAAATTCTTTAAAAATCAGACAATGTGATTTTCTGGATTTGTTTTTTCATTTTGTCTCTCATAGTTGAGGTCTACCTATGATGATAATTACAGGCCGTCTCATCTTTTGAAGTGGGAGAACTTGCACAATTGGTGGCTGACTAAATACTTTTTTTCCCCACTGTATATGGAAAACTTCCAATATAAATTTTACATATTCATTACATATCCTGTGTGGTATATGTCAGTAATGTGTGTAGTTAGTGCTTTATGTCTCATTCACATGAATATTCCCCCCCCCCCCCCCCCCCCCCCCCCCCCCCCCCCCCCCCCCCCCCCCCCCCCCCCCCCCCCCCCCCCCCCCCCCCCCCCCCCCCCCCCCCCCCCCCCCCCCCCCCCCCCCCCCCCCCCCCCCCCCCCCCCCCCCCCCCCCCCCCCCCCCCCCCCCCCCCCCCCCCCCGTAACTGATGATATTTAACAAAAACTGACACCTATCCTATTAGCCTGTACTTCTGGTATATGCTAGGTATACACTGAAGGCAGACATTGGTGGTCCATTGTTCTGATCAGTACAATGCTAATGTGAAACAAGCCTTCCTCGTGTGTGTGTGTGTGTGTTTTAACCATTTGCTGTATACCTTACATACTGTATATTATCCTGCTTAAAGGGATTACCCCCTGTTAGCAAAACATACTTCCTGAAACTGTGCCACACTTCTCCACAGGTTGCAGTACCAGACACAGCCAATTGTCACGTGTGGTGCTGTTTATAGAAAAAGCAGGCATGTTTTTGTAATTCTGTACAGCACCTACAAAGTATAGTGGATGAGTTAAAAGAAAATCCTAAAATGTGCATCTGTGTTCTTTGGAAAAATAAAACCAAAACCTAAAGATTACCATGGGCAGTTTGTGTGGCTTTTAAAATTTGCAAGTGGTCTGAAGTTCTAGTCTGGATGAGTCGGTGTGCATTGTGTAAATGGTGACATTTTATAGGAACAGTATGAGAGGATTAAATCCCTGGCAGGAGCAGCTTTAAAACTCCCTTTGGAAAAATTGAAAGTGATGGATGCTAGCGTATAAAGCAGGTTGTGATACTGGACATCACAAAACCAGCGGTCCTGAAAATCTAGGTGTTTAGTACCTCACAAGTCCCCATGTTCACTGTATGATATTTTATAGGTAATTTTGTATATAAGGTTACTACAGACATATATGCATTTTCATAAAGCCTCATTTCTTTGTATTTTATACAGATGAAGAAGACATTCAGTCAAATTGTCCTGGGGACACATCAGAAGACCATGATTGAGTCTCCTTGGTGATAATGGACCATACATTACTATTAAAGGACACAAAGACCACTGGATCTCTGCTTTACATCAATCCCTATTACCTTCTATGGACTTCAGCTTATATCCCTGTGGTTAACCAATGATGAAAGTTTTGTTTTCCTTTTTATATATTATTCAAAGTATATAGGATCATTGAAGAAAGAATCAACCTATCTATATAGTTATTTGTACAGAATTTTATTTAATAAAATGATTCTACCCAGCTTTATTATTTTATGTCGTAAAAAGAGTAGATGTTTATCTGCAGCTATATTTCTATATTACGTAGAGGATTTTTCACCACCTCCAGGAACTCCAACGCGTTCTATCATTCAATAGGAACTATTTTTACTGATTCTGGCACAGATTTTTTTTTTCTAGTCCCTACTATCACTGAGCAAAAACGTCTGTTAGTTTCAGTGCAGATATCCTCTCTACAGTCAGGTGAGTGGTCCCTGACTATCTGATCCAGCCCAGGAGCGACCATCTGGCAGTAGAAACCTTAATTAGCATATTGGGTAATGAAATTAACAGCAGCGATTGCTCATGAACAATGGGGGCTAGAGAAAAATTCCAGCTGAGTTGAAATCAATGCTGTGACACCTATTAAAGGATGCAAAAAGTTGGAGTTGGTGGAGATGGTGAAAGGTCCTCTTTAATGAAAATGTGAATAGGGTCTGATATATTCTGGATACCAGGAGGGTAGAATTCTCTGCAAGGCTTTTACTCAAAAAATATCCATTGTGAAAATATGTGAAATATCAGTAGATCCCATTATAAACTATGGGCAAGTAATTGCTGTACATAGATTTTGAGAGGAAAAAAACCTTAAGGTGACTGTACACATTCCGCTAGGTATACACGCACACACACCTATCCATTTTTCTGATCCATCGGAGGAGTAGAACAATGGACAGGCGGCTAAAAATTGAGCCCTGCAGACTCCATTAACTATAATGGGGTCTGTCGGGTGTCCGTTGTTTTAAAACTGAAACCAATGGACGGAGGACTTTTTCTTCCACCAATTTAAGGCAGACATTGCAACGGTCTCTCCAACAGAGACTACGGCGCAGAGGTGAACTAAGCCTTAGGAAGAAGTAGGTTGATGTTTGAACGACTCGACAGAGGATTGTCTGGTGAACGATCATTATGATGATATAGCAATACTTTTTTAGTCCATATTGGCTGTTACAGTCATTCAAACTGGCTGTATACAGGCAAAAGATGGACAGTCTTCTAGGAATGTGCTTTTAAGGAAAGATCATTTATGGACGAGCAACCATGAAAGAAGAATTTTAAACACTGTGGACTTCTTCCCAGACAATGACTGTCTACCAGCAGTCTGCTAAAACTATCTTTGCTCTTAAATTTCACCTTTTAAATGATTTTTTGGTTGAATAGTCACCTTAGTAAGAGGAGGGCTGGGGAGTGGCTTAAATATTTGGAACTTTTCATAAATGACACTGGGTTCACACGTGCATGTACTACGTTCAGGGATTCCGTTCCCCTCTCCGCATGCAAGCAGGACTTTTCTCTCCGCGTTTTTCCACCCTTTTCTGGCGGAAACCACCCGGACCCCATTATAGTCTATGGGTCCGCGGGTTTCCTAAGGTAACCGCTTTTTTATGTGGATTAGGTTTCCATTCGGGGTCCCAAGCAGACCCCCTGAATGGAAACCCGAACGCAGATGTGAACCTAGCCTTAATAGTACATTTGAATATAAGAAACTTTGCAATTTATATTATTAAAGAAATAGGTTTCCTTCTCCACTTTTCAGGCTAAGTCACTTTTACATACTGCAGCACGGTGGCTCAGTGGTTAGCACTGCAGCCTTGCAGCGCTGGAGTCCTTGGTTCGAATCCTGCCAAGGGCAACATCTGCAAGAAGTTTGTATGTTCTCCCTGTGTTTGCGTGGGTTTCCTCCGGGTACTCCGTTTTCCTCCCACACTCCAAAGACATACTGATAGGGAATGTAGATTGTGAGCCCTATATGGGACAGTGACGGTCAATGTCTGTAAAGCGCTGCGGAATATGATGGCGCTATATAAGTAAGCATAATAAATAATAATACATACTACTAAACTACGCTACACTGTGAGTGAGAGAGAGCTCCTTTGGCACTGCTGTATCTTCCAGTTAGGACTACAGGAAACAGATTTCTTTAATAAGCTATATTGGAAAGTTTCTTTATAAAAATTTAGAACTTTTCTCTATGAAAAGTGCTTTTATAATTGGAGGTACGCTTTATATTATGGGATTTAATGTAGGTTAAACTTACTTTAAGGCTAAGGCCCAACATAGCGGGCTGCAGCAAAAAAAAAAGCTGCGGGAAAAACCGCAGCGACAATGCATTGCGTTTTTTCCCACAGTGTTTTTCACAGAAAGTCTGTAGAGGTTTCCTTTCTGCTTCCATTATACCTATAGGGAAACTACCAGTGTTTCCGTCAGTATGTGACATGCTGCAATTTCCAAAACTGCAATGGTTTTGGAAATCGCAGCATGTCCGCTGTGCATATTTTTCTGCGATGTGTGGATGTGATTCTCTAGACTGTAAAATGCAGCGGATTTTGCCACAGCGTTTCCACTGCAGCCAAACTGCAGCTTTCATGCCACGTGGGGCCACGGCCTAAAAAGGGTTTCCAGATTTTATATATGGATGAACTATTCTAGGTCATCAATATTAGACCAGTGGGTGTTTGGTACCTTGGACTTCCGCGGTTCACCTGTTTGAATTGGCCGCATCATTCTCTAGAGCTGTGGCCTCTTCTCTGTGCCGATGATGACATATTTATCTATCACATGGTGCAGAAACAGCTTAGTCCCATTCAAATGAAAGGGACTGACCTGCAATACCAAGCACAGCCCCTATGATATGTGTGGTACTGTGCTTGGTATTTAATGAAGAAGTCGCAGTGCTCACCCAAACACTGTGGCCATCCAAGGAGTCAGACTCCTACTAATCATAAATTAATGATCTATCCTATTGATGACAAGTCATCAATATATAAGTCCTGGAAGGCGAGAGCAACAATGTCACTTTTCTGTTCTGGAACCTTAGCACTTTCATTACACTAGCATAAACTTTAAGTTACAAATTGCAACATTGTTGCAATGAAAAAGAGCCTACCCTTGACACTGCAATACTTTGTCTTAATGTATGCTTATTAGCAGGTCAGACATTAGCAGTTCATTATTGCTCCAACTTTAAAGGTTAATAATGGCTAGGAAATGCCATCCTACTTAGTAAAGATTAAATAATAACTCTGTAATGATGGGGTGATTTAACAATATTTTATTAGTCATTATTACTCAAATATAAGTGTAGTGCAGGCACTTAATAGCCTGGATGTTCCTCCGATCCGCCAGTGTTTTATAAGCTTTGCCTGGACTTATTAAATCTTTTTCTACCTATACCAGGCCCTTACAGGACTATTTACCAAAGTAAAATATTGGGGCGACGATGTCTGTTTATTGTTGAACATTATGAAAGGAATCCATCTAGTTGAGGAAATTGTAAGATTGACATTTATATGTGTGGAATTGCAGTTAAAGCTGCAGCTTAGACCATAATATGGCTACAATTTAGCATCCAAATTAGGAATGTTATACAAGGACCCCTGCAGTGATACTGAGCTGAGGGTAGATTACCATAGCGTTCAGTCTATCCTTAAAGTCAGTCTGTCACCAGGAATTTCGATATGAAACCTGCCGCAGTGCATTGTAGGGGGACATTCTGCTAGGCACCCTCATATCTTTAGATAGCCCAATAGATGCACCTTTTTAGCCATTTTTATAAATAAGCAAATGAGACTCAAGTGCATTGGGGGTGTCTCATTCTCCAAGTATTCTGGTTTGAAACAAGAGGCTTTGACACACCCTACTGCACTTGAGCCTAATTTGCATATTTCTAAAGAAAAAATGGCCTTTTCAAGGAAATTGTGCTTCTATTGGACAATCTAAAGATATTATGGTCTTCAGCAAAATGTCTCCTACAATGCAATGTGATTTGTTTGATAATGAGTTTCTTGGTGCCAGACTGCGTTGATCTATGACCAGATCTTTCTGCCACACAAAGAATCTTACTCCAGCTGATCACTGTGCTCTACAAATCCCTATTTATTCCTGCCAAGGTCCACTTTTCTCTATCTAAAATGTACCTAAACTTCTGAATAACTTTTGATTTTCTGGCATCATTTATGATATTAATAAATATTGTAATATACTTTATTAACTAATTTTGTCACCTTTCTGTAAAATACTTTGTTGAAATCACTTTCCCTACTTTTCTATTTGTAGTTGAAATATGCTAAAATGCTTCTCACAGAGTATGGGGAAGGGGGGGGGGTCATGTTATAATGCAAGGAAGCTGAAGCTAGAGGGTGGGGTAACTTCAAACATACATATTTGGCATTTTATATTGAAAGATGAGATTCTCAGTTTACGTATGACACCAAGATCTGTGTAATTTCTGGAGATTATCATCAGTTGAAAACACAGTCAATCCCGCACTGTTTTCCTCTAATGATATCTCTACAAATACAGGTAGAATTTATGATGTTGAGAATCTCATCTTTCATAGGACACTAGTATCACTGTTGTAGGCTTTAAAATGCCGAGTTATATTTGTTTGCTGCAGCTCCCCTGCATTGCGCATGAGCTCATCCACTCCAGTGAAAAAGTATTGTACAGATTTCAGCTAGGAAAAGAGAGCCAGGGAAATAAAGTGGGTTTCAGAACATGGTTTCACAGAAAGGAATTGGTTAATTAATATATTAAAATATTTATTAATGTCACAAATGTTGCTCAGAAATCAAAAGCTCCTAAAGGTTATTTATGCTTTAACAAATATAGATGCCACTCTTATCATGACCACACACTTTCATATACAAGACTTCTCTCAAGCTTCCCTTCTCTTCTAGATTCCTTTCCTCATTCAATTCTATATTTTCAAGTCTGCAAATTGTGAAAAGCTCTCTGAAAACTTGCCACTTCCAACAAGCATATGACTCAACTGCCTTGAATTGTTTACTCCATTCCCTGACCTCTTGTATCTGTTTCCTATGCACTGTAATGCAGTGCATGGAAAACACCTAATTCATGTCTATGTGTGTTAGTGCAGAGATTGGACATTACACAGTTGGACAAACCATTGGCAAATTTATCTTTCAATACCATCTTTATGCAGATGATACCCAACTATATACCTCATCCCGTGATATCACCCCTGCACTACTACAGAACACCAGTGACTGTCTCTCTGCTGTCTCTAACATCATGTCTTCTCTTTATCTCAAATTGAATCTTTCAAAAACTGAACTTCTTGTGTTCCCTCCATCTACTAACCGACCTAACCCTGATATCTCCATTCCTGTCTGTGGCCTTACTATTACCCCGTGGCGGCATGCCCGCTGTCTGGGGGTTGTATTTGATTCAGATCTCACCTTTACCCCACATATTCAGACACTTGCACGCTCTTGCCACCTACACCTTAAAAACATCTCTAGAATTCGTCCTTTTCTCAACGTGGAAACATGAAAAACCCTCGTCGCTCTGATTCTCTCTCGTCTTCACTATTGCAATTCTCTTCTAATTGGGCTTCCTCTTACTAAACTCTCCCCACTACAATCTGTCCTGAATGCAGCTGCCAGACTCATGTTTCTGTCAAACCGGTACACAGACGCATCTACCTTGTGTCAGTCGCTGTATTGGTTGGACATCCATCACAGAATACAATATAAAATTATCACACTGACCCACAAATCCATCCATAGCGCTGCACCCCCCCTATATCTCCTCTCTCGTCACTGTCTACCGCCCTAACCGTCCTCTCCGTTCTGCCAATGATCTTAGACTTGCATCCTCTGTTATCCGATAATCCCACTCCCGTCTCCAAGACTTTTCTCGAGCTGCACCGGTGCTCTGGAATGCTTTACCCCCAGACAATCCGATTAATCCCCAACTACAGCTGCTTCAAAACTGCCCTAAAATCACATCTGTTTGGTCAGGCTTATCACGTGACCTGATCACCGTGTAGTGTGCGGAGGTGCAGAACAGTAACACCTTTTATCTTTCCTACTCTGTTCCTCAGATCCTGGCCCCTCCATCTAGAAGTTACACTGCACTCCTTGCATTTAGTATGTGTTTATTCACAGGTACAGGCTGGTGATGGGTTCATACAGCTTCAGTTACATAACCTTTTCTATTAAAGATGGCTGGACCATTGTAGCAAACAAACCCTCTGACCTCTTGTGTCCCCCTATCTCCTCATTGAATGTAAGCTCTTGCTAGCTGGGCCCTCACTCTTATTGTTTGATATGTTTATTTCTTTGTCACATTGTAATGTCTCATATTGTCTGTTTATATGTCCTCTGATTTGTAAAGTGCTACGGAATATGTTGGCACTATATAAATAAAGTTATTATTATTATTATTATTATTATTATTATTATTAGATTGGAAACATCCAGATTACCATTGGGACCTCAGTCTAATTGAGGCACACTCATTCTTGGTAAAGGAGCAGCATATTTCTTCTTGGAATAGGCAATGATGTGAATGATTACTGAGATAAATTGTCTCCTAGTGTTTCTCCCTTTCTGATATTTCTTTATCTACAGTTCTGTGCTCATATATGTTCAGAATTTTATCACATTGCCAAACAAGATGTTCTCTATTGTGACATACAGTATATGTATTGTGATGGATGGATAACGAATCAAAAATGCCAGCCGTTCTCTTATGCCACAGGTTCTCAAACAAAGGCGAATCTGTAACAGGGTCCTCATTTACCTGGCCTATGTATAATACTGGTGTTTTATTATGCTGTAAT
The DNA here is from genome assembly GCA_947044405.1 of Leptodactylus fallax. Taxonomy (NCBI): domain Eukaryota; kingdom Metazoa; phylum Chordata; class Amphibia; order Anura; family Leptodactylidae; genus Leptodactylus; species Leptodactylus fallax. Next base: position 3,151,488 of record CAMRHE010000123.1, read on the forward strand.
GATGCCTTTGGCCCTCTCAGCATCCAGGGTCCAATACATCCATGATACTGATTTGGTAATTTCCTTTTATAAAGTTTGAAATATCTGTGACCTCAAACTTTACAGAGTTAAAGGCAAGTTTGGGTAGGTTATTAGATGTTCTCTACATTCATAAAGAAACACTGTTTTTAGTTACATCATTAACACAGTGTATTACAATATAGAGTGGTATTGAGTACAAAAGAGAATAGAAAATAGTGTTACATTAGAAAATTACAAAAGTCAACTCCATATCCAAGCAAAGACAACAGCATATGTGATGAAGTTACATATTCAACATACAGGTATGTAAAGAATAAAAAAAAAAAAAACACTACAATTCAAATATAAAGACAAGACAGAGAAGTGAAGCAAAACAAGCAATAAACAGTTAACAAATTTGAAAAGTGCTTCCTACATTGGGAGTCATACCATGAAGTAGGGGGGTGGGCGGAGTGTAAAAATATAGTTACTCATTATAGGGGTTATAATTGTAAATAATATTACAGCTCAGGAGCATGTGACCTGTTAATCTAGGGGGCCCACAACTTATCGAAATGTGTTCCAGTATCAGTTATGGTAGTTTTAATCTTCTCAAACAACATAGTGGTGTCAATTCGTCTGATAACCTCCGACAACAGGAGGGTTGGAGTCCTACATTTCAAAGCATCATGAATTCTAGTGGACATGACCTAGTAAAAAAACAGGTACTGGGGGCACCGAGACATAGTCTCTTGAAATTAGTAGCCTGAAAAACAGTCGTGATGGGAGTTAGTGCTTGCAAAAAGTGAAATATCTGGTAAGTTCTGAAGACCTCAGATGGTAGAGGAGTATTAGTGAAATACTCTTTGGCGACCACTTGCTAAGAAGGAAATCATTAAGAAGCCTGAATCTGGTATGCCTCCACCATGTGAAGTCCTTCAGAGAAAGTCCTTGTGGAAAAAAGGTGTTACAAAAAAGCAGAAGTAGAAGTGATAGAGGGTTCTGTAAGAACATACTGAAATCTCATTTTCCACTGTGACTGCAGCATATAGCTGGTGACCTTGGCAAGTGATTGCATGGATGATTGAGGGGACCATAGTAATGCTTGTAGTGAAGCCAGTGTCACCAGAGCCGCTTTAAGGACACCCACTGCGGAAGATCTATAGTATTAAATTATAACATATTTGTGGTAGTCTAGCTGCAGTATAATACTTATAAAGATTAGGGATGGATAGACCTCCTAACCGTTTATAAAAGTACATGACACGTCTGTGTATCCGAGGCATTCTATATCACAAATATAGTGAAAAATTTCTCTCTGTAACTCCTCCAGGGAGGAGACTGTAACCAGGGTTGGCAAAGTGTGAAAATAGTAAAGGATCTTCGGTAGAGTGACTATTTTCACTGTATTAATTCTACTGTGATGGCCCTTTGATCTATACCCCTCTTTGGGGGATGATTGTCCATGTATATTGCTAATCACTTGGGCTCTGCAGAGTCTGTTATGCCACATTGTTTGGAAGAGATGCTTGTCCTGTGTCCTGTTAAAGAGGACTTTTCACGTCCTCATGTATATGCGGTTTTACATACCGCTAGAAAGCTGACAGCGCGCTGAATTCAGCACACTGCCGGCTTTCCCGTTACAGTGGGGGAAAAAGTATTTAGTCAGCCACCAATTGTGCAAGTTCTCCCACTTAAAAAGATGAGAAAGGCCTGTAATTGACATCATAGGTAGACCTCAACTATGAGAGACAAAATGAGAAAACAAATCCAGAAAATTACATTGTCTGATTTTTTAAGAATTTATTTGCAAATTATGGTGGAAAATAAGTATTTGGTCAATAACAAAAGTTCATCTCAATACTTTGTTATATATCCTTTGTTGGCAATGACAGAGGCCAAACGTTTTCTGTAAGTCTTCACAAGGTTGGCACACACTATTGCTGGTATGTTGGCCCATTCCTCCATGCAGATCTCCTCTAGAACAGTGATGTTTTGGGGCTGTCGCTGGGCAACACGGACTTTCAACTCCCTCCAAAGGTTTTCTATGGGGTTTAGATCTGGAGACTGGCTAGGCCACTCCAGGACCTTGAAATGCTTCTTACAAAGCCACTCCTTCGTTGCCCTGGCGGTGTGCTTGGGATCATTGTCATGCTGAAAGACCCAGCCACATTTCATCTTCAATGCCCTTACTGATGGAAGGAGGTTTGCACTCAAAATCTCACGATACATGGCCCCATTCATTCTTTCATGTACACGGATCAGTCGTCCTGGTCCCTTTGCAGAGAGACAGCCCAAAGCATGATGTTGCCACGCCCATGCTTCACAATAGGTATGGTGTTCTTTGGATGCAACTCGGCATTCACTCTCATCGGAGGGCGTTCCTCACAGCCCAGCTAGACTGTCAGGAATGCCCTTCTGATAGTGAACGGTGAAATTTAGACCCCCGATATCTCCAGCCCCGGGGCATATACCGGGAAAGCGCGCTGTCAGCTTTCTAGCGGTATGTAAAACCGCATATACATGAGGACGTGAAAGGTCCTCTTTAAGCCATATGTCTGTTAGTGCATACGTTTACCTATGCTGATCAACCCAGAGCTCATGTTTCCTGCTGTGTATTTTTCCTGTATTCTTTGATCTGTGTTGTTTTGTAAGTATGCGATCCCCTCCACTTCAGTTGCTGTTCCTGTTGTCTGCTTCCCCCCTGGTCCCAAATGGCAGTGGTCTGGTTTCTCGGGAACAAAGGATGCCAGAGGGAGAGGGGGGGGGGGAGCTACACCACAGGCTAGATAAGTCTGCATCTGGGGGACTTCTGGGTCACTCAGCAAGGAGGCAACTAGGGGATAGCTGGGGTGTCCCTTCTGCACAAGCAGACCCTCTACACTCGGTCTTATCCTAGGAGAGATGTGAAGACACATGTCGTGTTACTGGCTTAAGGAAGTGCCCTGGGGCCTAGCAGTGAGGCCTCAGCAAACCAAACTGCAGATCCGTTTGGTATTCATTTTTCTCTTTTCATCCCATTTTATTTTTAATGTACTGTATTCCTTGTTTTTGCCTGCATTTGCTTGACCATCCTCTGATGTGTATTCTGTATACATTAGTGGCTAGTACTGACCCACTCAGGTTAATAAATATATAAAATTTATAAAGCTCGCTTCATGTTATCCTACGAACCCAGGCACTCACGGGTTGTGATTGGAAGGTAAGAGGGGTGACCACAAGTACCAAGCGGCTTGGCAAAGTAGTATCCTTCACACCTACCAACCCAGGAAAGTGTAGGATAGTTCCACAGTTGGTAAATCCTTCGTTAACTTTGGAATTAGGGTGGCATAGTTCCATTTAAAATAACTATTGAGGCAAACACGTGTTTTAAGGGTCAATATTCTATTAGGTGAATCTTCAGAATAAACTGTTGCAGGTGTACATGAATAATAACACTGTTCTGAGGTCAGTGTGAGAACGTAGAACACTTAAGGCAACAGCAGCTGCTTCCTTCTGCTCCTCTATCTGTAGATATTTATGGGCAGTATCAGTAACCAGATTGCTGGAAAACTGATAAGTCTGAGAAGCCAGCCTTCCCTCCATGACTGTGCATACAGAGATAGCTGTCAATCACTGATAGGACCGCCTCCTTAACTTCTCAGCAAAGAAAGAGCAGACTTCAATGAATGAATGATAAGCTATACTGAATCTTTTCCCAGCTTCTTCTGCTCTATAATATGCTGCCTGTAGATTGAACCACATTCTTCATCCCTTTAACACTAGAAGTCCCAGAAATTTGGAGCTCCCCCTTGAAGTCCTGAAAGAGGGTCAAATGACCCTTAGTCCAAACTGACAACTCTGATGGCTCCAATTAGCATTTCCTTTCATTTGTAAATGTGGCCATTGTCTGAGGAATCTGCAGGGGGGAATTGTGTTGATCCACCTCAGGTCTTGTAAGAGAGTGTAAACAAAAGAATGTAAGCTGCTCCTGAGTGTCTGCCCACCCCCCAGCTGCATTGTTGTGCTGGGAATATTTGCTAACACCTTAGCAAATTTGCATGCAGCCTTTTGTGCTGTGGGGGATGTGACTGCTTCTCAAAGTAGTCTGCGACTTGAAATCAAAGTACATCTGTAATGTCCTCCCATATCTTGGCAAGGACCCCAGTCTTCCCAGCGGGGAGAGACTGTCCGAAACTGTAGTGATGAGGCTGATGGAATCATTCATGGACAAGGGCAGAACTGTAACCACGAACAATTTCTTTACATCATTGTCACTTGCACAATGACTGCTTAGCCGGAAAACCACTATCCTCGGCACAGTCAACAAGAGTCGCCGGGAAATTCCTCAATCCGCTAGACAGATGGACCGCACTGAATTCACCACTCAGGTGTTTTCAACCACTGGTGCCACACTGACAGTGTATGCACCCAAACGAAAGAAGGTCGTCTACATTCTCAGCAGCATGCACAGCGTGGTTGAGACTAAGGATACCAACAAAAGGAAGCCAAACACGGTCACACAATACAACCACACAAAGTGCGGTGTGGATGTAATGGACCAAATGGTGCGGGAGTACAGCGTGCGTGCAGGAACACGGAGATGGCCAGTCGCCGTGTTCTACAACATGATTGACATGGCAGCACTGAATGCTCATGTTCTTTATCAGGCATGCACTGGGGTGCAGGAGAGACGGGTGGACTTCCTGGTTGCGCTTGCAAAAGAGTTAGGTGGCTCTCATGTGACTGAAAAGAAGGCACGCAAGGAGAAACTCCTTCGGCAACAACCTTCCACACCCAGCCCTGGCAAAAGGGCGAAGTGTCAGGTCAACCATCGATGCACGAACAATTGTGCAACTGAGAGATGTGTTTACTGCTACAAATACACGTGTGGCAAATGTACCAGGGACATACCCAGGCAGTGCCAGGTATGTTCCGACAGTGCAGACAGACTGCTGAGTGAGTGCTGAAATAGTAGTCACACAAGAAGGACATGCCACTCACACACACACACGCAGCCCCCCACAGCAGCCTATTGTAAATATGTGTGGAATTGTTTTATTCCTTGTATTTTTTTTATTATTTTCATAACAAAAATAAAAAGCATGGAAACAAATAACAGTTGTTCTTTTGTATATTTACATTTTTGTATATTTAGATTCAAGTCAATGGGTGCAGAAAAAAAAAAAAAATCGCAAAAAAAATCACAGCTGCTTGCGATATTTTTGTGATCTGTCCCATTGGTCATATAGATCACTCCTCTGGGATTTTTTCGCACGAAAAAAATCGCACAAAAAAAAAAAAATCGCAGGAAAATCGCACCTATGAAAAAAATCGCACGAAAAAAAATTGCAGGTGTGCTTGGTGCCATTGAAATACATTGGCAAATCGCAGAAAAAAATTGCATCGCATTGCGATGCGATTTTCGCGCAATTTTTTTTCGCTAGTGTGCTTGAGGCCTTAGACCAGGGGTCGGCAACCTATGGCACGCGAGGCTTATTCCCCTGGCACGGCAGCGGACTCCTCACCCAGCAGTTTCGATCGGACCAAACACGGCCGAAACTAAACTGCTATTATTATACTGTGGGGTCTCTTCAGACCCCCGAGTATAATAAGCGGAGCCCCCGGGGAGATGATCAAACATAAAAAACAATGTACTCACTATTCCACGCTCCGCAGCCGCTCTGTACTCTTCGGGCGCTTCTGCCTGTAGGGGCCACTATAGAGCATAATACCGTGTGCAGGGACCACTATGGGACATATACCGTGTGCAGGGGCCACTATGGGTCATATACCATGTGCAGGGGCCACTATGGGACATATACCGTGTGCAGGGGCCACTATGGGACATATACCGTGTGCAGGGGCCACTATAGAGCATAATACCGTGTGCAGGGACCACTATGGGACATATACCATGTGCAGGGGCCACTATGGAGCATAATACCGTGTGCAGGGGCCACTATGGGACATAATACCGTGTGCAGGGACCGCTATGGGATATATACCGTGTGCAGGGGCCACTATGGGACATATACCGTGTGCAGGGGCCACTATGGAACATATACCGCGTGCAGGGGCCACTATGGGACATATACCGTGTGCAGGGGCCACTATGGAGCATAATACCGTGTGCAGGGGCCACTATAGAGCATAATACCGTGTGCAGGGACCACTATGGGACATATACCGTGTGCAGGGGCCACTATGAAGCATAATACCGTGTGCAGGGGCCACTATAGAGCATAATACCGTGTGCAGGGACCACTATGGGACATATACCGTGTGCAGGGGCCACTATGGAGCATAATACCGTGTGCAGGGGCCACTATGGAGCATAATACCGTGTGCAGGGACCGCTATGGGACATATACCGTGTGCAGGGGCCACTATAGAGCATAATACCATGTGCAGGGGCCGCTATGGGACATACACTGTGTGCAGGGGCCGCTATGGGACAAATACTGTGTGCAGGAGCAGCTATGGGACAAATACCGTGTGTAGGGGCCGCTATGGGACATAATACCGTGTGCAGGGGCCGCTATGGGACAAATACCGTGTGCAGAGGCCGCTATGGGACATAATACCGTGTGCAGGGGCCACTATAGAGCATAATACCGTGTGCAGGGGCCACTATGGGACATATACCATGTGCAGGGGCCACTATGGAGCATAATACCGTGTGCAGGGGCCGCTATGGGACAAATACTGTGTGCAGGGGCAGCTATGGGACAAATACTGTGTGTAGGGGCCGCTATGGGACATAATACCGTGTGCAGGGGCCGCTATGGGACAAATACCGTGTGCAGAGGCTGCTATGGGACATAATACCGTGTGCAGGGGCCACTATAGAGCATAATACCGTGTGCAGGGGCCGCTATGGGACATATACCGTGTGCAGGGTCTGCTATGGGACATATACGCTGTGTAGGGGCCGTTATGGGACATATTGCTGTGTGCAGGGGCCGCTATGGGACAAATACTGTGTGCAGGGACTGCTATGGGACAAATACTGTGTGCAGAGGCAGCTATGGGACAAATGCCGTGTGCAGAGGCAGCTATGGGACATATACCATGTTGAAGGGGCCGATGGGCTAATACCATGTGCAGAGACCACTATGGGACATTATTCTGTATAACAGTGTGTTTTCTATATTAAGGATGTGTATTTGCACAGAAAACTCCGGCTTTTTTTTTTTTTTTTTTGTGCAAAAATGCACCAGTTTTACATTGAATGAAAAAGTTCCAAATATAGCTGCATCCAGATACATAGTGTGTATTCACCATAAGGATGCCTCCATACGGGGCTCCTGGACACAATAAATTTACCACTAATTGGGGGCTGCACATGGACTTTCATTGCTTCTAATCAGAAAGTACAGGAGTGTCCCAGGAAATAGCAGTAAACGCATGTGTCCTAAAGCATCTGGTGGCAGCACTTCTGTGTTATGGTTTGTGGTATATGACTTTAGTTTAGGGGTCGTCAGACTTACAATTATTGACCGGCACTCCGAGTACCTCATCTTTGATTTTTTTATTAAAATCGGAACGCCGAACAAAAAAGGTTGCCTACCCCTGCCTTAGACAAATGCTTCTGGTCATTACTCACAGCTGTACCTTGCTCTAAAATTTCTAATTCTATTTAAAATATATAAAAAATGATTAATTGTTTCAGTGCTTTTTTGCTCAAATAAAACTAAACTAAATACAATATGTATAGTCTTTATATTATCAAATACAATAAACTGAATAGAACTAACTAGAAACTAAATGGCTAAACTCAATGGAAAACAACAACCTCCTGTGGTGTGACAGTAATGGCCTTAATTACAGAACAAAAGACGGTGATTATAGGATGTTAGATAAAATCCTTCAGGTCATTCGACCCGTCTCTGGGTTCCAAAGGTAGAAATGTTAAATGACCCCTCTCTGGGACTTCTAGTGTTAAGAATGTTTACATGTCAGTGGGATCTATCAGTATTCCTTTGGATTGGTTTGAAAACAGATCCGGCATGGATGTCATTGCACAATTATGAATGGAGGCCTTGGCTAGAGATGAAGGAACCAGGTCGGATCAAACCGGATTCAAGCCAGTCCTGAACCTTTTGGGTTTTGTCAGACCAAAGGGTATAATAAGTGGGGGCCCAGGGGAAGTGCGGCAACATAACAAACACTTCTAATCACCTTGCCTCATCTTTCCCGGGCACATCACGATGTCCAGTGGTCCCCAGGGTCCTCTTCCAGCTTCTGGCTGACTTCATGCTGGGTCATAGCATTATAATGTCAATGTGCTATATGTAACCCTAGGAAACATGACATCAGCCAGAATCAGAAAGAGGACACCAGTGGACGCCGAAAGGATGCCAAGGAGAGATAAGGTAAGATGAGTATAACAATAGCACTTCTGATTTAAGGGGAACCTCAGGAATATTCAAAACGAATTTTATGAGGTGTACCCATTTCTAGCCTTGACTATAATGTAAACAGAGCCTAAATCTGCTGTAAAAATATCATTGCTCTTTTTCTTCTCTTTCAATTGAATTGTCTGAAAATCAGCGACACCAACCCCACCATGTGCAGCAATTTGTCCAGATTCACAACAATTTACCCAAAATCAATAACAGCTAGAGAATTATACAACTGCATTGCATCAAGTTTTAATGGGTTGTTTTAGCTTCTTTCTAGAATACTTCCTTAAGCACAGCAGTAAAGATGAAACAATGTTTTGTTGCTTTTTTATCTTTATATCGATAGTGACTTGGTTGTAGGATATTGTCCCCAGCTACTCGTGTAACAAACATCTGTTGCAGTGCATTAGGCTGCCCACCAGAGGGCACTATGTGAAAGGTAATCTAGTTCCTTGCATTTATAATGACATGGAACATTACAGATGTACATTAGTGCTGAAAGCTTTGGTGTATAGGCTTTTATACATTGAAACTCATTAAACTCTGAAGCTGAACGGACACACAGTGCTACAGAAACCTTTCCATCAACCTTTCATTTTTACTTTTAAAACTAAGGTGATGGCATCAATTGGGACTAATGGAAGCTTTTATCGAGGTCAAAGGAGAATTTGACATTTCAACAAGATAGTTAGGAAATAAAAATAATGTAGCTGTTTTGTTGATGTAAAAAGGCGATACTCCCAGTAAAAGGGATTATCTGCTATGGCTATTTCATTAAACCTTATGCATATATTTACTTATTTTATTATTGTGGATGTTACCAGAGAGCAAACAAAGTATGATAGAAATATATCACATGAGACTTCCATTTCTCTGTCCAGTATGTCTTGACCACTGCACATCTCACAAGTGCATTTACCTTTACTACTTGTCATGATAAATTATCTTTGATCTTTTCATCTACTATTATGGCTCTGTCTACACTTGCCACAATTTTTTTGGCTAATGCATCTAACATGAAGAAGGAAGTAACTTTGCAACAGGTCTTAAATAAAAATGACCCATTGTTTTTGTCAACAAACCTGTGTCTTCGTTGTAAACAACCCCTGTAATGTGATTCAGCAGTATCCTGTATGGAGAAACTGTTGGTATATTTTTTGTTGGAATATATTGCATGGTCTTTCATAATATATTTGATGCAGATTTGTACAGATGCATTCTGCTTCATCTATCAATTAGCAAAAATTATATTAGGAGACCTGTATAAATGTATTCAGCCTGCTTTTATTCACTCTCATACAGTAACTTGTAGGTGACTTTCTTTGTATCCTGATGATTTACAACAAGCGGTACTTTATCCAATGTATAATCGTTGATTGTAATGTCAATCTGTATTCCCTTAGTCCAGACAGCAGCACAATATGGGGTATCTCTGCCCCTGTGTGTTGTTTAGGACAGGTGGAACCTTTAATTAGCACCAAAAAGGTGCCTCCTACTAGCCCTATAAGAGGGCACAAGAGACCTCCCTCCACTGTGTAAATTATAAAGTAACAGGAAACAAGCTTCTAGGGAGGGAAGCCTTGTGCGGCTGTCTGGACTAAGGGAATACAGATTGACATTACAATCAACGATTCCCCTTACGTCCGACAGCAGCACAATATGGGGAGATAGCAAGTAATTCCCCTAGGGAGGGTTTCCTCGCCTTACAACATCAAGGACTGACTGACCAAAGGCAGTTGTCTGGAAACTGCGGATGTCCAATGATAATGTTTAACAAAAGGTCAACTGAGATGACCATGATGCAGCCGCACAAATCTGGTCCAATGGTAAGGACCGATACTCAGCCAAAGACCGCACAGGCCTGTAATGACTACCGCAAGGTCCCACTGGGGATGATACTGAGGGCTTTAGCCTCATTGCCCCTTTAAGGAACCTTGCAACCAGAGGATCCTGAGACAGACGTCTGTTCAAATGAGCGGAGAGGGCCGCAATCTGCACTTTCAAAGTGGCAGGGGCAAGGCCCTTATCCAAACCGTCCTGAAGAAAATATCAGTCGTTGAAGGTTGTAGATTATTAATACCCTTCTTGGAGCACCACTCCATGAAATTCTTGGCTGTCCTCTGGTAGTTCTTATTGGTAGATTCTGCTCTTGCAGAAGAAAGGGTCTTCAGGACGGCCTCTGACAGTCCTCTATCCTGCTGTAGGGACTGCTCAACCTCCAGGCTGTCAGGTTGAATCTCCAGAGATCCTGGCACTTCAGAGATCCTTGGGAAACCAGGTTCTGGATGGGGGGAAGCCTCCAATATATCCCTCGACTCATCTCCATGAGTTGGGAAAAACCAAGCTCTTTTTGGCCAGAATGGAATGATGGCTATCACAGAGACTTGGTCCTGTCTGATTTTCATTAATACCTTTGGTATTATTGGAATTGGAGGGAAGATGTATGCCAGCCTGGACCTCCAAGGGATGGACAGGGCATCCACTGCCAAGGGACTGTCCTCCTGGTAAAGGGAACAGAACTTCTCCACCTTGGCGTTGAGTCGGGTTGCCATGAGGTCTATTTCTGGAAGACCCCTGTTCAGGGTAATCTGATGAAAGACTTCTGGATTGAGTGACCATTCTCCTGATACGGCATAACCCCCGACTCAACCGATCCGCTACTATGTTCAGGGAGCCCTTGATGTGACCGCATGGGTCACATGGGTTAGATTTTTCTCTGCCCATGTAAATATCAGATCTGCCTCCCTAAGGAGGGTTGGTGATCTGGTGCCTCCCTGTCTGTTCACGTACAGCACTGTGGTCATGTTGTCTGACCGGATTTTGACTGCTCTTCCCTGGGAAGAGGCAAGCAATAGAGTAAGGCACGATATACGGCTCTGAGCTCCTTCCAGTTGGACGAGGTCCTTTTTTCAGGAGCGCTCCAGACTCCCTTTATGGAGTTTTCGTCCAATGGGCTCCCCATCCCGAGAGGGATGCATCTGTAGTCAACAGGGTCCAAGAAGGTTGGACCGTGGACCTTCCGTCTTTCAGGTGCAACCACCACTTGAGGGAAAAAGACGGGTCCTGGGGGAGAGTCGAATCTTCTTGCTGAATGTAAGAAGGGAGCGATCCCAAGCCTCTAGTAACTCCTTCTGGAGGGGACGTAAGTGCCACAAGGCCCATGGGACTGCCTCCACTGCGGAAGACATCAAGCCCAGGATCTTCATCAATGTTCTGATGGAGGCTATCGGCTTTTTGAAGAGGTGCCGGACTGCCGCAACCAGCTTCTCCTTCCTTGCTGGTGTCAAGGAGATTTGCAGGCGGACTCAATCTAGGAAGTAGTTTTCTCAGAGGAACTTCCTTCGAGTTGAAGGGATCGTTTTTGACTTCTCCCAATTTATAAGCCATCACAGACTCTGAAGGCTGTCTGTAGGTACTGGAGCAGAACAGACTCTGACTGGGCCTTTATCAACCAGTCGTCTAGATAAGGCACCAAGAATATCCCCTGAAGCCTGAGGGCGGCCGTTATGGGGGCCACTACCTTTGTAAAGGTGTGGGAAGCAGAGGAGATCCCGAAGAGTAGTGCTGTGATTTGAAAGTGCTTCCTGTGGCCGGAAACTACTACGGCAATCCTTAGAAAAAAACCTTCTGTGTGGAGCTAAATAGAAATATGCAAATAGGCGTCTTTTATATCCAAAGTCACAAAAAACATCGCCTTAGAGGAGAAAGGTGGTGACAGACTTTATGGTTTTCCTATGGAAGCGCTTCTTTTTGATGAAGCGGTTGAGGTACCTTAAGTCTATGATCATTCTCCACTTGTCTGCCGGTTGTGGCATCAGGAAGACGGGAGAATAGACACTGGATCCTTCTTCTAGAGAAGGGACTTCCACCAGGGCTCCCTTGTGAATGTACTCTCGGATGAAGCATTCCAGGGAGACTGCGAGTTAACACAAACCGATCCTGAGGAGGACGGAGGAACTTCATTGCATAACCTCTTTGGATTACCTACCGGACCCATGGGTCTCGAATTTTTTCCTGCCCGCAGTTGAGAAAGTGGGAGACACGACCTCCGACAGGAATCTCGGCCACAGGAAAACTGCTTCTGATGTCAAAAGCTAGGCTTGACTTTTTTATCATCAGACTTCGGAATCTCCGGCCGGCGCCTCTAGAGGAATAACTAGAGCCTCTCTGGACTGCCTTTCACGACGAGGCGGATAGCCTCTACCACGGCCAGAGCCAGACCTACCTCTGAAGGCCTGGGGTAAAGGTTTACCCTTCTTGTCGGCCAAGCCCTCTAGGATCTCGTCTAGGGCACAGCCAAAGACTCTACCCGGCTCAAAGGGTAATGCGCACAAATTATACTTTGAGGGGAACACAGCTCTCCAAGGTTTTAACCATAGAGGTCTTCCTGCTGCAGTGTTCTTGGTAAGTGCCAGGGATTTGGCCGCCAGCCTTAATTGATGGTGGGAGGCTTCCGTTAAATATTCAGCTGCCAGGGAAACTGAGCCTAGAAACCCTAGCAGCTCGTCTCTGGAGACTCCAGAGTCGGTCACTTTTGAGGTGGACCAGGTCAGTACATAATTTGGCTGACACTTCACAGGACGCAACCGCACAGCGGTCTTGGGCGAGACAGCTGAATAAGCCTTCTTGAAGGTATTGTTGAAGCGCCTGCCATGGCGTCGTGCAGATTTGCTCCATCATCTGATGGTACCTTAGTGCGGCAGGACAGTTTAGCCACCGCCATATCCACCTTGGGAGGAGGACCCCATTGATCCCATTGAGCAACTGGGAATAAAGCGCTGAACCTCCTAGGAACCACAAGAGGTTTTTCAGGACTTCTCCACTCTGAGGACATTAATTTTTGTAATGTCTGGTCCACTTGGAAGACCCTAGGCCCTCTATAGGTGGACGCGGAGGCTTCCCCGTCAACATCACGATCCTTAGACCGGATGGACTTCAGCAGCCGGCTTAATTTTTCGAGTGGAAGCACGGCCTGCTGGGATCTTCAGTGGAATCGTCAGATGAGAGTGTCTCGTCCACTATCTGATAATCTTCATCAGAGATCCGTAAGGAAGATTGTGTCTCAATCTGCGGTCTCTTGGCAATCTGGGCGATGGAAGAACGAATCTCCTTTAAGAGACTCCTCATAAAGTCCTTTACCCAAGTAACAACCTCTTATAGAAGGTACTTCCGGCAGGGTCCGCGACACTGGTGACAGCGGGTAAAATCATAGCCGTCAGGTAAAGGGGTATTGCAATCCAAACACATTAGGTGTTTCAAGTTTAGAGGAATTTTTCCTCCTAAGCGCATCGCCATTACGTGCTGCAGAAGATGACATCTGAAACATCAAACAGCCACGTGACACTGAAACAGGGAAGATCGCCAAGCATCGCATAAAAACCCAAGGGGTACCTCTTTTTTTTTTTTTTTTTGAATTGGTCACTTGAAGAGAGAAAAAAACCGTCAGAAAAAAACCAGCCACCGCAACCCGCAGCAGAGGAGCTAGAAACCACTCACTCAACAAATAAAGGACTGCATTCAGACCTTTTAAATGTAATCCAGCAGCGAGGGGAGGAAGCCAACATAGAAACATTTATACAGCACCAAAACAAGTCAAACGCCATACTGGAACATAGAGGAGCATAAGCCTAAGCCAGAGGCTCAAAATACAAGCAGCAAAAATCAATTCTATATTTTGCCTTTAAATTTTAAATTTCCAAACTTACCGCACTTTTTCCGAGAAAACCGGAAGTAGGGCGCGGTGGTGTGCAAAGGCTTCCTTCCCCTGGGAACACGGAACCGGAGAAAAGTTCCGGCCGAGGAGGTTCCCCGCTTACTTCCGGGAATGCGCTGCCTGCAGATGGATGCCGGATAACGCTGCGCTGCGGTGCGAAGGCCCGGAGGTTTTTTCTTTGGGACCGAGGTACCCCAAGAAGGTAAGCCAGGAGTAACTAAAACCCCTAGCAACGGGAGGTCACAAAAGACCTCCGTCCACCTGTTCCACACAGGACAGAAAAAAACACAGTGGAGGGAGGTCTCTTGTGCCCTCTTATAGGGCTAGTAGGAGGCACCTTTTTGGTGCTAATTAAAGGTTCCACCTGTCCTAAACAACACACAGGGGCAGAGATACCCCATATTGTGCTGCTGTCGGACGTAAGGGGAATCTGCATTTTAACCATGCCTTTTCTGTTACAGTTCCCCTTGGTCTGCCTGTCCTCAGCCACATTTGTGACTACTGCTTCTATTAGACCCAAGGGGGCATATTTACTAATACATTTAAGGCTCAGGCCCCATGTAGCGAAGCACAGGTACAAAAGGAAGCATAGAAATACGCACCAAAAACACACTGCATTTTTTTCCGCAGCGTTTTTCATTTAACTTTTGCCGCATTTTTTCTTCGGTTTTCCCATATTAAATCTGTTGAGAAAATGCCTGCATTTCTGTAGCTAAAATTGGCTAAAATTCTGCATTTTTTAAAACTGCATGCACTTTTGAAAACGCTGCTTTTCAGCAGCGTTTTTTCCCCCACAATGTGTGGATGGGATTAGCCAGAATCTCATGCAGATTGCAGATTATGCTGTGTTTGTTTTTAAACCCTGGCCAGGAGTGGATTTAGCAGAATGGAGAGGTATACAGGCTTCCTATGTATTTCCAGTTACTGCTGAAGCCACTCCTGACTTTGGCTAAAAAAAAAAACCCAGCAACTTTTCTGCAACATGGGGCATCTCTAGGTACCTTTGTCTAAACGTACACCTCCTGTTTCCTATGGTATTTCCATAAAGTACCAGATTTACATCTCAGTCCCAGGAAAAGATTGTCTGGCACTTTACATTCTGCCCATCAAGTAGGTTATGCCTTTAAGTCATGTATAGCATTAAAAAGTTTGTTTACTCTTATAAGGTAAAGAAAAAATTTGCATTGTTCCTCTACACCACCGATCCTGCACATGCGATTGCTGAGCCCTGTGACAAGAGCCGCACCACTTCTGGTCAACAGGGGACTCAATGCCGGAATGCAGTGCTTGGTTAGGTGAGTATTAGAGATAGGCAAACTGCTTTGGCACAATCCAGGTTCTACCGTAATATACCACGTTGTTTGGTTTTTAGCTATTTGGGATTCGTCTCAGATGAACTAAAATGGCCAGAGCGACATGCATTGCAGTAAATTGTTATTATTCTGGGGTCTCTTCAGACCTCAGAGTATAATAGGTGGAGACCCCGGAGAGGTGAAAAAAAATAAAAAACATTCATACTCACCTTCCTTCACCTCTTTTGGGCCTCCTCCTGGGGTCCAGCACTCTCCTGGTGACGTCATGCACCTGGGGCGAACCACTGAGGCCTGTGATTGGGTCACATGGGCACGCTGAGCATCATGACATCATGACAAACACCCCCGGCTCATGCCGTCACCAAGGAGACTGAGAGACAGCACTGGATGCCGTAAGGAGGCCCAAAAGAGGTGAGCGAGGGTGAATATAAATGTTTTTTTATTTTTTACACCTGGGCCTCCAACTATTATACTCTGAGATCTGAAGAGTGAATAATTTCACTTCCGGTTCATATTGAACTTGTTCGTTCTGAAATCAGCGACCTAAGCCACCCGAACCCAAAACAAATCTTAGGAGGTTCGCCCATCTCTAGTGAGTATGCCTTCTTTTTTTATTGTACATAAATCAGGCTACAAGTGGATTTTCTGTTTAGCCTGTAAAACCCCTTTCACATACATTGTCCCCATGTCTAGCTATGCTAGTTAAATCTTCAATAATGCAGCAGTTTGGTACTACCTTTTCCATGGGGTCTCCTAGATTTGTGTGTGCATTTTTTTCAAACCTAGTCAGGTACTTTTGTGGACTTATATAGACTTATATAGACTAACAGAGTCAATAAATCTGGGAATCCCTCTACACACTTTATTAGTTGATTATTACAATGTAGCTAACATGATGTTTTGTGATATTGATGGCTGTAATAACCTCCCCTTGTACGGACCTTGCAGATACACTACTACTATTCTACTGTTTATATTGTAGAACTACATTTCAGTATTTTATCATGCATGTTTTTATTGGAGACTTAGCTGCATAAATCTACAATATACAGATGTAGCAAAGTTGACCAAAACGTCTGCAAATGGTTAAAGTGCTGCAGCGTGATATCTTATCACAGAAGACAACAAAAAACAATGAAAAATGTTTTTCCAGTGACATTGTCTTCTGTGATAAGATATCACTCTGCAGCACTTTAACCATTGGCAGAAGTTCCAGTTAACTCTGCGACATCTGTACATTGTACACAGGTCAACCTGTACACAGGTCAATTTTCGCTGTGAATTTTATCCACAGCATGTGTCGAGAACACACTTCCAAAATGGAAAATCTGCAGCTTTTCTATCACTTGTGACAATGTCCTAAAATACCACATTACCTTTGTTTTTTCTTCTTTTGTATGTGGATAATAAGTGTTTTAATCCTCCTGACTGACTTACGTACTGTATGAACTTCCACTTGTCTTCCTTTATATTGACTTGAGTGGCTAGGTTGTAAATGCTATACAATGTGTGATCATATGGGCATAGCACTGAGAATGAACCTTCAAGGTCCATACAAAAACGTAATATATGCGGCATTCACAGATTTGTCCTTCAAGTCCTTTTTATTTTACAGTATGTTGCAGTTATTTCATGTTTATTTTCGATGATACATGACGGTGCTATTTTGCAGAGCACTACCATTATGTATGTGATGTAGTGTGTAGTGCTTGTGCCAATATCGTTCATCTTTTTATTTTAGGGTATTGTTAAAAAGACCTTCCTGATGCTAAAATACAAGTTGCCACACGAATACTGGCCGTGTAATGGCCATTTTTCTTTTTTTACGGCCATTACATGGCCACATTAATTTTGCTGTCTGTAAATGGGGGCTATTCACATAGCTGATATTTGGCTGATATTTGGCGGTCCGTTGTAACGGACCATCAAAATATGTCATGCTTTTTTTTTTGCTCATTTACACAGATCCTCTATACACTGCAATGTAAGATGGATCAGTGAAAACGGGCGCACATTGGGTATTAAATGGATGTGAAAAATGGATGACAGCTGTTAATGTCAGTTTTCCATCAGTGTGTTAGGCCTTATGCACGTGGCATTGCCATTTTTCATGGAGCCTAATGTCCGTGAAAAACAGTTGTGTCTGTCCATACACAGACGGTCTTTATTCACATGGCAGGGAATAGTGACCATTATAAAACCCTTGAATTTCAATGGGTCAATTCACGTGGTGCTTTTTCACAGACAAAAATAGTGCATATCAGTTTTTTTGATGGCCATGAAAAACAGGTAGTCAAAAACCGGCCATGTGCATATACATATTGAGGCACATTTGTTAAGCTACTTGTGCTTTTTTTGTGTAAATTGCACCTTTTTGTGGTCTTTATCTGCCCTGCGCTTTATTTATGAAGCATTTGCACATTTTTTTCCAGATAGTATGCTACCCTCACCACTTTTGCTTTTTGTCAAGAAAAGGTGTCATTTGCCTAAATGGAGAACCTTTTCACGTTTTATTTATGACTTGTGCTTTTTTTACAAGGGTGCAAATGCACTCCAGTACATGGGCAACACTAAAAAGCCTGTCAGGTCAGACAGTATTAAAAAGGTGCAATTTTGCTTTTTTTTTTTTTTTTTTTACCAAAAAAGGGGGAAATGTAAACATAGCTTACTAAAGGGGTTTTCCGGGCAAAAAAATTATTTTTCAAAAAAGGTCTGATAGTGCTATAAATAGGTTAATAAGTTCAACCAAATACCTTTAGCAGTCTATTGAGTGATTTCTGGGTTTCTCTGAGAGCTCCTGGCATCTTCTGCATTTGTTTACATGGGTGTCTTCCTGTTCTGTTTTCCTACAACTATCATGATGCCTTGCACTTCACTCAGAGCTGACTCCCCCACCCTCCCTCTCTCACTCCTTTCCTCCTCCCTTTCTCGCTCACACCCCTTCCCTGTTTCCCTAGCTATCCCACCCACTACTAGCCCTTCCTAAATAACTCACCCCCTCGCCCCATCAAACTTACCAGTCTTTGGGGCAGGACCTTCTGGGCACAGGACTTCACATGTACATGACGGCCAGCACATCCTTGATGTCTGCCTGCCTCCCACGCCTGTGCAATAGAGCCGGTATCAAGAAGAGGAGGTGCCAGCTGCCCAGAAGTGACATTCCAGGCCCAGAAGATCCGGACATGTAAGTATTATGGGGTGGGGTGGGGGTGGGTGGGTGTTTTAGTATTGGTGATGTTCCCTTTCCGGAAACAGAGAAACAGAATGTCACCGTAAAATCAGAAAATGTGCCTGGGGCGGTCCCCAGTGATCTAGGTAAATATAGCTTTTTGATTCAGTAAGTAATTTAGAAGGTAGGCGGGGGGGGGGGGGGGTAGCATAGATTAGAAAGATAGGTTTATCCTGGACAACCCCTTTAGGGCGCATCTAAGCTAACTAACATGTGCACAACCTTTAACACGGAGGATGTGCCTACAACAGAAATAGACACCACAGTAAAATTACTTTAAAAAAAAAGTGCATCTGCGAAAAATATGACCAAAAAAAGGGTTAGATGATAAATTGAATTCAATGTGTTGTCACATTGGCCATCACATGGCTGTTTTTCGCGATCATGTGAATAAGCCCTTACTTATTATTCATCAATTTTCTGGCCATTTGTTAGTATTTAAAATTTGTTTTGCATCAGTTTTACTGTCAGTGACAAAAAAAGAGATCCATTGGTCTTTTTTTTTTTGACCCACTTATTGCTTTTTAACATCAGTGAAACTGACACATTGGCCGAAAACAGTTGCTAAAAACTGACCCCATAGACTTGTCTTATTTTTTAACCAACCTTTTTCACTTTCGGTTTAAAAAAATGGACATGTGTATGTACCCATTGACTCCCACTGTTTTAAAAATGGATGTATTACAGACATTAAAAAATGGTCTGTTACATGTCTGTTTTTCACTGCCGTGTGCATGGGGCCTAAAGCAAAAACGCCTGTAAAAAATGGACACTTTTAATAAGTTATTCACAACCATTTTTTATAACTCAGGTGTAAATATACAGTAGCCATAGACTTAAAGTAGTCATCACCTAAAAGCAAGGCCAAGTAGGAATTACATTGTAGCATGATATTACACCATTTTTAAGATCTCAGAAACCCCCATTTCTAAGATACACAGGCTTAGAGAAAGAGACATAAATCAGAAGAGGCTTTTTGTAATATTCCAGTGTTGGTATGTGTTGCAGCAAAGCTAAATCCCTCGGGGGAGATTATATCAGATACTCTAAATGTTTGCACTATTTATTCTAACCTTATGTCAAAGTGTTTGTAAAAGATGCTAGTGTTATTATTTGTATGTAGCAACAAAATAGACAACACCTTGCAGAATAAAAGCAGCAAATTGCGCACAATGGAGAAGGATATTAAAAGATAAATCTAGCTACGTCTTTGTTTCTCTACAAATATTACTTGTATAAATTACTGCATTTTGGTTTGTCTATTCTGCATTATACAGTGCTACACTCTTACCAAGGAAACTAATGCTATGTTTTCATGGGCTTTCTGAGGACATTTTACAGTAATCATAGGCCACTAGTAATATTGCAACACCCTGCACTACAGTCATGGCCAAAAGTTTTGAGAATGATACAAATATTAATTTTTACAAAGTCTACTGCTTCAGTTTTTCTAATGGCAATTTGCATATACTCCAGAATGTTATAAAGAGTGATCAGCTTAACAGCAATTACTTGCAAAGTCAATATTTGCCTAGAAAATGAACTTTATCCCCCAAAACACATTTCAACATCATTGCAGCCCTGCCTTTAAAGGACCACCTAACATCGTTTCAGTGATTGCTCCATTAACACAGGTGTGGGTGTTGATGAGGACAGGGATGGAGATCAATCTGTCATGATTAAGTAAGAATGACACCACTGGACACTTTAAAAGGAGGCTGGTGCTTGCCATCATTGTTTCTCTTCTGTTAACCATGGTTATCTCTAAAGAAACACGTGCAGTCATCATTGCACTGCACAAAAATGTCCTAACTGGGAAGAGTATTGCAGCTAGAAAGATTGCACCTCAGTCAACAATCTATTGCATCATCAAGAACTTCAAGGAGAGAGGTTCCATTGGTGCCAAAAAGGCTCCAGGGCGCCCAAGAAAGACCAGCAAGTGGCAGGACCGTCTCTTAAAAGTGTTTCAGCTGCGGGATCGGGCTACCAGCAGTGCAGAGCTTGCTGAGGAATGGCAGCAGGCAGGTGTGAGTGCATCTGCACGCACTGTGAGGCGGAGACTCTTGGAGCAAGGCCTGTTCTCAAGGAGGGCAGCAAAGAAGCCACTTCTCTCCAGAAAAAACATCAGGGACAGACTGATATTCTGCAAAAGGTACAGGGAGTGGACTGCTGAGGACTGGGGTAAAGTCATTTTCTCTGATGAATCCCCTTTTCGATTGTTTGGAACATCTGGAAAACAGCTTATTCGGAGAAGAAGAGGTGAGCGCTACCACCAGTCTTGTCTCATGCCAACTGTAAAGCATCCTGAAACCATTCATGTGTGGGGTTGCTTCTCAGCCAAGGGAATCGGCTCTCTCACAGTCTTGCCTAAAAACACAGCCATGAATAAAGAATGGTACCAGAATGTCCTCCAAGAGCAACTTCTCCCAACCGTCCAAGAGCAGTTTGGCGCTCAACAATGCCTTTTCCAGCATGATGGAGCACCTTGCCATAAAGCAAAGGTGATAACTAAATGGCTCAGGGAACAAAACATAGAGATTTTGGGTCCATGGCCTGGAAACTCCCCAGATCTTAATCCCATTGAGAACTTGTGATCAATCATCAAGAGACGGGTGGACAAACAAAAACCAACAAATTCAGACAAAATTAAAGCATTGATTCTGCAAGAATGGACTGCTATCAGTCAGGATTTGGTCCAGAAGTTGATTGAGAGCATGCCAGGGAGAATTGCAGAGGTCCTGAAGAAGAAGGGTCAACACTGCAAATATTGACTTGCTGCATTAACTCATTCTAACTGTCAATATAAGCTTCTGTTACTCATAATATGAATGCAATTATATTTCTGTATGTGATAAAAACATCTGACAAACACACATAAAAACCAGAGGGCAGCAGATCATGTGAAAATATAATATTTGTGTCATTCTCAAAACTTTTGGCCATGACTGTATACTAAAAAAGTTTCATATGCTAAACTCATTTTGAGGATTTTTTTGGTCTTATATAAAAAAAAAAAAAGGAATTATAAGAGACAGACCTCCTTGCTGTGAATAGTGAAGAGACAATGCATGGACCTTGGCACCATACTGCATGGCACTTAGAATTAGGTAATGTTTGGTATGGTAAGTTGGACAATGTTACGGTTAAACAACATTGCTACATCATTGGCAGGGGCGTAACTACCGGGGTAGCAGCGGTAGCAGCTGCCACAGGGCCCAGGACATTACGGGGCCCCGCGGGCCCCCGATGCTTTTTTTTTTTTTAATAGGCCATTACCTGCTGGAGTAACCCCAGCAGGTAACGGGCCCTATATACTTACCGTTCCCTGGGGTCCCACTCCCACAGTTGATTTCTTCACACCAAGCTGCTTGCCTATTGCAGATTCAGTCTTCCCAGCCTGGTGCAGGTCTACAATTTTGTTTCTGGTGTCCTTCCACAGCTCTTTGGTCTTCACCATAGTGGAGTTTGGAGTGTGACTGTTTGAGGTTGTGGACAGGTGTCTTTTATACTGATAACAATGTCAAACAGGAGCCATTACTACAGGTAATGAGTGGAGGACAGAGGAGCCTCTTAAAGAAGAAGTTACAGGTCTGTGAGAGCCAGAAATCTTGCTTGTTTGTAGGTGACCAAATACTAAATTGCAAATAAATTCTTAAAAAATCAGACAATGTGATTTTCTAGATATGTTTTCTCATTTTGTCTCTCATAGTTGAGGTTTACCTATGATATCAATTACAGGTCTCTCTCATCTTTTTAAGGGGGAGAACTTGCACAATTGGTGGCTGACTAAATGCTTTTTAACCCACTGTACATATATTATTAAAAACATTACAAAAAATTTCAGAAAGTTACAAGTAGATCCCTCCATCCATTTAAATCTGAGTTTCATTTATTTCTTTCGCTAAGTACAAGACAGAAATTGAGCCCAGGACATCATACATAGCAAGCATATTAAGCTGTCCCCTTACTGACTGAGCCACAAGCTCCACTTCTTTCAATAGGAGTTTTTTTTTCTCTTACCTGTGCACTTTTCTCTCTCAATAGATTTCCTTTCCTGTATAATGTATTGGTATGTAGAGAAATATCTCTATATAAATATGTATTTCAGCATACAATGTATTGACATATAGAAAGATTTCTCTACATACCTATACATTATACAGGGAAAGAAATATACTATTGAAAAAAAGTGAAGAAGTAACAGAAAAAAACTCCCATTGAAGCCAACAGAGTTCATGGCTCAGCTAGTAGGGTGACAGCTGTAGTATGCTTTGAAAGCATAGGATAGAGGATAAATACCTAATTGGTGGCTGTCTGTTCACTGAGACCCCCACCAATCCTGAGAACATTCGGCCTGAGTTCAGCTAGTCTTAATGTAGGCATATAATTTTGTCAATGGATGCACTTGTGATCCTATTCACTTTAATTGGAGCTCTGGAGAAAGCTTTACTTTAGCTATATCTACTGCTCCAATTAAATGAAATGGGAATTCATCCACCAAGTGACACACCTACATTCAGCCTTGCTGTGATCAGTCTAAATGTACAGTGGGGAGAAAACACCTCATTCTCAGGATCAGTGAAGGTCCAGCTGTCAGATCCCCACCAATCAGGCATTTGTCCTCTATTCTGGTGATAGAGGGTAAATACTTTTATGGCATAACCCCTTTAAGTAGTTTGCCAATTTAATGAAACAAGCAATCAACACTAAAGGATATAAAAATGTATAAATTTTAAAGTGATTAGTATTAAATAGGAAGGGGGCAGTGAAAAAAAAAAAAAAAATCATACTCACCTTTCCATGGTGCTCCAGTGCCTCCCTACGTGGTCCGGTCTTCTGGGTCCCATGCTGACGTGTGGTGTGGCGGAAGTCCCAGCCACACGTGACCGCTGAGGCCAATCAGCGGCTTCAGTGGAAGGGATCTGTAACGTCACAGCCAGTGAACAGTTTCACTTTCAGAAGACGCCGGAGGAAAAGGACCGGAACGCACTGGGAGGACACCAGAGCATGTGAACAGGTGAGTATGAATTTTTTTCATTTTTTTTTACCTCCCCTGGTTGTCCAGGCATTAAAAAAATGCCTGGACAACTTCTTTAAATTCATTACAAGGAACTAAAAAGATATTTTTCAAATATACCACATAGTCTGTATAATAATAATGTATGGGGATGGTGCCTTGTGTTGTACACACACCCTGCAGAATGTGCTGCAGCCATAATGGGGCTATTAGCAGTAGGAAAACTGATAGGACACCATGTATGAAGGTTTATACAGCCAGAGAACAGACTGCCCAGCAAAACCTTGCAGATATTTCAACTTTTGATGAAAACTCAGGTTTGAAGATAAAGTGTCTGAAATAATATCAACAATATATCAAATATATAACAATATAAACAAACTATATCAAGTGCTAAAGAATAATCATTTTAAATTGGAGATTGCTTTCTCATTTGATTAGGTATATGGCAAAACTGCATTGACATGCCAATCTGTATTTTACAGTATGTGAAATCTCCAGTATGTTGGAATAATCACACAACCATTGCAAGGTTGACTAAATAAACACTGGTTATACACATAAACAAAAATGTCCATCAACCCTATCATTTCATTTGACTTTTTAGGATATAGATTGACAGTATATGTGTGTACATGAGGAATAAGACTAATTCTAGTCATTATATCACTTATATTCTGTAGTGGATGGTGGATGGACATCTGCCATACACTGCTCACAGTTTGTAGAGGAGAAGGTGCTCTATAACTGTTTCTTCTTCACTCAGAAACAGCCCCAGGACCAAACAGGGCATATACAGAGAAGTACTGACATATGCAGATGTGAATAAAGCAATTTGATTATCTCTAGCATCATACTAAGCCCTTATTTTATTCTCTTATCTTCTCCACTTCCAGCAAACTCCATCACCTCCCCTCTTCCTAGACTTTTATAAACATGAGTAATCTGTGTCATGTGACCTGCAGTTTGTCTGTCATAAGTGTCATAAGAATGTCTGTGTCATAAGAATGTCGCACAAATGCAGTTTTCTCCAATTTCACCGCATTCTGAATTTTTTTTTCTAGCTTCCCAGTACATCATACAGAATATTAAATGGTGCCATTATAAAGTACAATTTGTCCTGCAAACATTAAACCCTCATATGGCTCTGTGAACAGAAAAATAAATAAGTTGTGGGATTTCGAAAAATACCTGCGGCGGGAAGAGATTAAAATACTATATATTATAAACCCCCAGAAATCCCCATATTTTCAAAACTGTACCCCTCAAATAATTCAAAACCACATTTGGGACCACATTTTTAACCCTTTATGCATTTTACAAGAATTAAAACAAGAGTTAAAACAATATGGAGGTGAAATTTACACATTTCATTTTTTTTTTAATAGTATATTCACTTAGCCCTAAAATTTACACATTCACAAGGTGTTAAAGGAATATATTTGCGGAAACCCCTTAACGCCTAAGGGGTTAACACCTGGGATCAGAGCTCAGCTCCAACCACAGGTGGTGGAGCTATACCCCTTCTAGATGCCGCCCGCTTATACACTAAGGATAGTACAGTGGATTGCAATAAGACCTAGATAGCAGCACTGTACTATTACGGAATGTGTTGTTATGTGGTTTCTAAGCATGGTTTATCCAGACACTTTCCATCATTCCAATCATCCAACTCTAATTCAGATTATTCCAGGCAATACTATTCTGAACTCAACTTCACAGTAGATTGGTGGTATTAAAAATAGGGAAATGTTCAGGATGAACAAGCTAGAAACATTGAAAGGATTAAACAAGATATCTGAAATGAATATTTTATAACTTAAATAAAATACCCCATGATGAGCCATAGTCCAAAATATAAACCATAAGGAAGCAGCTTTGTATATTTATCTGTATATGCCTAAAGATAACATAAAAATAAAAGTAATACTGATGTACTGTACCGTATGAAAAAACTTAACACAAAGAAGGAACCAGATGGATCAACAATAGCAGGCTGCAGCTTCCAAGAATACATCATTCAGATGAAAACAGAGTTGTGCCTTACAGCACAACCAAGACAGGTTACTGCATTGCTAGAAAGTGAAAAAAATGTTACTACCTTAGGAAGAATTGTTCTATCGTTTTGTTTTGTAAGTGACATTGTCACATAGAACACTAGGAATAAAGACAAACAATATTGTGACATCTTTACAATAAAGCACACAGTGTGACATTACATTAGAACCCATTCTAGGACTATAGACAGATATTATCACAAAAGAACAAATGCTAACAATAATGATAAACAACAGGAGCCTGACGTTTCCACAATAACATAAAGATTCTTTAATTGTTACAATCCATCTAAAAAGAAAAAGAAACAACTTTTCAAATGTCATATTTTGCAATCTATTATTTTATATCTTCAATAATCCCTATACAAACATTTGTGTCACCATCTGATCCTACAGTTACACAGCATTCCATCTGTCCCCTACGTTTTACTAAAATACGTTTCCTAAGTTAGCTAGAAGTAGGGGAAATTTAAAGGGGTTAGAAAGTAAATATGCACAGAAACTTACCTGTATCCTCCCCATTCCTGCACTGCACTGTCCATAACCTCCATTGATCTGTTTGTATAGAGTGGCTGCAGTGGTGCCTTCATATTAACTGAAGAGTTGCAGTCTGTATAAGGCTTAATGTACACAACTGCAATTTTGCAATCCGAGTGACTTATACTACATGTTCTATTCAGATCAATTTTCATGGATCCAAGCTACCCACTGAAATCAATGGAACAGCGAGAAAAACAGACAAAACATGCATGCAGGGCCGGTTTTAGACAAAGTGGGGCCCTGGGCAAAAATTAAAAGCGGGGCCCCAAATGCTGATATGCAAACATCACCATCGTCTTGCAGTGGCAGCCCCTATAATAACGCCTCCTTTCTGCCAACAAAAAAGTAATAACAAGCCCCATTTTACCACACACAATTCAAATGAGCACCTTTGTACCACCTATTAGATTTTTGCACCCAGTCATCAGTTATTATAGCGCCTCCTTATAAATAATAGCCTCTGCTTATAAATAATATTACACCTTTATCAGTAATAGCTCCCTTATAAATGATAAATAGTGCCCTGTATCAGTAATATCCCCCCTTATCAGTAACAGTCACCCCATAAAAATAATACTGCTCCCTTAAAAATAATAGCCCCCTCATAAATAATAGTTACCCTTATAAATAATAGTCCCCATTATCACTAATAGCCCCCTTTAAAAATAAGCCCATTTAACAATTATACCCCCCTTATAAATAGTTCCCCTCTTTTAAATAATAGCCCCCTCATACTTAAGTTTCCCAATTATATATAGTAACCCACCCTTATATATAATAGTTCTCCGTTATACAGTGTCGGACTGAGGGGCCTTAGGCCCACCAGAGGATCTTGTTCTGGGGCCCCACCCAACAGCTTCCTGCTAATAGCCTACACCGCGGCTCCTTCACTGAAGTCTTACATATGTTCTGACTACCTGGTGTTACTGAGTATGTTCCCCATATAGTCAGCCCCTATAGTACTGTGCAGGCCCCAATAACTCCATGGCCAGTTCATGCACAGTACTGTATGGGGAATGACATGGCCATGGAGCACTACACGTATGTGCAAGATTATAGTGAGGGAGCTGTGATGCAGACATAGCACACATAGCTGCCAGCAGGAATTGTGAGCCCCCCCCCCCCACAGTATAATGCTCTACATGGTATATAATGCTCCACAGTATAAAATGCTCTCCTGAGCCCTCCAGTTTCCCCACATGGTATATAATGCTCCACAGTGACCCCACACAGTATAAAATGCTCCCCTGAGCCCCCCATTGTGGTCCCACATGGTTTGTAAGGCTCCACACAGTATAATACTCCACAGTGGCCCACACAGTATACTACCCCTTAGTGGCCCCAGACAGTACAATATGCTCCCCAGCAGCCCCACACAATATAATATGCTTCATACAGTATAATATGCACCCCACAATGCCCCCCTAGTATAATGCTCCACAGTGGCCTAACACAGTATAACATGCTCCATAATGACCTCCACACAGTATAATATACTCCCCAGAGGGGTCCCCCACAGTATAATATGTTCCCCAAAGTCCCCCCCAGTATAATGCTCTACAATGGCCCCACAGAGTATAATATGCTCCCGAAAAGCCCCACACAATATAATACACTCCACAGTGGCCCCACACAGTATAACAGGCTCCCCACACTGTCCATTCCCCCAGTATAAAGCTCCACAGTGGCCCATAGTATAATATGCTCCCCAGAGGGCCCCCGCTAGTATAATGCTCCACAG
Organism: Leptodactylus fallax; assembly: GCA_947044405.1. NCBI lineage: Eukaryota > Metazoa > Chordata > Amphibia > Anura > Leptodactylidae > Leptodactylus > Leptodactylus fallax. The sequence continues at coordinate 3,179,485 of CAMRHE010000123.1, forward strand.
TGCCCCCTCCAGTATTTTGCTCCACAGTGGCCCCACGCAATATATTATGCTCCCCAGAGCGTCCCCCCAGTATAATGTTCCACAGTAGGCCCCACACAGTATAATATGCTCCCCAGAGGGCCCCCTAGTATAATACTCATTAGTGCCCCCCAAATAATGCCCCACAGTGGCGCCACGCAATATAATATGCTCTGCTGATGACCACCCCAGAATAATGCTCCACAGTGACCCCACTCAGTATAACATGCTCCAGAATGGCCTCCACACAGTATAATATACTGCCCAGAGAGGTTTCCCCAGTATAATACTCACAGTGGCCCAAAACAGTATAATATGTTCTCCAGAGTCCCCCCCCAGTATAATGCTCCACAGTGGCCCAAAACAGTATAACATGCTCTCCAGAGCCCCCCCCACACATTATAATTTTCCACAGAGGCCCCACAGAATATAACATGCTATCCAGAGGGGCCCCTTCCCCAGTATAATGCTCCACAGTGGCCCCACACAGTATAATATGCTATCCAGAGGGGGCCCCCCAGTATAATATGCTATCCAGAGGGGGCCCCCAGTATAATGCTCCACAGGGGCCCTATAGTGCTATTATTATATTATATTCTGGTGTCTCTTCAGACCCCAGAGTATAATAATTGAAGGCCCGGGGTAAGTAAGGTAAAATAACAAACAGTTATACTCACCTTGCCTTACCTCTCCTGGACCTCCTCGCGCTGCTCCGCTATCCCCGCCGGCGACCGCTTCTTCTTCTCTGCGGCTGACGTCACACGTTGTGGACGTCACCTCTGAGGCCTGTGATTGGGCCTCAGCGATTACGTGAGGCACGCCCCACGTGACTGCTGAGGCCAGGCCTCAGCAGTGATGCCCGGAACGCCAGAAGATGACGTTGGACACCAAGGACAGGTGAGTAAAAATGTTTGTTATTTTTACTCACCTCGGAAAGGGGCCCTGCGGTCCCTTTCTGTTAGTGCTTTGACCGGGCCTGACTCCGGGATCCGGAGTTATCAGGTTCCGGATCCCGGGGGCCCCTTTGGGGACGGGGCCCTGGGCAATTGCCCAGTTTGCCCCCCCCCCCCCCCTAACGCCGGCCCTGCATGCATGTCATCCAAATGCCTTTTGTTAAAAGATTGGAAGACACTTGGATTGCAAAATTGGTTGTGTGCATGAAACCTACTGCGGAGAGCGGTGATTGAATGCAGTGGTCCTGTTTATGTGACGTCACCACAACAGCTGCTCTGTAGGGGTGCTAGGTGAAGTTGTGATATGGGCGGGGCCAGCAGCCATGCCAGATTTACTGTATCATAATTTTTGGGCATAAATGATATACATATATATGACCTGTTTGGATAGAACCAGACAGGAAATTATTATACTCTGGGGACTCTTCAGACCCCAGAATATACAGTGCCTTGCGAAAGTATTCGGCCCCCTTGAACTTTTCAACCTTTTGCCACATTTCAGGCTTCAAACATAAAGATATAAAATTTAAATTTTTTGGTGAAGAATCAACAACAAGTGGAATACAATTGTGAAGTGGAATGAAATTTATTGGATATTTTAAACTTTTGTAAAAAATAAAAAACTGAAAAGTGGGGCGTGCAATATTATTCGGCCCCTTTACTTTCAGTGCAGCAAACTCACTCCAGAAGTTCAGTGAGGATCTCTGAATGATCCAATGTTGTCCTAAATGACTGTTGATGATAAATATAATCCACCTGTGTGTAATCAAGTCTCTGTATAAATGCACCTGCTCTGTGATAGTCTCAGGGTTCTGTTTAAAGCGCAGAGAGCATCATGAAGACCAAGGAACACACCAGGCAGGTCCGTGATACTGTTGTGGAGAAGTTTAAAGCCGGATTTTGGATACAAAAAGATTTCCCAAACTTTAAACATCCCAAGGAGCACTGTGCAAGCGATGATATTGAAATGGAAGGAGTATCAGACCACTGCAAATCTACCAAGACCCGGCCGTCCCTCTAAACTTTCATCTCAAACAAGGAAAAGACTGATCAGAGATGAAGCCAAGAGGCCCATGATCACTCTGAATGAACTGCAGAGATCTACAGCTGAGGTGGGATAGTCTGTCCATTGGACAACAATCAGTTGTACACTGCACAAATCTGGCCTTTATGGAAGAAGAAGAAGAAGAAAGCCATTTCTCAAAGATATCCATAAAAAGTCTCATTTAAACTTTGCCACAAGCCACCTGGGAGACACACCAAACATGTGGAAGAAGGTGCTCCGGTCAGATGAAACCAAAATAGAACTTTTTGGCCACAATGCAAAACGATATGTTTGGCGTAAAAGCAACACAGCTCATCACCCTGAACACACCATCCCCACTGTCAAACATAGTGGTGGCAGCATCATGGTTTGGGCCTGCTTTTCTTCAGCAGGGACAGGGAAGATGGTTAAAATTCATGGAAAGATGGATGGAGCCAAGTACAGGACCATTCTGGAAGAAAACCTGTTGGAGTCTGCAAAAGACCTGAGACTGGGACGGAGATTTATCTTCCAACAAGACAGTGATCCCAAACATAAAGCAAAATCTACAATGGAATGGTTCACAAATAAACATATCCAGGTGTTAGAATGGCCAAGTCAAAGTCCAGACCTGAATCCAATTGAGAATCTGTGGAAAGAGCTGAAAACTGCTGTTCACAAACGCTCTCCATCCAACCTCATTGAGCTCGAGCTGTTTTCCAAGGAAGAATGGGCAAGAATTTCAGTCTCTCGATGTGCAAAACTGATAGAGACATACCCCAAGCGACTTGCAGCTGAAATCGCAGCAAAAGATGGAGCTACAAAGTATTAACTTAAGGGGGCCAAATAATTTGGCACGCCCCACTTTTCAGTTTTTTATTTTTTACAAAAGTTTAAAATATCCAATAAACTTCGTTCCACTTCATGATTGTGTCCCACTTGTTGATTCTTCACCAAAAAATTTAAATTTTATATCCTTATGTTTGAAGCCTGAAATGTGGCAAAAGGTTGAAAAGTTCAAGGGGGCCGAATACTTTTGCAAGGCACTCTAATGGGTGGAGGCCCAGTGGAGGTGACTAAAATAAAAAACATTTATACTCACCTTCCATTACCTCTTTTGGGCCTCCTCACCGGTGTCTGCAACTCTATTTCTGCCTCCTTATGGTGTCCGGTGCTCTCCTGTGACGCCATGTGTCCAGGGTCATCGCTGAGTCCTGTGATTGGGCCACAGTGGTGACATGGGCATGCCGAGCATTATGACGTCCAAGACAAATCCCAGATTGTTCGGTTTTGTTAAAAGATCATTTGGAATATTCAAGTCGAATCTGATTCATTGAGAACCAATTCGCCAATCTCTAGTCTTGATAAATCTGCTCCAATGTGTATAGTTTTGGACTGAGGTGTGCTTGAAACAACAGTTCCTATAACACCAGGAATTTGTCTCCTGGGACTCATCATGAGTTTTTTCTCACTGGATGACAGAGAAACCTTCCTCTGTCCCAATGAGTCAATAATACCCTGATATTTAGAACCATTGTATATCGTAATTGGGATTTTCCAGCCAAGTTTTAAAAGGTTCATCCCCTCTGATGCTGTGTAGTGTTCCAAGACTCTCTCTGAGAGTCCCATATGTCATATGTATGAGGACGGTGTTCTTCCGAGTCAAGGGTAATTCAGGCTTTCTTTTTTTCCCCTGCCTGCGTGCAGTTTATCCTTCCTACATGCAAGCAATACAGTCTCTACCAGAAATGTGTACTCTGCTGTACAGCACACTGGTTTATTCTTTTTGCTGTTTTATATATTAAGTGTTTTAAGTACAGTATGTATGTCATATTCATTATCAATAAAGCACATTACAAATTTTGGAGTAGTTTCTTCCTCTCTGGTCTAGACAGTATGAGTAAATCTGCCCCATTGTGTAGAGGTGTCGGGTGCGAGGTTAAGTATCTATCCACATAAAAATTGATTAACATAGCTATTTTATAATAACTGACAGCCAATGCAGCTCTATGACAATAATTTTAGAGCAGTGTTGGGTCTGATCCCCTAATAAGTAGGTTTTTTGGGAAGGAGGGAGGGAAAATGCCCTGCAGAAAAAAATACTTATTTAGATTTTTTTGGTGACATGTTAGAGGGATGTAAGGCAGCTGGTCATAGTTACTTACATACACTAGCTTAGTGGTTACACACACAAGTAGGAAACTTGCATTTGTGCAACAGTATCACAACAGTATCAGTACAGTAGCATAATTCTTAACAGCCTCTAACTTGGACCTAGAGTACTGTGCATCACACCAAATTTCTTTCGGCAGGTCATGTTGCACCCTCTTTCACTAACGTCGTATTCCAGAACTAACAGTACAACAATTGTTGAAGAGGATGCTACCTCCTACCATAGCATTAGGCTTTGTTCACGAGGTTGCACGAACCACTTGTATAATAATGTCTTGGTGCCTCTAAGTGTTCAGGTGACCAACAGGCCACTGCATTTCTGAAGAATTCCCTTATGACTACATACAACTTGCACATGTACAATGTGTACACCATCAACAATTTGCACTATTGCTAAAGCATAGGTCCTACTGCCTCTTTACGAGTACCAATTACATGTAACACCTACTCTGCAGTAACAACACAACAACTGAACAGCATTTCTCCTTATCACAAGTGACCAGGCCGAGGGTCAACTAGTCTTCAGTCAGTGCAATGCTGAACTTGCTTTGAGGCTTATACAATACTCTAGTCATAATACACACCTACTGGCTCCTATGGATAACAGTCTCTCAGAGTTCACCATCTTCTACAGCCCTCTCTTTTGAGTAACCCCTCTGAGGGTTTTCAGACTCCAGGTCCCTCTCTTTCTCTCACCATCTCACACAGGCTTCACACTTTCTCTTCACTTGAATGGGACTGAGGTACTGCGGTAGCTGATGAATGTGATATCAACAGCACAGGGAAAAGGCTACAGAATTTGTGAGCCCCAAGGCCTCTTCAAACAGCTGGTCAGTAGGGGTCCAGAGTGACAGACACCCACCAATTTGATATTGCATAGGCCAGCAATATTTTAGTTCCATAAAGGGCCCCTGTCCTATACTAGGCTACATCAGTGTCCCTGTCTGGAGCCTCCGACACAGAGTCAATCTAAAATATTGGACAAGTCCTGCAAACACAAGGGATACCCAACAGATCCAATTATAGCCAATGGGATCTCTCAGGATCAGTTATTGTCCGTCCATAAGAATGGATCAAATGACAAAAATGTGAACGCACCCTAAGGCTGGAATCATACATGCAGTTTTTGATGTAACGTTTTCAGCCAAACATAGTAGGGGGTTACAAAGAAATTTAAACTTCTCCTTTCTTTTGGACATATTTAATTTGCCCCAAAGCAACTGCATACAAAGCAGCATCATAGACGTACGAATCCAGCCCAAAACTACAAAAACTACATGAAATGTTTAATTTTGACTGAGGTAGAGGAGCCCTTTAAGACAGGCTTACATATGATCTGAATCATTGCACAATGGCTATAATATAATAATATTTATTATATTTCTATTTATTACACAGGGTAGCTTATCTTTTATGATATATACCTAACAGTATACAGTAGCTATAGCCTTCCTCTTCTGCCCACAGAAAGTGGCATGCTGGGGTGGGGGGGTGTACAAATAACATCTAGCTACGAATTGCTCAAATGTTCTTTACTCAATATCCATGCCCTTGTCATTTATCTATCAACCTAACATTCAATGCAGTCACACTACCTGACCCTTTGTATGCAATGATTCTTTTATACTCTTGAAAAGTCAGGATTTTCCAATATCTGTGAAGAACGGCCATAAGGGTACAATAAAAGCTATGACAGCCTGTCTAATTTAGTCCTGACACCTCTAATGACTAAACTCCTCTAAGCTCCTCTCACAACTCAGCAGTCAACACCACGGCCTCAGTCCCTGGCAAAGTTAACACTTTATAATATAGCTACATCCGCAGCTGTCACTTCTGTACTGCAGATGTATATTCATTTCACATTCCAGCCTTTAATCCTGCATTTGAGACTTGTTTTTCACAATCACTTAGCGCCCAATCACCTGTATATTCAGCATTGCCTTTTTTGCATGAAATGTGGTCTCTCCGTATAGATATTTTTTTAGATCATAATTTTTTGTTTTAAAATGTAAAACATGAATTCCTTTCATGGATATGGCCTATATCTCTGATGACAGACATGTCCTTGGGGAATGTTATCCCCTTTAGGCGGGGACCCCACGTAGCGTAAATGCTGCATTTTTTTCCCGTAGCGCTTTAGCCTTAAAGTATACTTGGAATGTGTATTCTGATGATTTTCAGGGGAAAAACATGCCTGAAGACTGCATAACAAGAAATGTACTAAACATGCTTTTTCTGTTGTGATTTGTATGCTGAGGAGTTGCGGTACTGCAATGGGTGAAATCCATTGTAAAAATTTTCAGCATAAGGGTGGGTTCACAGGATAGGGAAAGGTTTAAGACAGTTTACTTAAAAACTCATTCACTTCAATGGGTTTTTAAAGCAATGCACGAGTGTGCACTTACACCCTCTGCGCCGCGAAGCCGTTTTTTTTTCGTTGGAAACAAAGTCCTGTATGTCTGACTTTGTGTCCAACGAAAAAAACGGCTTCAGATTCACGGCGGACGGAGCGGCGTCGCAAGTGTGAACCCACCCTAAATTGAAGCACTGCAGATTTATTATCCTCACTCCAGGTCGATATATGAGGTATATTTTTTTTTACAGCATGTGGAGATTTTAAGCAGTTGTCCAGGAACTGGACAAACCCTTGTGGTGGTCAGAGGAGGTGTAACATAAAAAAAAAAAAAAACATGCTCATCTGACCCTGTCTCACTCAGTTGTTCGCCGCCGGTGTCTGTTCGATCTTGTGATGTATCCATATTGCCGGAAGTCCTGCACCTCACGTGACCCCTTACACCAGTCAGTGGTCTCAGTGGTTACTGGAGAGGGGCCAGTAACATCACTCACTTACCTCACTGGTTCCTTTGATTGGTGTCAGTGGTCATGTGAGGTGCAGAACTTCCAGCAACAAGGACACAGCACGAGACTGAACAGACAATGGAGTGCCAGAGACAGGTGAGTATGCTTTTTTTTTTTTTATGTTATACCTCCCTGGCCTCCACAGATGTTTGTCTAATTCCTGGACAACCCCTTTAAATCTCATTGACTTTGCTGCTACTGTACATGCTGTATATTTTCTACCTATGGTTCTACAGTAAAAAATCTGCAGTGTATATATCCTATTTAGATGTACCATTTGGGTTTCACCATATGGTACTGATACACTGCTGATTTTCAGCCTCAGGAAAACTGAAACAAGATCCACAGTAATATAAACTGCAACAAATAGCACCATATATTGTGCAGAGTTAATAGTGTCATGACTCCAGGTTTTCTTGCTTCAGTGTGACATTCACAGTGAGAAGCTGTAAATGGGGCCAGTTATATGCCCCGAAATGTGTTATTGTTGATAAGAATAAGTTATGGGATCTATACTTCTCTTTTGGCTGGCATTTTGACAAGTGGACAGCACATACCCTGGGTATTATTGTTTTGGGGGTTTTTTGCCAAAATTTCTGTGCACTGCAGGTGAGTAGAAGCATCACTTGAAGCTCATGGGCCCCAGTACAAAATCTGTAACGGGGCCCCCGCTTACTGCCGCAACCCAGTCGCAGGAGACTGGAGGATGGGAGTAGTAGTGGTGGATGATGTACCACCTTTCAGGCCGAGCACGCTCCCAAACAGCTCCAGTCCCACTCCTAGGCCGGATAAAGTCGAGGGGGGTCCTGCAGCACTACCGGATGGTGGTGGTAGTAGTTCTTTTTCCCCGGGGCACTTCCAGTTGAGGAGGGGGACCTCTCCTACCTGAGCCGGTGTGGTGTTGGTCGGAAGAGCCCTGATGGTAAAGCAGGCACGACTCAGGAGTCAGAGTTGCAGGTAAACCAAACAGCCGTTTATTAAGGCAACTTGAACAGAGGGTCAACGGCAGCTTCCAGATGGGGGTAGTAGTCCTGCAGTATCCAACCCCCAGCCTTGGTTCTAGGAGGGCGCCCAAAGGTGGTATAGGCTCCACAGGATGGCTTCCTCTACTTCTCCTCTGTGCCTCTCCCAGGCAATTCTCTGGGGATAGAGTTACAGGGAGTCCTGACAGGGATCTGGTTACCTGGAGACTAGACCCGAATGCGACTCTCCTGTCAGTGTCCTCTACTGCTCCTCCTGGCACGACACCGATTAGAATCAGCCTCTTGTAAAACTCTACTCCCTTGCTCTGGGCTGTCTTTAGATGAGCCTGGGGCTGATGATATCCCTCCTGAGGCTGTGGCAGGTCAGCTCTGCACACTTTGTCTGGCTTGCTGCATACACTGAACTCACTTCCAATCGTCGCCGGGGAGATTATATCTCCTCACAACCCCGCCCAGTGGCCTGTGATAGGCCAGGGCTGAACCAAGTCTGGGTCTGAACACTGCAGGGGGAAACATATAAGGGAAAAGCTGCACATCAAAACACTTAACATAGAACAAAACTTACAGACATAAAACCCAGAGGCACTCAAGACAAACACATAAAAGCAGTAGCACTCTGGCACTCTGGGATGCTGCATTAATAATAATAATAATAATAATAATGATAATAATAGTCCTTTAATAGTCCCACAGTGGGGAAATTCAGTGTGTTACAGCAGCAAAGATAAGCAGATACAAATACAACTACAACATGTACAGGAATGTTCCAAGGTGAGAGGCATTACATTTATAGTAGAAAGACAGATAGGACGTAGCGGGGGGTGGGGGGGGGATTTAACAGGCAGAGAGATATTTCAGTTCTCTGTATGGAGTGATCTCCGCTTAGGTCGGTGTTGGTTGTACAGCCTAACCGCGGTGGGGAGGAAAGACTTCCGATAGCGCTCCTTCTCACACCTAGGGTGGAGCAGTCGGTCACTGACAGTACTGCCCAGCGCTATCACAGTCTCATGCATGGGATGGGAGTTATTCTCCCGCATGGAGCTCACCACGGACAGTATCCTTCTGTCACCCACCACCTGCACTGGGTCCAGGTGGCTCCCCAGGACAGAGTTGGCCCTTCTAATCAGCTTGTCAAGTTTATTTCTGTCCCTGGTTGATATACTGCTCCCCCAGCAGGCCACTCCAAAGAAGATGGCTGATGCCACTACCGAGTTGAAGAAAGTCCTAAGAAATGCCCCCCGGATTCCAAAGGCTCTCAGCCTCCTAAGCAGGTAGAGCCTGCTGTGGCCCTTCCTGTACAGGACCTCCATGTGATCTGCCCAGTCCAGCTTATTATTAAGGAGCAGACCCAGGTACTTATAGGTGTTCACAATCTCGATGCTCGTCCCCAGGATGTCCACTGGTTTAGGAGGGCATCTGCCTTTACGGAAGTCCACCACCATCTCCTTGGTCTTCCCCGCGTTAATCTTCAGGTGGTTCCGCTGGCACCAGTCCACAAAATCCCGGTTCAGTTCTCTGTACTCCCTGTCATCATCGTCTGTGATGAGGCCTACTATTGCAGAGTCGTCAGAATACTTCTGTAGGTAGCAGCTAGATGAGTTGCACCTAAAATCTGCAGTGTACAGTGTGAAGAGGAAAGGGGCGAGAACCGTACCCTGGGGTGCCCCCGTATTACAGATCACGGTATCTGAAACACAATCTCGGGCTCTCACGTATTGAGTTCGATTTGTGAGGTAGTCTAGGATCCAGTTGGAGAGGTGGTGGTCCACTCCAGCAAGGCCCAGCTTGTCCCTCAGTAACCCCGGCTGTATGGTGTTAAAAGCACTGGAGAAATCAAAGAACATTATTCTCACCGTGTTCCCTGGTTTCTCCAAGTGAGACAGAGCCCTGTGCAGAAGGTGGATGATGGCATCATCTACCCCAATGCCCGGCCGATAAGCAAACTGGAGAGGGTCCATAGCGGGGCTCACTAGAGGGCGGAGATGTGTGAGAACCAATCTCTCTAAGATCTTCATCAAGTGGGAAGTCAGTGCTACAGGTCTGTAGTTGTTGAGGTCCATAGGGTGAGGTTTCTTTGGAACTGGTACCACACAAGAAGATTTCCATAATTCAGGGACTATTTCCTGCCTCAGGCTCATATTAAACATATATGTAATTATACCACACAGCTGGTCCCCACAAGTTTTAATTAGCCTTGCACTGATGTCATCTGGCCCTGCGGCTTTCCTCGCCTTGATCTTTTTCATCTCTTTCCTCACCTGGGCCCGTGTGAAGGTCAGACTGTGGTCAGATAAAGACGGATTTCTGGATTTCTGGTCTGTTGGGAAGTAGCCGCATGGGGTGAAGTCATTGTAGTGGGGGGAACTGAAGGACATGCTGGGGTGGGAGGAGCTGGTGTGTGATCAAATCTGTTGAAGAATAGGTTTAGTTCATTAAGCCAATTAACATCTGCCTCAATCTGGCAGACAGACTGTTTATGACCCGAAATTGACTTAAGCCCCTCCCAGACCCCCTTATGTCTTTTCTTTCCATTTGCTTTTCCATTTTTTCCTTATAACTGGCTTTTCCCTGTCTGATTTGATGCCTCAGCTCCTTTTGTACTTCCCTCAGCCCCTCCTTATCTCTTGTCCTGAATGCCATCTTTTTCTCCTTAAGTGGTGTTTTTATATCAGAGTTAATCCATGGTTTGTTGTTGGAAAAGCACCTCACCACTTTTCTGGGTACTGTGTTGTCCACACAAAAATTAATGTAGTCCGTTATGCAGTGTGTGAGTTCTTCTATATCTTCTCCATAAGAATCCTGCAGAACTTCCCATGCGGTTGTGTCAAAACAATCCCTCAGAGCCTCATCACTCTCCTCGGACCATATCCTCACTGTGCAGGTGACAGCTGGTTCTCTACGTACAAGTGGCTTGTACACAGGTGCGGAGATACACTAGGTGGCGCGGGGGGGGGGGGGGGGGGGGGGCCCCCCGCGGGGGGGGCGGGGGGGGGGGGGGGGGGGGGGGGGGGGGGGGGGGGGGGGGGGGGGGGGGGGAGAAAGGTCTCATGCTCACAGCTCATAGTTCAATGTCCTTACAGCAAGTTTGCTCCTTAATCACAATGTGCCTAGGATTACACCATCTATCATTGACAAACATTGCCAGCCCTCCTCCTTTCCTCTTACCACTCTCCTTGTCTGCCCGAAGGAGTTTAAAACCATCCAAGGAGACCAGAGGGTCAGGAGTAACTTCAGTGAGCCAAGTCTCTGTAAGTAGCATCATGCTGCACACCCGAAACTCCTGATGATGCCTGGTGAGCGCTGTTAGTTCGTCCATCTTGTTTGCAAGAGATCTCACATTGCCCATAATGATGGAGGGAAGAGCTGGTCTGAAACGTCTCTTTGCTGAACTCCAGCTCTGCACCCCCTCCCCCTCCTTTTCCTTCTCCAGAGCTCCTGGGGGATGTCTGGGCAAATGGTGTGCAGCCCTGTTGTGACTCTAAGCTGCAGAAGTTTCTCTCTAGAGTAGACAAAAGCATTGTCTGCAGACACAATAGTTCCCATTTGATGCAGAACAAAACAAATAAAACAAAAAAAAAAGTATCACAAAGGTCCAATTCCAAGTCTTTGTGTGTTTCTTCATAGTGCTAAGTCCCTTAAGTAGAGTGGTAAAAAACAAGACAAAGAAAGAAGAATAAGAGAAAGACTAAGAGCTACTGAAACAGGCTGCCACTCCAGTGGCACCATCTTGGAAAAAAAAAAAAAAAATACCATGTGCTATCTATAATACTGTTGTCTTCTTATATTGTAGAGGTCTGTGGGCCCCCTGAGGCTCCAGAACCCAGCAAAGAAGGGTACACTCTCTTTAAGAGGAGTTCTGGAGGAGGACCCTACATTCATCTGAGCAGTAGAATTCAATCCAGTAGTAAATTTGTTGTAGGTGTCATGGGCGGAGGATGTCAAACTCTCCTTATGCATTGCATTATTGACATTGAATATCCAAACTGACACTGTTGGCAGGTCTGGTTTTTATCAATGTAGGGGGATGCAAGGCTGGGCGTCAGTCTACTGTTATATCCAATACAGTATGTATTATTTGGGTTACATCCAGGGGCGCCTTAAGACTATAAGCATGTATAAAGATTGTGTGCCCGCACCTGCATATAATTTTCAGGGCCTTTTAAATGGTTTCATTACCAGGTGAATGATCATTCTCAATGAATTCCCAATGTTAGTTTTGGTTTATACATTGCACATGCAATGTCTGCAACATGCACCCAGGTTGCTGCCAAACTCAGGGATCAGATGAGTGTAGCTGAAGGCAATTTTACTTTTAATGGCCATGGGGCACAGGAGGAGGGACTTCACTGAGAAAGAGCAGCAGGCTCCCTCGCTATACACCTGCCCAATGGCCCAGGGTGATGGTTTCCACAGAGGCCTTTAACTAGTTCCGGACCGCCCACTGACTATATACGTCCAGATAGTCTACTCCTAACCCTGCAAGGACATGCTAATACATCCTTGCAAGGTTGGGTTGCTGCAGGAATTTGTGCAGCTGTAAGATGGGGTTGCCAGCTGTTTCTACAGCCAGACCTCCCATAAGGAAGGCAGGGATGGTTTATTACTGTCCCTGCCTTCCCAATTGCTGATATGGGAGCAGCTCCACTTCTGGCCCCCCAGTAACAAAATCGCTTGGGGCTGGGAACTGTGTGAGCTGCTGGGTCCTGGAACCTTATGGGAGAAGGGCATTATTGAAAAAATAAATAAATAAAAAAATTGCCATTACCATACCCATGTATAAAAATGACCGTAACAGAAAGGGAAAACTATTTACATTTTTTTAGTAGCACTCAGTGCTATTAAAAAAAAAAAGACAAATGAGTAAACCAGACATATTTCCACTCTTTTATTTGTTTACATAATAAAATAAAGAAAAAACATGGAAAAATAAAAACAAGATAAAAATAAAATCCTATTTATCACAGAAAGAAGCCACAAAAATTATTTAAATAACCCAAAGGAAAAAAATGTTAATGCCCTCAAAATTGCATGTAAGTATAGACCCAAAAATGTGTCCAGGCCTGAACCAGGGAAAATAGCCTGGTCTTGAAGTGGTTAAAGAGCATGGTAGAATAATGGTGTGTACCAATGCATGGGCACAGCAGTTTATGGTAGGGCTAATCGAAGGGTGTATGCGGATGGAAGCAAGATGCACAATCTAAATGAATATGGAAGAAATAGATTGCTTCATGTACAACTGAAGAGTGTGAGGGATGGCCCATACCAAAATTTTTGAAGGTTTTGCCAAGTGATGTTTGTCCTGGAAACAGCCTGTAAACAGGATTCTGGTGTAACAAAATACATGTGTGCAAGCTGCTGGCAGACACAGAATGATACACTATGTTGATCTAGTTAAGGAGAGATGTGACACTAAATGCATCCAGCCAGCTCTGACTGGCTCCTTTCATCATCTGGTGACATTAGTTTTCATTACACTGATTAAAGGTGTAATATTTTAATAAGTAAGCGACACTTATGTGGAAAATATTCTGCTGCTTTACATATTTTTACATCTCTGCCAGCATTCATGGGTGACACTTGGCCTTACAGACCAATTTTATCCTGCCCTACATTATGTTATAATAGATTTTGATATTTGATATAATATACATATATAATATGTTATATTTTATATGATAGCACTCTTCACGTATATTAATTATATTTTAATATAAATTATCCCATACATTATTTTGGGAAAAGAATATACTAATAAATTCTCCTTGATGGAAAAAGGAAAACTTGTTCTAGCGCCACCTTTTGGAAGGTAGCTCCTATAGATCAATGTTTTTCAGGAAACCCAGTGACATAATCTGGGATTAAAGCCAAACCACAATATCTCCTCTAAAAAGGATAAGAGACCCATTTTATGACATCTGTTTTTGAGTTCTTGCCTATCATCACTGTGAAACAGGGTACTGGCTGGCTGGATGAGACGCCTTCTTTGGCATTGATCTAAATGGAGTTACTTCTTAAGAGGCGGTGCTAGAGCACCATCAAGGAGAACATTTTTGCATATTATTTTCCCCGAATTTTTTGGAGAGTAGTCTGCTGGACTCTGCACACCAAAAGGTGGCCTCCAAAGACAGTTTACTTAAGGGGACATGGCACCCCTACTGGCCCATATATATATATATATATATATATATATATATATACCATGAATTATTACTTAGGTTTAAATGAAGCTATAGTCAGTATTCTTTCATCTCCTATGACACAATCACTAGGTCTAGTAAGCAGAAATTTAGGTCCCTATATACAGCGTCCTTGCACTAAAGGACTGATGTAGCTGTCTATGTTTATGCCTGTTATGTTAAGGTAATAAAAATGTTCATGGTTCATTCCTTTCTGAGACTCTTTTTAGCTCTGCCTCATGGTTTTCATTTATGATGGAAACCACTATGCAATGCAATGCTGGCTTGTCATATGATGGATACCACTGGAGCCTGAAGGACCCCACTTACCCTAGGTACTTCAAAAACATACTGATAGGTTAATATGAAATTTAGATTGTGCACACAAGTGTCCACAGGCCTGGTGTGTGTGAAGAGAATCTCTGTGCAGTGCTGCACAATGTATCAATACTATATAAATCAATAAAATAATAACAATTGGTTTTCAATGAAAGGCAGGAACATAACTTAAAGCATTTTGGCCTCCCCACCTTCCAAGTGCCATTTCCATTACTGTTGTCTTCCTATGTGGCAGAGGAGCCTCTGGGCCCCACTAAGGAACAAGGGCCCCAGTGTAACTGCAGCTGTGCCTCTGCACCTTATATAGGAAGGTGTGAGGAACTGATGTGAGAATATGCAGAATATGCTTGTGCTATATAAATAACAGGAAATAAGTAATGCATATATACAATAATATATACACATGCTTAATAAACAGTTGCTCTTTTTGGACTTAACTATGTGCTCAACTATGGACTCCGGGGCACAGTGAATGAACAGACTGTAAAACTGACAGTATTAAATCAGCTTAAAGGTCACTGACCATTGCTCCTCTTTTAGCTTGGCTTCTTAACATGTGTTTTTGCTATTCCTTGGAAGACTACCAAGCCGTCCTTCATACTTCACAGCTAAACCCTTTAATTTAAGAAAAAGCTTTTTCATCGCTTCAATATCCCCCTGTCTGCTTTTCAGTAAATGAGGGAAGTTGTATGTATTATTTCTCATTGCTAGCTATATGTTCTGACATTGACTGACAGGATTAATGTATGACACAAGAGACACAGGAAAGTGGAAGAGGGTAAAAAGTGAAAATTTACAAGATGGAAATAAGATAAGCTGACACTGCTGCATCAAAGACTGGAGACTATATTAACATTTTCCACATAGTCTCATGTATCTTTCTGAATGTGTATCCTTTAATGTGAAAGAAATTGGTATGACATTTAAATAAAGTTATTTCGAGTCGTGTACCCTCAGCCATACAGGTATTATATCATTCTGCTACTTTGTTTTATTTTACTGCACGATATGTTTTATTACCACTGTGAAATAATATAGATGATAAACCGATATGTACGTTGACCTAAAATGAAAAATGCATGGTTGTATCGAAGTGTATAAAACCCCCCTGTAAAACGTTATAGCAGGTGTTTTATATGCATCATGTACTAATACAACTGCAAAATAGAAATTCTATATCAAAGCTAAAGACAGAGGTGGGATCTACAGAAACAAATGTAAAGTACTGTATTAAGTGTTTAACAGAGGTCAAGAAAATGTAGTATTTGATGTTTTCTGTACTGCTATTGTATATCTTTATTCATTTCGCACTTCTGTAGGCAATCTTAATTGGGTTATCCTTAGGGTAGGCTATCAATATTACATCTGGAAGGTTCCAACAACTGGGACCCCTGCAGATCAACTGTTCAATGACAGTGCACCCTTATATTTATATGCTGGGAGCCGCACTGCACTCATGCTCTACCAAGTGTAGCCGGTATAGATACTAAAGCACTGTCCCATTGAAGTCTGATTTGTGGAGGTCCCGACTGATGACTCTTGCAGATTTAATATTGAAGGCCTATCCACTTAAGCTACCTTCTCACATAGATCTTGCTTACATTTTTCCTGCATTTTTTTTGCCTGGCATTTTTTTTTTCCTATATTAGGAAATAGGAAAATGCTTGAAACAGGAAAACGCTTGAAAAAAAAAAAAAGAAAAAGCCAGTGTAGTATGTGCAGTATACTTTATATTTATCTGCCTAGTCAGTCTGCAATACTTATTGCTATTACTAGCCAGATATATAGCGCTCAACTGAAAGGAACACCGCAGGAATATCTGATGTACTGTGTTATGCATCATGCAGGGTCTCAGGGGGCAGTACACAGCACAGGAATTCTGAAAACAACAAAGACAGAATCCTTGTATTATACCACCCCTCAGGCCCTGTACTCTAGACATGAGTGACACTGAAAAATTGACCAGTGAAACAAAAACAATGCATATATAAATGATATGGATGGGCAAGTTTAGTAATTTTCCACTCATACGGAATGGTCCAATTGTACCACAAATCTTTAACCCATTGAAACTTTTTTCTGTCTATGGTATGCACATTATAGGAGTAACTTAATCTCAGATAGATTCTATGTGGCAGTCAGCAAAAATTTCGCGGTAGGTTTTTATGTGAATGGAGTCTAATGGTTTGCAAGACAAGTAAAGCAACTGCAAAGTTACTTTATATTTAGGTTTATTGAAGTTTTTCAGCACATTAAAATTAAATTTTGTACGGCAACAAGCAAAAGGTAACAATGTTTTGAACTTGTGACTTTCAGGCTCCATATCTCACCATCAGTGGCGTAACTAGGAATGGCTGGGCCCCAAGGCGAACATTTGATATAGGGCCCCCACTGGCAGCCGCCCCCCCCCACACACAAACTGCATTCCCCTCATTTCTGCACACACTATTATGCACCATAGTGGCCCCTGCACACAGTATTATGCCACATAGTGGATCCTAGAGTATAATGATCGTAGACCCAGGGGAGGAAACATAAAACATAAAAACATAAAAAACTGTGTTAGTTACCTGTTCCCGGCTCCAGCGCACTCCCCACTTCTTCAATGTTGGACCAGACGTCACGGCCGGCATCGCGAAGCATAATGACGTCGGCCTAGATGTCACCAAGTAGGCCTGAAGCCTGCCGGAGCACGAGAGAGGTAAGTAACAGTGTTTTTTTATGTTCCCTCACCTCCCCTGGGTCTCCGATCATTATACTCTGGAGTCTAAAAAGACCCCAGAGTATAATGAAAGCAGTGTTTGTGGAGTTCGCGGCATTACTTACTGATCCCTTCTCCTGCTCACAGCCACCTCCGTTTCCACAGAATGGGAAGTGCAGGCAGCCATGAGCAGGAGCAGGGATCGGTAAGTAAATAGGGCCCGTTACCTGATGGGGTTACCTGCTCACCATCCACTACAACTTTGAACCTGAGAGTACCATCATTTTATAGATAATCATCTTGGCTATCTCATACATAAATTTGACTTGCAACTATTTAGCAGATTCTTGTTTTGTAACTGCATTGTTACTGCTTTGCTCCTAAAAATTAAAATTTTAATTTTTTTTGTAAATCCACCTTTGACTTTCAACACTGCCTGAATCATTATGGGATCTCATCAGATTCAAGCATGTGTCAACCGAAATCTGATCCCAGGTCTCTTCTACTCTATTCCCATAACACGTCACTATAGATAAGACATGATAGAATCCACATTACTTGTTTGTTCAATATTTGTCATGTTCAGGCCAATCATGTCATGCTTTTATATAGTCATACTCACAAATAACCTATAAAAGTAATATTCTCACCTTCCAGTTTTCTACTCTATAATATCCCTTACTACTCATAGGAAATATCAGAGCAATGCCGAAAGGACTTAAATATCCATGTTTACAGTGGACCTTGATCTTATGTTTTTTGCTTATAACAAAGAGCAGCAATTGACTAATAGCCCTTAATGTACAATTCTCTCTATCCTCTCCCGAAATGCAATGTGCACTTCCAAAAGTACATATAAAAGTTAATATGTGGCAGAAATTGTGACGATAAAGTCTTTGCCAAAGCTTATTATTAAGGTTGTGAGCTCCATTTTCTTACATGGAGTTCCAATACCCTATTCCTTTGCCAGTACACCAAATAAGGTTTTGAAACTTTTTAGGCTCAAAAAAATGTATTGACCTTTTCCATTTTTGCACCACACACTTTACTTTTGAAAGGATGAAGTGGGAAGTGGGCATTACGAAATGATTCCAACAAAACTTTGACATAGATTTTTAGGCTAGGGCTCCACAACGACATCATACAACCACATTAAGATTAGAACACAGTGCTATAGCACCTCTAAGTCTATACTGGCACATAACACATAGAAGGTTTTGCGGTTTAGAGAAGCAGTCATTAAAAAGGAAAATCATGTCACTACCTACTGATGATTGTAGTGAGGTTGTCAGTATTGATAGGTGAAATGACTGTAATAAACTTAAAGTGAACCTGAAAATGCAGTTCAGTCTGCAGGCAGCATGTTAGAGCACATTCATATCTGCATTGTTTAATCCGTTCTCCTCTTCCACAGAAGAATGGATTAAACAATAAAAATGGATCTGTCTAATGATAGACAACAACTGATCCCAAGGGACTACACTCACTATAATGGGGTCCATTGGGTATCTATTGTTTTCTCCTTGACATCACTGGGCAAAAAAAATTGACTTGCAGGAATGTTTCCTCTTTGCTTTTAGATAGACTCTCTGCTGGAGTGCCCAGAGGAGCTTCTCTCGCAGATGTGAACATAGCCTTATAGAGCAGGAGGAGCTGAGCAGATTGTGTGTGCATACATATGGCTGTAAGTCACTATGTAGGACAGTCCACTTGCATCTTATTATTTAGGTATGAGAGCAGGACTGTAACAATTATTCATGGGGCCCCATAGTAAAACTTGTAATAGGGCCCTACTCTACCATGACCACCTTAAGCAGCAAGTTCAGAACACTCAGAAAAGTGTATGACTATTTTGTTTTTTTCTACAGACAGGGATAACCCTCATAGTTATTTTACAGTACAGATAATGTGCAAAATGATGCCGGAATACCACGATAATGCACACAGTGATGTGACAATACAGGAATAGTGCACACAATGATTTGACAATACAGGAATAGTGCACACAGTGATGTCACAGTACCAGAATAATGTACACAGTGATGTCACAATACAGGAATAGTGCACTCAGTGATGTGTGATCCTTTTCATACCCATAGTACTCAAGTGTACAAAGTAACTTGTCTTGTAGGATACTCACATATACAGTGCCGGACACCATAAGGAGGCAGAAATAGAGTTGCAGACACCGGTGAGGAGGCCCAAAAGAGGTCATGGAAGGTGAGTATAAATGTTTTTTATTTTAGTCACCTCCACTGGGCCTCCACCCATTACAGTGCCTTGCGAAAGTATTCGTCCCCCTTGAACTTTTCAACCTTTTGCCACATTTCAGGCTTCAAACATAAGGATATAAAATTTTAATTTTTTGGTGAAGAATCAACAACAAGTGGGACACAATCGTGAAGTGGAACGTAATTTATTGGATATTTTAAACTTTTGTAAAAAATAAAAAACTGAAAGTGGGGTGTGCCAAATTATTCAGCCCCCTTAAGTTAATACTTTGTAGCGTCACCTTCTGCTGCGATTACAGCTGCAAGTCGCTTGGGGTATGTCTCTATCAGTTTTGCACATCGAGAGACTGAAATTCTTGCCCATTCTTTCTTGGAAAACAGCTTGAGCTCAGTGAGGTTGGATGGAGAGCGTTTGTGAACAGCAGTTTTCAGCTCTTTCCACAGATTCTCGATTGGATTCAGGTCTGGACTTTGACTTGGCCATTCTAACACCTGGATACGTTTATTTGTGAACCATTCCATTGTAGATTTTGCTTTATGTTTGGGATCACTGTCTTGTTGGAAGATAAATCTCCGTCCCAGTCTCAGGTCTTTTGCAGACTCTAACAGGTTTTCTTCCAGAATGGTCCTGTATTTGGCTCCATCCATCTTCCCATAAATTTTAACCATCTTCCCTGTCCCTGCGGAAGAAAAGCAGGCCCAAACCATGATGCTGCCACCACCATGTTTGACAGTGGGGATGTTGTGTTCAGGGTGATGAGCTGTGTTGCTTTTACGCCAAACATATCATTTTGCATTGTGGCCAAAAAGTTCGATATTGGTTTCATCTGACCGGAGCACCTTCTTCCACATGTTTGGTGTGTCTTCCAGGTGGCTTGTGGCAAACTTTAAACAAGACTTTTTATGGATATCTTTGAGACATGGCTTGCTTCTTGCCACTCTTCCATAAAGGCCAGATTTGTGCAGTGCACGACTGATTGTTGTCCTATGGACAGACTCTCCCACCTCAGCTGTAGATCTCTGCAGTTCATCCAGAGTGATCCTTGGCCTCTTGGCTGCATCTCTGATCAGTCTTCTCCTTGTTTGAGATGAAAGTTTAGAGGGACGGCCGGGTCTTGGTAGATTTGCAGTGGTCTGATACTCCTTCCATTTTAATATGATCGCTTGCACAGTGCTCCTTGGGATGTTTAAAGTTTGGGAAATCTTTTTGTATCCAAATCCGGCTTTAAACTTCTCCACAACAGTATCACGGACCTGCCTGGTGTGTTCCTTGGTCTTCATGATGCTCTCTGCACTTTAAAAAGAACCCTGAGACTATCACAGAGCAGGTGCATTTATACGGAGACTTGATTACACACAGGTGGATTATATTTATCATCATCAGTCATTTAGGACAACATTGGATCATTCAGAGATCTTCACTGAACTTCTGGAGTGAGTTTACTGCACTGAAAGTAAAGGGGCCGAATAATATTGCATGCCCCACTTTTCAGTTTATTAATATTTTTTACAAAAGTTTAAAATAACCAATAAACTTCGTTCCACTTCACCAAAAAAATAAAATTTTATATCCTTATGTTTGAAGCCTGAAATGTGGCAAAAGGTTGAAAAGTTCAAGGGAGCCGAATACTTTCACAAGGCACTGTAGCTCAACATTGAGACCACCATTGATCCTGGTGAAGTATCCAACACCATATCATCAGGCTTCCAAACTTGACAGCTCCTTCAATTTCTTGACCTGTTAGTGCCCTTTTCAAATGTTTCTTCCAGACCCATTTGCACCCATCAGAGCCCAGTCTATTGACTTTTGTCTCATCTCTCCAAATCACCCATTTCCAATGTTCTACTATCCACCTTTCGTACTTTTTTGCAAATGCAAGCCAACGCCTTCTTATTATGATATTGAAGTTGAGGCTTCCTCACCTTTTTTCGGGCAATCATTCCAGACTTGTGTAAGACACATTGCACAGTGCTTGCATGGACATCTGTGATTTCATTATTACAAAGCATACAAGTCACCTCCACTGCCGTGTTTCTCTGCCAGAACTGACCTTGTGATGAGCCGACTTGTTGACTCCGATATTTTGCCTGGACGTCCACCTCTTGAATAGATGGACGGACTTCATTTTGTATTCTTTCAACTGTCATGTGAGTGCATGATGCATTTTGGCAATTTTCTTGGCCAAGAGACCGCTATCGATGAGCTGGATGATGCTGTTTCTCTTTTCTTGGGAATTCTTCTTCATGGCTGATCCTCGATTTGAACCAGTGACCTTTCCCTTGGGAATCAGTCTAATAACACACTGAGCTA
The DNA here is from genome assembly GCA_947044405.1 of Leptodactylus fallax. Taxonomy (NCBI): domain Eukaryota; kingdom Metazoa; phylum Chordata; class Amphibia; order Anura; family Leptodactylidae; genus Leptodactylus; species Leptodactylus fallax. Next base: position 3,201,252 of record CAMRHE010000123.1, read on the forward strand.
TTAGACAACGTGAGAATAAGTTGTAACTCATATTATACAAGAAGAAAAAGATTTTTTCACCACCAGGAGCAAGCAGTAACAATGCAGTTACATGACAAGAATCTGCATAACTAATCATATGCTAAATAGTAGCAAGGCAAATTTATGTATGCGATAGCCAAGATGATTGTCTATAAAATGATGGTAGTCTCATGTTGGAAGCTGTAGTGGATAGTGAGATATGGAGCCTGAAAGTCAAAAGGTCAAAACATTGTGACCCTTTTGCTCATCAGTGTATGAGGGCATTAACATAACAAAAGGCCGCTCAACTCTCCCAAACCCCCTGCTGCGTCAGTCCCAATGCTGTCTTGTTCCCCACTTTGCTCTATTTCCTGGTGTCTCCAGACTTGCAGGACTTTTTCTCTGTCCAGAAAAAAAAGGATACCAGAGGGACAGCAACAAATCTGTTTTTTTTTAACATTGAGGTCTATGGAAAGCGGACACAAACGAATTAGCAATGCATAGTAATCTGTTTGTGTCTGTTTTGCAATCCGTTTTTCTCCTAAAAATCTCCTATGTTTTTTTTTTTTTTGTGTTTTTGTTTTTTGCTCTCTACTTTCCAAAAGCCATAACATTTTTACATTTACATAGTGCTGTGAGGGCCTGCGTTTTGCGAAACAAATTGTAATTCAAAATGGTACATTTTAATATTCTGTACAAAGTATTAGGAAGCTGGAAAAAAATCAAAATGGGGTGGAATTGAAAAAAATGCAGTACTTTTTTTCTTATGGGTTCAGTTTTGTAAGGTTTCCACTGTATGGTAAAAATTACATGTTAGCTTTATTCTCTGGGTCATTATGATCACTCTGATACTAGATTTATATATTTTTTTTTTTCATTTTTTAATACCTTTATAAAAATTAAAATATTGAAGAAAAAAAAAATTTCTTTGACTCACCATATTCTGACACCTGTAACTTTTTTTTTAGATTTCAGTATACAGAGCTGTATAAGGTTTTTTTGTGGGACAATATGTAGTTTTTGTAATTTGTAGTTTTTCTGAACGGGCACTATACTTAGTCACATGCACCAGAACATACTGTACATGTATATCCTGGTGTGAAAAGGGGTTAAAGTTTGAATTATATATTGCAGTTTATTTGAAGCTATGGATATTAAATAAGACCTTAGGGAGCATTCCCAAGATTTTCCCATTGATTTTCAGCTGTGAAACTCGGTTTGTGTGTTGGCCAGCTTTACTGGCCTGCACCATATGCCAAGAGAGGAACTCCTAGCAGTATATGCAGCGACATACTGTCCTGTACTGTAATCAGTATGGTCCAGATAACAGTGACGTTTTTGACAGATCTAATGTTAAAAGTGAACGTTCCATTTTTAACGTCTGTTTTGCATCCGTTATGTTCCATTTTTCCGTTTTTGATTGCCGAGTGTCATCTTTTTTGCATAAGAGAAAAAAAGGATGAATTTCATTGGGTTTCCTGATCTGATCCAACCCACTAATCCATTTTTATTAGACATAAAAACTGATCAGTTCATTTCTATTTGGTCCATGTGTCCGTGAAAACTAACAAAGATAGAGCATGTCAGTTTTTTGCCAGCCGATAAAAACAGTCAATCAAAAAAAAGCCCCCCCCAAAAAAAACATTTGAATAGACACATTGAAATCAGTGTGTTCTCAAAATGGCCGTGTGGCAAATGTTGCAAAAACGGTCATCAGACGACTGTTTTTCACTGTCATGTGAATAAGCCCTAATTGTGACATCTCTGATTGTTTTGTGCTGAAGACTGAGTCTCATGTTTGTCCTAATGTAACATAATCTTGTGGTTAACATTGTATCACAAAAAAATAATTTAGTATCATATGTCCTAATATAAATGTATGCTAACTATTATTATCACATAATGTAAAAGTATATACCATTAAATATAATTATATCCATATTCAACTATAGTAATCTTATACTATACTATTACATAACAGTAAATAACCTTACATTTGTTGTTGTAACTGGTAGCCTTGCCAATCCTTATCATCATACATCAAGAACAGAAGCCATTTTCTTCCTAAATCTTAACCAAGTGGAACTGCAATGTTTTTTTCCTAGATTGTTGGCGGTGCGCTTTTGTTTATCCCAGAATGAAATGTGTCCGATGTGTTTGGATAGGTGTGAAAATTGAAAGGGTCTCTACTTACCTTTCCTTATCCAGCTGGATCAAGAGGGCTTAAATGGAATCCTGCCTGGAAGCTTTATGTTTATTAGAGGCTTGGATCTCATTCTCAATGCCTTATTTACAACTGCAAACTAGCCGCATTTGTCCTCCAGATATATTTATTCTTAATGCCATTCGTAAAAGAAAATGATGAAATGCAATCATATGAATTGTCAGAAGCTTGAGATTTAGACAAAGCACCACTAGAGGCTGAGCTGACACCACTAATCCATTTTACTCAATGGCAAACTCTGTGATCTATAGAAAAGCAAAACGTTTTTCTCCACTAAGTTTGATTTAGTACTTTCCAGTTCCGTCATGCTTACAATCAGAGGTGCACGTAATCTGACATTGAAGGCGAGAATTTTTGTCCCATGTGTTATAAAGTTTTGCTTTGACACTTGTGATATTTTCAATATTTTTAGAGAATTGCCCATGATTTGTAATGTAATGTATTTTGTTAAGTCACAGATTCCTTGTGGGGGATTTTATGAAATTGTTTAATTTCAGTTGTGTTATTGTGTTTAGTTATTACAATTACTTATTTTAAAATAACTATTTAGACTTTTTACTTATCTACCCTTAAATATGGGCCAAATGTTCACTATTACTATCTAAATTGAAATAGAATTAATCACACATTTTTATCCTAGACTCACACAACGGCCTGTGTGTTCACCGGATTTACTGGCCTGAACTTCATGCCGGGAGTGGGACTCCTAACGTCATAGTTATCTATAATGCTAGGAGTCCCTGTCTCCCAACATTCTGTCCCATGTCGATTACAGTATATAGATAACTATGATGCTAGGAATTCTGCTCCCGGCATACTGTTCAGGCCGGTAAATCCGGCGAACACACAAGTGAACCTTGGTTGTGTGAACCTAGGGTTACTGTATTGAAAATTTCTTTATCTGTGTGGGACCTAAATATACACAGATCTTCCATGTTAAACTTGAAGCAGGATGAAGGTAAATAATGTTATATATTAGAGGAATTTATTAAGACTGACATTTCATATGCCAGTCTTAATGAACTCTTCTGCGAGATGCATCTGAATAATTAATATGCTCCGATGCATGAGCAGTGAGGCTGATCCAGGGTTTTATACTGATTCTAGGATTTGTTTTTTCCCTGACATGTTGCAATTGGCATCAACCCCCTTTTTTTTTTTTGCCTTCCTCTGTATCAACACTGTAGGGTTATAGGTTGGACTTGATAGACCTGTGTCTTCATCTAACCTCATCTACTATGTATATGATTGAAACAAAACACTTTAAACCATACTACCATGTACTACTCTGGCTTCAGGAACATGGAAACATAAAAGCTGTGACATAACTAAAGCCTTGTGGGCCCTGGTGCAAACTTTTGTCCGGGGCTCCCTACCCCCTCCCTAGAGCGAATTCTTGATAGTGGCGGTTACGGGTGCTCCAGCGATATCTCACATACTTGAAAGGTTTACAGTTTTAGTACCCACAATTGCAGTTATCAAGAAAATGGTGAGTGAGCAGCGAGAGCACCCAGCATGCAAACAATACTGGGACAGTACAATATGCTCCACATTGGCCTCACACAGTATTATATGCTCCACAGTGGCCCCCACACAGTATTATATGCGCCAAAGTGGCCACCACACAGTATAACATGCTCCACAGTGGCCCCACACAGTATCATATGCTCCACAGTGACCCCCACACAGTATCAGATACAGCTTTAGTACCAACAACTGCAGTTATCAAGAAAACGGTGAGTGAGCAGCGAGAGTGCCCAGCATGTAAACAATACTGGGACAGTACAATATGCTCCACATTGGCCCCCACACAGTATTATATGCTCCACAGTGGCCCCCCACAGTATTATATGCTCCGCAGTGGCCCCACACAGTATCATATGCTCCACAGTGGTCCCACACAGTATCATATGCTCCACAGTGGCCCCCACACAGTATCATTTGCTCCACAGTGGCCCCCACACAGTATTATATGCTTCACAGTAGTCCCCACACAGTATTATTTGCTCCAAAGTGGCCCCCACACAGTATAATATGCTCCACAGTGGCCACACACAGTTTCATATGCTCCACAGTGGTCCCCACACAGTATTATATGCTCCACAGTGGCTCCCACACAGTAGTATATGCTCCCAAGAGCCCCTCTCCCGAGAGCCGGTTTATTATTATACTCTGGGGTCTCCTCTAATAAGTAGAAGTCCAGGGGAAGTGATTAAAAATAACACTTATACTCACCTTGCCTCACTTCTCCTGGGCATCCTCACTCTGTCCGTCTGACTTCAGCATCTTCCTCGGTCCTCTTCTGCTTGGCAACTGAGGTCTACTGGGGCCTGTGATTGGGCCTCATCGGTCACGTGGAACGCAATGACGTCATTATACTGGCGCACCCCATGTGACCGCGGGGGCCCAATCACAGGCCCCAGGCCACAGGCGTGACCTCAGTCACATTCGGGAACAGCTCCAGAGAGGATGCTGAGCCCAGGAGAGGAGAGTATAAATATTTTTTTTGTTTTTAGTCACCTCTGCTGGGCTGGCATCTATTGGAAAGGGGCCCGGCTATTAACAATATGTATAGCGGACGGGGAACCAGGTTTTCCCCAACCACTATCACGGTGATCCGCGGACCCGGCCATTTTCAGCTGGCTGCGGGCCCCGTAACCCTCTGAGTCTGGTCACGGTCGCAGATCGTTACGCCACTGTATAGAAGATTGACGCCAGAAAAAGACCACATGGTCCTTCTAATCTGCACTTTTATACTTACCTTTTTATCTTCAGATAAACATGTGTTTATCCCAGGCAAGCTTAAATTCACTTACTGTAGATTTCCTAACCACATCTGCTGGAAGTTTGTTTTAAGCCTGAATTACTCTTTCAGTAAAATAATATTTCCTGACATTGCTTCTGATCTCCCCCTCCAACTAATTTCAGATTGTGCCCCCTTGTTCTTGTATGTGTTTATTATTATTATTATTATTAGTATTAAAAACACTTCCGTCCTGAACCTTATTTATACTTTTAACATATTTAAATTTTGCAATCATGTCCCTTCTTTCCTTACCCCCCCCCCCTCAAGGCTATACAGATTAAGTTCTTTAAAGGGAGTCTGTCACCAGAACCCAGCATATCAAACCAGCCCCACAGATAAATAGTGTCACCAGAATGAAATGGAGCTTACCTCTTGTGAATTGGTGACTCCATTGCTGAGATATTGGCATTTTTTTTTACAAAATGCAAATGAGCAATGAGGGTATTGCCGCTTACCTCTTTGGAGCAATGGTAACACCCTCATATCCCTGCACTGTGACATTCACTGTGTATATTATCTCTGTACTGTGACATCACTGTGTTTATTATCCCTGTTAGGTGACATCACTCTGTGTTTTTTCCCAGTACTATCACATCAATATGTTCTTTTACTGTGATATCACTGTGTGCACTATACCTGTATTGTGACATCACTGTGTGCACTATTCCTGTATTGTCATATCACTGTGTGCATTATTGTGGTACTGTGGCATCATTTTGCACATTACCTGTACTGTAAAATAATTATGAGGTTTACCCGTCTGTAGAAAAAAACAAAATAGTGATACACTTTTCTGAGTGTTCTGAACTTACTGCTAAGATGTTCATGGTAGAGTAGAGCCCTATTACAAGTTTTACTATGGGGCCCCATGAATACTTGTTACAGTCCTTCTCTCACACCTAAATAATAAGAGTGAAGTGGGCCATCCTACTCAATGACTTATGTACACACACACAATCTGCTTAGCTCCTCCTGATCTATAAGGCTACGTTCACATCTGCGAGAGAGGCTCCTTTTGGAAGTACACATTGCATTTCCGGAGAGGATAGAGAGAGCTGTACATTAAATGGGTAGGTTAGTGCTATTAATAGGTTAATAAGTGTAAATACCTTTAACAGTGTTTTGAGTGATTTCTGGGTTTCTCTGGGAGCTTCTGGCATCTTCTGCATTTGTTTACATGTGTAGCTTCCTGTTCTCTTTTCTTACAACTACCATGATGCATTGTGCTTCATTCAGAGCTGACCCACTCTCTTACTCATTCACACCCCCTCCCTGTTTCCCTAGCTAGTCCGCCCACTACTAGCCCTTCACAACTAACTAACTCAGCCCACCCCTCCACCTCATCATACTTACCTGTCTTCCTGTCCGGATCTTCTTGACACCTGCCAGAGTCTGCGCAATAGAGCTGGAGTGCTGGCATGTGCTGTAGCTGGCACTCCGGCTCTATTTCCCAGAATATCCGTACAGGTACGTATGATGGGGTGGTGGGTTTAGTATAGGCAATGTTCCGTTCCCGGAATTTTTTTTAAGTTAATCTCACTGGCAGTTTTAATATTTTTTAATATTGAAGCATTCCTTTGGTGATAATCATGGTAGTTGCATAAGTCAATATGCTGCACACCGAGGAAGTACTCTTCATATACAGAATGCCGGACTCTCTACACTGAATATTCCCAAACCCGTCTCTGCTCTTGAATGATGGCCATAGTTTCCATCCACTTCAGCTGTCACTAGGGTTGTCTCCATTTCAAACCAAAAATACAGGTCAGGTTTACATGGGTAAAAGGAGGTCTGTTTTAGAGGAGTGGCTTCAGGATGTGGTCAGATGGTGGTGCATATTCACTGACAAGCTCCCACATAAGGAGATGTGTGCCCAAAAACTGTTGTAGCAGGATAGGGCTTCTTGGGCAGCCCATTTATCTACAGTACTGTAGCTCACACATCAAGTACTAAACTAACACCTGCCTAATAGGTAATCTGACTTTTAAAAACAAAAAAAATCAACATGAGGCTGCAATAACATTTCTTTCACAACCTTTCCCAGGTAACCACTGCCAGAACGGGAAATTTATTGTTTAATGTTCTTTGAGACAGTAACACAACAAACACAGTCAGGGTATGATGGGCACTCACAAATCAAACCCCAATTCCTGCAAATCAAGTCAGTTTGCTGAAGGCATATTTTAAATAAATTGCTGGCACTTAGAAATTGCTAGTAGAAATGAAATACAGGCACTGGCCTCTAGACAGTTGGGCCAGTGTTTTACCAATCTAATGGCAACCCAACTTGGGACTCAACCCATCTAATATTTGCCATCTACCCATTGGATAGTTGATAAATGTTTCATGTTAGGAAACCTTTTAAGTCAATCTAAGAACTAAATTATTGGAGGGAAAGTAAAAGACCAGGTAAATTATATAGGAACTGATACAACCAGACCAAATTCTGAAAAGTGAGTTTATACTTTTAAGGCAGAGCACTGAATACAGTTATAAATGGGAGGATCTTAGTGCACAATTATTATTTACTGGTATAATAAATAATATACTCCCATACTCCCCCTATAGACAAGACCCCAGAGATAAAGTTCTTAGAGACAGCACTGCAAAGGGGGAAGAGGGTGCTTAAAGTGCAATAAAAGAAAGGAGATCAACAGTTTGTCGCTGATTATAAACAACAATTAGGGAATATAGGCTCCAGCCCAATGTGGGTTTATATATAATGTGGCAGAGTCCAGGGAATCACTCCAGAGGGGCACAGAACTTAATCACTCCAGCCAATGAGGACTGGAGGGCACAGAACTTGGTGGCAGCAGCATTATCCTAAGACAGAAATGGCAGATTCTTCAATATGACCTGCCTATCCTCTAACACCTTGTGGAGGTCCATCACCATTGCAGGCATCATCCACCTGGCCCTACTAAGTGGCACTGATGTGGAGAAAATACCCCATTTGCGTCAACAAAGCTTCAATGACATGTATATGCTGCAACTTTTGGAAAGAACCTGGAGGCTGGGAGTAGTTGTTACCGAAGACAAGAATTGTCATGGTGCCTAGATGACTTAATCAAATCCTCCAGCTCTCCTCTTGGGCTGGTGCAGAGCTGAAAGTACCTGCTCTGTATCTGATGGCTGTGGCAGCCTTTCCCCTGGGGCATTTACCAATGGTCTTCAACTCTCCTCATCCTGATGGGGGTTGGAGTGTTCATGATGGTGATGCAGGAAATGAGACTCAGGAGACAGGAAGTTGCAAGAAACAGACCACACAAAACTCAGCAATAAGGCAACCAACAGCTTCCAAAGAATGGAGGTAAACTTCTTGTAATAGAAGTCCACTGTGAGAAAGGGGTGACCCAGTGAATGATACTTCCAACAACCTGCACTTAAATCTCTCTTTCCTGATTAACAGGTCTCAGTCTCTTAATTTCTCAATACAGCAGTACACCCCTCCTCTATCACAAAAAAGACAAAAAAAACTAAGGTCCCCCCTGTACCTGTGTGAAGTATTACAATATATTAGTATTAATGTTAGTAGGAGAAATAGAAAACCATTTGTTATATAGAAAATATCTGTGTAGATTTCAGGAGATTAAGGGAAATATGTCTTATAAATGTTTTTCAGAACAGCTGAGAGATTTAGATGGCTGCTGATATCACAAATCACTAGGATGAACAGCATCTTGACAGCTCCTGTCCATCCTGTGGCTAGAAAGGTTCAATGCTCTGAGGTCCTTGTTCCACTTATCCTCAGATTCTAGTAAAGGCTGATAGGTTTGTCAATATGTGTCCATCATACTTTTCAGTGCAGCACTGCTCACAGCCGGAGGTGTAGTTGGGGGGGGGGGTGTTTCAGAGGGGACAGTGGCCCTGGGCCTACTGACTTTGTGGGGGCCCACCCCGGAGCCACCACAAAGTAGAAATTTAAATTGTACTAGCATCTTCAAGATGCCAATACAGTTGACCTACATAGGCTTTTACACAGCCTGTGTGTACCTCTTATTCTCGTCCCGGGTTCAGCAGACATATAAAGAAGTAGACAGGGGACCCGGGAGGAGGATAGGAAGTGCACACAGGATGTGTACAAGAGAAGCTTTGGGGCACCACATCAGTCATAGGAAGGTAAAGGTAGGATACCTATACAGTTTAACAGTGCAGGGGACGTGTTAGAGGGGGAGGGTTACTATCTGTAACCTACAGTAACAATGCCCTCCCCCCACATAGATAATAGAATTACTTATGTGTGGGAAATATTACAGTAATAGTGCCCCCCACAAGTAATGATCCCCCTAAATCTACCAGCCCCAGTTACAGGGGAAATCAGCTTCCCCAACAACAACAAAAAAATGATCAGATGTCCCAAAGGTCTATTATGACCTTATGGGGACACAATGTAAAAAAAAAAAATGTAAATAAAATAATTTAAAAAATAAATAAAATAATACGCCAATAAAACGCCCTTATAAAGGGTTATAGCCCCACCCCCAATGACACCATACAAAATAAAAATTACTGTAACGGAGAAGAAAAACTATTTTATAAACTTTTTAGTAGCACTTTGTGTTATTAAATAAAAAAAAAATGAAAAGTTTTCCCTCCTCTTTTGTTTATATGTTCCCGGATATAAAAAAAAATAAAATACATGCAAAAATAAGAACAACATAAAAATAAAGCCTTATGTGTCACCGAAAAAATAATGCAAATGATAAAAATGTTACAGCCCTCTAAACCGCACATGCAAAAACTGGAAAATATGTCTGGTCCTGAACCACAAATTGGCCCGGTACTGAAGTGGTTAAGGATTTTTAAAAAAATAACAATAGTAACAGAGAGCATTAAATAAGAAAGGGGAAATAAATCGGGTCTAGGGCTTACAGGACAGGGCAAACATAGTGTGGATCACATGGAATCTAGCATCCAGGTAACGTTATAGCAAGGCAACACACAAAGGTCGATGTTGAGTCCAGGCCAGGGGTCAGATGACATCATAAGGCAAAAAAATGGAGAACGGTCATGACATCAGCCCTATGCAATCCGGTGTATTATTAATTGAGGGGGCACACAGAGGCTTTAGTAATTTAAGGGGGCACACAGGAGGTATTATTAATCTAAAGATGCACATAGGGGGCTATTATTCATTTCTATGGGAGTTTTATAATCTATATTTTATAATTGGGGGTCGTAGTAGGATGGAGACTTTGTGTAGGTGAGGACAATGTGGGTCAGATGTCTGGAAAAGTGAAGAGCCAAAGATGTCTGTTTTGCAAACTTTACAGAGACAAGTCACGGCTGGAAGAAGTGGTATGGCGGTCCAGAAGGAAGCGAAGGGAAATGTGACCGATTAGTCAGAGACGTCACCTGTAAGCAACTAAGTTTTTCCTGTACTGTATTCACTCAGGTGGTTTGCAGAGCCCTTTGTAGAGCCGATATCTACCACTAGATGGTCACTGTGTGCTGGTAATATTGGGGGGCCCACTCGGATACGTTTGCCCCCCCTGTGCTGAACCGCTAGCTATGTCTCAGGGCATGGTGCGCCTGCACCTTTTTCCCTATGGTTAAAGTGGTTCTGAATGCAATTGTGTTATGTTGTTCAGCATACAGACATAATGGGGGAAATTAAATAAGATTGGCATTTACAACACCAGTCTTAATAAAGGTCCCTGGCACAAAGCACAACTGAATTAATAAAGAGGTTCTGGCCTGTTAATAAAAAACAGTAAGGTGCACCAGAGTGCAAGCCTATACCCCACGTAGTGAGCTGCAGCTGAAAAGCATATGGGGATAAAGCGTATTTTTTCCCGCAGTGCTTTTCACAGAAAGTCCGCAGAGGAAAACTCTCTGCTTCAATTATATCTATACAGAAACCACCAGCATTTCCGTAGGTATAATTGACATGCTGCTATTTCCAAAAACACAACGGTTTTGGAAATCACAACATTTCTGCTGCGGGTATTTTTCTGCAATGTGTGGATGGGATTCGCTAGAATCCCATCTACTTTACAGGGACTGTAAAATGCAGTGGCGTTTACGCCATGTGGGGCCCCGGCCTCACTCAAAGCAGTTTTCTGGTATGAGTTATAATAAATATGCTGGGCTGAGGCATCCCCGGACCACCCGGATCCACCCACATTCTCAGAAAGTGGAGGATGAGGCACAGAATGGGAGAAGTGGAACATCTTAGGTGCAAGAAAGGACTGTACGCCAAAAATTTGCCACAATAATACCCATCTATGTCAGAAAACTGGTGTACATGGGTTGATAAATTCCCCCCCCCCCCACTTAGGGGGCGTTCACACTAACGTTGATGACCCTCAGTAGTGTCCGTTGCTATTGTCCATTACAAGATTTTAGCATCGGACACTAGCTGAACCGTCAGAAATCCATTAAAATTTCCATTCATTTCAATGGGTTTTTATATTGTGTCCGTTAGTGTCCGTTTGTGTCCGTTTACACCCAACCCCTCAGAAGTCCGTTTTTTTTTCGCAGACAAAAAATCCTACATGCAGGACTTTTTTGTCCGTTTGAAATAACGGATTCTTGACGGACAGCAAGTGTCCGTTATTTTTTTAACATTGAAGTCTATGGGTAACGGACTTATAACGGACAGTAACTGATAGCCATCAGTTATTTTCCGTTATTTTATGCCCGTTTTTTTTCTGCGCATGCTCAGAAAGCAGAAAAAAAAAACAACAGACAGTGTTAAGAAATGGACCCTAACTGATGCTAACTGATGCTAATGTGTCCATTTTTTTTTAACTAATCCATTAATTGGATCAATTAAAAAAACGGACACATCAACATCAGTTAGTGTCCGTTAATGTCTGTTATGATAGGTGCCCATTTTTTTTTTTGTTTTTCTTTTTTTAACGGACACTATCAGAATGGACATCAACGGTAGTGTGAACCCTGCCTTAATGTTCGGCATTCCATGGAGTGAACAGAAGACGGGCCTGAGGAGGATCAAGGATCTGCAATTGGGGATCATAATATTAGATACCAACCGTTACCTGTTGGAATACAGTGCTGGCCAAAAGTATTGGCACCCCTGCAATTCTGTCAGATAATACTCAATTTCTTCCAGAAAATGATTGCAATCACAAATGCTTTGGTAATAATATCTTCATTTATTTTGCTTGCAATGAAAAAACACAAAAGAGAATGAAAAAAAAAGTCAAATCATTGATCATTTTACACAAAACTCCAAAAATGGGCCGGACAAAAGTATTGGCACCCTCAGCCTAATACTTGGTAGCACAACCTTTAGACAAAATAACTGCGAACAACCGCTTCCGGTAACCATCAATGAGTTTCTTACAATGCTCTGCTGGAATTTTAGACCATTCTTCTTTGTCAAATTTCTCCAGATCCCTGAGATTTGAAGGGTGCCTTCTCCAAACTGCCATTTTGAGATCTCTCCACAGGTGTTCTATGGGATTCAGGTCTGGACTCATTGCTGACCACTTTAGAAGTCTCCAGTGCTTTCTCTCAAACCATTTTCTGGTGCTTTTTGAAGTGTGTTTTGGGTCATTGTCCTGCTGGAAGACCCATGACCTCTGAGGGAGACCCAGCTTTCTCACACTGGGCCCTACATTATGCTACAAAATTTGTTGGTAGTCTTCAGACTTTATAATGCCATGCACACGGTCAAGCAGTCCAGTGCCAGAGACAGCAAAGCAACCCCAAAACATCAGGGAACTTCCGCCATGTTTGACTGTAGGGACCGTGTTCTTTTCTTTGAAGGCCTCTTTTTTTTCCCTGTAAACTCTATGTTGATGCCTTTTCCCAAAAAGCTCTACTTTTGTCTCATCTGACCAGAGAACATTCTTCCAAAACGTTTTTGCCTTTCTCAGGTAAGTTTTGGCAAACTCCAGCCTGGCTTTTTTATGTCTCTGGGTCAGAAGTGGGGTCTTCCTGGGTATCCTACCATAGAGTCCCTTTTCATTCAGACGTCGACGGATAGTACGGGTTGACACTGTTGTACCCTCGGACTGCAGGGCAGCTAGAACTTGTTTGGATGTTAGTCGAGGTTCTTTAGCCACCATCCGCACAATCTTTCGTTGAAATCTCTCATCAACTTTTCTTTTCCGTCCACATCTAGGGAGGTTAGCCACAGTGCCATGGGTTTTAAACTTCTTGATGACACTGCGCACGGTAGACACAGGAACATTCAGGTCTTTGGAGATGGACTTGTAGCCTTGAGATTGCTCATGCTTCCTCACAATTTTGCTTCTCAAGTCCTCAGACAGTTCTTTGGTCTTCTTTCTTTTCTCCATGTTCAATGTGGTACACACAAGGACACAGAACAGAGGTTGAGTCAACTTTAAACCATTTCAACTGGCTGCAAGTGTGATTTAGTTATTTCCACCACCTGTTATGTGCCACAGGTAAGTAACAGGTGCTGTTAATTACACAAATTAGAGAAGCATCACCTGATTTTTCAAAGGGTGCCAATACTTTTGTCCACCCCCTTTTTTATGTTTGGTGTGGAATTATATCCAATTTGGCTTTTTGACAATTCTTTTTGTGGTTTTCCATTGAAGACAAATTAAATGAAGATATTATTACTAAAGCATTTGTGATTGCAATCATTTTCTGGAAGAAATTGAGTATTATCTGACAGAATTGCAGGGGTGCCAATACTTTTGGCCAGCACTGTAACTCAATAGGCAATGAGTGATCGTCAATCTTTTGGGGGCACTAAGGGAGAATAACCTAAAGGGGGCACTAAAGGTGTATTATAGTCTCGGGGGGCACAAGGGAGGTATTTTACTGTGTGGGACCACTAAGGGGACATTACACTTTGTGGAGCAGTTCTATGTAAAATATTACCGGACATTATAGCACATTGTGCTCACTATTTTGTCCAGATTTTTTTACCTATAACTCAGGTGCTGCGCCTGTAAACAGGGCACATAGCATGTAAAGATAGGGCCTAAACACTTTGACTGAGGTGGCCCCAGACATAACTTTACATGGGTTCCCCATTCAGTAAATAAAACTGAGCTGTAATGCTCCATTCCTGTATAATACTAGTGGAGATATAGGCAGTGTTGGTATTGCCTATTATGGCCAATCAGATCGCAGCTTTCTTTATTGTAGTGCAGGTTTAGAATTGAAAGCAGTGATCTGATTGGTTGCTATGGTCAACTATGACACGTATTGTCTCTATGTATAAGCCCCACCCCCTTGTTATATATTAGCAGTTAGATCCCATAATGCATCATTTCTAACTGCCGTCTCTTCTAGTTGCCACCTGTATGGAGAAATATAATATAGACAGACCCTCACCTAGCCCTGCAAAAAATGGAGCACAAAGCCCTGACAACATGAAGGTAAGGTCAGATTTGGGACTGGAGGTTTCCTTCAGTGTGGCCAAATAAAAAAAAATGACATAACAAAAGGTGTAAGGGGAGTGGCTAGAAACAGATCAGGTGCACCAGTGGGTGGAGCTATATGGATTGGGTGACTAGCACTATATCTTCTAAGTATCATCAGGTGGTTATCCGACACCTGGGGTAAATGCCCATCAAACACCCATAACTAAGTGCCTTCCTAAGGGTAAAACTATACCCAGTGGCGTAACTAGGAATGGCTGGCTCCCAAGGTGAACATTTGACATGGGCCCCCACCCCACAAACCGCCACCCCCAACCCCACCCTCCGGACCGCCCCTTCCAACCCCCCACACACAAACCACATTCCTGTGCACACTATTATGTGCCATAGTAGCCCCTATACACACTATTATGCCCCATAGTGGTCCCTGCACACAGTATTATGCCCCATAGTGGCCCCTACATTCAGTATTATGCCCCATAGTGGCACCTGCACACAGTATTATGTCCCATAGTAGTCCCTGCACACAGTATTATGCCCCATAGTGGCCCCTGCACACAGTATTATGTCCCATTGCAGACCACCCATGAACAATTATTATACTCTGTGGTCTTTTCAGATCCCAGAGTATAATGATCAGAGACCCAGGGGAGGATACAAACAAAAAAAAACAATGTTACCTACCTCTTCCTGGCTCCGGCGCACTACACACTACTTCGGCCATCTTCAATGTTGGACCAGATCTTGCGTGAGCCGGGCCGGCGTCACGATGCATAATAACGCAGGCTCGGCCCACGTGACTTCACCAAACAGGCCCAAAGCCTACGCAGGCGTGGGAGCTGTGCAGAAGAGGTAGATTATCGGCAGCAGAGCACAGAGCAGCACTGGCAGTCAGAAAAGAGGGAGGAGCCATCCCGTAGGAAGAAGCCTGGAAGGTAAGTATGATGGAGTGGATGTGGGGAAAGTAGTAGTGACATTCCATTTCTGGAAACGGGGAAACGGATCGTCACCGGATAACCAGTAAATGTCCCTGGGTTGGTCACATGACCTCCCCAGGGATATGGGTAAATATAAATTTTTGATTAATTATGTAATTTAGAAAGTAGGGGGGGTTAGATTAGTATAGGGATTTCCATTTATCCCGGACAACCCTAAAGGGGCTGCTATGTCTAAAAGTTTACTATGGCTGGGTCTGCAGCCAGTCAGAACTCCGCGATGCTGAACCAACCAGAATGCTGCCTCACTGTCCAATCCTGAGCTGCGGCAGGGTATTTAAACCCTGATTTGAGACTGCTCAGTTCCTGTTATTGATAGTTATTATTGATTCCCTGGTTACTGATTTTGGTTTCCTTTCTTGATTTGACTTTATATGTGAACTCCTGGACTCAACGCTGTTTTGGGCACTGTTATTCTTCAATTAAATTCACAAATAGTACCCACGATCCTGTCCCCCACCACAAAAAAAGACAAAAAAATACAGTCCCCCCTATAAAAAGATTTTGCTGTTAAATCTATAAGGATGAAGAAAACAATAAACCTATGTGAAGTGTAACAATATCTTCACATTAATCTTAGTGGGAGAAATGGAAAACCATTTGTTATATAGAAAATATCTGTGTAGATTTCAGGAGATTAAGGGAAACATGTCTTATGAATGTTTTGACTCCTATTTGCAGGACAGCAGAGAGGTTTATGCGGCTGCTGATATCACAAATCACTAGGACGAACAGAAGATGAGAGCGTCCTGACAGCTCGGTGATTTGCTTTGTCTGCATTTCGAATCCCAGAGCTCAGTATATTCTTGTACTGCTTTCCCGGCCTACATGCTATCATGTTTGTTACTAAATATTTTTCAGACGTTCAGGTGAAGATGTCTGAAATAGACGAACAAGTTTAGATTTACTGCCAGACGGTGGAATGGACCTCTAAATATAATTTCTGGCATTCAGGATGGGGTCCCTTGCATAGTGCGATTTTCTGCTTATGGAAAACATGCTGGAGATTTTGTTTACAGAGCATCTTTAAAGCTAATATTAACCACTTTAAAGAGAGAGATTTAATGTCAGTTCAGTTAAACTTCTGTAAATGTTTTTCTTGGATACATACAAATGTGTCATTTTCATGGGAATGTTCTATTAAAGTCAGCCTGTTAGGAATATACGGGAATATCAGATGAATGTGAATGAAGGCTGTGCTTGTATTCCTGTCTCAGGCTACCTTTGATGCATTATTTATTATTATTTAGGTATAACTTACACTTTTTTGCTTTGCTACATGTATTTTCATGCCCTGTTTTTAAAACATACAGAGTATTTTGGCTATGTAATCTGCACCTGTCCGGAAGAGGGGGTGGCAGTGGAGACTATGAGAACATGTATTTCATAAAAATAGCTAAAACATGGGTCATTGGATATACACTTAGATTTTGTATGATGGTGGGTAGAGTAATGGGCTCTAGTTTCACAGGTTCAAGTTATATTGACTGTGGTAGGTGGTTAATGAATGCAAACAAGGAAAGGAAATAGCTGGGTATTGCTTCCTAAGACAAAACACAGACTTTACTCAAGTGACATGTAGGAGAACTGCATCACAGACCACAGGTGTCTCCTAAAATAAAGTGGTTGATATTTCACACTGGGTTCTGTTCCACTCTTAGGTAATCCCTGATAGGTCAGCTAGAACTTCATTCATCAAGATCTTCTCTGAAGGTCACTTGGGACACTGAATATATAAAATGATGAAGCATTCTTTTTTAGGATCCTTAAGCACTTACTTTATCTTTGGTGGATAATAACAAAGTTTCCAAAGTTTGTGATAGGGTCATCTACAGAAATCGTAGGGTCCAAAGGTCTGTGCTTTTTAATTTCATACTATATCTGTTTATGAGACCTCTGTTGTTCTGACTTAAAGGAGTTGTCCCACAAGCAACATTTATCACCTGTCCAACCACTGGGACCACACTGCACTGGTCACAAGAATGGAAGTCCAGTATCCTCCATGTGAATGGAGCAGTCATACATGGGGATTACTTTTCCATTAACTGTCTATGGGACTAAAGCAGATACAGGGCTGTGCTCCTGTATATCCAGGGTAAAGCATTTCACTGTTTTAGTTACAGTGAGTGTTACATTACTATAATGACCTAAACTCCAAGTGATATCCTGTGAAAGTATATTTCTTTATTGCCCAAGTCACCTGTAAACCCTTTTCCTGCAACTTAGGTTAGGATCTTGGTACTATCACAGAAGTGCTTCCTGGCATCCAGAATATATAGTTTATAGCAGCAGCTGGGCTGTAGGCTGATGCTGAAACCGAGCCAGGTACGCTTCGTAAAAATGACAATATTTTTTCATGGGATTATTCTGTTAAATTACATGTCAAACTCATTTTCACCAAGGGCCACACCAGCATTATGGTTGCCTTGAAAGGGCTGTATATAATTGTAAGGCTGTATAAAATGTATAATCTATAAATCTACACTACTGCAATCTAGTGGTGGATCGCGGGATGCTGTTACGGGTGCTATGGAGCTTGGCTCTGTGCACTATGATGGTGTTTCTCAGGACTGCATATAAAAAACTGAAACACAAGGTATAAGCAGACAGGATTTACACCAGATGTATTATGTACATTATATTAGAGCTGTGCCACCACCTGTGAGTTGCTGAACAGAGTGGTGTGTAGGTGCACGCTGCATCTCAGAATACAAGATGGCACGCACTCCTTGTGCTGTGTAAAGTGTTGACTGCGTCTTCCGAGGAAGGTGAAAAGCGTCCTTCTGCACACTGGAGCTCAGAATACAAGATGGCACTCTCTGTGGTGGCAAAGCCCTTTCTGCCAAGTGCTAGCTGTGTCATTCAGAGAAAATGGAGAGCTGGTCCTCCTGCGTCCAGATCTCGCAGTTCACATGAAAAGATATGGAGTTCTGGTTTCAGCCTGTGATCCTTGAGTTTGAAACATGTGTTATATAGTGTCTCACTGTCAGAGATCTGGGTCCACACCATGATACATCCACTCACTGTATGGCATAAAAGAGACCTCTGCTTCCACATTCACCTGTCACACTGGACTACACAGGAGGGAAGTACTCTTTTTCCATCATATATCTACACAAAGCTGCCACCACTCGCTACTTAAGGTAGAAAAGACAAAAGTATACCCACACCACACACACCTAGCACACAACAGGTTAACACAGCTAGGGAAACGTTAGAGCCAGAGGACAATCTTATTAAATTTTAGATTTAATATACATAAAAAAAGTACAAGTGTGTTGTGTGTTACAGTGGATAAGATGTAATACAAACAGATATATGCAAACAATCGCTTATGTATATAAAAATGAATTTCTGTCTGTCTGTTCTTTATGCGCGACCAAATAACTGAACCGATCCTCACCAAATTTGACACACAGGTGCATCAGATGTTCGGGAAGATTATAGACACGTACCGTTCCTGAGATACAGTATTCCCAAAAAATAACCTGCATCAGCCAATACAAGCCTGCAAGTCTTTCACTCATATTCCAACTGCCATACACACGGTCACATGTCCCTTATCAGCCAATAGAAGCTCGCAGACACTTAGTCTCCACAGGCACACAGGTTTCCATAGCAACCAAGCTATTTATGACCTGTATTAGTCAGTAGCAGTTCGCAGGTCCTTAAATATTCAGTTATATCAATACCAATATAAGTTCACATTTAATTTACCAGGTTTCCATAACAACACAGCCATAAATAGACAGATTATATATTTTGTGGTCAGCGAATTTACTGTGCCCCTGCACACAGTATTATGCCCCATAGTGGCCCCTGCACACAGTATTATGCGCCATAGTGGCCCCTTGTGATGATTCTGCTGAAATATGGCTAAAACTCAAAGCTATATTTTGGTCTCTGGGTAGCGTATTTCTCTCTAGTTCCATTTATTCATACTGTGCGCAGCTATAAGCATAGGTGTATATTGGCAGTAGTGGCCGGGCTGGAACAATAGGGCTCCATTGAATTCATACACAGTCCTGGCTGATCAAACAAACATGCATTGTCCAGCTGCACTGGTTGACCAGATATGGCTGATAACATTGTATCAGGTCATTTGGTCTCATCTACATACAAAAGATCTGGACTTGAGTGGATTATTCTATGAGACCAGCTGCCGCCGGTGACCTCATTCTGGGAGGTGGCATAAAGGGTATTAAAGATGAGGTAAGAATCAGTGGGAGGAGATTATGCTATAGAGTTGATGCTATGGAGATCATGCTAGGGAGTTGACACAGACAGACCATGAGGAGAGGCTGCTGTGATGAGATTCTGTTGAGACTACTGGACTAATGCTGAGATTCCTGTGAAAAGCATACAGGCTGGATTATTGTTTTAATGCCACATGCTAAAAAGCCTCCACTGGTTATTCACACATGACAGAGCATGTGTGAGTGTTGGACTACAGAACCACATCAAGGACATGTGTGGTAAAGTAATTATTTCACCTTTATCCCTTTTATTTTATTTGTACTGTATCTTGTAACTAGTAACTGTTAATGCTTGCATATATCTGCATATCTGTTCTGAACTGTATATGTTAGATTTTAATACCGACCCATTTAGGGGTTAATAAATATATCAAATTTAGAAGGCTTGTCTTGTATTTATCTTGTGAACCCGGCACTTACTGGCGGTGAGTGTGGTTTTTATATGAAAGAGGACTCAGGGTGTGGCCAAAGCGGTTTGGCGCACGGAGGATCTTTCACACCCCTGCACACATTATTATGCCCCATAGTGGCCCCTGCACACAGTATTATGCACCATAGTGGCCCCTGCACACAGTATTATGCCCCATTGTGGACCACACCTTTTCAGACCCCAGAGTATACAGGGGAGGATACAAACATAAAAAACAATGTTACTTAGCTCTCCCTGGCTCCGGCACACTCCCCGCTACTTCTTCAATGTTGGACCAGACGTCATGTGAGCCAGGCATGCGTCGCGATGCATAATGATGTCAGACTGGCCCACCGGCATCTGGGACGTCACCAAGGAGGCCCGAAGCCTGCTGGAGTGCAGGAGAGGCAAGTAACAGTGTTTTTTATGTTCCCTCACCTCCCCTCAGCCTCCGAACATTATACTCTGGGGTCTGAAAAAACCCCAAAGTATAATAATAGCAGTGTTTGTGGGGTACGCGGCCTGTGGCCTTACTTACCGATCCCCGCTCCTGCTCACAGATGCCTCCGCAGAAGGTGAAGCACAGGTGGCCGTGAGCAGGAGCGGGGATCGGTAAGTAAATAGGGCCCATTACCTGCTGGTATTACACCAACAGGTAATGGCCTATAAAAAAAAACATCAGGGGCCCACCGAACCCCCTAATGTCCCAGGCCCTGTGGCAGCCGCTACTGCTGCTACCCCGGTATTTACTCCACTGACTGGACTGCCATACTGGATGTCAGCATTCTTATAAATTGAAAATGCATGGCTGATGCTCGAGCTAATGAAAACTCTCAGCAGACCCAAGCCCAGCTTCAATCTGACAAGGTATGTCACAGACAACAGAGAGCTGCTGAAAATCCCCAGCAGACCCAAGCCCATCTCGAATCTGACAAGGCATTGTCAGCCACATGCACACAGCTGCACTCCATGTTTCCATAACAAGCCAGCCATTTCTCTTCACTGCTGTAGGTCAGCTTTAAAGGGGCAGGGCGCTGTGGATGACACTGTTACACAAGGTCACAAACACACAGCTTTACTCCAGGTTTTCCATAACAACTGATCGCAGGTTTTTAACTGATAGCCTAACTAAGATACACATGATCACATGACACTTATGGACCAATGGAAAATCGCAGGTTCTTCAGTCTTGACATACACACAGCTTTACACCAGGTTTCCATAGCAACCAAGCTATTTATGACCTGTATGAGTCAATAGCAGTTCGCAGGTCCTTAAATATTCAGTCATATGATGTGTATCAGCCAATATAACTTCACATTTAATTTACCAGGTTTCCATAACAATACAGCCATAAATAGACTGTACCTACACTGGACTGCCATACTGGATGTCAAGTGCAAAAATGGCCAATTCTTATGGGGCCACTACATAAACAAAAAATGAAATATACCCATGCGAAGCCGGGTCCTTCTACTAGGATTTAAGTCTGGCTGGGAGCGTCAGCATAAGAAGATGGACCAATCTCATGATAGCTGTGTCTGAAAAGAATCTGACCCAGGGTCCTCTACCACACAGTTTTTTATGGATCTCTGACCCCCCCAAGCTACTTCTTGCAACCTCCCACCTATTTTTTTGATCAACATAGACTTTTTGATGAGCCAGTCCTGCTGTCGCAATGTCTGCGTTGGCCAGTACCCCTGGCTTGCTAATTAGATCGACCACTAATTGCATTATACCTTCGGACTTCCTCATTAGCCTGCACATTATAACTACTGCACCAATTATACAGGACTCCCTATTTCCTATTTAACTCTAGCAAAGACAATACAAAAAGGCCATCTCCTAATTCATCCATGAATGAAAAACTCCTTATCCCTATAACTATAATAAAATTCCTACATAAACACACAACTATGACACACTATAACATATCCATATTTCATTACACTCACTGAGTAGTTTTTAAGGAAACTTTACTTTAGAAGCAATGAGTCTTTTGCCTGTTGCTAAATTTAGGCTGTAAATGAGCTACAGAGTGGAGCTTCGGCGAAGTCGACTTGTACTGGCTCGTATTGCAAATTATTTTTTTAACTAAACCAAAGAAATAGAGATTTGTGTCGGGTAAACCAAAGTGACCCTGCTTTATACTCAGGAGTCTCTTCAAACCCCAGAGTATAATGGGTGAAGGCCCAAGGGAGATTAAAAACATAAAATACATTCATACTCACCATCTGAAGAGTCCTCAGAGTATTATAATTTCACTTAACATAATTTAATGTTTTAAGCCAATTTAAGGTGTAGTTCATACTGTATGTGTTCGACCCAAAACAAATCTGGAAACTGAGTCATCCGAACTGGAACACTGAGAGGTCCACCCATCTCTAATAAACATACGTTTAGGTAACAGAGGATCACTGAATGTAAAATGTAATATTACCTATGTTCTAACATTACGGTTCTTTGTCTTCAGCTAGAGGAATATGACAAAATTGTAGAGGCATTCATCTAAAAATATGTGAAATTGATGCTATTTTCTACATGTCAGTTCTTTTTTCATTTCTAGACATGCAAGCAGATGCAACAGAATAGAAATCAATGCTTTGACAATTTTGTCACTGATATGATTGGAATCAGGCAGTGTTTCTACTGAGATTTCAGAAAGCCATCCTTTGCCAAGTTGTGCTTATTGAAGACTTGTCACCTTGTAGCATTTCTTTCTTGCTTGAGCATCACCAGCCAATTTCCTCCGCCATTTGTATTCATATTGTCAATCATGTATGTTATACACTGTAGCTTTTCAAAATTTTACTTTGTGATTAACCATATATAGTAGTCGGGCTCAATTCACATGGCATTACAAAGAATTTACTATTATCCTACCCTTATCTATGTCAGACAGAAAATGTAAGTGAACATTTTAGAATTATCTGGATTTCTGCATTGACTACCAACAAATTGTATTCTAAGTCACAATTATAGAAATACACAATCTAACTAATAATTATTACTGTACTATTATTGTACTCTGGGGTCTCCTCATAACCCAGAATGTAATATGTGGAGGCCCAGGGGAGGTAAGTAAAAATGACAAACAGTTATAATCACCTTGCCTCGCGTCTCCTGGGCATCATTGCAGGAAATTTGGGATGTCAGCCAGAGGTTGGAAGAGGCCTGAAGAATATGCTACAGTAGGGGATTGCTGGACACTGTGAGGATGCCCAGAGAGGTGAGGGAAGGTGAGTATAACTGTTTGCTATTTTTACTCACCTTTCCTGGGTTTATGCTCTGGGGGCCGAGGAGACTCCAGAGTATAATACTTTGTCTTGCAAGTATGACTCTTTAAACTTTATGTGTAAATCCCATTGATTTTTATTCCTTGCAAATCTTATAGAGAAGAGATTGCATGGTGCACTTTAGGAAGAAGGTAAGGTGGTGGAAGCAGTATGATGCTCTGGATAATGTTCTCAGGGGAAACACTGCATTCCTGGCATGTGAATGCTACTTTGACACATATCACCCATCTAAACATTGCAGCAGACAAGGTGCACCCCTCAAAGGGCAACAGTATTACCTTCCCTCTGGATCCTCCCTCTGTTTGGACATCACAACGCTTGCATTAAAGCTTCATGACCTTGGCGTGCCTCATGTAACAGTTGAGATCCAATCGCAGGCTTCTGATTTCATCCATTAGACCAGAAGATAAGCCTAAGGGTATCAATTCCTCATAGATTACATCATTGAACTTCCATGTTTAGAGGATGGACAGGTGAAGGGCTTGTTACAATACAATAAGTGGGGATTAACTTTGAGACAAAAAAAAGACAAAATTGATCAAATTTAGAGCGTAAAAGACTAGTGAGCAAATTAGATTTTTCAGTCTATGCCTTTCTAGAAATCCATACACTACTCATTTACCTTGCCCTATATTATAGGCTAATATAATGTTCATTGCATGGGTTCTCATTCCCACCTTAAATGATACAGCAAGAATATAAAAATAAATCATCGGATTCTGAGACTTTCATAACCTGAACTCAATTTCATCATTTCTAACATCAGTGGTCTCATTGATTTCAAGTAATTTGTACAACATTGAGCACTTCACATCTCATAAAGCTTTGTCCTTCAAGGTTGTCATAAGGTAGAGCATGAGAGATATGAAAAGTCTGTTAAATCTATCACCAGCACAAATGTCTATTACATTGATAATTAAAACTCATCAGTAAATGTTGATTTTGCATTTTCCGTAGTTTTTGTTTTCATGAATGGCTGAAGCCTTGAAGCATTAATGTCGTAGTTTCCAGTTGGAGGGATGTAACTGACCTTTTCATTCTAAATCCATACATGGGCCAATTATACATTTCATTACTTCAATTGCCGCTGACCTTTACTTGTAGTCAATCCATAATATTATACTAGAGAAATAATTATTCCTAGCCATTTGTACAAAACATGTTTTATAGTAGACTGTGAGATCCGTAAAATAAAACATCTAATTTTTCTCTTGTATTTTAAGATATAAGTGACTCTCTTATATTATAGTGCACATATTAAATAAATAAACTAGGAATGCATTTTTATTTAGTTTTCTAATTATGAGGTGTACGCAAGTCAAGAACTAGAAAGTAAGATGCCAACAAGTGCAAGTATAGCGAAAGCAAGTCATATGGTTGCTATGGAGTCCACAGGTATAAGAGCTCAAGTAGTTCATTTGTCCTATCAGTTGCTAAACACCTTGCAATGTAAACAGGATGACAAGCATGATGGGTACACATTTTTATGCTTTACCTCCATGGCAACACCATGCCACAGCTTATATCACAAATATAACTTGAAGATACATGGCCCTGGTGCAAATCTGTAGCAGTGACCCTATTTTATCATGTATTTTTATATTTTTATAGTACTTGTATCCCACCATATGGTTGAGGGACCGTGGATTTTGTGCACTCACCAGGGTATTGTAGGCACATCTACTACCTCGGCATCCCCTTAAAAACTATTATAGACATGCACAAATACCTGCTTGTCTATATGTTATATGTCTATAACTCACTCAAAAGAGGGCCTGAATATTGTGTAATAACCCTCATTAGGACAAAGCAATCTGAGCAAAACAAGGTGCAATGTGCACCTCAGTATATGGTGCATTGAACAAGCTGGGATGCCCCCAGCCATCATGATATTTAACTTCATTTGTAATTTCTCGGTGTACTGTATACCGCTATTCCCCTTCACTCAGTCACTCGATTTCTCATCAGGATGGGGGTGTATAGTATTGAACAGCGTTTCTTCATGGTGCAAACCTAGTGGGTCATCAATGTATTTAAGCAATGTCAGCTGGTGTTCATGACATATCCTCCTAGAGTGTTTTTCAGAGGATTATATGGAAGGATCATTGATCCCTTCTCATAGCAGAGGCCATCTGAAAAATGTCACAGGACACAATTGATGACATGTAACATTGTCTGGCGAAGTCATCTATGAAACCTCTGAGATGCCTAGCACAGGAGACTAGAAGATTATTGAACATGTGAAAGAGCTGCAAAAAGAGCAAAATTGCATGTGTATCGAAACTTGTTTAGCGCTCCATATATTGAGGTGCACATTGCACAGTATTGCATTCAGATTGCTTTGTCCTAGTGACAGTTATTTCAGAATATTCAGGGCCTCTTTCGAGTGACTCTACCTATATAATACCCACTTAATTAATAGGACTGGTGAATTGAGAACTAGTTTGAAAAAGGTTATTCATTTGCTAAGATTGATCAAACAAGTTCGACCAAAACGAACCAGAGGATCGATTCATCCGAACCCGAGATGAAACAAATCTTCAGAGTTTTGCCCATCTCTACTGTTTATCAACATCTGGACTGCCCATGATGGATTAGTCTATAAGCAGGCCATGGGCCATCTTCCTTGAAAGCCTCAACAGTGTGGATTCCAAGGAAAAGTCAGTAAAACACCGTGTGCTGTAGACTGCTCCTGGAAACAAAGTCCATTTTCCAGGACATCCAACAGGGCCTGCACAAATGGGCACTACCAGACCAGACTCATTTCTTGAATGGGCACCTCATGCAGGACATGGTGTTGCTTAAGCCAAAGGCATGAAAATTCCAATAGATAAATGTTTTCCTTTGTGTTTCCTGATGACATCTCAGAGAATATTAGTTTCATTGATGAGACTCAGCAAGTTTATGGAGCTTTATTTACAGATAATGCTCCATGGGGAAAAAGCATGCAACTTTGTTTATTGGTCAAACCAGGGACTGCAAAAGGAAGAGAAACCACAATAGTTGATTGTAATGTCAATCTGTATTCCCTTAGTCCAGACAGCAGCACAATATGGGGTATCTCTGCCCCTGTGTGCTGTTTAGGACAGTGGAACCTTTAATTAGCACCAAATTTAAGGTGCCTCCTACTGGCCCTATAAGAGGGCACCTGAGACCTCCCTCCACTGTGTAAATTATAAAGTAAAAGGAAACAAGCTTCTAGGGAGGGAAGCCTTGTGCTGTTGTCTGGACTAAGGGAATACAGATTGACATTACAATCAACGATTCCCCTTACGTCCGACAGCAGCACAATATGGGGAGATAACAAGTAATTCCCCTAGGGAGGGTTTCCTCGCCTTACAACATCAAGGACTGTCTGACCAAAGGCAGTTGTCTGGGAACTGCGGACGTCTAAACGATAATATTTAACAAAGGTCAACTGAGATGTCCATGATGCAGCCGCACAAATCTGGTCCAAAGGTAAGGACCGGTACTCAGCCCAAGAAGTCGACACAGCCCTGGTCGAGTGGGCCGTAGAAAAAACTGGAGGGAGTAACTCCTGAATAAGGAAGGAAGACTTAATTGTCTCCTTGATCCATGTGGCTAGAGTAGGCTTGGAAGCCTTGAGGCCTTTGTTTTTACCCTGCATGTTAATTAGTAGGTTTTCGGCCTTCCTAAGCGGTTGAGTGCGGGATAGGTAAATCTGCAGACACCTTACCACATCTAAGGTGTGGAGCTTTTCTTCCTCCTCAGAGGTTGGAGTGGGGAAAAACACTGGTAGCGAAATTAGCTGATTGCTATTATAGCATGAGGGGACCTTAGGGTTGAACCCAGGCAAAAATCTAAGGTGCACCCTATCTGCAAAAAAACAAAATGTACGGCTCTCTAGAAGAGAGAGCCTGGAGTTCCCCTACTCTTTTGGCAGATGTAATAGCCAACAAAAAGCGGTTTTGTAGGCTAAATATTTTAGCTCCGTAGTCTCCAAGGATTCAAATGGAGGACCGCACAGGCCTGTAAGGACTACCGCAAGGTTCCACTGGGGAACTGGAGATGATACTGAGGGCTTTAGCCTCATTGCCCCTTTAAGGAACCTTGCAACCAGAGGATCCTGAGACAGATGTCTGTTCAAATGAGCGGAGAGGGCCGCAATCTGCACTTTCAAAGTGGCAGGGGCAAGGCCCTTATCCAAACCGTCCTGAAGAAAATTTAAAATATCAGCCGTTGAAGGTTGTAGATTATTAATACCCTTCTTGGAGCACCACTCCATGAAAATCTTGGCTGTCCTCTGGTAGTTCTTATTAGTAGAGTCTGCTCTTGCAGAAGAAAGGGTCTTCAGGATGGCCTCTGACAGTCCTCTATCCTGTTGTAGGGACTGCTCAACCTCCAGGCTGTCAGGTTGAATCTCCAGAGATCCTGGCACTTCAGAGATCCTTGGGAAACCAGGTTCTGGATGGGGGGAAGCCTCCAATATATCCCTCGACTCATCTCCATGAGTTGGGAAAACCAAGCTCTTTTTGGCCAGAATGGAATGATGGCTATCACAGAGACTTGGTCCTGTCTGATTTTCATCAATACCTTCGGTATTATTGGAATTGGAGGGAAAATGTATGCCAGCCTGGACCTCCAAGGGATGGACAGGGCATCCACTGCCAAGGGATTGTCCTCCTGGTAAAGGGAACAGAACGTCTCCACCTTGGCGTTGAGTCGGGTTGCCATGAGGTCTATTTCTGGAAGACCCCACTTCAGGGTAATCTGATGAAAGACTTCTGGATTGAGTGACCATTCTCCTGATACGGCATGACCCCGACTCAACCGATCCGCTACTATGTTCAGGGAGCCCTTGATGTGAACTGCGGATAAATGGGTTAGATTTTTCTCTGCCCATGTAAATATCAGATCTGCCTCCCTCAGGAGGGTTGGTGATCTGGTGCCTCCCTGTCTGTTCATGTACAGCACTGTGGTCATGTTGTCTGGCCGGATTTTGACTGCTCTTCCGTTGAGAAGAGGCGAGAAATGGAGTAAGGCACGATATACAGCTCTGAGCTCCTTCCAGTTGGACGAGGTCCTTCTTTCTGGAGCGCTCCAGACTCCCTTTATGGAGTTTTCATCTAAATGGGCTCCCCATCCCGAGAGGGATGCATCTGTAGTCAACAGGGTCCAAGAAGGTTGGACCGTGGACCTTCCGTCTTTCAGGTGCAACCACCACTTGAGGGAAAGACGGGTCCTGGGGGAGAGTCGAATCTTCTTGCTGAGTGTAAGAAGGGAGCAATTCCAAGCCTCTAGTAATTCCTTCTGGAGGGGACGTAAGTGCCACAAAGCCCATGGGACTGCCTCCACTGAGGAAGACATCAAGCCCAGGATCTTCATCAATGTTCTTATGGAGGCTATCGGCTTTTTGAAGAGGTGCCGAACTGCACCGACCAGTTTCTCCTTCCTTGCTGGTGTCAAGGAGACCTGCAGGCGGAATGAATCCAGGAAGTAGCCGAGAAACTTCCTTCGGGTTCAAGGGATCGTTACCGACTTCTCCCAGTTTATAAGCCATCCCAGACTCTAAAACAGGGACACGGCTGTCTGTAGATGCTGGAGCAGAACAGACTCTGACTGGGCTTTTATCAACCAGTTGTCTAGATAAGGCACCACGAATATCCCCTGAAGTCTGAGGGCAGCCGCTATAGGAGCCACTACCTTTGTAAAGTTGTGGGGAGCAGAGGAGATCCCGAAGGGTAGTGCTGTGAATTGAAAATGCTTCCTGTGGCCGGAAACTACTACGGCAATCCTTAGAAACCTTCTGTGTGGAGGATAAATAGGAATATGCAAATAGGCGTCTTTTAGATCCAAAGTCACGAAAACATTGCCTTGGAGGAGAAAGGTGGTGACAGACTTTATGGTTTCCATACGAAAGTGCTTCTTTTTGATGAAGCGGTTGAGGTACCTTAAGTCTATGATCATTCTCCACTTGTCTGTCGGTTTTGGTACCAGGAAGACGGGAGAATAGACACTGGATCCTTCTTCTAGAGAAGGGACTTCCACCAGGGCTCCCTTGTGAATGTACTCTCGGATGGAGCATTCTAATGTAGTCTGCTGCATTGTAGGGAGGCTGCGAGTTAACACAAACCGATCCTGTGGAGGATGGAGGAACTCGATTGCATATCCTTTTTGGATTACCTGCAGGACCCATGGGTCTCGAATTTTTTCCTGCCAGCAGTTGAAAAAATGGGAGAGACGACCCCCGACAGGAATCTCGGCCACAGGAAGACTGCTCCTGATGTCAAAAGCTAGGCTTCTCCTTTTTATCATCAGACTTCGGGAATCTCCGGACGGCGCCTCTAGAGGAATATCTAGAGCCTCTTTGGGACTGCCGTCCACGACGAGGCGGATAGCCTCTACTACGGCCAGAGTCAGATCTACCTCTAAAGGCCTGGGGTAAAGTTTTACCCTTTCTATCGGCCAAGCCCTCCAGGATCTCGTCTAGGGCACTGCCAAAGAGTCTACCTGGCTCAAAGGGTAATGCGCACAAATTATATTTTGAGGGGAAATCAGCTCTCCAGGGTTTTAACCATAGAGGTCTTCTTGCTGCAGTGGTAAGTGCCAGGGATTTGGCCGCCAGCCTTAATTGATGGTGGGAGGCTTCCGCTAAATATTCAGCTGCCAGGGAAACCGAGCCTAGAAACCCAAGCAGCTCGTCTCTGGAGACTCCAGAGTCGATGTCCCTCTCGAGGTGGACCAGGTCAGTGCGTAATTTGGCTGACACTTCACAAGACGCAACCGCCACAGCGGTCTGGGCCGAGGCAACTGAATACGCCTTCTTGAGGGTATTGCCGATGCGCCTGTCCATGGCGTCGTGCAAATTTGATCCATCATCTGATGGTACCATAGTGCGGCGGGACAGTTTGGCACCGCCATATCCACCTTGGGAGGAGGACCCCATTGATCCCATTGAGCAACTGGGAATAAAGCCTTGAACCTCCTAGAAACCACAAGAGGTTTTTCAGGACATTTCCACTCTGAAGACATTAATCTTTGTAATGTCTCGTCCACTTGGAAGACCCTAGGCCCTCTATAGGTGGACGTGGAGGCTTTCCCGTCAACATCACGATCCTTAGACCGGATGGACTTCAGCAGCCGGCTTAGTTTTTCGAGTGGGAAGCACGGTCTGCTGGAATCTTCAGTGGAATCGTCAGATGAGAGTGTCTCGTCCACTATCTGATAATCTTCGTCAGCGATGCGTAGGGAAGACTGTGTCTCAACCCGCGGTCTGTTGGCAATCTGGGCGATGGAAGAACGGATCTCCTTAAGAGACTCCTCCATATAATCCTTTACCCAAGTGGCAACCTCTCTTATAGAAGGTTCTTCTGATGGAGGTCCGCGGCATTGGCGACAGTGAGTAAAATCATAGCCGTCAGGTAAAGGAGTATTGCAATCCAAACACATTAGGTGTTTACGTTTAGAGGACTTTTTCCTCCTCAGCCCATCGCCGTTACCTGATGCAGAAGATGACATCTGAAACATCAAAAGCCACATGACAATGTAGAATGGAAGATTGCCAAGCATCGCACAAGAAGAAAAAAACCAAGGGGTACCTTACTTTAAATCGGTCACTTGAAAAGAAAAAAAAGATCCAGTCAGGAAAAACCAGACACCGCCAACCGCAGCAGAGGAGCTAGTAACCACGAGCTCACCAAGTAAAGGACTGAAGCCCTTTTAAATGTAATCCAGCAGCGAGGGGAGGAGCCAAACAAAGACACATTCATACAGCGCCAAACGAGGTCAAATGCCATAATGGAACATAGAGGAGCATAAGCCTAAGCCAGAGGCTCTAAATACAAGCAGCAAAAAATAATTCTATATTTTGCCTTTAAAATTTAAATTTTCAAACTTACCGCACTTTTCCGAGAAAACCGGAAGTAGGCCGCGGTGGTGCGCAAAGGCTTCCTTCCCCGGGGAATACGGGACCGAAAAAAAAGGTTCCGGCCGAAAAGGTTCCCCGCTTACTTCCGGGATCTCGCTGCCTGCAGAGCGATGAGCTGGGTAACGCTGCGCTGCGGAGCGGAAAAGGCCCGAGGGACCGGAGGATCTTTGGAATGTCAGAAAAGACCGAGGTACCCCCAAAAGGTAAGCCAGGAGCTTTAGGAAAAAAACCCCTAGCAACGGGAGGTCACCAGAGACCTCCGTCCACCTGTCCCACACAGGACAGAAAAAACCACAGTGGAGGGAGGTCTCAGGTGCCCTCTTATAGGGCCAGTAGGAGGCACCTTAAATTTGGTGCTAATTAAAGGTTCCACTGTCCTAAACAACACAGGGGCAGAGATACCCCATATTGTGCTGCTGTCGGACGTAAGGGGAATGAGTGTTACAAGTTAGTAATAGGGTAGAGGAGTTTTTGCAAACCACTGACTGTTCCACTGAATATTCTTGTTTGCTGCCTTTAAATATGTATATGCCAAATGTTTTTTTTACTGGTTTATATTTATTTCAACATAAACTACTCTCCTAATAAATATATTTAAGGCTGAGGCCTCACATTGCGGGAACGCAGTTTTTTTGTTGTTGTAGAGTTTATTACGTTTTATTAAGCCAAAGCCAACAATGGCTACAAAAGGAATGGGATCTGTATACTTATTCTTTTCCATTCTGTTCAATCCACTCCTGGCTTTGGCTAAAAAAAAATAAAAAATTGCATCAAACAAAAAAGCTGCGTTTCCGTAACGTGGGGCCTCAGCTTAAGGCAAAAAACGCTGTGTTTTACATTACCTGCAAAGTGGATGGGATTGTGGCTAATCTCATCCACACATAGCAGAAAAAAAATCAGCATTTTCACTATAGGTATAATAGAGGCAGAAAGTTGGCAGAGAAAACTCTGTGGACTTTCTGTGAACAACACTGCAGAAAAGAACGTAATGCAGTTCTGCCGTGGTCTTTTCCACAGCATTTTTTTTTTACTCCCAGAATGTAAGTCTCTGAGTTCACTGAGTGAATGCAATAGCAATAAATATGTGTGACCACCATTTATTTTACTACTAAGGGAGATAGTGCTTGGTCAGTTCCATGGAAATAAATAGAGTATCATGTGTGCGCATAACTGTTCCATCGCACAGGAGACTCATTCTCCAAAAATTATTGGAGATCTCAGCAGTCAGTTTCCTAGTGGTCAGACACTTAGCCTGTGGAAAGGGGTTTAGTTCTATTAGTGAAAAAAACATTTTTAGCATGGATCCAGATTTATTGAAAATCTAAACTCTGTGTCAGTTAAATTCTGAGCAAACAAAGGAAACAGTCCAATAAAAAATTCACAATCTCCCCAAATCATAGTCCATGGTTCCTGTGATTGGATTCTAGTTCCTTACATATTTTAATACCAATGAGGTTCATCTTGGTGTACTGTCTGCCCTTACTTTGGTGTCATTTCCTCCTTAAAGAAAGGAGAGAGTCAGCCGCTGAAAAGTAAAGAAGATTCCACTTTCCCTATAAAGATATGTTATAAAGTTTCATACATTTATATTATATTTATATTGCCTGTTTTTTAAAATTATTTTTCTTTTATGTTGAAAAAATGAATAACCGTATTATATATTGTAAAAACAATTATTAGATATTTTTTTTTATCTAAAAGATTTTTATATTTCACTGTATAATTAAGTTTACTTTTTAATGTGACTATATCACAATGAAATTCAAAAAAAATGTAAGCAGTATTTTATAACAAAGTATCTCTTCAGCCTGTTGCTTATTTCTGCAGAAATGGCATACTGTTTCTGTACTATTATATCTGTTGTGAAATAAAAGTATATATGGATTAAGTGGTAAATTATTGCCCACTACAGAGAAAGATAAACTAAAAGGAAGTTTAGATCCCAGTATTTCTGAAACTTCTTTGCTAGTTAAAAGCATGCGAGAAATACTTAGGGATTTAAAATACGCTTACCATCTTTTGGCACCAGTGAACCTCTTATTCTAAACCTGGCAACTTAACGTGATCGGCAAACTCCTGAAATATTCCCAAGAGTGCTTGTTAAACAGGGTAACACAACGCTAGCCAAGAGGGATTTAATTATCAAAAATAAAAGTACCGTAAGTGTTGGAACATAGACATACTGGATGATCTCTGTGTGTGGTACTCAAGATTGGAGTTGCACCCTGACATTGGCAGTGCCCTGCAAAACATTGGCTCAGACCAATTCAGCGCTCAAATGGTCCAAAAGAAAGTAAGAAGCCTAGTGAATTCAGAGCAATGCAATTTAAAGATTTCTGCCACTAATCCCCATGGAGAGAGGAAACAAAACACTGTGGTCTTATCCGTTAGTGGATTAATTTGTTATCACTTACACTTTGGATCAGTATGTGCAGCATAAGCATTAAAAACAGATCGAGCCTTTGAGCTTAATTGCTGTATGCTAGTACTTTATTTTTTTCCCCTTGCAGAATTTCTGCAGCTTATTGCAAAACTTGGCAGAAAATGCCCTGTGGCAGCAGTTTTATTCAAATAAATGAAAATGTAAAATATATGTGGAGTACACTGAATGGTAGTTTGGCTACTGAAAAATTGTGTTTGTGTCCAAAAGCAAGTTTCTATCTATGTGTCATATATAATATAAATATTTAGATATGGATATATTAGTGGGACCATGTCCATATGGCATGGAGGTACCTAGTATTACATCCTTGATACAAACTGTAAAATGTGGATTGCTAACTCGCCCCATCAAAATATTCACATCATTTTTAAAAAATATCACCTTTATCTAGGACACCTTCATTTGTTTTTTTAAGCCAGCAAGACTTAGGTGAATCCGCCACACAGACCGAAAGATGGTGGATTGATTCTCCCATGTTTTAAGTCCCCTATACTTAGCCAGACACTTCTCATCTATAATTGAGTGGTGTTGCCCAACAAAGAGAAACTGCGGCTCCAAATTAAGCAGGGTCTAGCTAAGATTCATCTGTTGGAGACACTCTAGCTCAAAGGTATGTTTTGTGGCCAGCGTCTGAAATGAAGTGAGCAGTACTTCATGACATGAATTGGGGGGTGGCAGTCTTTTTGAATCGGCTGCTACATATTAGATTATTGCAATAGGTAGCGGCCAATAATTTACTCACCCATCCACATTCCTGTCCAGACTGACCTCCACTGCCACCTCTAGTGGGCCATATACTTTGTGGGGGCAAAAAAAGGGGCCATATACTGTGTGGGGGCCATATTATGTGTTGGGGATAGTAAGCCACGTTATATGACATCACTTTGTTCGGTCTTTGGCTGGAAGCTCTGATGTGGAAGCGCTCCGCAATCATAAGGCTGATGTGGCCCTCAGTGAAAATGAGTTTGACAACCCTGCTCTAGCTAAATAGCTCTCATTTATACCTTTTATGATGTCAACCTACTTGAGATCCAACTATTGAATACAGTTCCAATCTGGAAGTGATATAGGTGATACAATGGACCACAGCTGACTTTGTTTCTCCATCGTTGTGAAATCTCCACTAGGTTATACGCATCCTGTTTTGTAACTATTGGTGATGGTTGCTCAAGTGTGTATCCCCCTGATGTGGAAATAGAGGGGTTCTCCCAATTTTATTTTGAATCTGTAAAGTTAATAACCTAATGCATTTCCGTGAATCTGACACCCCCCACTTTCTTTTTTCTCTGTTCTTCTTTTCTCCTTCTTTTATTCCTTATATAGCGTTCTCTTGCTGCTTTCTTCACCCTTATCTTCCCCTTCCTTTACCATCCTTCTTTCCTCCAAGGTTGACCAGTC
The DNA here is from genome assembly GCA_947044405.1 of Leptodactylus fallax. Lineage (NCBI taxonomy): Eukaryota > Metazoa > Chordata > Amphibia > Anura > Leptodactylidae > Leptodactylus > Leptodactylus fallax. The sequence goes on from CAMRHE010000123.1 coordinate 3,236,299, forward strand.
TGGATGTTCCTATCCTACCTAACTTTTACTTTCCCCTGAAGCATTCATCCCTGAGTTCCAGGCCAGAGCCAAAGCTCCTGAGTCATTTGTTTATTCAGTTTTTTTTAAACCGTTTGTTCTTTCTCTCTCTCTCTCTCTCTCTCTCTCTCTCTCTCTCTTTCTTTCTTTCTTTCTTTCTTTCTTTTTCTTTCCTTCCTTCCTTGCATTCATTATTTCATGCATATTATACTACTCTGTCATGAATAAAATGCAACTCTAGTCTCACCTTTTTGTTTTTGCCTCTGATTCAATATTTTTTTTAATGTGGGATTGCTTTGTTTGGGTTTTGGCAAAGTAGGGCATGTCTGAAATCATTGTACTAGCCCTCGTGACAGGGGTGTCCAAACTTTTTGCAAAGAGAGCCAGATTTGGTGAGTTGAAAATGTGTGGGAGGCCGGACATTCAACATTAACATTAAATGCAAATGGTACACTTTTCTTTTCTGCACATAGAACAGAAATAAATCTACACAAGTTTTTATCAAAATCACTCTGACTTTCATATTTGAAGTCCAAAATCAATTGACTGAGATTTTAGAATTTATTCACCTCTGAAGACTAAACAAATAACTTCCCTGCACTAATGTGAAGGGTGATACTGAGATGTCGACTACAGTAAATAGGCCAGGCCTGGCTCAAAAATTGGCCCCCATCACTGCCCCAAACAATAGAATGGCCCTATCACTGGTCCCCATACAGTATGGGGCCACTGTATGGGGGGATAATGAAGGGGCCACTGTATGGGCCATACAATGGCTCCTTCACTGGCTCCCCCTATAGCAGCATTGGGTCCTTACTTGTCTGCCCAGTCCCGCTTTGTCTCCCTGCTCCATGCTTTTAACAACCAGATCGGCAGAACCGAGGAGAACCTGGCTGCATTCACTTACAGCTCCCCGCTCCTGCTCGCAGCCTCCCCTACTCTTTTCAGCCGTCAATGGGCCCTGTGCGCTGCATATCAAGTCACAATGATGTAATGTGCATCACACGGAGGCCCCCTGCTGAAGAGGAGGCCACGAGCAGGAACAGGGATAGGTAAGTTAAAAGGGCCTATTACCGGACCTCCAATGCCTATTAAAAAAGCAATGGGGGTCTGGTAGGGCCCCCTAAAGGCATGGGGCTCACCGGGGATTCACCGATACCCCGATGGGCCATTCCAAGCCTGTTGTGGTCAACAGTGCTGGCGGGCTGCATATTATTGACTTTATGACAGAGTCTGCGGGCCGGTGTAAATTTGAACACAGGCCGCTATTGGCCCCTGTGCGGGACTTTGGACATACCTGCTTTATAACATGAACATCTCAAATTGGCAAACACAGATTTTGTTACTTGTTACTCACTCTGTATTATAGCATCAACTATAAAGGTTTTTTTTCAATTGTTGTGGAAACTATTATATAGCTCTGTGATGCAAAGGCATTGGGTAGGTTTGTTAAAGTCACCAGCCTCAGAAATTACCTAGAACAGTGCCTAAGGAGTGAGGCTAAACTGCTTCATTGTGTTTAACGAAAAACCTATTTTTTTTTTTTTTTATGAAATTGGCTAAATCAGGCCAATGGTAGAATGGTGAGAAAGAACCCACTACTAATTGGTTCTTTGGTCTGATGAGTCCAAATTTGAGATTTTCCATTCATCAAATATTTGTTAAATGCAGAGAAGGTGAGGATATGATGACCTTGTATTTGTGATATCAAACATGAAGTATTTGGAGAGGAGGTGAGAAGATTGGGGTGTTTTGCTGGTAACACTATTGGTTAGTAAAAGAGTTGGTTAAGAATTGAAGAAATTAAAGTAAATAAAGGAAATGAAGTAAATTAAAAAAAAAAAAACAAACAAAAAAAAAAACATTACTTATCTGTTACATTCCCTGTTATTGCTCCAGGAAAATAAATGCAGACTGGTGGGTAGGTTCCTGGAGCATCCGGAAATTTGAAAGGAGAATAGACAAGACAAAGAGCATTGGATGACCTGACATCCAATGTCAACTAAACACATCATGAAATACAGGATTTACAATTTTTGTACTGTCAGAAGTTGCATAGTTAAATATAGTAAATGGAAGGATTTTACACTTGTCATTTACTGCTTTGTGAAAAAGGGCCTGTTTTCAATTATATTTCCCTCTCTCTGTGAAAAAGAGCAGACTAGAATAGAACCAATCTTTACTAGTACGTTACACTTAAAAGACCCTATCTCTCTGACACTGTGCTTTGCAAATTATGTTCGATGACATCAGCTACAGGTGAAAGCCAATGCTTTTTCTAGGTCATTGCAAAGAAACGGAATGAATGAGCTTAATATACTCACATCTATACTCTACTCCCTACAGTATGTTCTCTATGTAAATTGGTCTAATTGAGCAATTACTGCAAACATAGAAGAGAGACGTAATCAGTCAGATCCGACCTTGATGGCAGAGAATTTTCCATCATTTTATCAATGTTCTAATGGAGTAAATCTAAGTCCAAAAGGGAAATGTTTTTTAATGTTATCATCCTCTTTTATGTTGTAGGTTTACAAGACTGTTTCTATGGAAATAATAATTTAACCCTCTAGAGGAAAAGATCCAGGCCCCGATCCAGGGCTTAAGAAATGTTTTAGCCCAAGATTAGAAGCTAAAAATGACATGTAGTTACGATAGACGAAAGTTTTGCGAACTTAAAATTTAAAACTTGACCTAAACCATACATACATACCAAACAAGATAAAATACCTAACTGAACTGATTTGGGTCTGAGATATTTTGTGACATGGAGACCACACACAGTAAAATCTTGTTAGTTTCACAGCTATTACATTATTTGTTGGGATAGTGATGAGATTTTATTGTCTTTTTTCTTTTGACCTTTGCAGTTATTTATTCTGTTTTTGCACATACAGGTGCATATCAATAAATTAGAATATCTTTGAAACGTTTATTTATTTCAGTAATTATATTAAAAAAGTGACCTCCTATATTTTCTAGATTCTTTACACACAGAGTGTTCTATTTCAAGTGTTTTATTTCTGTAAATGTTGATTATGGATTACAGCTAATGAAAATCCAAATCTAATAAAATTAGAATATTGTAAAAAAGTTCAGTATTGTAAATTCAGTGTGTCACCTGCCAAGGTTTCCTAGGCCTTTAAATGGTCCCACAGTCTGGTTCAGTAGGACACACAATCATGGAAGACGCTGATTATGAATTGTATTACTGAATTACTGAAATGAATGAACTTTTCAAAGATATTCTAATTTATTGTAAATTTTTGCCTTTTGTAAAATTATTAGGTTCACACTTTGTAAAACTGAAAAAAAAATGCTTTGATTTATAGTTGGTCTCTTTTGCATAGCATTATACAAACATTTTGTTTTTCTGTTTTTTTCTATATACTCTTTAGCGTTAATACATGACCATTCCCATTTATGGTAATTAGTTTGCCTAATAGTATGTCAATGATTAGTGGAAGATTGTTTAATTTATGTGTATTGGTATTTTTACTTCTATTTTAGATGTCTATCTGTCTGTCTGTCTGTCTGTCTATCTATCTATCTCCAAGGAAAAGACAGCACTCCAAAAGTTAAGTGAAAAAAACTGGGCAGTGTTTATTCCATGTTGCAACATTTAAGCTCCAATAAGCCTTTGTCAACTTGCTTGGGTATGGAAAGTATTCAGACCCCTTTAAATTTTTCACTATTTGTTTCATTGCAGCCATCTGCTACAAGCAAAAAAGTTCATTTTATTTCTCATTAATGTACACTCAGCACCCCATCTTGACAGAAAAAAAAAACAGAAATGTAGATATTTTTGCAAATTTATTAAAAAAGAAAAACTGAAATATCACATGGTCATAAGTATTCAGACCTTTAGCTCTGTATTGAGTAGAAGCACCCTTTTGAGCTAGTACAGCCATTAGTCTTCTTGGGAATGATGCAAGTTTTTCACATCTGGATTTGGGGATCCTCTGCCATTCTTCCTTACAGATCCTCTCCAGTTCCATAAGGTTGGATGGTGAACGTTGGTGGACAGCCATTTTCAGGTCTCTCCAGAGATGCTCACTTGGGTTGAGGTCAGGGCTCTGGCTCGGTCAGTCAAGAATGGTCACAGAGTTGTTCTGAAGCTACTCCTTTGTTATTTTAGCTGTGTGATTAGGGTCATTGTCTTGTTGGAAGGTGAACCTTCGGCCCAGACTGAGGTCCAGAGCACTCTGGAAGAGGTTTTCTTCCAGGATATCTCTGTACTTGGCCGCATTCATCTTTCCTTCAATTGCAACCAGTCTTCCTGTCCCTGCAGATGAAAAACACCCCCATAGCATGATGCTGCCACCACCATGTTTCACTGTTGGGATTGTATTGGGCAGGTGATGAGCAGTGCCTGGTTTTCTCCACACATACCGCTTAGAATTAACGCCAAAAAGTTCAATCTTCATCTCATCAGACCAGAGAATCTTATGTCTCATAGTCTGGGAGTCCTTCATGTGTTTTTTTGGCAAACGCTGTGCAGGCTTTCATATCTTTTGCACTGAGGAGAGCCTTCCTTTGGGCCACTCTGCCATAAAGCCCTGACTGGTGGAGGGCTGCAGTGATAGTTGACTTTGTGGAACTTTCTCCCATCTCCCTACTGCATCTCTGGAGCTCAGCCACAGTGATCTTTGGGTTGTTCTTTACTTCTCTCACCAAGGCTCTTCTCCCACGATTGCTCAGTTTGGCTGGATGGCCAGGTCTAGGAAGAGTTCTGGTTGTCCCAAACGTCTTCCATTTAAGGATTATGGAGGCCACTGTGCTCTTAGGAACCTTGAGTGCTGCAGAAATTCTTTTACAACCTTGGCCAGATCTGTGCCTTGCCACAATTCTGTCTCTGAGCTCCTTGGGCAGTTCCTTTGACCTCATGATTCTCTTTTGCTCTGACATGCAATGTGAGCTGTGAGGTCTTATATACAGGCATGTGCCTTTCCTAATCAAGTCCAATCAGATTAATTAAACACAGCTGGACTCCAATGAAGAAGTAGAACCAACTCAAGTAGGAGTAGAAGGGAATGGACAGCATGTAAGATAAATATGAGCGTCACAGCAAAGGGTCTGAATACTTATGACCATGTGATATTTCAGTTTTTCTTTTTTAATAAATTTGCAAAAATATCTACATTTCTGTTTTTTTTCTGTCAAGATGGGGTGCTGAGTGTACATTAATGAGAAACAAAATGAACTTTTTTGCTTTTAGCAAATGGCTGCATTGAAACAAAGAGTGAAAAATTTAAAGGGGTCTGAATACTTTCTGTACCCACTGTATCTACAGTGGCATGCAAAAGTTTGGACACCCCTGGTCAAAATGACTGTTATTGTGAACAGTTAAGCAAGTTGAAGATGAAACGATCTTTAAAAGGCATAAAGCTAAAGATTAAACACACTTGTCTATAATTTTAAGCAATATCAGTGTATTATTATATTTGAGTACAATTTTAGAGTGAAAAAGGGAAAGGAGTACCTTGCAAAAGTTTGGGAAACCTTGTAGATTTGTGTGCTCAGATAACTTGACCAAGGTCTCAGACCTTCATTAGACAGTTAGGATTATGGCTTGCTCACTATCATTGTTAGGAAAGAGCAAGTGATGCATATTGTTCAGCTTTATAAATACCTAGCCTCCTCTAACCTTGTGCCAAAAAATAGCAGCCATGGGTTCTTCTAAGCAGCTGCTTAACTCTGAAAATGAAAATGGTGGAGGCCCACAAAGCAGGAGAAGGCTAGAAGATAGCAAAGCGTTTTGAAGTTGCTCTTTCCTCAGTTCCAAATGTAATTGAGAAATTACAGTTACCAGGAACAGTGGAGGTCAAGATAAGGTCTGGAAGACCAAGAAAAATTTCAGAGACAGCTGCTTGTAGGATTGCCGGAGTGGCAAATCAGATCCCCGCTTGACTGCAAAAGACCTTCATGAAGATTTAGCAGATTCTGGAGATGTGGTACATTGTTCTACTGTTCAGTGATTCCTGCACAAATATGGCCTTCATGGAAGAGTCATCAGAAGAAAACCTCTCCTGCGTCCTCACCATAAAATTCACCATCAGAAGTTTGCAAAAGAACATCTAAACAAGCCTGATGCATTTTGGAAACAAGTCCTGTGGACCAATGAGGTTGAAATAGAACTCTTTGGCTACAAGGATCAAAGGTATTTTTGGAGAAAAAAAGGCACAGAATTTCAGGAATCTCTCCTGTTGCAGCCAATGGCATGGGGAACATTTCACGCATAGAGGGAAAAATGGATTCAATGAAATTTCAGCAAATTCTTGAAGCAAACATAACACCATCTGTAAAAAAGCTGACATTGAAAAGAGGATGGCTTCTACAAATGGATAATGATCTTAAACACACGTCAAAATCCAACATAGACTACCTAAAAAGGCGCAAGCTGAAGGTTTTACCATGGCCCTCACAGACCCCTGATCTGTACATCATTGAAAATCTGTGGGTAGACCTCAAAAGAGCAGTTCATGCAAGATGACCCAGGAATCTCACAGTACCCGAAGACTTTTCCAAGGAACAATGGATGAAAATCTATCACAAAATACATCAATGATATTGATGATATTGATTCAAAGATATTGCTGTAAATGCAAGGTTGACTATAGTATGTGATACAACTGTTAAACATTAGTTTCATTGTATTATACTACACCAATATCTACTCAGGGATTTAACTATAGTCAGTGCAGAAATTGCATTTCTGCCTCAGAGACTAGGGGTGTCCATTAGGACACCAGAACTATAAACACTAGTAATATAAATACACAAAACCAAGGGTGCTGTGATTCTTAGCGGAACGGACATGTTACTTTAGTCAAGTTTTCTTATATCTTTGGTTAATGTGTTGATCTTACAATGTCGAATTCATGGTGGCAAAGTTCTGACTAGACCAAAATAAACACATTTAGAATTTACTGTATACTGGTGAAACATTTTGGATCTCAGTCCTTCATCTATCGAACTAACTCTTTAAGAAAGAGAAAAGTCATTTTATTTAAATTGCTTATATGTAGCCCTTTCACATCTTCCCCGTCCCATGATGTATAGTATGTGAATTCTCTGTAAACTTGCACTGTGAGTACGACTGCTGTTTCAATTTCCCTTAGTCCCGCTTCAAAGAGAGTTGTGAAGCAATCTTTCTCTCTACCTCCTGCATATCAATCTGGACATGGCAGCATGCAGCATATTAGAAGCTGCTTCACAAACCCAAAGGCTGTAAGGTCTGCCAGCAATGAGCCAGGGGATTTTGTGACTCACACAGAATAATGAAGACTATGGCAAAACACTCAGAAATGAATTCTGACCATTGCAATGTGTGTGGTATAAAATATATTTCTTCGTTTCCCCCCAATCTATGCTTGTTGCTTTCCTGTCCTTAAGACTCCCATAAATTGGAAGTAAGGCTGCGGTTAGGCATTTCTCTGGCATGTGGCACTTAGCCCAGAATAATGGGCAGAGGGCAATAAAGGGGAGTACTATTTTATAGACAGTGAGCATGGAATAATCACAAGCTGAAGGGGTGAGAAAATTTAAGCACATACTGAAGAGATATATGACTATACTAAAACCTGGTCTTAATAGATGTCATGCTATTAAATATTTTATGATCCTATACTCTCGATATGACACTGCCTTGCATTTTATGACACATGAATTCAAGTGAACATATTCCAAAACATGCTGGAAGGTTAATTGGATTCATATGGATTGACTCTACTATGTGAAAGTGCATGCCTGAGATAAGTAAATTAGATTGTAAGCTCTGGTGGGAACAGGGACTGATTTAAGTGAACCCAGTGTCTGTAGAATATGGTAGTAATATAAATAACAGAAATCAAATAGTTAAAAAATAAGTGTAAGCCTCTGAGCATCATGCAACAGGTTAAATAAGGTACATGGCTTGATCAAGGCTCATCACGAAAAGTACATATGCACTTCCATCAAAATTGCTGCTTTCCCACAACTAATATAGGTAATGTATAGTGCTGGACTTGGGTGCCTGGGGTCCACTAGTAAAATTAATTCTGGAGGCCCACTATTTAGCTACATGCAAATATTACCCGGCACTAAATTGTTACCAACATAAATTATTTTTCAGTAGTAGATTGTTCACTAGCCATTGTCTCTGTTCTATTCCTAGGGACCCTGTCAGTAGTCTACTGCCTAGCTTTTGCCTTGAACTTGGGCTCATTTGCCTCTGTGAGAGAGATGACTGGGGCTCTTGGGGCCCAAGAAGGAAGAATACTGATTGGCCTGACTCTGCACCTATATGTCATCTCAAATAATCTACCCTGTATTAACACATAACCTGGGTGACACACATTAAAGAATCTCTAGCAAGTAAAATGAGTGTTTTGTGCCATGCCAAGGTGAGCTGGTGGCCCACTTGGCTCAGGCGCCCACTGATGGATTCACTTACTTACCTGTGGGCCAGTTCAAACCTGGAAATGTAAAAATAAGTGTAAGCCTTTTTCATACTGAAGCTGCTCCCTTGTTCCATGTGGCCAGCACTCAGCCTCTCCCATCTTCTTATGAGTTGACCACAACTCACTTTCTTAATTTATTCGTATGAAATGTTCAATATGCATCTCATACAGATGTACAGTGGGGAAAAAAAAGTATTTAGTCAGCCACCAATTTTGCAAGTTCTCCCACTTAAAAAGATGAGCGAGGCCTGTAATTGTCATCATAGGTAGACCTCAACTATGAGAGACAAAATGAGAAAACAAATCCAGAAAATCACATTGTTTGATTTTTAAAGAATTTATTTGCAAATTATGGTGGAAAATAAGTATTTGGTCAATAACAAAAGTTCATCTCAATACTTTGTTATATATCCTTTGTTGGCAATGACAGAGGTCAAACGATTTCTGTAAGTCTTCACAAGGATGGCACACACTGTTGCTGGTATGTTGGCCCATTTCTCCATGCAGATCTCCTCTAGAGCAGTGATGTTTTGGGGCTGTCGCTGGGCAACACAGACTTTCAACTCCCTCCAAATGTTTTTTATGGGGTTGAGATCTGGAGACTGGCTAGGCCACTCCAGGACCTTGAAATGCTTCTTACGAAGCCACTCCTTCGTTGCCCTGGCGGTGTGCTTGGGATCATTGTCATGCTGAAAGACCCAACCTCGTTTCATCTTCAATGCCCTTGCTGATGGAAGGAGGTTTGTACTCAAAATCTCACGATACATGAAGGAATTCTTTCATGTACACGGATCAGTCGTCCTGGTCCCTTTGCAGAGAAACAGCCCCAAAGCATGACCATATGACATTCTCCCAATACTCTTCTGGAACATCCAAATGCTCTCTTGCAAACTTCAGACGGGCCCGGATATGTAGTGGCTTAAGCAGGGGGACATGTCTGGCACTGCAGGATCTGAGTCCCTGGCGGCGTAGTGTGTTACTGATGGTAGCCTTTGTTACGTTAGTCCCAGCTTTCTGCAGGTCATTCACTAGGTCCCCCCGTGTGGTTCTGGGATTTTTGCTCACCGTTCTTGTGATCATTTTGACCCCACAGGGTGAGATCTTGCATGGAGCCCTTGATCGAGGGAGATTATCAGTGGTCTTGTATGTCTTCCATTTTCTAATTATTGCTCCCACAGTTGATTTCTTCACACCAAGCTGCTTGCCTATTGCAGATTCAGTCTTCCCAGCCTGGTGCAGGTCTACAATTTTGTTTCTGGTGTCCTTCCACAGCTCTTTGGTCTTCACCATAGTGGAGTTTGGAGTGTGACTGTTTGAGGTTGTGGACAGGTGTCTTTTATACTGATGACAATTTCAAACAGGAGCCATTACTACAGGTAATGAGTGGAGGACAGAGGAGCCTCTTAAAGAAGAAGTTACAGGTCTTTGAGAGCCAGAAATCTTGCTTGTTGGTAGGTGACTAAATACTTATTTTCCAAAATAATTTGCAAATAAATTCTTAAAAAATCAGACAATGTGATTTTCTAGATATGTTTTCTCATTGTGTCTCTCATAGTTGAGGTCTACCTATGATGTCAATTACAGGCCTCTCTCATCTTTTTAAGTGGGAGAACTTGCACAATTGGTGGCTGACTAAATACTTTTTTCCCCACTGTATATAAACAAAGAGTACTTCTTTGTATATGTCTATAGCTACAGTCATATGAAAAAGTTTGGGCACCCCTATTAATCTTAATCATTTTTAGTTCTAAATATTTGGGTGTCTGCAACAGCCATTTCAATTTGATATATCTAATAACTGATGGACACAGTAATATTTCAGGATTGAAATGAGGTTTATTGTACTAACAGAAAATGTGCAATATGCATTAAACCAAAATTTGACCGGTGCAAAAATATGGGCACCTCAACAGAAAAGTGACATTAATATTTAGTAGATCCTCCTTTTGCAAAAATAACAGCCTCTAGTCGCTTCCTGTAGCTTTTAATTAGTTCCTGGATCCTGGATGAAGGTATTTTTGACCATTCCTCTTTACAAAACAATTCCAGTTCAGTTAAGTTTGATGGTCGCCGAGCATGGACAGCCCGCTTCAAATTATCCCACAGATGTTTAATGATATTCAGGTCTGGGGACTGGGATGGCCATTCCAGAACATTGTAATTGTTCCTCTGCATGAATGCCTGAGTAGATTTGGAGCTGTGTTTTGGATCATTGTCTTGCTGAAATATCCATCCCCGGTGTAACTTCAAATTCGTCACTGATTCTTGTACATTATTCTCAAGAATCTGCTGATACTGAGTTGAATCCATGCGACCCTCAACTTTAACAAGATTCCCGGTGCCGGCATTGGCCACACAGCCCCAAAGCATGATGGAACCTCCACCAAATTTTACAGTGGCTAGCAAGTGTTTTTCTTGGAATGCTGTGTTTTTTGGACGCCATGCATAACGCCTTTTTGTATGACCAAACAACTCAATCTTTGTTTCATCAGTCCACAGGACCTTCTTCCAAAATGAAGCTGGCTTGTCCAAATGTGCTTTTGCATACCTCAGGCGACTCTGTTTGTGGCGTGCTTTCAGAAACGGCTTCTTTCGCATCACTCTCCCATACAGCTTCTCCTTGTGCAAAGTGTGCTGTATTGTTGACCGATGCACAGTGACACCATCTGCAGCAAGATGATGCTGCAGCTCTTTGGAGGTGGTCTGTGGATTGTCCTTGACTGTTCTCACCATTCTTCTTCTCTGCCTTCCTGATATTTTTCTTGGCCTGCCACTTCTGGGCTTAACAAGAACTGTCCATGTGGTCTTCCATTTCCTTACTATGTTCCTCACAGTGGAAACTGACAGGTTAAATCTCTGAGACAACTTTTTGTATCCTTCCCCTGAACAACTATGTTGAACAATCTTTGTTTTCAGATCATTTGAGAGTTGTTTTGAGGAGCCTATGATGCCACTCTTCAGAGGAGATTCAAATAGGAGAACAACTTGCAATTGGCCACCTTAAATACCTTTTCTCATGATTGGATACACCTGGCTATGAAGTTCAAAGCTCAGTGAGGTTACAAAACCAATTTTGTGCTTCAGTAAGTCAGTAAAAAGTAGTTAGGAGTATTCAAATCAATAAAATAGTAAGGGTACCCAAATTTTTGCACCGGTCAAATTTTGGTTTAATGCATATTGCACATTTTCTGTTAGTACAATAAACCTCATTTCAATCCTGAAATATTACTGTGTCCATCAGTTATTAGATATATCAAATTGAAATGGCTGTTGCAAACACCCAAATATTTAGAACTAAAAATGATTAAGATTAATAGGAGTGCCCAAACTTTTTCATATGACTGTATAAGAGTATATTTATCTCAGTGTGGAGCCCCTTCCTATAAAACATTTCAATGAAGGTATCCTTTAAGCCAAGACATTAAAATGTCATGTAAATAATCACTGATTCTAGTTAAAGGGCTGGGCTGTAACCTCTCATTCATGAGGTCAGGTTCACATGGTTATGATATAGTGGAGAAGTATATTCCATGTGTTGTTTGCATTTCCTGGTCTGACCATGGATCATATGAGCAGGACAACAGGAACAGGGTACGGTTTTATGATGCTGTGATCTTCTGTACAGTACAGTATACCCAGCATTATGTGAATACTGTACAGTATAGCAGCAGTAGATTGCAAGTTCACAGCATCTTAAAAAAAGTAGTTGGAATGGGAAATGTGGCCAACACACATTACACACTTCTTGGACTGATCACGGACATGTAAAACTGGAATAAGCATGTTTTCACCTAATGCAAAATAGTGCAGCAAATCGAAGAATAGGAGGCTTTGCAGAGGTACACTGAGCCCCTGTGGCTTCATATTATGTGCTGCCATATAATGCATACAGTTTCTCTATATGCTTACAGTATAGAAGGACCACATAGAAGTCTGTGGGTGCCATACTATTGCTTAGTGCATCTCAGAGATTTGATAGCATCCTTAAACAAACATCTACATAAATCCTATATCTTCAGTTGTCTTCATTCATAGATTTTTGCAGTAAAGTAAAGGTGTCCGTATACTTTCAATAGCTGTCGGCCATATGAGTGTTCTTGTGTTTTTAACGGGAGGAAAGGACTAAGCCACCACCAGCTGTCTTATCTACTGGATGAGCTAAGGACTTGGGAAGGTAAAATGCAACATGTCCCCTTCAAAAGAAAACAAACAAGAGGAAGAAAGATTCCATCTTATTTTCTTTACATTACATTGAATAATGACAGACAGAATTCTATTAGTATTTCAGTCCATTGTTCTGATACTATGAAGAATCAGAATGTAGTGTCCCACTGGGAGCACTATAAAATGTTTAGGATTGTTTTATACTGTTTATTACTTATTTACATTGTAATCTGTATATAGTATGTATATAGAGAAAAGCTTTCTACTTAAGTGGGCTGTACCACTATGAGCCAGGAGCAGTCAGGAGCATGACCCAGACAATAAGTTCTGAAAAAGAGGGGGAGAACAGTAGTCTTCTCTAGTCCTTGGAGGAATGAGAAAGTGCAAAGAGCAGTGAGACTGAGCTAAACCCCTAACTGGTCTCGAGACCTCTCAGTCAGCCCATACTGCGCACATGTAATAGGACAAAGAAGACTAACCCTGTTTCACTGAGTCAGTAGAGTGTGTGGTAGTCTAGAATCTGAGCATAATTGATACAGGTATATGGGCCTCATCAGAGCAATCATCCTACCTGCACCACAGGACAGACTGGGCACCCTGTTAACCCACCACCTGCAGTTGGTGCTGGTAGAGACTCTTTGGGACTCTTGTCAAAGATTGAGTGGCACACAGAAAGGTAAAGAGTAAGACAGCCTTAGCAAAGAAAGCAAAGGCTACCCATGGGTGTACCAACTATCAGCTTATCCTCAAATCACAGTGGTGAACATTGCAAGAAGTGAACCTCCATACTTGGATGCTGTTGATGCTGTTTTCTACCTCAAGTAAAAATTGCAATTTATCCAGTTCCTGCATAATTCATGCCTCCTAAGTCTTAAATCTGCATGACTACAATGGGCACTCCAACTTCCAACAAGCTCAGGAAAGGTGAACACAACTGGGATGTGCCACACAGTTAACACTACCACCACCATTAGGTACCCTTCAGGCCTACTCAGCATTGCACCAGAGAGGAATTGGTCAGTTCATAGCAACGTAACAACTTCAAGTACTACTACTCCCAGTCTCTGGGCTTCCTCCAATGGGTTGCTGTAAGAGCAACAGACTTAAAAGAAAACAGTATGATCTTTAGAGTACATTCACACGTTATTGTTTTGTCACTTTGTGCCAAAGCCTTGAGATGGTTGTCTGCTGGATGCTATGAATCCAGGACAATGAGCCACTGTTATCCATCTAGAAAGTAGTTTACTGGTGAATATTTATTATTAGCTGACATCTTTTAAATATAACTTTATTAAGTCAGTATATATTACCGTAATTGGAAAATAAGTAGTCCGTTGTACAGCGGGTAAACTGGTTCATGCTGCATATTTTGTACAGTACATTACTATAAAAAGATTAGTAAACAGCGGGTGCGACAGACAAAGCAGAAGTGACTTTGAGAGTCACAAATTGAATAATATTTTTGTTGACTACATAATCTTGTACCACATATTGAGGGATAATATCTGGCCATACAAATGTAGACAGTCAATAAGCTTCTATTCAGAGTAAAACATTTTTCATGTACTTCATATTCTGATATGTGAAAAAAAAGATCTTTATTTATATCTTGATTCTGGAAGTGGAACTTAATTAAAATTAATGTTATGTCTCCAACGTTATATATCTCACCAAGAGACTCGATTAAGCCTTCCAAAGATTTCATTAGCAGCCTACAAACTTTCATGGAACTAATTATCGTTGGTCACAGTCATAAGTAAATGATGTTAAAGCAAACATTTTGCACAGAAATATAAAAAGGGTAGGCTATCTATTGTTCAGCATTAGGACTATGTATACATCTATAACACAGTATAAGCATTGACAAATATATATTTTCCCTAAACTGGCAAATATAGTGCAGATGTTTAAACTGAACAGAATATGCCTGGGCTACTTCTTTCTAGTGTACATCTGTCATTCTAAATCCCTTCAAGAGTCATGCTCCCGTCTAATCCTGCCAAGATAAAGTCATTTATCAATATGTATGTACAGCATTATGGGTATTAATAATGCTGCTGCTAAGGATAAAGTAATAATGTAGTTTTAGTGTAGGGATGGCTGGGTGATAGATAATTGTAGTTAAAGAGAGATTGACACCAGGAGTTTATAGGGCTGAACATAAGAATGACAACTGGGTTGCTACCAATATCTCTTGACCTGTTAGAACAAATAAATAAAGAGGAACAACAAGTGCTCACTACTCCATTTTTTGGTCCTCGTGGCCTGAGCTTGCATTCCGCAATTCTGGAAGCGGATGCAACCTCCTCCTCTCTCCCTCTGGATTCTAAAGGTCAATGAGATTATGCTCATGGAAGACCTCACTTCTTTCCTGCATGACACTGGTGATGACTTTAATAAAACTTGGTTTTATTGGTTGGAATTCCAACGCTCTGCAGAGTATCAGGAGCTTCTGGGCTCTGGGCCCCCCTCCTGGGCTTGAACGCTGGACTCGGAGTTCTGAGTTTAGTCTCCCGCCATTGTATTTGTCCTACAATTGTATGTGCAGCTACATTTGACCTTACATGGTGAATTTCAGGTCCTTCTACTGTGGTCCTGATACATGCTGCCCTCTGGGCCCACACATGGTATGTTACCCTATTCACTCCTCCATTACCTTCCCTGTCAGACCACTCCCCCTTCCCACCCTCCTTTTTTTTCTTTTCTCTCTCTTCCTCTTCTTCTTCTTCCCATCTCTCTCTCTTCTTCCCCTCTTCCCACCTCTTCTTCTCTTTCTCTCCTCTCATTCTACTCTCCCTCCCTCCTTCTCCACTTATTCTTCATCTTCCTTAATCAAAGTTTTTGTTGCCTTGTTGATTGTGGCCATTCTGGGATTCCTTGGTGTCTCCGATCCGCATTGTTTGTATCTCTGTGTTTATGGTCTGCTTTGATCTTTGTTGTTAATTGTGAAAATTCAATAAAATATTTGAATTAAAATAAAGAGGAACAATATACGGACAACTCAGCAACAGGGCCACTTCTTCAGCCACGTGGCCAGTGCAAGGGGAGTTTCCCCTCTTCTTTACACAGGAACTAACAACTTGACCCTCTGGTCAGAGGTGTAACTTGTAGCTCCTGGGCCCATATGCAAAATCTGTCACAGGGCCCACACTTATCATGTGCTATGTCTAATACTGGTGCCTTATGTTGTAGAGAGGCCTTTGAGACCCCTCATCCTCCAGGGCCCAGTAGTGACTTCTACCTCTGCACCGCATATAGCTACGCCTCTGCCCCTAATGGTAACCAGTAGTAATGTTCTCCTGTAGCACTCCTTGTCAGCTGAACCTTCTGGCTCCCAAGATGGCCTTCCATTATGTTCTCATTGTCAACCTCACACTGCTGATGGCATTGTCTGGTATTGCTCTTACCTGCTTCCCAGGCAAGGACGGTCCTTTTGCCCTGTCTCTATGATCTCAGATTGGGCTTCCCTCAGGCCTAGTTCTTGGGTTATGCAGTATGTTCTCAGTTGAGACTGGTAGTGAACATTCTACTTTACATGAGAACCAATATAACTTTAAATAATCCAATATATGCACTATTTCATTAAAGCTGTTTTTATAAATATGCAAATGAGTCTCAGTGAATAAATATATCAGGTTTGTTGAGCAGCATAGTGAAAAATTTTTATAGCATAAAAAAGCAATGGCAATGTTAATAAAAGTTAATCGATGAAGTATATCAACCCCCATTACACACTATCACAAAAAAACATATTCTCATATACTGTAGTTATATTGACAGATATATTTAAAAAAAAAGCTATAGGGCTTAGTATGTGAGGACAGAAAAATATGCAAAAAATGGTTTGGTCATCAAGGTCTAAAACAGGCTGGTCCCTAAAAAGTTAAACCTAGTAACTTAGTGATTCTCCACCCTAGTATCATGAGCAGGGTCACATTTACTATTCCCCAAACAGTGACCCCTTTTATATGGTGTTTCAGATATTGGTGTGCACTAGTGGCATCAGGAATGTCATAGCATTACTAGAACTTGGTACAAGGGTCAAAACAATATCACTGGTAACCATTAGGTTAAAGGCCATATAATTGCTCATATGTTTAATAGAATCTTTTACTGTTTGGCTCAACAACAGCGGTTATGTTGGTAAGGGGCTCGCGACCTACAAAAGGTAGGAGGAGAACCTAGGGGATTTGATGAACTTGACAGCAACTGGTGACAGCAACTATGGGTTTGCAATGGTTACCGTGAGGGATTGAACCTTTCAACCAGTATCTGTCTTTTGAAGAAGAACCAGACAACTTAGATATGAGCGAATATTGAACAAATTGAAGACAGCTGAAAGATATATTAATTATTTTCTATCAATGTGCACTATTCTACCCAGATAAAGAAATGTTGAAGCTGAAAAAAACTGCCCAGACTCATTATAAGTCAACATAGGGTTAAAATACACTGACTTCAAAGGATCCTAAGAACTTATGACGGGTTGTTATGAATCATACCAATTCATGAATTCAGGAACATCAATGTGAACAGAGTCAGATATTTTTATAATAGGGCGAAATTAATAAATACCAGTTATATCTAAGACTAGGTTCACACCTGCACTCGTTGCCCGTTCAGGCATTCCGTCCATCATTCCGCTTGAAAAATAAGTCCTGCAAGTCTCCGCATTTTTCCTCATTTTTGGGAGGAAACCCAGCGGACCCCATTATAATCTATGGGGGCTTCGGGTTTCTGCGAGTAACCGCTTTTTAAGCGGATTGGGTTTCCGTTTTTTGGAAGTATGGAAACCCAAACGCAGGTGTGAACCTAGGGTAAAGTGCCAAAATATCTCTTGGTTTTTGGATGTTTAGTTCCAATGTAAACAGCAGCATTGTATCTGATACCAAAACTCTTACTGCAGTTTGGTTCCCGCAAGATATAAAATTAAGGAAAAAAACTGTTATTTCTTTCTAATTAAGATTTGCAATGTACAATCAAAATTCAATGCACACCACTGAAGAATAGTGCCATTAGCAAAGTGAGATGAATAAATCATGTACACGTTCAGGTAAATTATATACATTGCGCATCCTAAGGGATAATCCTTTACTTAGCTGGAGGGTTAAAATTCTTGTATGCATTGATAAAGAAGACAAATGGAAACGTTCAATCTGCTCCTCACCAACCTGAAGCTATTGGTAACATGAATTCTAGAGTCATTTGCCCTCGTTTGATGCATAACTCAATTAAATTACCATTGCTGAAAAATATGTGATTGTCACCAGAAAGATTCTATAAACTTATTTAAAGGTGAATGGCCGTGACAATATGTGTTTCAGAATGTTGTGTAAAAATATTGTAAAACTTCACAAAATGTGTGATTACATTTTTACTTAAAGGTATTTACATTACAAAATGGTTTTTAGACCGAAAAAGGGCTCAATACTGCAAATATAATACACTCCCTCTCCAACTAAACAATATGGCTTGCAGAAACTTATGTACTGTGTTATTTTAAAAGGAATGTGTGACCAGAAAATGATCTCTTTTTTTTAAACCAAAGTTTTATGTTGAACATATTTTCAAATAATTTTTTTTTTTGTGTCCTATGTCAATATCTTTATTTAAAAAAGTACTAAATACTGCAAATTTCACTCTAGCCATTAAGATTAATAATAGACTGACACATGCCAACTCTGCAGGGGTTTTCTTCGCAGACATCATCTTATTTACATCAAAGACATTACAGACAGGATCCCAATAGAAGATAACACCATCATTGCATTCACTACTGACAATAGATAATGTCATAGTTTATCTTCTCCCCTCATTGCGCAGAGTATGTCTAGAAAACTCTCCCTTAGGCCTCATTGAGTCGACTTGGAAGCCATAGTCCAGATGCAAACAGTTATAACATTTTTACAATATTTTATAGTTAGATTTATTTTTCATACATATAGGAACAATTACATATATTCTTCTCAGATACCTAAAAAAAAGTATAAACAATACAAAAAGTATTAAAAACCTTTCAAATGGTTCAACCTTGAGATCCATGTTTCCCACTCTCTGTTTTACTGGCTGCACAACCGAAAAAAGTTTTAGTAAGCTAACTTATGCCTAAAACAGAATTCATTTCTCTTGGGGAATATAGGCCAAGCCATAATAGGCAAAGTATCACCGCATATTTTGATTGAACACAACTTATTCCCATCTGTATCTTGGGAACAAACGAAAATGCCCTTAAATGTTGTCTCTGACAAGTACCCACAGATATAGAGCACATTTTGCCACAGTTTCTCATTTCTTCATTAACCTTTTAGTTCAGGCTGAGGTATCCAAATTTAACTTCAGCAGAATAAGTTTAGAAATAGTTTACATCTGGAGTAAAGAGCAAAAACAGATATTATCTGAGGGCCATGGTTTATTTAGGAAGATGATTAAGTATACTTATTTAAAAAAAATGTAGTTCTACAACCTTCAGTTGGTACAAGCAGCTTATACTTATGTAATTTCTATAAAATTATGTTTGGGATGTTTGTAGTATCCACGTCCATACCTGATAGGAAGCAATAATATGCATATGTTAATAAAGACTTATAATTTCTCATTGAAATACACAGATAAATATTGGCTGTAGAAGGTATACAAACTCAGATATAATTTATTCATGTCAGAAGGTATCATCTGTGGAGGTCTCCAGGATGAGACACCCACCAATGTCCATGGAGTGAGGACGTACAACATCTATGACAGTGGATGAATGTTTTATAATCTGATACAACAAGTAATGATATTTATGGACATCTGACAGCTAAACAGTTGTCATATTTCAAAACTTAGAAGTATTTTATATTAGTATAGCTTAATAAGCTGTTTCATGTTTAAGGGCTTGTCCAGGTTCATTTTTTTTCACATGGTCTTTGTATTTTAAGATAAAAAAGAAGTATTAGTGACGTGCTGGTGCCAGTGCTGTCGCTTCAAAGGCATTGGTTGTAGAAGTTAGGCACTGTCAACGTGAACATGACACCTGAGGTCGGAGACTGGCTCCAGTTTTCACATGCTGTCAGTCAGATGTCTTGGTTGCAGCCTGGTAAAAATAAAAAAATAATAATAATAAAAAAAGGCCAGCTAGAGGAATGGAAGCAACAGTGTTACATTATTTTTAACCACTAATCCTGGACAACCCCTTTAATGGTGTATACAAATTATGAGATAATGTATAGTACTTAGTGCTAAAAGACACTACTTTTGTTAGGGTCTTGCCAGATGTAACAATACCCTGACACTACTGCAGCGGTCTGGGAGGAAGGACAGAGACAAGTGAACCCTAATCTCACCCCAGCCACTGTCCCTTCCTATTGCCTCAGTTTACCCCTAAACAGTAAAAGGACAACCTGAAGACGAGCCCTATACTGAGTAAAGTGACAACACAGAACACAGACAGAACAAACGACAAAGGGGAGGTCAGAAAGCCAAGGGTTCGGTAACAGACAAACAATGCAGTACAGAATCAAAATCCCAGAGAATAGTCAAAATTCAAGGCCAGAGGTCAGGAATACAAGTACAAGTAACAAAACAGCAAGGAATAATAGCCAGAACGCAAGAAGCAATAACCAGCCACCATGTGAGGGCTGACAACCTGTTTATAGAAAGTCTGGGCAAGCCCCAGACTGGATTGGTAGACAGGCTGTCAATTACACAGGCAAGGCTGAGATTAACTATATGCGGTCCAGAGAGAAATGCTCAGAACACGGGTGTGGCTGGAAATCCATTACATTGTCTAGGACCGTGTTCAGACTGAGCAACAAGAAATCTACGTAAGCAATCAAACTGAACACGCCTCCTTCGCCACAGCATGCGAGCGGAGGGTGGCGCAGAGACCCGAAGAGGCAGAGACGTTACAAATTTGCTCCTTGTTGAAACGATGTGCCATTTCTGAGATTACATGATTATTACATGTGACCATGCCATTCCTGTTCTGTGATGTGACCGGACCGTGCTGGGAGGACACCGGAGCACCGTGAACAGGTAAGTATGATTTTTTTTTTTCTTACCTCCCCCAGACTATTTAAAAACTAACATTTTTGCCCAGCAACCTCTTTAACTGGGAATGCTTCACAGAGGAAACACAATGTCATAGTCCATGTGATAGCTCCCCACCTGTAACTCCAGCAGAGCAGAGATACGACAGTGCTGTTGTGATGCATAGGTCTTGTGGCAGTCCTTCTAGATTGAAGGGAAGGCACAATGAAAAATGCTGCAGAAAAAATGTGATGCATTTCTGCTTCGTTTTTTTCTGCAGCGTTTTTTCTTTTATTCCTACGATCCATATGTCTGCTGTAGAGCATATCTGTAAACTACTGTTAGCAGAGCAGAAGAACAGTTTAGGCAAGATGGCCGCCCCCATAATCACATAAAGAGATACAATAAAAAGTCTACAATCATAAAATAAAATAAAACAAATAAAAAAATACTGAATATGTCTAATTATCTAAATTTAATTAGTAAAAAAAAATCTATGTGATGCATTGCCTTTAATGGTGGAATGTATATTTTAAAGAATTCTGGATGCACATCTGTTAACCCTTTGCTCAAGGTGTCTAGTGCAGAGATACTCTCTTTCCATATACAAATATTCCAATACAATATTCAAAAGATACATCTACGAAGGACTGTGTTGCTTGGTTTCGTTATGGGCCAAAATTCTTTGCATTTACAGACTTACCTTCATTTTATGTATGCCTCTCAGAGGTAACAAAGCTATGGAAATGTTCTAGATATTATTAATCCTGATGGATGAATGTGAGTGAACACGGCCATTTCTTGCGCTTTCTATTTCGTAATGGAACTATTGTATGATCTGCTGAAAACATTTAAAAGTCCACAATAAAATATAATAGATTTATAATAGATTTTTTATATACTGCTGTCCGAACTTGCAGCACTGTACATATAATTTTACAAGTACAATAAATCCTTACCTTACACAGCACAAAGACATTTTACTGCACCCTAAATAAAGAATAAGGCGAGATCCAAGGTTACATGTACTTTTAGTTCACCGTAAACCAATCCTAATCTTAATAATGGCACTAGGAAAGAACACATTCATAGCCCTATGTACTGTAAATATCCATTAATCATGCCATATCCTTGTAGCTGGTCATATAGTACATAGCCTTTAATAGGCTGCAAGAAAGACATTCTTCATTCCACAGCTGTGCCATAGGCATATGATAATATGGACGATGACTAACAACCATTAATGCAGATCACTAATAGTATTCTAATGGAGGGACTAGTGGAAGCACTCAGGTAATTCCATGAATTAAAGTCTTATTCACTTTCACTTTAAGATGTAAATGAGAAAGATAGGATTGCAAATGATATTAAATAACGCAATTTTATTTCAATAAAATAATTATGTAGCAATTTACAGCATTTAAAGCAGCCGTCTGTAGTTTTTTTTTTATTCTTTAGCCCTGTAGTAATGAATGGTGAGTTTACTCATCCGACTGATTCTTTGTGTAATACAGTCGTCATACTGTATCTTTGTCATGTGATTGACAAACTGACCTTCTGATCCACACAACATTCGGAAGTCACTTTTAAGACGCAGGCTGAAGCCCCACGTTGCGGAAATGCAGCTTTTTTTGTTGCAGATTGTGCTGCAGTTTTTTGAGCCAAAGCCATGAGTGGGTTGAGCAGAAGGTAGAAGTATAAGAACTTCCTATATATTTCCCATTCCTTTTGCAGGCACTCCTGGCTTTGGCTCAAAAAAACGCAGCAAAATCTGGAACAAAAAAAAAGCTGTGTTTCCGCAACGTGGGGTCTCAGCCTTACATAGCAAAGAGGAACTTCCAGCTGGTGTGTGATTCTTCAGACCAGCTGGAGAACTGTTCGGCAAAGGCATCTGCCATCTGCCAAACAGCAGTATGCCATATACATACAGTACATATATGTATTATTTTCTATGACTACTGTATCTCTCTCTTCTCTCTCTCTCTTTATATATATATATATTTAAAGAGAGAGAGAGAGATACAGTAGTCATAGAAAATATCAATGGAAAGAAAGAAAGAAAGATAGATAGATAGATAGATAGATAGATAGATATAAAGCATGACCCCTGCACAAGAAAGACACATAAATTCACAAAGCATTCCCTATTGTTTCATTATCACAAAAGCTGAAATCAGTAAAACAATAAACCAGACTGTGAAGGAATATAACAATGATTGGAGGAATGACAGAACATCACAGAAACTAACAATACACCAGAGTCTGCAAAAACTTGCACCATATCTGGAAAAACTAAAATACTTCAAAGACAGACAAATCCTGAGCTGGTACACACCACTGTCTGTTCACTGAATCACAGCAGCACAGACAGACCTACAGGTTGCGCAGTTTGTTCTAACAATGTAACTGGAGACTGTGAAGTAGAGATGAGCGAATCGAAGCTGACGAATTGGAATTCGATCCGAATTTCAGGAAATCTTCGATTCACATAGAATCCGTATTTCCTCACGCTTCGTGATATTGAATCACATTTTAAACTAAGGACACATCAGAATAGCCTTTAGAAAGGCTATTCTACTCCTACCTTTGCCGTTGCATCACGCACCCTGCGATGTCCTGGTCCTCCTAGCTCATGTAGGCAAAGAATAAAGATGGCCACCGGGCATGTGCAGAGCCGCTCGTATAGGAATAGAACAATAATAATATAATAATATTCCTACACGAGCGACTCTGTGCATGCCCGGCGGCCATCTTTTTTCTATTCCTATACGAGCTGCTGTGTGCATGCCCGGTGGCTATCTTTTTTCTAGTCCTACACGAGCTAGGAGGACTAAGGATTTTTGAGAAATTCGCTCATCTCTACTGTGAAGGATAAGGCCCACTTCTTCCTGTGATGCCCTAAATGTTTAGCACTGAGGGATTCTTACATTACCAGACTTTCTGATCTCTTCCCAGACTTCAACTCCACAGAGAAAGATTTGGATCCTGAATATGTTAGATCTTCAGTTTGTTAGTTTATGCCATAGAGTGAGATGTCATGAGATGCCACAGACTTACCGTATCTAGCCCCCTATCCTGGTTTTGTCACTGTCCATCATTCTCATCCCTTTATTTCTCACTCGCTTTGGCATTATTAATGCATATTTGGTCCTGGCAATATAGTTTATTACAATTTCATAAAACACAAACATGTTAATTGATCTTTTTAGTATTTAATAAATAGATTATTAAATAAATCAAAATCAACCCATATGTAACAAGCCAGTCAGCCAATTTGTTGGATGGCTCTATCCCTTGCTGCGGCACCATAGTTACTGTAAATGTCACACAGATCACAGGCAGACACATGGCCCCAAGTTGTAATATGAAAGTTACGTACTACTGATTTCTAACATCCAGAGGGCTCTGGGGAAAATAAAGCCGTGTTGCATTTCTATTAAATCGAGAGAAGCCGTGTTAGTGAAAGACATTACTGTGTTATTTATTCCTTATCATCTGCTAGAGTAAGACAGATCTGGAGTGTCTTTTGTCTCAATGAAATTGTCTGGCTGTAAGAAGCTTGCTGATACATTCCTCAAATAAGATATTTAAAGTATGACTACAAAAGATTATTTTTATGTCTCTTCTCGTCATTGATTTATTCCTCGCATTTAGCAGCTTATATCCCACAAGGATAACGACATGTATACCCAATAACTCTGCACTTTATGGTGAGCTCAATCTGAGCCACTTTTATATCCTCTATAATTCCTTAGCCTATTTTCATTTTCTGCAAAACCACCATCAGACATGAAGAGTCCCACATGACCAAAATATCCAGTTTTGCCGTCAGAAGAAAGTTAATTTGTCTGGCGTGTTAAGCTGGTAGGTTGTTTCATTTCATGAGTGTACCATCTTCCATCATTTTAATCCATCATTTTGACAATAGGTTTGCTTCTGAGAAGTCCTTCTTGATTATCTAATGCAGTATTTTTGGACACAATGAAATGCTGTTGGTATAGAGATTCATTCATCAATGGAACAGTCTAGACATTGCGTTGAGTTGAGGGCCCATAATCAAGTATGCCAATGTGCAAGGCATACAGATAAGCCAAAGTTTATTATACACATAAAACTATTTCCAAAACTACACAAGGTCAGTATAGGAATTTGAAAAAATTGTCAAAAACTTGAATTTTCTACATCCTTATCTAAAGTGTTTTTGCTTCTTTCTGTCTCATTGCAACTGTCTGTTATTTTATCTTTTATTTATAACGCACACGAGTATTTTCTGGCAATGTACAGTGGGGAAATAAACATACACTGATAACAATACAGAGAAAGAAATTGAGACACAGGGTGAAAAGGCCCCTGATCACTAGAGTATATGATCGAGATAAGTGAACAGGAAAACATAATATCTGGAAACCGCATTCTGTTATAACTATTAATTCTTCACCTTGCTCTAATTATAATAGAGACCCTTACAAGGTTACTTGCCATGTTTAGTAGGGGGAATTAACCAAAGTAAGAGCAAACAATACTTTGGCAAAATACAGAATGCCTTGAAATTGAAAGAAGCTTAGTCTGTATTTGATTTATAGAGCTTGCCAGGGACGATGGGGGATGTGCAGTGGTCCCTGTAACAACCAGTCTCCGGTGTGTCTATGGGAGTGTTAAAGCCTTCTTTCACATAAGAGGGTACCAGTATTATAAAATAAACATGGTAAGATAAACCCTATTACAGATTATGAATTGGAGCCCAGAAGCTTCAAGTTATACTTATACAAAATGCAGAAAAAATAGAATAAATAGGACATGCAATTAGTCAAGTATATTGTAGTGTAAAGATAGCTTGAGAAATGTCACTGGCATGTCTACCTATATAGACAGGCGGCAATCATATGGGCTGCGGGCAGAGAAGATTAAAGAGTTAGGGAGCCATAAATCACCTTTATTATTATTATCCTGCCATATGTGGAGCTGGGAAGAGATTTTTTCTCTAACATGATATAAATTAGCTTTTGCCTCATTGACTATCTTCAGCCTTGAAGGGGTTGTCCGGGATATAATTATCCTTCTACGCTAAGCTAAACACCCTCCCTATGTCTAACTTCTAACTTACTTTACCAAAAATGTATATAGCTAGATCGCTGGGGTGGTCATGTGACCACCCCAGGCACATTTTCAGATTTTTCGGTGACATTCTGTTTCCCCGTTGTAAGGAGGGGGAGGGCGTGTGAGTCAGCATTGAGTGAAGAGCAATGCATCATGGTAGTTGTAGGATAAAAAAACAGGAAGCTACACATGTAAACAAATGCAGAGAATACCAGGAGCTCCCAGAGAAACCCAGAAATCACTCAAAACACTGCTAAATGTATTAGGGTGCACTTATTGACTCATTAATAGCACTAACATATTTTTTGCCCAGAAAACCCCTTTAATATGTTACTAGTTTTCAGGCTTTCCTATTCTATAGGCTGTATCTGGTACTGCAGCTGAACCCTCACAAGTACATTTCTGTTCTGGTTAGAATTATCTCACTGCAGCAATCCTTGTCCATATGCACTATTAGGCTACATTGTAAGACACGGTCCCTCTTTCGTGGACCTGGAATTTTTTATGTATTACATGGGTGACCATTCATTTCAATGGTCACCATATAATGCTACATTTCCCCCTTCAGCAGCAACAAAATATAAATGTAAAGCCAGAATAACATACAATACAAATAGCTTTCCTTGGCTATTAAAGCTGGTCACTGGGGAATAAAAAAGCCAGACCCATGGTAGTCATATTTTAATAAAGGGGTTTCCTTGGCTAGGCAACCTATTAATGGAAGGTGTTTATAAAAATAACATGCATCATGGTATTTTATTAGTATCATTTGTTAGTAGTATGAAAAACATATGAAAGAAAAATAAACTAAAGGAGTTGTTAACCTATACCATCTAGGCATATGCTGTATATTACTGCTAACAGCATCTATGATCAGTGTGTTAATATCTCTTGTAATATCTTAAGTTTCATCTTCATTTAATTTTTTTCAAATATTTGGTCCTATATTATAAATAGCTCAAATATCTGAAAATGTATTTTCCTGTGATGTAAAGCTTAAGCTCTTATATATGCAGTCACCATCATTTCTAATTTACTGTTGACATTTTGAAGAATAATAGATTATATTCACAAAGGAGGATGAGATGGAAGTGATCACGTTGGTTCTTTCTTTAATGCATAAGTCTTTTACTTTGAGGAAAAAAAGGAATTGCTTTGTTGATGTATAAATGTTTTCCAAAAAGGATTTATTCAGAATAGGGTGCTGTCCATTATAGGCTACCTTATTAGGTGCACATGTAATACACCCTAACAGATTTCTCAGATTCAGAATAAACATTTTCTATGGGTAACCATTCTACAAAATACTGGGCCATTGATTACAAACATGATTGACTCACACAAAAAAGGAATTTTCTTAAAAAATTTAATTCCAGACCATGTTGCAAAAAATGAGCACATCCCCATGAAAGTCTTAGGAGCAAAGCTCAAGTTTAGACTACAAAATTCTAATTAACAAAAATTCAACCATGGGTGAGTCTAATTCTTCATTAAACAGGTATCCAGCAGACAGGTCACTATAAAAGAGGCGTTACTTAACAAAGAAAACCCCTTCCCGTTTCATGCTATCAGCAATGGCTCCACGTGGAAGAGAAATGTCACAAGCCCTGAGAAAGAAAATAATTTCTTTACACAAGGAAGGTGAAAGCTTCAAGAAGAACATCAAAGCTTTTTCAGTCAGAATACTGTAGCAAAAGTGATAGAAAAATTTAACAAAGAAGAAACTGCAACAATCACAGAGACGTCCAGGCCATCCACGGAAGTTAATCCCTAAACAGGAGCATCTTCTGATAAGAAGGGTTGAACAAAATCACTGCAGTTAGCTAAAGAAGTGGAAAGCCAAACTGGGATGAGTGTTTCCCATAACACAATACGGTGTACACTGCAGATAAATGGCTTTGGTGTTGTCCATGAAGGAAGCCTCTCCTAAATCCCATCTACAATTTGCCAGGACCCATGCTGAAAAAGGTAAAGACTAATGGAACATTATAATCTCTAGTGTTGAGACCAAGATTATTGTTTTTAGAACTGATGGCTTCAAAACTGTATGGTGTCACAAATGTGAGAAGTACAGAGAAAAATGCATAGTGCCTACAGTGAAACATGGTGGTGGCTGCGTCCTTATGCTGCTGGTGTCGGGAAGCTGCATTTCATTGATAGTATTATGGATTCACAGATGCACTACTCTATATTGAAAAAGAAGATGCTACCATCACATGCCCTTAGTTGTGCACTTTCCATCATGATGATGATATAAAATACATATCTAAAGCCACTGTTGAATTTCTGAAGAGGAACAGGGTGAAAGTCATTCAGTGGCCAAATATGTCTACTGATCTGCACCCAAACATTGGGAATTCTTAAATGACAAGTTGAGCATCATTTTCCATCTAGCATCCAGGCTCTAAAAGAGGTTGTTCTTGAGGAATGGAAAACAGATAGATGTTGCAATATGTCGCCAACTTGTTCACTCCATGCCTAGAAGACTTGGTACTGTCATTAAAATCATTGAGGTCATACAAAATACTAGATGTAGTAGTCTTTGATTTAGGGTGTCTTCATTTTTGCATTAACTATTTTGAGTAAAAGTGAAAAATTTGTGATCTAAGTAATATTATTAACCTTATTTCATGTTATGGGTTAAACAAATGTTCTAAACAAGATTTGGAAATTGTTCTTGTGTTCAGTGAGATATTGATTAAAATCTTACTTTTCAAAGGGTGTGCACTCATTTACAGTGGGGAAAAAAGTATTTAGTCAGCCACCAATTGTGCAAGTTCTCCCTCTTAAAAAGATGAGAGAGGCGTGTAATTGTCATCATAGGTAGACCTCAACTATGAGAGACAAAATGAGAAAACAAATCTAGAAAAACACATTGTCTGATTTTTTAAGAATTTTTTTGCAAATTATGGTGGAAAATATGTATTTGGTCACCTACAAGCAAGCAAGATTTCTGGCTCTCACAGACCTGTAACTTCTTCTTTAAGAGGCTCCTCTGTCCTCCACTCATTTCCTGTAGTAATGGCTCCTGTTTGACATTGTTATCAGTATAAAAGGCACCTGTCCACAACCTCAAACAGTCACACTCCAAACTCCAGTATGGTGAAGACCAAAGAGCTGTGGAAGGACACCAGAAACAAAATTGTAGAGCTGCACCAGGCTGGGAAGACTGAATCTGCAATAGGCAAGAAGCTTGGTGTGAAGAAATCAACTGTGGGAGCAATAATTAGAAAATGGAAGACATACAAGACCACTGATAATCTCCCTCGATCAGGGGCTTCACGCAAGATCTCACCCCGTGGGGTTAAAATGATCACAAGAACGGTGAGCAAAAATCCTAGAACCACACAGGGGGACCTAGTGAATGACCTGCAGAAAGCTGGGACTAACGTAACAAAGGCTACCATCAGTAACACACTACGCCGCCAGTGACTCAGATCCTGCAGTGCCAGACGTGTCCCCCTGCTTAAGCCAGTACATATCCAGGCCCGTCTGAAGTTTGCTAGAGAGCATTTGGATGTTCCAGAAGAGTATTGGGAGAATGTCATATGGTCAGATGAAACCAAAGTAGAACTGTTTGGTAGAAACACAACTCGTCGTGTTTGGAGGAGAGTGAATGCTGAGTTGCATCCAAAGAACACCATACCTACTGTGAAGCATGGGGGTGGCAACATCATGCTTTGGGGCTGTTTCTCTGCAAAGGGACCAGGACGACTGATCCGTGTACATGAAAGAGTGAATGGGGCCATGTAACGTGAGATTTTGAGTGCAAACCTCCTTCCATCAGCAAGGGCATTGAAGATGAAATGTGGCTGGGTCTTTCAGCATGACAATGATCCCAAGCACACCACCAGGGCAACGAAGGAGTGGCTTCATAAGAAGCATTTCAAGGTCCTGGAGTGGCCTAGCCAGTCTCCAGATCTCAACCCCATAGAAAACCTTTGGAGGGAGTAGAAAGTCTGTGTTGCCCAGCGACAGCCCCAAAACATCACTGCTCTAGAGGAGATCTGCATGGAGGAATGGGCCAACGTACCAGCAACAGTGTGTGCCAACCTTGTGAAGACTTACAGAAAACTTTTGACCTCTGTCATTGCCAACAAAGGATATATAACAAAGTATTGAGATGAACTTTTGTTATTGACCAAATACTTATTTTCCACCATAATTTGCAAATAAATTCTTTAAAAATCAGACAAAGTGATTTTCTGGATTTGTTTTCTCACTTTGTCTCTCATAGTTGAGGTCTACCTATGATGTCAATTACAGGCTGGCCTCATCTTTTTAAGTGGTAGAACTTGCACAATTGGTGGCTGACTAAATACTTTTTTTCCTCACTGTATGCTGAGCAATGTATATCACAACCTGTTTTATTGCTGATTCACACTTTATTGTGCATTATGTTTATAACTGAGGATGTATATTAGCCTTATAAAAGGGTGGACTGCCAAATTTTTGCCATGGCTACAAATTAGTGGGTTATTAGCACATAGATTCATATGACCAGACACATCAAACTTTTGTCACTTTGCATAACAGTCACTTCTGCTATATACAAGGAAGCTGCCAGTCTCCTTCCATTCATTGGTGCTCTGCATCTCTTTTGCCCCTGCTGACCTTCTGCTGGGAGTACTTGAAGGGGCTGTCTACAAGTAAAATTTTGACAATATTTTTCTGCTGCAGTGTAATGGAAGAGGAAGCTGTGTACACTGTGTAGAGGCCAGAGAAGTTACTGAAAGCACAGTGCCAAATGGACTTCTTAAGGACCCTTCTCCCATTGCACAATGCTTAACCAATAAAGTCCATTTCATATCAGGAGTTGAAAAACTGGTCTCTTGCTCTGTATTCTTGGCATCTACCTTCCTGAACTACTGCCTATTTCTACTGTTAAAGCCACAACACTCTCAGCCCAACCCCAACTTTTCTGTTGTGAATGAACTCTGCCAGCCCTAACCTCTTCCCATCTAGTCCTAGGGTGAGCAACCTGGGGATTGCATACACTGAAGCCCACACCTCTGCATAGAGATTAAAGGGTGAATACAGGGGAAGCCCTTAGACTCCAGTTCTGGATTTTGCGGAACAGACAGCACATAGAAGGCATCTGTGTGCTGTCTGTGTTTTATAACATATCCACCATAATTCCCATAATATCTAACTACGCAGGTGGCAGAGAACAGCTCTTCTGTTGTCTAGGATCTGGTAAAATGCAGAGTAATGCTGCTGCATGATCGTAAACCTGGGAATGACAGCCACACACTATACATACTGCAGACTGAGATGGGTTATAAATATTATTGTTTAAGGCTGTACATTAAACAGCGTCAAAAATCAAAACTTTACATGTATTCACATAGGCTTTGGTTCCAACATTATTTATTTAGCTTACTTGTATAGCGCCATCATATTCTGCAGCACTTTTACAGATATTGTCAGTCACTGTCCCATATTGGGCTCACAATCTACTGTACCTTCCCTATTAGTATGTTTTTCAGGTGTGGGAGGAAACCAGAGTACCCAGAGGAAACCCACGCAAACTCCTTGCAGATGTTGTCCTTGGCAGGATTTGAACCCAGGACTCCAGGGCTGCAGTGCTAACCACTGAGCCACTGTGTTGCCCGGCAGTATTTCAGTAGCAGTCTCATTTTGTCATTTTGGTGTGTGTAAACCTGGATTTAACTTGAAATACAGTAAAGTATTAACAGAACACCCATGCAGCACTTCAGCTGTTCCTCACAACAACACAATAAACTTGCACACTCAGCTTAGCTTGTGTTTGTTCAGTGGGTAAAGAAATTAAATGACTCCATACACTGCGTAGTAGCCAAGCAGCACTATTGCAGCTCAGCTTCCATTCATTTAAATAGGAGCTAAACTGTAATAACCGCACTCAGCCACTGCCCAGTGTATGGTGCTCTCACTTTCAGCTCTATACACATTGCTAAAAACAGCTGATGAGGGACCATCGGAGCCCAACTGATCTCAAGTTAATGACATATACTAAGGTCATCAGTTGTGAGGCTTTTAGAGAATATAGTAGCATAGAAATAGCACTTATGCATCACCTCCAATAATGCATCCATAGAGCTTATCCCTGGGAGATCATTATGTTATGGGCTGAGGCCACAATATTGCATAAATACATTGAATGTACTGTGTGTATATATATATATATTGCGAAATGTGTAGATTTGTACTTTTCATTATTCATAGAATGAATCTTGAAACAAAAGGAGGAAATTAGAGATATGGTACAATGTTACACTTCTATATAATAGAAAAAAGACATTCTTTTTATTCCCGTCTAGGAGCTTATACGTATGATCCTGACTAATCTCTTCCCTTACAAAAGTGTAGACTGGTAATTCTTAAGAAACAAATGCAGGATTACCATAGCTAACACGCAAACTACCATGACATTTCTTAATAATTTGGATATTCACTATGGTACTTTTCATAATGGTTTTGACAAGGGAGTCTGCAGACCATGAAGAAAAGCCATATCTCTTTTAGACAGTCAAATCAGTTTATTAGAAGACTGCTGAGGATCCACCTATGGATGAAGAAACATAGTATTTTAGTACTTACTAAGCTGCTCGGTGTTTGGTCTGGAGAGTGGTATTAACCTTCCAGTTCAAAATACCAGACTTCTATTGGCTTGTGGAAATTGCTTCTTAAGTGGTTGTCTGGTCATTGCTCTGGCTACATTTTTATTGTTATATTTTTCTTATTTTATTAATATGATTTATATACTGCAACTGGAGGAGCATGACTATTCCCTTGACATGACACTATGTTATACTGTAATTTTTATTTAGTAATTTGCAGGGTTTTTTTTCCTCTAGATTTTAGATACAATACAGGGTTGATACTTAACTGCAAAGTTTTGTAGCAAAAACAGTATTCTGATCATTTTTCTAACTTTTTATACAACCTTAATATAAACAGATGCTTACTAAAGATGGGCAAACTTCTCAAGATTCTTTTCATGTTCGGTTTCGGCGGCTCGGATCCCCAGTTCATTTTGGGACAAACCACAATTTAAATTGGCTTCAGGGCTCTTAGGAACCTATCTATCCAATTTCTAACTCTTTAAGGCAAACACAGGCGAAGTTATATCAAAGTGAATGTGACATGTACAGTATGTCTATGGAAAAACAAATGGTAAGCAGAGGATACAAACTCAGAGTTTAACTATATACAGTCATATGAAAAAGTTTGGGCACCCCTATTAATCTTAATCATTTTTAGTTCTAAATATTTGGGTGTTTGCAACAGCCATTTCAATTTGATATATCTAATAACTGATGGACACAGTAATATTTCAGGATTGAAATGAGATTTATTGTACTAACAGAAAATGTGCAATATGCATTAAACCAAAATTTGACCAGTGCAAACGTATGGGCACCTCAACAGAAAAGTGACATTAATATTTAGTAGATCCTCCTTTTGCAAAAATAACAGCCTCTAGTCGCTTCCTGTAGCTTTTAATCAGTTCCTGGATCCTGGATGAAGGTATTTTTGACCATTCCTCTTTACAAAACAATTCCAATTCAGTTAAGTTTGATGGTCGCCGAGCATGGACAGCCCGCTTCAAATTTTCCCACAGATGTTCAATGATATTCAGGTCTGGGGACTGGGATGGCCATTCCAGAACATTGTAATTGTTCCTCTGCATGAATGCCTGAGTAGATTTGGAGCTGTGTTTTGGATCATTGTCTTGCTGAAATATCCATCCCCGGCGTAACTTCAAATTCGTCACTGATTCTTGTACATTATTCTCAAGAATCTGCTGATACTGAGTTGAATCCATGCGACCCTCAACTTTAACAAGATTCCCGGTGCCGGCATTGGCCACACAGCCCCAAAGCATGATGGAACCTCCACCAAATTTTACAGTGGGTAGCAAGTGTTTTTCTTGGAATGCTGTGTTTTTTTGACGCCATGCATAACGCCTTTTTGTATGACCAAACAACTCAATCTTTGTTTCATCAGTCCACAGGACCTTCTTCCAAAATGAAGCTGGCTTGTCCAAATGTGCTTTTGCATACCTCAGGCGACTCTGTTTGTGGCGTGCTTTCAGAAACGGCTTCTTTCGCATCACTCTCCCATACAGCTTCTCCTTGTGCAAAGTGTGCTGTATTGTTGACCGATGCACAGTGACACCATCTGCAGCAAGATGATGTTGCAGCTCTTTGGAGGTGGTCTGTGGATTGTCCTTGACTGTTCTCACCATTCTTCTTCTCTGCCTTTCTGATATTTTTCTTGGCCTGCCACTTCTGGGCTTAACAAGAACTGTCCCTGTGGTCTTCCATTTCCTTACTATGTTCCTCACAGTGGAAACTGACAGGTTAAATCTCTGAGACAACTCTTTGTATCCTTCCCCTGAACAACTATGTTGAACAATCTTTGTTTTCAGATCATTTGAGAGTTGTTTTGAGGAGCCCATGATGCCACTCTTCAGAGGAGATTCAAATAGGAGAACAACTTGCAATTGGCCACCTTAAATACCTTTTCTCATGATTGGATACACCTGGCTATGAAGTTCAAAGCTCAGTGAGGTTACAAAACCAATTTTGTGCTTCAGTAAGTCAGTAAAAAGTAGTTAGGAGTATTCAAATCAATAAAATGATAAGGGTACCCAAATTTTTGCACCGGTCAAATTTTGGTTTAATGCATATTGCACATTTTCTGTTAGTACAATAAACCTCATTTCAATCCTGAAATATTACTGTGTCCATCAGTTATTAGATATATCAAATTGAAATGGCTGTTGCAAACACCCAAATATTTAGAACTAAAAATGATTAAGATTAATAGGGGTGCCCAAACTTTTTCATATGACTGTACTTCGCTGACACTCGCTTTTACACATTTTACATTTAAAAAGCTTCAAAAATTATCCTTTATTAGGGAAATGTGTGTGCCCATGGTTTTTTAGATACACATGGTGGTTATATTGCAAAAAGCAATGGTTTTTGTAGAAAAATTTGCCTGTTTTAAAGGTTTGTAAGTATACGTTCTTATTGTCATTTGGGAGACATTTATTGTCATTTGTGACTGTGAATGATGAAAGTGATGAAGAATTGGCTTTTCAAAAAAAAAAAATAACACCAAAAATCATCCTGTGACGGGAGCAAATGTGAAATAATTTTTTTTTTTATACCTATGCTGTGGTAGTGACACCAACAGTGTGCTATAGTGGAATGGGATGGTGGACCAGGCCACAGGACATGTCTGTCTGAGTGGTGGTAGCTGTGGCAACATGTGTGGCAGTGCGCTAGGTCATAATATGATGGACCAGTCCACAGGACATGTCTGCCTGAGTGGTGGTAGCTGCGGCTACAGGTGTGGCTGTTTGCATGGGTTTTTTCACACAGTGTAAAAACATACAGGTAGATTGAATACATTTAGAAATTATAAAGTGTGTATGTCTAAGTAGAAAAATCAAATTGTGAGTCCCTCACGGATAATGTGAATAGTGACCATTTCTGTACAGCACTGCTGAATTGATGGTACTAAATAAGAACTAAGAAAAAAAATGCAGCAAAGTACTGTAATTTTTGGACTATAAGATGCACCGAAAATAGGAAATAGGGAAAAAAATTTTGAAGCAAAAAATGTTGTAAAATATTTAATAACATAACATTGCATAGGGCATCTTTTTTTTTTTAAGGCCAGGTGTACTTTTTAGTTATACCATTTTGGGGAATGTCTATTGCTTTGATCACTTTTTATTCAAATCAAAGGCGTAACAGCGAAAAAAAATGGCAGTTCGGCACTTTTGATTGTTTTTCAAGCTACGACGTTGACCCTACGGGTTTTCAGACACAGGGATACCTAATGTGTATGTGTTTCACAGTAGTTTTCTACTTTTATATGTATTCTAGGGAAAGGGGGTGATTTATAACTCCCACCGGCCCTGGAAGTAGTTTTAATACATTGCTGGGGGGGATGGGACATTAGCTCCATTATAGTGGAGACCCGGTAGCTATGGCGACCGCCCTGCAGCAGAGCGACTGCCATCATCTTTACAGACCCGGCATCAGCTGTAATAGCATAGCAGAAGTGGGATGGGTTCGCACCGCCGACACTCCTTCTCCTCCAAGCCCAGGGCCTGCAGCATTGCCCCACTCATGCCGCTGGAGGAAGCCCAGCTGCAGGAAGCCGGTGGCGGCAGGAGTGGGGCAATGCTGTGATCCTGCTCCTCCGCCTCCACCCACCCACATTCTGACTATAAGACACCCCCCCCCCATTTTCCTCCCAAATTTTGGGGGAAAAAAGTGCGTCTTATAATCTGAACAATACGGTAAATTTAGAAGAGCTATAAAATCAAAATGACTTATTGATATGATATGACAGGGCTATTGTCTTGCTGATCAGTCTGTATGTATGCCTTCCTGTCCATTCAGGGGTATCTTATTGATATATGTATTGATATATGTTATTTGTGTATATACAATCCTTTATCTAGCTATCATTCTATCCATCCATCCATATATCCTTTGTTACCATATATAGTTATCCTAGTTAGTCTTATATGGTATGTAAGTCTCTTTCTTTTTATATCCTTTGTTCTATTTTATTTTCCCTTTTCCATAGCCATATAATGGCTTGTTCTTTGCAGGATGAGTTGCAAATTTTAATGGCACAATTTTGTGTTACATATAACTTATTCATAATGTATTTATTAATTTTTTCTGGAGGAGAATGAATAAAATAGTAATTCTGCCATTGGTTTTTGTTTCTTAAATTTAGCGCTGTTCACCATATGGCATAAATAGCATGTTAACTATTCTAAGGGTCAGAGATTATGGTGATAACATCTACTGTATGTGTAGTTTTTTTGTGTTTATTAATCTTATCAACAAAAACACCTAAAAAAATCATTTGGTTTTGTGTCTCTGTATTCGAAGAGTCATAACTTTTTTTAAATTCTCCAGCACGTACCAGTAGGAGTGTCCATATACTAAATAGCTTATAGATAACCTCTCTGCCAGGTGACCAGGAATTGATTGTTCTCATACTTGAGTTATCATAATTGATCCACCAATTGTGGCCATTCCTACAGCAAAGAGGAGTCTAAGAGATGACAGCTTCTGATTCAGGTGCCATTTTCAGGACCTAAGGTACCAAGTTCAAAGGCTTTTAGTTACAACCACTCCTGCCCCCTTCGCCAATTATAAACCCTGCAATGGGGAAAGGGGGAATGTAAATATATGGCAATTCTGCAAACTGCAGATGTGGTTGGGAAGGGGTTAATAATATTTAATATCTGTAGCTGCATGAATATAACAAAATAAAATTCACTTTGTCTATCCTGATCTTGTTTCCTGATGGATCTTTTCTTGATAATATGAAACCTGAATTACAGATGAAAGAAATAATTTGTTAATAGACATAATATAAAGTGGTTGTATGATTTACAAAATACCCCATGAGGCCATTCTAAGAGCAGTTACTTATATATCCATCTGTTACACAGATAGCCTATTGAATTTTCCTGTGGTGGTGCTATAGGAAACTGAAGAGAACACTTGCTGCCCAGTTTCCATGCTGATCACTGGGGTCCCAAATACAAGACAAGCTGGGATAAAGTTATTTTGGGTGGGCCTTCTAACACAAAGGGATTTGTAAAAGGCTCATAGAAAGTCAGGAACACACAGCATAGGAATCAAATTTTTATGGCTTGAGACTTTAAAATGGTGTCATTTCTATGCGAGTTTACCAAGTTTATCTTACATAGTTACATAGTTATTATGGTCGAAAAAAACGTATGTTCATTACGTTCAACCAAGGAATGGGAATCAGCATGACTGAGGGGTCAAGTGAAGGAAATGAACATTCTATACTTTTCTATAAGCATCAATGCTACTTTTCTGCAAGATGAAATAGTTTTTGAAGTTGTCAACTGTTGCTGCTGTGACCAGCTCCTGGGGTAGGCTATTCCGCAGATTCATAGTCCTTACAGAGAAGAAGCCTTGCCACCCCTTATTTCCCAGACAGAGGGAGTGTGTTGTCTTTTGAGGGGATTTTACATGGAACAGCTTCTCCCCATATTTTTTTCCATGCCCTTCAACATCTTTGTGGCCCTCCATGTCCCTTTCCAACTCTAAGACATCCTTTCTATGAACTGGTGCCCAGAACTGAACTGCATATTCCAGATGAGGCCATTTCAATGATTTATAGAGTGGTAATATTACATCACTGCCCCGTGAGTCCATACACCTTTTAATACATGACAATATCCTGCTGGCCTTAGAGGCAGTTGATTGACATTGCATGCTGTAATTTAATCCATGATCTACAAGTACACCCAGGTCCTTCTCCACCAGCGACTCTCCTTGCTTTACTCCCCCTAGGATATATGTTGCATGCAGATTTTTTTTTACAGAGATGCATAACTTTACATTTATCCACATTGAACCTCATTAGCCAAGTGGATGCCCAAACACTCCGTCTGTCCAAGTCTGCTTGTAACCTATGTGCATCCTCCATAGACAGTACTGTACTGTATAGCTTGGTATCATCTGCAAAAATAGAGACAGTGCTATTAATCCTATTAAGTTAAATAACAGTGGACCCAGCAATGAACCCTGGGGTACACCACTTATAACAGAGGACCAGTCTGAGCTGCAGTCATTGACCACAACTCTATGGATACGATCCTTTAACCAGTTTTCAATCCAGTCACATACTATATTTCAATAAGTCAATAGACCTGATTTTACCCATTAAACGTGACAGTGTGAAACATCTTTGCAATGTCCAGGAACACAATATCCACAGCATCCCCTCGGTGCAGACATCAACTCACCTCTTCATAAAAACAAATCAGGTTAGTGTGTATTACCAGGTGTATTGGTGACACCTACATGAACTGCACCTTATTCCTCTGTATACACACAGCTGAAGAGCTCCTCATTACCATTCTTTATGCGACTTGTTTTTTTCTTGCATTTATATTGAAAGAATTTTTTGGGTTCAGTTGCTTTCCTTAGCCACCTGCCTTTTATTATGTATTTTATCTGGTTTTATTTCCCTTTTATAGTTTGTATTAAGTGCTTTGTTATTATCAAAGATTACAGCTGACCCTTCAGATTTATATTTTTTAAATTTCAGTTTTTTTTCTGTTAATTTAAGTTGCTTATATTTGTATCGTAAAGGTATACATTTTGCTATATACTTACTCAAAGTACATTTCTCCCAATTAACGTCTGTATTATTATCTGACAATAGCTGCTTCCAATCTATGTCCTGAAGTGTGGCCCTTAATCCAGAAAAATTGAACTCTTCAAAATTGAGGCATTTTGCCCTCCCAACCTTTTGTTTTTTGTTTTTTTTTACAATTTATGTAAAATGTGGCTAGATTATGGTCGCTAATTCCAAAATTCTCACAAACAGTGACATTTTCAGCAAGTTGGTAGCAACTGATACCTCTGCACTCCCTTTAGCTACACCCCTGAATATCATCTTAAATCTGGACAAAATTACTAACTTCTAAATCTTTTGTTGCCAAATAAACTTTAGTTTAATTATATTTTTTTAATGTATACTTTTTTTGTCTGATTTTATGTGGGCAAAAAGATGCAAATTAATGTTAATGCATATTAATAGCAAATGTGTATAGGGTTAATAAATTATGAAATACCACTTATTGGCAAGACTTGTGTTATACAGTGTTATTGTCTTGTTGATAGGGGTGGAGCTATGATAACTGTCATTGGTGTTCTGTTTACTGTCACTACTTACACAAGAATTACCAGTTACTGTAAAGTGAAGGCTTATATCATGAACAAGCGGTGAAACCTAAAAAATCTGCTGCTCAAGCAAACAAATTACACTACACTATATATTACTGTACAGTTAAGTCTGTAACTATTGCTGCTCCAATAAGCCTTTTAGTCATACTGAACCAAAGACAAGGACAACATTGTTATATTGTTAGCAGTCTGTGGTTATACATTGATAGAATAACAATAGATACCCCTCAAATAATGAGTAATACTATAGCAGAATAAGCAGAGTAAGTCAGTCCCACAAGGCTCTTAAACTTGGGTTGTTACAAGGTCCCAAAGATATGTTTCAGGGGATGAGACATGAAGAATGGCAATGTTCAATAGGGCTTAAAATGCTCAAATCCAGGTCTGCAAAACTAATTAGCCTGAAATCTGCAACAACCATTAAAAGTGATACAGGATATAATATAGCGCTAAAGGCTTTCAATATCTTACAGTCTGAACATGTGTTGCCACTTGGAACTATGTGTTTTAATTATACTCTTTGTTCTTAGATTCTACCCATTATTCTTCTTGGTTCAGAAACAGTTCAATGTATAAAAGTGCTATACATAAAACAGTTAGGCTATTGCCGAGAGAACTGGCTAAGCAGAACCGTCTGGAATAAAACTACACTAAATTTGGCCCAAAAGATAATAATTAAAATAATGAAAGCCCAATTTACTCCATCCAAAAATATTTTATGCTTTTCAATTCCAACTTTGTCTTTGTTATATAGTTAAAAGTTAAAAGACCAGTGTTGAGAAATGTCGGTATGGCTATGGGAATCAAAAGCCAGGAAACAGGCAGATCCTTTGGATAGTCTAACTGATCCTTCCATTGTGAATTGTGTGATACCACTATGTATTGCATCAGGTTAAAGGTGCCGAAAAAGCTGCTGCTATGTAAATTAATAGAAATTTGTATATCACTTGCATGTTTGCACATTTTTAATAGTTAATGGCAATCTCTAGATTTGTACAACAATATTTATAGCAGTGGTTGGGAAATAGTCGATTACTATTTAGTTTGCTGAAGATCCCATTCTGGCTGGTCATTTCACTTCACATTACAAAAAGA
This sequence comes from Leptodactylus fallax, assembly GCA_947044405.1. NCBI lineage: Eukaryota > Metazoa > Chordata > Amphibia > Anura > Leptodactylidae > Leptodactylus > Leptodactylus fallax. The sequence continues at coordinate 3,276,884 of CAMRHE010000123.1, forward strand.
CAGAACTAGCTTGACAATAAGTAGGCTAGTGCCAAACATATGGGGGAATATTATATGAGTGCCATGTATCTGCATAGCCCCAACCTACTAATTCTTACGCAAGGTATATACTGAGGAGGCACAAACTGGAAAATGGGAATGCCACATGGAAAGACACTATCACCAATAACTTCACATGTGGTAATAGGACTGGCATATTATTTCAGGGTATTTTACTGTATAACTAGCACAATGGTTAGGGGCATATGTGGCTAACGTACTATCATGGAGCTATGTGTTACTAATATACTTTAATGATGGTATATGTAGCATATACTATTATGAGGTTATTTGTGGGGGCTTTAATGGCTAACCTGCCACTAACCTACTATTCTGGGGCATTTATGCTTGACATATTATTTTGGAGCATTGTGCTGCTAGCATTATAATCTAAATTTTCAGTTTTGAATGACTTTGTACAGTGGCTTGAATTGTGATAACCAGTTTAGTTAGCTGTGGAAGTAAAAAACGGAGTTTATCCCTGCTGCCTATATGTAGCAACACATAACTGCATGTAGGCAGAGATATGGAGCACATCAGAAAACACTGCCAATAAATAAAAGTGAGTTTCATCTAAGCTAGTACTTCCCTAACCTGTGTAAATGACACAAAACTGGGTAAATGTGTTTTTACTTGGGTAATGACACAAGAACCAATTATAATAAACTTAAAGTGCACCTATATTAAAATATATGTTAATGAACAAAAATGCTTCTTTCTCTATTTTTCAGGCTGCTTTACTCCACCTTCCCTTCACTCATTCATTTACCTCTCTCTGCTTTTTCTCTCTCAGTCTCCCTCCATAGTCTCTTTTCCATAGAAGTAACTCATCCAAATCCACACATACTTATTACAGATTGATAGGAAAGAGGGGAGAAGAAAGAAGCCTGAAAAATAGAGAAAGAAGCATTTTTCTTTATTAGGATACATTGCAAAAGTTCTTATATTCACTGTGCCTATTCATTTATGTAAAGCTGTTTTATAATTAGAGTTACACTTTAAATATTGCCACTTGTACTAAAGTATATATGAAAATCTCCCAAAGTAGTCCTATTGAGACAAAAATTGATGACATTTTTCACACTTGCCTTCAGAAAGAACACAAAAAGAGATGTTTAAAGAAAATAAATTGCATCAATCATACTGTGGGAAGTTACTAGTCTTGCCACACCAGTGTTCTGCTACAAAAGTGGTGCTTTTTGTGCCATAAATGTGTCACTTTCTTGATTTTGTGACCTGCCCAGCACTTTAAAATAAAGTGGGCAGAGTAGGGCAGAGATCAAGGTGGACCAGGGCAGGGACACCTCAGATTTCCTATAATTTATGGAAAATCTGACTGTCATAGATTTCAATTGTGGTGCATGAGACCTCTTGTAGTGCAGCAGAATTAATAAGAGGCCGCAACCTCTTTAAAATTCTGTTATATATCCTGCCAGTTCACACAGTATTAAGACTGGCACACATTACTTAACCAATCTCTCTGTACTTTGTTTTTTTTTTTTTGTTTTTTTTTGGAGTTAGTGTTTTATTGATACGTTTGTGGATATTTTCAGTTTTCTACAAATAACTCTTCAGACACTTACTGGGGTCTAGGGTGTGTAATTTCTTTTCCTCCATAGAGATAGGAGTAGAAGGAAAAACTGATAAGACTATTTCCTTACTTATTGTCTAAAAGAAAGATTCAGTACCTTAAGTATAATTCCTGGAACAGTAGGTATCTCTAAACAATCAGGAAAAAGACTGATGTCTGATAACCTGGCAAAGAGTGCCTGTAGCCCACTGACTTTCTTCTACAAGGTAATTGTCAGCACATCATAGCTTCAGATCCACCTCCTCTAGAGGCTTCAAAGAAGCAGAGCTGCATACAGCCAATTTAGCTCCAGAGTCAGATCCTATTCCTATTTGACTATTGAAACCAGTTTCTTGAACCTTAACTTCTGTCCTGACAAACCTTACTACCAGGGGGAGCTGTATAAAAAACCTAATACATAGTTCTAAAACTTACAGTTCAGGTTTTAAGGTTCAGAGATATATCTAGAAAAAATTCCAGTAAAGTCACAACATTTATCGTAGTTTCAGACTACAATCTGTTAAAGGGGGCTTTTCTAAAACAAGCTAAATAATAAGACAATCCCCGACCTAGCATAGGAGATCACTTTAAGATATTAGGGTAGGAATTCCCAAAAATATCATTCTGGGTATATACACACGTGGACAAAATTGTTGGTACCCCTTGTTTAATGAAAGAAAAACCCACAATGGTCACAGAAATAACTTAAAAAAGCCAGACTAGAATTTGCCAAACTACATGTTGACAAGCCACAAAGCTTCTGGGAGAATGTCCTATGGACAGATGAGACAAAAATCGAAATTTTTGGCAAGGCACATCAGCTCTATCTGGCACAGGGTGTCTTGAATCTGTGCAGGGTACAATGAAATCTCAAGGCTATCAAGGGATTCTAGAGAGAAATGCGCTGCCCAGTGTCAGAAAGCTTGGTCTCAGTCGCCGGTCATGGGTCTTGCAACAGGATAATGACCCAAAACACACAGCTAAAAACACCCAAGAATGGCTAAGAGGAAAATATTGGACTATTCTGAAGTGGCCTTCTACGAGCCCTGACCTATTGAGCATCTTTGGTAGGAGCTGAAACATGCCGTCTGGAAAAGGCACCCTTCAAACCCGAGACAACTGGAGCAGTTTGCTCATAAGGAGTGGGCCGAAATACCTGTTGAGAGGTGCAGAAGTCTAATTGACAGTTACAGGAATCGTTTGATTGCAGTGATTGCCTCAAAAGGTTGTGCAACAAAATATTAAGTTAAGGGAACCATCATTTCTGTCCAGGCCTGTTTCATGAGTTTTCTTTTTTTTTTAAATTCTGTTGAAGCATGGTTGATAAGCAATGTCTGACTTTCATTTGTTCATTTTCATAGAATTTTTATATATTATTACTTTTGTCAGATTCAAGTTATTTTTGTGACCATTGTTGGTTTTTCTTTCATTACTTGAGGGGTACCAACAATTTTGTCCACGTGTGTATATGAAGTATATCCCTTTGTCCAGCTCTATCAGTAGGCCTTGCTTGCCTATTACTCTAAGATGGGATTCCCTGTGAAAGGGTCTGAAATGCTTTTCATGTGTTTGAGGCAAAAACTAACCTTTACTTGTCTGATATGCCAATCATCAGATCATCATCCTATTGTTGGAAAAACTGCCCACTTTTCAGCTGGAGATAAGGCAGACTTTGCCGGAAGTTGGTCTTGCTGTGAGGATGCCTCAAAAATTATCAAGATGTGCACAGAAAAGGTATAGAATCTTGTATCTTCTATTTTGCATCAATATTTCTCCTCTGTGTGTAATAGTCAGGAATGCAGGGACTTGGGAACTACAGAAATTACTAGTCATCTTAGTTTGAGCAAAAAAAGAAATAGATGTTTTTCATTAATTTTAAGCATCTGTTTCTTCTACCCATTACACAGATCTTCTAAATGGATGATAAACATGTGATGCGAATGTTCCTGAGCTGACTGCAATGTAAAATCAATATAATTTAATGGGATCCGACTACAACTTATATACTGTGAAGAGTGACTGAGATTTTAAAGGGGTTGTCCAATTGATTATTATTGATGCCCTCTCTTCAGGATAGGCCATCAATAAGAGATCATGTGAGACCCCCACTGATCAGCTGTTTAAAGAGACTGCAGCATGCTGTGACCTCTTTACTGTTAACATGACACACTGTCAGTTTCATAGCAGCCATGTCATGTAATAACAGCTTGATCCCATTCACTTCCATGCTACTTCTCTCTATACTCCTATCCTGTGGATAAAAAAGAGTTGACCCTGATGGCAGGGACATACATAAAAAGCATGGGGCCTCAAAGCAAAAGTCAGAATTGGGCCCCCCCTTCCAAAAAAAAGACAGGATAAATAAGGAAAGTGGTTGCAGAAATAATGTATTTTCTTGTGATAATTTTCAGTAAATGTATTGGAAAAAAAAAAGAAAAAAACCCTCACCAAAAATTACAACAGTGCTGTACTTACCTCTGCCTACAGAGTTCACTAGTACAGGTGACAGGCAGTAACCCTTTCATTTACATATTTCTCCACAGCCTCCCTTGTTTGACTATTTACTACCCTACCACTGCTTTCTAATTTAAGGGTTAATAATCTCCTGACAGGGTAAGGGCATGTCTGACAAACTATCATAAGTCTCAATAAACAAGGCAGAGGAACGGATTTAACATACTTGTACTGCCAGACATCAAAAAGCGATCAAAGCCATTTACAGGCCCCATGGCAATTGCCTACACTGCCTGCATGGTAGGTACGCCATTGCCTGACTGTGCGTGATAGAGAAGTTAAGGTCCTCCCACACTTACAGGTGTTGTTGATACACTTTCTAAAGCCAAATCCAGGTGTGACTTATGATGGGAGAAAACGTATAAAGGACATGGCACTGCTCTTTAATTCATTTCTGGTTTTGATTGCACCAACAAAACCTGCAGATAAGACAGCACACTAAGATTCTGATTCTCATTGCAGGCCATATCCTGCTGTTGGCTTGGGGGTTTTTTGCTTCCATGATGCCTCTGGGAACCACAGACAATAAAAAAAATACAGATGTAGGTCCAAATATGCTCAGTATGCAGTCTGAGGAGATCTTGGAAGGTACGTTGATTTGTGCTATTCTGATCCGGAAAAACAGACCAGAATAGGACATGCTCTAAGTTTTCTCACGATGACCAGGGTTCATAAAAAACTGAACCATGCACTGTTTGGCCCCAGTCACTTCAATGGGTCTCTGTGTAGTCTAGTCCATTGACTTGGACTGCACTATAGACATTAAATTAAAGTCATCTGATATGAGAGTTGACAATGTCTGTAAAGCTCTAAAGGAAATAAGTAGATAAAAATAATTATAAATAGATGTGTTCCAATTTTATGAATTACTTTCACTATAGAACTTTTATTGTTCCCTTTTATATGAATAGCATCTGGACTTGCTCCTTACTGTTGACACTGTAAACACTGACTTCATATAGTAAATGAAATTCTTAAACAATTTACGGGAAACATTTCATTAGCACACAGTGGAATATTTGCAAGCGAGCGGACTATATATAAACGTGTTAACATTGGCTTATGCAAAACAGCATGCTTTAATGTGAACATTGCAATTTAAGTGGCATACAATTCTCAACCATTTAGATAACAAGATTTATAAATAAGCAGAGACTGACAATCTGCTATTTTCCTTGAGGCCTCAATTACGGGAATGGTGACCTGATACATCCAAGTGCAGATGAAGGAGGGAAATTACAGTTACAGTAGTGGGAAAATAAGCGCCTGCCAGTGGTTAAATATTGCTTCAGTCAAACAAATGTCTTTTCCCTTTTCATTATTCCTTTGTCCAAAGTCATGATTGAATTATTTCATTAAATAAAGGTTTTACTGACCAGACGGAACATTCCAGTGCTCCCTGCTTTGTTCTTTAAGCAATTTACAAGTAACATTCTACATGCACTCAGGTGCTTGGGATCATGCATGGAATACTAAGACAGACACTGCCAACTTTATAAGAAATTAACCTATTATTCATCAGAGTGGACTTATGCTGCTCATCAAAACCAGACAATTTTATAACACAGTCCTCTAGGCAAGCACAGAATTATGTTGCCATTACAGACAGTTTTCTTGCTCACCAGAGCAAGGAATACTTTAAAGGAAAGCCAAAAATTAGAGAAAATGATCCAGTAAGCATATCCTAATATCGCTTTAGTGCAGTACAAGCTTATTCCAGCTTAAATTAATTTTCCAGCCGGACATAGGCTTATGATATTAAATGTACTCCATTTATAACTATCTAAAGCTTTTTGTCTGCATTGTGCTGGACTTTCTGGCTCTCTGCTAAAATATGTACACAAAAAGCATCACAAAATTATATATACTCACAGTAATGTATGAAGTCCTTTCAAAAGTTGAAATATATAAACATGTAATGAGCACTATAGTTGTTGTTACAGTAGGGTAGTGTGTTGTACAATTGCATTCAGAAAATAAACAAAAAGCTTAAAAAATATTAAAGGGGTTATCTAATTTTTTAAAAAATATGGGCCAAATAAGTGGGTGCAGCAATACAAAACACTTCCTAATATATATATCCTGTTTAAATTTGGCCATTTATCTGATTTATTTTCAGGTCATTAACCTCAGCTGTGACGTTTCGTTTATAAGCTCACTACCCTTCTCTGTGAGCAGTTCAGCCAGCAAATAACACAGCAGCATGTGACCTCCTTGTCTCTTGAAGCCACTCATACTGACCTTTGTGGGAGTGATTTATTAACTGGTCAGAAATGCAAAGGAGAGCAGCTTCTGGACTGAAGAAGTGAGACACAAGACAGACACTGTGACACAAAACAGACCCTGTAGCCAGGGTCGGACTGGCCCACCGGCGAACCGGTGAATCCCCCGGTGGGCCCCGAGCCCCGACTATTAGTCCACATTTTACCAATATAAATGCATTGGTCAGGGGCCCGATCTGGATGGTCAGGGGCCCGATCAGGCCCCTGACCAATGCAATTACATTGACAAAATGTGGATTAGTAATGGTCAGGGGCCGGACTTTACTACCATAAAGATGGCCGCTGCCGGCGGAGCGCAGCGGCGGGAGACTGTCCCTACCTTGTCATGGGCCCGCCTCCTGAAGCCTGCATCCTGATTGACAGCTGCTGGAGCCAATCAAATTGCAGCGCATTGCTGCACGCATCAATGACGTCATAACGCTGTGCGCGGCGGCGGGATTCAGGAGAGGAGCCCAGAACAACAGTGTGAAGGTAAGTACAAGTTACCACACACACAAAACAACTTTCCCCCCTATTTTGCCCCCAAATCTTTCAGCTTCACTGACCCCTCTGAGAACTACAACCCCCAGCAGCTCCAGATGCTCTGGATCTGTTGAGAGTTGTAGTCCCCCCCCCCCAAAACGAATATTCCATTGTACTGTTATGCTGGTTCTTGCTCTAGGGCTCCAGCATGACAATACCTAAGTTGCAGAAACCACTGAGGACTTTTCTGTCCGTCACTTTCAGTTTGAATATGGCGGACACCGGAGGACCTCATTATAATGGGGTCTGCCGGTGTCTGTGTGTAACCGCCATGTTAACAGTCTGCCTCTGTCATTCGGGTCCCATGGCGGACCTGTATGACAGAGAGCTTGCTGCGGATTTGAACCTAGCATAAGGCTATGGCTACACTACAACTTCCGTCATGGAACCAAAGATCGCCATGTCGCCATGGGACTCTTTCACACATTATTGAATGGAGTCGCGTTGGGACCCTCAGGTTGTAATGCGACTCCATTCACTAACATGAGTGAAGGAGTTACAAGGCAACACGGTGATCCACATGATAGGCGTCACGGCTTATTCATCAAAAACAATGTTTTCCACCTGCCGGAGTTTTGCGCCTAATTTATAATGAGGTGCACACATAAATTAGTCGCGTCTTCCGGAGTCCATGCACCTAAACAGAACTCCACACCAGCTCCTTGCTGATGTAGATCTCTGGATTCATTAACACTAGAAAACTGAAGTAAATGATGATAAAATGACAGGGCCAGAAAAGTGGTGTGAAAAACTCAAAAAAGTCTTTTTTTTTTGCAAAAATTTTCACTTGCGCAAAATAATTGTTACTTTTTTAATGGCTTGTACATCACTTTTTTTTTTAGCACACAAGCTGTGTTATATCAGCTCCATTTATTTATTCTGCTTACTTGTATAGCGCCATCATATTCCGCAGCACTTTACAGACATTGACAGTCATATGTAGATTGTGAGTCCTATATGGGAGAATGACTGACAATGTCTGTAAAGCGCTGCGGAATATGATGGCGCTATATAAGTAAGAAAAATAAATAAATAGTATTTACACTGTACAAATAGGATGCATGATGTTAAAAAAAAATGTCATGCATCCTATTTAATGTCATGCATCCTATTCAGACAGTGTATATACTATGGGGCTGATTTAACACGGCTTATTTATTTATATGGCAGATATAACCTTTTTAACCAGCCCCCAATACAATATAATTTTGTCAATATGTTGTTAATTTTTTTTAATTTTTTTTTAATTTATGCCGGGGGAGGTGAAAAACAACAAAAAAATACCCTACTCACCTGTCTCCGATGCTGCAGTGCCCTCCCAGTGCAGTCCGATCCTTGTCTTCTGGCTATGATGTCCCAGCTCCCTTCCGCTGAGGCCGTCACGTGACTACTTAGGTCAATCAGCAGCCTACAGAAGGGACCCAGGGATGTCACAGATAGTGACGTCCCTTCGCCGTGGCTGCGGATTGGCCTTAGCAGTCATGTGTGGTGGGGACATGCGCCAACAGAGCTGCAGGACTGGGGAACACACGAGCATCGGGGACGGTGAATGTGTTTTTTTTTTTTCGTTTTTTTTTCACCTCTCCCACTCTAATTAAAAAATACATTTTTGCCTGGACAACCCTTTTAAAGGGTTTATCCACATTCTAATATTGTTATACCACCTGCAGGGTACCAACACGCAGGACCCCCTGAAGATCAGCTGCATTGGAATAACATGGCTCTCAGTAATGTTACGATACCAGGAGCCACGCTGCTCACTAGCCCTATAAAGTGTAGTGGTGGCTTTAGGTACTGCAGCGCTGCCCCATTGAAGTCTATGAGGCAGTACTACAGTACCAGAAGCCGCAGCTACACTTTGTACAGTGAGTGAGCAGTGTGGCTCTTGGTATGTAATCATTACTGGGAGTCACGCTGTCCTGGTGCAGCTGATCTGCAGGGGTCCAGGTTGTCAGACTTCCACAGATCTAAGGGCTCATTCACACAACAGGATTCCAAGGCTGTGTGCTGGCTGTTGTATTAGCAGCACACGGTCCGATAGATTTTAGTGGATCTATTCGCACGACCATTGTTTTAATCGTCTGTGTGAATGATCCAAGAAAGAAATAGAACCGGCTATTTTTGGTGATTTTATGGATCCCTCAATAGACTCATGTCAATGAGGGATCCTTGAAAACAGATTTTCTTAGGGTGTACAGTGTGCTGGGCAGTGTCGTGTGAGTGTAGCCTAGAATATTAGAAGGTGGATAACCTTTTTAAAGGTGTTATGCCATGAAGAATAGTTATATGTTATCCATAGGATCGAGCCCTCAGAATCGGGGTGTTTTTCTTCTAACTGAATCCAGGCTGAATGTAGCTGCACCCAGCTGGACGGGAGGCGACCGTGCACCCATTAACTTGAATGGAAGTGCCTGAGATAGTGAAGTACAGGACTTCGGCTATCTCAGTTACTCCCAATAAAGTAAAAGAGTGCATGGATGCTTCCTATCCAGCAGGGCACGGCTACATTCACCCTGGATTCAGTCAGACTAAATTCACTGTGGGTAGAAAAACAACCCCATTCTCAGGACCGGGAACCGGGATTCATTATGGTCTGTCCTATGGATAAAGTAGTAGTAGTTCGGTGACTCTGGCCTCGTAATAATCCTGGAGCATGTAAGGGATTCAGGTGCAGGAAGTGTAGGTCAGTGGGGACTTGTGTCACCACATTTCAAGAGCCATAGTCGGGGCACTTCTCTGTCCTGCGGCGTAAACGCTGTGGAAAAAAAAAGCGGCGTTTTACAGTCACAGCAAAGTGGATGGGATTCTAGTAATTCCTATCCCCACTTTGCATTAATATACGTGTTGCAGACATGCGGCGATTTCCAAAACCGTTGTGGTTTTGGAAATCGCAGCATGTCAATTATACCTACGGAATGCCGGCGGTTTCCCTATAGGTATAATGGAAGCAGAAAGTTCACAGAGGAAACCTCTGTGAACTTTCTATCAAAAGCGCTGCAGGAAAAACTGCAATGCGTTGCTGTCATGGTTTTTCCAGCAGAGCTTTTTTGCTGCAGGACGCCATGTGGGGCTTAGCTTAAAAGGGATTTTCCAGGGCTTTCCTTTTTTTTTTTTAATTGCTGACCTATCCTTAGAAATGTCATCAATTGGAGATCTGTTGGGGGTCTGACACCTTGTCCCCCTGTGGTTCAGCTGGTTAAAGAGGCAGTGGCCCTCTCTGAGTGCTGCTTCTACTTCACAGGACATGTGACATTATGTTCATTGATCACATGGCCTGATCACAGCTCAGTCCCATTCAAGTGAATGGGCTGAGCTGTGATACCAAGCACAGTCACTATGGAGCTGTGCTTGGTAAGTACTGAAGAGGCTGCAGCACACACATCACGTGAACAGGTGCTGATCCCTTTCCAATTTTTAATTGATGATTGCATAGGTCATCAATTACTCAGCCTTAGAAAACCCCTTTAACCCCTTAATGACGTACCATTTTTTGTTTTTGCATTTTCATTTTTCCCTCCCCACATTCCAAGAGCCATAACTTTTTCATTTTTCAATTCACAGAGTCACATGATGGCTTATTGTTTGCGAAACAAATTGTACTTTGTAATGGTACTATTCAATATGCTGTGCAATGTACTGGGAAGCTGGAAAAAAATTCAGAATGAGGTGCAATTGGAGAAAAACTGCATTTGCGCCAAATTCATATGGGTTTAATTTTTACAGCATTCACTGTGTGGTAAAAATGAAATGTTACCTGTATTCTGTGGGTCAGTACGAACACGGCGATACCAAATTTATATAGTATTTGTAATGTTTTGATACCTTTTAAAAAATTAAAAACTTTGCTAAATAGAAAAAAATTTTTGCGTCGCCATATTGTGTCACCTGTAACTTTTTCATATTTACATGTATGGAGCTGGGTAAGGCGTCTTTTTATGCAGGACAACATGACGTTTTTATTGATACCATTTGCGGAAAGATCTGATGGTTTGATCACTTTTTATTCAATTTTTTATAGGAGGCAAAGTGTTGAAAAAAACGCTATTTGGCCATTTTGATTTTTTTTCCCCGCTACGCCGTTCAACGTATGGGATAAATATTTTAATAGTTCGGGCCAAAAACTGGATGGGCGATGCCAAAAACTGGATGGGCGATATTTCATATGGCAGTAGGGTGGGCCCCTAGAATCAATCCCACTGGTGGGCCCTAGGCACCCCAGGCCGACCCTGCCTGTAGCAGGAAGAGAATTTGCACACAGGGGAGAGTGGAGAAGGGAGGAGTACAAAGACTGAGAGCAGGTAGATGAATCATGGGAAACATAGTTTGTCCACAGATTCATTGCATGTAAATAACAGTGATACAAGGAGCAGCAAGTAAAATAAAGTCAAGCAAAGGGTGCACAAGGGAAGAGTGAGTATTTAGCACTGCTGTGGATGTATTTACAGATCATTTTTGGAAGCTGGATAACCCCTTTAAATACAACAACACTGTAGATCAAATATATATAAGCAACATATTATATAAGTGCCCCTTTATTGTATATTTAACAGAATGGATTCTTCTCTATAACTTATACAAAGATGATCTGGGTAAAGAATAAATAATGACTACTGGACTCATTTAAAGTTGTCTTGTCACAACAAGTTACCTTACCTTAAATGAATTGAACAGCAGCTCACATTTCTGACCAACCACTCCATTCAAACCAGTGTACAAAACCACATGATTGGTGGGGGTCCCAGCAGTCCCCCCTGAATGGTAGGCACATTATTTTTTGCGCCTAGACAACCCTGTTAAAAGGAGTCTGTCACCAGGGTATACAGTAAAATCAGCAACACAGACAGGTGAGACTCCCCTGAATGCAACACTAGTTACCTATAAAAGCTCCAGACCACCATTGCCAAGATATTCTTTTATTTACAAATATGGAAATGAGCAATCTGGAGCACCGAGTGCAGCTTTGTTGCTCAAAATGCTGTGCCCTGTTGCACTTTAGTTCACCTTCTTCCCCCTCCCTTCCTTCAGTTACAGGGCCAATGAGCTAAGCTGAACTCTCGCCTGGCCATGTATTGCAAGATCATTGCATTGTGCACTGATTGCGGCAGAGTACATCCAGAAGTGAGAGGGCCAGATGAGAGTTCAGCTTAACTGCCTGGCCCGTCACTGAAGGAATGGAGGGTGAAGGAGGTGAATTACCGCAATGGGGTGTAGTAGGTTAGAGCAACGGAGTTGTCCTTGGTGCTCCAGATTGCTCATTTGCATATTTGAAAAAAGAAAAGAATGTCTCAGCAATGGAGGCCCAGATTTAGGGGGAAAAATGTATTCAAGTGAGCCTCACTTATCTAACTGTTGCTGCTTTTATTTGCTTTACCCTGGTGACAGATTCACTTTAGCCCCTCAACAACCAAGGACATAATAGTATGTCCTAGGTCGTATGGGGGTGTATGGAGAGGGCTGAGGAGCTGAGCTCTCTCCATACACTGTGGATGCCAGCTGTATAATACAGCCAGCACCTGCCGCTAACAGCTGTGATTGGTGCCAACACCTAAAATGCACAGGCGCCATGGGCAACGCCATCTTTTACCGATCACCGCCTTCAGGAGTGTCATCAGAGGGCGGCGATTGGTTACCATGACAGCCGGGAGCCTATTGAAGGCTCCCAGGCTCGCATTTCCATAGTTCTATGCCATAGGCAGCTGTAAAAGAAGCAAATGGATTTTACTATTCACTGCAATACATTAGTGTTGCATTGAATAGTATGAGCAATCAGAAACCCTAGGGTTCAAGGTCCCTAGGGGGTCTGAAAATAAAATAAAAATAAAAATTGTTTTCAAAAGTATTAAAAAAAAAAAAAAAAGCAGAAAAGTTCTAATCATCCCCCTTCCCTAGCTCACATATAAAAGTAAAACAAAAGTAAACACTTTAGGTATCCCCATGCTCAAAAATGCCCGAACTATTAAAATATTTATCCCATACGGTGAATGTCGTAGCGGGGAAAAAAAAAATCAAAATGGCCAAATGTTGATTTTTTTTCAACACTTTGCTTCCTAACAAAAATTGAATAAAAAGTGATCAAATCATCAGAACTTCCTCAAAATGGTATCAATAAAAATGTAATCTTGTCCCTTATAAAAAGACGCCATACCCAGCTCCATACACATGAATATAAAAAAAAGCTACACCTATCATAACAGACATTAACGGACACTAACTGATGTTAATGTGTCAGTTTTTTTAACTAATCCATTTAATGGACACATTAGCATCAGTTAGTGTCAGTGTCCGTTTTTATACTGTCGTTTTTTTTGCTTTTTTTTTGTTTCTGCTTTCTGAGCATGCGCAGAAAATAACGGACAATATAACGGACACCCTTCCGTTACTGTCCATTACCCATAGACTTTAATGTTAAAAAACTAACGTTGACATCTGTCAGGAATCCATTTTTTTTAATAGACACAAAAGTCCTATATGTACTATTTTTTGTCTGTGAAAAAAATGGACATGTGATGGATTGGGTGTATAATAGACACTAACGGTCACTAACGGACACAAGATAAAATCCCATTGAAATGAATGGAAATTTTAACGGATTTGTGACTGTTCTGCTAGTGTCTGCTAAAATCTTGTAACGGACAATATTAACGGACACTACTGACAGTCACCAGCGGTAGTGTGAACGCCCCTAACATGTCATTTTTACCACACAGTGAATGCCGTAAAAATTAAACCCATATGAAACTGTGCGCAAATGCATTTTTTTTTCCCAATTCTACCTCATTTAGAATTTTTTTCCAGCTTCCCAGCACATTGTACAGGATTTTGAATCATGCCATTAGAAAGTACAATTTGTCCTGCAAACAATAAGCCATCATGTGACTTTGTGGACTGAAAAAAAAAATGGCTCTTGGAAGGTGGGGAGGAAAAAACAGATGCGCAAAAACAAAAATTGGCTCAGTCCTTAAAGGGTTAATAAACACAACTATATAACTCACCCAGATGGCTGAACCTAAATTAGAATTATGTGGGGTTTGCCTAAAGCAGCTGTAGGGGGGCTATTGGCATTTTATACTGTGTGGGGCCATTGTGGAGCATGTTATACTATGTGGGGGCCATTGTGGAAGAGATTGTACTATGTGGAGGTCACTGTGGAATATATTTTACCGTGTGTGGGCCACTGGGGAGCATATTGTACTGTGTGTGGGCCACTGTGGAGCATATTGTACTGTGTGGGGGCCACCGTGGAGAATATTGTACCATGTGGAGGCCACTGTGGAGCATATTGTACTGTGTGTGGGCCAATGTAGAGCATATTGTACTGTGTGGAGGCCACTGTGGAGCATATTATACTGTGTAGGGGCCACCGTACAGTCTGTGTACACCCAAATAGATGGGTGATAGATTGAACTTATCTTAGTTTCTATTATTATAAGTCTAAGATCTAAGTCGATTTCAGTAAGTGTGTGAATGTCAGTGTCTACTAGTTTCTAATATATTTAATGATAAATGTTGTGATCACCCGTGTCTTGGTGATCACACTTTTGATAGACATTTTCTATGCTTTTATTTTTTCGTGTCTGTCTTATTTTAATTAACAGCTTCATGAGCTATGTAAACCTACAAAATCTAGCAGCAGATCTTCCAGAGACGAAAGCAATAACTATACTCATTCACTGATTTTGTGGCTGTCACATAATGTAAATGCAATTTTAATCTACAGTAAGTAAGAGCTCAGTGCACTCTATATAAGCCTAGCTTCCACCTTTTAAGGAACAGACCATGATTTCTTTACAATAAAGGATCTCGGAGATGAATGTCACAAAGAGTTAAAGGCACGGGCAGACAAGCTTTTTAGAATCCACAAGTCCTCTGAAGTTTCTTTCCAAGAAAACTTTCTCTGTTTCAGTTGGAATAACAACTCCTATGAAAACGTAGGTTTGGGCTCTCAAGGATCTGATTTCTGCTGATGTCCTATGTCAGCTACTTTTTTCCTGCATTTAGCTTCAAACTGCCTCTGTGCTGCGGCTCTGCCTTTCCATTGAGGAAGCTGAAATTCCACCGACCGTTCATTATTCTGATGCCTTGAATATGCCTACGGGCTTCTGACCATTCTATTCTTCCTGACTCCCTTTTTTTTGCTCCGGGTGTAAAATGTGAATAAAGGGTGCGTGGCACTAAAAGCCTCAGAAGGCCCGTAACTGTAATACAGTTCAGGCTCTCACAACGGACTTTGCTGCCAGCGGTAGCTATAACTCAGTTGTATGAGCCAAAGTAGTGGTGCAGAGATGTATTTTGCTACTTCCTTCCTGACTTTGGCTGACTCTACACCACTTGGTTTTAGTTAGATATAACCCTTGCTACGGTGCAAATCTCCTGTTCTAATATTCATAAACAGGGGCTTGTTTTTACAGTAGCACAAATGACCAGTCCAAGAAAAAGTACCTGGAGAAAGAAAATACTCTACCTACCCTAACTTTAAAATCCCTATGTGCCTTTTTACAACAGAGTTTATTAGGCTATTTTCACATTTTTATATTTACGTATCTGTAATTTACGAATGTGAAGTTATGTGTGAAATTCCTGTTTTGTTTTGTTTTTTTGTTAAAGCGATCAATAAGCTTAAAACTTTAAAAGGATATTTCAATAACAGAATATTATAGCATATTGCTAGGATATACCATAACGCTCTGAAATTGGGTGTTCCCATCAATCTGCAGATCAAAGTGGCCAAAGTATTTTTAGCTTTCCTGTTGGACAGTGAAATAAAATGTAACATAGTCCCATTGAATCAGACCAAAGATATGGCAAGTCTTGATAATAGAGTTAAAGGGGTTGTCCAAGTCATACAAAAAATTGCCTGAAAAAAATGTTTAAATATAAAAAAAGGTCACTGCTCATCCATTGAATATTCATTTTTCCAGTGCCAATTCTCTGTTGTTTCTAGTTCCTGCTGGACCTGAAATGATGATGTCACATTCACCATCGTGTGACTGCTGCATCTAATCATTGGCTACAGCGGTCACACAGCATATGACTGATGGGGCTAATGATTGCCTACAACAGTTATGTGACAATGAATAGGACATCATCGCCACCAGTATGGGGACCAAAGGGTGAGGACTGATTTTTTTTTTTAAATTTATTTGAAACATTCTCCTGCACTTAAGTTTATTATGCAGTCAAAAGCGATTCGTATCTGCAATGTGGGGCATTAACTTAAAAGGTCAAAGTTCAATAGGTCACTGCAGCGCGCTTCGTGGGGTCTTAGCCTTAAAGTAATAACCCACAAAATGAAGCTGCCATTGACCATTGCATGTTGGCAGTGTTCACCCATATATAGCAGCAGCTTTGGCTGTTCTTAACAATAAGTAAGTAGTAAATATGATTTGGATAATTTGGGCTACTTTACACTTCAGTTTTAGAGTTTAGTGTTTACATATATTTTTAAAGGAAAAACAAAAATATAAGCAGAGAGGAAAATAAATCTTTCCAGAGAAACTCTTCATCCTTTTACCTTCATCTGAAAGATTTAGGCTTTAAAAGTGTGAAATTATTTTATACCAATTCCTCTTTAAGAATGAAACTTTTCGGAAGCAGAAAGCACCCTATGTTGGTAGTCGATGTGGCTCCTGCCCAAATGTCAGCTTTCTTCTCTGTGGGATTTGACTCTTTTTTCAGTCATAGACTATTAGAGGAGCTAGTCTCACCTGCTGATAGCACAGTTAAATGGAAGAAACATTGCCCATTCAAGTAATTTCCATTGCTCTCTGCTCCAACCTATGTGCTCTGGAAACAGCTTTTTACTTCACTAAGGGCTCATCTGTTGAGTCCCACCTGGGTCAATATGAGGATGGAAAACTAATATTTGAGAGAGGAAAGTAGAAAGTTTCATTGGATTCACTTCAATAAAAAAAATCAGATACAATATAATTTTAGCTACTGCATAATCAACCTAGTATAACATCTTCAAGTCATTTCTCACGCTATGTAGGTATAAATATCCTAGTAAAATGTTACTGGAGAAAAACTGCATTTTGTTAATACTAAAATGTTTGATATTGGTATTTGGGTCTTTCAAAATACAGTAAGGGTTGAATAGAACTTAAATGAGCTTGATAAAAAGTAATTGGGTGAATGGAAAAACTGAAATGTAAAGGCTATCTAGGACCATATGGTTTATTTCTATCAGGATAGATCATGACTGAACTTTGGACTCACTTTTTATATGTATAGCTACATTTTGGGTTGCGTGGCTTAACCATAGGGCAAACAGTGCAATTATATCAGGCTGTAATGCAGCGAGAGGGCCCCATTTTCAGCCATCCTGGAATGTCTCAATTTTACCTCTGTCTGCATTTTCAGGACACAGAAAAAGATAAACACAGTGGTGAAGTAGGGACCATTAGGTCCCTGCTTCACCATTCATCCTGTGTCACTGCTGTCTGTGGCTTGGATGCAGTCAGCTGTGATATAGTGACATCAGTGCCCCTTCTGCTTCAAGTGTCTGACAGCACAGACCATAGGAGACCTACTCCAGGGAAATGGGGCAAGGTGAGTATTTTTACATTTTACTGTGGGGTGCTCAAGGGGGCATTACTCTGCATGGAGGCTATAAAGGGAGGGGCACAAATGGGGCATTATACTCTATGTAGTCGCTAAGGAGGCATTATACTATTTGGGGTCCCTAAGTGGACATTACAGTATGTGGGGCTACTAAGGCAACATTATACTATGTAAGGGATTGTTATACTGTCTGGGGGCCACTAAGGGACATTATACTGTGTGGGAGCCACCAATGGGTCATTATATTGTGTGAGATCAACTATTGGGGGATTATACGTATATATATATATATATATACATACACACAGTACATATATACACTACCATTCAAAAGTTTAGGGTCATTTAGAAATTTCCTTATTTTTGAAAGAAAAGCACAGTTTTTTTCAATGAAGATAACATTAAATGAATAAGAAATACACTCTATACATTGTTAATGTGGTAAATGACTATTCTAGCTGCAAACGTCTAGTTTTTAATGCAATATCTACATAGGTGTATAGAGGCCATTTCCAGCAACCATCACTCCAGTGTTCTAATGGTACATTGTGTTTGCTAACAGTGTAAGAAGGCTAATGGATGTTTAGAAAACCATTGAAAACCCTTGTGCAAGTATGTCAACACAGCTGAAAACAGTTTTGCTGGTTAGAGAAGCAATAAAACTGACCTTCCTTTGAGCTAGTTGAGAATCTGGAGCATTACATTTGTTGGTTTGATTAAACTCTCAAAATGGCCAGAAAATGAGAACTTTCATGTGAAACTTGACAGTCTATTCTTGTTCTTAGAAATGAAGGCTATTCCATGCGAGAAATTGCCAAGACAAATCGAAGTTTGAGGTGTTTGGATCACACAGAAGAACATTTGTGAGATGCAGAACAACTGAAAAGAGCGGAAGAGGCCCGGCGCCCCCCACCAAACATGGGGGGGGAAGGAGGGCTGGGGGGCTTTGGGGGGGGGGAAGGGGGGGATTGAAGGAAAAGAGAAGGAGGCACCGCAAGCCAGCCAACCCGGGAAGGGAGGAGCCACCAAAAGGACGCGCCCAGGACGGACCTGACACGGATGCTGTGTTTGTCTTTGTAGTTTGTCCCCTCTCTCTCTCTGTACCTTAGCTGTGATCCTGTAGCTCCTCCTCTCTCCCTCTCTCAGTTTAGTTTCACTCTTTGTAAGCAACATGTCTGCTCAGCTCCTGGTATTTCATCATTTTTCACCTACTGCTGTATGAGGTTTTACAAGATTTACCTGGATTAAAGCATCTGGAATCTTATCTACGCCTCCTCAGTTGAGTTGAACACTATCTGATAAATATCTTGGTGTAAATTGCTGGTTAGCATAGAGACTACAGGACACTCTCACAACCTCACACTTGCAGCCAAGCTATTGAGTCAGAACAGGCAGATGGCTGGAAGAGAGCCTGACGCCATCTATCAAGCATGGTGGAGGTAATGTGATGGTCTGGGGTTGCTTTGGTGCTGGTAAAGTGGGAGATTTGTATAAAGGTAAAAGAGATTTTGAATAAGGAAGGCTATCACTCCATTTTGCAATGCCATGCCACACTAACAAGGACAATGACCCAAAGCGCACCTCCAAATTATTCAAGAACTATTTAGGGAAGAAGCAGGCAGCTGGTATTCTATCTGTAATGGAGTGGCCAGCGCAGTCACCACATCTCAACCCCATTGAGCTGTTGTGAGAGCAGCTTAACCATATGGTACACAAAAAGTGCCCATCAAGCCAATCCAACTTGTGGGAGGGGCTTCTGGAAGCATGGGGTGAAATTTCTCCAGATTACCTCAGCAAATCATTTTGAAACTCATTTGATAAATAAAAGTGTGAGTTTTCATGGAAAACACAAAATTGTCTGGGTGACCACAAACTTTCGAACGGTAGTGTATATATACAGTATATATATGTGTGTGAAGGTCACTAAGCATTTTTACTACATGGGGCACAAAGGAACTGAGTTGAAAGGGAAATGGTCAAATGGTTCATCGGGGATTGGGCTTAGCTTAATATAAACAGATCTGTCCCAGTTTCTACAGTTTCAGTCTACTAAGAGTCCGTTCTCTAGAAGCATGTGCATATTATTTGATCTACAATTATATTAGATTTCTAGTAATCATAATAAGTATTGTGATATTTCATAGTGTCCTGTTCAGCAAGCTGGGAGGGGGGATACAGGAAGTGAGAAGAAGAGACAGGAGGCAAAGCTGCTGAAACAGGGAGATTCGAAAACCCCTTTAAAGATGAGGTCCCCATTCCAATTATATGCTCCCCAATATCACAATAAATAACTACCTACCAAGACCTCCATCCTGCAGGCTTTCACAACAACATTAATGATCAAGCTGCCAAGACGTTTAACACAATGCAGAGTAAACCAGTGTGCACGGTGGACCTGAAGATGACGCGAGAGGTACAGTCTACTCAAACTAGTCAAATCCTCCTCACTACCAATCCCCTTTATTCTCCATGTTCTCCCACTAACCTATGCTTCCCCTGCTCCCTCATTCCTATCTAAACTGTCTCCCCCTCCCAACCTTAGTCATTATAGTCCTCCTTCCAACTGGGCCTTGCTCCAAACCTCACTGGATAGACACAGTAGGCTAGCAAGACACTGGTAGACAAAAAAATACAGGGAGAATTTCCTAACTTATCCCTGCCAGTTTTCTGGAGTAGATGAGTGTAAATGTGGAGCATCTTTGGTACAAAACCCAAAAATGCACCACATTTATGATTCTGCATCCCACTCACCAATTTATATGAATGTGGGGGGTGGAGACCAAGACAGGCCAGTGTGAAGACTTCTTGATACAACAAATTTACTGTGACCCACACCAGAAAACTGGTGAGATATACTTGAAAGTTGACTGGTGTAGATTTCAATTCTGATGCATGGGGGTGTACAGTTTCTCTTAATAATTCAAGCACATTTTACACCAGTCAGGAAATTATTATTATTGTTTATTTATAGAGCACCATTAATTCCATTGTGCTGTACATTATTATATTACCGGTAATTCCATTGTGTTGTACATTTGAGGGTTTACATACAATGTACAAAATACTTAAGACAAGCACAATACTAACAGTCATAGGGAAATTTTTATTTTTTTTTTTTTTTTTTTTGTGTTGTGGTTGAGGGGGCTAGTTATGGGGAAATTAAATTATGGGGGGCCTACTTAAAAAATGTTTGAACAGGATCCCCTAATATATTAAAATGTCCTGCTAACAGTGTTCAAGCATGTCCTAAAGCCAGGAGTAGAACTTGCCTCCATCGTGAGGGACACCCACATGGACACTTCACCCTGAATAATTCTTGGAGCTGAAAAGAATAGCTTTCACTAGGACTAGATGCCTCCACCGTGAGGGACACCCTAAATACTTCATGTAACATACCGGAACACACAGTAAAAAAGTGAATTAAAAATAGAGAGGTGATAGTTCACCGGCCAAGAGAAACATGTGACTTAGTGTGGACAGTTTAAGACACAGCAGAATAGATGAGGATTTATAAGAAGTAACATAAATGACACGTATTGTAACCTGCTTCGGGCACGTGACTGTGTTTTAACTTAACCAAATGAAGTGCTATGTATAACCACGATGTTTCTGGTTTGTTAAGAAAGGTTATTGTCTTGAATCGCCGCTTCTACTGTATATACAAAGTCCAAATTTTTTTTAACTTTTTTATTGTAGCTAAGACAACCAAAATGCCCTCTATTTTTTCAGAATTTGAGTTGAAGAGAACATATTTTATAAACTTTACTAAGAATTACTGGACTGTACTATGTTTTATGAAGAGCACAAAATATCTTATTTAATGCAGGAGATATAATATGTATTATTAGCATTATATTAGGCTTATACAGCACTTTTTACTGGATGAATTACAGGCATCATTGTCTGCCAAATAGCAGTGATCATCATATCTCATGCTGCTTAGTGCTTATAGTCCTTGGAAAAGTGAGGAAATTATTATTTTTTTAATGAACAAACTGCTATTAGTGTGTGAATTAACACAGCACCCATAGGTGTCTCACGGGTGAGTTATTACATTAAACAAAATCTCAGTTTACGGCCAAGTTCAAGTCAAAGACGTTTTTTTCTTTTTCTTTATTTCAATCTGCATGTTATGTAAATTAAAGCATCAAAAGAAAAATACAGTATGTTTAACAGTGACTAAAATAATAGGACACTTACAGGCTAGAGTTATATTATTGGTGGAAACGTCAATCCTGGTCGAAATGGAAACTCTCACAACTTTTGCAACACTACCATTTAGAGTTGCATTATTGCAATGAAAGATTAATAATACAAGGGACCATATATAAGTATAATATATGTCAAGGAATATGTCTGTACTTGCAGCATCCCAGTAGACACTGGTAAATAATTGTGCCCTGTGTATTGTATATTTAATCTGTTGTTTATAGTTTTAAATATATATATATATATATATATATACAGTGCCTTACGAAAGTATTCGGCCCCCTTAAACTTTTCAACCTTTTGTCACATTTTAGGCTTCAAAAATAAGGATATAAAATTTTAATTTTTTGGTGAAGAATCAACAGCAAGTGGGACACAATCGTGAAGTGGAACGAAATTTATTGGATATTTTAAACTTTTGTGAAAAATAAAAAACTGAAAAGCGGGGCGTGCAATATTATTCAGCCCCTTTACTATCAGGAGAAAAACCACCCAAATTCAGTGAGGATCTCTGAATGATCCAATGTTGTCCTAAATGACTGATCCTGATAAAATAATCCACCTGTGTGTAATCAAGTCTCCGTAATGCCCTGCTCTGTGATAGTCTCAGGGTTCTGTTTAAAGCGCAGTGAGGATCTCTGAAGACCAAGGAACACACCAGGCAGGCCCGCGAAACCTTTTTGGAAAAATTTAAAACCGGATTTATAAAAAAAAAAAACCCCAAAATTTAAAAAAAAAAAAAGTGAACCAACATTCAACAACAATGCTTTCTTTCCCAACACAATGACTAAAACCTGCAATTGGCCACATCACTATAATTTTAGATGCGTTGTCTGTTCTTGAATATGCCCTGGTTCCCCACTGCATTGAGCAGCATTGTTGGCACTGCATTGTGTGACTGTGCCCTTATTGTTGAATATAAGTTACGATTAAAGAGCTATACTTAAAGAGGACCTTTCACCACCTCCATCACCTCCAGTTCTTAGCATCTGTTAATAGAGGCTGTTCCACTGATTTCTCTAGCCACCACCCTCCTGAGCAATCAGTGCAGTTAGTTTTGGTACCTGATATGTTAATTAGGCTATCTACTGTCTGATGGACAGTGCCAGAGCTCATAATCATACCCCTTGCCTCCTCCTGCATGACACTGCACACCTGACAGTACAGATCATAAAAAGCATATCAGGCGCCAAAAGTAACAACACTTATTGCTGTGGGGGGCTACAGAAAAAATTCCAACTGTGCCAGAACTGTGGAGCAGTGGCTATTAAATGATGCAAACAGCTGGACTTGGGGGTAGGGGTAAAAGGTCCTCTTTAATGCTTAGACTGTGGACCCATGTCAAAAACTACATGCGTGCCACAGAAATTGAATTCTTGATTCAAGTCTTTAAAAAAAACAAAACACCAAAAGGATCTTCAACATGGCCTCTACTAAAATCTTCAACTCCCCCTATTTATAATACTTATTTCATTTATTTCATTTCATTTCTTTTAATACTTTTTAATCCAATCTATTTCCAAACTCAAAATATCTTTTCGTTTTATATTTGTAAAATTAAATACAGAAAAAAAAGAAGTCTTATAGCAGTATGAATAAAAATAAGAAGAAATTAAATTAAAACGATTATTTGATTCCATTGGACTTTAATGCACTTTGGTTTTCATTTTCTTTCTCGACTGGTTTTACTTTAATAATTATCTGCCGTGTGTAATGAATATTATGTCACTATTAATTCGATCAAAAATATAGTCAGATAGTCCAGAAATTCCTGTAGACCAGGTATAAATAATGTAAGCCTTGCTATAGAGCTGTGATACTGGAGGTATTCTGCATGTAAAGTATATATAAGATTACACATCAATATAATATACATAAAAAAAACAATGATAGATCTGTGGTCTCCAAGCTGTGGCTCTCTGGCTGCTGCAAAAGTAGTGCCAAGTTCTAATAATGCTAAGACATCTTATGCTATGTTCACACTTGTGTTTGGGTTTCCGTTCTTCAGGTCCGCTTGGCAACCCGAAAAACGGAAAGCCAATCCGCTTAAGAAGGGTTATAGACTATAATGGGGTCCTCCCAGTTTCCGCCTGAAAAATGAGGAGAGAAAAGTCCTGCTTGCGCAGGTGTGAACCCAGCCTTATATGCAACTGGATCTGCTCCTGCCAGCTTCCTGTGAGGCACATGCAAAGGGCATTAGAGTTTCTTGTACAGTAACCACTGGGCCCTTCCGACTTCCATCACACTGACTCAGAGTAGAGAGTTCCCCTCTCCCACTGGAAGTGCCCCGGGGGAAACTACTATCACCACCATTGGATAGTGCTGCAGGACCCCCCTCAGCAGTGACCGGCCAAGGAGTAGAGCTGGGGAGAATGGTTGAGCGTGCTTGGCCTAGCTGGTGGCATGTCATCCGCCACTACTACTCTTATCCTCTGGTTCCCTCCATCTGGGTTGCAGCACTCTTGATAGGTTTCCTTTAGGTACAGTAATCCTTATTTACGTCTGGTGCTTAGCTTAATAAATGATGTACAGTAGCCATATTGTACAGTGGCCATTTCATGTGGTTTGGATACAGTGAATCTACATTTTTATTAGATTATAACAAAATGGTGCCAATTGCTTTTTACCTGCCAAGTGTGGAGACAGACCTGAAGAAAAGCCTTTTTCCTTTTTTAACCCCTTCTCGCCGGTGACATTTTTCGATTTTTGTTTTTGACTTCCGGCCTCCCAAACCCCATAACTTTTTTATTTTTCCGTTCACAGAGCCATATGAGGGCTTAATGTTTGTGGGACAAATTGTTCTTCATATTGGTACCATTTATTACTCTGTACAATGTACTGGGAAGCTGTAAAAAAAATTCAGAATGGGGGAATTAGAGAAAAGTGCATTTCTGCGACTTTCTTGCGGGCTTCATTTTTACGGCGTTCACTCCGCAGCCAAAATGACATCACCTGTATTCTATGTTTCGGGATGATTCCAGGAATACCAAATTTATATAGTTTTATTTACATTTTAAACCTTTAACAAAAATCTAAATCTTTGCAAAAAAAATTTTTTTTTCTAAAAGTCGCCATATTCTGACACCCGCAACTTTTTTATATTTCCGTGTACGAGGATGCATAGGGCGTCTTTTTTGCGGGGCCATGTGTATCTTTAAGTTATACCATTTTGAGGAATGTCTATTGCTTTGATCACTTTTTTTTCAAATTTTTATCAGAGGCAAAACAGCATAAAAACTGCAGTTTTGAACTTTAGATTTTTTTTCCTGCTACGGCGTTCACCGTACGGGAAAAATATTTTTATAGATTTGTAGACTGGGCGTTTTCAGACACAGGTATACCTAATGTGTATGTGTTTCACGCTACTGAAGTACTTTTATATGTGTTCTAGGGAAAGGGGGGTGATTTAAACTTTTAGTTCTTTTTGGGGTTTTTTAATATTTTATTTTTTTTTTTACTTTTTTTTATTGCACTTATTAGCAAAATATCGCTACTTCTATTGCGGGCTGCTTAGAGCAGCCCTCAATAGAAAGCTATTATAGACAGGTCTGGGAGCCTTCAAAAGGCTCCTGGCTGTCATGGTAATGGGATGCCGGCCCTGGAGCTTGCCGAGGGGGTTAATGCCGGCGATCAGTGCGGACACTGATTACAGGCATTAGCGCTGAGTGTCTGCTGTATAATACAGCAGAAACCCGGTGACTATGGCGGCCGCTCAGCTCCCGAGCAGACGCCATATTTAAATACCCGACATCTACCCTACTATTACGGCAGATGTCGGGAAGGGGTTAAACAAATATACAGTACAGTGCTCTAAGGATTGTGACCTAACATTAACTCTTCCAGGAGGAACAATTAAGGATCATTAAACATTTATGGCCAGTGTATTTATTCACATACATCTTCTTTGTGAGCATTAAAACTGTATTTGTAGTTCTTGAGACTGATATTTTGTCCTGTGCATATAACAAGCAGTCAAATAATAGACTTCCAAAATGCCTTGTCTGAAGTTTACACAGATTTTTCATAGTTTCCATGGCTATACAGCCCATGAAGTTCAACTTTTCATACTCTCAAACCTCAGGTGATCCAGATGAATACACATACCTCCCGACTTTCAAAGGACAGAAAGAGGGACAAAATATGCGGCGCGCTATGTGCACCACGGCAAATTTAGCTCCACCCACTTCTACATTGACTCCGCCCATTTTCATCTATTTTTCCATGTGCTCCCACACAGTATAATGCTCCTACAGTCACCCTGACATTATATGCCCCCACATTATAATGTTCCCCTCCAATTGCCCCACTGTATTAAGTCCCTCTCCTCGTGCCCCAGTTTAAACTGGCGGAAACTAGAGGGGGACATTAAACTGGGGCAGCTGGAGGGGGACATTAAACAGTGGGGGTAGTTGGAGGGTGACATTAAACTATGGAGGTAGTTGGAGGGGGACATTAAACTATGGGGCAGGAGGGCTATGGGGCAGCTGGAGGGTGACATTAAACTATGGGGGTAGTTGGAGGGGGACAATAAACTATGAGGCAGCTGGAGGGTGACATTAAACTATGGGTCAGCTGGAGGGTGACATTAAACAGTGTGGGTAGTTGGAGCTACCCCACACGGTTTAATGTCCTCCTTCAGTTGCCCCCAGTTTAATGTCACCCCCATCTGCCCCCAGTTTAATGTCCCCCTTTATCTGCCACCATCTTAATGTCCCCCCTTCATCTGCCACCAATTTAATGCCCCCCTTCATCTGTCACCAGCTTAATGCCCCCTTCATCTGCCACAGTTTAATGTCCCCTTTTATCTGCCACCAATTTAATGTCCCTCCTTCATCTGTCACCAGCTTAATGCCCCCCTTCATCTGCCGCCTGTTTAATTGTCCCCTCCATCTACCACCAATTTAATGTCCCCCTTTATCTGCCACCAGCTTAATGCCCCCTTCACCTGCCTTCAGTTTAACTGCCCGTTCATCTGCCACCAGTTTAATTCCCCCCTCCATCTACCACCAATTTAATGTCTCCCTTTATCTGCCACCAGTTTAATTGCCCCCTTCAAGTGCCTTCAGTTTAATTGCCCGTTCATCTGCCTTCAGTTTAACTGCCACCTACATCTGCCCAAAGTTCCCCCCTCTTGGTCACACATGCTGTCTCTTCTATCCTTATCTTCGATCACTCTCGTTCCCAGTAGCTTCCTCTGTGTAACATCACACTATCCAGCAGTATCCAGAATAGCTCCTCCCACACAAGAGTCTGATCACATGGTCATGCCGTCATCAAAGGTCCTTTAGCCACTAGGATTTAGCATCTACCATTTAGCCTTTACCCTACCCTAATAAAGTTTGTTAATAGCAAAACACTTCAGGGGCATAGCGGGACAAATTATAAGCTATCCGGGACTGTGGGACAGCAGTGTAAAATCAGGACTGTCCCGCCAGATGCGGGATGGTTGGGAGCTATGGAATACATACATCAAGAAGGATTTAAAATGGCACTCATTGGGGCATAAAAAGTATCATAAAAAGTTGTAAACTTCACCCTCTTGTCAAGAAAGGTGCGGAAAGTAACTACAACAGTTAAAGGGGTTGTCCAGGATATCAGGTTTTATGGCCTATCCTTAGATCAAGCCATAAACATGTGATCAGTGGGGTCCAATAGGTGGTCTCCCCACCGATCATCTGCACAGAACGGTTTCTGATGCCCATAATGTTCACCACATGAGGTCAGAAGCAGATATTTCTGATGCCTGTATAGTGGCCAAGTACTGGTACTGCAGCTCAGCTCCATTTGAAGTCACCTGCTTCTGGCCCCATGTTGTGTATAGCACGGGCATCAGAAGTGACCCTGTAACACTGATGGCTATTTATGGCCTATGCTAAGGAAACAAAATCCTAAAGAATTATGGACAACCCCTTTAATAAATGTGGTATAGAACATTATGCCTATTTTTGGTTGCAAATGACATCAGAATTCTGGCACGTTTTCATTCATAAATATGCTCCATCGTATGGTTAAAAAAAGGACAAAAGCCCAATATGATGTATTATGTTCAATGAGAGGAAAGGATGTAGATGAAAGAAAGGTGGTGGGGGGAAGGGGGGTTAAATTTTTTCTACCCATTGGAACAGAGGAATGTAAAAAAAAAAAATCCAAGACACAAAACAATTTGCCTTAGAAATTCCTTCCTAACCCTTTGTGGCCATCAGACTACATATAAACAGGGACCCTATACAATTACTTCTTCTCAATATGTCATGGAGATAATGACTACAACCCACTACCACATAGGCACAGTAGAAACCAATAAAAAGATCACAGAGCTGCTATTTAATGGGATATACAACTACCATGTGATTCACAGATATTCATTTTGACTGCAGTATTCCTTGAATAACAATATATCTATATTAATGACAACCAGTAAATATATACTATGCAAGCATTGCTTTAATCTACCCTGTTATCAATGCAGCTAAATATGTTTCTCCGCACAGTATGTCTGAATGTTCTCTCTGCCCTTGTACAGCAACTAGTAGCAAGAAAACATGGCAGGCTTATTTTTTTCCTTTAGATGCAAGATCTAAATAGTCATAAACACAGCCCCAAAAAGAGATTTGGAGCATCTGGTAGGAAGAGACTTTAAATAATCTGCTGCTGTTTCCTGGAATTCAGTGAAAATGTATTCGTTAAACAGTACTCAAAATAAATCTGTTTATGAAAAATAGACAGCGGGATAAAAAGGGCACAGCGAGGCTTATGGATAGCAGAGACCAGGCATTACCACGGCTTCATGGCTCTCTGCTTGTAGGAATCATGTCTAGCATATTATGAAAAGGAAACACAATAGATGAAAATTTATTTTCCGAATTAATACTAATTTTTCTTGTACACTAACAAATCTAATAATGACTTAATATGTACAGTATCTGCCTGTGCAGAGTCTAACTAGTCACTATGAATGGACAGGACTTTAGAAGAAGGAGCCTAACCAAGATACTAGTAACCTATGCTATATTTATCCATAAGTACAGTATCTAAATGGCCAATAGTCTATAGCAGGGGTAGGCAACCTTTTTTGTTCGGCGTGCCGATTTTAATAAAAAAAATCAAAGATGAGGTACTCGGAGTGCCGGTCAATAATTGTAAGTCTGACAACCCCTAAACTAAAGTCATATACCACAAACCATAACACAGAAGTGCTGCCACCAGATGCTTTAGGGCACATGCGTTTACTGCTATTTCCTGGGACGCTCCTGTACTTTCTGATTAGAAGCAATGAAAGTCCATGTGCAGCCCCCAATTAGTGGTAAATGTGTCCAGGAGCACCGTATGGCAACATCCTTATGGTGAAAACACACTATGTATCTGGATGCAGCTATATTTGGAACTTTTTCATTCGATGTAAAACTGTTTTTTTTGTGTGCAAAAATGCACCAAAGCCTGAGTTTTCTGTGCAAAAACACATCCTTAATATAGAAAACACACCGTTATTCAGAATAATGTCCCATAGTGGTCCCTGCACACGGTATTATGTCCCATAGCGGTCCTTGCACACGGTATTATGTCCCATAGCGGCCTCTGCCACACGGCATTTGTCCCATAGCGGCCTCTGCACACAGTATTATGTCCCATAGCGGCCCCTGCACACGGTATATGTCCCATAGCGGCCCCTGCACACAGTATTTGTCCCATAGCGGCCCCTGCACACAGTATTTGTCCCATAGCGGCCCCTGCACACAGTATTTGTCCCATAGCGGCCCCTGCACACAGCAATATGTCCCATAGCTGCCCCTGCACACAGTATTTGTCCCATAGCGGTCCCTGCACACGGTATATGTCCCATAGCGGCCCCTGCACACAGTATTTGTCCCATAGCTGCCCCTGCACACAGTATTTGTCCCGGCCTGCTCCCATAGCGGCCCCCCCTGCACACAGTATTTGTCCCATAGCGGCCCCTGCACACAGCAATATGTCCCAGCGGCCCCTGCACACAGTTTTGTCCCATAGCTGCCCCTGCACACGGTATTTGTCCCATAGCGGCCCCTGCACACAGTATATGTCCCATAGCGGCCCCTGCACATGGTATTATGCTCCATAGTGCCATGCGGCCCCTGCACACGGTATATGTCCCATAGCGGCCCCTGCACATGGTATTATGCTCCATAGTGGCCCCTGCACATGGTATATGTCCCATAGCGGCCCCTGCACATGGTATTATGCTCCATAGTGGCCCCTGCACACGGTATATGTCCCATAGCGGCCCCTGCACACGGTATATGTCCCATAGTGGCCCCTGCACACGGTATTATGCTCTATAGTGGCCCCTGCACATTCACTAGCTATTATTATACTGTGGGGTCTCTTCAGACCACAGAGTATAATAAGTGGAGGGCAAAGAGAGGGGATGAAACATAAAAAACAATGTTAACTCACCATTCCACGCTCCACAGCCTCTGTGTATCTTCGGGCGCTTCTGCCTGTAGTCAGCGACTGCTCATTGAGTCTCAGGGGTCACGTCGCGTCATTATGCGTAATGACGTCAGACGCAGACGCGACCCCTGATGCCCTGTCAGCTGACTTCAAGCAGAAGTGCCTGAAGAGTACACAGCGGCTGCGGAGCGTGGAATAGTGAGTAACATTGTTTTTTATGTTTGATCATCTCCCCGGGGGCTCCGCTTATTATCTGTGGGGTCTGAATCCCACAGTATAATAATAGCAGTTTTGTTTCGGACGTGTTTGGTCCGATCGAAACTGCTGGGTGAGGAGTCCGCTGCCGTGCCAGGGAAATATGCCTCGCGTGCCAAGAGTGGCACACGTTCCATAGGTTGCCGACCCCTGGTCTATAGGTTTTTTATTTTTTTAAAGTATTCTGTCAGCAATAAAATGTTTAAGCTAAGGTGGCAACACAGCATTATTGCCTATTGTATAAAGACCGTAGAAAAAAACGCAGCTAAGGCCACACGTAGAAAATCACAGCAAAAACGCTGCAGAAAAACATGGCAAAAGTACAGAGGGAATAATGCAACTAAAAAACACTGCAGAAAAAAAAACCTAGTAATAAACACATCAAGAAAAAATAAGCAAAAATGCTTGTATTTGTTTCAGTTTTTCCACTGCATTTTGCATTTTTGCCTCCCCTTACATCAGTCTATGGGGAAATGCAACAACTTTGCTGGTAAAATTAACATGCAGCATTTTTCAAAAACACGTGTTTTCTGCAGCGTTCTTTTCTGCAATGTGTGAATGAGATTAAGGCTAAGGCCCCACGTTGCAGAATCGAAGCGATTTTAAATTGCAGATTTTGCTGTGGTTTTTTGAGCCAAAGTCAGGTGTGGTTGAAAAGGAATGGAAAATATAAAGGAAGCTCTTAGATGTTTCCCTTCTGTTTAATCCACTCCTGACTTTGGATCAAAAAAATGCAGCAAAATCTGTAACAAAAAGCACTGTGTTTCCCCAACATGGGGCCATAGCCTAAATGAAGTCTCTCTCCCTTTGATGGGATCTACCTGAAAGAACCTTCTTGCATATTATGGGACCATAGAGTGCTCATGTACCTGTATGGTAGACCTATTACAGCTTTATGAAAAATGGATCAAGCCCTAAATATTATGTTAATTCTTTTATCGTGTCCCTTATTTTTTTTTTTACCTCAATTAGCATCTTAACCCTGACGCATTTCTATTTTATTATGAGTAGTCATACCATTTTATTAATCTGACTGTAAAAATTAACGGTTGTCATTACATTTTATTAGAATTTCGAGGAATAAAAATTGGCCGGAGTTCATCAACCTGACCCACTCATTTACATCACTCCATAATATCTACACAATGTACAATAATAAACCTATAATTCTCATACACTAGGTACCATAAAAAACAACCATACCTATCAAAGAAACATACAACAACCTATCAGGAATGGCGATACCATGAATAAATAACATAAACACCAAATGTTATGAAAATATCAAAAAATCATTTTATTGCATACAAGAAAAGACATAAAAAGTATAAAAACAAATGTGTCATGAACAAAAACAGGAGGCAAGGTCATGGTTTTCCCAGGCAGGCATGTCACAGAAAAAAGATATATATATATATATATATATATCACAGCATATGCATAAATCCAAGAATATATATTATACCATGCACAGTGCACAGGACATAGTTACTGGACAAATGCATATATATGGCACATAAAATACATTACCTCAAAGTATACCGCATGAGTAGCATTCATTAGAAAGACATGTCAGACATATTCAATAAATGGTATATATATAAGGTAAAGAATAGTCACCAAAATTAGTCAGTCTTGCTTACCAATGAACAAACATACTGTGAATCTAAGTATGCAAGGGAACACCGTGACCTCCACCCGCAGCCCCTACGCGCGTTTTGCCCCTGCTGACGTATATACATACTGTATGAAGGTTACGGGTGATAAACAGTGCAAAGCATTCATAACCATTTTGTAGTGCTCCCAATGGCGCACTCCATTACTTTATATTACAGTGGAATAAATATGGAGATTCAGATAGAGCACTGTTGTGACCCTGTGCTCCTTCTGTTGCCCTATGTCAAAGGTAAAATTCACATGTTCCGTTTTTGATGTGTTTTTTAAAACTTTCATACTCATGAAATAAGTTATTGGAATTTCATGACATGCTGTAAAGTGCAAAAAAAAAAAAAATTTATAACCGTCTAGCAAACACCTGCGGACTGGTTCTACTAAAGTTTCACTTGTTGGTCCTTGTTGTATTTGGATCTTTTGTGTTCATTCCTTTTGCTCCCACATGTCTGTCCATTTTGATTTTATGATACGTTGCTGTGCAAAGGTTTTAGGCTGGTGTGGAAAACAAGCTGCAAAGTGAGAATGTTTTCAAAAAATAGAAGCGTTAATAGCTTATTATTGTCAATGAACAAATAATGAATAGTGAATGAACTAAAGAGAAATCTGAATCACATCAATTTTTGGTGTGACCAACCTTTGCCTTTAAAGCTAAGGCCTCAAGTAGCGGGCTGCAGCTCTTTTCACAAAAACTCTGCAGAGGTTTCCTCTACAGACTTTCTGCTTTCATTATACCTATAGGGAAACTGCCAGCGTTTCTGTAGGTATAATTGATATGCTGTGATTTCCAAAACAGCAATGGTTTTGTAAATCGCAACGTGTCCGCTGCACGTAATTTTCCGCAATGTGTGGATGGGATTAGCTAGAACACTTATATTGTACCGCTCTCCAGCCCTTCAGCGAACAAACTGTTCCAGCCAAATATTTCAGATTTTGATTCATCAGTCCAGAGCGCCCACTGCCATTTTCTGCACCCCAGTTCCTATGTTTTTGTGCATAATTAAGTTTCCATGTTTCCATGTTGAAAGTATAGCTTTTTGACTGCAATTCTGTCAAGAAGATCACTTCTGGCCAGATTTCTCTGAAAAGTAGATGGGTGTACCTGATAGGTCATCAAGAAGATCAGCAGTGGCCGACACCCCAGACTGGTCGATCGGCTGTTTGAAGAGGCCAAAATGTTCGGGTGAGCGCTGCAGCCTCTTCACTACTTACTAAGCACAGTGCAGAACATTTACATAGTGGCTGGTATCACAGCTCAGCCCATTCACTTGAATGGGACTGAGCTGCGTACAGGCCATGTGACCAATGAATGTGAGTGTAATGGGTCTATCTCCTTCTGATACTGGAAATATCTGACTAGCTTATTGTGTCTGACTGACAGTGAGCAGCTTTCCTGATGTGCTCAGATCTCTCTTTTTCTCTGTCAGGGGCCATTTTTTTAGCTGCATCATAACCTGGATTAGCAGCCCAGTGTCCCTGGATCTCTTATATCATGTTCACTTGGGCTTTCCTTAGCTATTTGTTGTCTGCTATTTTCCATTTACTTTTGGCAGGGTATATTGTATTCAACTACAGAGAATCCACAATTTCCTATGTACAGTCATATGAAAAAGTTTGGGCACCCCTATTAATCTTAATCATTTTTAGTTCTAAATATTTGGGTGTTTGCAACAGCCATTTCAATTTGATATATCTAATAACTGATGGACACAGTAATATTTCAGGATTGAAATGAGGTTTATTGTACTAACAGAAAATGTGCAATATGCATTAAACCAAAATTTGACCGGTGCAAAAATGTGGGTACCCTTATCATTTTATTGATTTGAATACTCCTAACTACTTTTTACTGACTTACTGAAGCACAAAATTGGTTTTGTAACCTCACTGAGCTTTGAACTTCATAGCCAGGTGTATCCAATCATGAGAAAAGGTATTTAAGGTGGCCAATTGCAAGTTGTTCTCCTATTTGAATCTCCTCTGAAGAGTGGCATCATAGGCTCCTCAAAACAACTCTCAAATGATCTGAAAACAAAGATTGTTCAACATAGTTGTTCAGGGGAAGGATACAAAAAGTTGTCTCAGAGATTTAACCTGTCAGTTTCCACTGTGAGGAACATAGTAAGGAAATGGAAGACCACAGGGACAGTTCTTGTTAAGCCCAGAAGTGGCAGGCCAAGAAAAATATCAGGAAGGCAGAGAAGAAGAATGGTGAGAACAGTCAAGGACAATCCACAGACCACCTCCAAAGAGCTGCAGCATCATCTTGCTGCAGATGGTGTCACTGTGCA
Organism: Leptodactylus fallax; assembly: GCA_947044405.1. NCBI lineage: Eukaryota > Metazoa > Chordata > Amphibia > Anura > Leptodactylidae > Leptodactylus > Leptodactylus fallax. The sequence goes on from CAMRHE010000123.1 coordinate 3,311,224, forward strand.
TCGGTCAATAATACAGCACACTTTGCACAAGGAGAAGCTGTATGGGAGAGTGATGCGAAAGAAGCCGTTTCTGAAAGCACGCCACAAACAGAGTCGCCTGAGGTATGCAAAAGCACATTTGGACAAGCCAGCTTCATTTTGGAAGAAGGTCCTATGGACTGATGAAACAAAGATTGAGTTGTTTGGTCATACAAAAAGGCGTTATGCATGGCGTCCAAAAAACACAGCATTCCAAGAAAAACACTTGCTACCCACTGTAAAATTTGGTGGAGGTTCCATCATGCTTTGGGGCTGTGTGGCCAATGCCGGCACCGGGAATCTTGTTAAAGTTGAGGGTCGCATGGATTCAACTCAGTATCAGCAGATTCTTGAGAATAATGTACAAGAATCAGTGACGAATTTGAAGTTACGCCGGGGATGGATATTTCAGCAAGACAATGATCCAAAACACAGCTCCAAATCTACTCAGGCATTCATGCAGAGGAACAATTACAATGTTCTGGAATGGCCATCCCAGTCCCCAGACCTGAATATCATTGAACATCTGTGGGATAATTTGAAGCGGGCTGTCCATGCTCGGCGACCATCAAACTTAACTGAACTGGAATTGTTTTGTATAGAGGAATGGTCAAAAATACCTTCATCCAGGATCCAGGAACTGATTAAAAGCTATAGGAAGCGACTAGAGGCTGTTATTTTTGCAAAAGGAGGATCTACTAAATATTAATGTCACTTTTCTGTTGAGGTGCCCATACTTTTGCACCGGTCAAATTTTGGTTTAATGCATATTGCACATTTTCTGTTAGTACAATAAACCTCATTTCAATCCTGAAATATTACTGTGTCCATCAGTTATTAGATATTCCAAATATTTAGAACTAAAAATGATTAAGATTAATAGGGGTGCCCAAACTTTTTCTATGACTGTATAAGGAGTGATTTATTTGTTTAGAGGGAACTTCCAACCCATCTGGGAAGTGGGGGACAGGAAGTGTAGCGCAATAAACTATTGGCATTCTTCTCTATATAGTGCCCACCTCATAGAGAAATGAAAGATGTGTTGTCACTATAATGGGCCTAGCAGCAGAAAAATTAATACAACACCACTAGTAAAGGCCTATACACCCCGAGAATAGAATACCCAGCAAGATCCTGCAGATCTTTCAACTTTTGATGAAAATGTTTCAAGTTCCACAGCAATTCAGTAGGTTATAACGGATGAATTGTGCGGTGGTCTAAGAGATCTGAGGGTGTTTAGGCTGATCGCACGACAGCTTATTCAAGAATTAGGAGGGTCTGAGCATATTATTTAAAGTGAACTTGTTATATTGTTCTACCTGAGAGCAGCATATGATAGAGGGAGAGAAGCTGAGCTCCACAATGTATCGTTTTATATGATTTTGGGCAAGAGGTAGAGTAAATAAGAGTAAATCCTGACGGGACTCCAAGTACAACAGTGAGAGTCCTGTTTACCCCACCCACATCAGCGATTGACAGGTCTCTCTGTAAACAGAAGGCTGTCACTTACTGTGAGTGGGCAGGGAAAGCAGGACCCTCACTGACTCTCATTTTATTCAGGAATTATGCTCCAAATCACAAACATATATCACTTAGCTCAGCTGATCTCCCTCTTCTGTAACTTACTGAGATAGAGCAGCAAACAACTATCTAACTAGCATTCCCTGCACTGGATAAGCTTTATTAGTAACATATAAGAAGGTCCTCCGGAGCCATGATGATTACATTTGTAGAGCGCAGCTGAGTGCTCAAAGTTTGGGGGCACTGTCTATCCTACTACTGCTCTGGCTTTCTGTGACATCAACAACTCCGCTCTATTCCTGCAGAAGTCGCATAGAGAAGATCAGTGTGACCAGCAGGGAGGCAGAAAAATGAGACTTCCTGCCTCAGCAGCTAATCATAGGGTGATCAGCATATATATTAGTAATAAAGCAGGAAAAAAATGAGTTGCAAAAAATACAGCATGTTAATTTTAACTGTGGAATTGCAAGCATTTTCCATAAAAATGTAATAGGGAAGCAAAAATGCCGAGAATAATGTAGCAAAAAATTAATGAAAAACACTGTGGAAAAAAACACAATGCATTTTTGCTACATAGGGCCATAGCCTTAAGCATTCCCTCGCTACTACTGCTTGGTGGGCAATATTGGTATTGCAATAATATATAAAATAATATAATATAATATTGGTATTGAAATAATATATAAAAAAATGTTTTGAATAATGAGATCAGTTATCTAATCTGTGAATTTGTCAGAGGTATATCAAACATATCAGCAAGCATATAATGGAATCTAATGAAGGTGCAAATTTTTTATTAATATTAATATTGACTCATCGAGAAGAAACTTTTCATTTTAAGTATATTATTTGTGTGATACAGACACTCTTCTTGGATGTTTCTTTAAGTTCTCAGCCACAAATGGAAGTGGGAGATTAGGCAGAGCAGTCGGCTGCAAAGAGTTTCGGCAACTTCAAGACACATTTTTCAGGAACATGAAATCACAACTCCATGAATTCTTCCGAAAATCCAGTTTGACACAATTATACTTTTTTCCTGGCACCGGATACCTGTGCTGTGAACAGCATCTTATGTTTATCCCCCCCAATTTCCACAATAATAGTGCCAGGAATAGCAGGCTGGCGTCATTCCCTTCGCAGAGTCGTGGCCATAAAGATGTACTGAAAGAGCAGAGCCAGCGGATTCAACAAACCTCAAACAGCTTTACAGACAGGTCAGCAAAAAAAATTACTTACAGCAAAGGCGAGGTATGGTTTATCATTCCAGGGTTATAACTTTTACTGCTTCCTACCATTAAAAGCTGCTATGTAGATTTAGATGTAGGATCACTTATTTGGGTTCTTTAGATGTGCAGATTAAATTCCTATTGTCCATAATATCCAGTTTTTAAAAGTAGTGTGCCAAAAATTTTACAGCTTTAAACTAAATAGATGGTTCTTATAGATGTTAAGACTCATGCTAAGTATAAGTTATAAAAAGAAAGTTGTAATCGATTTGTAAGGAATAATTGATGGTAAGACTTCATTCACCACAGTTCAGCTTGCCATGTTCTGCTGGATAGCATATAACAGAAGTATTCTCTCCAATATACATTGCCTATCAGTAATACAGTAGTGTATGGAGGCATCATAGCATAGCGCAGAATGTCTACAACTCCATAATATGATACCATAGCCACCGTACAGCCTCCTAGCTAAGTTGTTACTTAGCTCCACCTTCCATGTGCTTGGATTGGTGTATTTGATTGGTGCTTCTATTCACTATTGAAATACAATGGTCTATAGAACTATGCAGGGAAGTGTAGCCATGTATAATATATGATAGAAAGGAAGGTCATTGTCTATGCTTTTAGAGTTGCCAAAATGACTATAACCATGACAAAAGCCTTGTCTTTGTGGAAACAGAAATGATTATTTGTAGAAAAAAGCTCTTACAACTCCCACTATTAATATACGGAGTGGCCTGGAAGCTATTGACCTGTCTATTAACCATTCAAAATACATTAATAGGGCAGTGTGAAGAATATCGCCTCGCCCAGCCGCCTGGCACGCCTGCGATCAAACTTCTTTCTTAACCTCCCACTCACACACTGTGAGTAGACCGGGTCATAGGATAAAATGAAATGAGCGATATAAATTTTATATATTTAATAACCCAAGTGGGTCGGTATGAATTAATAGCATATACAGAAATATACAATATTAATACGATCAAGCATAAACATACAAGCAAAGGAGCGATGATACAATACACAAAAATAAACAGGGGAATTAAAAGATAGAGAAAATACCGGCATAGGCTCGTAGTCCGTTTCTCTAGGCCACAGCAGAGTTTTGGGCCTAGGGCGCAAGCTTAAGCAAGTTGCATAAAACAATCCTTCTACATGTTGTCCAGAACAAGTGAAAGGCTTCAGGCCTCACTGCTAGGCCCTCAATGCATTCCTCAGTAGGGCAGGCCCTCTCATCTTCTCCCAGATCAGAGCTCCTTACTGCCTCTTTGCTGAATGACCCCAGAATCCAGGTCTGCCCACAGCATATGGCTAGTGCTCCACCCACCCCTTGCACCCAGGCAGCCCCCCTTCTCCCACCTTTGCAGAACCCTTGGAGAGAAGGGTGAAGTTAAGGCTTGCTATCCCCCATCCCATCTGGCCAGGGATAATAAAAGTGCCTGGCTATAGCAAGCCATCTCCAATGAACACACATAAAACCAGTGAAGCGTATCGTCCAGCAATGTGGACTCAACTAAAGCACCGCATTCCAAGTGGGGGAAGGACTGACCTAAGCAAGTAAAACACACTTCCAAGAAAGATATAAAACTGAGGGTCGGTTCATCACAGGCAGTAACGAAAATATTATAAGAAATCATTAAAGTAAATGTACAGAAGAATGTATACATATTATACAGTGATATAACAATAGTTAAATAATAATATATGTTTACAGTATATAGCATACTTTACAGAATATGTACAGATCAAAGAAACCATTGTTGCCTGTTATTCTAGAGATAATATATACTATTTAAAATTTTTCTTTTCTTTCTAATACATTTCAAAAAACACCGTTCTTAGTCCTGAATCTTTAATCATAGAGGATAACATAATAGTGTGCAAAATATATGGCATGTAATATTGAAAGGAATGAAGGAATTAGACTAGAAATGAATATAACAGATACAAAGTAAAGTTGAACCTGCTTTCAAGTCTTTCAATCACATGTTTATGGGATAACATGGCAATATATAGTGGACAATGGTGATACTTTATTTAGTAACTTTATGACATCTTGGAGGAATGGTGTACAAAGAGTTTCATGAATAGTTTTTCAGTCCTATTAAATTCTCATTATCTTTATAACCAAGCCTCCAGGCAGGTCTTTTACTACATTTTACTGGTGTTAACCAAAAAAAAAAGGATATCCTGTGTGACTGAGTGACCAATGACGCTTCTCCACAGCTTCTGACAGGGCTGATTATGGTTGCAGATTCCTGTCCCTAGAAGCTAGAGCAGCCCAAGGCTTGACTTAAAAACCCTGAGCTCCAATGTAAAAATCTCTAACTAGGCTGCCTTCCCTACCATATACCATTTACAATAGTAGCATCTTCTTATCAGCAGGACGTGCCTCTGCATGTAAAACCTCTACACATCTATCTCTCCAAAATGATTCAGTTAGTTTAAATACTACATAGAGTTTGTTTAATATTAAAATCCATATGTAACAAGTTTTGCAGCCAATTCACAAGTCAGGCCTTATAATGTCCACAATTTTGGCTTCCTGTTTATAAAAAGAACATAGTTGAACTTCAGCGAGTGCAGATAAACAACCAAGGTCATTAAGGGATTAGGTGTATTGGAGTACAAAGCCAGGTTATCAAACCAGGGTCTATTCAAAAATTACAATGTACAAATAAATGGACAATACAGAGATCTTTCTAATGATGGTTTTACACCTAAACTGATCTAACAATGAAAAGGAGGCATCCTCCACACCTTTTTTTCACTACTGTAAAAGTGGTGAGACTGGAACTCTCTGCCACATGATCTTGTGATGATTGATAACTTGTACAAGTTTAAAGGGGTTTTCCAGTCTTTACATATTGGTAGACTATGCTTAGGATAGGTCATCCATATATGATTGGTGGGGGTACTACACTAAGGACCGAATCAATCAGCTGATTGAAGATACTGGAGTGCTCATGAGTGCTGCAGTCTCTTACCTGTGCCTATGATGTCACATGCATTGTTCACATGTAGAGAGGAGAAAATCAATTTGTAACAGACAAGTTTCGACATGAATTTTTCATCAAAAACTGAAACTCTTTTGAATGTAAGACAAAATAAAAAGCAGAGGAAAAGGAGGATCACAAGAGCTCTGTGACATAGGTAGGCATCACCTACAAGCCTCTCAGCCAATCATTGGTGGTATGTAGAGAGGTTACAATGCTGATGTCACGTACAGAATATAAGATACACTGGACAGGAAAAAGAAGAGCCATTTTGAGACAGAGCAGCCCAGGGGAAAGACATGTTCTCACTGTATGATCTAAAGCAATTGCTGCTAATACACTGTTAGTGGAAAATCAATGCCAACATTGCAATAGAACCTCAGAATTATAGGAGGAGGACTAGTGGAGCACTGTTTAGACAGATGAGCAGAAAAATCATAGAAGTAGGGGAAGCATTGTTTTTGCTGACAAAGTCAGTCCTTGTAGTGCAAAAACTCATTTTGTTGAGGGTTTTTTTTTTTTTTGTTAACCAGTATAGAAAAACTGCCATTATCATTGCAAAATTCAAGCTGATTTACGCAGTGTGCTCTAGTCTAATGCTCACTGACCAGGACAACTTTTTAGTGCTAAATCTCAATTTATTTTTAAAACATAACTAAACTTTCGAACAAATTTTGACTTTCTGTCAGTATTTTTGTCATTTTTAAATTTTGTAATATACTTTATTAACAAATTTTGGATCCTTTCTGTGAAATCCTGCATATTTTCACTTTTCCCTTTTGTATTGAGAGCTGTTACTGCCTCTCACTAAATATTTGAGCTTTGAGTAGGGTCTGTGTAAAATGTAGAGAAAATGAGAGTAGGGAGGGTCACTTCAATCAGTTATATCTTGGACATTATAAAACGTACAAACTTGCTTTTCAAGTATGTCAATCAGAATTGATGCCAATCACATAAGCAGTGCAGTAAAATGACTGTAAAAGAACAGTGTAGAGGACAGGCTAAAGGATGGAAGAAGGAGACACTTGTGCTACTGTAATGCCATCCTTAACTTTAAGTACTAACAATAAGAGTGTGGGTGGAAACTGCAACTGTACTGTCAACTATGTCTTCTTCATCTTCGCTGACACAGAAAATTAGACATGGCTATGCAGGAACAAATGTAGTAACTACATCATTCCATACTCACATGAAAAAGCACCAGCTGATTTAGCAAAATTGAATTGGCAGTGGCACTAGCAGGGGAAGAGAGCAAGACCGTCCTACTCTTTATCCCTGTGATCGTCCTGTTAGGCAGGCTACATCCATACCTAGCACGTGGCTGTCATTATTATCAAATATCTGCTTCTTCTACTGGTCCTCCTCCACACCAGTGTCAGTCATCCATAAGGGAATGTGTGTCTATGAAACAGGAATATGTGCCCAGTCATACTATGGTTCTGCCATTTAACTCACACCTTGCCAAGTAGCTACTGGTACAGTTGCTGGTGTACCACTTAGTGGATTCTACTGTGATTTGCCAACTGATGGCATGCACTCAACCATGATGGATGATACCTAGCCACCATTATTTCATCACACAGCTTCTCCGCTGTATCCTGCAGCAAGTATCCCATTGGATGGCTCCCCACTACTACAACTGAGTAGTGTTGTCAGTGACAATGGCATTATTGATGGTAGATGCCATAGCTAGAAAATTCCACTTTGCACATGCTGGAGCGTCTGTGTGAGCAGCGAAAGGTGGTGAATGATTACTACATGGAACAGACCACAGGGACAATGTAACACCTGGTTGGACCAAACTGTACACCACAAGTGTGAACAAAATAATTTTCATCAAAATGAATCAGACATGGATTTGTGAGAATTTTCACACACCTCTGGCTTATGCCACTGAATGCATCTGCCACTGCCTCTGTTTCCTTATATCATATTCTATTTATTGTACCAATGCGCAAGCTGTATGCAAATCCTAAACAGCCAGATGTCATCTTCTGCAGCCTAGTCCATCACATTATTCCATACTGTACTGCCACTCAAGTTGCTACAGCTAGCACCACTACCACCACTCAGCCAGATATGTTCTGAGGCCTGGTCCATCACATTCTATTTCACAATATTGGTGCCATAATACTGGCACAAAAAGGCTCACATCTCAAAAAACTTTGTGCCATTGCTTCTTCCAGTACCAACACCACTGTGTTATCACATATACTCCAATAAAGGGATAATTTTTGCCAACTTTTTTATAAAGTAAATTCTTTAACACTTTTCAAATGTTAGGCACACTAACAGTCTGCCACATATTTCTTCAAATTCTGTAGTTGTCACTTCTCACTGTTTCTGTTGGCATATCAACATAATAAAACAAACAACCCTACCATTGCCATTTTGGTGTGGCATACTGCTCCCATAAAGGGATCATTTTTGGCGGCATTTTATTTTTTGGAAAGCCACTTCTTCTTCATCACTTTTCAACCAGCCACCCTGCCACATTTTTTTCTTCAAAATAAGAAGCCTGTTGCACTTATAAGTCACCAAAATGGGCTAATTTTTATTTAAAAAAGAAACATAGCTTTTTCCAATATAATCACGATGTGTGTATAAAACAAAACAGGTAAGCATCTCTGCCCAAAACAGGCTTATTTTGGAGTGTTTTAACTGTTAAAATGCGTAAAAGCAAGTGACAGTGCAGTGTATGGAGTTTGTGGCAACACAGTGTATGGAGTTTGTGGCAGCGCAGTGTATGGAGTTTGTGGCAGTGCAGTGTATGGAGTTTGTGGCAGCACAGGCTATGGAGTTTGTGGCAGCGCAGTGTATGGAGTTTGTGGCAGCACAGGCTATGGAGTTTGTGGCAGTGCAGTGTATGGAGTTTGTGGCAGCACAGGCTATGGAGTTTGTGGCAGCGCAGTGTATGGAGTTTGTGGCAGCACAGGCTATGGAGTTTGTGGCAGTGCAGTGTATGGAGTTTGTGGCAGCACAGGCTATGGAGTTTGTGGCAGCACAGGGTATGGAGTTTGTGGCAGCGCAGTGTATGGAGTTTGTGGCAGCGCAGTGTATGGCGTTCCATTGATTACCATCTATTTTTCCATAGACATACATGTAGCTTTCACTTTGACATAACTTTGGCTGTGTTTGCCTTAGAGAGCTAGAAATGGGCTAGATAGAGTCCTAGGAGCCCTGACAGCGTCATAAATTATGCTTTAAGCCAAGTTAAGCTCTGGTTCGTAGTCCTGAAACAATTCTTTGGATTGAACCACCAAACCGAAAACAAATCTTCAGAAGTTCACCCATTTCTAGTCAAATGGTACAGCACTAACAATGTCATACATCATTCAATAAAATATGGAAATTAAACTTCCATCAACATAAAGATGTATCAATCTAGTCTATAGTGACATTAGAAATGCAATAGTCTTCAGCTGGATCATAGTCACATATAATCAGATGTCTGAATCTTTCATGGTCTTGAAAGTCCTGAATAAAAAGATTATGTAAATATAGTAGGATGTTGTTCAGAGTCTTCCCGAGTATAAAGAAGAAAAAGCCTACTGTATCCCAGCCAGATCATATATCTGCAGAGATGGAACGGAGCTGTCTGCCCACTCCCCCTCCACCTGTTCCCCGACATTGATCATCAGCACTTCTAAAGTGTTTTTATTAAAATTATTTTATTATTTTCTTTCCTGCGGTTTCGGAATATGTATGTGCCACAGTATGTTTTTCATGTTCACCTGGAAAGTACCAGTTTAGCATGAAAATGTATTACATAGTCAAAGCTCTGTCCATAACATCAGTATTCAGCACAATAAGACAGATAAGGTCGGGGTATCTCCTTTAACACACTGTTAAAACAGTACTCAGTTCTCTGAATTATAGCTAACCTCTAGAACAACAAACAAATCATAATAATACATTTCACTTATAAAGGAACAGAACACAATACATTGGCAATATAGACATAAAGTTGCTATCACGTGGCATTGGCTTTAATCTTTTTCTTTGCAAAATTTGGAGGACATTAAAATAAAACCCTTCTGTAGTCTATTCACTTTATTCATTCTACATTCAACACTAAATGTCTATAAAAGAGGAGATGTTAATGTCAGGAACAGGATACAGACACAACAAGCAAGCAGTTTTATAACATGTAGGCAAACGTCCAAGGACTCACACACGTTATATTTTATAATCTAATGCACTCACAGAACACAGTCAGACACAAATTCTCCCTACCATTTGATAATCCTGCTCTGTAAAGCCTTGTAGACCTTTATCAGCATTCTTAATCTGTATAGATTATAGCAATGTGACCGTATCAGTTTATGCTCACTCACCCCCAAACAGTCAAGAACAAGCATATGCTAAGGCTAGGTTCACACCTGCGCCTGCATTCCCTTCGGGGATTCCGTCCCCATTGCTCCGGTGTCCTCCCAGAATGTTCCAATTCCTCTGCTCAACAGAGTCTCTTCCGGAGTTCCGCTGAAGCCGCTGATTGGCCTCAGCGGTCATGTGACCGCTGAGGCCAATCAGCGAAGGGCATGCAATGTCACATGTGACATCACAGGTCTCTTCCTGAGGCCTGCTGAGGCTGCTGATGCACATTCACTTCCATGGCAGTTCCAAGAACAGCAGAGCAAGTATGCATGCTGGGAGTTGTAGTTTTACAACAGCTGGAGTGCTGAAGGTTGCTGACTCCTGGTATATTTAATATATATAGTATATATAATACTTCTGAACACAGAAAAGAGAAGGAGGGGCTCAAGTGCCAAGTGCTGGTTCCAATCACGTGATCCAGTGTCAACACCACCTCGGAAAAACAAGATTTGGCACATAACCTGGGCAAGGAATAAGTAAAACGAGTCCCCGCATAACCTCCTAAACCTGGAATTTAAATTTATCCCAGTTAGGAGCCAGCATATACAGTGGGGAAAAAAAAGTATTTAGTCAGCCACCAATTGTGCAAGTTCTCCCACTTAAAAAGGTGAGAGAGGCCTGTAATTGTCATCATAGGTAGACCTCAGCTATGAGAGACAAAATGAGAAAACATATCTAGAAAATCACATTGTCTGATTTTTAAAGAATTTATTTGCAAATTATGGTGGAAAATTAGTATTTGGTCACCTACAAACAAGCAAGATTTCTGGCTCTCACAGACCTGTAACTTCTTCTTTAAGAGGCTCCTCTGTCCTCCACTCATTACCTGTAGTAATGGCTCCTGTTTGACATTGTTATCAGTATAAAAGACACCTGTCCACAACCTCAAACAGTCACACTCCAAACTCCACTATGGTGAAGACCAAAGAGCTGTGGAAGGACACCAGAAACAAAATTGTAGACCTGCACCAGGCTGGGAAGACTGAATCTGCAATAGGCAAGCAGCTTGGTGTGAAGAAATCAACTGTGGGAGCAATAATTAGAAAATGGAAGACATACAAGACCACTGATAATCTCCCTCCATCAGGGGCTCCACGCAAGATCTCACCCCGTGGGGTCAAAATGATCACAAGAACGGTGAGCAAAAATCCCAGAACCACACGTGGGGACCTAGTGAATGACCTGCAGAAAGCTGGGACTAACGTAACAAAGGCTACCGTCAGTAACACACTACGCCGCCAGGGACTCAGATCCTGCAGTGCCAGACGTGTCCCCCTGCTTAAGCCAGTACATATCCGTGCCCGTCTGAAGTTTGCTAGGCAGCATTTGGATGTTCCAGAAGAGTATTGGCAGAATGTCATATGGTCAGATGAAACCAAAGTAGAACTGTTTGGTAGAAACACAACTCGTCGTGTTTGGAGGAGAGTGAATGCTGAGTTGCATCCAAAGAACACCATACCTACTGTGAAGCATGGGGGTGGCAACATCATGCTTTGGGGCTGTTTCTCTGCAAAGGGACCAGGACGACTGATCCGTGTACATGAAAAAATGAATGAGGCCATGTATCTTTTTAAGTAGGAGAACTTGCACAATTGGTGGCTGACTAAATACTTTTTTCCCCACTGTATTTAATTACTTCTTGTCGCAGCCATTTTTCGTTATCAATGTTTTTTAAAATTATTTTTTACTTGCCTTCCAAAAGCCATATCTTATTTATTTTTCTGTTTACAGAGCTGTACGAGGGCTTATTTTTTGTGGAACAGATTGTACTGCACATTAGTATCATTTAATATTCTACATGATGTACTGGGAAACTGCAAAATTCAGACTGGGGGGATTTAAGGTTTTGTTTTTATAGTGTTCACGGTGCAAGCAAAATGACATGTTTCCTATACTCCATGGGTTGTTAAGATTATTGTAATACCAAATGTATATTGTATTTGTTATGACACTTTAACAAAAATCCCAAACTGAAAGCACCTTATTTTGACAGTTGTACTTTTTATTTATACCATTTTGGGGAATGTCTGACATTTTGATAGCTTGGTGGTTGGGAAATTTGAGTTTTTTTCCTGCCATACTGTTTACCCTATGGGAAAATCATTTTATATGTTTGTAGTTATGTGCTTTTTATTTATTTATTTATTTATTTATTTTCATTTGGGATCTAGTTCTTCCCGTGTTTGCGTGGGTTTCTTCTGGGTACTCCGGTTTCCTCCCACACTCCAAAGACATACTGATAGGGAATGTAGATTGTGAGCCCTATATGGGACAGTGACTGACAATGTCTGTAAAAGCGCTGCAGAATATGATGGCGCTATATAAGTAAGCATAAATAAATAAATAAATAAATAAATAAATACTCTAGGGAAAGGGGTTGTGGTTTGAACTTTTGTTTGTTATTTTTTTCATATTTTTTTAAAACTTTTTAACAAAAATTTTTAGACCCTCTATGTATTGTGGGATATTGACAAATAAATCACTTTTAATATAGGCTGCTGTAGAGATGGAAGACAAGTCTAGGAGCCTTCAATAAGCATCACAGAAAAAGGCCACAACCAATACCAGATGATACATGGTTGTGCAGGATGCTAGCAGGCCCCATTGCAAGATATGATAGAAAAACACAGGTGCAAAATGCTAAACATCCACTCACACACCTACAATCCATGAGGGGTGGAGGCAAGCACTACAAATAAAACTTATACAAGGCACTGTCACATGATATTGTGAGGTACACAGCTCCAGAGAACAGCCTATTGGTCATGCCCCACACTATTAGATCAGGCGGGCTGCCCAACAGTAGCAGGACCCTGCAAAAACAAAGGGCCTGGCAAGCATGAGGCATTAGTCACTATTTTGAATATATCACAAAAGGAGACCACACTTACCTGACCCTGGCAGGCAGCGTGCATAGCTGCAGTGTATTGCAGTGTAAGTGATTTGCATTTGAAATGTGATGACGTCAACAGTCCACTATGGATTGTACTGGTTTAATCTGGTGGTGTCTGACTCCTAGACTGGAACATGATGTACAGGCGCATCTCAATAAATTAGAATATTTTTGAACCGTTCATTCATTTCAGTAATTGAGTAATACAATCCATAATCAGCGTCTTCCATGATTGTGTGTCCTACTGAACCAGACTGAGGGACCATTTAAAGGCTTAGAAAACCTTGGCAGGTGACACACTGAATTTACAATACTGAACTTTTTCACAATATTCAAATTTTCTTAGATTTGGGTTCTCATTACCTGTAATCCATAATCAACATTTACAGGAATAAAACACTTGAAATAGAACACTGTGTGTGTAAAGAATCTAGAAAATATGGGAGGTCACTTTTTTAATTTAATTACTAAAATAAATAAACGTTTCAAAGATATTCTAATTTATTGAGATGCACCTGTAGGATCCCATCTGATTAAACCAAATCTCAACTGTTCATCCCTAAGAAACAAACACTTGCGCGTCTGTCTAGCATTACACTACCTTGCTTTTTCACATTATTTATTTAGTATAGAAAAAAAAAATGTTACCACTTGGAAACTGTCAGCAAAACCATCCCAAAGGAAAACAGTGGTCAACCAATTACAGTTCAGTTTACAGAGGTTTTCTGGTTTTAGCAAACACAGCTTTATACGTTCTACTTTACTTTCAATTTCTCAGCATTTTCAAGTTCTTTGCTTGCTGTCAGTGGATGAAAATGTTAAGTGCATTCAGAAGATATCTTGATGCAGTTTTTTAAGCCAAACACAGGAGTGGATGTATGATATGGATATAGAAAGATATCAATGAAATAACTGCAGTAAAAACGTAATGTGCTTACCCAGAATAGTCCCGCAGTTTCAGTTTTTTACCTTGACTACCATAAAACCGCATCAAAATGACATAGTTTTTGCCAAATTGGAGCACATTCAACTGTCTCAATTAAGATTAAGATAAGCTAAACAAATTCTAAAGATATTTTGGTAATATTTCCCAGATAGTGACTGTAAGGTGGTAGAAGCCACCACATTCCAGAAAATGGCCTGGTGGAAGTCTAGTTTAGGTCCTTGCCCAGGGCTGTCCTTTGCAAATGCTTTGTGTACTTACTCATACTTTTGTGCATCTTATGTTGTATAATTTGCTAACTATACTGATGAGCTATTGCACTATATAATGTAACACTCTCACTTTAATTGTGTATTTGCTGCTGAGTCATCACGTCTACCTTTGCCTGGTGTTTCTGAAAAGAGAGTGGCGTGATTTCTTTCCAAATGGATGAAACTTTGTTGACAGGGGACTATCATTCTCATTAAGGAGGGGTTCTGTTCCTTTTCTGAGGAACAGTTGATCTCAGCTGTTTCCTACTGCTAACCTGCTGGTGACAATGTGCTTGTGTGAGTAGAGTGTGTTTTGTGGCTGCAACGACACTTCATTCTACAAGTGGAAACTTCACAAGCCCTGACCCTGTGTGGGGTGAAGTAGGGGTAGATGAGCCAAGCCCGGAATAAAAACAATTTGGCATAGTTGGAGTAGGCTGGAGGCCCCTGGTCCCTCCATCATGCTGGAGCATGCCCACAACACTCTTCCATAGAAGTCAATAAAGTCAAAGCAAATCTTGTGAATTTAAATAGAATATCAAATATACAATCAGAACAAGAAAACATACAAAAATATAATTAGTTTCAATATAACACATTTGTAAAATATAAAAAAAAAGTCATACATTGCCTTAGGTATGTTTATATGATTATCACGTTGCAGCAATTGTGTGAGTACTGAGTGCGTGTTCAGACAGCAAGCAACATAGATTATTCCAGTAGCAATACATGTTATGATGTTTTAAATAGGCCAATGCATTTGTATCTGAGTAACCCTATCATTACAGCCGGAACTATTCCCTAAAGTAACATTTCTTTTATTTCCCGGAACAGTGTTGATAGTATTGTTACATCAGTTTTATGTTGTGTTTTATGTACTTGAGCTCGCTTCATATGGTATAATTAAAATAGACCTGTGTAATAAAATTCACTCATGTTCCTTTGAAATTCCAAAACCTATGGAGAAAGCGCCCAGATAATTTGCATTTATGTTGCTGGAAGACTCATTTCCTGGAGCCCCGATGTGAGCCTTTGAAATCTATCACTTCACACTCAGAGCCTGCTATTCCTGGTCTTGATTTTATTGCTGTTTCTGAAGCTAACCTAAAATCTAATGTATTGTTAGACACTATATAGTTTCCAAGAGTTTTCATTTTGGGTCATTTTTTTTAAATCAATTTGCAAATCCCATATAAAGTTGAATGTACAGATAAAGATATTAGGATATTAGGGATATAAAGATACAGATATTAGGGAGAACATCAACAATAATTCCTAATAGATTTATATTATCTGGGTATTTTCTGAGTATTTTAACAACCTATATCCAGAACAGAACAGAAGTTTACCTACAGTAGTATACAAAAGCTTTAGGAAGGTGTAGAAAAATGCTTCATATTAAGAATGCTTTCAGAAACCAAAGTGTTAATAGTTTATTTTTGTCAATTAACAAAATGCAAAGTTAATGAAAAGAGAAATCTAAATCAAACCAAGGGTGTGAACGCCCTTTGCCTTCAAAACAGCATCAATTTTTCTAAGTACATTTGCAGTTTTTGAAGGAACTCGGCAAGGAGGTTGTTCCAGACATCATAAAGAACTAAGCATAGATCTTCTGTGGTGGATGTAGGCTTGCTCAAATCCTTCTCTCTCTTTATGTAATCCTAGACAGATTTCATGATATTGAGTTCAGGGCATTGATGAGACCATATCATCACTTCCAGGACTCCTTGTGCTTCTTTATGCTGAAGATAGTTCTTAATGGCATTGGCTGTATGTTTGGTTGCTCTGTTGCAGAATAAATCTTGAGCAATAAGATGCCTCCCTAATGATATTGCATGATGGATATGTATCTGCCTGTATTTCCCAGCATGGAGAACACCATTAATCCTGACCAAATCCCTGACTCCATTTGCTGAAATGCAGCCCCAAACTTCCACCATTCTTCACGGTTGTCTGCAGACACTCAATATTGTAATCTCCAGCCCTTTGGCGAAAAAACTTCCCTCTGTTACAGCCAAATATTTAAAATTTTGACTCATCAGTCCAGAGCACCTACACTTTTTCTGCACCCCAGTTCCTAAAAGTTCATTCATAGTTGAATCGACTTGCCTTTTTTCCACATCAAAGGTATGGCTTCTGGCCAGACGTCTCCAATTAGTAGATGGGTATACCTAGGTCCCACTGGTTTGTGCCACTTCTGAGCTGATGTCACTACTGCACATCTTCCGATTTTGAATGGAAGTAAGCATGATGTGTCTTTTAAGTTTCCCTGGCTGACCACTGCGTCTACTATCCTCAACTAGTCATGTGTGAGCAGGGCCAGGCAAAATTAAAAGCGTGGCCCCAAGTGCTGATATACCAACAATGCCATCTTATTCAGTGAATTCAGAAGGCAGTTGCAGTATTTCAGTGGCAGCCCCTTTAGTAACACCTCCTTTCTGTCCCCAATACAGTAACAACCACCTCCCCTTATGCACACACACAATTCAAATGAGCACATTTGTACTGCCTAATAGATTTTTGCACCCCTCATCAGTTATTATAGCACTTCCTTATAAATAATAGTCCCTGCTTATAAATAGTGCCCTGTATCAGTTATAGTTCCCCTTATCAATAATAGACCCCTTATCAGGTATAGTCCCCCATTTCAGTAATAGCCCCCCTTATAAATAATACTGCTCCCCTTTATTTATACTAGCCCTCGCACAGATAATAGTTCCCCTTATAAATAATGGTCCCCAATATCAGTAATAGCCTTCTTATAAATAACAGCCCCCTGTATAAATAATAGCCCTGTTAACAATAACACCCCCTTGTAAATAATAGCCCCTTTAACAATACCCCCCTTATAAAGTTTCCCTCTTATTGCCACCTTATATATAATATCCCCTCATGATAGACCTCTTACAACTAGTTCCTCCTTTAAAAACAATAGCCCCCTTATCTATAACAATCCTCCCTTATAATAGCCCACCTTATATATAATAGTTCCCCTTGTATATAAAAGTCTCCCTCTTATAATAGCCCCTCTTATATATAATAGTTCTTCTCTTATACATAATAGCCCCCTATATATATATATATAACAGTCTCCCCTTATAATAGTCCCCCTTATATATAATAATTTCCCCTTGTAGTATCCCTCCTTATATATAACAGTCTCCACATTATCATAGCTAACTTATATATAGTTTCCCCTTATAATAGCCCCCTTATATATAACAGTCTCCCCGTATAATAACCCCCTTATATTAGTTCCTCTCTTATATTAGCCCCCTTATATATAATAGTTCCCTCTTATAATAGCCCCCCTTATATATAACAGTCTCCTCATTATAACAGTCCCCTTATACAGTCATATGAAAAAGTTTGGGCACCCCTATTAATCTTAATCATTTTTAGTTCTAAATATTTGGGTGTTTGCAACAGCCATTTCAATTTGATATATCTAATAACTGATGGACACAGTAATATTTCAGGATTGAAATGAGGTTTATTGTACTAACAGAAAATGTGCAATATGCATTAAACCAAAATTTGACCGGTGCAAAAGTATGGGCACCTCAACAGAAAAGTGACATTAATATTTAGTAGATCCTCCTTTTGCAAAAATAACAGCCTCTAGTCGCTTCCTGTAGCTTTTAATCAGTTCCTGGATCCTGGATGAAGGTATTTTTGACCATTCCTCTTTACAAAACAATTCCAGTTCAGTTAAGTTTGATGGTCGCCGAGCATGGACAGACCGCTTCAAATTATCCCACAGATGTTCAATGATATTCAGGTCTGGGGACTGGGATGGCCATTCCAGAACATTGTAATTGTTCCTCTGCATGAATGCCTGAGTAGATTTGGAGCTGTGTTTTGGATCATTGTCTTGCTGAAATATCCACCCCGGCGTAACTTCAAATTCGTCACTGATTCTTGTACATTATTCTCAAGAATCTGCTGATACTGAGTTGAATCCATGCGACCCTCAACTTTAACAAGATTCCCGGTGCCGGCATTAGCCACACAGCCCCAAAGCATGATGGAACCTCCATCAAATTTTACAGTGGGTAGCAAGTGTTTTTCTTGGAATGCTGTGTTTTTTGACGCCATGCATAACGCCTTTTGTATGACCAAACAACTCAATCTTTGTTTCATCAGTCCACAGGACCTTCTTCCAAAATGAAGCTGGCTTGTCCAAATGTGCTTTTGCATACCTCAGGCGACTCTGTTTGTGGCGTGCTTTCAGAAACGGCTCTTTCGCATCACTCTCCCATACAGCTTCTCCTTGTGCAAAGTGTGCTGTATTGTTGACCGATGCACAGCGACACCATCTGCAGCAAGATGATGCTGCAGCTCTTTGGAGGTGGTCTGTGGATTGTCCTTGACTGTTCTCACCATTCTTCTTCTCTGCCTTTCTGATATTTTTCTTGGCCTGCCACTTCTGGGCTTAACAAGAACTGTCCCTGTGGTCTTCCATTTCCTTACTATGTTCCTCACAGTGGAAACTGACAGGTTAAATCTCTGAGACAACTTTTTCTATCCTTCCCCTGAACAACTATGTTGAACAATCTTTGTTTTCAGATCATTTGAGAGTCGTTTTGAGGAGCCCATGATGCCACTCTTCAGAGGATATTCAAATAGGAGAACAACTTGCTATTGGCCACCTTAAATACCTTTTCTCATGATTGGATACACCTGGCTATGAAGTTCAAAGCTCAGTGAGGTTACAAAACCAATTTTGTGCTTCAGTAAGTCAGTAAAAAGTAGTTAGGAGTATTCAAATCAATAAAATGATAAGGGTACCCAAATTTTTGCACCGGTCAAATTTTGGTTTAATTGCACATTTGCACATTTTCTGTTAGTACAATAAACCTCATTTCAATCCTGAAATATTACTGTGTCCATCAGTTATTAGATATATCAAATTGAAATAGCTGTTGCAAACACCCAACTATTTAGAACTAAAAATGATTAAGATTAATAGGGGTGCCCAAACTTTTTCATATGACTGTATATGATAGTTCCTCCCTTGTATAAAATAGATTCGACCTTATAATAATCCCCCTTATTTATAATAGTTCTCACCTTATAAGGGGGACTTTTATAATGGGGGAACTATTATTTATAGAGGTGCTGTTATTTATAAGTGAAGAACTATAATATATGAGGACTAATATAAGGGGGAGCAATCATATACAATGCCCCCCATCTATAATAGTTAATCTCTTATATTTAATAGTTTCCCCTCTATAACAACTCCCCTTATAAATAATAGTTTGCCCCCTTATAACAGCTGCCTTGTCAGATCCCCTTTGCAGAAAACAAAGCAGTCGAATTCTCTCCCTGCAGGACTCGCACAGGTGGCGCGATGCAGTGATGTCCTGTGCATTACTGTCAGCTACCCCCATGGTTTAATGTCCCCCTCCAGCTGCCTCCAGTTTAATGTCACCTTCCAGCTGCCCCATAGTTTAATGTCCCCCTCCAGCTGCACTATGTCCCCCTCTAGTTTCTTTCTACTTTATACTGTGAGGGCAATTGGAGAGGAACATTGTAATGTGGGGGCATATAATGTTAGGGTGACTGTAGGAGCATTATACTGTGTGGGGGCACAAAGAGAAATGAATGGGAATGGGTGGAGTCAACATAGAAGTGGGTGTCCCAAATATCTCCTTTATTTAGACAGGCTTAAGATATACTTGTCTTAGTAAATGTGGGCCACTGTCTGGTAAAGTGGTCTTTGTTGAGTGAGGCCCCTTCCAGTCTTTTTTATGGGACCCTGTAGATATGAAGCCTCTTTAGTCTGTTTCCTATTATTATACAAGACCACTTGTCTCTCCTGTGTATAGATATGAGGACACTTACAATGTTATTGCCCCCCATCAGAGAGACTGCACCCCATAACACTTGTAATGTAACCTGGGACAGGAGATGACATTATGGTATCCCAATGGCTAGAGTTATGAGTGATCTGCTCACTGTATATGGTGCCCCCAATAGTCCCCTGTCCTGCAGCAGCTGCCGCCATATATACTGTATGTAGGAGATTATACACTTTATTACTGTATATATACTGTAGATATTGGAATATACTGGAATATTCAGTGGTAGCCATTACTATCATCATGGTCACTATCTAAGGAGTAATTCAGACACAAGACAAAAACCACAAAAACAATATAGATATGGTTAAATGTTTTTTTGTTTTTTTTTATTGAATAGGCAACATTGTAATGAAATATTACTGGCCCTTTAAATTTAAAAAGGTCACAGTGACCCAGAGGTCAGGCCTGGTGGGAAGGAGAGAACTCGCTGTGGTCATTCAGACCTGTCCACCCATGTCCTGAGATGAGAGCCACTGACCCAATGATCCAGAGGAAGGCGAAACAACCCCCCTGAGAGTTATACCTCAGGGGGGCAAAAAATTCCTTCCTGACCCCAGATATGTCGATCGGATTATCTCCCTGGATCATATCTCGCCTGCTGCCTAGTGCTGTGTTTATGTGTATATATATATATATGTACATGCATGTATATTGTATGTATGTATGTATGTGTGAATGCTGTATGTATGTATGTTATGTGTATGTATTTACTATATGTATTTTATTAGCTCTTAAGAGCTAAATTTGTAAGAAAAGAGACAAACACACACAAAAACTCCCCCACACATCCCTCTTTGCACATTTTATGAAAAAAAAAATTGAAAAAGCTGAAAATCCGACATCATCCAGGGAATCTGAATGAATCAAAAAAAAAGAAACATACCTGTAAAAAAACAAGTAAATTAATAAATAAGGAACTCTGGCCATGCATATGAGATAGGTGTCACCTAAACCACAGTTACCTAAATTTCTAATACACATACAAGGTCAATGACTACGAGTAAGTAACACATTACAGACTATTTTATAGTGCGCGGATCACCCAAGTTACAGCACTATTAATAATATCTATGGGTCGAGTCGGTAGATCATTATAATAGAGAATTGTATGGGATTCAGACTACTAATGTATTCTGCCCCTAAAAAAACAAACAAACACAATGTGTGAACAAGGCTTCAGCACTGAATGTAGAGCTACTTACCTGCACATCTGTCCTCTTCAAGCTGTCAAGCTCAAGTGACACAAGATGGTTTAGGTTAAGAACTTTACACATTCTACACTCATTGTGACATCATGCAGTGTCTGTGATGTCATGTGCTCTGAGATGTCATGTGGTATCTATAATGCAGCAGAGATCTGTACCATAGACCACTCATGTACATGATCACATGTACAGTACATGTATCTATGTATGTGTGAATGCTGTATGTATGTATGTATGTTATGTATATCTATGTACTTTATGTATTGTCTTAGCTCATAAGAGCTAAATTTGTAATAAAAGAGACAAACACACACAAAACATGTAGAGATGGATATGATTTTATAAAGTGTTCTTAACTTGGCTAGATGTTGTAAAGGAGTTTTTACTAAGAAAAGACTTCTGCAACTATGTACATTACATGTCTTCTGTGCTTTTTTCAGGCCTTTAGGTGATGTTGAGCTTGCCAGGGCTTCACTGCTAAGAATGCACCAAATTGTTGATTTGGGCTGTTTTGTTTTTCAGCCTAATAATATCCCCAGTCCATTGCTTCATCACTTCTATGGACCAAATATTGAGAGTTCCCATGAGTAGCTATCAAATGCAGATTCAGCATGTGAAGAGGGACCAGGAAGCAGTCACTAGCTGGGGACCTGGGCAGCATTAGCAAGTGGGCAGCATTAGCAAGTGAGCAGCAAGGGATCAGCGAGTATTGCTTATTTTATTTTTTTTACCATTTTCTAAAAAACTTTAACGCCTTTAACGTTGAGGCCACGCAATGTAGAAAATCAGGAGGGGATTTAGAGAAAGGTGCGAGTCCTTCTTTTATAGTTCCTTTTATACTTTAATTTTGAAGCTACTCGTGGCTTTGGTTTAAACAAAACCCAGCAAAATTTGCAACAAACAAAACCCAGCTTTTTTGCAACATATGACCTCATCCTAAATATTCACAGCTAAAACACAGATTAAAAGGATGTAATAGTAACCATTAGACACCTATAGGAAAACCTCCTCTTTGAGCAGACCACCCCATTTTCTAAACCAGTTTTTGGCAATCTGGCAATCGGTATAAAAATCTGGATTAATTTGTCCTTAACAAAATCTAGAACCCATAACCCGTAATATTGTTCTGTTCGAGAAAGGCATCCAGGCCCTCTTTGAACTTGCTCAATGAATCCACCATCACCACTTCCTGGGGCAGAGAGTTCCATAGTCTCGCTGTTCTTACTGTAAAGAATCCCCTTCTATGTTGCTGGTGAACCTTTCTCTCCTCCAGACATAGAGGATGTCCCCTTGTCACTGTCACTGGCCTAGGGGTAAAAAGATCATTAGAAAGTTCTTTGTGATGTCCCTTCATGTATTTGTACATTGTTATTAGATCTCCCCGTAGACGTCTTTTTTCTAAATTGAATATACCCAAGTTTGTTAATCTATCGTTGTACTCCAACCCATTCCCCTAATAATTTTGGTCACCCTTCTCTGTATTCTGTAGAAAAATTTTGACCCAAACTAGATGCATCAAAATGTGCTAAATTGCACCAAAGATTCCCCATGTTTCCTCCAGTGTCCAATTGTAACCACAATAGGAAATCTGGGCCATTGTTTTACGGCAATTTTGGGATGGAGACTTTGTATTGTATTTGTACTGAAGGAGGCTGAGTATCGCTTCTTTTATTCTTTTAACCCATTCTGACTCATTTCTAAAAAAAAAAAAAATACCTTCCAGAAAACCTTTAAAAGTTTGTTCATTTCTCAGTTCTAATGTGTAATAACATTTGTAAGATGCTGGCTTCTGTCTCTTGTGTCCTCACTGATAAGCTCACTTTTGACATGTCTGACTTGTCATTACTGTTACTAAAAATGACACCTCTCTGCCAAACCAGGTTGTAATGTTCTTTCCTGATGGACAGGAGGAAGAAAGATATGGACATGAGAGCACACAGGTTTCTCCGCTGGCCTCTTATTCATTAGGAAATGAGATTTTTCCTTTATGACATTTAACAGAATGAAAGGACTGCGCCAATAGTTGACTAGAATTTGGCAATGGCTCATATCGATTATCCTGGATAACAGGTAACCAGCACTGTCATGGGAACTTTATGTCAGTCAAGCTGAAGGTCCTTTGCAGAGCAGAATGCTTGTAATGAAGTACAGTATACTGCGTGATTTTCTGACAGACACAAACATCCACGGTATTTCCTGTGTCCCTTGGAAAGCTACAAGAGATGGCACAGTCAGTGGAAATATCCATGTGATGGCAAAGGAGAAGGGATCTCAGATATAAACATGCGCGGCCTTCATTAAAATACTTCTCCGACTGTGCGAACATTTCTCCTGCTTGATTTAGCACATTTCGTCTAAACAAAAGCCTGATATAAGAGATGGCTGATGTGGATAATCCTATTGTTTTGTCTGTCGGATCTCAGTCCTGGATAAAAAGCCTACTACTGATTTGTGTTCCTGCGGTTATATTACTTCCAGCAATTCATTCCGTTAACTATTAAACTAATAATTGCAAACAAACATGTGAATTGCATTTGCATTTCAGTTCAAGTGCCTGAAAGACGCAATGTCCAATGGAGATTGTTCCTTATTGTAAAAGCCCAACAATATGTCACACTATAACACACACATGATGGGGGGAATTTATCAACACATATAACCCAGTTTTCTGGCGTAGATATGTGATAATGTGGCGTATCTTTGCCGACAAACCTTTTCCTGCGCCAAAGATTTGCCAAATTCCCTGTACTCTGCCCCCTTTGCTCACCACTTTTTGCAAATGTGGGCAGAGGAGGATGAGGCGGGCCTGGGAATGATATATTTATTGTAGTTCAATCCAAATCAATCTAGGTTTCTGGCATTCTTTGCTAGTTTGTGACTAGCGTACACTTCCATTCTGGCTTAGGGGTATGTACCTGATTTATTAAGAGGCCTGATAATTAAAGTTTGCCTTACACTAGTTGAGCGCTTTATTAAGACTGATGTATGAAATTCCAGTCCTAATAAAACTGTCCCAATATGTTACATGCTATGCTAGTATAGATGGCCTTGTACTTTGCATATAGAGAATTGCATATACTGTAGATTATAGGGACATTATGGAATGATCCACCTCTATGAACTACTACAATCAGCAGCACTCTTGTCCACGCATGTATTATATTAGATGCCATTCATTTGAATGGCTGGCACGTAATGTGAATAGCTGACAACAGTTTCCAAGATCAGGTGATCACTAAGATGACTTCAGTATAAGAAAGGGATCACATGGTGTTGTTATGAGGCAGCCATAGTGCGGCTGAATACTGGGTGGTCTCACGCCCTCCACAGTATTCTATTAAAATTCATTGTAAACAGAATGTTTATTGAGTGTTGCAAGTTAATGGCAGGGTGGTTATCTGGTTACTGCAAAGCCATTAACTAGGAGCACCCAACAAATGGCCTAATGGGTAATATCATGCACCCCAGGGGCACCACTGAGACCTGTGATTGGGCCTCAGCTGTCACATGGGATGAGCCGACATCATGATGCTTTAATATGTGGTGTTTCCATTGCTTTAAAAAGTCCTTCCAACCCACTGTCTTAGCCACTAAAATAAATCCTGAGGGTTTATATTTGTTTCTCAAAGTGTTTATAGTGTATAGTGGGTTCCATGCTAATGTTGGCTAATATGCATTTTTCCAACCAGGCTCAGATCTCTTTGGGATTAGAATGATCCACACCCTGTTCATTTTGCTGATGGCACAGAGATAGTATTGAATGGCAATTTGAACCTGGTCTTTGGCCCCATTACAAATACATCTACTGGTAAGTCATGTGTCTCACAGTTCACAATATGTAGACTAAAGTGTGGTGGCCATGAAAATTGTGGATCGGTGGCGGGTGCTTCACCTGAGTGCCAGAGAATGCAGCTTTACTCCCTAACCCACAACAGTTTTTAAAGCCTAGATTATCTACTTGTCTCTCACACGCCCGTAAATAGAGATCCCTGTAGTTCTATGGATATTTTGTATGGTCAGATCATGCATTGGTGTATGGGAGGTTAGGTTCTATTGTTTGCCTCATTCTCCTCAATCACGTCTCATGTCTGTAATGCTAATGCTGTGTGCTTGCCAGCTTACTATCTTTTCTGGTAGATTTAGCTGCTCGGTTATCTCTGTGAGCGCTCCTGTTTCTTTAAAGATCAGTGTGCTCACCTGCTAAGCTTCCTTCTCACAATCCCTACCTATCTGCTTTTGTGTGTTATCTAGTGATAACCTGGCTTTGCAATGTTTCAGTTGCCTGTGTCATGATCTCTTTTTTGGATACATGCATGCAGTTCTTCTGTCTGTATGTCTGACTAATGTTTCTTTTTAATGCCAGAGTCATATCTGTAATTCTGTGAATGCATTTGTGCTTCTGCCTTATATCCCTGTCTGTGTGGACGCATTTCTCCTTCAGTCTGCCATGTTTGGACGTATGTCCTTCTCAGAGGGACCCTTTAGGGCCGCCACCCAAGGTCCATGGTCTCCCAAGGTCCATGGCCTCCCAAATATCTCACAAACTTTAACAAGTATATGGCACTTAGAAGTGGCCTGCAATGGCAGTAGAATTTCACATGTACCTCCAAATACAGCTGCAACTAGTCTTCCCAAGTAAGAGGGCAACATCATATTGTGGGCAGTTTGTGCCGACCCCTGGCATAGCAAGGGAACCTGCTGTTCTTTCACAATGAAGTTCCCCCTCCTGTACGTCATTGCAATTAAAGATAAAATTGCTTTTAGCTATACCTATGTGATCCCTGAGTACAGCAGCATCCTGTGTGCATGTTGTACGCATTCCCTGTGTAACATATAAACCGAGCCTAACATTGGGAATTGATTGAAAATGAGCATTCCTATAATAATAATGATAGTAATAATTTTATTTATATAGTGTGAACATATATATAATGCTAGGATCACACTTGCATTCGGGTTTCCGTTCGTGGGGTCCAATTGGGGACCCCACGAACGGAAACCTAATCCGCTTAAAAATGTGGTTACCCGCGGAAACCCACGGACCCTATTTATATTATAATTTATAATGGGGTCCGCCCGATAAGGGAGGAAAAATGCGAAGAGAAAAGCGCTTCTTGCAGGACTTTTCTCTCCGCATTTTTAAAGCGGAATGGGGAACGGAATGGGCCTTCCATTATGTATGTATCTCTGCTACCTGATGTCCTGCTTAGGATTCCAATCTTTGATCCAGCCTCTGTTATCTGTACGTTCTGGGCTGTTCCGGATTAGTGCCTCTGTTACCAGTCCTCAACTGCTGTCTGTTTTTGCTTTGTACGTGTATTTTTTTTCAGCGCTGATTTTAGTCTGCACCACACTCATTTTGGCTGATCCTGTGGTGCACTGAACCATAGTCCTTGATCCACCTGGGAGTTGGTACCAAAACTTTAATCACCTCAGGAGGTAGCAACCTAGCAGACGCCCTGCAGTGAAGTCCAAATTTACTTATGGGGTTAAAGGATTAAAACCGGAGCGTCTCCTCAGACAAAACCCTTTGTGATTGCTCAAAGTCAAACCCATTTGATAACACAGGGTGTCCACAATCTGCTGCCCGTTACAATCTGCCAGAAGTCAAGATGGGGAAAGTCATCTACTCAACTTCTGATATACTGGAAGAATTCCATGCATACTACGTCATATTGTATGATTTGGCAGTGGTCAGACTTCCTAATCCACAATCTTCTCCACATAGCATTGATGAATATCTTGAGGCTTAGGTCCCTAGTTCTGTTTCATTCGCAGGATGCTTCTGACTTGAACCAGGGTTTCTCTCTCAAAGAGCTTGTGTCCACACGATTTTAAGATGGGGAAGAGTCCTGGCCCAGATAGTTTCAATCCAAGATTATATAAAGTAGGCAGTGACCTCATAACCAGACCCCTGATCCAGTGTCTGAATGACTGTTGTAACATGTCACCACTCCTAACATCATCTGCAATGAACAGGTGGGTTTTGTCCCTGGCCAAGAGGCTAGGGACAACACTATCAAAACGTTATATTTGATCTTGCGGGATTGATGCTCTGGGTCCCCCCAGTGCCTCTTAACAGTGGACCTCAAAAAAGCATTTGACAAAGCGAGGTGGGAGTTTCTAAAGGCAGACCTAATTGTATTGACCTGCAGATACAAATGTGGGAAAGGATTATGGTGCTAAACCATGATCCATCTGCCTAAATGTGAGTAAATAGGACCCTGTCAGCTCTGTTCCCAGTCAGGAATGGCATTAGGCAGGGATGTCCTTTATTGCCTTTTCTATATATCCCAGTGAAGGAGTCCTTGGCTAATGCACTCAGACAAAATACCTCAGTAATCGACCTAACAATTGGAACAATGACTCACAGCCAATAGATTTATATCTCCTCCACAGGTATTAGTTTGTCTAGTGTGTTACAGGAATTTCAGGTATAGGTATAGTGGGATCAGCAACTGCAAAGTAAACCCTCAGAAATCTGAGATCCTCAACATCACTCTGCCCGTCGGGGAGGTACATCTGCTCAGAGATTCCTTTTTACTCGTCTTCAGGCTCCATTAAATATTTGATCTAGTATTTTCCCTAAATTACCAACCAAACTACAGACTCTGGAGAATGATCTCAAACAATGAAACTCACTATGTCTATCCTGATTTGATAGGACAAACCTGAAAAATGGATACCCTCCCCAAGCTCCTGCATGTCTTCCAGATGGCATCTACAAATGTACCTATGCAAAATATGTAACTTGGTATTTCGGTTCATCTTGAAGCATGCAAAGCCTAAGTAAAAAAATATATTAACCAAAAAAGATACTAAACTGCACCAAATCAAATTATAAACCACACAGGAAACCATCCATAGCATATACTGAATAACCTGCAAAATTCCCCTCTATATAGAAATCAAAATAAATAAATTCCAAATCACAAATATACCAATAATTACTAAACATTATTAATACACTTATTGTATAAATACTTTAAAACACCCATTAAAGACAAATCCACAGATATAGGATGATGTGATATGTGATATAGAGCCCGGCAAATTATAATAAATAAATCACATCAATCATAATAAATGGTCCAAGATTTACATTCAATTAATCACCAAACCAATGTTTATATAAAATATGTATACAAGAGACCATAAATGCCAAGTACTAAATGGCTAGAACCTACATCTAGTCCCCAGAAAATGTCATAAGCCCTCACACCGTTCCTAAACCTGAATGTACATTTCGCACCAAGCCTTATTGGGAGATCCTATAAAACATTGCCTGCTCATCACATCCAGTGAAATAGACTGGGTTTAAGATATGGCAATGTGCAACAGAAATGCAATAAAATTCTGATGCAAATTTCAGTTGCAAAGTAATAAATATATTGGGAAATTTATTAAAAAGGTAATTTTTATAGTCAGATTTGCTAGCGTCTGCACTACTGTTTGATACATTTGGAACATCTTTAAGTCAAGCACTTTTTTCCTGATATTTTACTCCACAATTTTTTACATATTTTTGTAAAAAAGCCACAATGTTAAATCTGGTGTAAATCATGCTTAACAGGTTAACTATGCCCACTTTCTCCAAATGTTTTATCCTTTATAGTTAAAGGGACTGGTTTATTTCTTACTTCCGAATAAGCAGATACTAAGTTTTTCCCCTTTTCAGACCTTCAGCAGATGTGACAGTAATTTTTAACAGTAAGTGTTCACTTTTAGTACATCGCCACGCTGCTTATTTTGTGCAGGAAATCTGACAATGGGGCTAATCCTCATGTCAGTAAGTCCATAGCAGAAATCCAAGGTTCACGGCCAAATCTTTAGTAAGATGCGTTGAATTTGCTATATGAAAATCTGACATATGTAATCATGCCCTAAAAGAGTATTAGCACATTTTATAAACTAGACAACCTCTATAAACCATCTGTTTTCTGTTTTTGCTCAATCCATAGCCATTGGTATTTTATTACATATACGGTTAAATCGGTGTAATCTTATTATTCTAATGACAATGACATAGAACAGGTAGTGGAAGCCTCCTTCCATATTCCTGGCATTGGTACTATATGTGCAAGGCTGGCTTTATGAATTGACAATAGCCGCTCTAGCTGTCTGTTACTGGAGCGTGTTATGACAGCTAATAGCGGGGTTTCCAAGTCTTACACTGAAGTCACTTATTTCAGGCAAATTTACTTCTGTTTCTTTGTTTTAATGGCTGAAAAGCTCTGTTGTATTCCAGAAATCAAATGGACTTGTACTCTATCATTCTCCAAACCAAAAGAAACTTGTTTAGATAAAGGACAGAATGTGATAATGGGAGCACAGTGTTTTCTTGTTACTGTGATGTGTCTTTAGAGGTCATCAGTGGAGACTTGCCATGGAACAAATGAGTAAAAATATTACAGGTCACTGTTAGGACTTTTACTCGAATAGATTTACAGAACTGATTCAGCCCTGTATTCAGTTACCTTCTTGATGTAATGATATTAATGACACCATAGTAGCGAATAGCATACAAAAGGGGTGTACCATCAAAAAACATGGCTTTTTTTGTACAGCCGTCTTTTGTATTTTGGGGACAGGTCATCAATATTTGATCAGATGGGGGTCAACACTTGGCACCCTTGCCAAACTACTCAGTGAACAAGCCCCTTCAATGTTTACCCAGTTACAGTGCTGTATACAGTCATATGAAAAAGTTTGGGCACCCCTATTAATCTTAATCATTTTTAGATCTAAATATTTGGGTGTTTGCAACAGCCATTTCAATTTGATATATCTAATAACTGATGGACACAGTAATATTTCAGGATTGAAATGAGGTTTATTGTACTAACAGAAAATGTGCAATATGCATTAAACCAAAATTTGACCGGTGCAAAAATTTGGGTACCCTTTTCATTTTATTGATTTGAATACTCCTAACTACTTTTTACTGACTTACTGAAGCACAAAATTGGTTTGTGAGCTTTGAACTTCATAGCCAGGTGTATCCAATCATGAGAAAAGGTATTTAAGGTGGCCAATTGCAAGTTGTTCTCCTATTTGAATCTCCTCTGAAGAGTGGCATCATGGGCTCATCAAAACAACTCTCAAATGATCTGAAAACAAAGATTGTTCAACATCGTTGTTCAGGGGAAGGATACAAAAAGTTGTCTCAGAGATTTAACCTGTCAGTTTCCACTGTGAGTTACATAGTAAGGAAATGGAAGACCACAGGGACAGTTCTTGTTAAGCCCAGAAGTGGCAGGCCAAGAAAAATATCAGAAAGGCAGAGAAGAAGAATGGTGAGAACAGTCAAGGACAATCCACAGACCACCTCCAAAGAGCTGCAGCATCATCTTGCTGCAGATGGTGTCACTGTGCATCGGTCAACAATACAGCACACTTTGCACAAGGAGAAGCTGTATGGGAGAGTGATGCGAAATAAGCCGTTTCTGAAAGCACGCCACAAACAGAGTCGCCTGAGGTATGCAAAAGCACATTTGGACAAGCCAGCTTCATTTTGGAAGAAGGTCCTGTGGACTGATGAAACAAAGATTGAGTTGTTTGGTCATACAAAAAGGCGTTATGCATGGCGTCAAAAAAACACAGCATTCCAAGAAAAACACTTGCTACCCACTGTAAAATATGGTGGAGGTTCCATCATGCTTTGGGGCTGTGTGGCCAATGCCGGCACCGGGAATCTTGTTAAAGTTGAGGGTCGCATGGATTCAACTCAGTATCAGCAGATTCTTGAGAATAATGTACAAGAATCAGTGACGAATTTGAAGTTACGCCGGGGATAGATATTTCAGCAAGACAATGATCCAAAACACAGCTCCAAATCTACTCAGGCATTCATGCAGAGGAACAATTACAATGTTCTGGAATGGCCATCCCAGTCCCCAGACCTGAATATCATTGAACATCTGTGGGATAATTTGAAGCGGGCTGTCCATGTTCGGCGACCATCAAACTTAACTGAACTGGAATTGTTTTGTAAAGAGGAATGCTCAAAAATACCTTCATCCAGGATCCAGGAACTGATTAAAAGCTACAGGAAGCGACTAGAGGCTGTTATTTTTGCAAAAGGAGGATCTACTAAATATTAATGTGACTTTTCTGTTGAGGTGCCCATACTTTTGCACCGGTCAATTTTGGTTTAATGCATATTGCACATTTTCTGTTAGTACAATAAACCTCATTTCAATCCTGAAATATTACTGTGTCCATCAGTTATTAGATATATCAAATTGAAATGGCTGTTGCAAACACCCAAATATTTAGAACTAAAAATGATTAAGATTAATAGGGGTGCCCAAACTTTTTCATATGACTGTATATGGTTGTGCATGTACTTGGTACTGCGGTGCACTTGTATGTGACTGAGCTGCCATACTAGGCACAAACATAGCGCACTCCCTGTGGCCTCTTCATTATTGTTGATCAGCAGGTAAGGTGGAAGTCAAATATTGATGGCCATTCTTAATGATAGACTATTTGCATTTTAATCAGGAAAATCCCTTTAAACATTGTTGAGCAAGAGTCTAACAACAGAATTCATGAGCTAAAACGCATGTATCACCAGACAAAACTTTTTTATATTTAATGAATACGATCAGTATGCAAATTGTAAATATAATCACTAAAATGATCAGTTTGTATATGTACGTAACAGTCTTGATGGTCCAATAACTTGAAATAACAAACTAAGCTCTGCTACATTTGTATACAATGTATTGTAGAACTTAAAAGGTCAGTTTTCAGTAGTATTCAAGACTAAATCTCATTTCTAGTCTACATCTATAAAGAAAGTTGTTTGACTTCCAATCGCTCCCTACATATTCATGGACGCTTATACAGCTGTTTTTTAATAATACATTTTTGTAAAGAAAAATCAAGTCCATTTATGTGAAAGAATGAATGGGGGAAGATATGTAACATTTACATACAGAGAGAGTGGGAAAACAGCTGCATGCTACAGATTAGGGAATGGTATTATGTAATAAAAAATAACATTTTGGTTTCTACATCTGGACTTCCCAGAGGAAGGGACATTCATCGTGTTCTACAAACATTTTGGTCTTCGACAATAAATCCTGTAAACTAATATGTGATGTGTGGGTTGTAGCTGCATTCTAGGAAATATTGCAGCTCATTGTGGCGGAAATGTAAATATCCTTTGTTATTCTGTATGTTTACACGTGTGTTGCTATGAAATGTCCAGTATCCCGAGCTGTGAAACATGGTAGAGTGAGAGAGTAGATAGACAGATAGATCTCAATGTCGATGTTATGGAAACAGTAAAATAGTCCAGCGTACGGTTCTGAGCCAGTTGGTCCAGAGACAAATTGTCAAGGCTCAACTGGATCAGAGTATCTGCAAAATTGCAGGTTCTGGTGGTGTTCTAAGTGTGCAGTGGTCACTACCTTGCAAAAGTGGTTCAAGAAAGGACCGTTGATGATCCAGTAAGGTCAAGGGTTTCCAAAGTTCACCCATGCAAATAGGGACTGAAGGTTTGCCTGTTTAATCAAGTGAATGCTTTTTATGATAAAATAATGTCAGATCACACAGTGCATTGCAGCTTGATGACTACTGTCTCTCACCAAAAGCACCCATAATGATCATGTGAACATCAAAACTAGTCCTTGAAGCAATGGAAGAATGTGCTCGGGTCTGATAAACTAGGTTTTCTCTTACATCTTGCTGAGAGTGGTGCACGTGAGCTTTGGTTACCTGGGAAAAGATGGCACCAGATACACTATGAGGCAGTGTGAGGCTCTGTGCAGCGATATGCTAGGAAACCTCGGGTCCTGGCATTCATGTGCATGCTACAGTACTTTGACATGTACCACCAACCTTTTCTATGTTACAGACCAAATTCATCTCTTCATGGCAATGCTGTCTTGTAATGGCAGTGGCCTATTTTAGAGGGATAAGGAGCCCAGCCACAATACCAGAATTGTTCAGAAATGGTGTGACAAACATGACTAAGGTATTGACATTGTTTCCTAATTTCCCCCATGTTTGTAGAGACATGGCCAAAGAAACACACTCAACTTCTACAGGGTTTGTTGTCACCAGTGCTTTATTGAGGTAGAAATTGTTCAGCTACAAAGATGTTAAGAGCAGTTACTCAGTTGCAGCAAGGATCAGCAACAGCAATTCAGCATTGCAATGAATTCTTTTGTACACACAGGCACCTTCCTCGGCACGAGCACAGTGGCCCTGAGGCAACACATAGCGATTGTACAGTTCTCACAGGGGTTTGTCCTCAGCTCCTAGGCAAATGCTAGGTTTGCTCCGCTAACCTCTGGATACAATCAGGACTCCTCTCTGAATCACATTGTACGGCTGGGTAGCCACAACAGGTCCAATGGAGCTCTGGATGAAAGAACCAAAAAGCATTGCAAAGTTCTTTTTAATAGGGAGAAATTCCCACCTGGCATCACTACAAAGCCTCAGGCCATAGTGTATGTGAAGGCTGTACATTGAGTGGCATGAAAAGGGTACTACCATTGCCCTCATTCCAGTACCAGACCAAAGAAGCCGTGATGATAGTGATATATCATACAATAAGATATTCAGGACAACAAACAGAGCAATACACATCATAAAATGCACAATAAGATGCACAAAACATGAACAAATGTACTAAACATTTATACAAGTCAGTCTTGGTAAGGACCTACCAAAATTGGCCACTATTTTGTGGAAGGCGGTGGCTTGCAGCACCATACAGCTGAACAAGCTTTGTGAGTATTTTGAATTGGATTGTAAAGTGACACATGACAGAGGCTTTGCCATAGGAGCTGGACAGTAAGGTAAGCTTGGCAAAGAGAAGAGATTTTGGTGATAGGAAGACAGATCAGTACAGTAATGAGGTACAACAATTACAATTTTGTTTCCACGGAAGGAAAAGGTGAATTCAGGTCTTTTCCCTTGCCACAGAGATACTGTATTGGCTGATAAGTTTATCCAGTATGAGTTGTGTAGAGAGAAATGATGGATTTAAGACTAAACCCAATGGATCTAAGAAATGAATAAATGTTACCCATTGATTTAGGTCCATCGGACTGGTGTGAAAAGCATCAATAGCACAAACTGAGCATCATAAACAAAGGCTATAAATGTATTTCACTGGAAATCCATTTCAGTAACATTTGTCACCATCTTTACATACTGAGGTGGAGGCTGAAGAATGGCCCAGTATATTCAAGCTGTATAGCCATTGTGGCTGATGATTGGGCATGTCAATGCCGCAAACATTAAAGTTGTGTTCATTCATGGCTCAGTGAAGACAGACTTTAGTATTGGTCATGCTGGATATTTTAAGCCAGCTGTTGTGCAAAAATACAATGTGTGGCACAATCAGCCGCTTTTCGGCAACCGTCAACCAACTTGTGCAAGCTCACTGCATCTTGTTTTTTCATCTTTTCCAACAACATTGACACCCATCATTGATTGTAGGCTGCATGACGGCTGTACAATATCTCATGTGTATGACTGGTCCTTGAAACCAAGTTACCAGTCAGGAGATACAGTCTCCTAACCATAAGTCTCCCCCATGAAAAAGAGACACAGGAGAGACTCCAGAGAATAATAAGAAGAGATTTTGCAGCAAGAGACAGAGGCTCCATGTAGCCTAAGAACGGCTGAGTGAGAAGTGTAGCAGCACAGAGATGGTTTATTTCATATTCTGCAACTGGTTAAACTGCTGCACCAAGAT
The DNA here is from genome assembly GCA_947044405.1 of Leptodactylus fallax. Lineage (NCBI taxonomy): Eukaryota > Metazoa > Chordata > Amphibia > Anura > Leptodactylidae > Leptodactylus > Leptodactylus fallax. The sequence goes on from CAMRHE010000123.1 coordinate 3,346,247, forward strand.
ATCTTATCACAGAAGACAACAAAAACCAATGAAAAAACATGTTTTCTTGGAAAAAACTTTTTTTGCCTTCCATGATAAGATATCACACTACAGCACATGCAGACATTCAGGTTATGAGCAGTAAGAATTGACTATAATACATATCTGGGATATTATTATTATTTATCTATAGAGCACCATTAATTCCATGGTGCTGTACATTATTATATTAATTTCATGGTGCTGTATATTTGAGGGTTTACATACGGTACACAAAATATACAAAACAAATATACTAACAGTGACCGACTGGCACAGTGGGATAGAGGGCCCTGCCCACAAGGGCTTACAATCTATGAGGGAAGAGGGATAGAGACAGAAGGTGAGGGGAGAGGCTGTGCAGATGGTGGTGTGGTGACAGTAGCGTTATTGGAGGTTGTAGAACTTCCTGAATAGGTGAATCTTCAGGGCCGTCTTGAAGCTTGTGACTGTGGGGGACAGTCTTATGTGTCTTGGTAATAAGTTCCAGAGTATGGGGGATGCACGGGAGAAGTCTTGGAGGCAGTTGTGTGAAGAGTGGATAAGAGCAGAGCGGAGGAGGAGGCCTTTGGAGGATCGGAGGTTACGTGTGGACAGGTAGTGGAAGATTAGGTCGGAGATATATGGAGGGGACAGGTTGTGGATTGCTTTGTATGTCAGCATTAGTAATTTGAACTCTATTCGCTGGGCAACGGGTAGCCAGTGAAGGGATTGGCAGAGGGGAGCGGCCAATGAAGAACTGGGGGAGAGGTGTATTAAGCGAGCAGCACAGTTTAAAGTGGACTGGAGGGGGGCGAGAGTGTTAGCTGGGAGGCCATGGAGAAGGGTGTTACAGTAGTCAAGGCAGGAGATTATGAGGGCGTGGACTAGCATCTTTGTCGTTTCAGAAGTGAGGAAGCAGCGGATTTGATGGATGTTCTTGAGTTGGAGGCGGCAGGAGGTGTTGAGGGTTTGGATATGCAATATAAGTTATGCCTTGGATACAGCAAATTTGCCTAGAGACTGGTGACTTTTCACTCCAATTGGAATATAACACAAGAGGTGAAATATAATTTACAGCTCCACATTAGATGACATATCATGTTATTGTATATAGGATTAGTCCCACGAGGGTCCTATAGGGCAGGTTATACATTGCCTGGATGGCTTGTGAGCAGTTTAGTTTATTTTTATTTGCCTTCTATGAAGTTAAGATTTTTTTAGTGATATTTTATGCATTTACTTTTACTTGTTACAAATGCCATTGTCATTTTCATGTAGATTAGATTGATATTATTAAGTCATACTGAGGTTTGATGGTATCTGGAGAGTCGGCATTTGTACATTTTCACATGTAAGAGTAATCGCCTCCTGTCAATAAGAAGCTTTAGTGCAGTCTATACCAGTTTATTAGGGGTTACTTAAGATTTTATGTATTGTTATAAGAGAACCAGAAAATGGCATATTCATACTTCTATCACATTTGGATTAGTGTCCTTTCCCGCTATATCCCTTCATTATTCCTTGTCCATTTCCTTGATGTAAATTAGGTTCAGAGTCATTTGAAGCCACATCAGTGCTTTATTCTTTTTATCTAAATGATTTCCCAGACCTAATGATATCACTTATAGCCATATAGTACATATTAGTAAAGCTACAGTAAAGGCAAATGGCGAGTTGATAATTTTCTTACATTTTTACATTTCAGATGCAGCAATTAAGTCTAAGCCACAGACTCATTAGCGAAACTAATCACTTCCGATACTTATCTTTTACGGGACGCAATTGCTCATTTACAGAAAAATGTCCGTCTAAGACACATATTTTATTTAGTTTGGCAAATGTAGCTCAGTCACAATAAACACAACTTGCTATTCACAGATCGAGTTTTAGTGATGTCTCTGTTTAATGTACCATAAAATGTTACCTATGTATCAGTAAGCTATTTGTTTTACCATTACATGGACTTGGGAGTCTATTTTATTTAGGTTTTTCTTTAAAGGGAACCTCCAGGCAAATTGTCCTTATTACTAAAATGACGTACTAGATTCATGTAACATATCAGGGACATTCATGCTTTAACTCCAGGCATCCAAATGTAAGTTTCCAATGAGCACTGTAGGTTCTTAACACCACATGAAATACCAATATGGCACAATGTTACTGGGCAGACTGGGAGAAGTTACCAAAACAAGGTACTCAATGCTCTGCAGCTACTGGTTGAGGTTGTACCCCACAGACTTCCTGCTTGGGTTGCCCCCTGCATGCACTCATGCTCAGGTATGTGATACTAGTAATACTGAGAGCTCCCTGCTCATGATTTCTGGTCCAACTGTGAGAAGAAGCAGCTAAAGCAGAGCAGAGTGCTCCCAGCATTAAAACGCGATGCATTTCCGCTGTGGTTTTTTCACCGCAGTGCATTTTGGTTGCGGCCTGCTACGTGGGGCCTTAGCCTAAAGCTCTTTTCAGCTGATTTGCATAAGAGTAAAGCACTGATCTTCATAAAAATTGAGCTGCAATGCAGATTTTCCAGCTAACAGACTCCCTTTAAAGAAATCTTGCTCATGCAACGCTGCCATGTTTTGGTCTAATAACATAAATAAATTCTTCTTTAAGCACAATATTGGTATAGACTGATAACTTATTAGATAATGGTATGAGAGTCATGAGGATAAAAATGTCAATGACAACTGTACAGTACACACAGTACTTGGTTCCAACACTGTATTAGAGGACATCTGTTGTGAAATAAGCTAAAAAAGTCACTATTTTGAAATGTTTTTGATATTAGAATTCTGATATGTAGGGGGACATGAAACTGTGGGGGAAACTGGTAAGGGATATTATACCATGGGCGCACCAGGAGAGGGACTTTATACTGTGGGAGCAACTGGAGGGGGAAATTATAATATGTCTGAGGGGCCACTGTGGGGATAGGTTAATGTGAAATGGGCCATTATATTACATGAGGCTAAAGCCGGGGCATTTGATTGTGTGATGGGCCAATAAGGGGCATTATATTGTATGGGACCACTAAGGAGGCATTATACTGTGTGAGAGCCACTAAGGGGCAATATACTATGTGGGGGTCCGCTATAATTTGTGTGGGTCAGGTATCTCTAAGTGGTGGTGATGAGGCCAATGTGTTAAAACAGTCATGTCAACAGCTTGGTAACTGCCAGAAGCCATTAAGAAAATCTTGAATTCAGAGGCTCCACTAAGAGAGTAACACAGTATTATGTTGAGGGTAAGACCAAGTATATATTTGGGGTTGATATTTTCTCTGAACTAAGAAGAGGGGATTTGGCACTGTATGTTTTATGTCTGCACATAATGTCCACTTTCTTTTGTGGCAAGAGTCCAGCACCTGCAGGTCACTGCTGCTGATGGTGGGGACTGGTAAGATTAAGATTAAGTAGTCAAGAACAAGTGCTGATAATATGTACAGCTGTGTTGAAGGCACTTTCTATGCTTTCCAAATAGGTGAGACCTTTCGAAGTAAATATATTTTCCACATGGATAAGTCATTTTTAGCTCTGTAAAAGGTAATTAAAGCTAAAGTGATAATGAGACACTTTGCAGCTTTTACTTAATAGGCCACTTCACCTTTAACTCTTTCCCTACGACATTGCCGGAGGATTGTAAGACATTCATTTATATATTTCAAACCAGTAAAACTGCAAGCAGCCATAAAAGGCTGACAAGGCAGAGCGCCAGCACCGAGCAACTTCAGCATGTGGCGAGTTTTATAAACTGAACAGTCATTAAAGTCAATTAAGTATTTTTTTCATTTGGGGAAAATTAGGCCACTATCATAGAAATATTAATTTGTACTTTATGTAACAGCTTTATTTTCACTGCCTTGCTCTTTTTATGGGCCTGGCAAAAGTAGCACATAGATTAGTGTAATTTATTATTAATATTAAAATGGCTACAAATTACTTTTAGGGCGATATATAGCGCTTCCTGGTTGTCTCCCTGAACAGTGAGATCATCTTCTTCAACCACACATAGTATAATATTCCTCTTGTTGTCCCTCTTCATTCCACTGGATGTTTATGGTACAGATGACTATCGATGACTCTTGTTTAGGACTTGGAAGAAACTTCATTCTGTGAGTATAACATCTGACTCCAGAGGTTGCATGCTATTGTACATTTTCTAAGACAGGATAGTAGGTAATGTTCTGTGCACATCTACCATTTGCTTTTTCTTTATAATAGCAACACACTTCAAATCCATTGTACAATGTTTACCATTGAAGCCTGATGGATCCAATTGACTTACAATGGGGTCTGCCTGGAGCCTCCAACACAAATGTAATCATAACCTAAGAATACAATGATAGCACTGGCAGAGTCAGAGGATGTTTGCTGAAAATAAGCAGAAGCGGACAGAATACCCTGTCTACATGGTAAATCCATTACATCTCATATGCATAATAAAATAAGTGTATATAAAATAATATAAATAATAATATAAATAATGTATATAAAACATTGCATTACAATATAAATGATGAATGACCAGCTAGTTATAATGTGTTAATAGCCCATTATCTATCTAACACTCACAAAGGTATTCAGACCCCAACAAGTTATCCCCTATGTACAGAATCAAGGGTAACTTGCACGTCAGTGGGCGTCCATCTACTGGGACCCCTATCGATCATAAACCCTGGACTATTTCCCGCACCAGTCTGAATGGATGTGATCCATCCCATTTACTTACTGTCAATGGCATATCCCTGTGTTGTCTCCAGCATTATAGCACATGTGTTCCCTTTTATTATAAAGCCATTTGCATGTGGTTTTCACTCTTGAAATGTTCAACAAGTACTGTAAATTGTATGTGAATGGGGTTTAGGAAAAATTAAGTTGAATAAGAACACTACAGATGTGGACCAGAGTATTAAAGGGATTCTATCATCATTGGGGAAGCATGTTTTTAACTGAAGCCACACTGGAATAGCCTTTATAAAGGCTATTCTACTCCTACCTTTACTTTTCTTCTCCTTGGCCCTATTTGTTCAAAAAAAGTTTTATTCTCATATGTTCCCCCTGTGCTCCAAGCACACCCGCGTCATTGCGGGTGACGCGGCCATTTTTGCCACTTTGAGTTCAGGCAAAGCCAACTGAGCATGCTCTGTTGGCCATTTTTGTTTAGTTTCTTACACCAGGGTACTCCAGAAAATTGGCCGACAGAGCAAGAAGCAGATGCAAGATGAACAGAAGAAGATGCAGGGGGCATTAAAAAGCAGCCCCCTGTGCTCCCTGAGCATCATTTACATATGAGAATAAAACGGTTTTGTGAACAAACGGCGGTGAGGAGAAGAAAAGTAAAGGTAGGAGTAGAATAGCCTTTATAAAGGCTATTCCAACATTGCTTCAGTTAAAAACATCTTTCCCCAATGATAGTATCCCTTTAAGCAGAGGGGTAGCTTTAGGGGGTGCCAAGGTAGCAATCGCTACCTGGCCCTAGAGCCTTAGGGGGCCTGAAGGACTTTCTGCAACATATGAAGATACCAGTATTATAGATAACACATGTTAAGTGGGAGACCAATTACAGATTTTGCATTGGGGCCCAGGAGCTTCATATTATGCATCTGGTACTAAGACACTGAATAAAAGGACTTTCTGAAGCATCAAGCCTGGACATGAGTGACTCTTTGTGACATAAAACTACTGAAATCGGGTGACTGTATGAACCTGAAAGTGACTAGAGCACTTCTGAGGCAAATGTACAAAAAATTGCTACAGGGTAGAGGGGCACACTTGCCTACCACTATTCTGGTGATGCTTGTAAAGTAATTTTTATTTAGGTTTCATGTAAAGCCAGCTATCCTATCTCTGTATCTTCATGAGTGGAACTTTACTCTCAACCAAAAAGACTATCCTCATTTTTCCAGCTGTGCCCCAGTAGATCACTGACAACAGTTTATCTGCACTGACAAACAGCTGCCACATGGTCAATTGTGCCCTGAAGTGACAAAATGCAGACCTTCAGAAAGATGACAGCCGATGTAGAGAAGCAACCCTGGAGTCAATACAAGGCAACTCGATAGACAGTGTCTGATATGCTGATGTACTACTCCATTGCAATAATATTACAGTATTCTACTAGTAAGTACATAGGGAAGCGTATGCCCATAGGATTCAGCAACTGGCACTGGGCTTGAATACCAAGACAACTCTCTGATAAATATAGACTAAAGTTGTATCTCCTAGTACAACCTATTAAGGGGAGCCTCACATTCATGCACCCATTTTCTCTGTTCATGGTCCTTTTTACAGGTTCTGGAGGAATAGCTTCCATTTAGGTCTGCTTCTACAGACAACCTATCATTTTGTCTCTATGCAGATAAATATTTGACCCTAAAGACCAATGTTTAATTTATATATAGTGAAAAATAATGTAATTCGGAAATGTAAATATGGTAGAGTATTTGGAAATGTCAGACGTGAAGCAAGACTCCACACATTTATGTATTTCCTCCATATCCCCTCCTGATTTCTGTACCCTCTGCCAATGAGCTATTAATGAGCAGTGGTAGATTTGGGCGCTGGTTTCTGGGATGGCTATGAATACTAAGTATAGGCTGTCTGGATATGATCTTTAATTGAGAAGGTGTTATTGACCATGCTCCTCAGAACCACAGCCAACACTCCCCAGTAATCTGCATTCAGAGAGACAGGCCCTATAAAACGCCAGCTGTCTGTAAGCATCGCACTGTGACTTGCACGCTGTATACATCAAAAACCTCATGGTGCATCACTTATGCAGCAGAATGGACAGCAGGCTCAGTCCTTGTGTTTTGATCATAGAAAGGTGGAGATAAGATGGCATCAGACTCACGACATGAACTTGTCTGCTACAGAAACCCGTGCTTCTGATGTTAGAATACAAAATCTCTCTTCTCTATTTCATGTTACATTGTCTCTTGCTTGTTACCATATATTTTGAACATATTTCAGAAGTAACACGATTCAGATACTGGGTCTGCATTGACTGTAATACAATCTTTATAAAGCATCTGCATTCTGATACAACTTTACACATCTGTATAGTAGAAACTGAAATGGTTTGTATAGTGTTCTGTATACAGAATATTGATTTGCTTTTATGTGACTTACTTCAGTCACTGTTGCTTTAAAGTCAGTATTGAGTGGAACATTAACTTTGGACAAAATTATATCATAATCCACAATGGTAGTAGTAAGCTGGTTTCACACTATTGAGTCTCAGCCGTAAGACTCGGTCCATGTTTGCACCAGATTCACTGGCCTGTACACTATGCTGGGAGATGGACTCTTAGCCTTATAGTCATCTATGATGCTAGGAGTCCCTACCTCTCCATTACAGACTGTCCTGTGCTGTATTCATTACAATCAGATTGCCACTCGTCTGAGACTCAATAGTGTGCAGCCAAACTAAAGGGAACCTGCAATGTTGAAAATGCATTCTGATCTGCCAACATCATGTTTGGAGCTCTACTTGGCCACAATTGATAGTGTCCTCTCTCTGCCCATTGCACTGTTCTTCCTGTCCAAAGTTGCTTTGTTCCAGTCTTTGCCTTTAGGGTGTGCAGTCCCTTTAATAAATACTAAACCTTGCAGACTGCTCCAAGCCAATCTCCTGTACGTGTTAACTTTTTAAGGCAACTTCTCCCATTGGAAGCTGCCTGAACAAGAAAGCTAAGCTACTATAGCTTGCTAGGTATTTCTCTGTACTCTGCCCGCTTACCTGGTTCATCGGATCTGTTTCACTTGAGTCTTTACTACCTGCCCAACCCTCTGCCTGACTACCATACTGATTCTATGTCACCTACCCTGACCTCTGCCTGGATTACCACAGCAAACAAACTCTGCCTTGCCTGACCTCAGCTTGTCCACTGACCATTTCTCTGACTGTTCCCTTTGGTATCGTGCACAGTGTTTCTTGACCTCCCTGGTTTAGTTGCCACAAGGGTAACAACCAGGTGGTCCACGCAGCAAAGTCCATATCCCTGTAAAGGGTAAATATCAGGGGAACAAATTCAGACCACCCACTAGACTCAGAGGTATATATCAAAAAGTTGGAAACTTTATATACAAAACTGTAAATCAATCTTCTCAGTTTCTCCTGCTCTGTAACATGATGTCAGTAGACAGGACTCCATTTTCATATTGTCAGATTCCCTTTAAATAGAATGAGCAGTGAATATTCAGAATTCATAGTAAAAAGCCACAGCAGAACCACTCGTCACTGTTTTAGTTACAGCATTCCCGCTATTATGGTGGTCACATCTGTTAAAGGCTACTATTCTAGGATACAGGTAATATAGTCCACCAGTGAGAAAGAAGCTTTTTGTTAGCAATCTTTTATATGGCCCATAGAGAAAGGTTTCAATGAAGGATTCCTTTTTATGATGTCCATACACCCCAGTAAGGAATGTGGAAGGGGTTGGTTTGGGATAAGGTCTAATTCAGAGGGCCATAAGGTATTCATATTTGACTGTGAGTCTACTAATGAATCTGCTAACAACATCGATCCCTATGATGGTGCTTGTTTAGGTCATTTGATCTGTAGTGTCCCAGTGGGGGCGCTATAAAAGACAGATCAATTACACTGAAACTTTCTGTGGACAAACCATTGTGTTGTGCATTGAGCTGATGGTACAAGCCTTGACTGAAGAACCTCTAATGAAGAAAAGCACGGAAACAGACTGAGCTAGAGCCCCTGGCTAGGCTTGCCCAAGCTGTAAGTCAGCCATGATGTCATTCTGTAGTCAGCAGATGGAGAAATCCCTGCTCATTTTGTGGATGTTGTATGCATGAAGAGACTGTGAGGGTAACTATTAAATGGATCTCATAGCTTTGACCCTTCCTGTTAGCCTCAGGTCAGACAGGGCACCATTTTGGATCTGTACTCTGCAATCAGGGAATTGCAGACACCTTTGTGGAGTGTAAGACAGACTTGAAGAACACTGTATAAGAAGTCTGCTCCTGTAAGGGAAGCACTGACTGACTAAGAAGTACTGTCACAAATCCTCAGCTCCAGCTCAGTAGAAGTTCCTAAGAATTGTTTCTCCACCACATGGAAGAAGTTTTGCTGTTCATCACATCTTGCTGTCAACAACACTGCCTCCGGAGTCTTAATCCTGCATTCACCATTAAGAGCACTCTAACCCCCAGACTCAAGGGGGCTCACCACTAGGTGGTGCCGTGGTGGATACCATAACCTCCATTATATACCCTGAAATCCCCCTCTGCACTGCATCAGCCCTGAGGAGTGCTGGAGTGTCTGATAGAGATCCTTGCCACTGTGACTACAGCTACTACTACTCCCAATCTCCTGGCCTTCCTCCCAATGGGCTAATGCAGATCCACAGCCGAACTGCAGTTTGCAGCCATAATATGGTCTTTACAATATGGTTGTATCATGGCCATCTGAATTAGGCCTTAGCCTGTGATTGTTATTAAGTGGTCCAGATCCTGGACTTCTGGAAATCCTTCCCTGAATAGTTATGAAAATGTGATATTTCACATTTTTTGTTAATTTAGTTAATTTTAACTTGCAGAAATATCAGCAAAGATAAAACTGTGAAGTAAAAACTTGTAGAAAAAATGAAGGGCTCTGAATTCTGTCCAAATCCACAGTACTATATGTTCAAAGCCACCACTTACCGCTGTTACTGATCATTGTTTTTTTGGCTCACCTTATTAAATATTATAACCTTACTCATATCTCTCATCATACAATTCTCTGACTCTCCATCGCTCCTGTCATTTGTCTCTTACTAAGATGCCTTAGATCTTGATTCCCTCCTTTTTGTTTGTCAAGTAACAATGACTTACTTCCTCAATTCAGAACTTAAATACGGAGATGCTTTGCAAACATCAAAACCAAATAGATGATAAAAACTGAGCCGACTCATCAAAGACTTATGCCCTGAGTAAGGCGAATGGAGAAAAATACACCGAAAAGGTAAATTTATCCGCAAAGATCATGGTCAAAAAAAATACACACAGCAGTCAATGGCACTACTTTCATCACAGAGTATTTTTACACTGACTAGTCCTACCAATTACCAGGATTATATAAGAACAGGTAAAGACCTGAATTCTCTATTATATTATGCAATACTTAGCTTTACTTTTTTTTAATTATTCTTTATTGAGTTCAATGAAAAGTACTGGAGTGGATACAAAACCACTTTAACATATTGGTGGGCCCAGTGCACATTTTATCATTATGGCCACACACCATATGCTGTATACATTATATATAGACTTAGATTATTTCTCCAGACTTAGCAACATCTCTGCCGGCACTTAAAGGTGAAAGTGCAACATGTTTATTCCTTATATCTCCAGTTGTTCTTAGGGTTAGTAGGGTTAGAAAAAAGTATATACGGTACATATACAGATAACCTTTTGTTATGTAGCTATAGATACTTATTTCAAGTTATTGCAATTCCTGTCACAGTCAATAGATGTATTTAAAGGGAACCTGTCAGGTGCATTTGGAATACTAAACCACTAGCAAGTCCTTATAGATCGGTGACTTAGCATCAATTTTCTGCCATGAGATTCTCAGTTTTTTTACAGTTTTTTTTTTCCCGCAATGTGTGGATGAGATTAACCAGCATCTGATTCAGTTTTCTGCAGCAGCCAAAAATGCTATGTTTCTACAACGTTGGGCCGCAGTGGGCCACACCGGTAAAGCACTGCGGGAAAAATCACAGCAAAAACGCAACACGGTTTTGCCCGCATCACTTGTCACAGAAAGTCCACACAGTTTTCCTCTGCAGACTTTCTGTTTTAATTATACCTATAGGGAAACCGACGACGTTTCCGTAGGTATAACTGACATGCTGCGATTTACAAAAATGCGACGGTTTTGGAAATAGCAGCATGTCCGCTGTGGGTATTTTTCTGCAATGTGTGGATAGGATTTGCTAAAATCCCATCCACTTTGCAGGGACTGTAAAGTGGGGCCCCATAGCAGTTTCTTGCCTAAATGTGATTGACACTCTAGAGGGCGTTGTTTTTTGTTTTTTTTTAACTGAAATTCATGTTTATTTGACTAAAAATCATTATTGTATTTTTTTTTTTCTTCTAAATGTTTTTAGTCATTTGTCTTCTGCATCCTGCATGTATTATCATACATTGCAGGCTGCTCGGTGTGACACCTGTCAGATTAGCTCTCTGACTCTCTTAACAGCTCAAATTGTAGACCCTTTTGATGCAAGATTATTTTATTTAGTTGTAAAGATGTTGAATTAGATTTGTATTCAGGATGGCAGAGAAGGGACAAAGACCTGGCCATCAGAGAACTCACCTGACAGATTTAACTGGAATGTGCACCCTGCAATGTATGAGAATACATCCCTGTTGTAATAAAACAGAACTACAAAAATTATGTTTATCCAAAAAGTCATACAATTCATGAAAAAATACCCCAAAAAGTGTCCATAGATTTCAAATGATAAAAATATGTCTATTTGCAGCCACCACTAGGAGGAGCATAGTGAAGAAAGGTACACCTACCATGGAGCAATGTAGGCAACTGCTATGGGGTCCATGAAAGGAAGGGGCCCGCAATTCCCTCTCGTGACACTTTGATCTCTTTTTGGTCTAGCAGTCCAAATATCATAAAAACTTTCCCCTGTTCTGTTTACTGAGGTTTATGATACTGTAGTTTGTTAGACATGCCCTCTACCTTGTCAGGAGATTATTAACCCTTAAATTAAAAAGAAGCAGTAGGCCAGTTAATAGTTAAACAAGGAAGTCTTGTTGTACTCTAGGCAGAGGTAAGTACACTATTGTTGTAATTGTTAGTGAGGATTTTCCTTTTTCTTGGTCATTCTTCAAATGCATTTACTTAAAATATCAAAAGAAATGACATTGTTTCTACAAACACGGTCCTTCTTCATCGTGGCTTTTTTTTTTTTTTTTGAAGGTGAGCAATTTTAACTTTTGCTATAGGGCTCCATGATTTCTATGAATGTCCCTGGTAGCGGAGACAGATTTATACAGCCCCTGTTGAACTCAATGATTAATCCATATGGAGTAAATTTCTGAGCTCCCTCTAGAGGAGGCTAGTGGATAGATTTAGTTTCTTGTATTTCATTCATAGACAGAATAGGCTTTAAATAATGTCCTTGCTTGTTGAAGAACACACATAAAATTGTATTAGTAGCAGCAATATTATATTATATGCATGAATGACCATAAGCTCTTATCTTACCTTTCATGTTATAAGCTGATGACTAAGAAGCTGTATATTTCATAGACTCCTATATTCTTTAATGTGTGCAAAAAGAATATATATTACCAAATAATAGATTCCATGGGTTTTAAACGGAACAGCATATAAACCAGGAAATGTATGCAAATTGCACTTAATATAGCTTATGGCCAATTTGACTTAACAGCCACTCCCAAAGAAAGCCCCCGCCAGTAACAGAGACACGTAGACTCAATGAAAGAATGGGCACATCAGATATCTGACTGACGGTCTTTGCTTCAGGTTTTCAGGTGTTCTTTCCTTTACATCATTAATGCTAACCAGGTAAAGGTTATAATATAATAATATACAATATTAACTGTAATATACCTTATCAGGTTATTAGTCAGAGGAAAAATCCTTCCCATCTCCAAATATAGAAATTGGACATATGGCAAAGTCCCTGGATCAACATCCTATCCCAAAAATTCTAGTTCCCATAAACTGTGATATTTTTACATTCCAGGAAGTCATCCAAGACACTCTTAAACTTGTACAGGTTATCAGCTGAATTTCATAGCCCTGCCCTTGAATATAGTGAACCCTTTTTGCCTCCAGATGTAGATGATGCCGTCTTGTCATAGTTACAGGCCCAGATGTAAAGAGATCATTGGAAAGATCCCTGTCCTGTCCCTTCATATATCTGTACATTGTAATTAGGTCGCAAACTGCTCCTATTCTAGTAATAAGAAATGCTGCAATTTCCCGCAACCACCAGCTATACACTGGATTGGTTGCAGTGCTCCCCGTCCACTACAGCAATTTCCGGAGTCTGGAGGATACCGTTAAGGTAATCTGTGCAGGGTTTCTGTGTCAGACCCATCCAGATCACATACTGATAACCTACCCTGTGGACAACAGTATGAAAAATTCATTTAGGGCCAGAAAACTCCTTTAAGTTTACTGCCAACCAATATCCCCAAGTCTTTTTCAGACTTACCTAGTGTTTTATTATTTAATACATAGTTGGAGAATTTGTTTCCAAGGCCCTGGTGCATAACTTTGCATTTATCAACATTAAATTTAATTTGCCATTTCCCTGCCCAAGCTTCCAGCTTCCCTAAATCCCTCTGTAATATTACATTATCTTCCTCTGTGTTGACTACATTACAGAGCCTGATATCATCTGCGAATATTGAGATTCCACTATGTAAATCCTCTACCAGGTCATTAATAAAACTCTTAACAAGAAAAGGACCCAATACTGATCCCTGTGACACCCCACTGGTGACCCAGTGATCTGAGTATGTTCCATTAATAACCAACCTCTGTTTCTCATCCGTAACCCATTTTTTTCTCCCTAGTCCCAATATTTTCACTTTATGTACCAATCTTTTATGCAATACCATATCAAATGCCTTTGAAAAGTCCACTACACCAGATTTACAGCTTCCCCTAAGTCATGTCTGGAACTTACCTCATAAAAGCTGTTCAGATTAGTGTGACAGGACCGATCCCTAGATGTCCCATGCTGGTACTGTTATAAGTTTATTATCACTCTGAGATACTTTATGATAGCATCTTTTAGAAACCTTTCACATAATTTCCTTAATTCCCTCAGAACCCAGAGGTGTATGCCATCTGGACCTGGTGATTTGTATATTTTAATATTATGAAGGCGGCGCCGCACTTCCTCCTGGGTTAAACAGGTGACATTTAATGGAGAATTTTCATTACCCATAATCGTGTCATTGGATTTCCTGTGTAAATACAGTAGAGAAGAACAAATCCCTAGCATTATTTTATAACTCTTTATCCTTCTCCTTATTTCCACCCAAAGAGACTCCACATATTAATTTTCCTCACAGATTTCATCACGTAGAATGATCTTGAGGCAGGATTTTATGCACAAGTAAACCCCTTCCCCTTTTCTAAATAGTCTATAACCCTATAAATTAATAGCCCAGTCATAGAGTCCAGCCATGTCGCACACATCCCCACTATGTCATATTCCTCTTCCAACATTATCAGTTCTTTTCCCCCCCATCTTGTTAGTCAGGCTTCTGGCATTAGTATACATGTACGCCTTCCTACACTATCTCTTCACCCAATTAGAGATGAGCGAATCGAAGCTGACGAAGTGGAATTCGATCCGAATTTCAGGAAATATTCGATTCACATCGAATCCGGTTTTCCTCACACTTCGTGGTAACGAATCACATTTTGTTCTAAATGGCTGCTGTACATGTTAGGACATGGAGCAAGGAACTCTGGGAACGCGGGATAACCCACAATGCCATGCGTGCAGCCAATCAGCAGCCAGCCCTGTGGTGTCATAGCCCTTTAACCCCTTCACGAGCACCCACGACATGTTTGACCGCTGCATCCAAGGTGTTAAATCCTCCCGATCGGTTATGGAGCAGGGTGTTAGCTGTAACTGACAGCTAACACTCTGCTCTATAACCGATTGGGGGTTTTAACATCTTGGATGCAGTGGTCAAACATGACCGCGGCATCCAAGGGGTTCCGCCATTTTGCCGCCCACCACGGTGCTCTGCAGACAGGAAATAGCTGTTGATTCGGATCAAATAGAATCATATCGGAAAATTTGGTGAAGTTGCCGAATCGAATTTTTGAAAACTTTGCTCATCTCTAGACCCAATGTTTGCCTCCCTAAACTCCCTCTGCCTCTCCTTTGTAGCCCGTGGTACAAGTAGGATCTCAGAAAATAATATCTTTGAGTTTGCGTTTGCCTTCAGTTGTCACTATGGCCTATGGCCCTTAAATAGGTATATTCCGCCTATCTCTAGCTTTGTCATTTGTTCCAACATTCACCATGACTGCTGGATCCTCACTAGCCCATCCCAGTAGTCTATCAACCCAATCTGCAACTTGTCAAACTAAAGCGCCAAGAAGACACACATCACCTGACAATACAGGTGTTTATGACAAATTTCCCTGTCTGTTCCCCTAATATTGGATTCCCCCAATACCAGCACCTGTCTGGCCTGCCTTGAACTCTTATCCCTCTCTCTAATGGATCAGACATACTCCAGGCTGTCAGAGGAAGGATCTTGCTGCGGCAGTGTTACCCCTGTAGTGACATCCCACTCATTTGCCTACTTGGGATGTGCCTGTGCAGAACTAACCTCCCTGACTCTGTTCCCTCTACCCCACCACACTCTGTCACCCAGCTAGCTTCCTCAAGGTCCTGTACCTCCATGCTTACACCCCCCCGTGGATTAGTCCCGGCTCTGCGAGAGTTCCCTGTCCGGAGGTTTCCAAATGTTTTTGGAGTCCTGTAACGGCCTACTTGGAACTACTGGAAATTTCATGATATGTCTCTAATATTTATTTGGTAAGGGTTCAATAACTGGGACCTCCAGCAATTTCTATCACTGAGGTGGCTACTCCATTATAGTGAAAGGGAGACAACAAAAAACCAGACAAGTGTATGACAGTGTAGGTTACCATAACTATACTTTACCCGGGCACTGGCACCACAAGGCATCAAAGTATACTGACTAGGCAGGCATTTTAGATCTGCCAACACTTAAAAAAGGTTATAAAGAAATCTATGTCCACCAATAAACTTAACATTTTTTAGTTTTATTATTGTGCTGCAAAGAGCCAAATTACAATAAACCGCTTTACATGTTTTTTTTTAAAGTAAACAAGCAAATTGCAATCCTGCGGATAACGTCCTACTGCCACGTACGCACCTATTTTATGTTTCTTCAGGAAATTAGATCTGCTTTTCTTTTACAAAAGCACAACAGGAACCAGAATAAAAGTGTGGATATACAACAGCAATAATAAAAAAATACACCATTTTCTATGATTGAATAATATGGTAAAGGTTGCAACAAACAAATGCAATAAACAATATATAGCACTCATATACTGGGAGATCATTTTTTGTCTTTTAAGAAAATTGAATATTATTTAACCTGACATGTTTGAAATGGCACAAAAAACTGTAAAGACAATGGTTTGTCTATAAAAAGAATCCCCTTTCACTTGAGATGTGCAAACAGGTAAGATTACATTTGCAATAATCTCAACATATTTCCAGCAAAGACTGTTTTGGAGATTGTAAATCATAGCAGTGGGATCCTCACTTCTGTGGTTGTATTGTTTGAGGAATATATGATTTGCGACCCTAAAATAAAGGTGGAGGGGTTCCAGATAACAACCAGTTAGATTCCAACTTTTTTTTTTTTTTTTTTAGCAGACCCTTTTTTGTGTCCGCAACCTGATGGGCAACTACTTCACTTTTTTATATACACCAGTTCTCATCTCGCATTCCTATTATTGATTTCCCTCCATCTCCATCATCCCTTTTTAGAAACACTATGGAGCAAATTTATGACAGTCTAAGGCTACTGCCCCACGAAGCGAAATGCAGCAAAAAAAACGCTGCTGAAAAAAAAAAGCAGGAGAAATGCATCGTGTTTTTTTCGCTGCGTTTATCATTGCGTTTTCACAGAGTTTTTCTCTGCAGACTTTCTACCCTTATTATACCTATATGGAAAACGCCAGCATTTCCGTAGGTATAATTGATATGCTGCGATTTTCAAAAATGTGGGTGTTTTTGAAAACATAGCTTTTTCACTGCAGATTTTTTTCTGCAATGTGTGGATGGGATTAGCCGGAATCCCTGTCACTTTGTAGGTACTGTAAAACGCTACATTTTCGCAAATGTGGACTTTAGCCTAAGGCCACTTTGACATGGTCACCATTTGGTCAGTATTTTGCATCAGTATTTACAAGCCACAACAAAAAGTAGAACCAACACAGAGAAAAAGTGTAAGGACTACTACTACTGTTTTTGTCCTACAAATACTGATGCAAAACACTGACCATGTGAAAACGGTCTAACAGAAAAATTGTCTTTGTAGGAACCCATTAGAGTACAGTTTTCATTTTTCAAGAGGACTATAAGAATGAAAGAATGGTTCTATGGGTAACAGTTTGTTTTTTAGACACTTTCAGAAATCTCCCCCATTGTGTCACTCTATTCTGGTTAATAAATTAGGTCATTAGAACAATAAGTTATTTTTTTCTCACTTTTAAATAATCATATTTGCCAAATATCTACAACAATACTTGGTAGCTCTTCGTCATTACAAATTATATTTTTTGTTTATTTTTATTATTTTATTACTTTTTTAAAGAATATATGGAAAAAAAATTACAGAAAAAATAACTAATACAGAATCTGACAGACATGTTATGAGACGGTAATATCATGGAATAACTTGTACAGTTAACACTGTATCAGAAAGTGTCTAATCTTCCAGGTTGTCGTGAAGATCCTATCCTAGTAGTTTTCTAAAGAAGAATAAAAAGTCATATCTATAATTATAACTGATGTGGAAATGTGTCACTGAACTGATACCAGAGAGAGATAACTTTATTTAAGTGTCTAGAGAATATGTTTCGGAGCCAGAGGATTTTATTCACTCCGGCAACTCAAGGGACTATAAATTATTGGACTTGTAAAATGACAACCTTTCAGTTACAGTAAGTACTACCACAAATCATTGTTATCTACACTTTATGTACATAGACAGGACCCCGATTTTACTCTAATACCCACCCTCATAATAATATATTTTCTTTCACCTGGCAAATTATTGGGACTGGTACTTTCATAACTTGAATACACCACTGAAATGCAGGAATAACACCAGTGGTTCAAACCTCAATTGGCTGCAGAAATAAAGTACAAAATTATTTTTTTTTGTTATTCTAAATATGCAATGGCCTTTAGGAACAGGTACTAAAAGGGTTGTGCCAGTAATTACGCTTACGGCCTATCCACATATATATAGTTACATGTCAGGTAAATGGAGGTCTAAGCCCTGCGACCAGCAGTGACTAGGAGAATGGGGCCTGAAATTTCTCCTGAATGCTCCATGTTCTCATGATTGTTGGGAGTTTCCAGCAGTCAGACCCCCAGCAATCTGACAATAATCGCCTTACATGTGGATAGGTGATAAGAGTCATTAGTCGCACAATACCATTCTTTAACTTTTGAATCACTTCACCTCAGTAGACTTTATGCTAAAGATCCCAGCCATATTTAGTGACTATGGTACTACGACTTTTTCCTCCACCCGTTTCAGTTTAAAAACACCCGATAGACTCCATTGTAGTCAATGGGGTCCATCGGGCTCTGAGCGATTCTGCTGTTTTAGCAGTCTGTCTCTCCGTTGTTCGGGTTCACAGATAGTCAGTGGTAGTCAGTGTCTATGGTCTAGCCATAAAACATAAAAAGGAAACAGCAAGTATCAATTCATACATATATTTTTGTACAATGTATTAATCCTTGTTACTCCTAGTAACCGAACACAGAATATCCTTGATTTTTTTCCCCAATATTCAGGAAATAAAAGCAGAGCTCTGATTTTTTATCCTGTTAGACTGTTTAGATAAATGATGCCTAATATTGTCAAGAAATAACTCTTAATATTATTAAGCAATCTTAAAATGGTTGGCACATTGGTGGCTCCCAATCTCTTCCTATCACGCGTTCTTACCATTTTTAGGTTATGAGAGAACCAGACCCTGTGATGCTAGTAACTGATCACAGGTTTGTATAGTAGATAGTTTTAACTACTTCTGTGTTATCATAGACACATTTTTACAAAAGCTATAGATTTGTTTGCCTAACCAGAATAACTGCAAATTGAAAGGTTTCTGGGCCTGTTTAGCCAGTGATCAAGTTTGGGGATATTGGTTATTATTAGAAGGACTGTCCACATGGGACGTAAATTGCATCAGAAAGTAATCAGTTCTGGATTTGCTGGGGTTTTTGCTCTATGCATTGCAAAGGGAGAAATCTGCGAGATTTGGGACATAAATTGATAAACTGTGGACGTAAAATCTGCACCTCAGGTCAATTTCCAAACAGATTTTTTGGCACAGACTGTGGCTGAGATATATTACCAGCTCAACCACTTTGCTGCTACTATAATACATTGTGGATTTTCTGCAAATATGAACAGAAAATCTGCAATGTATCCACCATGCGTAAACATCACAAATGATCTGGATCACATCAGATTGTTTACTCAGTTTAGATAAAAATAACTGTTTTATGAGCAACTTAACATGGTGTGCCTGCTTATATAAGATAACAATGATGTTCCATAGGCATAAGAAAATATGCTCTATAGACCTGAGCCATAGACAAAAGTAAGAAAATAAGTGTACATATTGTAACACAGATTTTGTCCCCATGTCAGGTGCCCTTTACCTACACTTTCTGACTTTTTGTACTAAAGAATAAAAGAACATATAGCCTTACCACTAGTACAGTGTTGGGCAATGATACCTGTAACAGGGCTTCCCTATACATTTACTAAAGATGATACATGGCAGTAGATATCATTATAATACAACACTCCATATATAAGACAGTGGAGGCTTGAAGATGAACCTATGGGAGATATATGTAAAAAGAAAATAAAAGGTGGTGCAGTGGCCCCTCGTAAAATCATTGGTTACTATAGGCAATATTTTTTTTTGCATTCATTTATAATTCTTCACTATAAAACACCATTGCTGGTGACAAGAGATTTGGTGGGTTGTGGTACCACTAGACAACAGCAGTGTGCCTACTGACTATGTAACATGTAATGTGTCTATACATAGTGTATACTGGGGCTTATTAAAGGGAACAGTCAATGCGCTGTGTGGTATGAGCTTCACGAACACTAAGCCTACATTTACACAGACATGGTGCGAATTGGCCATAAAAAACTTTTCAGTGTATGGAGGGATCCATGAAAACAGACAAAAATAAAGCATGACCTATATTTTAAAGGTCAGTTACAATGGACCGTGAAACTATCGGTCACGTGATTAGCTCCCATTCACCAATATTAATGCGGCCGTGTGACAGCCATTAAAAAAAAAAAAAACAGCCGTCGCACAGCCAATTCTGACGTTCGTGTGAATATACGGTTAGACATCCTTTCTTGAAGAGAATCACAGACTATGCTAAGTCAGGCAACATGTGATTCACATACATCTAGAGCTTTTCTGCATATGAAACAGTGATATGGATGTGCCATGCACATGTGATCTGCATGCAATTTACAATAGCACAAAATATCACTTGGAAAAATTAAGGAATTATAAGAAATAGAGGGGTGACATATACCATGTGAGTAACATTGTCCTCGGATGAGCCTTTTTGCATACTGGAGCTAGGATATAAAGCAATGATGTACTTACCATAGAGGCAAACCATCTGACTATTGTCATGAGGGTGGCCCTGCATTGAATGACTTTCTCAGCTTCCTGTATCACAGTGGGAGCTTTTGCCTACATCAAACAACAAGGGATATACCTGTACACAGATTTATACTGTTTCAATTGAGTTAGATTACTAGCTGTATATATCCATATATGGCTTGCACCCCTTAGTGGTGGCTGCATAAAATATTTTATTTTATATTAGGCTCTGTTTACATTGCTGTCATAACAGAAGTCATAATGGCACTGCCGTATCTGTCCTATGAAGGACACCAATGGAGCCAGACAAGCCTCACTGACTTAGGGTCTGTTGGGTTTCAGTGGTGGTGTTTGTTGATAAAGATGCATGCTACTCTTCCTCTCTAATCTGATCTGATGGAAGGCTCCAAACAGTGTAGTGTGAATCCTGCCTTATTTAGTTCTGTAGTATGATTGTGTGAAGGAAATCCAGTCATTCAGATCTCTAGGTTTCAAAAATGAAGCTTTAACTTGTATAAAAATGTCATAAAATTGTTATGGACATTAAAAATGTATATTTAACGGAGCTCTCAGTGGGCATGAGACACATTCTTAGTTCTGCTCTGGACTCCAGAATTCCGGCGTATGTCCTGGTCTAACCTATGTGGAATGAATATTCACAATGTCAGCCTGATACCAAAAAACTGACAATATTAAAGTAACAACACAACTCAGCTACTGTAGATGAGCGCTAGATGCTTATACCATAGGTCATTTAGCCATTGTATGTCACAAGGTCTGCCTTATCTTGGATCATGTTATTATAGTTAGTCAGCTTATCTTACTGTATGTACATAGCATGAGGACCCCAAAAGGTACATAAAAGCAGATTTTGAGTGTATATAGAAAATACCTTCACCTTTACGTAATATCCACCACTACTGGATATACGAAGCTATACATAAGACTATGTAAAAAAAAACTGCACAAAACAATCTACAGTTACAGTATAAAGGACTCCAAGTGGGCATCAGGAAAGGTGTTAGGAATAAGGCACAAAATAGCTACAGTAGGCAGGACATGTACTTCTGTCCAACACAATGAAAGCAATTTGCATAAACTGGTCAAATCACCCAAACTGCCTTGAGATGGGTAATGTCACCGTCCTAAAACTGCACTTTAGTGTACTTATATGGTGTTGGCATTTGCATATCGGTGCTATAAAAAACACACAGACAAATGTCACAAATTCTAGACCACACTCTGATAATTTTCATGATATCCCCCTGCACAATATTTACCCCTTAAAGGGCTTCTATGGTTTCTGAGAAATATTACTAATATAGTGGAGCTTATGTGCAATGTTAACATCCTGCTTTTGGGAGCTGATCTTAAGGTCTAAGGGTTAAATTTTTATTTACATGCTGCTTGTTCATTCATGTGGCTTTATGTATAGGATATGCTTATATATCTCTCCATAGAGAACACTTAAGAAGTCACTGAGGTCAACAAGATCCGCTCGGTATCTAGTAATTGTGAGTTTTATATCTCCCTCCATAAATTCTGGCACAAGAAAACCATAGAACTCCTTTAATTCACTAGTCTTATCAAGACACAATGAGAATGACAGACAACATTAGCAATTCTAGACATCTATGGCCCAATGGAGGGATCTCTGTAAGGAGGAAGCAATGACACGGGTGCTTGCTAGAATAACTTGCTGCATTATTACAAATACTGGATCAGACCACAGAATGGCTTATAAGATTTGCCCTTTAAGACAGTATATAAAAATAAACCCAAAATAAATTTTCATATACCCGATATCAGTAAAAGAGCTACACTGGTACGATTGTACATTATGAATTAGGTTCTGTTCACACTTATGCCATGGCTTCAGTTTTTAATGAAGCCATGAAAGGCATGATGGATCCTTTTACAAACAAATCCTATTCATTTAATGGAGTCCATCAGATGTTTTTAATGACAAGCATATTTTTTTTTATTATGCAACCCTTCACCAGTGTGAACAGAGCCTTAATAAGCCCCAAACAAAAAGTTTAACAACACGACCAAAAATGTAACTCTACAAAAGCAAACAAACATTCATAGAGATTCTATTAAAGTGCAGACATTTATATGTGTCCACCAACAGTAAATACATTTTCCATAGTCATAGTCTTTGCTTAAAGTTCTACTTCAGTGGGGGTCCTATGTGGTAATAGTGACCACAGGCTAGAGTCAGGAGGAGATGACACTTTCTAATATAATTCCCATCCTTATGCTGCCTATGTTGTGTAGACACTGTAGGAGGGGAAGGTGCAAGATTGTAAAACAGTGAATATTCTACAATAGTACCCTTTCCAGATTCTAGCCTATAGGTGGTGGCGTACATAGTGGGTCCATAGCAACGATAAATATTATGACCGATATATTGACCGATGCAATCCTGGCATTCCATACAATTTTCAAGATTCTACATTTCCTTTTTCTTCTTTGCAGACATGGCAGTACCCGTGGAGATCACGTCCCTATGCGTCCTCTCTCCATAGGCTCCAGTGGAATTACCTCTATATGTACGCTCTTCCTTATGGGTACTATTACCATGTAGTATAGGACCCTTTTTAGCAAAAGAAATATACTTCACTACATCATATATACACAGCAGGAGACCAGTAAATTGCTCACTAAACACTTCTACTTAATAAAGACATATCCATGGGAATAGGACTTCAAACGGCAAATGAATGATTTTATTGAATTAGTTTAATAGATCGAAATCTGTCCAATAAAGATTCGATTTCTTTGTACGTTTATTGTTATTTGTATGACACTTGAAGGAAAAGCATAGAAAAATACTATTTGTTCCTATCTGAAACAGCATTTATAACACTCAGAAATATATTTAAATAGATTTATAATGAGTTCATGGCTTGATCTAGATATAGTTCATAACCTCAATTCTTTTCACTGTCTAATCCAAGCTACATATTAGCCAAAGTGCAGAGGAATTATTGTACAAAGGAACGCTGTTCATTGTAGTACGAAGAGAGTGTGTACCTATATATGCAGTCATGTGGAAAATTGAGGACACCCCATGTAAAGTTTTTATTTTTCACATATGTGACATATCAGTATTTGATCATAGTTCTATCTGTACATAAAGATAAAGGTGATGTAGGTGAAATACAAAAAAACAATAAAGTGTAGTTCATATCTGCAACAAGGGCTTCAATCAATCTCTGGAAAAACAGCGCTACATGATGGACACCACGTCAGAACCCATTAGAAATCAATGCATTCTGTCAGGTAGTGTTGGACAACTGATCCTGTCCTGCACTGAAATTTTTGTTGTAAATTGAAACCAGGAAATCTGGCTAAAAAAACTGACTTTAAAAAATGTATGAAAGGGGTTTTGCAAAACCAACAGTGATCGCTGGGGGTCCCATTTTCCCAATTTTAAAGGAGCAGCATGACTATTTAAAATCTACAGGACCAATGAGGATTGCTCAGCACTGTACTTGGCTATATTTGTCAGCCATACAAACTTTCAACAGAGTGGCAGTGCATTCAAACTGTGGTCCCGAGACCCCCCTATCTTGTGGTTGGTGGGTATTCCATCAATGGGACCCCCCAATGAGCAGACACTTGTCAACTATCCCAAGGATAGGTGCTAAGTGTTGATTCTGGGACAAATCCTTTAAACAAAACATTCACAGATATGCAACTGTACGAAAGTAAATAGGTAAGTAAACCTGGTATTGCCCCTTTGTCAGAAATAACCCATAGAAGGTGTTTCATCACTGTCTTAAAGACCTAGAATTAGAATCTAATGTACCAAACCAGGTGCGAATGATGAGAACATCCTTAGGACGTATTCACATATTGTGTTAATGTTGCAATTTATTCCACAAGGTTTTGGGGAAAGCTGTTTCTTCCTGAAAAACAATCTACAACTGAAGATTTCACACAACTGGCAACTAACCTGGCCAGGTCGTCCCAGTAAGTTTAACTCGAGAGCAGAACAAAAGATGCTGAAAGAAGTCTCTGAGAATTTCATTATTAGGAAGAGGCTACACAAATTAGATCTACACGGGAAAAGAGTCAGAAGAAAACGTTTGCTGTCCAGAAAAAATATCAGGGCAAGATTAAAGGTACACCCACTAAGCTGATGAAAACGGGGAATTCTGATCATAAAAAATCTGTTATCTTATGGAGAGAAATCGTCCATATTTGAATTTTTCTTTGATAGATGGACAAAGATCTTTTGCTCACAAGCTAATTTTCCTTGAAAGAACGATTCCAGAAAGATCAATGGCCCTTCTTCTGGTGTCATTGAACATTTACGGTCAGTTCAAAAGACTGTTTTGGTTGGTATGGATTGAAATGTGTATGGTACCAGAAATAAAGAATGGTGATGGAAATGTTATGATCTGGATCTGCTGGGCAACATTAGGACTTGGAAAAATCATCATCACAGAATACAAGATGGATTCTATATTGTACATGAGAATAATTTCAGTCCATGGGTCAGATGATTGAAGCTCAGATAATGTAGACCATGCAGTAGGGCATTGACCTATACATACCTGCAAGTCCACCAAGTAGTAGAACACCTGAGAAAATGGAACAAAAAATGCCTAGACAATGTCAAAGACTGGTAGATAGTTATAAGAAACCCTTACTTGATGTTGTTTCTTTGAATGGGTAATACCAGGTTAGAAGAAAATGGCAAATCTGTGAATTTTTTGTTCAATAAATGAACACATAGTCAAGTTGTTATTGTTTTTTAGTTCAATGACTTTACAATGGGTTGTCCTTTTTTCACATGACTGTGTATATATGCATATATTTATATAGACACACATGTATTTTCTGCATATACTCTGCAGTTATATTGTAAAGAATATCAAACATGAAGCAGCCTCTATTCTACTAATACACATTGCATCTGCACACTACTGTGTGTGAACAACGGGCTACAATTGTGCTTTGGCCACATGTGTGATCTCTAATTTAATTTGCATCTGGTATTTCCTCATTGCATCTGGTATATCTGAGGAAACATCAGTATGTTTGGATGACTCCAGCAATTGTGTATGTTTTTTAATAAAGGAATAGAATTTTTAATGGGAATAAAAACATTCCAAGGCAATGCTCACATTACATTATTCCCCACATTACTCATGAAACAGAGGGGCTATTAGGGGTCCTCGTAGCACCTTTTAGCTCTGATCTTATCTATGCCCATTTTAGTAACAATGGGGAACAGAAAATGCAGGGTCATAACGTACTATCATGAACAAGGCCTAAGCTTTTCTCAAGTCCCACAAGTCTTTTTTTTTTCTTTCCAATGCTATAGTTGCAATGTATTCCTTCCATATCTGATTCCACTGAATTTCACCTCACAATACCAAACAACCAAGTCCAGTTCCTGGGCTTGTTCAGCAAAACAGAGAACATAGCAAAACAGAAGAATATACTGTATAATAAATTAAAAGCCCCACCCCCCAACTCAATATCCAAAGTAGCAGGACTTTTGCTTATTGCTGAAGTCACTGTGGTTTTCAGGTTCACACGGACATATACACACATTTTACATAATGCATATTCACGCAAATACACGTGAACCGTTACAGAGACAAAAAGCACACACAAACACAAAAGAAAAGTAAAACAGTAGGTAGAATAAAAAATGCCTGCATCCTTATCTGAACTGACAAGCAGTTAAGCATTGGTATGGAATGCTGGTTTTTAATGTATCTTTTACGGGTAAATTTCTCTTTCTTGGTTAAAAATACATTCAACAGGAAAAAAAACATATAAAATTATATATATATATATTTTATATATATATAATATATATACAAATACTTTGTCATTTTAGCATAATATACATTTACATAAATATTCCTATAATGCTAAAGTTTGAAGAAGCATCTTTTCTTTACTTTTTTTTTTTGTAACTTTTGCTTTTTTTTTTTTTAACTCAGCTTTGAAAAAAGGTGCTTGAATACTATAAAATGAAGCAACTCCAAAACAGGGTAGCATTTTTTTTCTAATTTGCACAACCAGTAACTTAAAACTAAATCAAATGAAAAGAAAGAATAAAAAATAAAAATAAATGGAATCAAAAAAATGCTCTGCCCCCCACCCCGTCTCCACTTATTTGAAGCACAAGTTATTTTTTTTCCAGCAAGCTGATGCCAATGGCTTTCCTTTTTTGTCTCCTAAAACCACTGCCTCTCCAGCATCGACAAAAGTTAATAGCAATTTCAATCCTTCTCTTGGTAGCGCAAAAAAAATGCAACAAAAGTCACACACGCATATGTTCACACACACACACGCACACACATAAAAAGAAAAAAATAAGAAACAAAAATAAAATTGATTCAACAACAACACCCTATTATAAAAGAAATATTAGAACAGTATTTGGTGAAGGTCTTAAAATGCTCTACTTTAAATACTGCTCTCCGGAAAAATAAAAATAAAAATCCAGTGCTCAGATATAGATATATATTTATATATGAAAAAAACACCTACTAAGCCCTCTGTAATTTTACCTTAATCCAACTGGCCAATCGCTAAAGTCAAATAAAATTTATTAAAAAAAAAAGAAAAAGAAAAAAAAGCAGCACATTTTCTATTGTTTTAGAACCTTACCCATTATGTCTACCTTACTGCAGCTATCGTCTGCTTTTTGCATGTTTTTTTTTTTTAACATCATTGTTTGTATTGTACATGTGAAGAGAGATCAGCTTAGAAAAAGAATTATTTGCAGCTTGAACATGGCTGTGATTTGTACATAGCATCTTTTGTGTGTGACAACCTGTAGCAAAATTTGTAAGACCACTCCATTTTCAGCATAGTTTTCTTGTGGTATAAATTCTGAGATGCAGGAGAAGCCAATGTCTTTGAATAGGGCAGGGGCACTGCCACTCTCACATGTGTGTTACCAGGATAAGCCAGTATTAGCAACTTTGTGAGAAAAATTTTGTGGAGCCCCTCTATACATATCCGCTTTCTTCCTGCGTCCGATTAAGCTCCTGTGACCTCTCCTTTGTCGTTACCCCAAACTACGTCCCCAACCAACCTGAAAAAAAGAAAACATCTCTACAGCTATGTTACAAGCAGATACGCATAAGCCAGTCCTCCAAACTTTGGTTCTAAGAAAACACTTGGTCAGTTGTTACAAAGGGAAAGTGGGAATGTTTGTTTTGGCACATTGCAGGAGACAAGAGTTCATCTCAGTAAGGTCTCGACTGTACATGTCACACAATCCAATAAGCAAGTGCACGGTTCTAGTTTTTTTTTTTTTGTATAGCAGGCTTTAGTCTTTTTTTCCCATCCTCTTGTCTGTTTTATTTTCCTTTTATCATAAGGAAAGTCCATGTGATAGAAGTCTTGGCGATCCTCACACAGTTTGATAGAAATTATCTGCCTGGAGGTTGTTCTGTTTTTGCATACTGTAGAAGCCACTATATCTAGAGTCTGGGTCAGCCATTCTTAGCATCCTTTGTGAGCTGTCCACTTGTACCCTAGTCCCTTTCTTGCAGTCCACATAAACCAACTGGTTGTTCAGGCAGGTTGGCTGTTGGACACAAAAGTTTACTATTAGTATTTGCAAACATTTTTTTATACATCTGGAACAAAAATGTAGACACGGTTGCTCTATACGTGACTATATACATTGGTCTAAAATTGATCAAAATGAAGTATTTCTGGCATTGGCCAGAGGAATAAATGTAAGATGCAGTGAGTTAAAAATAGGTCTACAGGGTATATAAAGGTAGTCTAAACTGAACAGTCCTTTTTACTCAATCCTTAATGCATATCCATGAATGGCAGACTAGTGGACGTGGTTGCACATGCATTGCGGACTCTTCATGAAAGTCAATAAAAGATACAGAAATAGCATCATCTAGTATTACAGCTGTCTGGCTTGAAAAAACAAACCTTTTTTTCTCATTTCGGACATCCCTTTAATAAACAGTAACTAAGTTTTGTAAGAATTTATCATTTTATTAAAATACTCAAAGGACAATGGAAGCCCAATATTCACTGACACAGAGACCTCAGCGGCATAGCTAAGGGAAGTCATGTGGGCATGAGCATAGATGCTAGGTGCCAAGGGGGAGCCACTCTGCCTTGGTTAGGAAACTTTAATACAAGACTAGGGCAGCAAAGTAAATCATTGCCCTAGGTGAAGAAGAGCTAAGCTATGACTAGACCCTTCTGGTGATCAACAAAAAAGGCATGTAAATGCAATCTGTGTACTGTAGCACATTCTCATCTGTTTTGTGCATGGAATGGGTTAAGCCCACAGTAAAAATGCTAACATTCCCTTGAAACACCTAAATCTTGTGTTCCCCTGTGGAATGTTCTGAATGTGACAGTGTGAGCAGACATGCAAAGCGAGAAGCAGTATTGCCTTGGGCCGAAATTCAAATATTCACGATATTAGGTTTCTACTCGAATGCTTTAACCTACTCCTCTTCCACAAGGTAGCAGGAGAGGTACGCTTGTCTATAAGCCTGTGCTGTACAATGCATCTGGCCTGGCATTTAATAACCAAAACTCTGCTTTTTCAGGCTGGTAACAGACAATTGAATATATGTAAAGTGCATATTATTATATCCATGTGTCTGGGCCGATCAGGATATGCAGATGTGAATTATGTGCAATTACCAGTGTACCTTTACCATTTGTTCCAGTACCATTGTACCAAGCACCATTTATTCAGCTCATATGTAAGACTATACACACTATTACTGTTTCTACTTTGCTGATACCCTATAACAAATATGTCTGCTATATATGGCAGCAGCAGCAGATAACTTGTTGGCTGATGCTATGTTTACTGTAGCTCTTACGTCCCCTGCCACTCCAGGCTGAGGCTCCGCTGGTGTTAGTTTACTTTTCTGGAGCAATGGCGTGCCATACATGCACATGACTACTATACCCAATCACATGGTGTATACAATATCATCAATACTATGCCACTAACTGGCTGCAATGTATGTACAGCACATCATTACTCCTGGAAAGTGAGCTAAGACTAGCATGTCAACTGGAGCATCAGAGCCAAAACAGCAGGGGTTAAACTGGTGAGTAATGTTTTTATTTTATAACATTTCCTTCTTTCTGGTTTGAAATAATGGTGCTTTCAGAAGTCTGCTGCAAGGTACAGTATGAAAGGGTATATAAAGGTTAGATTTCCATTAGGTTTTTAAAGGGTTTTACTGAGATGAGGAAAACTATCTGCTATTTATTCTAGAAACAGCTATTGGCATTCACTTAAATGGGGCCGAACTGCAATATCAGACACATCCAAAGAATGAATGTGACAGATTTGGGGTGGGGGCTTCTTCCAATCCAGAACATTTCCTTTAAGCCTGGATGGGATGCTTTTAGCATCCCAGACACAATCCATGTACTTATTGTACCATCTTGTTTAGAATGGTTATGCTATGTTTCCAGTATATGGTATAAAAGTGTAACTATGGTATAGCAAACAGCAGAAATAATTATTATACGACATATACTGTATTTAATAGAGGAACCTTGTACCTTTGTAGGTGTCCGGTAACAGGGTACTGGAATCCATTGCTTTTTCTTATTTATAAGAAGAAGGACTATGATGATAATCAAAGCTGTCAATACTGGGATTGCCACCCATGCAACAGAGTGAAGTGATGTGTCCTCACTTGGCTGAGGTCTGTCTCCTTCCCTGTAGTTCACTTTAAGATGACCCAATTCTGGATGGATATATTGTAAAAAAAAATCATTACTTAGGAGCATCAGTATCATCATCCACCATCAATAATAAAAGTTCATACAATTCAATTCACCATGTAAAAGTTGCCATGCTGTCGCTGAGTTACTATAAAACTAACATCTTCTTTGAGAAGACCTCCCCCTAGAATACAACTTTTTAATGCAATTTTGGGTGGTTCTCTCAAAGAAGTTTCACTGTATTTCAATCAGTTCAGAAACGTCGGCCCTCTTACATGCAGCTTGCAGCCTGGACTGCATTCTCAACATGACGGGTTCCCTATTGGTCATATCATATAGTTGTAGAACTAGAAGAAAGAGGTCACAAACTGCACCAGAGCAACTCATCCTATGGTCCTAGTCATGGATGTAAATACTCAAATTAAACTACTTAAATAAAAGGCCATTTAGCGGACAAGAAAACTGAAACCTTTCATTTCTTTCCCTCTGAATCAATGCTTAAATGTAGAGACCATATTCCTGTAGCTTTTCTTCTTCTATGTCCCTATGACAACATTTAATGTCTTTGCTATTACCATGTTCAGCCTTGTCATTGTATGGCTTTCGATTACTACCCACATCTATGGTCACATGTATAGAATATGCACTGATGTGGATGATGACTTAGATCTGCACAATATCCCCATGACAAGTCTAGAAAAGGCAACGCAAAAAAAGAAGAGAAACCTCAAGTAATAATAACAAATAAAGGACTACTGCTTCTAACACAGAGCAGTAATATACCAGTATCGCTTTTGGAGCTTCAATTTCCAAGTTTGTGAAAAGGTATTACTGAAGTACTTACTTTTGATCCAATTTGTACTTACAGTAGTTTCTGCTACATATGGCAGTCAGAAATTACCAGTATATACAAGAGACCTGAAAACAATGTAAACTGTATGGGGTCCTCACCTCTATGGTGGTGAATGTCATTCTCACTTGGTGTTGGCCAGTGAGGAAAGTCATGTTCATTTCTTCCTCTGTGATTCGTCTTCTCAATAGGGATGTTCGTGGGTTCAGGAATATACATCTCTGCAAAACAAAAACTCTATTTATGCACCCACTTCGTTTTTTTTTTTCAAAAGCAACCATGTTCTTTACATATAAGTAAAGGGACTGTCTCAGGAAGACATATATGGAGACACATAGGAGAGTACTCTGCATGTAAAACCTATGAATCAGAATAGAAAGCTACTCTGTGATTCATTTGTAACTGTACGCACTGAACATGTACTCTAAGGCACCTATGAAATTAGAATTATACTCAAGGCAATAAAGAAAGACTGAAAAAATATAATGTTAGCTTTACAGCACAGCACAGGTCTGAGTTTACTGTGTTAGACTCTGTTCACACCTGCGTTGTGCTTTCTATTTATAACAGAAACCACTCTGCAGTGCCAGATCTGTAGCACAACAGATACCAACAACTCCTGACAGACTCCACTGGCCTATAATCAGTCCCTTGGGTTCCGCCATAGATTGGAGTATTGGATAGAGCTTCAAAAGCAGATGTGAACAGATCCTAAGACAGACATAAAGGGCTGAAGGGCATTCAGAGGCGGCATAAGACATAATTATGTGAATGGGTGAATTACATTATGAGCAAAGATTACAATTAATTTGGTTATATATCTTGAAAATGATCTAGGATGACAGCAGAGATCTACCTCACAATCTTTTCATAACTAGACCTGTAAACATACCAAGGTAGCATACACTTCATCTAGGGATAGAGAGTTTCACCATAAGCATGGACGGAGTTTGCTCATGTACTTGTATCTTTTATCAACCTTAATAGCTACTGTACATGTAACATTTTTCACGCATACCTGCAAAATATTTTAAATTGTGACAAATTCCAAGGCCAGCTCACTCAGTATTCAGTATATTATTAAGGTGAGTAATGCAACATATTCACAAGTTACTTAACCTTATATAATCTATATAAAGTTAAGTTATATAATGGTGTACAGTGGGGAAAAAAAAGTATTTAGTCAGCCCCCAATTGTGCAAGTTCTCCCACTTAAAAAGATGAGAGAGGCCTATAATTGTCATCATAGGTAGACCTCAACTATGAGAGACAAAATGAGCGTACCCTTAAAAGTATATAGGAACCAAGCTCCTACAGTATATAAAATCATCCACATTCAGAAAATCAGATATTGTTACCTGGACACATGGGACAGCAGCTTCCTTCAACGTTTATTGGTTCTACACAGGGCAAAGGTGGGCAACTGACTGTGGAGCAGAGGGTCTGCCCCTGCAAACAGTAGCAGTGCGTGCAGCTGTCGATGTCCCATCTCTCTTCGTCTGCGTAGGTCTTGCCGTTGAAATGGCAGACAACTTTCTTTGGAATTGCATCTTCTGTGATGGCAAACAATTATACACAAAAGAGTTATAAATATGAAACACATACACATGTTATCTATTGAATAGTTTGGAGGGTGTGCGGCTCATATACATTACCAGGCAACAGACATCTGATCTACTACATGCGGCAACATTACTATTTATTACAGAGACATCATATTTGGCAGTATTGTACAGAGAAAGTACTCTGCTTCTTCAATGTGCAACAGAAATCAGAGTGAATTAGCTGAGAGGGAGCAAAGACTTCTCAGTATTACAAGTATCATATGAAGGGTGAGTGAGGCGCAGCAGGAAGCCTGGGAGCTGCAGTTTTAGCCAATAGCTGCAGAGCAGGAAGTGATGTCAAAGAAGGGACATCATGTTGTCAAGTCTGTACAGCCTAGTAAGATACAGCAGATGTTTGTATTGTCTATAGTGTCAAGACCCACATTGCACAATGCACCTTGGAAACTTGTATTCATGGAAAGTTAAATTTAGGTCTATTTTAGTATACACAGTTTACAATTTTAGTGCAAGACATGAACAAATCAAAAGCAAAACAAACCAGGTGACTTCTGTGATAGGACCTTTACTAATATATTTCAGTTTACTAAGCCCCAGCAAGGGAAGATGGAAATATTCTACAGATTCTGAAAATGGTATATTGCTATTCGTATAACTGGTGATAAGGACTTATTATCCAGAAACGCTCCACATACTGTATAAAGTACAGATTCTGTAGGCTGCATGTATCTTAATATACTTTAAGCCTTAAATAAAAATATGGAAAGTGAGCACTTAACTCAAAGGTCAAACATAATGATAGTATACTATTATCCCGTATCCAGTGTCTAATCCATAGTATACTACTGCAATGATAGATTTCTATGGTTTATATGATAATAATACAAGTGCTGAGCTGTTGTGCAAATACTATGAGTGTGTTGATGAGCACAAAATGGTAAAAAGACTAAAGCAACTTCTGTAAACCAAGTTACCCTGCAAGAATCACAGCAACAGTGGAAAAGTAATGTCATCATACGCTCTGACATTTCAATACACCGAGTATGTCTGAGATGAAGGTATGAAGGTGAGTGGCACAAATGGGTCTTGTGGTACCTGATTAGATATTCCCTATCACTTTATAACCTATATTATAAAAATGACACCTGTAATTTCATTGTTTGCCAAGAAACGCGTTTCTACTACTTTTCATGAATAACCTCTACGGGCTCTCTTGACATGTCTGTTTTGATAACTCCTTGCATTCCCCATAAGATAACAATTCCAGGGCACCTTGTCTTACAACTCTGTGTTTTGCTGTTATTCCTAGCTCCTAATCTAAGAATAAACTAACAAGTGGGTGTTACCATTCATCTGGTCAAATGGGTGTTTCCCTACACAGTGGGACTGTCAACACTGATTGGACACTGTCAGTGTGTACAGACACCCCCCTCAACTAGTAACACCAAATGTCAATTTATTCATCATTTTGTGGAAGGAATAACAGAGGGAATGAC
This sequence comes from Leptodactylus fallax, assembly GCA_947044405.1. Lineage (NCBI taxonomy): Eukaryota > Metazoa > Chordata > Amphibia > Anura > Leptodactylidae > Leptodactylus > Leptodactylus fallax. The sequence continues at coordinate 3,380,326 of CAMRHE010000123.1, forward strand.
TTATATTCCATAAAAGCAAATGTGTCACAGTGTGATACCGTTTGGGTTAGAAAAATCTAAATCAGAAGAAACTTTCATTTTAAAATGAAGCTGAAGAATCTGCCTTGGCCAGACTTCATTTAATAATAAATGTATCCGCGGCCATGACTCTGCAGCCACTGAAAGGAATGAAGATTTAGATCATCATCTATGCTGTATGTAAAAAAATGACCACTTGGTTCATGTCATTCATTTCTTTTGTTGTACTTGAAGAGTACAGAAAACGACTGACATTGTACAAGAAACATGCATCACAGTCCAAAGGAACGATGCTCTGGATCATAGCCTTTACCCTGGCTCATTTTAAACCAGATTTTCCCTTTTATCTGCCCCACAACTTACAATATGTTTGAGTTCTGAGGAATTATTACAAGCCTATTATGGCTTCACACAATCTCTGAGGCCCAATATATGGCACCCAAACATTTCTATGGGATTCTACTGTTCATCCATATGCCTTTGATCTTCTGAAGGTAAAAAAAATCGTGACATGTTCTATCAGATAGCATGATGGACTATTCCCTCCTAATACGCCTCTGCAATGTGGCGGCACATGGAGTGCCCACGACTTTATAGGGCAGAGCGGCACTATAGAATTCATCATGTTTTTGATCCCATTTTTGTTGCACAGAAGGTTAACAGTACAATAAGTATGAGCCAATCTGAGCATTAATAAAGTATTAATACATGAGCAAGCTCAAGTTCAGGATGTTAAATAACAACATCAGCGTCAGCACATCAACAACTGCTTGCTTAGTAAAACAGGCGTCATACAGAGCAGCGAGTGGACACAAATGAAAGTAGGACAAATCACCGTATAGAAAATATTGAAAGTTAGTGAGCTGAAAGGTCATTTTAATATGAAGTAGCAGCGTTAGATTGTAGTTTCGGGGAAGTGCAGCAGCCTCTCTGTCTGTCTTATTATCTCAAATGAAATGAACAGCAGGTGTGGAATGCCTATGGCAGCAATGAACACGCAGCGCGGCACAGCTAGTGACAGTCATCCACATCATACAATCTGCCTCACCGCTTTAAATTTGGTCATGTCTACACTTTAGCATCTAAGGCTGAATAATGTTTCACCCTTAAATGACATTGCATCATTTGCTGCCGCCTTATTGCTGTGGATATTTTCTACTTGTTTGCTTACAAACCTATTGTTGCCATCCTGTTCTATGGTAGATAGGAGCGTACGGGATAAGCATCTGCTGTCACTTTAATATATAGAATAATTAGCTGGGCTCATCGCTCAGAACCCAGTGTTTATCTACAGTGGAGCTAATATTTATGTTAATACAGTCTGAGAACCCAGAACCTGAGGCACATAAGCCAGGCCTAGAGAATACTAATAGGACAGTGACTAAATGGTGTCACTGCTCGCTTCCTGAATGTCTTGCTGCTTTCTTTTTTAGCTACCTAAGGCCTTATTCACATGTCAGTGTTTGGTCAGTGATTTGCAACAGTGACTGTGATCTAAAACCAGGAGTGAAAAGTACACAGCGATAAGGCATAATGGAAATATTTGCACCTGTTCTGTATTGTCAGCCTTCTCCTGTGTTTTTTTTTTTTTTATTTAACATCACCTATGCAAATCAAGGACCAAAATACCAATGTGTGAATAAGGCCTAAGTCTTATTCCCATTCAATGGATCCACTTAAAGGGAATGTGTCACCACGTGGGGCACCACTATACATCAGCATACATCACTTCTGCCAAGTGCAGCTCGGTGCATCAATCAATAGGTGCTGCTCCATTGATTCCAGTGCAGTTGGAATTTTATTTCTAGCCTCCACCCTTACTGAGCAATAAGTGCTGTTACTTTGGCTACCTGATATACTTTTTAGACTCTGCACTGTCAGGTGGGTGGCGTCAGGCAGGAGCAGGCAAGGGGTGTGATTCTGAGCTCTGACACCGGCTGCCTCTGATTGTAGCTCTAAACAACACCGATGCCTGACACTGCCCCCTTGTCTGCTCCTGCCTGACGCTGCCCACCTGACAGTACAGAACATAAATAGCATATCAGGCAACAAAAATAACTATGCTGATAGTTCGGGAACAATGAGGAGTAGCGAAAAAATTACAACTCTGCTGGAAACAGTGGAGCAGAGACTATTAACAGATGCTAAGAACTGGAGTTGGTGGAGGTGGTGAATGGTCTTTTTTAATGTACCAAGCCTGACTTATATTAAAGAGGTTGTCCAGGCTTTATAATTGATGATCAGCAGGAAATAAATACCTGGGCCCTCAGCCAATCAGTTGTTTGAAGAAACTGCAGCATTCACATGAAGGCTACAGACTCTTAAGTACTTACCAAGCAAAGCATTGTACATTTGTGTAGCGGCTATGCTTTCTTATTGCAGTTCAACTCCTTTTCTTGTATGGGATTAGGATATGATCAGGCCATGTGACCAAAGAATATGATGTCACATGACCTGTGAAGCGCCACTGCTACTTAAAATGGCTGATCTACGGGAGTCCTGGGTGTTGGACCCCCATATATTCAACTGATGACCTATCCTAAGGATAAAACCTGTAAAAGTGGAGTTCCTATGATTAGGGCTAATTGTCAGTCTAAAACGCGATTGGTTAGCTTCTCTTGTAGTGGTATTCATGACACTTCTGTTGTGCACAACACGTGTTTTTAGGGATTTTTTTTTTTTATCTGGATGAGCTGATACTACCTGTTTTGTTGTTTTTTTTATATCAATGGGGGATAAGAGTCTGGGATCCAACCAGAAGGATGGGAGACCACAAGACCCTGAGCGCCTCAAAAGCATGCTCAGTCAGCTCTTCTATAGGGTATCCAGGTTCTCAATCTCCAGCAGTCCCACAGAAGTGAATGATATGGTGGTCAAGCATGTACACCACTGCTCCATGCACTTGACATGAGGCACTTGCAGGCTCATGTTTTTGTGGTTTTGGGGGACTCGAGCAATCAAACATTTATTCCCTATCTTGTGAATAGCGGGATAGTGGGAAGGCCCCTTTAAGCTTAATAACATCTATGTTATCACAGAAGAGTTTTAGGGAGACTGGTCTGAACAGTGCTGCAGTAGATACAGGATATTTCTGTGTGATATCAGGTAATGAAGGAGCAGTATTCAGTAACAACCAGATGTAAATGGAGCTTTCCTTTTAGTACTACAGGTACTATGCTGTAGAGCTACAGTATGCTGTATATTTTAAAGGATTCATGTGTCTATGGTGATCTTCACTTCTGATGGTGACAATTGTGCATTTCCCTTGATAGCTGGAGTTTATAAATAGTTCTGGAGGATGACAGCTAAAGTCATGTGTGTGTGCCATGTTACACAGGTGATGTAACACTCTCAACAACCAAATGGATCAATCTTTTCTAAGTATCTTCAGGATTTAGATGTTCTCTGGACTTTTTGAACATGACCTTCTAAAAGCCTACAAACCTGATGGCAGTCTGTTGGTAGGAAAGAGAATTTCCTCCTGTTATTATCACACTGGTTTTAGGTCCAAAATATGTGCCAATTTATTTCTTAATATACCTGTGGTCCTAGCTTTTATTTTTAAAGAGCTTCATATCTTTTGCATATACAGCCTCTACTAGAGGGCACATGATACACCATTGCAATAAAAGTACAACAGTATGTGCACATGTGGACAAAATTGTTGGTACCCCTCATTTAATGAAAGAAAAACCCACAATGGTTACAGAAATAACTTGAATCTGACAAAAGTAATTATATATAAAAATTCTACGAAAATGAACAAATGAAAGTCAGACATTGCTTTTCAACCATGCTTCAATAGAATTTTTTTAAAAAAAAGAAAACTCATGAAACAGGCCTGGACAGTAATGATGATACCCTTAACTTAATATTTTGTTGCACAACCTTTTGAGGCAATCACTGCAATCAAACGGTTCCTGTAACTGTCAATGAGACTTCTGCACCTCTCAACAGGTATTTTGGCCCACTCCTCATGAGCAAACTGCTCCAGTTGTCTCGGGTTTGAAGGGTGCCTTTTCCAGACGGCATGTTTCAGCTCCTTCCAAAGATGCTCAATAGGATTTAGGTCAGAGCTCATAGAAGGCCACTTCAGAATAGTCCAATGTTTTCCTCTTACCCATTCTTGGGTGTTTTTAGCTGTGTGTTTTGGGTCATTATCCTGTTGCAAGACCCATGACCTGCGACTGAGACCAAACTTTCTGACACTGGGCAGCACATTTCTCTCTAGAATCCCTTGATAGTCTTGAGATTTCATTGTACCCTGCACAGATTCAAAACACCCTGTGCCAGATGCAGCAAAGCAGCCCCAGAACATAACAGAGCCTCCTCCATGTTTCACAGTAGGGACAGTGTTCTTTTCAAGATATGCTTCATTTTCCCGTCTGTGAACATAGAGCTGATGTGCCTTCCCAAAAATTTCGATTTTTTTTTTTTTTTTGTCTCTTCTGTCCATAGGACATTCTCCCTGAAGCTTTGTGGCTTGTCAACATGTAGTTTGGCAAATTCCAGTCTGGCTTTTTTAAGTTATTTCTGTGACCATTGTAGGTTTTTCTTTCATTAAACGAGGGGTACCAACAATTTTGTCCATGTGTGTATTTAGCCTCTAAGCGCCCCCTAGAGGATGCTGCAGAAAGCTGGCAAGTTAGGTTTTAAAGAGGACCTTTCATGTTCTCATGTGTGGTTTTATATACCACTAAAAAGCCTACAGTGCGCTGAATTCAGTGCACTGTCAGTTTTCCTAGTATGCGCCTTGGTGGTGGAGATATCGGTGCTGTTAGTTTCGGCACTGATCTCTCCCCACTGTCAGAAGGGCGTTCCTTATAGCTCAGCCTCATCGCTGGGCTGTCAGGAACGACCCCCTCTGACTGTACAAGGTTATGTTAGAGTACAGTCAGAGGGGGTGTTCCTCACAGCTCAGCAATGATGCTAAGCTATGAGGAACGCCCTTCTGACAGTGGGGAGAGATCAGTGCCGAAACTAATGGCACCTATATCTCTCCACCGGGGCACATACTGGGAAAGCCGAGAGTGCGCTGCTTTCTAGCGGTATATAAAACCGCACTTTCATGAAGACATGAAAAGTCCTCTTTAAGTGTATGCCTATGGAGGGGAATTTGATCTCTGTATTTACTACCTGTCAATCACAGATAGGACCGTCTCTTTGACTCTTAAGCAGAGATTTCATGTAATAATTGACAAGTTAACTTGAATCCTTTCCTGCTAAGCTATACATCATTCTTCACAGCTCCTCCTGCTTTATAACATGATGCCTGCAGACTGTGCTGCATTTTCCATGTCACAGGTTCAATTTAAGCCAAATGTCTATTTATAACTGGTAACATAAAAGGTTATATGTGGTGCTGTGGAGAACCCATCATGACAGTGAGGCACCTGAACAAGCTGTCCACAAGCTGTCACAACCCAATGTGAAGAGGAACATTTATGGCAGTGAATGCATCACTCTTTAGTCTGCGCCACCATGATGTGTAGGTGTATGGGAAGGCTGTGTAAACACTATAAGACCCTACAGTAGCCCTGCAATACTGATAACTGAAACAGCCCCTGTAGAAATATAGAGAAGGGCATAGCCTCGTCCAAAAAACCTTGTTCATCCCTCTTATACAGAATATGTATAATGTTACACATACAACAGGACTAGAATAATCACTTACCTGGTAAAAATATATTTCTATCACTTCTATTATGAGCCCCTAGCTCTATATCTAACATATGCGACCATTCAGGTCGTTCACAAAAATGTGTCTCTTAGTGTATAAAAACTATATGGATAAATAAAACAAATTTCAAGTTATTTGGAAATGGAAAATCATACACAGCTTAATTCTCCCACTATAAACCATTATGTGGCCCACTAGATGGCGCTAGGGCACTACAAATGACCAATTTTGATATCTAAATTACACCTGATTAATTCAACTATGAGATGCAGCACAACAACACAAATACCTACAAGTCGCCTTGAATCACTCATTATGTGTTACCTGATGTTTATAATAAGCTGCTCCACCGCCGTGATGTTTGAATATCCCCTTATTATCTACAGTCTCATTTGCCGCAACCTTCCTCCCATTGCTTTACTCTACATGTTAATTAGGAATGCTTCTCTCAATGCCGCCTCGCCAGCCTCCCCTTTGTGTGACTACACTCTCTCCATCCAAATCACATGTAAAAGTTACAAGTGTATAATGGACAGGGATTCATTCTGCAAGCGTTTTCGCCTGACTATATTGTTGGTCATTTATCCAGGGCGTACAAACCCTTTCTGTAGGTTCCGCTGTTTTATTCAGCCTCATGAATATATTAAAATGTGTTCTTTTTTTGCCTTGCTTGAGGCTGATAGTCAAGTTTTATCTTACCCCTCCTTCATAGCTGCCATCTCATTATAACTCACAACTGTCAAAGTCCAGAAATTGAAGTGAATGGCATTCTCGCCAAACAGCAATTATCTTCTGGTGGATTAATTCTAACTTAGAAGAAACAATGGGCACACCGGGAGGCTCGCTGCTTTTTAAAGAGGCCAAGGTTTTACTGATGATATTAATGAGCATTTTCCTATAAAGTCAAGGAAATCACCAAGGGGGAAAAAAAAATCAAGTTTTTAAAAACTTGACTTAACCATTTTAAAGTTGAAAAAGTAAATGCATCAATATGCAGCTCTCCCTGGCTCCTAAATGGCAATTCTGAAGTGGTAGCGCTCCATTTATTGCTACCAGCTAGATAGATTCAGTACTGCATTATATGGAAACTGGGAGACAAGTTCTGATACACTACTATTACTAAAACACAGAAATCCTGCTGGTCTCCATCTTCTTCTGGAGACTGTTGGGAGGAGGATTAACCATTTTTGCCACACTGCAGACAGGGCAGAGCAAGAAGGCTCCTGCTCCAGCCAGTTATCATACAAGCAGACACAGGGCAGTGAGAAGGAGGAGGGGAGACATGGCTAAGAAACTGGGATACAAAGAACTTCATATATTTCTCAGTTTTAACAGAATTTTTTTTTTTAAAAAGTAGAGCAGCTACAAAGCTTTTGTTCCTTGCTCTGGAATACACAGCATGTCCATGCACAGAGCTGTAGCTAGGCTGTCCTTCACCTAGAGCAAAGGCACAGTTCACTACTCTAAGGCCTCATGCACACGATCCATTATGTGGGCCATAACTGAATGATATCCATGCACTGGCCGTGTCTCCACAGCCCCATTTACTGCTCTCAGTGAACCAGGGGCTGCAAAATGGACAGTTATAGGACCTGTCCTGATTTTTGCCCTGGGCTCACGGGCCCATGTGTGTATGGGGCCACAGAAATGAATAGGTCAGTGCACTACAGCTAGCAGGCTGACAATACACACAATCATGTGCCTGAGGCCTCATTCTGTATCTAAATAAAAGTGACTTGTTGGCACCCTCTTCCCCCAACATCCAGCAGCTGGGGAATATTTCTTGGTTGTCCCCCACCCCCAGCTACACTCCTGTCATGCGTTACAAGGTCAGTCCACAGACTTCAATGGGCTCCATAATGTTTTCAAGAAGAGCTTATTATCAGGGGTTTGCCTAATGTCTAAAATCTAATGGTAATATAGACTAACACTGTCATGTCTGCACTGCCTAGAAACAAGTCATCTGAATTGCTGCCGCTACAAGATTTGGGACATAACATTCTGTTTTGTCTATGTTGGGAGGACATTGTTGACTGATGCACAGAAAAAGCAGATATTTCCATATAAAATGCCCAGAATTAACAGATGTGGAACTCCGGCCATCAACCTCTCTCCATCTGCCACTGTCTGGCCCAGTTTGCTTATGGATGAGTAACATATCCCAAGAACATATTCCTATACTATGATTTATAATTATACATTACATTAGTTTACATCCGTAAAATGTTGATTATGTTGAAATGAGTAACATACAGTAGCTATAGTTTATAGCATACTGTACATTTAGAAGGATTGTTTACAGTAGTGCAGGGATCGGCAAAAGTCACTACTCCAGCTGTTGTGCAACTACAACTCCCAGCATGCTCCATTCACTTCTGTAGGCGTTCTGAGAACAGCAGTGCAACTGTGCATGCTGGGAAGTGTAGTTTCACAACAGCTGGCCCCGATCTAGGTTATCCTTGTACAGCAGTAATGTGTATCTTTTAAAACTGACATTATATACATGATAAGCAGTATAAATTTCTGAAATAAATCTGCCATGTGTGAATATAGCCTTAATAAGCAACATGGAACCAGCAACTAAAGCTGGGTTTACATGGTGCATGCGCTTTCCAAAAATTGCATATGTATTTTTCAAAAACACATGAATTTCTTCAGCAAATGCACCATGTAAACCCAGCCCAGGAATTCACAAACTGGCAACACATGGTGGCAGATGCTGCGCTGGCATTAAACACTCACATTTCAGATGGTATTTAAGCCAGTTTTCTGATGCAAGTAATGGTCAATGTGTTGGATGGTGAAGGCTCACCCACTTTTTTTTTTCACTAAGTGTCAAGAACTGCAAAAATAAGAAAAAGGTCCCAAAAAAGTGCAAACAAATTGGGCCTTTTTTATGCCAGTAAACTGATAAACATAGTTGAATTTATATAATGGTTGGCAATTGTAGCTCGATGTGTAGCCTGTCCTTCTTGTCTACAATAGTTCTGCAGTCAATGAATTGGAAAGTCCTCCATTTTCTAGGGGTTCCCCCTCTAAGTTTCTGAGCTCTAGCCATGAGTGCCCACAGCACAGTCTTAGTCTCACTGTGTGTTACTACTTCATGTTCATCTAATATTTTTTTGACATATGACACCATGTGCAACCATGACTGCAAAGACAAGGTGGGAGATTTTAAGACTTAATGCACGTACTGTAAATGAAGATGTTGCTCATAAGAGCATCATCCTCAATAGTAGCTATGGGCAGAATCCATATTTTTTGCACCAGTTTTTATAAATCTCCCCTACTTTATTTCACCACAGAAAACCTTGCTGTTAAAGTACTGTAAGAATCCAATGTCAAGTATGGCTTCATGTACAGAAATAAATCTGTGGGAAACTGTTGGAGGTGCTCATTTCATGAATATATCTGGCGGCATTATGTAAAATCAAAGCCTTTTAAATGTCATTTGAACAATTAATTGTACGGGATGTGACATTTAATATCCTCATAAAAATATTACGCTGACAAAAGGTTTACCACCGACACATAAAAAACATACAAACAATAAAGAAACATGACACAGACATATCGACAACCTGCACCCTGAAAACTTCTGATCATTGAACAATTCTGGATTAAACCTGAAATTGGATATATTTAATGGGAGCTTTAGGAAATTCCTGATCACTATACATTGGATTAAAGGAATTTATATGAAATAAGTTTCCCAAGGTATGGCTAAACCAATACGACAGTCTCCTCTGACAAAGGGAATGGTACCATCCAGTTGTCAGTTTAGAGCTATGAAAGAATAATGAGAGAAGATGCTGCAGAATTGTTAAATTATGGGGAATATAAGTATTTCCTAGAATAGACATGTCAGAGGAGAGATGACGACTCTTCTTTAAATGGGTTCCATCAAGGCTCCATTAAGGTAAAATGGGCAACAGTGAAAAAGGAGGGGTGGTACTGAGACCTACTGAGGTCATATCATGTCTGCAAATCATCAGACCCCTATGAACTGGATCTGTCCTCTCTTCCATCCTCCACTTGTCTGTATTCACTGGCATATAAATGTCACCTTCCTAGGGAACATACCAACAAGCTCTAGTCTGCAGATACAGCATGGAGGCACGGAATATAAATCTCTATGGGGACTGATGTATCCCTTCTTTAACAAAAAGTTTCTTGATGACAATGTAGATTTTGTAGCCTGGAGCCAGTGCATGATGCACAATAGCATGCTTTGTATGTACCGAGGATACAAAAAATATATAGAAAATCGATTGGCAGTGAACATTTCTGAAGAAAGCAAAGCAGTTTATTAAGTGTATTGATTTGCCATTGCAGTCCATACCGGGCCATCTCTGCGTACCCTGAAGACAATCTAGTACAGTTAAATGCTGTATCAATGTAACTAATACACTTTGCTCCATTCTTTAGAGACACAAGCACACAATGATCTACTAATCTAACACAATAACAATAAATCACAATTAAAACCACTGTATTCATCTACACAATGTTACAGGCGAGTCAGGATGGAGGATTTACTCGATTTCATCAACTATTTGAGATTATTTTCACACTGGTAAATCTCACAAAACATAATTACAATCTAAATACGTCTATATTTTTTCCAATTCCTGCCCTTGTTGCTATTAAGCATTACTGACAGAGAAGAACAAACCAGACCAGAAATTATAGACTGGAAACGAGAATGTGAAAGCGCTGTTGTCATGATGGTTCAGCATTAAGCAAAGCAACACATGACAATGATAAATGTGATTTTGTCAATTGTGACTTCCACTGCAGAGATTTTACCCATCATAAAAGGCAGACTGTATATGCATCAAAATAATCCTCAGTCCTGGAGCTTTAGGATATTTTCTGTGTTGGTTCAGTGTTTGTCCCAATTAGTGTCAAACCTTATACCTCCCTCGGAGAGGCTGTGTTACAGAGTGAGAGGGATCACGCTGTTCCTGCTTTCTAATGTCCTATGACTTAGTACGTGACCACTGGTGCATCAGTCATGTCGCGCTAACAAATGACACTGGGGTTGAAATTGATGCAATCCGCCTCAAAATGACTGGCCACTTCCAGCTTGCTGCAGATATAGAGGACCTAGGAAGCTCAGGGAAAAAGCTCGATGAACTACACTTTAGTGTATAATGATATTATGGTCAAATATTTTGAGATTCTATGAGCAAAATGTAATTTCAATTTTATAACACAGTAAACATTAAGCAGGTAATTTTTTTTTTAACTTCCTTTTGGTTATATAGCACCGACAGCGCAGTACAGAGATTCTCATCCCTGTCCTCAGTGGGGATCACAGTTTAGTCACACTCATACACAACATTCCCATTTCATAAGAAGGTAAGTTACCTATTTGTATGTTTTTGGAGTGTGGGAGAAATCAGAATACCCAGAAAAAACCCACATAAAGACAAAGAACATATATTCATGTAACGTAGGCCTACAAGAGAACAGATCATCTATACTGTCTATACTGCCTTATGGTATACTGGGACAAATTTACTAATCAAATTGCAGCAGAAATATGGCACAGTTTGCAGAAAACAACTGGCTTACATACCATGCTCAACAATTATTAAGGATTTTAGACCAATTTTGCACCTTGCTTGACATGGGGTGTGTGATTTAACAAAAAGAGGACCTGATTTAGCAGAAAGAGTTATGGCTTGATATGCAACAATGTGACAAAAGTTTGTATGAGTAACTGTGGTAAATCGGGTGCATGTTAGATTGTCTAAGCTAAATTGATTGTCTAAATATGACACTAAATGTGGTAGGAAGATGGCATGGATGGAACATGGAGGATATCTGTGTGCCGCCTGTGCCTCCACAGACCCATTGATTTCCTGCAATGAGCATGGACCACAAAATGGACAGGAATAGGAGCTGTTCTGCGTTTTGTCCTGGACTCACGGCCTACATGGAACAGTGATAACGTACAGTACCAGACAAAAGGTCTAGGCAGCACTCTCCCAATGGTTGCATTTAGTCAGGTGCACGTTCTTGGTGGGACTAACCACTTTCCCAATAGTGGGAACAGCACACTGGTCCTGTGGTTGCCACCCAAACTTCCACATTTTTCATCACTCGCCATTCGTGGCAGGATACCTCCTTCCTCTGTTTCAACACTGCCCTACTTGGATCTATAACTAATGACTGTTGAAGGGCCATCACCCGAAACATTGCATTATATTTGACAAACTGTGCACTGAACAGTATATTGAAATATGAATGTATTGAAATATTGTACCCATGTAGCGTTTAATGAGATTACAATCCGCCCATCTTGGCTTCAAACTACTATACTTTTATTCTAGATATCATTCCAACTTTGGTTAAAAATCATTTACTTGCCCTTATAGTTCAGCTATTGTAGCAAAACTTTACTTTTAGGTGAATAACTTACAATAAGAACACTCTCATTGGCTGCTGAGGCCTATGGCCAGTCGCTGTTTTCAGCGTAATGGTATTAATCGTATTCTTTGTCGCATGTTCCTATTGTTTATTCTGGTCAGAAGTTTGCAGCCTATTCTCATCAACGACAAAGCACTTTTGGCAAGACCCAGCTTCCCATTTTGGAAACGAAATGACACAATCCCATAGCAGATGCTGCCTGGATTTCTGGATGAATTGTCATGGTGCCTATGCAATTAATTCATAATAACACCATGTTGTCTAATTATTTACTAATGCGCCGTGTCACAGTTGGCAACTGCTTCTCATTTTCATGGACAATCCCATTGTTTAAAGATTTTCCCTGGAAGCTCGATATCCAGCACCGTCCCCATATCAGTATCAGCACGATGTTAAATATATGATAGAATGAAGGTGTACTAGTATCAGTTTAGAGTCCCGCGACATTCCAGGTATCATAGGGATATTCATTACCAGTGTCTATAACCTAGGCCAGATTAAGTACTTGTACAGACCAGAGATTTTGTCAGATGCCAATTGAACTGCATTCCAAATGCAATAGAGTTGCCAGTGAGAGAAATGGAGATCTCTAGTATGCAGCATAAATACTAGTAACAGTATAAGGATAGAAGAACAATACGGCCAGTAAGTTCTGTTACAAGATCCCTGTTCTCTGGGGGAACACATGTGAATCATATATAGTACAGTAAATATCTGTCATGCTTGCTTGTACGGTTAAATAATGAGTTTCTGATATTGTTCAACATGTCAAAATCCAGTTGTGGCCAAAAGTTTTGAGACTGACACAGTTTGCTGCTTCAGTGCTTTTAGATCTTTATGTCAGATGTTTCTGCGGCACACTAAAGTGCAATTATTAATTTTATACGTTTTTACACTTTTATTGACAAATATTTACACTGCAGACCCTTATTTTTCAAGATTTATGTAATTTACCCTGGCATGCTGGATATCAGCTTCTGGGCCAAATCCTGACTGATGCCATCCCATTCTTAACTAGTAAGTGCACCCTCTTTTTGAGGATTGACCACAGGTTCTCAATGAGATTAAAATCTGAGTAGGTTCCTGGCCATGCACATGTTTGCCCTTAGACTAGATTCACACATGGTACACTTATTGTGTACAATACAATGTTAGGGAATGGGGTTTAACAAGTCCTAATTCCTCACAGTAAAAAGACTGCAGTAAATTCTAGGCATGAAATCTGTGGCTACAATTCTCATAGAAATCCATATGTAACATAAGCAAACTTCATTGCTAATGCTGGTGGATTCTGGATATTTTGGACATTTAGCATCGCTCTAGTGTCCCCTTTTTTTCCAAAGAGCAGACAGATACCTGATGAAGTAAAATGCGCCACATTCATGGACACCAAGGAGACTGCAGCTAGGATGTTTTTCCATGTGTTGTACTCTTACATCCTAAATTTGGCCATAGAAAAAGGTTCTCAGCCATAAGACTATTCAGCTGACAATGAAAAAACAAAGATCTCCTCCTAATATGTACATTATTTCACTGTAGTTGTACTATAATCCAGGTCAAAGAGGTGCAACACATCCTCAGTTTCCCCTCCGGAAAAAAATAAATTATTAGTCTGCTCTATCCAAGCTGGACAATATTCTCTTTATATAATAAAGGAGGCCCCGTAAATATTACATGAAGGGAACCCATAAAAAAGACAGACTCTACCAACAATGTACATAACGTGAGATTATGTCTCTGTGCATATGGCCATATTAAGAAATACTCGGCCAAGAATAGGGCCACATCTTGTCCAGAGAGATTACAGAAGCATTTCCCAAAGCTTTCTTGGAAAAAAGGCTTTCCTGATCTTAGGGGACAGGATCCGATTCAATCCCACCTTTGGCTCTAGATAAAAGGTTCTGCCATGGGGTCATAGTAAGCCCAATTCCCACTAAGCCAGATGGACGAGGAAGCTTAAGAATTATTTTGTATAGAAGAAAGGAAAGGTAATGGAAACTCCTGTCTGGAAGTAGATCTGAAAATAACTAGAAAAGTCTACTGAATGGTCACTATGCATGTTAAAGGGAGTCTGTCAGCAGTAATTTGGTTATAAAACTACTCACTGTACCTCGTAGAAGTGATTTTAAAGTTTTCAAAAATGCCCTGTTATTCAGCTTTGGAGCCCCATTTTCATGTAAAATGACATGTTACTAATATGCAAATGAGATGGAAGTGCTTTTGGGCGTACCTTAGCTTGCCTGGACTTTGATCTCAGCTCTACATTCCCATGCAATGCACTTTCCCCTCATAGAAATAAAACTTTGATTTATATGAAAATGGTGCTCCAAAGCTGAAAAACAGATGTATATTTGGAAACTGTAGAATTACCTCTACAAGGTGCTGGGTTTATGTTTATAATCAATTTACTGCTGATAGTCTCCCTTTAAAGGAGTTTTTCCATAAATAATATTTATCACCTACAAATGTATGATCGCTGGGGTTCCAACTGCTGGGCGTCCTTGAGTCCCCTGTAAGAATGGAGAGCTTGTGTATGTGTTTGACCACAGCTCCATTTATCTCGATAGGATTGACATACAGCATTTTGTCAGTCCTGTAGAAGTGACAGGGGCAGTGGTATCGAAAATATACTATTGCTTTATCACACAGGGGTCTTGGATCCCACTTCGTACAGGTAGTACGAAGTAGTAACACATGTATCCCCTATAAATTCTGTTCATGGGCAAACCCCTGTGCTTCATCTGTAAACTCACTGACCTTCAGTAAAAAGATAATCTACTATACCTAGAATGGGGAGCTTCATTATTTAATGTGAAAAAAAAAAAAAAACAGAAAATCATTTATCCTTTAATTAAAAAAAAAAAAATCATGCCTGTAAAACCTATAGACTGTGATATACATGTTTGTAAGGACCAGAAGTCACAGTGTGTAAACCCCCTTAATACTGTACTTTTTATTACACCTATGCTAGAAAACTAATTAAGAAACAACACGGCGGAAAGAGAAAGAAATCTAATTGAAAAGCTATACATTGTCACTTAGCCACTAGACCATAATGACTCACACGCTCAGAAGTCTTGTCTGATTTTATTTTGTAATATTGAGTTGTAATTGCGTGAAGTATTACTTTAAGACGCCATCAGCGACAAGGGTTATGATGGCGGAAGAGGAGCTTTACAGCTATGTCAGACCTGCTTAGCACAAACTAAATGACTACTGGTAAAAGGCTGACTATTATTGTGCTTATCACAACCGGCCTGATAAGACAACCAAAATCATTGGTCCATGTACTTCAGGCGGATCAGAAATTGAATGAATGCTCATTTTATGATCGATAGAAGGTGTAGTAGATTGGCTTAAAGAATTTTTTATATATATATATATATATATATATATATATATATATATATATATATACACACACACCAGGAATGAGAGATTAAATTGAATGACAAGGAGAAGAGTTCTCAAGCATCACATGTTACCCAGCCTGTTACCCAATAACTGCTCAGTGCACTGAACTGGGTAAAGCCATCTGCTGTCGAGATACATTTCCAATAATCACTTTGGCTTTACACAGAAACAGAAAGTTAAGGGATAGAGATAAAGGAAATTCTTATCAAGTAGCCTGCAATCCACAGCTCCAATGTGCAGAAGCTGAATACACAGCATACTGGCAGAAGACTATGAAATATGCTGTGGGCATACATAGACCATGACTTGCAAGTTTCTCCCCAAAAAGAAGGTATTTTAAAAGGGGATGTCTGTGGAGTTAAATTTACTTTCCTTCCTCAGGCAGTTTTCTTCATGCCAGTTCCAGGGGTTCTGGGTTGGTTCCGACCCCAGATCACGTGATTGATACCAAACCCATCCCCTAAGTCGCTTAGCCTCCTCTCCTGATATAACAGGAAACCTGTACTATAGGGACTGACTGACTGTAGAAAAGCCAGCCACACAGCACAGAAAACTAGTAGTGAAAACGGGAGAGGATGGAGGAGGAGGAAAAGCGACCCAGGAGACAGGGGCTGGTTCCAATCACATGATCTGGGGTAGGAACCAGCCCAGGAACCCCCGATTCCAGCATGCAGAAACTGCCAGAGGAAGGAAGGTAAGGGTCTGCAGTCATGTGTCCTTTAAAACTGCAGGGGACTCAAAGGACAAACAGTCCCATGAGTCCCAAAAATAGCTTTCAAAAATATATGTTAATAGTTTATTTTTGCCAATTAACAAAATTTTGTGAACAAATTAGAAATCTAAGTCAAATCAATATTTGGTGTGACTACCCTTTGCCTTCAAAACATCCTCAGTTCTTCTAAGTACACTTGCATACAGTGGGAAGAAGCAGGACAGCGGCAGTCACATCCGGACACTTGCATACAGTTCACACATTTTTTGAAGGAACTCAGCTAGGAGGTTGTTCCAGACATCTTGGAGAACTAAGCAAAGATCTTCTGTGGATGTAGGCTTGCACAAATCCTTCTAACTCTTCATGTAATCCCAGACAGACTGGTTGATGTTGAGATCAGGGCTCTGTGGAGGCCATATCACTTCCATGATGATCATCATATGGTAATATCATCACATGGATTTGATTTAGTTTTAACTTTTGTTAATTCACGTAATTTTGTTAATTGAGAAAAATATATTATTGACAATTCTAGATCTGAAACTTTATTACTTTGCAGCATTTTTCCATACCTTCCTAAAACTTTTGCACAGTACTGTACATCCTCATAGTAAATGAATGGGGCCCATATAATGGCCCACTTAATACCACAAAAATTACCCTCTTTCTGTTTCAATAATTTTTATTAAATTTTCAAATAAATGACATTAGAAAATACTTAAACAGTCAGTATCTCAAATGTCTAAACTGGTAAAGCAAAACATTCATCTGAATAACAAGGAGGACATACACAGACACCATATATATGCCGTCTCCATATGAGAGCTACAAGCTAGGGAAGCGCGAAATTACCCTCTTTCTAAAACATCCTTCCTCAGTTGTGTGCCACATGTACATAATGGGTTAAAAGGCATAGGATGGGTAAGAGACAGCCCACCGTGCCTGACTATTTTGCTGTATAGCTGCCAGATATTTGAAATGGAAGACCTAGGTATAGATAAGCCCTAACTACAGCAATGATCATTTTTTCTTTTCTTGCCAACTATCCTTTAAAGAGGACCTGACACCATGTACGAGATGATAAATGCCATACATCATTTGGCTGCAGCCGTGCCACTGATCAATTTGATGTTTTTGCTTTTAAAAATCGGTCCATCTGTTCAAAAGATACGGTGCTCAGAAGATTATATATAAATTTGTTCTTATTCACCAAGTGGGCGGTAACTGATCATTTTCTGAGAAAAAAAAACAGAAGATTACCGCCCACTTGGATAACATGAGATAATTTACATGTAACCTCATAGGGGTCTTATCTTTTGAACATGTGGACAGATTTCTAGAGACGAAAATGCCATATTGTTCAAGGACACAGCGGCAATCTAATGATGTATGTCACTTAGCTTCTTGCACTTGGTGATAGGTCCTCTTTAAGCTGTTCATACACTGTCACAATAAGCCAGTCAATCACACACAGGATCTTTAGTACGGACAATCTAACCATTAATATGCCAGACTGCACTGAAAGATCATGGACATATTTCATAGCAAAATGAAGGAAAGAAGCAAAATGCTCTTCCACATAGTAGTAAACAATTGGGTCATAGTATCATGTGCACAGTTAAAGGGGTTGTCCAGTACCTACTTTTATTATTGAATACTGCTTCTAACAAACGAGTACTCACCTCTCCCCGTGTCTCTGTTACCACCGCTGGCAGCTTCGTCGTTTATGTACGTTTCATGCTGTTTCTGTGACTGCTGTGACATGTCCCCTCTGACAGTACAATGCTCTAGAAGAGTACTGTCGGGGGCGGGGCATTCCTTACCACCCAGTGATGATGCTGAGCAGTAAGGCCTGCCCTTCTGACAGTGAAGGGATTTCAGTGCTGAAACTAACGGCACCCATATCTCCAGCACCTGGGCACACATCGGGAAAGCTGACAGTGTGCTGAATTCAGTGCACTGTCAGCTTTCTAGCGGTGTATAATACCGCGGGTGCCAGAGGACGTGAAAGGTCCTCTTTAAAGATGATTCCGGGACTTTTTAACTGATGACCTGTCCTTGGAATAGGTGATTAATTGAAGATCTGTTAGGTCCGAAACCCAGGACCCTCATGGAACTGCTTCTGCATCACATGGCCTGATAGCAGTTCAGTCCCTTTCAAGTGAATGGACTGAGCTGTGATACTAAGCACAAAAGCTGTACAAGAGTACAGTGCTGTGCTTGGTAAGTAGAGAAGAAGCTGCAGCTTTCACATGAACACTGCAGCCTCTTTAAACAACTGATCAGCCAGGTGCCTGGGAGTCAGACCCCTGATAATCCTTAATTGATGACCTATCCTAAGAATAGGTCATCAATTATGTAGCCTGAAAAACCCCTTGTAATGTGATTATTTGTGGAAAATATACAGTATAATTTGTCATTTATTCATTAAAATTCCAGCTCGTTTCGGGCTTAGGAGTCCAGTGGGTGGTCCCATCAGTAATTAACAGCCTTCCATGTATGTTCCCTCTGTATGTGTGCATACAAAGATAGGTGTTAGAAGGTAAGGCCGTCCACTGGACTTCAGAGTCCTGAATGAGCAGGGATCTGAATGAACAGATGACAAGTTCTACTGAATTTTACCAGCAAAAATACATGTCAATCTACTCAGCTCATCCTCCTCTACAACATGCTACTGGCAGAACAAAATGCATTTTCAGCATAACAAGCTCCCTTTAAATGTTGACAGGTACACCAGTACTCAAAATGTACAGTTCTTCCATACACCAATAATAGCACAAAGCCCTTACAGAATCATTAACATAAATATTCATGATTCGTGAGATGGACGTTGACTATCATGGGCATACGCTCCAGAAGGTTATCTAGTTTCAGTGCTGGTATTGAAATGTGTCCCTCCTATAAGAATTAATACGATATCTGAAAATAATTAGAGAAGCTGCACTGTATGATAGGTTAATGGGGGTTGTAACTAGAATTACAATATTATCATAAAACATGAATGGATTTCCACCCACAAAGATAAAGGTTATCTGTCCTAGAATAAAATGGATTTTGGATCTCCACCAGAAGCTATAACAGGTCATTTCCACAATAGTAATTTAATAATATTCTTTCTTTCAGACAACTGCAAGCATAAATCGCTCAGAACAGAAAACATAAAATGGCAATACATGGAAATTATCCATAGAAATGTTAGCAAAATATAAGTTATAATGTCTAACAAAGACTCAAATATTTCCTAACAATTTCTAATCTGTTTGTGAAAATGGCAGATACAACCAGCTTCTGGAGGCAACTAAATTGTTTACCTATTGTTATTGGTACACCATAATGACAGAAAAATTCCTATAAATTAACACAAATAATATTTTATTGAGTCAGAAATCCAAAGCTGGCCAAATGCTGGTATGACTGACAACTATTCCTCTAGACCCTTCCCCATACACACGTACGCTCTGTCATGAATGTGTTCTCAATAGGGATAGGGGAAAAAGCTTCTGCCTGATAGCTCTGGTAACAACTTATCTGCCATGAGAACACAATAATAAGACATGCTGAAATCCAACATGTCTGACCATTCTTTCCGGTGACATGTATTGTCAGGAGTGAGTCAGGACACCACCATACACATTAGATGGTCAGCTGGTCCATCATGGAGAGCTTTCTAATTGTCTTCAATGAGTGGCAAAACAGTACTGAAATGCAGAGTACCTACACAGTCTGCATGCCAAAGTTAAAGGGAGCCTATCGTCAGACAAACCCTTCCAGGTAGGCATTTTTTTTTAAATAAAAGTGTGTGTTCCTGACGGGCACAATTGACCTTGGTTACTAAAACACTGTAACTATGATGCCTTTTGTACCCAATCTAATGTGACTGGGAAAGAGCATAGAAACAGTTTGTGCATTGGGGGACAACAGTGGACCTGACATTCCCACTAAGAGATCCTACAGTCAACTTTTTGAATTTTATTTTTCCTTAATAAGGTTGGGCTAGGATGGCGGCAGACACTTCCCGCAGCACCAGATTCTGGAGTCCAATTACAGCAGAGGGTAAAATCATTTCCATCGGTCAGCCCAAACTTCTTAATGAATATATCAGTGGTAACTTATGTTCTGTGGTGTATTTAGATTGACAATTTGTGAGCCCCTAATAACTGTTCCCAGTCAATGAATAGCTCGTACACCTAACATAACATATAAACTACTCCCGATAGTCCCAGATTCAAAATGACAAAAAGACACATCAAATTCATCCATTTTCTAACCCATCAAATATATAATAACACATAACAGATTTGAGGACAGTCAAAATGATTTCTTCTGCCATGCCAGTCAGTGTAGGAGACAAGGTGGAACAGTGTCACCAGTGGGCGATCACACCAGCGTATGGCATCTATCAGACTTGTTCCTAATTATAACACCAAAAACAAGATGAAAGAGAATAAAACGGCTTCAATGTCAGTAATAGGGAACTGCCAATTAACACATCCAAGGAACAAGAGACGCGGTCTATGCTGTTCCACCTACTTTTATTCAATGTGAACAATATATGCTCAGAGGACATCCTGAGCACTGATGCTTGTCATGGTTCATCTAGTACAATGACTGAAAAACAAAACAATGCCTACTAAATATTTCCCTGGCAATACAGGTTTTGAGAAGCTGTTGCATAGAACATTTTTACTATATTAGAAAATCAATGTAAAAGGCAGTTTCTCTACTCTAACCATATACATTATAGAATCAGGCAGTATATGGCTTGCATAGTATAGGATATCGAAGGTATAGATCTCTACAACGAAATGAAAAGCACATAACACGTGTTTTGTTCAAACACAAAAAAGTAACACTAAATTGCCAGAACATTGGCTTATAAAACGTTTTTAATCTTGCCAAAGACTGCTCGGCTTAACATGTAGCTTAGCAGTAAGAACATGACCTTTAAAGCAGATAAAAGTGAAATGAGTCAGGTTTTCCCATCACCTTGTAGCAGTCACCTCATAAGAGCGAGTACTAAACAAGGACATGGGCAGTATTTCCTGTAGAATAGCTCTTGCTATATTATAAAGTGGAAAAAGGTATAGACGTAGAGCTTTATGATCCTCTCTATGTATTAACACTTTCTAGGTGACTGTCTATAAAATGTTCATTTTGTGTTATGGTGCCATAAACATTAAGAAAATGGAGTTCCCCATTGTAATTATCCTCTAGGGACTCCTTCAGACCTCCTATGACCATTTCACTAACAGCTGAGTTCGCTAGGCAGCACTTGAGTATGACTAAATGGCCGACTGCTGTAGCAACTGATTCTGCTGCCGTTGGGCGACACTGCCAGATAACAATACTTCTGTGATTCAGCGACAATACCGAGCAGGACTTATGTCATTACACAAGTAGATTACTACTGGCCCTACCGCTGGAACTTGACTATTCTGGACATTTCCTTTTCTGGACACTTTCCTGAAGAAGAAGGGATGTTATAGAAAAGGTAGAAGTTGGCTAGTATGACTTCTGACAAAGTTTCTTTAATTCATATTCTAACTACACTAAACCAAAGAGAGAGCATAGTCTAGTCATACTACTATATACCAGACTTTGTCTACGCTATCACATCCCACTCAATCCTATCCTGGCTAATACTGCGTAGGCCATGAGGTAAATTTGGTATAATTATAGGATAAGTCAATGATAGGTCCTGGGATACGGATGGTGATTATACATGATTATAATGTTTTTCATGGCAGAATAATGTTCTTTATTTCAGACTCTACTTCTAAGAGACGCCCAGTAAAATCCCTAAGGCCTAATGAAGAATTAAGAGGAAATAGGTGTGAGGTAAATCGGGCAGAGCGATCCAATCCAATGAAGTCTTCATTACTTCTGAAATACACAAAGATCCTCAGACTGTTCTTAAGCTAAGTGTGCACAAGGGATCTGAGAAAACTTATAGTTTACAGAAGGTGATTATGCAAGAGACCATCCAACAATGATCGGCTGGCTGCCTAGCAAGAACTCGTGCCTTCAGTGGGTGCATTAGATGAATATCCATCACTAACCATATAGCAGAAGCAAAGCATTTCTGTAGAGTCAGCTCACAAAAGGTCAGTAGGCTGAGACAAGTAAGCATCCTCTCCATTATGCTGGGGAGTTTTGGAGTCCTGAGTATGTATTAGCATACAGGACACAGAGCCTTTGCAGGCTAACTCTGGGGAAAAGCGGGTGAGTACCAGGTGAGTCTTTTCACCTGTCTAGCTTTTAAGGTGGTTTAGGGTGTGGCCTGTATGTAGTGACATATTCCTTTAAAGGAAGAGACTATATGACATATTATTCCTTCTTCACAATACAGGAAGTAACGTAACTGGCCTGGCTGGTAAAATAGTATTCTGTGCCAAAGTTAAAAATAGGAAGTCTCTTTAACTCTGGAAAGTATATGTCAGATACAATATCCACCTCACTGGGTAGCAGCACTATTGTAATATTAATATATGCCCTGGCTGGATGCTGTGCTACCCAATCAAAATACAGCTAACTGCAATGAATCATGCAGACAATGCAACAGAAGTCAATGCAACCTCAAGAGAGGTGCGATGGTTTCAGCATAATTTCATACAGTTCTACTAGAGTGGTACAATGCAATTGTCCTAAACTGATCTTTAAGAATAGGTATCATGCAGTTAAAACTACCCATGCATCATAGGTCTTAAAGAGGTTGTCCAAGACTGGATACTGATGGCTTATCCTTGGGATAGGTCATGAACATATCAGATCAGTAAGGGCCCCAACTCACGGCATCCCCACCATTAGCTGTTGTCAGCACAGTTTACGGAGCTGAGAGTTAAAATTAAAGGGGTTTTCCAGGACTAAAATACTGGTGATCTATCTTTAAAGGGTACCTGAGTTCTTAATGTAACTTACTAATCATGCAGAGTCTTCCTGGGAATATTGCTCTGTTGTTGTTGAGACTCAGGAGTGTGCACAAAGCCTCATGCAAGTGTCTATGTATTATATATTTTCATGCAAGTTATGGCACTATCTGGACAGATGTTATATATGCAATATACTGTATATACTAAATAATACCAGTGGTCCTAAACAAGCTCATCTTTTCACAAGCACCTCTCTCCTCTCATCCCCATGTTGATGCATGTCTTTTCCCTGCTCCTCTGTTATCACCACAGGCCCAGTGAATAGACCCACCAAGGTGCATGGAGCTGAGAGGAAAGAAGTGCCCTTGCAGAGATAATATAAGCTGGACCCACACACCTACTTCTCACATTCCCGTCTCAGCAACAAGGCCGTATTTTACTTGACAGCAGCTAGTAGACAGCAGATTTAAAAGATAGGAGCCCCCTAGTGGCAGGACTTTCAAAACAGTCTTTAGGGTGAAAAACATCAATATGTTCAGGATGGGGTATTCTATGAATTGAGCATAACTTATGTGAAAAGTTAGTGACCATTTAAGACAAGTCATCAATATCAAACTGGTGGAGGTTAGGACGCCCACCAATTTTATACTAATGTCCTATCCTAAGGATAAATCAAATCCTGGAAAACCCCTTTAAAGTTTTATGGAGCATTCATGAAGTGTGGAGTCTTTTACCTGCGACTATCATCGTACCAGTACAGTAAATAATCGCACAACGCTGCTTGTTTCAGAAAGGCATAAATTATCTTGGACTTACTTTCCTCCCTAGACTACTATGTAGACACTCTAGCTTCTATCCCATCCCAATGCCTTACATATTTATGTCTTGGTACAGACATGAACTATATTGCAAAAGTGTGAAATTAAGAAGCATGGTATTTCCATATGTTTAGTCTTGTCGGAATAGAATACTCTTTTATAAGACTGGAATGAAAAAAAAATAGTAAATTATAAAAGAAAACAAATGTCTATGAATGCACCAGTTGTAACTCGCTTGAAAATCCAGTCTGGTATGTGGCATCAAAAATGTAAGTTAATGACATGTACGAAAAGAAAACCCTGGACAAAAAATGTAAAGTATTTTGTGATCTGCACCTGTCTAAAGTTACAGTGACTGAAAGTATGATAGAAAAATAGGCGATTTTCTACTGAATTTGCTACAATAATTGCCATTATTATTATTATTATTGTATAAAATTGTGCAGTTAAACTACTGAGTACATGACTGGCATAGCAGACATAAAAGGAGTGGTAGAACAGCCGCTGGTCGTGTTTTAGCACTAAATTGCTTTTATGCCTTGACAAATAGTTTTTATTCTCCGGCACTTCAGCTGGAATAGAAAGCACAAGCCCCTATTAGGGCACGTAGACATCATAAGGGAGGGAGGGATTGCAACAGTTCCTGCTTTATAATTCACAACTGTGGCTGTTAACAAAAAGCAGCGCCCCCTCTGGTGGACTTGTTTACTGGGGTGGAGAAGATCTGCAATAGTGGTGGTTTTCAATTGACAACCCCTCTAAAACCTTTCATTTGGCAGGGTCCTCATTTCTATTAGTTTGTTTTCTAATCTTACATGTATGTAAAGCTGGCCGCAGACATACGATAAATGTCTCATCCAACAGCTTTCTCCCCTGGTTGTGCAATAAACAGGTAGGTGCCGGTCGGCATGTTATGTTTTATGGACGAAAATCCACCCCATCTGATTCCTGTTTCTACAAAATGAAGATGCTGAGGGATAGTATGCCTAAGAGTATGATCAGCCAATAAAAGTCTCCTGTTTGTGGACAGATTTCTTCTCCTGTGCTTCTTCAAGGTCTAGATCAGGGGTAGGCAACCTTTTTTGTTCGGCGTGCCGATTTTAATAAAAAAAAATCAAAGATTAGGTACTCGGAGTGCCGGTCAATAATTGTAAGTCTGATGACCCCCAAAGGCATATACCACAAACCATAACACAGAAGTGCTGCCACCAGATGCTTTAGGACACATGCGTTTACTGCTATTTCCTGGGACGCTCCTGTACTTTCTGATTAGAAGCAATGAAAGTCCATGTGCAGCCCCCAATTAGTAGTAACTGTATGTGTCCAGGAGCACCGTATGGTGGCATCCTTATGGTGGAAACACACTATGTATCTGGATGCAGCTATATTTGGAACTTTTTCATTCAATGTAAAACAAAAAAAAAAACAAAGCCTGAGTTTTCTGTGCAAAAACACATCCTTAATACAGAAAACTCACCGTTATACAGAATAATGTCCCATAGTGGTCCCTGCACATGATATTATGTCCCATAGCGGCCCCTGCAACATGGTATATGTCCCATAGCGGCCTCTGCACACGGTATATGTCCCATAGCGGTCCCTGCACATGGTATTATGTCCCATAGCGGTCCCTGCACACGGTATTATGTCCCATAGCGGCCTCTGCACACAGTATTTGTCCCATAGCTGCCTCTGCACACAGTATTTGTCCCACAGCAGTCCCTGCACACGGTATTATGTCCCATAGCGGCCTCTGCACACAGTATTTGTCCCATAGCTGCCTCTGCACACAGTATTTGTGCCATAGAGGCCCCTGCACACAGTATTTGTCCCATAGCGGCTCCTGCACACAGTATTTGTCCCATAGCGGCCTCTGCACACGGTATTTGTCCCATAGCAGTCCCTGCACACAGTATTTGTCCCATAACGGCCCCTACACACGTTATATGTCCCATAGCAGCCCCTGCACACGGTATATGTCCCATAGCGGCCCCTGCACACGGTATTATGCTCCATAGTGGCCCCTGCACACGGTATATGTCCCATAGTGGCCCCTGCACACGGTATTATGCTCTATAGTGGCCCCTGCACACGGTATTATGTCCCATAGCGGCCTCTGCACACGGTATTTGTCCCATAGCTGCCCCTGCACACAGTATTTGTCCCATTGCGGCCCCTGCACACAGCAATATGTCCCATAGCGGCCCCTACACACGGTATATGTCCCATAGCGGCCCCTGCACACAGTATTATGCTCCATAGTGGCCCCTGCACACGGTATTATGCTCCATAGTGGCCCCTGCACACGGTATATGTCCCATAGTGGCCCCTGCACACGGTATTATGCTCTATAGTGGCCCCTGCACACGGTATTATGTCCCATAGCGGCCTCTGCACACGGTATTTGTCCCATAGCTGCCCCTGCACACAGTATTTGTCCCATTGCGGCCCCTGCACACAGCAATATGTCCCATAGCGGCCCCTACACACGGTATATGTCCCATAGCGGCCCCTGCACACAGTATTATGCTCCATAGTGGCCCCTGCACACGGTATATGTCCCATAGTGGTCCCTGCACACGGTATTATGCTCTATAGTGGCCCCTGCACACGGTATTATGCTCTATAGTGGCCCCTGCACACTCACTAGCTATTATTATACTGTGGGGTCTCTTCAGACCACAGAGAATAATAAGTGGAGGGCAAAGAGAGGTGATGAAACATAAAAAACAATGTTACTCACCATTCCACGCTCCGCAGGTGCTCTGTATCTTCGGGCGCTTCTGCCTGTAGTCAGCGACCGCTCATTGAGTCTCAGGGGTCACGTCGCGTCATTATGCGTAATGACGTCAGACGCAGACGCGACCCCTGAGGCCCTGTCAGCTGACTTCAGGCAGAAGCGCCTGAAGATTACAGAGCGGAGGTGGAGTGTGGAATAGTGAGTAACATTGTTTTTTATGTTTGATCATCTCCCCGGGGGCTCCGCTTATTATACTCGGGGGTCTGAAGAGACCCCACAGTACAATAATAGCAGTTTCGTTTCGGCAGTGTTTGGTCCGATCGAAACTGCTGGGTGAGGAGTCCGCTGCCGTGCCAGGGAAATAAGCCTCGCGTGCCAAGAGTGGCACGCGTGCCATAGGTTGCCGACCCCTGGTCTAGATGATGAATCTCAATTGTAGAATTGTTATGCTTATTATTTTTTTTTTATTATCAATGGTGTGCGGCATAGTAATGCAGCAAGATCCAGCCAATCACTATGAGCATTTTAGTGCTAAAACACCTGTAATACAGAAGTGCATGCTATTTCTAGTAGCAGTAGACTGCAGTACTACAAGCACTATACTGCTCTTTACCTTTGCCAATGTGAGTCGCTCCTTTGGATACCAGGCGCAATCCAAAAGAAGGCCCCTGCACATGATTTTCAGCCTCCAGGACTTCACTCTGACTTATATATAAGTACTTGTTTTGTCTGTATCACCTCTCTTACATTTGTATTATTTTCCCTTAAATGTGACTGACATTTGGGGTCTTAGGAACCAATTAATTTTTTTTTTCTATAAAGTTAAGGTTTCAAGATCCTATATTGTCTGCTTACACTGGACATCACTGACAAATTAATAGTGCAGCTTGAGGGACCACTGTACAATGGCAAGGGTGGGAGTAGACTTGTTCAACATATAGGTCAACAACTCCTTGAAGGACTACCCTCCTGAGTGCTTGAAAATGTCAGCTTTATCTGCACAATACAACAGACACCATGCTTAGCTGACATTTCCACTTCTATTTATCAAATTTCAGCACTTTACAAACAAGAATGTGTACAGAAATGCTTTTTTTCCAATTTCTGAAGACAACTGGAATGATCTAAAATTCCACAGCCACCTGCTTAGTGCATTGCTGAACACTTATGAAAATGATCAGCCCTTTGTATTGCTTGAGTACTCACCTATGCAGTACGGGCAGCACTGACCCTTCCTCAGGACTGGTCTTTCACAGGTTACAGGCGGACAGGACTCAGAGTAGCAGCTGATCATTCCATCCATGCAGACACAGCTTGTGCAAACATTGGGTTTCCAAGATTCTGCTGCCAGGAAAATGTCTCCTTCGTCATTTTTGCAGTAGCTGGGCAGACTGTCATTGCCCGGTACAGAAGGCTGAAGAGATTCATCTGGAAGATTGAACATAAACATTTAGTGGCAGGAAGTGTCAGCTCAGATCACTTAAACTGGGCAAAGTAAATGGACATCAGGTACAGAATGTATTTTCGCCTGGCACGAGGTACTGTTCAGCCTGTGTCTTGCCCATCCAACACAAGCTAGTTTACAAGGTGGAAAATACATCTTAATGTTCCATTTTAAAAAAGAAACACTTCAAAGTGACCTTCCTATCCAAAACAAAGATAGCTCGAAGAACATTGACCGCTTTCTGGTTCATTCTCAAAGCCCTTTCCACTTGCATGCTCTCTTGCTGGCCTCCTGTTAACTGGCTCCACTTGACACATTAAGTTTACTGCTGGCTACTGAGTATTTACCCTGGACTCCTAGTTAAGCACCAATGGGTTATAAGTCCTAGCTGCTACCACTTAACATAAGGCCTAGCCAACACTATCCTATTCATTCAGTTACGTTTTGTGACTATACATCCGATGTTTTCTTAAAGGGGCTTTCCCATAATGAAAACTTCATCCACGGGATAGGTGTTATGTGTCTGATCAGTGTGAGTTTTATCTCTGAGACCCTGCTATTCACAAGAACAGGAGTCCCATGTTTCCCGTTTGAGTGGAGTCACAATTGAGCATGTGTACTCTTGTTCCATTTAGGTATCCTTCACACAGCATTAAGGGAAGAGGAATATGAGGCGCACAGGTGGTCTTCGACCTCAGATTCCTCACCAACTTCCTGTAGCAAGAAGCCAAACAACTTTGGCTTTCCACTACAGGTTTACTTACTGATTAGCTTCAGAAATGAATCAGTGGTAGTTTCGCACCATGGAATAGCCATAAATCCGCCACGAGATAAATCAAGAAGCTTCTTTTTTCAGCATCTTCAATAAAAAAACATTCGCCACTGCAGATTCAGGACGGAATTTGAGAGCTGATTTTGAGAAGGAAACCACCTCAAAATCAGCTGCAAATTCCTGTGTGTAAATAAAGTAGTATACTGAACAATACTCAATAGCACTTGGATGTTTATTGCAATGTGGACATGCTCAACCACCATTCAAGTGATGGGGCATGGGACTCAATTCTTAGCATTGTTGGGGGTCCTGTGAATAGGTGATACAGTTTCAATATGGAAAAACTCCTTCAATATTTTCAGGTACCCCAACTTTTAGTATTTTGGCACATTTAATTTACAATTACCCTAAATGGTCTGTCTGACTACAACATTACACAGACTGCCATAGATTTGAATATCTGTATGTAACACTATATTTGCCTGTGGCAATTTCCCCAGGCAAAATACATGGAGGCTGACACACCTTTGTGCAAAAAATATTTTAGGGAATATTATTACAATCTATTACTCCATAAACAGATATGCATGAGAAGAAACAGCTTTGTACAGGAATGCTAATGTATTTGCCTCATACCATAAAAAAAAAAAAAAAAAAAAAAAAAATGCAGGTAGTAGCTGTGCAAGTTGCCAACATCTCTTTTTTGTGTTCCCGAACATGCATTTATTATACATACATTTATTTACAATCTATTTTAATCTTGTTGGGATCCTGAACATTGTCCGACCTGTGTTACTGATGGCATTTCCCAGACATGGACAAGCTGTTCTTTCTTGTACCATACAGGACAGCACCAGGTTATACCTTTTGTTATGTAATTTTGTAAACAGTCCAATATGAATGCTGGAGAGGGCAACTGTTATAGATTTTCCTTTCCTCCAGTTTCTGTTGTGTCCTCTGGCAAAAGATCTACCTTCTTATGTGTTTTAGAAGATAAGCAAAAAAAAATCTATCAGCACTGAGAGAAACAGAGAAGTAAGATAAAAAGAGGAAAAGAAAAGATAACATATAAGCTGGTGCCTGTTACCTACAAAACCTAAAGTTGTTGCCTGAAAATCTTCTTTAGATATATATTTAATACTGATGTCAATCTTGAATTTCCAGTACACAGTATGGATGTGATCTTTATTATTCTGCAGGTTCAGAAAGTCCAGTGGGTCCAAAGATGGGAAACATATTTCTTATAGCGGTGAAAAATACAAGTCTTAAAAATGTACACTGGCCTTATGGATATGATATGTCTAATGGTTTAATACATTTGTTTTCAACTTTTAAAGCATCCTAAATTTCTAATGCAAATACTGCATGTTATTGGATGGATGACAGATCTGGGACTTTACTATTATTCCTCAATTTACTTCATTTTATAAAATTAAACTAGAACACTCACAATTTGGATGCAATTCTAAAAAAGTGAAAGGCAATGTTTATAACTACTCAACTACTTTAACCTTGGGAGAAAGTTTTTTTTTCCTTGTCACTGAATAGTAAAATGTTGTAAGGCTGTGTTCACATTGCCCTTTTTGTTTACATTTTGTACACCTAGACTAAATGTGTACAAAGCCAGATGGAGGCCGAAAAAGTGAACAGGTAAGACATTGTACAAACCAAGCTATTCCATCCTGAGGAGTCTAGTAAAAATAAGTATACATCAAACATGCAAGGCAGCACATAGCTGACTGACACCATTGTCACAGGCAACCGCTAAAAGTAAACACCATAAGCTTTTCATGACATAATTGTTGAATGGAAGCCATTAAAGTCTATGGGGTACATATGCAATAAATGAATGCCAAAGAGTGGCATTCGTCACCCCTAAGTTATAATGGCATATTTCATGAAAAGCTTCTGAAAAGCTCAGGTGACGGATGCCACTTTGAGGCGTCCATCAATCCTCCATTTAATGTTCACGTTGGAAGTTTTTCCTGGTGCATATGTCAAATGGTGGATAAAAATGTAATGTGAACACTGCCTAATGAAGCTGTTGTGCCACCCATCTGATCTGCATAAATAAATAGTATCCTTATTGATGTTCTATTAGGTATATGGATCTGAAAAAAATGCAAAAATAAAGTTTCTAAATGTTATTTCACAAACCTCTGAATTTGTGTCCCCTAATGTATTCTCTACGTAATTGAAATCTGTCACGGTGATAACTGTTAAATTAAACATTTCCACGGCTGTTAGGCGGCACAACAGAAACCTTAAACAAAAATCCTTTACATCTGTAAGGATGAAAGAGTAAGGTCCAATGAATCTCAAAGGAATTTTTCTTGCACCACATCAGCTTGATGTCTCACCAGTAATTACGGCATAAATGTGTAAATACTAAGTATCAAACTCTACAGCTGTGTTGTTTTAAGGGACTAACAGATTCCCTACTGAATATTCAATGTGCCTTAAACAAAAGATGCTACAGTGTGTGAGGGATGTATCTTCCTTTATGCTACTGCCGGTGTATCAGCCGCTGCGTGAATAAAAGACATTGTTAATATAGCTGGATGTCTTGCTTCCTGAAGCTCAAATTCAGAACCGCAGCATCTGTTACTTCACGTGTTCTTTGCATGCAGTGGGAAAAGCAGAGCTATATCTCTGGGAATTCCATCTTAGAAAACAACTGGCAAAAAAACCCTACATTTTAAAGGCATATCTTGATCACCGCAAATAAAGCTTTTAATTTTTCAGGGCAGAATATAAAATGAAAGCTGCGCTGTGGTTGGTTGCTATGGGCAACTAAGACAGTTTTGCTTTTAGACCATTTTAATAAATCTGCCTCATTGTGTACCTAAGGATGACTGTTTCTTTGAAGATTGCTGCTTGTGTTCACTGCATGCGCAGAGGATGAAAATCAGTCCTGGTCATGTGATGCTCAAACAAATGTATCAGCCCTAATTGAGCCTCAGCGGTCACAACAGCGTCACAAGGCCAGAAGAGGCTTGAAGCGGACATGGATCTGCACCGAAGGGGAGGTGAGTACTACTGTTTGTTATTTTTACTCGCCTCCCCTGAACCTCTGATTATTAGGCCCCATGCACACGAACGAGTGTGCCATCCGGGGTTGGTTTTTGCCTATGGGGTACATCTAATGTATGTGTCAGGATCTATAGTACACAGTGTGAAAGGCCTTAAACAAATATGTCCCTTAATTGCTAGACAGGGATGATTGTAGAAATAAAACCATTGGGGCAGACTTATGAAGACTGGCGTTATTAGCACCAGTCTTCAAAACCCCATCAATACAGATTTCTGGCAAAAATGATAAAAAATCTGGCAGGGCTGACTTCAAGGGCAGGACATAAACTTGCACAAAAATAATTCGATTTTTATGCCTTGTACCCCAGAAAACTGACATTTAAGGAATAATAAATCTCCACTAGTGTGTTAAATTGTGTTTACAATAGTTACAGGTCAGTTCCTATGTACTTGTGTGCAAGTTTAAAGATTAATAGAAATAAGCAACCCTACTTATTTTGTGATATAAAGCTGTACATGAAAAGTGAACTAGGTGTAATTTCCAAGTGGAACTACTACAAGCATAAGGTCTGCCACTGATGACCTATCGAAAGCATAAATCAACAAAAGTATACTGCTGGACAACCTCTTTAAGAAGGACCTTTTACCACCTCCACCAACTCCAGCTCTTTGCATCCTTTAATAGGTGTTGCTCCACTGGGCCCAGCACAGTTTGGAATTTTTATCTAGCCCCCACCATTCCCCAGCAATCAATGCTGTTAGTTTCAGCACCAGATATGCGGTTTATGCTTGCTACTGTTCGATGGGCAGTCCCAGTCTGTCTGCACCTGCCCAAGACCTCCCACTTTATCTGATGCTGAAGATAATAGCACTGATTGCTCAGGAATGGTGGGGGCTAGAAAAATATTCCAACTGTACCAGAATCAGTGGAGCGGCCCCTATTAAAGGATGCAACGAGCTGAAGTTGGTGAAAAGTTCTCTTTAAGGTATGTCGATACGGTATACCACAGGGCATGTGACCAACATACATGCCAAGTGTAGTGTGATCAGATTGCCAGCATTGTGTAGACGTCCAGCACAGTCCTCTATGTGTATTGACAATATCCTGTTTATAGTATACAGTGGGGAAAAAAATTATTTAGTCAGCCACCAATTGTGCAAGTTCTCCCACTTAAAAAGATGAGAGGCCTGTAATTGACATCATAGGTAGACCTCAACTATGAGAGACAAAATGAGAAAACATATCAATAAAATCACATTGTCTGATTTTTTAAGAATTTATTTGCAAATTATGGTGGAAAATAAGTATTTGGTCACCTACAAACAAGCAAGATTTCTGGCTCTCACAGACCTGTAGTTTTTTCTTTAAGAGGCTCCTCTGTCCTCCACTCATTACCTATAGTAATGGCTCCTGTTTGACATTGTTATCAGTATAAAAGTCACCTGTCCACAACCTCAAACACTCACACTCCAAACTCCACTATGGTGAAGACCCAAGAGCTGTGGAAGGACACCAGAAACAAAATTGTAGACCTGCACCAGGCTGAGAAGACTGAATCTGCAATAGGCAAGCAGCTTGGTGTGAAGAAATCACCTGTGGGAGCAATAATTAGAAAATGGAAGACATACAAGTCCACTGGTAATCTCCCTCGATCAGTGGCTCCACGCAAGATCTCACCCCGTGGAGTCAAAATGATCACAAGATCGGTGAGCAAAAATCCCAGAACCACACAGGGGGACCTAGTGAATGACCTGCAGAAAGCTGGGACTAATGTAACAAAGGCTACCGTCAGTAACACACTACGCCGCCAGGGACTCAGATCCTGCAGTGCCAGACGTGTCCCCCTGCTTAAGCCAGTACATATCCGGGCCCGTCAGAAGTTTGCTAGAGAGCATTTGGATGTTCCAGAAGAGTATTGGGAGAATGTCATATGGTCAGATGAAACTAAAGTAGAACTGTTTGGTAGAAACACAACTCGTCGTGTTTGGAGGAGAGTGAATGCTGAGTTGCATCCAAAGAACACCATACCTACTGTGAAGCATAGGGGTGGCAACATCATGCTTTGGGGCTGTTTCTCTGCAAAGGGACCAGGACGACTGATCTGTGTACATGAAAGAATGAATGGGGCCATGTATCGTGAGATTTTGAGTGCAAACCTCCTTCCATCAGCAAGGGCATTGAAGATGAAAAGTGACGGGGTCTTTCAGCATGACAATGATCCCAAGCACACCGCCAGGGCAACGAAGGAGTGGCTTCATAAGAAGCATTTCAAGGTCCTGTTGCCCAGCGACAGCCCCAAAACATCACTGCTCTAGAGGAGATCTGCATGGAGGAATGGGCCAAAATACCAGCAACAGTGTGTGCCAACCTTGTGAAGACTTACAGAAAATGTTTGGCCTCTGTCATTGCCAACAAAGGATATATAACAAAGTATTGAGATGAACTTTTGTAATTGACCAAATACATCATAATTTACAAATAAATTCTTTAAAAATCAGACAATGTGATTTTCTGGATTTGTTTTCTCATTTTGTCTCTGTAGATCAGATGTCTGTTGCCTGGTAATGTATATGAGCCGCACACCCTCCAAACTATTCAATAGATAACATGTGTATGTGTTTCATATTTATAACTCTTTTGTGTATAATTGTTTGTCATCACAGAAGATGCAATTCCAAAGAAAGTTGTCTGCCATTTCAACGGCAAGACCTACGCAGACGAAGAGAGATGGGACATCGACAGCTGCACGCACTGCTACTGTTTGCAGGGGCAGACCCTCTGCTCCACAGTCAGTTGCCCACCTTTGCCCTGTGTAGAACCAATAAACGTTGAAGGAAGCTGCTGTCCCATGTGTCCAGGTAACAATATCTGATTTTCTGAATGTGGATGATTTTATATACTGTAGGAGCTTGGTTCCTATATACTTTTAAGGGTATGCTCATTTTGTCTCTCATAGTTGAGGTCTACCTATGATGACAATTACAGGCCTCTCATCTTTTGAAGTGGGAGAACTTGCACAATTGGTGACTGACTAAATACTTTTTTTCCCCACTGTATCTTCCAATAAAAGCACCATAATGCTTCTTTATTGATTATGTAAAAAGTGTACTGGAAAATATTTAAAAAATTCTTTGTAAATGCATTGTAACCTAATTATTTGCAGAAATAAACAACCTTACAGTAACTATGCACTTGAGTAGGGTCATGACAGCCATCCACTGAGGATTCAGGTACATGACAGCACACTCAGAAACTGCATGGTGTTAACAATGTAATAGCATGACAGCTACTCGCAGTTTCCTTTCCTGTTCTATTTCTGGAGCAATGCTACATCTGTATCAGATTACCCTACTTAGTAAGATAAGACTGCTCAACACATTCCATCTAGAAAAGAAAAATGATATTAAACACAAGGAAAAGTCTAAAAGCCTATAAATGAAATAAGGACATGGCCATTAATATTTTACTAAATGTTAGTGGAAAAATTGTTTATGTGGAGGGAGAGAATGGCTCACAATAGCTCTGACTACTGATACTACAAAAAACGGATCAGCCATAACATTACAACCACCTGCCTAGGTACTCTTTGTGCCACCAAAACAGCTCTAAACTGTCAAGCTATAGACAACTGAAGCCTTCTGAAGATGTCCTGTGGCATCTTCTCCAACAAAACCAGCTGGTCCTTCAGCTTTGCAATCCCTCTATGAGCCATTGTAAAGAGCTTCTAAAAAGCAGCATCTCTTGCAGACCTGGGTTCTCCATGTATTACATGGATGATAATTCATCTGGCTGACTCTTCCCCTGGTAAAATCAGCTATATGTTGGTGGTCTCAGATGCTAGAACCATAAGTGATCATCTGATCACTGCCACAGCTCTCACATTCAATGCGGTGTCTATGATGAGACAACAACCCTATAAAAAGCATTGTTTCAGCTGTTGCATCTACTATCACAGAAGCTTTTGCTCTCCCTTTTAGTCACGTGAGTTCCAATTGTACAGGGAGCAATTTTTGCAATAAGTAAAAGTTAAACAACATGATCCAAGGAAATAAAGTAATCCAGCACTTGGAAATATAAATTATTCATTGCTAAACCATTAAAACATCATAATGTGGACAATACAGCTATAACAATCCATGCTTACGCATTTCAGACCTGTGGTCCTTGAACCTTGACCTTTGGTCCATGCACTGGAGTAATGGAAGCAGGGCTACAGACACACACTACAGGGAAGAAGGCATCTTGGAACTTTCTTTTTTCCAAATTAATTAATATAATTTCGGAATATGTTAATATTTTTTATGGGTATATCAGCAATTTAACTTATAGTATCATGTATTCATAATACATAAGAGGAATCCGCGGGGGAGTCATATTCCCTGCCGCTGCTTTGTAAGTCCATTAGCAGTATACAGGTACCTGTTTAAGGCATCCAGCCTATGGAGAGGAGACACAGGCTGTCATAAAATGTTATTTATATTCCTGTGGCAATGCCATGCAAAACAGCTCCCTTGCTAGGCCGCAATGTTCGACTTATTTCAGTAGTAATTGACTAAATAGTCAGCAGACCTCACTGTATAGTAACAATTGTCCACGCTGTCACAAATCTAGTTGGATGTTTTTTGCTCTTGAATCTCAAACACAACAAACACATTTATGGTTTTAATAATAAAACTGTAAAAAAAATATGTCACACTGTGCTACAGAACAAAGAGATAAAACGCTACAGAAATGATTAGATAGTAGCACTTCATCGTGGCATAATAATCATGTAAATGAATGCAACTTACTAGGTATAGACAATGAACAGAATGTGAAAAGCATTATTCACACAGATTCCCATGGAGAGCTGTTCTTTAGGAATCACTGGGAGGGGGTATCAATGTGCAGAACATAGTAGGAACCCCAATATTAACCTGTTCAACGCATTATTTCAACATTTCCTACTGAGGCTCGGAGTCTACGCTAAGCTGGTGTATACTGTACCAACTACGCTGAAAATTACTATATTCCCTCTAAACTGCATTGTTTTATATGTGAAGTGTAAGCCTCCTCTATTCCAAGCATGTGTCAGCTTGCAGATACTTTGGCAACATCACAAAGCCCTGGGCTACACAATGAGACAGACCTGTAATCATGACGCACATATTATTTTCAGAGCTCAAATCATGGCACATATTTTTCTTATGTATTGGGAAATCAGATGAATTTGCCATGGTAAACAGTTTTCCATGCCAGAAAAACAGGGATTTTAAATGAATGGCCTATCCTTATATGTGATCAGTGGTTTACCATCCCCAGGACTCCTACCATCCATCAGACCTACATCTGGCAGACACAGTGGCATGGGTGCGTGTTTTCATGCATTGGTACTAAGGTGAACATATGACCCTACTATTTACAAAGCTCACCCTACAAATAGGCTTTCACTATAAAATCTCAAAGAACATCTTTAAAGCCTGATATCTCAGCTTCAGTTTAAATCATAGACTTAGGCCCCATTCAGATGTTGGAAAATGAAATGGAATTTGAAGTGGACATCCGCCTCGCCTTGGCAAGATCAAGCAACAATGCTTGTTTTTCAGCATCATGCTGCAATCTCTAGCTCCCATTGTTTTCAATAGGAAGCAGAATCCAGGCGGAATCTGCCGCTGATTTTGGGGAGAAATCCACCCCAAAATGAGCAAGAAATTCCGTTGTGAGAACAGGGCTTAAGAGTTAGTTGGGTGATGTGGGTAGACATGCACAGACTCACTAAAAAAAAAAAAAAAAAAATTACATCTGACATCTTGTGAATATTGCACAATTGATTTAGTGTATACATAGCATTAGAATATTTACTTTCACAGGATTTAAAAAAAAGAGGTGTCTTTTTTTTTTTTTTCTTTGCTGTGTTTCCACAACAGTCAAAAATGATGTGTTTTATCAACCTGTGGCCTCAGACTTTAAGTGCAAAACGCAGCAGGGTGTAGGGTATTCCTTGTCTATAGTGGTTTAGTCAGTGGGATGTGAATTCATTCAACTCCAAAGCCCTTGCATCTGCTTTATCATAAATGGTGGAGTGACTAAATCCTCTCAGTTCAGAATTGGCTTTGTAGCTGGGCCATAGTGGGTATAATATTAGTAAAGATGTTTATATGGGAGTGTGTGGCTGGTTGTTGGAGCTTGTCATCTGGTCCAAACAAAACTGAAATAAGTACTCGGCTTAGCATTAACTCCCATTTACAATGCGGAAAATAATTAGCATTTTCTCCATAATTCTTCCTGTTAATTCAATGAGAAGCCATCTCATTCCATTTACAGAAATAGCAATTTATTCTGCATTCAATTATTTTCTACTGTTTGTTATCGAGGGCCGTAAAAAGCGGTAGTGAATAGAAGTCAGGCTGCAGTAAATGGTTAGATGTTCCAGATACTGTAGCCTTATCTGCCAGTTCCCATAGGGAGGATCCTCAAATGCAAAGCACCTGCATACAATGTCCATGACGATTCCCTTCAGTCATGTTCACAGAAATAAATCATTGCTTTAGTTACTCTGACCTCTAGACCATCAGCCAAGGAGGACTATTGGTTTGATCGAGACCAGAAGTTCAGGTATGCAATGCCACTATCCAACTTCTGACATGTGTCAAGGTGAGTGTGCTGATTTATTGACCCCAGGGAAAATGTAACTCTACAGCTGAAACCATGCTGATGCTTCTCTATAGAAAACAATAAATCTGATCAAGGAATGTCAATACAAGTCCTTTGTGTCATAGCTTCACATTTTCTGAAAGAAAAATTCCATTTTTGGAATATGACCTTTTTACTAGCCAAACACATCTCAGTCTACTCTAAATTATTCTCTATTTGCATAGTCAGGAAATCATTGCTCTATCCACAATAATCCAGGAATTAAAGCACATAATTTCCTGATAGTTTTGTTCTTATGAGCCTGGAGAGCAAACATTCACAGGACCGTGGTACAATACGGGCACGAAAAACGTCCATTTTTCATCCCCCATATATAATAGTGTATGGAGGTATCCGTAAGAACTGAGAAAAAAAGACCGATATTTTGACGCCCTCCATTCACAGACATTGAATTTAATGCTGTTGTGTGACATCTTTTTTTTTTTTTTTTTTTTAAGAAATGGCCACTATTCACTGACGTGTAGATATAGATTAAGGCTCCATTCAGATCACATTTTTTACACTTGTTTAGCACATCCATTTAACGGATGCAAAAAAACGGACACAAACGGGTAGACATAGACATCAATGTAAAAAAAAAAAACTGATCCATTTCTTCTATTTTTTGGGATGAACATAAAAAATACGTTTTTGTGTCCTTTAAAAACAGACGGAAACTGATCTGTTTTTTTGATTTTTTTTTTTTTTTTTCAACATTGATGTCTATACAAATGGATCGCCATCTGTTTGCATCGATTTTTTGCATTCATTAAATGGAAAAGAAATATTTTCTTACCACCCCACTGCGGCCTGTCCCTCCTGACTTCTGCCCAATTCTGTAGTATATTTGGAAAACTGTTAATGACTTTTCAATCACGAAAACTTTTTAGTACAGTTTTTTTTATATTCGTCAAAGGCAGCAGGTAGTATGCTTTTTATCACAAGCTCCTAACTCCTTAGGTGGTAAATTACCAACAAGTGTTATTACTATAATTCAGGCAGCATCGGCTGAAGGACCCACAATATATGGAACATCTACTATTCCACAGGCATGATTCTTTCCTAATGTATTCATATAGCAGGTATGGAGCTGCACCTGTATTCACCCGTCATTCAGCCACACAAATGCTTCATTTTGTGATTGGGAATTCGCCATGGTAAATTATATATATTTCCATTACTTATACCATCCGCAATTTAGTAAATTCATTATGGCAGCTATTCTTCCCTGAAGTGTTTCTGATGCATGTGTAACTCACAATGGATGCGTACTCTTGACATGATTGAGAGGGTTTGACCATCCAAGCAAATGCCGAGTGTAATATATATCATCAAAATCAATTCTACAAGCAGGAAGCAATAGTGGTGATTGCCTGGATTGTAGCTGTCAGTTATCTGTGGGTGCTGCCAGCTGGTTGGTCACAAGAAGAATCACTGTACAAGAAACAAGCACATCTACATACTAAAAAAACATGGCTGAACCCAACAATGCCATAACTACATCAGTACTGTCTGAACAGAGAGACAATATTATTCTAGTAAATTGCTCACTCTGTACAAGACAAGAGAAAAGTACTGAAAATGTGATACTTGTAGTAACCACCAACTAAATTAGAGGTAATAATGGATTTTGGATATATTCACACTGCATTTACAGCGTACTGTATGCCAGTGGTATTTTCAGAATGATTTCCTGCTGTACCTGTCAGCAGAAGACTGAGCTCTTCCATAAAACAGAAGAAGGTTAGGAGGCGTTCACACTACCGTGTTCATAGGGTCCGTTTAATGGACCATTAGTTAGTGTTTGTTAATGTCCGTTATTATGCCGTCCGCCAGAAATAATGGACGGTATAACTGACAACCATCCGTTACCATCGGTCATTTGCCCGTTAGCCATAGACAATAGCCAATAACGAACACTTCACATCCCTCATAAGTCCGTTATTTTGAACAGAGCCAAAAGTCCTGCACCCTGCGCTATCCACATAGGCACATGTTCGTTTAGCCCAAAAAAGTGACCCACCAGTAGAGAAAGATGTTCACTAATGCAAAGTGGGGTCAGAGACTACTTTTCTCAATAAAATTAATAGATAAGGGGACAAGACTAGCTCTATTAATAATTCACATCAAACTCTCCATTTATTTGGTGGTTAAACCAGCCAAGGATCCACTGAATATACTGTATCTAAGACTGGAATACCGCTTTAAAGGAGCTGGTCAATGACAAACCAAATAGGTGATAAAAGTATAATCACTGAGGGTCCAGCACCCACCAATCACGACACGTGACCCTTTTACCAGCAGCAAATCATTTTAGAGATTCTGTAGTCTAATATCTCTTGAATAGCTATTCCGCATTGCTATAACCTTATTAGTCCTTGAAATGCCTTGGGATCTTCATAAATAGCCAAGAAAAGTCCATTCCTCAGTCAACTCATATCTTGTAATTATAAAATAGACAAAAGAGGGTAAAGACTGCATTATGTCAAGTAGCGCTGTGCAAAACACGCTCCTTAAAATGCTTTCTTCCCCTAACTAACAAAGCTACACTGTCTTTTTAGCTGGAAACACCTGAAACTCTAAGATTAAGCAATCGCTCTCCATAACTGCTTTATTATAGGATTACCATCCACCGTCTATTCTTCAGTATCTATAGAAGGTGGAAATTAAGCTGGATGTCGGTTGCCAAGACACCTCTGAACACTGTAAATACAGACAAAGGAACGTCTATAGCACAAAAAGTACCCTCAGATTTCTTCTGCATATACCACAAAGAACTTTCAGGTCGTATATGTTTGTGTAGACATAGCAGCCTTGCCATACCTGGGCAATGAGGGCAACAAGAGTCTTGAGTACGAGTAGGGTTTTGACAGAGAAGTGGAGGACAAACTTCAGTCTCGCACAAAACTCGTCCGCTATGACAAGTGCACTGAGTGCAAGAGTCAATGTTCCAGGTCTCGCCTTCCACATAATACTCCCCTCCAGGAGCATGGCAGATAGATGGGTCTGTGGACTCAGGCTTCTTCCCACTGGAGTCATCTATAAGAAAAATATT
This sequence comes from Leptodactylus fallax, assembly GCA_947044405.1. NCBI lineage: Eukaryota > Metazoa > Chordata > Amphibia > Anura > Leptodactylidae > Leptodactylus > Leptodactylus fallax. The sequence goes on from CAMRHE010000123.1 coordinate 3,421,992, forward strand.
GTAAATAATGTTAATAAGACTTTGCATTTATTAAAGCTGTTAGAACCAGAAATGTAGATATTGTTACAAATCAGAGGTGGTAATGGTTGTGACTCTGCTCTGGAGCCGGTACAACACTGTAATAGGTGGCAATAGGCAGAGCACTCAAATGTGAAACAAACATATAGGAAAGGAGTGAGAGGGGGTTTCCTATTTGGACAAGTTATCCCTTATACACAAGATGGGCAATAACTTACAGATCAGTGGGGTCTGACTGGATCAGGAGAATGGGAGATTTTTGTCCCCTGATCTTAATGGATCGCTGTTCATGCTGTGCATGGCTCCATTCATATCACTGGGATAGCCGAGCACTTTGCTTCTGCAATGTTGGCACTCCTATTGGAATGACTGGAACGGTGTGCATGCTGCTCCACCACCACTTGACTACTGATCCATTTAGAAAAAATTCCCCATTCTCCAGATCGTTGGGGGATTAAGTATTCAGACCGCCACTGATCTGCAAGCACGGTGGCTCAGTGGTTAGCACTGCAGCCTTGCAGCGCTGGAGTCCTAGGTTTCAATCCAACCAAAAACAACATCTGCAAGAAGTTTGTATGTTATCCCTGTGTTTGTATGGGTTTCCTCTGAATTCCTCCCACTCTAAAGACATAATGATAGGGAATGTACATTGTGAGCCCTATATGGGACAGTGACTGACAATTTCTGTATAGCGCTGCAGAATATGATGGCGCTATACAAGTAAGCCAAATAATAATAGGGGATAACTTGTCCAGATGGGAAGACCCCTTTAACTAGTTTATGCATTGTAAATATATATGAAAAGTTCTGCAACTTTCTTATAAATTCTGTACAACAATTCCCAACTACAGTCAGTGGAAAGTGAATGCAAACATTTCCCTGTTTACATCTGGAAAACCTGTCCATAGGCTCTGTTTAAACATGTTAGCTCTTTTGCATTTGGTTTCGGTTACTTTTTGACAATCAGAATAGCATATCATGTTGTGTAATTCTATCCACTTTTACCTTTTGTGTCACTCATAGATTGTAAGCTCTTGCGAGCAGGGTCCTCACTACCATTGTGTGGATTGTTTGGTTTGTTACTCTGCAATGTCTGCTTTTGTCTGTACGCGTACCTTCTGGTTTACAAAGAACTGTGCAATTTATTGCCACAATCTAATTAAAGATTATTATTATTATTCAGAAAAATATGAATTTTTATAGACTCATAAGTCACTGTTGGGGAAAAATGGAACTGAAAATTAAAAATAAACATAAAAAATACATAAAACATGGGATTAACTAGTGCTCTCTATGGTATCATTATACCCACCACTGATATTAATGCACTTAAGTTCCAATATTCTGTACAATATAAGGCTAAAGATTTTTGGGATTTTTACATTCCATAGAAAAGCTATGAACACAAGGCTGTCTAATATTCAGACAGTGTAAACTTAGACCAGGGTACGTGACAGGGTGTGCCAAATTTAACACAGTGGTACATGCTGTGTGATAGACACTTTTTACACTTACTGGCTTACTTTTTAGCATTATCTTGTGCCAAAACATGGAGAACTTTATAAATAAATCGGGCGTATTTTAAGACTCTACCTAGCCATAAAAGTGTCTTGTGAAGCTCAATAAGCCCCAAACCATTAATACATGTGGCCCAAATGGAATACCGGTGTATTGTCAAATAGTAAACCTCCCCCAATATATTTATAACTGGAATAGGTCTCTATATTTTGGAACTGACCATTCAGTTATGAGTACGTGTACATAAATCTTTTTGGTAGATTGCTGGACAGTTATATTACAGCAGCAAAAATGTCCCCAGAATCAGATCTGTGACCCCCTACTCTGTCCATATTAGGTTAGGGGCATAAGGAATTGCATCAAGGTACCAAAGCATTCTACCTTCATGCAACAAGTCTAAAAACATTAATATTGGCATTTGGTGTCCCTTTAAAGTGAAGTATCTTCTGGTTGCAAAGAGAAGTTAAGTCTCTTTTTACAACTGGCATCATTTTTTTAATTTTTTTTTTCCGCTGAGGTCGAGAGAAAATCAATAACCTTTCGCTCTGAGCAAAATTTCTGACACTTCTCTGAAACCAGGGAACAGTATCTTGTTCAGCTCTTGCAGTTCTTCTTATCTACATTTCGTACATGCAAAACAGAAAATTATATAAGGCCTGTAGCCATGGAGATGGCTGCAATAATACTGAAAAGGCTTGTAAATTACTTATCGTCCCTGATCTCCTCATCATGCACGGCAAAAACTAGGATTTAAAAAAAAAATAAAAATAAAAAGTTTATGCAAAAAAGATCAGCTGTTATACAGAATACTGCTTGAGTCTGATTTGTGTAAGATCCCCTAAAGCGTTATTCACATTTCCCATATCACGTATGTGTGGCGTCCACATTTTTCGCAGATGAAAACCAGTTGGAGCTGTATATTTTAGAAAATGAGGCATAAGTACAACTCTATAAAGGCCCACATTCACGTAAGAGAAAAGTTGGCGAACCTGTCAATTTCACCTGGACCAGCCTAACATCTCGTGCCGATCAGGGGCATCCTAACTTTCTTTCGACAGATGAAGTCAAGTGAAGGATCAGGCAGGATGAATTTCAAAGCCCAATCCCTTTGTTTTTGAGGCAAATAAGTCACCGCCAGTGGTGTCTAGCAGCAGCTTCTCCTCTGAAAACACTCCTCTGCTTGATCAAACTGAGCATGCATGTATATGGGAAGTAGAAAAGAATAGCAGTTGTCTAATAGCTATTGAAGGTGAATGAGCTTTAAAGGGAGCCTATCACATCCCCAAATATATTTAACTGCTACCACCATGTTACAGAGCTAATGTGATAAACAAGATACCTTTATTATGTAGGTCACTTTTGTAGATTTGGAGAAAAACAACCTTAAAGTCCTATGCAAATGAGGTAGTTGGTGCTCTGGGGACGGGCCATCAGCTCCCTGGAGCACTGATCTTCCTGCTCAGTTAGGATGAGTGATGTCATAACAGTGAGAGGATCAACTCTTACTGCATGGGGTGTCGGAGGCAGGAGATGGTAGGGGTCGGAGTGGTAAGAGCAGAGCTCCAGTACCTCAATGCACCAACTGCCTAATCTGCATAAGACTTCAAAGTTATTTATCCAAATTCACAAAAGTGACATACATGACAAAGGTATATTGTTTATTACTGTAATGTGCTCTATAAGATTTTGTTGGCAGCTGAATATGCTTGGGGAAGTTGGTAGACTCCCTTTAACCATCTCTTCGTTATATGCCCCTTTTTGGCATGTTCAGCTGATAGAGGGGAGACTGCTATGGGGGCACTCCTTTTCTCAGAGCCACATCCAACCACACACTGCTGAGTTTAAAAAAAAAAAACAGCATGAAAAAGTAAAGATAAGAATTCAAGTACTGGAACATGCATGATCATTTTTCCATGGGCGACTTGAAATTTTGATATATATTTGGCTGGGATACGTCAGTATCCCAAGTCTCTAACTGTATTGAAAAACGTGTTGACTAGGTAACTATTATCTAATCACAGCTCAGATACCCTTGTTATCCCCCCAGCTTCATACTTACTTACTGAGTAGAAAATTATGATTAAAGGGGTTATGCGGTTTTTTAAAATATTTTAATAGGATTCCTAATATAAATAACTTACTATTATACATTATGTTAACATTTGCCACAGTTTACCTTGTTTAGATTCAGGTCACATGACCACATCTGTGACATTTCTTTGCAAGCTCAGTGCCCCTCCCTGCAAGCAATGAAGCCTGCGAATGAAACGTGACCTGTTGGAAACCACCCACCCTGTCTCTACTTCCCGCTGCCCTGTTCCAGCACATTGGGACCAAGCTCAGAAAGGCATTGTATGTCTACTGCTTCTAGCTCCGCCTCTTTGCCGATCGTTGCGGCTGTATGCATGTCATAGAGAAACATGCACACTACCTCTTACTCTTCCCTATTGCTCCAAGAACAAAATTGTGAATAATAATAATAATAATAATAGTCCTTTAATAGTCCCACAGTGGGGAAATTCAGTAAAGAGGTATTGCCAAGTAGCCTCGGAGGTTACCACAGGGACTGAAGTATGTGACACACCAATGCAGTAATAGGGAGTAAGAGGAAGTGTGTATACATTGCCTCTATAACATCTGTGTGTCTGGCTGCAGCAATGGGCGAGGAGGCGGAGGTAGAGGCAGTAGGCGAGAACTGCCTCTCTGAGCTTGGTCCCAATGCACTGGAATAGATGAGGAGGGGTTGTCGAGACACTTGGCATGCAACAGGTCACACGGTGCTGTGATGTTTCAGGCCTCAGTGCTCTCAGGTAGGGGTACTGAGCTTACAAATAAAACATGACCTGAATGTAAATCAGGTAAATGGTGCCAAATTTTAACATTACCTATATTAGTAAGTTTTTTATATTGACAAATATTTTATATGAACAATATTGTAATAAACTGGATAAACCCTTTAAAGTAGATTTCCTACATTTTAATATTGATGACCCATTCTTAGGATTGGTTCCCAATATCAGATGATCAGCTGATTTAAGGATCTTAGTACTCAAATATAGGGAAAGCTATGTACATTGTGTGGTCACTTAGTAGTACTGCACCTCTCTCCCATTCACTTTAGGCTAGGTATACATCTATGCTGGGCTCTCCGACATTTGATTCTGCCAGGGGACCAGAATTATGAAGGGCCGGACCACTAAAACAGCAGTTATCAGTAGACCTTATAGACTCTAATGGGGTCCATAGTTTTCATGCTGAAAGTGGCGGAGAGAAAATTCCTCCAACGATTTCTAGCAGTTTCTGTGGCAGAGTCTCCTACGGAGACCCGGAGCAGATGTGAACTAAGTTGGGCCCCCACCAACGTGATGAGAGTATATAGCTTAAGAAAACATAATTCACTAAAAATACAATAGAAAGATTGTGTTTTTATTTTTCTATCTCAAGGTTGAGCACGCAAGGTATATCTATCCCTCAATGCTTCTGCGACTCTCATTTGCAAGAAATTAGCATCCTCATTTGTGTCACAGAAACACATTTCCATTCTACATGGCATGTAATGTCACGTTCTCTATTAAACAGAATATCACAAGTCAAGGAGATCTACCGTTTTGCTCAAATGTCAAGGGCTTTACAAAGTTTTCTAAAGACATCAGATTATTAATGGATTAGTAATGGGCCAACCTTTAATACTTTGCTTCAGAACTATTCCATTCATGAAGCCAGTGGTCAAGAGACACACTGCTATGCAAGTATCTGCCCTTGAGTGCACTGCTGATAGACCTGGCCTTGAAAGGAACATAAAAAGTAAAACTGGTCTATTATAAGGCTCCTGACACATAATCCTACAATGGTGATAGGACTATCCACTGCCCTTTCATGTCCTGCTCACTTATCTGACAGTTCATAAGATCCTGAATGACAGTCTTATAGGAAGAGCACAGATCTTGCAATTTAGCCAACAGAAAAATACATAACATGTAATTCTGAAGCCTCAATTTCATTTTGTATACAGTAATTGAAATGTACAGTATGTAAGAGATCAAATATCCACAAGCATTTTGGACACTGAGATTATGAAATAGAAAAATCGTTCAGTAAAGTGCAAAAGAACTATTACGGTCTTTTATAGGGAAGAATGAAACAACCTTAGTAATAGTCCTGATCAAAATCTATTGCTTTGACTATACAGCTCCCAAGCAGAGCTACTCCATGTGCTTTATTATGTACTAACAAAATAAATCAAAGCCTATAAAAGTATAATCCTGTAGTCATTTGGCCAACACCAGGCCGCATTTTTTGCCAAACTTCCAAAAGTATGTAGGGAACACATAGCAGGGAGCGTGACTGCAGGGTCAGACTACATTGGTTTTGCTTGTAGTCTGTCACCATGGAAACACATTGCTTAGCATAGGAACTACAGACTCAAAACCATAGGAGATTTTATTTTAAACTATTTCAAAGTGTCTCAATTGTGATGAATTCTGCCCTTATACAAGCTACAATAGATTAATATTGGCTTTATGCATGTTACTTAGGGCTCTTAAGCATCTACATTTATCATGTTCCTTCCTATTACCAAGTACATCAGAATTAAGAAGTAAAATAGATGCAAATAAAAACAAGCAAACTGCCCTTAGCAAACAGCTCTAATTTCAAACGTGAATGTTAGGAAATCTAAGTAACCATCTGCCATAGGCAAAACCGCTAGACTAGTTTTAATATCTGACGCTTACATCAGTGGGTATAAAATTACACTAACTAATCCCCAAAGTCTAAGAAATTGCCCCCAATTCTAGTAAATATCTGCTTAACAATCAACTGAAACGTAAAAATATTCATACCCTTACTAATGTATTCTGCAAGTCTAATATTAAAATTTCACTCAGGGTACCATGTGGATATGCCCGCTAAAAAAGGAATCTCAAAGTAGACATTAGAGACACGTAACCATAGCATGTTCCTAATGATCACTGCAGAGATATAGATCTGTACAAGGTTTTAGACATGGATGGAAATAATCTTTTTGTAACCGGCCCAAGTAGCTGAAGCCAAATTGTCTGAATTACTTGATTAATTTTGTCAGACTGCCTTCACGTAATCCTATTTTTGTTGTGCAGCCTGTTTTAGACAGTTGGAATGGTTTCATCCAAGTGGAGCAGATAGCACAACCTTCTGCTGTGCCAGCCTGAAGCCTCTGTGTGAGTTAACCATCAGCATTTGGTCCTGGTGTACAAAACAGCACGGGGCGCTTGCAGCACAATGGTGGTATAATAACAGCTTATTAATAATAATTAGGTCAAGCGTTTACGTTGCTCATTTTATTATGCAGCCGCAGATGGTCCTCATTTATCTCCGTTAGGACAGGTGGCGGAGGGCAGAGTCAGATTGCAATTTGCAGAGGCACTCTTCGCATAAACTACAGCATAATGCCACAGGTTTCTTGTATAAATGTGGGGACTTGACAGCCTTTGTTTGCCTCATTTGATTTATAAGGTGCGATTATAAAATGGTGCTTATTTGACACATAATCTAAAGGCAGCGTTCAGAGAAAGTTATTTTCTGCAACTATTGAAAATAAACTGACAGAAGAATTGCTATGTGGCGCGAGCTTGAAAAACAGCGTCTTTCACTATCCTGTGACCTTGGATGAGTCCCGGAAAGCTGTTGCGTCTTACGTATTTCATTGGCATTGATTAATAGCACCTCTTGTTCCACTATCTACAGTGCTGCAGCTACCTCTGAAGACAATCATTATTAACACAACAGGTTCAGATTCTATTAGTGGGAACGCAATGTAAAAGAGGCTAAATCCCCTTTGTTCTGCTGCTTTAAGGATTCAGCCAAGCTCTCGGAGGAATCAGACTGTGCATTGACATAGCTAATACTAAGTAAGGCAAGGCAGCAACATTAATCAGTCTATCATTGTTCTCATGCTTGTGGTTTCTTTCTCAAGTCAAACTGCATTTCATGTGATCGCCAGCAAAGATGAATGGAGCTAGACGACGTCCTGTCCTGCTTGCAATATCTGCTGGTTTGGGTTATAGAAGAAATGTCTAATTTGATAATATTCTAGATAGCCTAGTTACTTGTTCAGTAAATCTAGATGGTTCATTGAATATTGAAAAGTTATACAATTTTCTACTTTGGGAATCAATTTCTCATCAGTTTCTCTATTCAAGGTATATTCTTGCAGTTATTCAATGAAAATCATCATTGCTTACTTTTGGAGGATGAAAATCCCATATGGTCCTTTGACCATCATCACACAGTTGCATGAAAGAGAGAGAGAGCTGATAGCTATATTGTAATAGTAATAAGCTCAGGACCCATGTGATCGACACATGACTTGGTCAGATTTCCATTAATTTTTAATGCAAACATTGCAGGTTGCCATAGAATGCTGCAAGTCAAGATCTTCAAAAATGTGTGGAATCAATAGAGAAAGTATACTGGGACGTTGTATGACTTTTACTTACCCAATAAATAACTTTAATGGGGTTTTCTGTGACTTTTTTATGTTTTATAGCCTTTCCTTAGTTCTGGTCTAACTTTTGCTACCTCCACTACCAGCTGAAGGAGCCTCCACAATGTATGGAGTTGTGCCTGGTTAATAATATAGAGGCTTCACCTAAGTGCCCATCAACCAGTTGAACAATAGGGGTTTGTAGAGGTTGACTCTCACCTCATTGAGATACTACACAGGGATAGTTTCTCATAATAACCAACACTCACAATGCTGGGAGTGTACTTTCAGTTTTCTCTGTAGGTTCCCTGGTTCCAGAGTTATTGGTGTGTTGGTTTTGGCTATTGATATCACTGTCCTGTCTGCTTTACTTTGCAGTGTGATGGGAAATGCCTTGCCCTACTGTCCAATTGATGACGAAATGTAAGGGCGCCTCCCCCCACCCCCGGACAATACAGTGATACCAGTAGCCAAAATTAACGTCACCAATATATACCTACAGACAAAATTGAAAGACTGACAACTTTGTATTCATCCATAATATGCCCTATCGTAAAGGAAAAGAAATGTATTCTTTAACATGAACATTTGAGAACAATTATAGACCACCATTTCCCAACCTGTGACTTAGAAGCCAAATATGGCACTCTACATTTGGATCTTTAACTGGTAGTGGTTTCTGATACTATTGTTCAGTATCGGCACCAGGCAGGTCATATCCTTACTAGAGCTTCTCATGTCACTGGACCAATCTTTAACCAGGTACGTCCTTTTCATGTTCAGTGTAGCAATCTACATAAAGTTGGGAATCTCTACTATAGACTACAGTATAACCCCCAAAATAGGCTCATTGCTTTAAGCTACACAATCTTTATACACAGTCTAACAATCCATTTTTCTTATTACTAGAATAAGTCATACAATATTATATCAGTACCATAAACACATAAATAGTATAGATATATTTTGCTACGATTGGAAATATGATTACTATTATAAAATCAATCATAGACATTTATATTGTACCCATAAAAACATGTCCTCGAATTGCCATTCACATTCTACAATGGGCATTTACTGGTGATAAAACAACCAATTCTACACAATAGAAATCTGGTGGGTCAGTCAATAATAACTTCCACACAGACAAATCTTAAAGGAGCCTGAAAAGTGTATAACTCCAGCTGTCGAAATAATTTTCATAATGTGTATATGAGCTGACACTACTAGAGACAAGATACGTGCCCTAAACATTATATGACATATCAGAAATTACACTGAATAAAAGTAGAAAGGCTGGTGTATTCTAACAGAGAGCAGGTAAGAATTTTATCTCTGAAATCCCAACTTCATCATTAGAACTTCATCATCTCACGTAGACTAATCGATAAAGAACAGAAGAGGTCAAACACTAGAGGCACTGTTTATCAAAAGCTTTCTCGTACGTCAATCACTTTTTTTTTCCATGCTTGGTTTCATCAAAGGATTAGATGTTTGTTATCAATTTTTTATCATCAGACACACTTTATTAGCCAAAGGGGTTTCAATCACTCCTAACCTGGAACAGATCTTGATGATTGAAAAGTTAAAGGAAAAGAAAAGCTGTGAACCTCAAACACACAAAAAGACTTAAATAAGGAATCTGAGAAAGAAATAAAGCAAATAATATTAGTATCACTAAAATATCAGCAGAAGATATTAGAGACCAAATAAGCTTGTGATATCAGTGATATTCGCAATTACCTGGACATGAGGGACAGCACTGCCCAGGAAGAATGGTGGGGTTGGCACAACCAGGAACAGGACAAGTTATCAGGGCACACATTTCCCGTCCATTGTGGCAATAGCATTCACGGCAGCCATCGTGCCAGCTCTCCTCATTCTCATGACGTCTTCCATCCATTGACAGACATGTGCCAGTCAAAACTGGAGGTCCAGCAGATGAAGCTGCTTCTGTAAGGGAACAGTAAAAATAATAAATGTGTACAAACACTACAAAATCCTTACATCCAAATAACGGTGGAAGAGAAACTTCACGACCATGCATCATTTTAGTATCTAATTATGCTTGCTTACTTGTGAACTGTGAAGTTCCGCTTTATGTAGTTTCATGATTTGCTACCTTTGTGGTATTTCCAATTTACTGTATACCAGATTTCCGAACAAGCAGACATGATGTAGCAAACTGTACTCCTCCATTTGGATTCATTTATCAAGTACAAGGGTCGGCAATCTGTTCACCAGGATTAAAAGGCTGAATGCCGAGGGGTCCTGAGTATATCAGGCGTCACTTTTAATTGTATCCAAATCCTCCCAAAATTTTGTCCAATTTCCAAAAAGGAGCGCATTATAAATTACACCTACATAGATACTCCAACCAGACCACAACCATTTCACAGACAAAAAGCAACCGAGCAGACAATGTAAAACCAGTCATGATTTTAGGCTCGAACAATACTGTATATGCATAAAGTATAAACACTAATCCACCACTAAAAGGCACAAAACAGGGGAAAATTTTTTAGTGCAAACAGCATGATAATTTCCCCTCATATACAATACAAACTGTTTAGTCCACAGTACAGCATAACTCAGGTAACTGTGGACAGTCTGGACAAAGAAATAGTCTAACCCACACAAAAAGGGCCATGGGTTAAATTTTCTGAATCAAGAAATCAGTTTCCCCTTAAGAAAAGTAATTGTAAGTAATTCAGTGGGAAGAAGATGTTAGCCTAAAACATGAGCATAGCCCTTCTTTTCGATTTAAGTACTAGCAGATGGATATTTCTATTCACTTGTATGTGCTCTATGGATGATCTCCGGAGGCTGACTCAGCAGTTTATATTTAGAATTCTTATCGATGCCCAAATCATCTTCCATCTCGCTGCCAACCTGGCAGCATTAAAGTAGCTCACAGCCACCTGCAATATCGGGCTGTTTAAATTATACCATCTGCAGTCAGAGGGTTTAAAGCATGACCAGCGGATGCCAGATGTAAATCCCATAATGAAGCTGCACATATGGTTTTTACTTATGTACGCTACCCAAACTGCAAGATAAACATTTACCACAGACTCAGTCTGGTTTCCAAAATATGATCAACATGTGTAGTATGTTAAACCTGACCTTTCTATCTTCTACTGCCACCGGCGTACTCATGAGCGCTGCTTATTGCTAGGGCCTGTGGGCTTTGTAGTATATGAGGCAGTTGCTAATTGCTTTTTACCATCTTGTTCTTCGATGAAACACTAACTTATTGTATCCAAAATGTACTTTTCTAGCTTCAGACCAGAAGGAGGGAATTATGGTAACACTAACAGTTTCTGAACAAGCCTTTTTAGAGAAGTAAACTGTGCATGGTATGTATGGGGATTGTGCCAATGAACTGAAATATGTAATAAAAAAAAATATCATCAGATTCAGTAAAGTCCGCAGTGAAAAGACTCCCGGTAAATCAGCAGTAAACCAGCTACGAACTAGCAGATTTTACCATGGATTTCACTTTCAGGCTAGGAGAACTATGCTGCAAATCTGAAACAAATTTACTTTCTTTAAGGGGTTTTCCAGGTCTTTTTAATACCCTATCCTTAGGATAGGTTATTATTATTAGCTTGGTGAGGGTCCAGAAAAAATAGAAATGCTGCACTCATTTTGCCGTGGCCTACTATAACTGAATTGGGTATATGGTTTTACTGTAAATCATTGCCCTTTTAACTTAATACTTAGGAGTCCAAGAAGTGGTCTTATTCAATAACTGACAGTCTTCCCTGGATGACTGTACTTAAAGAAAATGTGTAGCTGTCAATCTAAGTAGGACCACCCACTGAACTCTTATAGGGAGTCTGCCACCAGAAACAAGCAAATGAACCCAGCCCTGCAGATAGATGGGTTAGGGTCACCTGAATCAGACAGTGTTTTCCCCTTGTGAACCTGTACCTCTGTTGCCGATACATTGCTGTTTTGTTTACTATGCGTATGAGCTCTTTGGGGCAATGACAGTGTTGCCATCGTTTCAAAGAGGTAAGTAGCATTGCCCTCATTGCTCTGAAGAGCTCACTGGCAAAATATTGACAAAAATGGAATCTCTCACAAATAGGATTGCATGGACCGTACAACAGGAGTATTTCCTTTATCAGACCCAGTGCTATACATGATACTTAAAGAAGACAAGCATCTAGGAAAACTGGTGTGGGAGGGGGATGTTTATCTGTGGCTAACACTAAAGCAGGCACATCAGTGGAGTTCAGATATGAGCTCCATCTATGCCTAAAGCATTTACGAGGGTACATCTGTGGTAGTGGCTCAGACTGTAGATAGGGTGATGTAATGGGTATGGGGAAAGATTACCTATCTGTCAGATAATTCCCTAGGAGTGATCACTAAACCACTTGATCACTAACACTGTTAGCAAATGGCGGTTGGCACACAGATTTAAATATTACACCGCTATAATCATAGATAATGATGAGCACTATAATGTTGGATATAATGCTAACAGTGCATGACCGACACGTCTTGCTTTTCCCAGCGGTCACAGCCACCAGGTTACTCACAAGCTCCATTGTGCTGTTTTTCTCTGCTGCTGCTTTTGTCCTTGTGTGCATAGAGCACACCAATTCCCTTGATGCCTCTTGAAGGGCCAGTGAATAGACCAGTTTTTGTGTCCCCATTCATTCCCCTGTGACGCTTGGTTATAAAAGGCACCTTACCACACAGGATGACCATCTTCAGTAGTGTAACCTGCAACAGCTGTCCCCTGTAAATGTCCAGGGGTCTCCTGGTAGTCTATAGGGTTGTATGTGATATATTTTAATGTATCACTCAGTAGTCCCCGGTGCAATCCTCTCATTTCATTGGGTTACAATGGTCTGACTGCCGCAGTAAGTAATCTTTCCTCCAAGCCTGCTGTCATTTCTGTTAATAAGAATGATCTTCTAACCATTAGGATAATTCATTCCACCAGAAATCAATAACTAACTAATTCCTTGTAATGGACGATAGCACACGGTAATGAATTGATCCCCTATTGTATATAAAATTCTTATCATCCATTGTATAAAACCCGTTCATTAATAAACCATGTGCCATTGATTTAAATATAGTCTGAAAACTGTGCGGTGTCTGTGAAAGCAGACAGATACTGAAGTCATTGTCACTGAGGACAGTCAAAGGGGAATTAAAATCTCTCCTGGTATCATTTACTGTTGCATTGTTTATCTTTATCTCTTTGGCTTTTTTATGCATTTTGTATCATTTTTGTAAGTTTTTTTGTTCAATTAACTATTGAAGAGGCCAGGTTTTCCCTTTAGCTTAGTGTTGTGGCTGATGTTGCTCTTTTCTACTAAATAATCTCTGAAGAGACTACAAAGACAAACACACTGGTACAGTGGGTACAGAAAGTATTCAGACCCCATTAAATTTTTCACTCTTTGTTTCATTGCAGCCATTTGCTAAAAGCAAAAAGTTCATTTTATTTCTCATTAACGTACACTCAGTACCCCATCTTGACAGAAAAAAAAACAGAAATGTAGATATTTTTGCAAATTTATTAAAAAAGAAAAACTGAAATATCACACGGTCATAAGTATTCAGATCCTTTGCTGTGACACTCATATTTAACTCACATGCTGTCCATTTCCTTCTGATCCTCCTTGAGATGGTTCTACTCCTTCATTGGAGTCCAGCTGTATTTAATTAAACTGATTGGACTTGATTAGGAAAGGCACACACCTGTCTATATAAGACCTCACAGCTCACAGTGCATGTCAGAGCAAATGAGAATCATGAGGTCAAAGGAACTGCCCAAGGAGCTCAGAGACAGAATTGTGGCAAGGCACAGATCTGGCCGAGGTTACAAAAGAATTGCTGCAGCACTCAAGGTTCCTAAGAGCACAGTGGCCTCCATAATCCTTAAATGGAAGAAGTTTGGGACGAACAGAACTCTTTCTAGACCTGGCCGTCCAGCCAAACTGAGCAATCGTGGTAGAAGAGCCTTGGTGATAGAGGTAAAGAAGAACCCAAAGATCACTGTGGCTGAGCTCCAGAGATGCAGTAGGGAGATGGGAGAAAGTTCCACAGTCAACTATCACTGCAGCCCTCCACCAGTCGGGGCTTTATGGCAGAGTGGCCCGAAGGAAGCCTCTCCTCAGTGCAAGACATATGAAAGCCCACATAGAGTTTGCCAAAAAACACACAAAGGACTTCCAGACTATGAGAAATAAGATTTTCTGGTCTGATGAGACGAAGATTGAACTTTTGGCGTTAATTCTGAGCAGTATGTATGGAGAAAACCAGGCACTGCTCACCACCTGCCCAATACAATCCCAACAGTAAAACATGGTAGTGGCAGCATCATGCTATGGGGGTGTTTTTCAGCTGCAGGGACAGGAAGACTGGTTGCAATTGAATGAAAGATGAATGCGGCCAAGTACAGAGATATCCTGGAAGAAAACCTCTTCCAAAGTGCTCTGGACCTCAGACTGGGCCGAAGGTTCTCCTTCCAACAAGACAATGACCCTAAGCACACAGCTAAAAAAACAAAGGAGTGGCTTCGGAAAAACTCTGTGACCATTCTTGACTGGTCCAGCCAGAGCCCTGACCTCAACCCAATTGAGTATCTTTTGAGAGACCTGAAAATGGCTCCACCAACATTCACCATCCAACCTGACGGAACTGGAGAGGATCTGCAAGGAAGAATGGCAGAGGATCCCCAAATCCAGATGTGAAAAACTTGTTGCATCATTCCCAAGAAGACTCATGGCTGTACTAGCTCAAAAGGAAGGGGCTTCTACTCAATACTGAGCAAAGGGTCTGAATACTTATGACCATGTGATATTTCAGTTTTTCTTTTTTAATAAATTTGCAAAAATATCTACATTTCTGTTTTTTTTCTGTCAAGATTGGGTGCTTAGTGTACATTAATAAGAAATAAAATGAACTTTTTTGCTTTTAGCAAATGGCTGCAATGGAACAAAGACTGAAAAATTTAAAGGGGTCTGAATACTTTCCGTACCCACTGTACAGATTTACTAATAGTGTCTTAGTTTTAGACTAGGATTAGCAAATTTAGACTAGAGAGTCTTAAACTGTGCCAGATTTATCAAAGTGTCTAATGCTATTTGATAAAACTGGAATATTGTTAGACTGTCTAGTCTAACATCAACACGTATTTGTTGGCTTAGAAGTTTTGGTGTATGGCATCACAACTTAAACTCTGCCCCTTTTCAGAAAAGTCACGCTTCTTTTCATACAAGTTGTTGGTGCAGTGGGTGGGAAGCATGTGCAGGCTGCTCCTACAAGTACATCTCCAAAACCATCAATATGCAGTGGACTGCAGGCTGCTTGAATAAGAGCAGCCTGCACAGGCTTCCTGTCCACTACAGCAGCTTATGGCAACTGGAGGCTGCTGGAACAGCTGATTTGTGCAGGGTCCAGGCATCAGACCCCTACAGATCAAACTGATGACCTGTCCTTTAGATAGGTCATCAGCATAAATAATCCATTGGGGGTAGAAAATGCCTATAATCCCCAGCTAATCTGCTGTATCTTCAACTGGAGACCAACTGCGAGGGCAGGGCATATCCATCTTTGGTTCTACTGTAGACAAGACTCAGCAGGAAGGATTCTGCCTCTGCCAGTTGTCTTGCAGCCAGACATAGAACATTGAGGAGGAGGAGAGGTGAATGGCTGTTTTAATTGTATGAATTAAAGGAAAACAAGAGATTAATGGAGGAAGAGCTAGCATATTTTTGTGCATTTACTATTTTAATGTTTTTAAACAGGTTGGAGATTTTACTGATCAGGATGCAGAGCACATGTATCACTACTATGAGGTGGTACAGAAACTATAGCTCAGCAGCAGGCTGTTCATTCGATTGTACTAAGAAATGTGTAAAAGCAAAAACATATGTCTTATGATAGAGACGGCAATACATATTTTCAAAGTCAAAATTCTTGACTTTTATCATCACTGACATTTTATAATGAACAGGAAAGTAAAAATTTAATAAAAAATGTAGGCTTTATGATGGGTCCCTAATGCTCCTGGCTCCTTCAGCAGTAGCTCAATCTTCTATGCCTCCGGCAATACCCTTGGCTAGTAATTTTTTATTAATGAAGAAGAGAACTTTTGTTATAGAAATATCTACTGTATATCTATCTACATACATACACACCAAAACGGTATAGACAGAAAATGCTGAATCGCCTTTTTGAGATGTACCATTGTGTGAGTTTTGTGTAATTCAATGTCCAACCATGGCAACATGTAACAAGTGCTCTTACAAGCACAGCACTTCTAAATGGAAGTGGCAATGATAGTGTGAATACTTTAACTTGCTACAAGGACTAAGAAGAGGTCATGGAAACCCCACAGAGCTTGTTCAGATAACCATTCTCGCTGGCATTGGAGTAGCGTGTTCAGGTAAGGTTTTTAATGATGCAGCTCCAGCAAAATTGCTTAGTCATTGGGATCGCTGATCTCTATTTCTGATTGTGCCTGCTGCTCAGATGAAGAGATCCGCAGGCACACAGTGCTTAACTGGTAGAAGCAACAATAATTTCAATAATGCGTTTGCCGCACTAAAGAGGATTTCTACTGAAAAAATTAAAAGGGGCTTTATATTGCTAAATTAGAGGTTAGGTCACTTGGTCTCTTCTGGTTTAGAATGAAGTAAAGGCCTATAAGAGTGCTTATTGGTTCAATATGTCTGATAATGAGTTTGGTAAAAATAAAGCTATGCCCACCTTAGCATCAGACGGAAACCAGAATGGATAGTTTTCCAAGCAATTGTATGAGAGTTATAGGAAAGAATAGATAAAATTTTTCTCTGTCCACAAGTAAGATGTTGTATCAGTTGCAGAGTCTTATTGCTGATCACATGACACAGCTGAGGACCAGATGGGAGTGGATAACTCACAAAGACAGCTAGCAGTAAGATTACCTTCACTACAGTTTACATTATGTACCTTTTTAACAGGGCTCAGAATACAAATCTTCTTGGAAGTGCTTCTTTAAGCCAAGCAGTAACCTGTCTACCATATCTTATGTTTACATTGTGCTTGAGGGTTGAACAAATAAAGTACGCAAGAAAGTCATCTTCAGTCTTAATAAGAATTTGCAAAGGTATTCTAGTATGGCAGGTATGGTATAAAGAAAGATTTTGGACTTTACATATAATTAAGAATAATGTGGAATGAAAAAGCACAGAAACAATCAGTCCATTTGGCTCCTGTACGTGCTCATTAAAAAGTCATTGTCGACTCCATGATGGGTTACTTCATTAGACTGCAGTAATTAAAAATGAAATTGCTACAAGCGGGAAACAAAGCTCTAATAAATAGGGTTACGCTGTCAGAAAATGACATTTGGTAGCACTGGAGGAGTCATAAAGCTGTCTCTCAGAATGTAAGTTTTGTACATATTATCACTATCTGGTGGGGGCTTGATGCGTAGAGCAGGACACAGTAGATGAGGAGGTGAAGGACTCTTCTTACCTCTGCACTTGCAGACTGGACATCCGTGGCTGTCTTGCTCAAAGCCCATAGGACAAATCTTGCCACATGGAATATCTGGACACTTCTTGCAACGGCAGATTTCACAGCCATGTTTGTTTTTCCTAGTCAACAAAATACAAAAATGGTGGAACCATTAGAAAAAGAATGGCGCTATAATACAATTCTGAGACTCTGAGGATAATTTCAGTAATATGAATCCTGTTTTTCCAATGTAATTAAGCAAGGCACTGATTACAAGGATGCAAGCAGCGAGGTAGCAGCGAGCGGCGAGGTAACTCGATTAATCACAGCGCTAATTCCGAAGCTCCAATCAGGAACACTGAGGCATTTCTGTCTGATTGCACCAGAACACCAGTCAAATTACGCACCCATTTAGGCCACATAATTGTACATTGCCGCTGCTTCTCTCTAGATACAAAAAAATAAACCATGTACAGTACAGTAAAAAATATGCTAATGTTCCCACTGCCAATAGTTAAATCTGTTATATCTGATACATCAAAATGCACAAATGGTTAAAGAAAAAAAATAACTAAAATAGAAAAATAAAGAACAATATCACTAATATAGTCAATGTGTCTGCACGCCTATTTTCATTGGTTTGATATCTACCAAGATGTCATTTACCTACACTAGACAGTATCTGAACAAACCTCTAATTCCATTTAGCTCTTTCCAATGGTCATACAAGCACCTTTACGGGTAAAATGATATAAAAATCCTAGCCAAGCCAATATTAGTATCTCATAACTATAAATCTTTATGCAGAAACCTAAAACATTAATGGGTTATCTGGGACTTTAATATTGATGCCTCATCAATAAATGAGGCATAAATCTGACTCGTGGCCCCTACTGATCAGCTGACTGAAGGAGGTACAGTGCCCCAGTGCAGCAGCTCTCTCCTTTTATTCTTGAGAGGTATAGAGATGCAGTACTATTCTTGGCCACTACACAATGTATAAGGCTCTGCCTGTGCCTGAGGGCTGCAGGATCCTCAATTATCTCATAGTGAGGGTTTTAAGAGTCAGACCCCTATGATCTCATATTTAGGACCTATCACAAGGACAGGCTATCAATATTAAAGTCCCAGAAAACCCCTTTATTACCTCTAAAAAAAGATGTTAAGACCACTGACCCTGAACCAAAGCTAGACTTTACTTCTAGCAGAGAAAAGATTTAGGGTACGGGCACACGATTAGGATTGATACATGCAGAAAATCTGCGCAGAAATCTTCATGTAAATTCATGTAAAATCCACAATAGCTGTTGTGAATTTTGGTGCTAAATGCCATACAGATACATGCGAATAGCAGTGCAGATTTTGACATGCAGGTTTTAACATATTTTTTTTTTAAAAACCCATGCTGAAAAAAAAAAAAAGAAAGAAATTGACATGCTGTGGATGTTAAAAAATCTGTGCAAAAAAATCTGCATTGTATGCATAAGAAATAGATTTTCTTATTCACTTTAAAGCTAATGGATTCCGCTGCCAATTTTCCACATTGAATTCCGCTCAGAAAATCTGCACCTAATCCTGATGGTGTGCATTAACCTTTAGTTTGCGGTCCTTGACTTGTACCTAAATACCATGGCCAAGTCAGAAAGGCTTGTTGCTGTCACCAGTACCGAGGCAAATGCTCCACCAGTCCTACCGAGCCCCAGCTTTGTCTATAGCATATATATATGAAGGCTTCTGTATCCCAACCATAGAAACTAGATGTCTGTTGGCTAATTCATCCAATTATGGTGTCACCCACTGATAACCTATGACCCAACACAAACAGTGTGAAATGTCAGAAAATCTGACCAAGCAATCTATATTAGAGACAGAGCTCACTGTGCTAATATTTGCTGTGGAGCTCATGATGTATTGTTACACATTATTAGTCAGTTTCAGGACTTTCAGTACCATAAAACCTGTATATTAAAAGTACTATATTTTTATATTAAAAAAAATCAAGAATGCATTTTGCAAAGAATCTAGGCCATATAAAAACCACACCCAATGTCAGAATTCAGGAAAAGAGAGAATATTGAATGGTAATATAATTTTCCTCTAGGAGGAAGTTAATCAATGTATGCATTGTGCCGCCATGTCCTGGAATAATGGTAACACTTCTGTCTATTGTTTTATTCTTCTTTCCTGTGTCAGTGATTTTTACTATTGCTAAATAAACATCCTCTGCTAATTGCCGGCATCACCCTGATACACAGTGACGAATGTTTAGTGCATGCTCTGCAGCTGCTGGGAACAGCGTATTAATAGAGCTTGTGAGTCATGCTTGCTTTTCTTTATTCTGTGGGGAGATACGCCGGGTGTTAAATCTGGGGTGGATGAAGAATATAACATTATGATTCTCCGCTCTTCTGGGAACTCCTGAAAAGGACATAAGATTTCTCAGAGATTAAACTTTTTGACTAAACAAACTTTTGTACAGAACTTTGTCCCATGAAATAACAAACTGCAGCCTCACAAGAGCGTCTTTTGTAAACCTCAGAGCACCAATTACGTTATGATATTTCAAGGGCATGGATTTAGCAGAGCTGTGTTGCTCAACTACACATCGATTGTCGCTATGCTGTATAATACTGCAATTATGATGCAATTCTCATTACCTCTCTGAACATTAGGACTTCAGATGAAAGCTAAGAAGTGGAAAAAGTCTGAGAGTGGCGAACGCCTAATAGGACCTTGTAAATAGTGTTTGTATCCATACCATTACACAGTACAGACGTGTCTTGCTCATTTCATATCGATCAGTACTTTTGGCGATTACTACGCAGAATGCCATGTGCACATACCAGCCTATACTGTAACAGGAATGATGCTCTACTGGGTATATCTACCTGAACTACATCACTCAAAATGACAACTAGTTTAGGCTCTTTTCACCCCATACACTGTAGCCTTGGTTTATACAGTTGTATGTTTTACCACATACGGCATACTGTGTGTTGCCCATTGACTCCCATTATTTACAAAAAAAAAAAAAACATACTGTGTAGTGTAGGCATTTTGTGCAATTCCTTACTGATCTACTGATCTTTCAATATATTAAAAATAATATTACAATTTATGCAGCCAAATCATATGTCAGAAGGAAACTCTTTTGGCATGGACCGTTTATAGGCTATAGACACATTAAGTACATACTGTAGGTCTCGCTGGGCATCTCCTGTCAGTCCAATAAGGTGCCCCACTGTCTCTCATGACCTGGCAGCAGTATACGTGCACCTTCATTTCCAGTGTTGGTATCCAAACCTATGAAAGCAGAGCTAGTATATCCAGATACATTCCCAAGTTTTTTTTATTTGGCAGTGTGATTTAAGGTAACTGTCTTGTACCTAGTAGCAGCATTTTGTTATTTGAGCACTGTACAATACACCAGTGTCTTCCAGTCGGTTTTTCAAGAACCTTGGGTTCACCAGTAACAACAAGGCCTGTCATTTTTACAGCAGGGAAGGCAAACTGCTTTCAGCTGTTCATCGATGCTTTGTAAAGCAATAACCATGTCTGAAATAAATTTTAACACTAGATGTGAATTATAGAATGCTACCCCACTCCTATATCAGGCATGCAGGAATGGTGATAGGGGTTCCCTAGGAGTGTAAACATTTCTTTAGGAGTTGCCCTGCAGTAATACTTTTAAGAATCTCTGCAGTACACCAGAAGGGAGACCCGCCTGTTGGTAGTAGAATTAGCTACATCTTATTAAAAGCATCAGTTTTGTGAGACTGCAGCAGCTATGTTAGATTTCCCATGTGAGGTGTCCGCAGCTGGGACTGCACTATTACAGACAGAAAGGAACAGTATGAGCCTTCGAAAGGAGACGCTGTTCCCATACCCATAGGATGGGAATATTTTAGTCACAATTAGAAGACCAAAACATTACTATCAGAGTCTCAGGAATTCCCCAGTTATTCTGCCTTACAGACTCATAGACTGCTTGGAATGCTAAACAAGTAGGAGAAGTAATTCTGGAAGCTTTATTGTCAAAAGTACTAATATAAACGACTAAATCAGTATTGTACTGCACAGACATAAAGATATGTGAATCTAGGTAGTAATAATCAAAAGTTATCAGAACTTTATGATACTGATGACCTATCCCAAGCATAGGTCATGAATATCAGATCGGTGGGGGTCCAACATTCAGCAGCCCCAAGGATCAGTTGTTTGAAGTGGCTCCAGGGTTTGGACAAGCAGTACAGCCTCTTAAAGGAGTTTTCCCATCAGGGGAAGTTATTCCCTATTCACAGGATAGGGGATAACTTGGAGATCTGTAGAGGTCCAACCAGTCAGGACAATGGGAAATTTTTGACCCCCACTATGAATGGAGCAGTTGTCAGACAGCACATGCGCCACTCCATGCATTTCCTTTGAAATCAATGGAGAGGTGTATGAGCAATCCAAAAAACACGCAACTAATGCTCCTTTCACAATGGGGAACAAAAATGAGCCATTCACTGGGGGTATGAGCGGTTAGACTTCCACTAATCAACAACCTATCCCCTATCAAGCACATAGGAAATAACGTCTCCTAGTGAGAAAACCCTGTTATCTGCTTACCAAGCACAGCTCCATAAATTGTATAGCTGCGGTGTTTGGTATTGCAGCTTGACTGGTACTCACCTGAGCACCTCTACTGTTTCACACGGATTGGCGAGAGTGCTGATGTCGGACCCCCTCCAGTTAATATTGAAGACCTATCTTAGGAATAGATCGACAATGTTTGTGTCCTAAAAAATCCCCTTTGAATACAATGTCCACTTCTAAAGTCCAAAGTAATTGAGAAGGATGAAAAGATTATAATGTTGGCAGTCTCAAGATAGGAAGGATGAGTTCTGGCATTGAATAAACAGATAGACCCCTTCTAACGCTCAATCTCCAATTAGAAATAGCTATTGGTTTTTAGAAAATTGATAGTGTAGGGTACTATGTAATGAATATCCAATATGGTCAAGTAGCATGACTAATGTATTCCATTCTTTGAAGTCACCTTTATTCACTACCACAGTATACATGATATACCGTACTTGTGTCTAGACTGACAAATGCCATTTATACTTATCAGCAATAACTGTGACCCATTCTCAGCAAAAATAAATTGAAATACGTTCTACGTGGGAAAGAATCATTAAGACAATATTCCGTGGAATCCATCAAAATTTCAGAGCACGAAAGATCAGAATCAATCAAGAAAAAGGCCACGGTTCAGACAAACTTATCATAATTTTCAGCCGCGGGCCATTGAGGCCCTTAATTTAGCACTGCCCTTAAGATAAAAATCTGCATTTCTTGGGTTAATACTTTGTAACACTAAACCATCAGAACACCAGTGCAGCCCTATCCTGAAAAAGACACTTCCATAAAACTACTGGTATGTGACAGCTAGAGACGTGATAAAGAACTTTACACTGCATTGAGCTGACAATATAACTCGATCATCCGTGCCAGCGCCAGAACTGAAATATAGTACACACTGCATTTGATTCATATAAATACT
Source organism: Leptodactylus fallax (assembly GCA_947044405.1). Taxonomy (NCBI): domain Eukaryota; kingdom Metazoa; phylum Chordata; class Amphibia; order Anura; family Leptodactylidae; genus Leptodactylus; species Leptodactylus fallax. The sequence goes on from CAMRHE010000123.1 coordinate 3,445,016, forward strand.
CATATTCCAAAGGAACACTCAATAAAAGACATCTAGCAGACATCAAAGTATCATATCTTCCTTACACATCGCACTTTCTTCAAAATGATAGCTGCTATCAGTACAAGCAAACATGCTGCAGAAAATCACCGCTGCCCCCACCGCAAGGGCACGAGTCTACTTCTACAGATATTTTTACTTCATGAGTGACAATGGCGACTTTTTTATTCTAGTCTATTAAATAACATGGCTGAAATATTAGAAATAAACAAATTATATAGCATTTTGAGGCTATACACAAAGTTAAGGTTTGGTTGGGCCTACATAGTGAGAAACAATGCAAGGACGTGGCTGGGGGTGCCCATGGCATTTGCCCCTTATATTAAGTGCCAGGGATAGCACCAACAAGTCGATTTGCTTTTCAGGCTGGGGCCTCATGTTGTGAAAACGCTGCGGCAAAAAACACTGCATTTTACAGTACCTGCAAATTGGATGGGATTCTGGCTAATCCCATCCACGCATTGCAGAAAAAAAAATCAGCGGCGGAAAACCTGCCTTTTCATAAACGCTTGCGTTTTTGAAAATCGCAGCATGTCAGTTATACTTGCAGGAACGCTGGCGTTTTCCGTATAGGTATAATAGGGGCAGAAAATTCGCAGAGGAAAACTCTGTGAAATCGCAAAGAAAAATGCTGCGGAAAAACGCAATGCATTTATGCCACTTTTTTTTCCTGCGCTTCGCTACATGGGGCCTTAACCTCAATGGGGTTTTTATACACTGTATGACTAGGGCCACAAACTGAATCCTTGCTCCACATGACGGTCAGATACAACTCTGAACAATGCGAGATAGATGTTGCATGAAGTCGCCTTAAAAATGTCACCTGTAAAAATAATGTAACTTTCCTGACACTAGGGCAGATTTGGTAATAATTACACAGTGTAAACTTAGACTGACAAGACTATATGTGAAATAATAAAGATTACCAGTGCATTCCCTGCACTGGATAAGCTTTATTACAAATATACACCAACCCCCTGTTTCTTACCTTTGCAGAGGTCAGCTGGAGAGGGAAAAACTCTTGTTCTTCTACCTCCCTTGCTGATAATCCCACTTTCAGTCACATGTCAGACTTTGCTCTACTCTATGGACATGCGGCTGAAGTAGTGGGTAGTCGGTGATGTCAGTAAAAGTAGAAACAGCTGCAGGGAAGTTCCAATTCCCCAAGCTTCCCTCCACAAAGGTAATAAATGGGGCTTCGTGGGGACTGGGTACATACTAGTAATCCAGTGCAGGGTGTGCTTTGGTAAGCTTTATAATTCCCTGGATAACCCATTTAAACTGCCCCAGATTTATCAGAGTGACTGATGCTGAATGATACATCTAGCACAGTTTTAGACAATGAGCTATGATTGAGAACCCTTGAGGGGGTCTGAAACATGTCAGCGGTTTTCTGAATTTCATGGATGCACACCCCACTTTGTATTTAATGTGATTCTTCAATAAAGCTTGAATATTTTTACAAGGCGACAGTGTTACTACTTATGCTAGGTTCACACTAGCATTCAGGTTTACGTTCTTCGGGTCCACTTGGGGACCTGAAAAACGGAAACCCTATCTGCTTTAAAAGCAGTTACATGCGGAAACCCGTGGACTTCATAGACTATAATGGGGCCCGCTGGGTTTCCGCTAGAAATTGCAACTGGGTCAATTTTGCAAACTCACTAGTTGAGTAGGAACACCCTGATGGGCAAAGATATACAGAGAGGCCCCTTGAAATATGCTCAATATGTAAAATGATAGCTTAAAATCTTCTAAAAAAAAGTTCAAATTATTTTATTGCGCTACAATGTTCTATAGTCTTGGACTTAGATATAGTGTTCAGTACTTTCCTGGTTTCCCTGGACTAGGTACATTTAGAGGTAATAACAAAGCATGCATCTAAGGGTGGCGGGCAGAGTCGGAAGCTGAGTGCTCTCTATATTTCATCTTACAATAATTGGCTAATGTTGGAATAAATACCATGGCACTATCTTGCAGCACATCAATGACATGTTTCATGTTGTAATGCTTTATCCAGCTCAGACAATTCCTCTAGGAAACGTGCAAACATTAACGCCTTTACAAAATTGAGAGGAAAACTAAAGTGTGAAAACCTAACAACATGGCAGCTTAGATGCAGAAAGAGACTTCTGATGTAAATTATTTCCTAATATACACTATTCTATTCACATCTAAATGCTGCTCGGTTGTCATGGGATACTCATCCTTGTCTATTGTACAATGTATAGTATTACATTTATACACTGTTTTATATTAAGCCATTGCAATCTAATGACTTATACTGAAATAAAGTCAATATGCAATGTAACTGAGTTATAAGTAATGTAAAAAGATGTATTAGGATGTACGTGTACTTAACACTATTTATAATCTGTTTTATCTACAAAGCCATTGTAACCTATCAAACTTTTACTTTCTTTCAAGTGTTGTAAGAATAATGCTTCAGCTCTGTCTATATTCATTGAAAAGAATTTAAATGAGTCCATATAGACTGCTATGTGTAGGTACAGATGTACATGAACAACCACCACCTTGCCATATCATATATTACAAACCTGGGGCACATTTAGTTGCTGTAGGAACTACATTTTAAAAACAGGAAACGTTAAATTGGAGACATTTTGGAAGATGTCCACTGTAGGGCGATATGTTCTCTTGACTAGATTCATTGAAAGTACTTTGTGACCACAGACTTTTATGGAACTGACAAGAGACTGCCAAGCACAGAGCTCTGTCAGTTCCAAGGAAGTGAATGGAGCAGTGGTCAAGAAGGCACACTAACACTCAGGGACCTTGAAATTTTGAGATCACTGGGGCCCCAGCAGTTGGAATCCCAGTGATCAGGCTCTTAACCCATATCCTGTGGATATGGAATACGTTTTGTGCATAAGAAAACCCTTTTTGAGTCTTTCTTTTCTGTATCTTGTGCAAATGGACTAGACTTCCTTGCGTGAGCGAGGTGGATGAAATACATGTGGAGAAGGGAATTCAATGTTTGGTAGTAAATATAGAGTAAGGATATGTAGACAGATATAGAGGTACAGTATCTGTTTTAAAAGAAAGGGAAAGAAGAATGCCTGCTCTTAAGGGTGAATCTTACACTGCAATGGGAGCATAGTAGAAATTGCTAAGCAGTAGAAACAAATCAAGTAAGGAAAGGAGATATGACACCCTGTAAGCAGAGGATGATCACATTACTCCCACACACTAGTACTTTTCAATAGACACACAACTGGCTATTTTTTGGGTATGTTGGACACCTGTCAAACAAGTACATACACTGAGTTATGCTAATGAATTGCATTTTCTAACCTAATTTGCCCATGACTGGAACTCTTGCCACAACTGTGAGATCTTTAACTTTCATACTGTGTGTAGCTAGGCCTAGTTCTATAGATGAAGACCCCTCAATGTGAATGGGGGCCAGAATCGACACAGATTTGTTATTCTGTTATCATAAGAAATGTCATCATTTGAGCATTCTGATAATAAGGAATTGTGGGAATTTGGTTTCACCCTCTGTCAGGTGATCAGCAGGCACCAGCTGCCACTTTTATTGTGATGGTCTTTTGGGGTAAGATTGGGATCTGTCTCGGTCCAGAAACATTAGTATGACAATGAATTGAAATTTAAAATGAACTCATAGAAATACGCATAACATTGTAGTCTTGTTTATGTGAAGGAGGAAGAATGTACTTGTCAATCAAACTGACCTGTGACTACCTAAGGGGGCGATTCCAACTTATAAAGTGATAACATATACGTAGCTAGGACATGTCATTACCTTATGATTGGTGTGGGTTGGGTCTGACCCCGAGAATGAAGAGGACACATTGCTGTTTTAGTACTGCATATACTTCCACTACATGACAGCTATAGGGCATGGCAGGGAACGGCAGCCAGTCCTAACCAACTGAATTTGGCTGTGCCGCATTTTCCTGCACAATGGGTGCATAGGTGTACACCAGCACTGTGGTCCCTTCCTTCTCAGAATTGGTAGAAGTCTTAGAAGTTGGACTCCCATTGATCAAACGATGGCTTATCCTAACAATATAGAGTAACAGGTGATCATTTCCTTCCTTATACAAATATACAAGATGAAAGTATCTGAAATGTCCAATCATATTTGTAATATTGTTAGTGGACGGGGATGGACCCCAACATTATCATTGTCATAGAGATGCCTACCCTGCCCACACGTTTACTGGTGTACATAATGAGATGTTCTTACTTATCAAGAGAGGGATTTCTGAGAACATGAGCATGTTAGAAGTGTGGTACCAGAAATTCCCTATTACACAAGCATATCCGCCATCGGTTCACCTGAGGTGAGCCTAGGATTTGATTGCTGTATCTGTAAAGTACACGACTTTACATTACAGTACAGTTTCTTTGGAACTAGACCCATTAAAAACATATTTTTCTGCAAATGAGGAAGAACCAACAGTTTAGGTTATAATAGAAAATAATCCTCTCACAACATGAAATTACCTGGAGGCAAAGAATTAATTACCAGTCAATGGTCGTCTGGAAAGCGAATCATTCATTAATTGCTTAATCATAATCACCAACGTCTTACCGACCTGCACAAAGTATTATTGATGCAGCTACATATGAGCATGGAAATTGCTTCATGACAATTCGGGATGATTACTGTGAGTCCTGGAAGGGCAGCACGCTCTAAATGAACGTTTGCTATGCTTTATCTATAGAAAGTAGCATTTTCCATGCAGCAGCCAGCAGATGGAAGAGCTGCTGAATGATGGTCCATTAAAGACAAATACACTTGTGTAGCTCATTGCAAAGGAGCCAAAGTGGAATCCTACTGGGTTGTAGTCATGTAGTTAAAATGGTTGTCAGGGACTAGATAATACAAGTATTTTAAGAGATAAGAAGAACATAATGTACTTACTATATATACTTTGAGTTTTAATAATACCCCCACTGAAGTATGATGTAGAAATGCTGTGTAGGCAATTATAGACTTAATGGTGGCATTATTACATATAGTGTATTTCTAAATATCTTTTCATTTTAATAACTTCTTAAAATACAAACTAGGGCTATATTTAGGGATATATTAAGAGGCTCTTATAATTATTATTAATAAGATCTCAATCACAATAACTAAATATCTCATATCAATGGACCCCATTCTAAAAGGAAATAAGTGGTGGTTCTATCTACCTCTATCTATCTATCTATCTATCTATCTATCTATCTATCTATCTATCTATCATTTGTATACTTTGGATAGTCTTAATTTTTATCTTTTGGCACAATGGCTGTGAACCTTGATGTGAGTAAAAAGCAGGTAATTTAACCCAGACAAACAAGTTGCACGCCTTCAGGCGCTCTCCTTACACGTGGCCAGCCAAACAGCTATGATGTCATGAGTGCTGCTCAGTACAAGGATACACAGAACATCCATTCTCATTCTAGGTAGGAGACTCTGCCTCAGATTCCGCTTAAAATCAGCAGAGCGAAAAGTCCTGCAAGGAGGACTTTTCTCTCCACCGGTTTTAGTACATAAATGGCGGAAACTGGGCGGAAACCCGGCGGACCCCATTATAGTCTATGGGGTTTTCTATGTGTAACCGCTTTTAAAGGCAGACAGGTTCTCCATCTTTTGGGTCCCCATGCGGACCCGAAGGATGGAAACTCAAACACTAGTGTGAACCTAGCGTCAATAGAGCAAGTAGACATCATTATGTTAAGAGTCTGTACTGTACCATGAACGTTATAAGGCTATTGACATCTAAAATGACTTTTGTTCTCTGTATACCCCAGTTACTGCACCAAATTCAGATGCCTGCAGTCAAGGTGACTTATACCAGGAGAGTCCAAATCATTCCATCCATGCCAATACTGTGCTGATAAAGGTGTCAAACTAAAGAAATGGCATTGCGATGACTGATCAGCTCTGCTAGCATCTATTGAAGGAGTTATCATCTGAAGACTTATCTACATAAGACACATCCACTTGTGCTTTATTAGTCCTATCGTTAAGTCATTTAATAAATCTCCGGTGGCTTTCACAAAACAATTACAAGCCCAACTCTAGCTTGCAAGCCATCAAGTAAAAAAAACCAAACCATACCACCAACTAAACTGGAAAATAGCCTAGATAGATTTGATTGAAATAATGCACCAGTCCAGCAAAAAATACATTTTCTATAAAGCTCAACTAAATAAGAAGTGTGAAACAATATTTCAAAACCCTTTTGAAAAGTTTCTGATCTTCGCTGCTTCACACAATCTACTGAAATTAAATTACTGCACTTGGAGAAAAGGCCGATTTTCACAGAACTGGCAGGGGAATAACATGACCCAGACTGGGCAGCAAGCTCTCGAGAGCAGGGACAATATATTGTATCAGCCAGCAAAGTCATAATGCTCTCCAGTCTAATGATAGCTAATGCTAGCCTATTTTCTTCAGCTCCTTTATGTCTTGTAGGCTGGAAATGGAGAGCTTTATATGGTAGGTGCATTGCTGTAAGCGGATAACTCAATTGCATACCCATAGCACGTTCACTTTATGCCATGAATATGGTACAGATTCCTGTGCTGCCCTGCTTATTCCAGAAAACTTATCAAAGAGAGATAAAAACAGATTATGGGCTAAGAAAAATCACAGATTTATGCAAGTCTTTATGTGCCCTCAGCACATCAGCAACATGGTAAGAAGAAGGACTATTGTTTGTGGTGCCAACTGTATATATCTGGAATCACTTTGCAATGCTGTGCAAGCGTTTGACTAATACAGCAAGTATCTGCTTCTCTCTTATCTATTCCGCTCAATCTCCTTTCTTGGTAATGACCCCGCTAGTGAGGCAGAAATTCAATTATTTTCTTATTTTCCAAGAATTTAAATACACACTTTTACAGCCAAATCACCTTGCATAAAAATCTCTCATCTGAACAATTTCTAAAGGGCGTTTAGGAAGATAAGTATTCTGCAGGTCAATGGCTATGTGCCGAAGTTCTTCTGCCATCTCCCACCATGCCCTGATAGCCATCACCCGATTACCTAACCTACATTTATGATGTAGTTGAAAAGCTGTAAAGCTGTATATTGTCCAGATCTGATGCCCTGACAACTAAAAGTCCAGGTCTTTGCGTAGCCGTGTGAGACGTGAAACAAAACAGTTAAGTTGTTGTACAGACGGGAAGAAAGCGCCAATTGCCAATTAGTGGGAAAGTGCCAGTTATCTTAGATCATGTGAAATGCTATCTCTTCATTGCCTCCGCATTCTAAACCTACAGTATCTATAATTATATTGTGCTGGATTCTACAAGGCCCGGAAATCATGTTGCATGTAAAAGAAACATAAAAAACCTACATGTTAAACCATTCATTACATAACATAAAGACGTTCTTCTAATATTTGAGTCCAGGAAGGAAATTGTCTGCTTTCAGCCTTCTAACGTGTAAAGTTATTTTTGCTATAAAAAAGATGCCACACTTTATGCACATTATGGTACATAAGTCATATAATACACATACCACTAATAATGGTAAGGGTCTACCAAGGTGCCATTAAAGTGAATGGATTGTTCATTGTTTGTGAGACATTTCAGAAGCTGAACAAATGCTCTCGTACAATAATGATCCTCATAATGTTGTCTGGATATTGCTAGCACGTAAAAAATAACAAGAAACATTAAAAATCCCACATTGAGAACTAATGATAGAATTACAGTATAACTCATACACACATATATATTCAGCTAGGGTGGAAGGAAGGAAATCCAGTGTGCAGAGGAGAGCATTGAGACCAGAAGCTGAAGTGTGATTCAATATTCATTCCAAAGGTTCGACCTTCAGTCAACTGACCTTCACATCACAAATGAGGGCATTAATATACAGCAGGACAGGGGAATTCCTTGGTACTGCTAAGAGCAATCTGCCAGCTACTGAAATATGTACATCCAACTTTTACAAAGAGAACGTATGTATACCACCAATGTCAGAATGAGGTTTCTAGGGTCCACCTTTCTAGGGAGAAGTTCTAATATAGTGGCAGGTTTTCGGCAGTCCATACAGGACATTTCATAAACTATCTTGTTATAACTGCATACACAACACACATCATCATATGAATCTAATCCAGGATAGGGAACATGTACCTAATCTCTGGAGATCTGATACCTGGGACCCCCAATGATTAGGAGAATTTTTGTCCCTGAGTCCCCTGTGTGAATGGAGTGGTGTAACATAGGTGTTCCACTTCTATGGGATTGACAGAGAACTGTGCTCGGCTATTTCCATTAGTCCCTTAGAAGTGAACACAGCAGTGGCCAAGCATGCATACTACTCCATACACACAAGTGACTCAGGGACCCCTGTACCTATGATCCTCATAAATGCTGTTAGTAAGAAAACCCCTTTAAGAAGCTTTAAAAATAACTACGGTAGGAATATCAGCAAAGAAGAGATACCCAATAATGGGTAAACACATGAAAGACACTATTTAAAGAGAATCCAAAACCCAGCATATCAACCCAGCCCCACAGATAGATAGGTTAGGGTCACATGAATCAAATGGTGTTTCCCCTTATGAATCGGGGGCCTCCACTGCTGAAATTTCACTGTTGTTGTCAACATACAAATGAGCTCTTTGGAGTAACGAGGGTGTTGCCATTGTTCCAGAAAGGTAAGTGGAAATCCCTCATTACTCCAAAGAGCTAATTTGCATATTAACAAAAACTGCGATATCTTGGCAACAGAGGCACCAATTCACATGAGGAAAACAATGTCTGATTCAGGTTTCCCTAACCTATCTGTGGAGCTCGGTTGATATGCTTTGTTCTGGTGACAGATTCCTCTTAAGTCATTGACATACATGGTAGCTACCTATAGGTGGCACAAGAGAGGCAGTTTTCTTTCTCCTGAAAAAGAGCTAATTTGAATAGTTTTTCCCAGGTAGCATCGCTTGTAAGACTCCCTACAACAGCTGGATGTCCACGAAGGCAACCAGAACCCCAAACAATTAAATCAACTCGAATGGCAAGTGATTGTTCCAAAACTCACAAATAAATAAGTCTCCTGCTGAGCCTTTCTGGCCCACCCTTGTGTCAGTGCCTGGGCATTGGAGCATCCTCTGATACTATGGCGGCATTTCAAACAGAAATGTATGATGTATGTATGTGGGGTGGGGGGATAGAACAGTATTTATTTACTGAAAAGCTATATATCTCCATTGTGTGAAGGTGAAGAACTCTCACTCAGTGGCTGGAGAGATGACAAATATATTACCGACATACCAATAACTGTCTTTAACTGTTCTAAAAGTAAAATAACAAGAATGTTGGCAGTTTTATGGGCACAATACTATATTACTGGTTCATAATGTTTACAACACGAGTTTCATTTTAATTATTTCAATAAATAAGTAATATAAATTTACTGCCACTATTTTTTTTTTTTCATATTAAAAAATTATTACAGAATGTATCAGGCTTGAAATATGCATGAAGGAGAAGTCATTAAAATAGGAAAACAGTGCTTGCTACAAGCCCATAATACTATCAGGTACTTTAATTTCCACTGACAGATGAATGGCTGTATGACTGGCAGGTGCAACCAAAATGTTATAGGATACCAGGGGTTTTGGATAGGAATACATTAGGATGTTCTGACAGTGTAATACATATGTACACAAGACAGCAATTGGGGACCACTCCAGCCCCCCTGCTTAAGCAGCCCAGCATAGCCGGAATGTACTATAAATGTAACAAATGAAGTTGTTCTAGCAAAAATATGCACACACGGAGGTTGCAGACACTTCTGTCAGACAGCACATTTATTAAAATGCAGTGAGTTTCTGGCTCAGAATACTATTTCATGCTGGAGGGCTTCAGGGAGACATATCCCGGAATTTTACGAGTTTTTATGAGACTAACATTTCCTCAACTATGACAAAGCACCATGCATACTTACAGGTAGCCAAACGGACAGTATTTGTCACAGACCACGGGCTTGCACTTCTTGGGCCTTGGTCGGCACTGGCAAATCTCACAGTTGTGAAGATGAGTCTGAAAGCCGTAGGGACAGTCCAGAGCACAACCCGATATGAGTCCAGTGCAAAGCTCCTCTCCTTCAATAGAAACAAAATATACGCTCAAGTTATAGCATCACAATAAGAAATGAACAGATATTAGATTCATTTTCTTGGCTTCTAGAAAAGGAACCATAAAAAAACATAGTAAATAGGGCAATGTTAACAACACTTGACAGTATTCTCTTGGAGCGACAATGGAACTCTCTGGCTAGAATATGGACGTCAAAAATAAACTATACTTGGGACTAGGCAATGATACTTGAGCCTAAGGTTGTAGCTCTAAGAGGAGCAAGGGTAATAGCAGTAGCAAATTATAATGTGGCTGTTTTGGGCCTCCACCCAGGGCCACCCAAATTACTCACCAACTGTAACAAGTGTATGCCACTTAGAAGTGACCTGCGGTGGCAGTAGAATTTCACATGTACCTGTAAATACACGGACACTTGAACTTAGTCTTCCCAAGAGCAAGGGGGCAGCATCATAGAGTGGGCAGAGTGGGCCTTCTCCTAGAATAGCAAGGGAGCCTGCTGCTCTTTCACAATAAAGTTTCCTGTGGCCATTAAAAATAAAATTCAGCTACACTCATCTGATTCCTGGGTACAGCAGCATCCCGGGTGCACGTTGTGTGTATTGCACGAGCAATATAGAAACCCAACCTAAGACCAGGAATTTATTGAGAATTAGCATCCATATGAAAGGCGTACTTGAGTGGGTTAACAAGACCCTCTTCAACATAAGATGACCCCAGCAGTATGACACAAGGTTTCAGATTTTCCATGTCTCAGTGGCTTAAATGGATTCTACCACACCATGCATAGTGAACTGACACCATTAAGTTAGCACAGTGCAATGATAAACAGCATATTTTTGTAATGTTTTTCACTAGATCTGGAGAAATTTCACATTGAATTAATACGCAAAGGAGGAAGTTGGTGCACTGGGGGCAGGTCTTTAGCTATCTGTGCACTCCTCTTGTCATTCGGAACCCCTCTCCTGTCTGTGCTGCTCCATGCAGTGGGAGTTGATCCCCACCACTGCTACGACATGATCCATTCAATGCTGCGAAATGTGTGTGTGCAGTCTGCTCAAATAAGCTGCAAATAGACATACAGCTGCACAGTGTTTTGCAACATCGGATGGATCACATCTCTCACTGCATATGGCAGCATATACAGGTGGTAAGAGGGGATTTGAACAGCAAGAGCAGGGCATGATGGGATGAAGGTCTGCCCACAGTTCACCAGCTCTCTCATTTGCATACTGATTGAAAATAAAAGAGGTTGTCCAGGCTAAATAATATTTTCTAATTAGGCTGGTGAAAAAAATAAAAAAAAACACACAAGATCGGAGCGCACGGGGAGGCGCCCGAGCAACCGGGACAGGTGAGTATGTTTTGTTTTGTTTTTTTTTCCACCTGTCCTGGCCTAATTTAATAAATATAATTTTAGTCTAGACAAACCCTTTAAGTTTCTCCAAACCTAAAAAAGTAAAAGACATTACAAAGGTATATTGTTTAGTAGAGTACTTTGCTGCATTACCCAGTGGTGGCAGTTCAGTATACTTGGGGGAGGTGGTAGACTCCCTTTAAGCTATGCTATTGCTATGTGTATAGTAGACCTCTTGTAAGCTCTCATTACTTAAGTCATACCCTTAAATCCAATAATATTTTTGTGTTTTTTATCTTCTATATCCCCACCCCTTTTTAAAACTTACATTTTTATTATTATACAAAATGGAGATTAATATGTGGCATATTTTGCGACTGCTGATTGTAGTCCCTGGCAAATCCATAGAAAATCTGCATCAAAATCTGTGCAATATGTCCTAAATCCCACTTTTATCTATATAGAGTGGAGACCGAACTGATGAGCATATAGGACTGAATCATAATCTCCTACATTACATTGCTGTAATAATATCTTTATGTGCTGTTTGCATATTTGTATACTAGTTGTAAGTCCAGTAACAAAATAAGGCTCTATTCAAATCACATTTTTTACATCCGTTTAACGGATACAAAAAACAGACGCAAGCGGATGGCCATCCGTTTACATAGACATCAATGTTTAAAAAGAAAAATAAGGATCCGTTGCTGTCCATTTTTTTTTATTTTTAAGGACACAATATCGTAGTATATCATAATTGTATGTCCATCCAAAAAAAACAGACAGCAACATATCTGTTTTTTTTTTTTTAAATATTGATATCTATGTAAACGGATGGCCATCCAAATGCATCCGTTTTGTGTCCATTTTTTTTTTTTTTCTGCATCCGTTCAACTTGGCAGCATGTCAATTATACCTACATTTTAGTTATAGGTATAATAGGGTCAGAAAATCCGTAGAGGAAAACTCTGCGGAAAAAAACGCAATGCGTTTCTGACGCGGTCTTACCCAAAGCGTTTTTTTTTGCAGCGATTCGCTGCGTGGGGCCTTAGCCTAAAGAGGTTTTCCCATCTCTCTCTCTTATCAGTTTGCCTGCTCTCTTTTCTTCTTACTTCCTTTATTCTTCAACAAGCTGGTGGGGGGGCTATGACTATGAAGTACCTCAGTCGATATAGATATTGTCTTTACCATGAATAATTATTTATTATAATTACTAGAAATCTAGAATAATGCAGATCAAATAATATGCACAGTAAATGTATATTACATTACACAGGTTTGTAGAGAAAAAACTTTCCTGCTGCTATAACCCAGGATGGAGAGTAAGATTGCATCCGAACACTTATTTGTGTGAGATAACAGGCACTGAGTAAAACTCCTGTTTCAGCCCTTATCAGCAAAATGCAATTAGCGGACATCAAACAGCAGGCGATAACAGCTCTGAGAGCCAGTGTGATCCTGAGAACCCAACCCCCCTCCCTTCCAGAGAGCAGTGAGTCACGTCATCTGAATAAGATAACAGACTGGGCACCAAGGAAACATAATGTAAACAATGAGAGGGATAATGTCATATAGCACGTAAACAAAGTAGCATTGCTAAAGCAATGTATTTAGGAAAACTCTTAAATTTACAAAAACTAGCATTTTAGATAGGATCCTTGAGATGGGAATACCCCTTAAATCTTTGGGACTGTGACTATAGGAGCTTGCTGTGCATGTTTGCATATAGTCCATATACTGTAGCTTCTCTGTGACCTTCACAGTACACAGCAGGTAACAAATGCTTTTGCAAGAATATTAGTGTGTGGTTCATTCACACACAAAATAATATGTAAGATATTGGATGTTTTTTAAAATCTTTCATCTTGTATGTAACACAAAATTATTTGGTCTATTTGACTTTCCTTTCATTGTCTGCTATACTCCAAAATGTTTAGCCCACTATATTGAGGAGTCATAGTGTCTGCAAGATAAAGCACGTGTCATACACGTGGAGAGAAGTAAAAAGTTGCCAGGAGACGCTTGACAGTAAGCTGAACTACTGACCTGTCAGTGACGTTCCGTCATTTCTCATTTCTCTATTCAGCTAGTTCATTGCATACAAAAGGCTGAGTTAAGTGATTTGGCAAAATACATCTGGAAGAATGAATGACGCGCTGTTTAAAGGCTTAGTAATATTTTCTGTCAAACAAAATGTCGACACTACAAGGAGAAACATGGCTTGTGTTTACCAGGGAGAAATGGCAGTGCTGCCCAGTTCCAGTGCAGAGTCCTGACAACTGGCAGTGGTCCCTGCTGGATCAAGCTGTAGAACTCTGCAAGAAACCATACTTCCATGTGTTACCTGCTAATTGAGACTGATACCCTGCTTTGGCTATCATTTCTTCTGCTATTGCTCTTGGTTCTGATAACAGACTGACCCTGATCTTAACCTTCTTATACTTTTTGCATCGCCCTTGGGATTCATGCTCATGTGGTACCTGTTGTTGTACTCCCAGCTCTGGCTATTGACTCCATTCCTGACTATACTCCTGTCTCATCCTCTGGCCTATCACATCTTGACTGATCTGCTGGTGGCAACCATTGGCTCTGTCCCTGACTACACTACTATTGCTCCACCACTAATGCTATCAGTCTGTGACTACTCTGAGGACCCCAACTTGGGGATCCTCCTGCACCTAAGTCCATATCTTGAGGGTTTAAAGGGAGAGGACTAGGGATCCCGTAGACTCTGGACACCAGTCTATCCAGCACCAAAGGACAGACTTCATGGGGGTCACAGCTTACTACTGCCATAGGATCAAGTCTGACTAGCCAAACTTAACATAAAGTACATATATTCACCACATGACTAGAGTGAGTTCTGCGCAGACACTGATAAAATGAGGAGTGCTGAAAGATTACAGCTGTGAACCCCGAATTACTGTGAAGGTATCATTGGACTGGAATACAGGCGATGTTGTAGCATAAGGAATGCAATATACTATATTTATAAAGATATTTGTAAATAGTTGGTTGTAAACCATCGACTACTGATCAAACATAAATTGCCAAGAATGACAGATGCTGTATTGATCAATTACAAAAATTCTGGCAACATCCTATGATGTCACTGATGTGTAGAGTGAATATGAGACCAGCTCAGACATGAGACGCTGTGTTCTGTGCTCGGAAGCATTAAATACTGTAATGTTACCGCCAGATAGGGCAGCAGTTTCATACCCCCTAGAAGAGAGGCTTTAGGACACAGATAACACGCTCATTACTATAAACTGTGAATATCCTGATAATGGAATCAGCCAGCTAAAGGCAAGAACACAATTTTCCTACATGCTGTACTAAGATGAAAGCTCGGTAGGTATAATTGATAATGATTAAAGGATTACTTTCTATTTATGATATGCAAGGGGAAATGGAGGGAGTCCCTTGAAACTAGGTCTCATTTCTGATACATTTGTGGTTAATTAAAGGTAGTTTTACTTGTTACTATCCTAAATGTGCACTTCAAAACACCATACAGGTATCTACACAGACCTCAATTATGACTGGCATCGCTTTTACAAGCTGCAACATATTCTACCGGTGAAACCACCTGATACTTCCCGTTTTCACGTTCCCAGAAAATCTCAGAAAGAAACAATTAACCTCTGCAGAGAGGGGTCCTATCCTAGTGGCTATGTTAATTTGACCACAGTGAGAGGCACTTAACTGCTGGGCATGAAAGCCCACTGATTGTATATAATGTGTTGAAGGATGATAGCACCCTGCTGGATGCAGTCACAATCAGTGATTTATTTGTACGCTGCTCTGCTCCGCCTAATGAGAACAGACCCCTGCTGTGTCCGAGTGGTGCAGGTGTTTATGCATGCTTGCCACCGCCACTTCTTACAAGGTCATATTGATCCCTCAGGTTTCCAATCACAGAGATTCAATGCTGGTGAGCCTACAAGAGAAACCCTTATTCAAAGCAATTTACCTGCGTGAAATGTATTCCTCAATTAAGAGTCACTCAGGTATTCTTCCACATTAATCTCTGGCTGGACTGCTGAACCTCTTAGCGCTGGTGACAGATGATGTGTCAAGTCCATGAAATCTTGTTTCTGCTAACTAATTTATGAGACTGACCCTCTGTGAGCTTAAATTAAAGAGGACGGAAACTTGGAGTGGGACACTTAACTATACCAATGCTAGTACAGTACTGATATATAGGTATGGGTTTTCTAGGAAATACACATGATAAAACAGCAGGTACAATTAAAGAGGACCTTTCATGTCCTCAGGCACATGCGGTTTTATATACCGCTAGAAAGCTGACAGTGGGCTGAATTCATTTGGCTTTCCCAATATGTGCCCTGGGGCTAGAGATATTGGTGCTGTTAGTTTTCTGCCCATCGTCAGAAGGGCGTTCCTGACCATCATCGCTGGGCAGTAAGGAATGCTCCCCTGACTGTACTCGTCCATAGCCCTGTACTGTCAGAGGGGACGTTCCTTACCGCTCAGCGATGATGCTGAGCTGTGAGGAATTCCCCCCCCCCCTCCCCCAAGTACAGGGCTATGGACGAGTACAGTCAGGGAGTGGAGGGGTTCCTCACAGTCCAGCTAGACTGTCAGGAATGACCTTCTGACGATGGGCAGAAAACTAACGGTACCGATATCTCCAGCCCCAGGGTACATAACGGAAAGCCGACAGTGCGCTGAATTCAGCGCACTGTCAGCTTTCTATCGGCATATAAAACCGCATGTGCCTGTGGACATGAAAGGTCCTCTTTAAACACAGTCCTGAAATGTTATGTACACATGACGATTCATGCTGTATGATAAAGAACAGTGCAAAAGTTTTAGGAAGGTGTGGAAAAAATGCTGCAAAGTAAGAATGCTTTAAAAAACAGAAGTGTTAATAGTTTATTTGTGTCAATGAATAAAATTAAGTGAATGAACAAAAGAGAAATCTAAATCAAATCGATACTGGGTGTGACCACCCTTTGCCTTCTATCAGTTCTTCTAGGTACACTTGCAGAATTTTTTTTGAAGGAGCTCGGCAAGGAGGTTGTTCCAAGCATGTTGGAGAACTAATCACAGATCTTCTATGGATGTAGGCTTGCTCAAATCCTTCTGTCTCTACATGTAATCCCAGGCAAACTGGATGAAGTTGAGATCAGACTCTGTTGGGGCCATATCATTACTTCCAGGCTCCTCCTCCAAAGATTAGTCCACCAAATATTGATATGACTGGGTTTTTTTTTCTATACTGTAGGTATTAACTCTACTTACTGAAAGGGATTGTTCCATCAGGACAAAACTTGGCTTTATCCCTTTTTAAAGCAAATAGAGGTTATAGAGGTGGAGTCACTATTGTGACTTGACTCCCACTTTGGCTATTAGAATGGCTGGCGTGTTGCCTCCATGAGAATAACCCTTTAAATTCTATGGGAGCATTATGGAATTGGAAAGCTAGACTGTACTACAGTATTAACACTGCTTCTCAGTCAGGATAAGATAATAGAGGTACATGGATCTGAAAACACCCTTTATTTTGTTTGCTATTTACGGTATGATTACTCATTTACATTTCAGGATTTAGAAAAATGGATTTTTGAGCTTGTAAAAAAAAAAAAAACTGTAACATAATCTGTTATGAAGGGAATTACAGAGCTTTCACTGTTCATGGAGGGGCTCCTGCCACCACTAAGGATAGAAGCTGGTGACAAGAGATATAACCTCTGGGAATTTTTATTCCATGTATACAAATGAAGGCACAACTGCAAAGTCGTCATCATGCTTTCTAATACATTAATGCACGACAAGCTTAATTTTTAGTCCACTTGCAAAGAACACGGCATCTTTGCAATGCTGCCTTCATTGGCATACATGAAGCGAAAATGTCTGGAAATTACAAAAACTGTCAGGATGATCTTAATGGAATTGATAATATCAATTCACACTTTAAAATGAAAACTTTTTATTCCTTCCTTGCCACTTTTCTGAAAAGTGATCATAGCTGGCTTCCTGGTGTAAATCATAGTTTGTATCTATGCCAGCTACGAGCTGGCATAGATTTAACTCTCTGGTGCGTGGAAGGTCAGAGATGTGCCTAGTTCATTAAGAGGCATATGCCTCTTAATGAATTACATCAGGCATAAATCACTCTGGCAGACAGTTTATCAAGCCTTATGTAATGACAATCTTGAGAAATGCCCCCTAATAATTGGACTATTAGCTGTTTGTGCTGCAAAGGCAGTTAACTACCATTGTAAGCCATATTGGTTCTAAAGGTGCTAATATCTTTGTCACTGAAAGAGTATGAGCCCATGGGGTCCATTTCCACTGAGAACTAGAGTGCAATTAATGATCATTATAGATGATGGAAGGGGATGTGTAAAACTGAATGTACCTCCATTACTTTACTGGAAGATCATAATGCCTGCATGTGACATCAGTATAATGACTTTCTTCATATACTGTGTATACATAGAGATCTTTTAGTGTATGCATTATCCCTGTGCTATGATGTCATAGGGAGCATTATTCCTGTACTGTGACATCACTGTGTATATTATCTCTGTATTGTGACATAACTGTGTGTATCATCCCTGTACTGTAACATTGCTGTGTGCAATAACGCTGTACTGGGACATTACTGTGTGCATTATTCTGGTACTATGACATCACTGTGTGTATTATCTGTACTATACAAAAATAAGCCATAGCATGATTTTTCAGGGTTTCTGGAGTATGTTTGAAATATAAGCCCTACTCCGAAAATAAGCCCTACTTCGAAAATAAGCTCTAGTTACAGTTCATTAAAAAAAAGTGTCCAGGCAGCTATACAGTACATGTAAAAAACTAAATAGAATATTTAAGAACCGATACAGTAGACCCTTCATCAAGGAGAGCGGACACCCCCAAAAGACTCAAAGCCCCAAAAGAATCGGACATTGACTTTAATTGAGCTATCTGTACAAGATGGCACTAGTGAGATAGTTCTCCACAATAATAAGGGTTGACCTCCGCTAGTGCCTGCTCTCACACACAGATCAGCTAGTCCTGCTGGCATCACTCCGTTGTGGCTGCTTCCGGTCACCAGAGGCAGCCAACTGCTACACTTAGCTGCATTGGAACGTTAATGCAATAGCAAGGGACCTGACAGTGACACACCTTTGTCAAGAGCAGGGGCGTAACTACCGGGGTAGCAGTGGTAGCGACTGCCACAGGGCCTGGAACATTACGGGGCCCGGAGCCCTGTGGCAGTCGCTACCGCGAACCCCACAATCACTGCTATCGTTATACTCCGGGGTCTTTTGAGACCCCGGAGTATAACGATCGGGGGCCCAGGGGAGGTGAGCGAACATAAAAAACACTGTAACTCACCTATCTGCCGCTCCGCAGGCTTCGGGCCTGTTTAGTGACGTCCCAGACGTCAGCCGACGTCATTATGCGTCGCGACGCCGGCCTGGATCCCGCGAGATCCGGTCCGATATTGAAGATGGCTGAAGTAGCGCACGGGAGTGCACCGGAGCGAGGAAGAGGTAAGTTGCAGTGTTTTCTATGTTTCTCTCCTCCCCTGGGTCTCCAATCATTATACTCTGGGGTCTGAAAAGACCCCAGAGTATAATAATCGTTCATGGGTGGTCCACTATGGGGCATAGTACTGTGTGCAGGGGCCACTATGGGGCAAACTACTGTGTGCAGGGGCCACTATGGGGCAAACTACTGTGTGCAGGGGCTACTATGGGGCAAACTACTGTGTGCAGGGGCTACTATGGGGCAAACTACTGCGTGCAGACGCCACTATGGGGCAAACTACTGCGTGCAGGGGCCACTATGGGGCAAACTACTGTGTGCAGGGGCCACTATGGGGCAAACTACTGTGTGTCGGGGCCACTATGGGGCAAACTACTGTGTGCTGGGGCCACTATGGGGCCAACTACTGTGTGCAGGGGCCACTATGGGGCATAATATTGTGTGCAGGGGCCACTATGCTGCATAATACCGTGTCCAGGGGCCACTATGGGGCATAATACCGTGTGCAGGGGCCACAATGGGGCATAATACCGTGTGCAGGGGCCACTATGGGACATAATACCGTGTACAGGGGCCACTATGGGGCATAATAGTGTGCGCAGGAATGCGGTTTGTGTGTGTGTGGGGGGGTTGGGGGCGGCGGTTTGGGGGGGGTTGGGGCGGCGGCTTTGGGGGGTTGGGGGCGGCGGCTTGGGGGGGCCCCATGTCAAATGTTCGCCTTGGGGCCCAGCCATTCCTAGTTACGCCACTGGTCAGGAGTGACACAGATCTGTGTGCGAGAGCCCATTCACCATTGGCACTTGCAGACTCTAATTGCTTTGGATCTAAGGGGGTCTGGTGAGTGGATTGTTGTTCATAGAAAAAAAAAAGACATCCTCTGAAAATAAGCCCTAACCCATATTTTGGAGCAAAAAATAATATAAGACCATATCATATTTTTGGAGAAACACGGATAAATCAGTAACTGCACTATCCCTGTGTGTAAAGAAGACCAAAATAGATGTATGGCAGCCCCAGAAACAACGAATTGATGCTGGAAGCATGCATAACCGCCATCTTATTGAAAATCCTCGCTGTGATGTGCAGTATAGTGGAATGGGGAGATTGAAATTCCCATTCTAGTGATCAGTGGGGATCCCCAGAAATCATGCATTCTGTGGACAGGCAATGTTTTTTTTTATTTTTTTATAGGATAACCCCTTTAATGAGATCTGATCACTGACACCAAATGGCAAGGTGTAAACTGTACTCATTGACTATTACAATTCCAACAAATATTCCACATACAGATATGGGAAGATAAAAGTCTCTGGAAAAGACTGCTGATATTTTCATTTTTTGTTATTTAGTTCTGCTTGAAAAGCGTCTTGCTCCATAATAAAGGAAAACTGCAAGTTAAATGTTGTGAATAGTAATAATAACTTAATGGATTGAGAGAAAATCAGACTAAAACAATCAAGGGACATTTTACAGTGTAATGGGCTTCCTTGTACTTCTCTGTGTGCTGCCATATTAAGGCTTATGCAGTTCTCTGCTGTCTGTCACGTCCCATGAAGCCTTTTATAGGCTTGTCTGTGACAAGGACCATTTGACTACAGCGTGAGGAGGTGTTGTGACTTTAATATGAAAACCTTTTCTCTTTAGAGTCACAAATCATCATCTAAGCTCAAGTCAATGAGACGTGGTATTGTATAGTCAATGAAGCTATTGTCCTTCCCTGCTGTGATTTTATTTATATGTATATGTTTTAACCATGGCATTAAAGTTTATATTCATATTAAAAATATCCACAAACTGTTACTAGTTCACTTTGCTGCAAATAAATACAGTGTATGGCATGCTCTATCAATACCCACATAACTATACATTTATAGGAACGGTGTAAATGTGTAATACATAATGAGTTATATGTCGTTCATGCGTCACTATTCAATGGGACACTATTATTTTTTTCTGAACATCTTTACAGACTCTGTGACTCCACAGAAATCGTGCGGCTACAGGAGAGGGTAGACTGTTTGACTCCCCATGGAAAGGACAGAGACAGATTATTACTATCTCTGCCTTCCTGAACACTGTATAAATGCACTCAATGCCCTGTATACTCCAATTCTGGAGTGTACATGGTTATGAGGGGCAGGATAGTTACATAGACATAGGCGCTTTTTCAGCTGCACTATGTAACTATCAAGTTCAACCCAGGGATGGGAAAGAGCATGACTGAAGGGACGAATGAAGGAAATAAGTATTCTATACATTTCCATAAGCATCAATGCTATTTCACTATAAAAAGCCATCTAAGCTATTGTGAAGCTGTCGGCTGTGACTGCTGTGACCAGCTCCTGGGGTAGGCTATTCCACAGATTCACAGTCCATACAGTGAAGAAGCCTTGTCAGCTCAGGAGAGTAAACCTTTGTAGATGCTTCTGCATATTCGCAGTCCCAAATCAGTCCTTCAGTATATCTCAAGATGCTGTACTCCATCATTAACTGGGACTAATATATCAAGTCCAGTTACAGGCGAAATCAGTAAAAAAAAATATATATTTTTTTTTAAATGCATCTCAAAGGTTTTCTGTGACCACAATGTATAAAATGCATAAAAATAAAAGAGAAAACCAAATAAGAAATACCTTAAAAAAACATACTAAACCTTAGTCATAGTCAAACTGCAGCTTCTAGCCCCATCTCCAAAGAACCAAAATATATAAAATAAACCATAAGGATAAAGGCCAAATAATAACATGCATAAAAAAAACCTGAAAAATATTTGACTGTACTGTCTGTCATAAACAAAGGAAAAAAAAATCACTGGGCTTTACTTGGCTAAAGCAAACCAATGATTCCATAAGAAGTTTAACAATAAGGCCTGCTTCACATGGACAGGTTTGGTCCATGAGATATGGATGTTGAAAGGTATGCTTTGGGGAGGTGATAGACTTCCTTTAACTATAAGGCCCTATGTGGGTCAGATGCCAGTATGTGGCATCCATCTTCAATCAGTTTAACGCATCCGTTGGGAGTTTTCCTGACGCATACGTTAAACTGATTGAAATAACGTAGTGTAAAAAGAAGCTTAAGGCACGAACCTCACAGGCTGCAACCAAGTGGGATGATTTCACAAGAATCAGTATCAATGTGTTTGTGACTAATGTAAGCTCCCATGATAACATATACAACAATATTTTCATAGATAAAATAACAACTTATTAGCACTTTCCGAATCTGTTTGTCTTCTCTATAAACAGGAACATGTGTAAGAATGGAAATCCATACTAATTATGTTACTTCTTATAGCAACAGCAATAAAAGCAGACATGCTCACCAGGCAAGATAATTATAGGGCGAGATTAACCACTTCAAGGCTAAAATGCAGTTTTTCAAAAGTAAGTTAATTTTATGTGATGTACATTTATTGACAAATAATAATAATAATAATAACAACACGCCAAGAAGGAGTTGTTGGAATGGAATGAAACGTTCTATGTGTGAATGTAATGATATACAGTACAGACCAAAAGTTTGGACACACCTTCTCATTCCAAGAGTTTTCTGTATTTTCATGACTATAAAAATTGTAGATTCACACTGAAGGCATCAAAACTATGAATTAACACATGTGAAATTATATACTTAACAAAAAAGTGTGAAACAACTGAAAATATGTCTTATATTCTAGGTTCTTCAAAGTAGCCACCTTTTGCTTTGATTACTGCTTTGCACACTCTTGGCATTCTCTTGATGAGCTTCAAGAGGTAGTCACCTGAAATGGTCTTCCAACAGTCTTGAAGGAGTTCCCAGAGATGCTTAGCACTTGTTGGCCCTTTTGCCTTCACTCTGCGGTCCAGCTCACCCCAAACCATCTCGATTGGGTTCAGGTCTGGTGACTGTGGAGGCCAGGTCATCTGGCGTAGCACCCCATCACTCTCCTTCTTGGTCAAATAGCCCTTACACAGTCTGGAGGTTTGTTTGGGGTCATTATCCTGTTGAAAAATAAATGATGGTCCAACTAAACGCAAACCGGATGGAATAGCATGCCGCTACAAGATGCTGGGGTAACCATGCTGGTTCAGTATTCCTTCAATTTTGAATAAATCCCCAACAGTGTCACCAGCAAAGCACCCCCACACCATCACACCTCCTCCTCCATGCTTCACGGTGGGCATGTAGAGTCCATTTGTTCACCTTTTCTGCGTTGCACAAAGACACGGTGGTTGGAACCAAAGATCTCAAATTTGGACTCATCAGACCAAAGCACAGATTTCCACAGGTCTAATGTCCATTTCTTGTGTTCTTTAGCCCAAACAAGTCTCTTCTGCTTGTTGCCTGTCCTTAGCAGTGGTTTCCTAGCAGCTATTTTACCATGAAGGCCTGCTGCACACAGTCTCCTCTTAACAGTTGTTGTAGAGATGTGTCTGCTGCTAGAACTCTGTGTGGCATTGACCTGGTCTCTAATCTGAGCTGCTGTTAACCTGCGATTTCTGAGGCTGGTGACTCGGATGAACTTATTCTCCGCAGCAGAGGTGACTCTTGGTCTTCCTTTCCTGGGGCGGTCCTCATGTGAGCCAGTTTCTTTGTAGCGCTTGATGGTTTTGGCCACTGCACTTGGGGACACTTTCAAAGTTTTCCCAATTTTTCGGACTGACTGACCTTCATTTCTTAAAGTAATGATGGCCACTCGTTTTTCTTTACTTAGCTGCTTTTTTCTTGCCATAATACAAATTCTAACACTCCATTCAGTAGGACTATCAGCAGTGTATCCACCTGACTTCTGAACAACACAACTGATGGTCCCAACACCATTTATAAGGCAAGAAATCCCACTTATTAAACCTGACAGGGCACACTTGTGAAGTGAAACCCATTTCAGGTGACTACCTCTTGAAGCTCATCAAGAGAGTGCCAAGAGTGTGCAAAGCAGTAATCAAAGCAAAAGGTGGCTACTTTGAAGAACCTAGAATATAAGGTTGGCGCCGCTGAAGTGGCTGCCTGGTCGGCAGCTCTGAGACTCTCTCTCTCTTATTTTTTTTCTTTCTCTGTCTGTTTTTTATCTCTCTACTTAATGGACTTTACACTATGATGAAATGAAGAAACAAAGACTTGGAATTGGACCTTTGTGATACTTTTTTTTTTTTGTTTTTATCTGTCTTTTTGTCCTGCTGAAATGGGGACTCTTGTGTCTGCAGGCATTTCTTTTGTCTACACAAGAGAGAAATTACTGCAGCTTAGAGTCACAACAACAGGGCTGCATACCATTTGCCCACCCATCCCCCAAGAACTCTGGAGAAAGAAAAAGCGGGGGGAGGGGCTGCAGAGCAGGAACTCTTCAGAGGATTAAAAAGAGGCGTTACCGACCAACTGTTCCCTCCATCATTATGGGCAATGTGAGATCTCTTGCAAACAAGATGGATGAACTAACAGCGCTCACCAGGCACCATCAGGAGTTTCGGGTGTGCAGCATGATGCTACTTACAGAGACTTGGCTCACTGAAGTTACTCCTGACTCTCTGGTCTCCTTGGATGGTTTTAAACTCCTTCGGGCAGACAGGACAAGGGAGAGCGGTAAGAGGAAAGGAGGGGGGCTGGCAATGTTTGTGAATAATAGATGGTGCAATCCTAGGCACATTGTGATTAAGGAGCAAACTTGCTGTAAGGACATTGAACTATTAGCTGTGAGCATGAGACCTTTCTATCTACCAAGGGAACTATCACATGTCATCGCGATAGCTGCATATGTCCCCCCCTCTGCGAAAGCTGACGCTGCCTGCGAGGTCCTACAAGCCACGCTGAGCCAGTTACAGTCTCAGCACCCCCAGGCCCTCCTTCTTGTGTCTGGCGATTTCAACCATGCCTCTCCATCATCCACACTGCCCAGTTTCACACAGTATGTAACCTGCCACACAAGAGACAACAAAACACTGGACTTGTTCTTTGCCAACGTGAGGGAGGCATATAAGTCATCAGCCCTACCGCCCCTGGGGAGATCGGATCACAACCTAGTACATCTCCGACCTGTGTACAAGCCACTTGTACGTAGAGAACCAGCTGTCACTCGCACAGTGAGGATATGGTCCGAGGAGAGTGATGAGGCTCTGAGGGATTGTTTTGACACAACCGCATGGGAAGTTTTGCAGGATTCGTATGGAGAAGATATAGAAGGACTCACACACTGCATAACGGACTACATAAATTTTTGTGTGGACAACACAGTACCCACAAAAGTGGTGAGGTGCTTCTCCAACAACAAACCATGGATTAACTCTGATATAAAAACACTACTTAAGGAGAAAAAGATGGCATTCAGGACAAGAGATAAGGAGGGGTTGAGGGAAGTACAAAAGGAGCTGAGGCATCTAATCAGGCAAGGAAAAGCCAGTTATAAGGAAAAAATGGAAAAGCAAATGGAAAGAAAAGACATAAGGGGGGGTCTGGGAGGGGCTTAAGTCAATTTCGGGTCATAAACACTCGGTCTGCCAGATTGAGGCAGATGTTAACTGGCTTAATGAACTAAACCTATTCTTCAACAGATTTGATCACACACCAGCTCCTCCCACCCCAGAATGTCCTTCAGCTCCCCTCACCACAATGACTTCTCCCCATGCGGCCACTTCCCAACAGACCAGTAAATCCAGAAATCCGTCTTTATCTGACCACAGTCTGACCTTCACACGGGCCCAGGTGAGGAAGGAGATGAAAAAGATCAAGGCGAGGAAAGCCGCAGGGCCAGATGACATCAGTGCAAGGCTAATTAAGACTTGTGGGGACCAGCTGTGTGGTATAATTACATATATGTATAATATGAGCCTGAGGCAGGAAATAGTCCCTGAATTATGGAAATCTTCTTGTGTGGTACCAGTTCCAAAGAAACCTCACCCTATGGACCTCAACGATTACAGACCTGTAGCACTGACATCCCACTTGGTGAAGATCTTAGAGAGATTGGTTCTCACACATCTCCGCCCTCTAGTGAGCCCCGCTATGGACCCTCTCCAGTTTGCTTATCGACCGGGCATTGGGGTAGATGATGCCATCATCCACCTTCTGCACAGGGCTCTGTCTCACCTGGAAAAACCAGGGAACACGGTGAGAATAATGTTCTTTGATTTCTCCAGTGCTTTTAACACCATACAGCCCAGGTTACTGAGAGACAAGCTGGGCCTTGCTGGAGTGGACCACCACCTCTCCAACTGGATCCTAGACTACCTCACAAATCGACCTCAATACGTGAGAGCCCAAGACTGTGTGTCAGGTACCGTGATCTGTAATACGGGGGCACCTCAGGGTACGGTTCTCGCCCCTTTCCTCTTCACACTGTACACTGCTGATTTTAGGTGCAACTCATCCAGCTGCTACCTACAGAAGTATTCTGACGACTCTGCAATAGTAGGCCTCATCACAGACGATGATGACAAGGAGTACAGAGAACTGAACCGGTTTTTGTGGACTGGTGCCACCAGAACCACCTGAAGATTAATGCGGGGAAGACCAAGGAGATGGTGGTGGACTTCCGTAAAGGCAGATGCCCTCCAAAACCAGTGGACATCCTGGGGACGGGCATCGAGATTGTGAACACCTATAAGTACCTGGGTCTGCTCCTTAATAATAAGCTGGACTGGGCAGATCATATGGAGGCCCTGTACAGGAAGGGCCACAGCAGGCTCTACCTGCTTAGGAAGCTGAGAGCCTTTGGAATCCGGGGGGCACTTCTTAGAACTTTCTTCAACTCGGTAGTGGCATCAGCCATCTTCTTTGGAGTGGCCTGCTGGGGGAGCAGTATATCAACCAGGGACAGAAATAAACTTGACAAGCTGATTAGAAGGGCCAGCTCTGTCCTGGGGAGCCCACTGGACCCAGTGCAGGTGGTGGGTGACAGAAGGATACTGTCCGTGGTGAGCTCCATGCGGGAGAATAACTCCCATCCCATGCATGAGACTGTGATCGCGCTGGGCAGTACTGTCAGTGACCGACTGCTCCACCCTAGGTGTGAGAAGGAGCGCTATCGGAAGTCTTTCCTCCCCACCGCGGTTAGGCTGTACAACCAACACCGACCTAAGCGGAGATCATTACATACAGAGAACTGAAATATCTCTCTGCCTGTTATATCCCCCCCCCTCTGCTACGTCCTATCTGTCTGTCTGCTATTAATGTAATGCCTCTCACCTTGGAACATTCCTGTACATGTTGTATTTGTATTTGTATCTGCTTATCTTATCTTTGCTGCTGTAACACACTGAATTTCCCCATTGTGGGACTATTAAAGGACTATTATTATTATTATTATAAGACATATTTTCAGTTGTTTCACACTTTTTTGTTAAGTATATAATTCCACATGTGTTAATTCATAGTTTTGATGCCTTCAGTGTGAATCTACCTTTTTATAGTCATGAAAATACAGAAAACTCTTGGAATGAGAAGGGGTGTCCAAACTTTTGGTCTATACTGTATGTAAATGATTACATTATTGGAGAGAAAGGATGTTTATTGGGAAAACTGTACACTTGAAAGGTGGCTCTAGTACCCAGTTGGGCTTCCTATTGCCTAGATACAAGATGAGATACAGCTGGGTACGGAGGCATACAGGTCCCATATGGTATCCTGAGGCACAGATGTTGCAACTCGGACTATAGGGTGGCGAAGATGGTCCTGTAAATGCTTGACTGGTAAGGAATCAGGCAATTGGGCCAGCCAAGGCAGAGTTGCAATCTGCCGGAGACATTCCTGGGAAACCCTTTTGTGTGGGTGAGCATTATCCTGCTGAAAAATGCCAGTGGGAAGCCCTGCATGAAAGGTAACACATATGGCACAGGATGTCCTGCAAATATCACTGAGCTGCTAGTGTCCCTCGTATCACTACTAGGGGTGACCAACTGTGGTATGCAATGGCTCCCTAGGTGGTCACACTGCAGCTGGGCAATGTCTCATTCCATAGCAAAGGCAGGATTAAAGAGATCACCATGAGGCCTCTAAACTCAAAAGTGACCTTCGTGGGATCCCAAACAGAACCCAGATTCAACACTAAAAGGGATATGGTTCCTTTCCGAAGAAGTCTAGGTTTCACAACACTACTACAAGCAAAGGCGATGGTAGCTGGCTGTCAGTGGCAGGACACCCAATGGGAGCTGTGACACCCACTTTCCTTATGCTAAGTGCCTGGAAATGTTCTGGGCAGAAACAGGGGTGTGTAACGAAGGTGTCACCTATGAGCTGTCTGGGCCAGCTGGAGTTTGGTCGCCTTATGTGTGTGTGCTGTCACATAACCACTACTACCAACACCACCAACACCACATTCTAATGAACCCCGATTGACATAGTACAACCAGAGGAAAGGGTGCATCATCACAAATTCATCAGGCACCCTCTTCTGATGCTAGGTGAGATGTTTAGCCCCCTGAGAGATACTATGTGGTGCCTCCACATTTATGAAGCAGAATTGGAACACCTTGTCCCCTAACCTGTCTTCAGACACCATACAATTGGTGCAGCCTGCCTCTCTGACATCTCCACTTCACTGATCGGAAATTCCTCATCAGTCCCTAAGCTATTCCACATTATTGAACCTTTAACCACTCTTCCTTCCAAATACACTGCAGACGCATACCAATATGATAAGAGAGAATGTGAAATGCACTTTGCACCTTGGTAAATGAGCCTCACTGGCTGTGATCTTTTCTGGAGACTATTTCCTTAATATTTGTGGAAAGATCGTAACTGCTTTATACTACACTCTTCACTCTCCCATAACACCTTGTTATCAAATCCCTAGCTGTTATCTTTATGCATTATGTTTCTCACATCTCTACTCTTCTGTAGCTTTTGGATTATAATGTATAACAAGTGAATATTATCAACCGGCAATTGCACCCTAAGGGTATTTATACAGTATTCTATTAATGCTATTACTGTGGAACATACCACGGTGTACCTACCAGAGTAGCTTTGCAGCCCCATAACTAAGGGGCCTATCTCCACCATTTAAAGGAACACTGTATCTCATATTTCCAACACTTTCATGTACTGTAAGACTGTGGATGAGATATAATGTGTTTGCTCTTTTTTATTTAATACTGAAGTTATTTTTACATTCCTGGGGGCATTCATACTGGAGACATACAATTCCTAACAAGAGAGCTGCAGAAAACAGGAAATGTCAGCTTATTGTGTGTGCTCCCACAGAAAAACTGAAATACATCCATAATTTTATATGAATAGCCGCATTAAAAATAAAAATATGTTTAGAATATTTCTGATAAAATAATGTCATTTTCTGATGACACTTCCCCTTTAAAAGGAGGTAGTCGCTAGAACCCATCATATCAACACTGCCCCACAGATAGATAAGTTATGGCCACTTAAACCATGTGAATTGGTTCCGACCTTGCCAAGCCCTTGTTGCTCCAAATAGTTTATTTGCATAATAACAAAAATAGTGATGACCCTAACCTGTCTGCAGGACTGGGTTCTGGTAACAGACTCCCTTTAAAGGAGTTGTCCAGCTATGTAATGTAGAAATAAGATGAAATACTCACCTTAAAGTTACCCCAAGGCCTGGCTACAGCAGTACCATGTCTGTATCCAAGTCCAGGGCACAGAGACTTCTGGGGGCCTGGGTAGAATTATTTTATAACATTGTAAGTGTTTTTGTTTTCTTGTTTAAATTACATGATTGGACGACCCCTTTAAAGGCATCTCAATGACAAGGCATATTTAGTGCTGCTGTGGAAGATATAGTGGGCAACCATAATATTGGATACCTTTACATTTTCTGAACTTGCTTTTCAAGACAATGTTGTTTTGTGATATTGTATCAAGAACTGATATGCTATAGGTGTCTATGTGCAGCCACCCAGTGGTTGGGTTGTGGATTGCAGCGTTTTGGTAGTTTTGTTAGTATATTGTGATGTAGTATTGCCTTTGTCCTGTCTCCTAATTTAACAAATTAATTGTTAATTGGATCCATGCTATGACCTGAAAAAGATTGTAACTCATGGCAAAGACAGATCAAGAAATTGATGTAAATGAATGCATTCTGTGCAGTCTTTGCATCTGTCATGATTATTTCTAACACAAAAATTGCTAGTGTGAACATTGCCCTATGCTGCCAAAATGGTAATTAGAAGAGCTAAGTGAATGAATACATTTATATGTTTATGTTCCTCCTTTTCAACCTATAAAAATCCATTATCACATTTCCATTAAGCTATAAATATATGTGTTGATTTTTAAGACAAAAAGTACTGATCTGGATCCTAGACAGAGGTGACATAGTATTATGTGCTCTGGATGTGCGAGTAAGAAGATTTCGCTGCCACCCCATGCTGTGAGTGACATATCTTCCTCTTCCATGTATATGCTTTATACCAATTTTGCTCTAATCCTTGATATTTCACAGATAACAGAGAGTGGCTCTTTCTTAGTCAGCAAACAAACTTCCTTTGTACAGGGCTTCAAAGATAGCAAAGTACATTTCTGCCAGAAGCTCAGAACTTTACGAGATTCTGGAAATGGAATGCCATGGATACTCTGCATGATATGTTGTCCCCATTCACGACGAAAAACAAAGCAGGAGCAGGTATTGGCAGTGCCATAATATGTCTTCTAATATAGGATCACTAGCAGAAAATATAAACAAACTGAAAAACAGCTCCTACCAAGATGAAGGCATACTGCAAGCCTAACCCTATAGATTTACATCCTACTTCATCCTAATACAACCTACTGCATCTTTTGTCTTATGTACAGTAATATGTAGTCAAATAATACCCAAGTTTACTACAATCTATGACAAAGAAAAAGTTGAGAGGGAACTCCTACCAGTGCAGGACACTGGTTAACCCATTGATTCACTTTGATTATTATTATTATTTATTATTCTTCTGAAAAACAGAAATTCCAATATTGACATAACGTGTAGTAAAAATAACAAGCTTTTATTCTGTGAATACTATGCTACATAATAAGTATACTTATTGTTAGGTTTCAGTACTTTTTCAGAATTTAAACATGTTTTATGGGAAAAAAAAAGTAATTTTTGCACGGTTACATCCAAAGTGATATATAACTTATTTAATTTTTTTCTGCTAGCCATATAGGGACTTGATTTTTGCAGGACAGGTTGCAGATTTTATCAGTACTATTTTGGGGTACATATAATTTTTTTTTATTATTTTTATAATATTTTTGGTTGGGCAATGTCATGGCATTTCATGTGTTATACAATCCCTAGGTGCCCTTTCCTATGGATGTCATCTATCAGGGTTCTTCAGGAATGTTGTTGCTAACTATTTCTGGTGTTTCTTGCATTCAGCTTGCTTCTTGCATCTCCACTATTAGGATAACGCCCCACATTGCAGAAAAGCTGTTTTTTTCGTTACAGATTTTGAGAAAAAGCTTGTAGTAGAAGGAAATACAAGAGCTTCCTTTATATTCCCCATTCCTTTTGTAGCCTTCTTGACCTTGGCTTAAAATACCGCAGCAAAATCTGCAACAAAAAAGCTGCTTTTCCACAACATGTGGCTTTAGCCCTAGATAAATTCAGTCACAGGTTCTGCAGCTCATGACGCTTCACTGTGGAACCTCCGCACTGTGACTGCTCAGGCAGCAACCATGTCTGGGCTCTGACAAGACTGCAGCACTGTACACTATACACACACTAACTCAGCTCTGCTCACTGCCTACCACTTCCTCTGATACCACCACTACCGTTCAAGCACCCACTGCTTTGTATTGCCATGTTATATTCCCTAATTTTTATTCATTTTCTCTACTATTTTTCATTAGGTGTTGGGTAGGATTGTAAAAGCAATTCAATGACCGTAAAATACAAAAAGTTGTCAAGAAAATTTGTCTTAACTTTTGGTACGTAGAGTTTACTACTGCCTTATGGATAGTATAAATTTGTAAAATTAGAAGTCAGTGGTGCCCAAGTTCAAAGACATCCATATACTTAGGCAGATCTTGAGTCAATGTTATAGCAGAGCTAGAGGTACCAGGATGGAAGGGATGATGAGGACATCTGCTTCAGCATCATTTCCTGCTAACGCAGTTCAGTAAGAAATTAACACCACACGCTCTTCCTAGCAGCTGTCAGTGCTGATGACTTAAGGGGGCTTTCTGGCACCATAATAAAACTCAATTCACACTGCCAACCATATTCTTTAATGATCAAAAGATATTCTATGCTACAAAAAAAAATATATTTTTCTTACAATTATAAATTATGCATTCTCAGTTTTCCATCTTTGTTATATATGGGTTTGGCTATGAATGTAGTTCATATGTTCTGAACCACATATCCTGTGAAGATTCAGACCCCCCCAAAGTTTCACGGCACTTCTCTTGTTCTGCTTTCATATGAAGTAAACAAGTCTGGTGTCTGCATGGTTACTTCAATGGGTTTAGCTAACTGTGCATCTGCTGGCATAATCTCCAAGAAAAGCCAGTGACTTGGCTTCCAGTATGAGTCTGGCACTTGAGGAGGTTTTCTAACTTCCTTAAGGGCATTCATATATTTGGCAGAACTGAACTACGCAGTTATGCTACTAATGACATTCCACCAATCTAAGACTGGAGCACAGAGAACTACATTGTTTATTATCAAGTTAGAATTAAACAGGGAAAAATAGATATGCTCATCCCATTCTTCCGAGTATGAGAAGATCCCTATACCATAAGATGGCACACTTTCCTATTTGGCCATTGACACATTGTAGAAAAAGGCTGAAGATACATAAAACAATAGTTAGGTACAAATCCACAAAACCTAGCAAATAAGGACTTCATACAGATGTAGCAGAGTTAACCCAAACTTCTGCAATCGGTTAAACTGCTAAAGCGTGATATCACAGACGACAACAAGAACCAATGAAAAGTCATTGGAAAAATATTTTTCAATGACTCTTCATTGGTTTTTGTTGTCTTCTGTGATAAGGTATCACGCTGTAGCAGTTTAACCGATTGTAGAAGATTGGGTTAACTCTGCTACATCTGTACATGCACATAGACAAATAAAAGGCGACTGGATCTATCCATGGTAGCATGAGATAAGCGATGTACAAAGGTTAATGAAATTGACTTACTAGTTTTACACTGACAGGTGCGGCAGCCATTCTGATCTAACCGGAATCCGTAACTGCAGTCCTTCTCAGTCAGTGTGCAATTTATCAACAGATCACATGCTGGTGGAGCCATGGTGATGTATGTAGGTTCTGCAGAAAGGAAAGACACATAGCATGTTATTACTAGTGAAATGTCAGGTATAAAAAACTGACTTATTATTACTGTATGTGCATTGCTTTGGTTGGACGCCATCAACAAGCTAGTTTTATTATGGGTTTCTATTTAGTACATTACGCCATAAAGGTGCCCTGACAGCAATAGAATAGAAGCATTAGGTATCTGCACAAGTCAAAAAATCACCCAATTTCAGCAGGTTTGCAGTGGAAAACTCTGCTAAACGTCCCTGTGGGCTCCCAGCAGTGTTCTTCACTATGTGTGGCCTTACCCTAATAGGAGGAAAAATAAAGACGGCATGAGGTCCATCAACAGTACTCAGCTTGGTTGGTAACGTACGTTTTACCTATACTGTTCCACAAAGCAGGAACAACAGAATGGTTATAATGTACAGTACAGACCAAAAGTTTGGACACACCTTCTCATTCCAAGAGTTTTCTGTATTTTCATGACTATAAAAATTGTAGATTCACACTGAAGGCATCAAAACTATGAATTAACACATGTGGCATTATATACTTAACAAAAAAGTGTGAAACAACTGAAAATATGTCTTATATTCTAGGTTCTTCAAAGTAGCCACCTTTTGCTTTGATTACTGCTTTGCACACTCTTGGGATTCTCTTGATGAGCTTCAAGATGTAGTCACCTGAAATGGTCTTCCAACAGTCTTGAAGGAGTTCCCAGAGATGCTTAGCACTTGTTGGCCCTTTTGCCTTCACTCTGCGGTCCAGCTCACCCCAAACCATCTCAATTGGGTTCAGGTCTGGTGACTGTGGATGCCAGGTCATCTGGCGTAGCACCCCATCACTCTCCTTCTTGGTCAAATAGCCCTTACACAGTCTGGAGGTGTGTTTGGGGTCATTGTCCTGTTGAAAAATAAATGATGGTCCAACTAAACGCAAACCGGATGGAATAGCATGCCGCTACAAGATGCTGTGGTAACCATGCTGCTTCAGTATTCCTTCAATTTTGAATAAATCCCCAACAGTGTCACCAGCAAAGCACCCCCACACCATCACACCTCCTCCTCCATGCTTCACGGTGGGAACCAGGCA
Organism: Leptodactylus fallax; assembly: GCA_947044405.1. Classification (NCBI taxonomy): domain Eukaryota; kingdom Metazoa; phylum Chordata; class Amphibia; order Anura; family Leptodactylidae; genus Leptodactylus; species Leptodactylus fallax. The sequence continues at coordinate 3,479,318 of CAMRHE010000123.1, forward strand.
TGTAGAGTCCATTCGTTCACCTTTTCTGCGTCGCACAAAGACACGGTGGTTTTAACCAAAGATCTAAAATTTGGACTCATCAGACCATAGCACAGATTTCCACAGGTCTAATGTCCATTCATTGTGTTCTTTAGCCCAAACATGTCTCTTCTGCTTGTTGCCTGTCCTTAGCAGTGGTTTCCTAGCAGCTATTTTACCATGAAGGCCTGCTGCACACAGTCTCCTCTTAACAGTTGTTGTAGAGATGTGTCTACTGCTAGAACTCTGTGTGGCATTGACCTGGTCTCTAATCTGAGCTGCTGTTAACCTGCGATTTCTGAGGCTGGTGACTCGGATGAACTTATCCTCCGCAGCAGAAGTGACTCTTGGTCTTCCTTTCCTGGGGTGGTCCTCATGTGAGCCAGTTTCGTTGTAGCGCTTGATGGTTTTGGCCACTGCACTTGGGGACACTTTCAAAGTTTTCCCAATTTTTCGGACTGACTGACCTTCATTTCTTAAAGTAATGATGGCCACTCGTTTTTCTTTACTTAGCTGCTTTGTTCTTGCCATAATACAAATTCTAACACTCCATTCAGTAGGACTATCAGCAGTGTATCCACCTGACTTCTGAACAACACAACTCATGGTTCCAACCCCATTTATAAGGCAAGAATTCCCACTTATTAAACCTGACAGGGCACACCTGTGAAGTGAAAACTATTTCAGGTGACTACCTCTTGAAGCTCATCAAGAGAATGCCAAGAGTGTGCAAAGCAGTAATCAAAGCAAAAGGTGGCTACTTTGAAGAACCTAGAATATAAGACATATTTTCAGTTGTTTCACACTTTTTTGTTAAGTATATAATTCCACATGTGTTAATTCATAGTTTTGATGCCTTCAGTGTGAATCTACAATTTTTATAGTCATGAAAATACAGAAAACTCTTGGAATGAGAAGGTGAGTCCAAACTTTTGGTCTGTACTGTATATTAAAAATATTACAAAGATGATGAATTTCAGTTAATGGTAAGGCCTGACTTACAGGTTATGGTCAGAAAGAATAGTATGGGGATATTAGAAAATAATAAGTAGTTATAGTATACCTCCAGTTATACACAACTTTTCATAAATGAACAGTGCATGTGAATATAAGAAACCTTGTCATATATCTTATTAAGGATTCTTCTCCACTTAGTGCCTCATTCTGTGAACTCCTAGCTTCTTATCTACAAACTTAGCAGTGTTAAAGAGTTTAGAATAGCAGAGTGAAGACACAGATATTATTTGAGTGTCTTTTCTATCCCCCTACCCCTCTTCATAGACTAATATGTAGAAAGTAACTCTGCCTGAAAAGTGGAGAAGAAAACATATTTCTTTGGTAAGGTATATAACAGTTTCATATATTAACCTATTTTCATTTACGAAAAGTTGCTTATAGAAGTATGCTTTAAAGAAAGAAATCACCAATGAAACATTTTGCAAAACAATATGAAGAAATGGAGTAAACTACTAGATAATTACTATGGTTAAAATGTTCACAGGGTAAACAAGCGTATGCTTCAATGTCTTAACCTCTGTTCTGAACCAGCAATCTGAGCACTTCAAGGCCTAATTTGTGGATAGTGACAAGGGATCGTTGCAGATGCTTTTTAGCCACTTGGCTGCTATCCCTGCACCCGATAATTTAATGACCTTTATTAAGTTTTTCTCTTACAGTTATTTGTTGTCCCTGGCGCTGTTATACTATCCAGGCTGTCATTACAATCGCTTTCAGTTTTCATCAAATAGAATAAAACAGACAAGGCAGTGAAATGGCTTATTGGCTTTACACTAAAAGTGTGACTAAAATATTTTTCAAACAAGAATACAAAGCTGTAAACAGAAAGCAAAAAGTTTAAGGGGGAAACGCTGGGTCATGCTCCAATGATGAGAACCCTCATTTACTTGGTAATATACTGGACATGTAACATGGAGTTGTGTTGGTATAGAGTACTTTCCTGCCTGCTCTGGCATGAGACATAAGAAGCGCAACTGCAAGCTGGGCGGGATAGCTGCTACAGCAAGTGTTTTGAAGAGGTCCTATTTATTAGCATGAGACGATACTTTGGGTGTTGTGTCAGTTTGGCTGGAGCTGCTTGATGAATCTGGCATCCCTTTCACCAGCCGGGTCCGGGGAGTAGTAATTTATATACCTGTTCCTGGAGATTGCTGATGATGGACCCAGTGGTTCCGGGAGACATCACAACCCCCGAGTCATGAGATCTGAGGCAGCGTTTGATCCACTCTGTTGCACCGCTCCTCCTTCCCCAATCTCACCTGTGCTATGGGAGCAAACCCCCATTGCCCAGGTATTTAATTACCTGTGAGATCTGGGGAAGAAGGAGAGGAGTGACCCAGTGGGCCAAACGCTGCCTCGGATCTTATGACTTGGGGGTCATGTAGTCCCTGCAACCCCCGGGTCCACAATCAGCAATCCCTGGGACCAGGTAAGTAACTTACTACTCTCCGGACAACCCCTTTAAGACTGTTATATGAAATGCTAGTCTTAATAAATATACCCCATTATGCATCAATAGTAAAACAAAAGTCATTAGCAATGGCCCCTTTCGGGTCACTGCATAATATAATCTGAAGCTCTTGAATGTTACCAATTTCCATAATGTTTTTTTAAGTTGCGCTACTAATGTTTTAAGAAAAAGCAGAGTGAAATTAGTTTATGGTTATGAATTTCGTTAATGCAAATCTCAAACGTTGGTTTTGTGAAAAGTAGAAAGCATTTTAAAAAAATCTCCAAAATGCCATTATACAAGCATCTTTATTGAAATGGGTTAAAACAATCAATATTTAATTTAACACAACCACTTAGCTCTTTGACTTTGTGCCCTTTATGGAGCATATCGCAGATGGTAGTGAGAAGAATTTGAGGAAGTTTTGAACAGAACATACCGCACATGTTTAAATTTGCAATGAATAATAAATGCAATTCATATTGGCGGGTGAATCAGCTTTAAAGTTTGGTAGCAAGCGCTCATACTTGACAGATTTATTTTTATACTTGGTATATCCCTAAGGGTACAATAGGGTCCTATATAATGTTGGATTTCAACAAATTCTAAACCAGATAAAATATAGATTTCCAACCTTTTTTTATACTTAAAATTTCTCAATGATTATATATTATATATGTACAGTACAGACCAAAAGTTTGGACACACCTTCTCATTTCAAGAGTTTTCTGTATTTTCATGACTATAAAAATTGTAGATTCACACTGAAGGCATCAAAACTATGAATTAACACATGTGGCATTATATACTTAACAAAAAAGTGTGAAACAACTGAAAATATGTCTTATATTCTAGGTTCTTCAAAGTAGCCACCTTTTGCTTTGATTACTGCTTTGCACACTCTTGGCATTCTCTTGATGAGCTTCAAGAGGTAGTCACCTGAAATGGTCTTCCAACAGTCTTGAAGGAGTTCCCAGAGATGCTTAGCACTTGTTGGCCCTTTTGCCTTCACTCTGCGGTCCAGCTCACCCCAAACCATCTCGATTGGGTTCAGGTCTGGTGACTGTGGAGGTCAAGTCATCTGGCGTAGCAGCCTATCACTCTCCTTCTTGGTCAAATAGCCCTTACACAGTCTGGAGGTGTGTTTGGGGTCATTGTCTTGTTGAAAAATAAATGATGGTCCAACTAAACGCAAACCGGATGGAATAGCATGTCGCTGCAAGATGCTGTGGTAACCATGCTGGTTCAGTATTCCTTCAAATTTTGAATAAATCCCCAACAGTGTCACCAGCAAAGCATCCCCACACCATCACACCTCCTCCTCCATGCTTCACGGTGGGAACCAGGCATGTAGAGTCCATTCGTTCACCTTTTCCGCGTCGCACAAAGACACGGTGGTTGGAACCAAAGATCTCAAATTTGGACTCATCAGACCAAAGCACAGATTTCCACAGGTCTAATGTCCATTCCTTGTGTTCTTTAGCCCAAACAAGTCTCTTCTGCTTGTTGCCTGTCCTTAGCAGTGGTTTCCTAGCAGCTATTTTACCATGAAGGCCTGCTGCACACAGTCTCCTCTTAACAGTTGTTGTAGAGATGTGTGTACTGCTAGAACTCTGTGTGGCATTGACCTGGTCTCTAATCTGAGCTGCTGTTAACCTGCGATTTCTGAGGCTGGTGACTCGGATGAACTTATCCTCCGCAGCAGAGGTGACTCTTGGTCTTCCTTTCCTGGGGCGGTCCTCATGTGAGCCAGTTTCTTTGTAGCGCTTGATGGTTTTGGCCACTGCATTTGGGGACACTTTCAAAGTTTTCCCAATTTTTCGGACTGACTGACCTTCATTTCTTAAAGTAACGATGGTCACTCGTTTTTCTTTACTTAGCTGCTTTTTTCTTGCCATAATACAAATTCTAACACTCCATTCAGTAGGACTATCAGCTGTGTATCCACCTGACTTCTGAACAACACAACTGATGGTCCCAACCCCATTTATAAGGCAAGAAATCCCACTTATTAAACCTGACAGGGCACACCTGTGAAGTGAAAACCATTTCAGGTGACTACCTCTTGAAGCTCATCAAGAGAATGCCAAGAGTGTGCAAAGCAGTAATCAAAGCAAAAGGTGGCTACTTTGAAGAACCTAGAATATAAGACATATTTTCAGTTGTTTCACACTTTTTTGTTAAGTATATAATTCCACATGTGTTAATTCATAGTTTTGATGCCTTCAGTGTGAATCTACCTTTTTATAGTCATGAAAATACAGAAAACTCTTGGAATGAGAAGGTGTGTCCAAACTTTTGGTCTATACTGTATGTAAATGATTACATTATTGGAGAGAAAGGATGTTTATTGGGAAAACTGTACACTTGAAAGGTGGCTCTAGTACCCAGTTGGGCTTCCTATTGCCTAGATACAAGATGAGATACAGCTGGGTACGGAGGCATACAGGTCCCATATGGTATCCTGAGGCACAGATGTTGCAACTCGGACTATAGAACCTGCACACTTGTAGGGTGGCGAAGATGGTCCTGTAAATGCTTGACTGGTAAGGAATCAGGCAATTGGGCCAGCCAAGGCAGCGTTGCAATCTGCCGGAGACATTCCTGGGAAACCCTTTTGTGTGGGTGAGCATTATCCTGCTGAAAAATGCCAGTGGGAAGCCCTGCATGAAAGGTAACACATATGGCACAGGATGTCCTGCAAATATCACTGAGCTGCTAGTGTCCCTCGTATCACTACTACTGGAATGAGAAGGTGTGTCCAAACTTTTGGTCTGTACTGTATATATATATATTTATGTATTTATATTCTACTCATGGAAACATTGCATGCCTTCTGCACATTGCCATATTTGCCTTTAGTACAACCTCCAAGATGTACAAAGCCATAAATAAGGCACCTATAAAAGTCTGTGGGTTCATAGGGCACCTCAATTTGTCTCATAGGCTAAGGCTCCACATAGCGAGCCGCAGCTAAAAAACGCTGCGGAAAAGAAAACGTTTTTTTTTCCTGGAACGTTAAGGCCCCATGTAGCGAAGCGCAGGAAAAAAAAAGTGGCATAATTGCATTGCGTTTTTCCGCAGCATTTTTCTTTGCGATTTCACAGAGTTTTCCTCTCCGGATTTTCTGTCCATATTATACCTATACAGAAAACACCAGTGTTTCCATAGGTATAATTGACATGCTGCGATTTTCGAAAAAGATTTTCTGCAATGTGTGGATGGGATTAGCCAGAATCCCATCTACTTTGCAGGAACTGTAAAACGCAGCGTTTCTTGCCATGGCCAAAACGTTGCATTTTCACAACTTGGGGCCTTGGCCTTAAAGCGTTACTAAGCTTTTGATTTACTGGCAGTATTTGTGTCATAAATACATTTTGTAATATACAGTGGGGAAAAAAAAGTATTTAGTCAGCCACCAATTGTGCAAGTTCTCCCACTTAAAAAGATGAGGCCGGCCTGTAATTGACATCATAGGTAGACCTCAACTATGAGAGACAAAATGAGAAAACATATCTAGAAAATCACATTGTCTGATTTTGAAAGAATTTATTTGCAAATTATGGTGGAAAATAAGTATTTGGTCAATAACAAAAGTTCATCTCAATACTTTGTTATATATCCTTTGTTGGCAATGACAGAGGTCAAACGTTTTCTGTAAGTCTTCACAAGGTTGGCACACACTGTTGCTGGTATGTTGGCCCATTCCTCCATGCAGATCTCCTCTAGAGCAGTGATGTTTTGGGGCTGTCGCTGGGCAAAACGGACTTTCAACTCCCTCCAAAGGTTTTCTATGGGGTTGAGATCTGGACACTGGCTAGGCCACTCCAGGGCCTTGAAATGCTTCTTACGAAGCCACTCCTTCGTTGCCCTGGCGGTGTGCTTGGGATCATTGTCATGCTGAAAGACCCAGCCACGTTTCATCTTCAATGCCCTTGCTGATGGAAGGAGGTTTGCACTCAAAATCTCACGATACATGGCCCCATTCATTCTTTCATGTACACGGATCAGTCGTCCTGGTCCCTTTGCAGAGAAACAGCCCCAAAGCATGATGTTGCCACCTCCATGCTTCACAGTAGGTATGGTGTTCTTTGGATGCAACTCAGCATTCACTCTCCTCCAAACACGACGAGTTGTGTTTCTACCAAACAGTTCTACTTTGGTTTCATCTGACCATATGACATTCTCCCAATACTCTTCTGGAACATCCAAATGCTCTCTAGGAAACTTCAGACGGGCCCGGATATGTACTGGCTTAAGCAGGGGACACGTCTGGCACTGCAGGATCTGAGTCCCTGGCTGCGTAGTGTGTTACTGACGGTAGCCTTTGTTACATTAGTCCCAGCTTTCTGCAGGTCATTCACTAGGTCCCCCCATGTGGTTCTGGGATTTTTGCTCACCGTTCTTGTGATCATTTTGACCCCACGGGGTGAGATCTTGCGTGGAGCCCCTGATGGAGGGAGATTATCAGTGGTCTTGTATGTCTTCCATTTTCTAATTATTGCTCCCACAGTTGATTTCTTCACACCAAGCTGCTTGCCTATTGCAGATTCAGTCTTCCCAGCCTGGTGCGGGTCTACAATTTTGTTTCTGGTGTCCTTCCACAGCTCTTTGGTCTTCACCATAGTGGAGTTTGGAGTGTGACTGTTTGAGGTTGTGGACAGGTGTCTTTTGTACTGATAACAATGTCAAACAGGAGCCATTACTATAGGTAATGAGCGGAGGACAGAGGAGCCTCTTAAAGAAGAAGTTACAGGTCTGTGAGAGCCAGAAATCTTGCTTGTTTGTAGGTGACCAAATACTTATTTTCCACCATAATTTGCAAATAAATTCTTAAAAAATCAGACAAATGTGATTTTCTAGATATGTTTTTTCATTTTGTCTCTCATAGTTGAGGTCTACCTATGATGTCAATTACAGGCCTCTCTCATCTTTTTAAGGGGGAGAACTTGCACAATTGGTGGCTGACTAAATACTCCCCCCCCCCCCCACCTGTACCTTATTAACAAATTTTGGATCATTTATGTGAAATCCTGCATTTTCACTCTTTCCCTTGTTTCTGCCTCTCACATGAATGTTACTGTGTACGGGAGTATGGGAATGTGTAAAAGGTAGAGAAAATGAGTGTGGGGAGGGTCACTTCAAATAGTTATATCTTGCTTTTGGTGTCATATGAAAGAGGAGATTGTCTTCTTTGGAATTAATTTAGATTAGTGTAATATCAGAGATATCACTGGTTGAAAACACAGTCAGGATTAGGATATTGAGATGCAGCTGTATAATATATATGATATAAAAAAAAATCACAGATCACAGAAAGGACCTGAAATTTGTTAATAAACTATATTACAAAATTTATTAAAGACACAAATACTGCCAGAAAAGTTGTCCGAAAGTTTAGTTACGCTTTAAAACTGTAGGGCAGAACCTTAGGGATTTGGTGTGCCACTCAGATTCTCTAAATCATAATCCGTTTGACACTTGCTAGACTTGCTGGGGTGCACAGTTTAAGGGTATTCTCTAGTCTTCACCCTTAACCTCTGCAAGGTCTTGTGGTCCCAAAACAGTCATAGATTGGCAGTAGTGGCAGAGGTTCAATGATGGCATAGTTTGGATTCTAGGCTTGACACCAGGAGAGTAGCCAGGAAGTGACAAGCCACAGGATGAGATGGGAGCCTAGATGAGACAGGGATCAAAATCAGGAATAGGACAACTGGTAACAGTTTAATAATCCAAATGCCAAGACAGGAGCAATATCCAGGTGTGAAATCATCTTTAGGCACTGGTTACCCTGGTATCTGACTCCATTGGACATTTTCCAACCTTCTCGCCACTTTTGAGAAAATTGGGCTGAGCAGATTTACTAAAACTCATACCAGAATACTGGCGTTATACCTGAAATCTATGCTAGTCCCTGACCAATGTAGGCTATAATCCTGGCACATGGAAGCTCCCCTGATTGGGTGGGGGATTATTAAGAGGCCTGAGTTTCCTAAGAATTCTGGTACATCAGCTGCCACTCACACCCAATATTAAGCCTGGCACACTATGCACTGGTCTTATTGAATTCCCCCCACCGTGCGCAAAAAATGTCCCAAAAGGTGGTGTAAAGTTAGACTAGACACCACTAGATTTCTCATTCAGCATAAGATAAATCTGGAGCAGTTTAAGACTGTCTAGTCTAAGTTTTCACTGTCTTACTTGTAGACAGTACTAGTAAATCTGCCCCACTGTGTGAGAGAGTACAGAGAATGGAAATGTTTGCAACAAGAAGCATCTGTCTTTAGTGACAGAAACATTTGCTAGGTATAATAAATTGAAATCTAGACCAAAGTTTTACCTGATCATGTATGCTTTTCATGCTCGGAGATGTCTCACATAGCAGTAAATACCATAAAAAAAGAATAGAAATGCTGAGTTGTAGTTTACTACTGCTGAATGATTCCCTCAACAGTCTTACTCTGTTTATGGGAATGGAATAAAGCACAATCATAGGGCAAAAAATATCATGTGTGCAGGTCTATAGGTCTTACAGTATAAAGGAAAAGGTTCAAACAGTTGTGGAAGAGAAAAGCGTACGTGCATTTGGCAGAAATGAAGATTGATATCTAGTCTAATTATCGGCAATTCTGGCCAATACAAGTACTGATTTCACCTGACACCCTTAGTCACAGATGAGTGGTTACAGCAACCAACTTTTCATCTTCACATGTCAGCCGACTGGTTTTCTCTGGGCAAGCTGACAGCTTCTCTGAGCTTTCATGTATTTTCTATGTTTTCACTGTTTTATAGAGCTGTCCTACACTGTGTGCTCTTTTATCATTTTTGAAGATTGCCTGCCTGGAGCTGATATTCTGTTGTCCATGCTTGTGTTGCCTCCGTTCACACAGAAATAAAACTGTCCAGGGTCCCGACTGTTTCCAACATGAAACATGCATGTATTCTCAATAGCCCAGTGAAGAGAGCATGGGGGCTGGAAGCCATGCAGGGAAAATGTATTATATATGGGAAATCTTAGTTGCAATGTTTTTTTCCCCCTAAGGGTCCCTAGTACAAAACACAACTTTCTTATCTGGATATTCTGTGGGTACAATATTTTGATATTTAACATTTTTGAAAGAATATAAATATACAGAGTATATACTGTATATATATATATATATATATATATATACCCCCCCACAGACACATAATATTTATTTAAATATCTCAAACATCTTATGACTTAGGCTAAGGCTCCAGGTAGCGAGCTACAGCCCAAAAATTGCTGAGAAAAAGAATGTGGTGGAAACGCATTGTGTTTTTTTTTCCAAGGTGCTTTTCACAGAAAGACTGCAGATTTTTCCTCTGCGTACTAACTGTCCCTATTATACCTATAAAGAAACCACCAGCATTTCCGTAGGTATAATTGACAAGCTGCGATTTATAAATACAGGTACTGTAATATGTGACCGGGGCCCCACGTAGCTTAAAATCCGCAATTTGGCTGCAGCAGAAACTCCACGGCAAGAAACGCGGCGTATTACAGTACCTGTAAAGTGGATGGGATTCTGGCGATTTCAAAAACTGTTGCTGGTGTTTTCCGTATAAGAAAACTCTGCGGACTTTCTGTGAAAAGCGCTGGGGAAAATAATGCAGTGTGTTTCCGCCACAGTCTTTTCTGTAGCGTTTTTTGGCTGTATCTCGTTACATGCTGCCTTAGCCTTAAAGACGTCTAACTAGAAAAATATATTTTGTGTGTTTTAAATAGATGATAAACAACTGATATAGTTGAATGAGCAAAGGTGTCCCAATATTATGCTGCTTTGGATTAAAACACATACAAGGGTAGGTCTATTATTGTGTCTATTAGAAAAAGACACCATAACTACAGATATTAAAAGTTACTTTTTTCCCAGGTAAAGACACTATTTTCATTGGCAAGGAGCAGTGGAGTTCCAATACTATACAAAGACTATACAGTGTGCAGTGATGGAGTGAATACACAGGTCTAGTTCAATTATGTCATGTCAATTGCTGCAGTGCACTCATTTACCAGAAGCAAAGGATTTCTTTCTGAGCCACAAGAAAAGCCACCCACTTTTAATCAGATCTGCCTCAATAATGAAATTGGATTTAATTCTTCACTTCCAATTATAGATCGTAATCCTTTTCCCTTTTTTCTGCAGAGGTAATTCCAGTATTGTTGAAAGCATTGCCCTAATTTCACAGCGCATGCTGCCCGGCTTCAATGAATGGGCAATCTCACAGGTGAAAGTTGGTGATTAGCAAAGGGGTCAGAACAAGCCGCTCCTATAATAATTCTAGAAGTCTCCGAGATTAACCTTTTCAGTACACCAAACAACTCTAAGGCAATTAAATCTGCTCTGCAGCAAATAAAAATACAGCAAGGAGAGTAGAGCAAATACGTTTCACTGCTGGGCATTTGTTATACATGCTGAACCTTATCAGTTTGATGTCAAAAGCTAAAGAAGAATAAAATACAACAATAAACATTTAATAACTAGCAAGGTGATATGGGTTTTTCATAAAAAAGCCAGCAGTAAACATGGATATATATAACCTAGTTAAACAATAGCAATTCTCTGATATTTGCCTCTTATCGGAACCCACAGATGATTTTATGGCACATTTATGGTATTCCACCAAAATATGCTATAAATGTCTTATGGATTCAGATCAAGAAGTTGGACCTGCATCTGTCTCCATCATGAGAGTCATAGACCCCTGTCCGAACTGGTGAAGTGGCCTCTGGCTGCCACAACCACCTGAATGCATAACTCTTTCCATTTACTTCTATGGATGTATCTCTGTGACTCCCATAAAAGTGAAGGTATTATATCTTCAGTTACATCCTACAATTGTCATATTCAACTGTGTTTTTCAAAATATACCTTAAAGCAAAAGTAAGCACAGAGCTTTGAGTGAACAGAGTCTTAATAAAGACATACAACATTGCTCTGCTCTCATCCTGCTGAGCTCTGACCCCCATTCTCATAGCCAGATAGGGAAGTAATAGGGGATAAGTATAGGGACAGACTGCTGGGTCCCCCCCCCCCCAACCCAGCAATCAAGAGAACGGGGGGAGCGAAAGGCCCCCATGCTTCCTCCTTGTTAATGGAGTGCCAGTGCACATGCTTGACCGGTGCTCCATTCACTGTTATGGAGCTGCAAGCGCTGCCAGAGACTGCAGTTGCGGTAACCCCATATCAGTGAATGGAGTGCTGGTCATGCTATGTGGCTCAATGGAAATGGCCCCCATAGTTGTTGACCCCATAGCCCATATAACATTTTGGTGGTCCTTTGCCAATACCATAGGAAGAAAAGTAGCTTTGGCTATTAGTTCAGCTATTAGGTTCTATAAGGCATTTACGCACTTCTGTAAAGATCTCAGTCTATGTCCTGGGTTCTCTTTCACCAGGTTTAGCCACACATACATTCCTTCTTTTTATGAACAGCACTGGACACTGAACAAACAGATCTGGCCTGACTCTGACGTAACCACTCCAGACACTGCACTGATGTCTTCATGTGTCAGACAAACAGCTGCACCGTGTCTATAATATACCTTTATCCTCGTAATATTACTGTAAATATCATGTGCCTACATAAGACTTAAATGCAATGTGAGACTTTTCATGGAAACTATATCTCTGTTGTCCATTATAGACATATTTAGATCAGTAATCTTTATTACAATATATAATAACATAAGTATACAGGAATACACGGACTTCTCTTTCTTTTCAATCTGAAACGAGTTTTGGGACATATGAAAGCACCCTAACTGATCCATGGTTAATGACTCCCCATAGACTCAAGCCCTGTATGTTTCACATTTTACCTTTCCCATTCTAACCACAAGCTTTAGATATGGAGTAGAACTGCTGCCTTGACCTTGTAGAATAGATATTGTCAGGCTCTGTGCATACACGGCACAAGCAGAAGTGTACCCTACAATAATAACAGGTGATTCAATGGGCATCATAGACCATAATTAAAATATTATCTGAAAATATTATGTTTAAATGTTAATAAAATAATTTCGCTTAAAGGGGTTGTCCGCAGGACCTTTGTCCCATGTTTGCTCCACATTTAACCTGCACATGCAACATGAGCAAGACTGGTGGTGGTCAGCACTCCATTTACTTTAATGGGAATGCTAAAGATTGCCGAAGTACAGCACTCGGCCATCTCCTATGCTCCCACAGAAGTGAATGGGAGCACTGACCACCACTAGCCCCACCTACATTCAGCCGATCAGCACTTAGGTTGAATGTGGAGTGGGACATTTTACTTTGTGGGACGACCCCTTTAATTGCTCTTGTTTTCTGTGTTCTTGTGCAATTCCATGCAAAGTTACATCCCCCTACCTCAGAGGGGCCTACAGAACGGTTCACAATTATAATGGCGGGACAATAGAACTACCAGGCCTAACATTAAATTGTTGTACAGGATTAGAAAAACAAGGTTTTCTTTAAAAAAAACAAAACAAAACAAAAAAAACCCTCTTACATGGGGGTTCTCCACTGTTAGACAAACCCGGCTGCTTTCTTTTAGCAACAGCACCACACCTGTTCATGGGTGGTATTCCAACTGAGTTGCAATCACCTTTTTGGAGATGTGTTGCAATACCAGACACAACCCATAATCAGGTGTGGCACTGTTTTCTAATAATGCACAACCCCTTTAAGTGAGAAGGCCATTTAGGGCATGTGACAACCCTTATTAGCATTTGAAATAGCAGGATGTGTGAGCAAGGCTGAATAGACTCAGATTGGTAGGAGTCAGACTCCTCACTCTCACTGATCAGATGATTAAAGGCACCAGGCACAGTGAACAACATAGAGGCTGTACCTGGTACTGCAGCTGGGCCCCATTTCAGGGAATGGAACAGTCACAGAAAATTATACATGAACATAGCGTAAAAGTCAAGAGTATAACTCAGGGACTGGTATTTGCAGACAATTTTGTTTTTATTCTAGAAGGGCGGGATATGATTTGACTCTCGGCCCTGTTTCATTTCTTCACCAGACACAATAGCTATATTTTAGAGGCTTTTCACAGAGCAGTGATGGATGTCCTGCACAGCAGGAGAACATCTAAACTATGCCGATAGCAACATGCGTGCACTTATGACTGCTATTTGGATATTTTAGTATCTTTGTAAAAACCTGAGCTAAAGTCAATAACCTGTCAGAGTGATGTCCGAGCTATCAACAAGATGTCAACATGTCCTGTTTCCACCAAGACATTGATGATCTGCCTCAGTTTGTAGCAATTTTCTGCACTGTACATGTGTATGCTAAGTGACTTGTTTACTCAACACCTTAGGTTACTCAGTGTGACAATACAAGGGTAAATTCAGAAAACCGCAATTCACTCAGTAACTCCACTGCCATTACCAATGACATGGAAAACATAAGGACAAGCTCATAGTCACACAAATGTCTCCCTTTTGTGTATAATAGCTGAAAGTCTCACTGGAATATCAGCAAAATGCCTCAAAAATAAATCCTGATGATTATTTATGTGGTTATATTGGATGTAATTAGTAATGCTCAGAGCAATCACAGAAACAGAAATTATCTGTAATAGGATCATTGATGGTGCCAGGGCAAAGGCTCTCAGCTCCCCGTATAGCTCCGCTACATGATGAACAGAAGCTAACAAGCAACTGGCACAGACAGGCGGGCATAATCTTGTAATAATGTTATATTCTAAGCATGCCAATCCTCAAGCATTATCTATAAACACTCTATATGGCCCTCCACGTTATTTTCGCCACTGCAGTATTACACAGCGGAGCAGGAAATACACTCAGTCATTCATCTATACAAGCCAGTCATTACAGAATGTGCTGTGATGTTTTGTAGGCATCAAGTGTTGTAATGTTTTGTATGTCTAAAGTACTGTGACATTTTGTATGTCTGAATTGCTGTGATGTTTTGTGTGCCTCAAGTGTCGTGACGTTTACTATGCCTCAAGTGCCGTGACGTTTAATAAGCCTCAAGTGCCGTGACGTTTAATAAGCCTCAAGTGCTGTGACGTTTTATGTGCCTCAAGTGCTGTGATGTTTTGTATGTCTGAATTACTGTGACGTTTAATATGGCTTAAGTCCTGTGCCTTTTTTTATACCTGATGTGCTGTGACGTTTTTTACACCTTAAGTGCTATGACGTTTTGTAGGCCTGAAGTGCTGTGACGTTTTGTATGTCTGAAGTGCAGGGTGTCACAGCATTATGTGTATATGGGTATAGTACAGAAGGTGAATTACTGGGATTATCAGTGACCCACAATTAAGGATGAATACTAAATATAAGTCTGCATTGAACCATTCCAGGGAGATAGCTGAGGCTTCCCCGGCAGGCCTAATGCCAGGATCAGACGATGGTCAATATAAAGTGGTCTGCTATAGAGCCATTTTGATGCGCATAGCTTTCAGTCTAACCCATTGTAAGTTCCATGATCTGTAGGGCTTCTAGGCACATATTCTGCAGTTCTGCCATGTCTTCCATTACTACAGCAACTAGCAATTTGACCTTGTGCTCTTATATTAACAGTTGCTACAGATGAAAACTATCTTATCCGGAACGGTCTCCCTGTGCAAAGTGCTGACATTGGTATATCCTTCACCTCTCAGCTCTCACCTGCTGCTTTTCAGTTGCAGGGTTTATGTAGGCTGATTTAGCACCCGGGTCAAAAACTGCCTAGCAGCAGGAGGTTTCACTTACGTACAAAACAAAAATGGAAAAGAGGAATCACAAGAAGCTGAGCCTTTAGCACCTTAGGTCAAGTTGTCGTCCTGACCTTGTGTGTTGTAAATAAGACAATTAACCCTTGCTTCACAAACACATTGCTGCACACATTAGTTACAGACTGCTTCTCTAATATAATTTAACATTGTTTATTCTAGGGCATCGCTGTCTATGTGGAGGAGGTGAGTATTGCTGCCCTGGGAGCAGATGCTTTCTTCTGTACTATATACATCTGGTACAAAAAGCTGTCCCTTAATATGCAGAATTTTGTAGTAGCGAGAACTTAACAAATCTCATCTACACGCTGCATAAAAATCTGCACACAATAGTTGATATGGCTTTTAAATCTGTAACATAATAATGTCCATATAAAAATCACACACACACCATTTGGTGAGTATTTTGCTACTGTGGTTTCTTAGACTACGGACTAAGGATATTTCTCAGGTACGCTGCAGGATGTCCGAAAAATGGCTGATTCTCCCCACGGCTCTCATGATTTCCAGGCAGCTGGGCCAGCGTTCATTCTGCACACTACAAATGTTGAAAACCGTAGGTGAACTCACAGCAATAACTGACATAATTGTCAAGTTATTTTTTTTTCTGAAGTTTTTTTTTCTGCAGTGTGTTCATAGGATTTGTTTAAATCCTATGTACTATAATGCTACAGTACATCACAATGGAATAGTCTCTGGTAATTTTACAGTAAATAACTTGCTGCGAATACACCACGTGTACTTGGCCTTATGCTGATTTCTCTCCCTAAGGGTTCTTTGCGTTCAAGTACACTGCTAAAAGGGAATCTGAGAACTGTGTGTGCAGTTTTGACCCCATCAGCGTTATATGGTGGATGGGAAGCCCATGTTTTCAAGCACACAGTACTGTAGTCGCGAATGCCCAGGAGACACCATCTTTATGTACACTGCCCTGGGCTCTCTGCACTGAACCAAAGTTGTCAATCAGAGTAGGGGGAGGGGCTGTGAAACATTCAATGCCGAGCCTGTACATGACACAAGGCATTATGGGAAAAGGAGCTGGGAAGCTCATGCGCCCTCTGTTGGATGTCACAGATTCTCAATTTGCTTTTGACTCACTGAGTCTTGAGACAGCAAATGGGATTTTAGCTAAGCCAATTTCACTTATCTGCATACAGCGCCGTTTCGGGATTTTTGTCCCTCATCAGTGCAGAGCAAAGTGAACTGGCTGGCTTTGTGGGAGGCAATGAGTGGCTCAGGGACGGGAATCTCTAGTAGAGGGCAAAAGGCAACTCAAAATTCTACACACCTTCACTGGTGCTCTCCTCAAGGAGAGAGATTCCCGTCCCTGAGCCACTCATTGCCTCCCACAAAGCCAGCCAGTTCACTTTGCTCTGCACTGATGAGGAACAAAAATCCCGAAACGGCGCTGTATGCAGATAAGTGAAGTTGGCTTGGCTAAAATCCCATTTGCTGTCTCAAGACTCAGTGAGTCAAAAGCAAATTGAGAATCTGTTACATCCAACAGAGGGAGCATGAACTTCCCAGCTCCTTTTCCCATAATGCCTTGTGATATGTAGATGCTTAGTAGAGGGCAAAAGGCAATTCAAAACTCTACACCGTAGTTCTGCAGAAACTCTATACTTATAGTATATAGACCCTTCAGTATATTATGTCTGTTGTTCTTTTATTAGTTATCACTACCCAGTGCCACTGGTTGCTTAATACAGTTTTCACTGTATCTTTTATACTGCTTGTAACATCACTGGTCGGGGCTTCTACGCACACACTGACCAGGCTCTACGATACATAAAACATCTTACTTCACCCTTTACCTTATTCAGATGTGATTTGTTTTCTGCTATTTGTCCTCTTTTATTTTGTTTTACTGTTATATAAAAATACAATAAAAACATATTGGAAAAAAATCATCGACAATCAGCTATAATTGCTGGTGGAAGTTACGGCTACTACAACTGATATATAGAATTACATGGCGGCCGTTCAAACTAGTGCCCGACCATATAACAAGGACCACTTTGGTGGCAGGGCAGGAGCTACTGATACTGGTCTATATGATGTTTCCATGTCATTGGATGGCCAATTCTTGCACAAGAAATCATTTAAGATGCTATAGAATGTGCATACATTACACCATTGCCTGGCAAATCTCTTTAAACTCTGCAGTAGGAAAAACCCTGAGGCGTCTTTATTCCAGCCGTCTTAGCTGAGTAAAACAAATAAAAGAATAAATTCAACCTGCACCCCTATCTCAGAACAGCAAAAAAACAAATCACAAGCTAGATAATAAAATGGATCTGATTTTCTCACTTCATTTGGCAACGCTCAACAAATAGAATCTGCATTTCTGCCAGTCCTGTGGGCATATAAGTAGGCACGCTTGTAATTAAAATTGCAGTCTTATTTAGTAACATTTACTTGATGTTGCGATGAAATTAAAGCACTTAACCATGTCTATGTAACACCTACTTAAGCATTTTAATTGTACTCTCCACAGCGATAGAAAATTAAGAAGCTAATTTAGTGTTTAGACCTAGTAACACAAATACGTGAGCACAAATGTTATAGGACTGAACTGCTGCTTAGAATTATGTGAGAGCTTCAGAAATCAGCAGAAGCAGCCAATGGGTAAAAAAATAAATGGTGGCACTACTAACATTTCACATTGGTAAGATAAATATATGTAAATATGCAATGCTCCTCTTTACTGAGCTGAGTAACGCAGTGTCTGACCCAAAACGTGATGTGCCAATGACCTGCAGTCGCAAAGGCCAGTGTCATGGGATCCAGTGTTTTATGTGTCTGAGTCACTGAAACTGAAGAGTCATGTGCTAGTGTTTAGGGTTCCATATATCAGTATACCTGCATTCTAGAATCTCAAGTGTCATTGTGTAAGCAGACCTATGCCAAGCACCAGTGCCAGGTCTGACATCCCAACTGTGGAAGGAAGCTAGTGATCTGGAATCATAATGTCATGTGTTTCAGTGTTCTTGTCAATAATAACATTAGTACGACTGGAGAAATCCATGCATGTTATGGCTAGTGATTGGTATAGGCTGGTTTTGGTTGTTAGACGCTGGCCATACAGGTTAGGTAGTTGTTGACTGAACAACTAATTGATATAAACTAGCTAAACAACTAGCTATATAAAAAGAATTAAAAAAGGTTTTAAGATTTTCTCTAACCATCTTAGTGGTGACAGTCTTTTATCTTCATCAGCTGTCGTCGGATACAACCAAAAAAGGAGGAACTTGCTATGCTCAGAAACTTTTCAGAAACCCAGCCATGATTTCCTTATTGTGTCCAGGTTACCTTCACATGCTTGTAGTGTCCCTGCCCTATAACATCTTCACAACCTCCAATAAGGAAATCATGGCTGGGCTCCAGATAACAGACTGTCACCACTAAGATGATTAGACAAAATCTTCAAAACTCTGTAAAATTTTTAATTACTTGTATTTTCAAAAATGTTTAACTTTTAATTTCTACAAATCTAAATATGGTTATGTCTGTGGGAATACCCTTTTAAGTCCCTTGTAGTGACATTTCTACCCTGTGTGTTACTATTTGCGATGTAATTGACAAGTTAAAATGGTTTTCCATTAATTACATTTATCCCCTAGCCACAGGATTGGGGTCCCACAGCTCTATTCACTTCTATGGGACTGCAATCTCTGCAGATATAAATGTAGTAGTGGCTCAGCATGCACACCCACAATCCATTCTCAATGTCGAGAGAACTTGCATACCCCATTTTTTCTAATCACTAGGGGTTCCTGTAAATAAGTGCCACTTTTCTGCTCAAATTCCCAACTTCCCCAAATCCTTTTTATATTATCTTCGTAAGGCTTGAGGTCCCACATTGCAGAAAAGCAGCTTTTTTTGGTTGCAGATTTTGCTGCGATTTTTTGAACCAAAGCTAGGAGTGGATTTATCAGAAGTGAGAAATATAAGACCTTCCTATATATTTCCCATTCCTTTTATAGCCACTTTTGGCTCAAAAAAAGCCCAGCAAAATCTGCAAAAACAAAAAATTGCTTATCCATGGGGCTGCAGAGTTTTTTGTTACAGATTTTGCTGCAGTTTTTTGATCCAAAGTCAGGAGTGGATTTAACAGAAGGGCAACATTTAGGTGCATCCTTTATTTTTCCCATTCCTTTTCAAGCCACTTCTGACATTGGCTCAAAAAAATGTGGCAAAATCTGCAGCAAAAAAGCTGCATTTCCGCATATCTGACTCTATAAGCTATCTACTTTACTGATAAAAATCACAAAAAAGAAGAGGGTTCTTGGTTAGCCGATATTATGTATTTCAGGAATTTATGAAGGTAGGTAGATCCAAACTCAAATTATACATCCAAGGGGTTTTCTGGTCTATTCTGGTAAATTTTGATACTAATGATGTATCATCAGGATAGGTCTTAAGTACCAGACAGGTGGGGGTCATACACCTTGACCCTGCGATGATCAGCTGTTTCGGGCAGTCTCCAGCACCACAAACTAAATACTATGGCAGTTCGGTTGTTACTCAGTTGAATGGGGAAAAAATTTCCGTACACGAACGTAGCTGGTGAAAACTGCCCAGAAAAGCTGGACTCCCACCGATTTGATTCTGATGACCTATCCAGCAGATAGGTCATCCGCACTAAAACTGGCCCGGGGACCAAAAAACCACTTTGAGACAAAGTACAGTTAGAACACAAATGCGTGGTTTTATGTAAGTGCTATACTCACAAGTATATTTATGGTAACGTCTCAGCAGCTTTTAATCCTAGATTGTCTGAAAGCATTTCAAGGCTATTATGCAGATGATGATGTTAATAGCCCAAAACAGATAATTGATTAGTACAAGTCACACACTAACATACTGGAGCCGCGGAGTCTAAATGAAGCTGTGAATCGGCCAGCCTGTACAGTGTTGCATATTGCTAAACCACCATCAATCTTGTTTGACCACTCAAGAGAAGCGGCCCAGAAAACAGGCTCCACTTCTGCTATTTCATATGCAAATTGGATTCCCATACATTGTGCACCCCTGATCTTTTCAAGTCATCCTTCACTGCTGTGGATAGGCCTAGAATAATAAGAAACACATTACTGCTACACAGCACAAATGCTTTCTAGTAGTAACGCAGCACTTGTCCTCCTAGCTCAGCTGCGGCTTACTGATGTCACACCCATTGTTCTGCCATGTTCAAATTGGGAACAGATTCTTAAGAGCACTTCAGATATTCCTGCTTCTCCACTCTCCAGTCTTACGTAAAACAAGACATTTATTCTGAACACTTATTTATTCTGAATCCAAAGGAAATATGGGAAAAAACGTTTCCTTCAGAGGAAGGGCAGAAGTAATTCTTGCTTACTTTTCAGGCTTGCGTCAAACGGAAATATTTTCACATTCGGTAAATATTCCCATGTAGGTGTAAAATATATTGTAGACAGGAAGATCAGAGGGGACTGTAACTTACTGTACGGTGATAAAACTCTTAATATAAAAAAAAAAAACCTGTCTGAAGATGTCATGATAGGATACTGGAGACTAGGAAATTGACTATACTACAAAATGAAAGAGTAGTGGTAAAGTACAGTTGGAGATTATTCACATGTACAGCAAACTTCATTTCTACATATTACATATGTGCTGCAGTCAAGAGCTCTCCAAGGCCAGGGACACACGCTGTGTACTGGGCGGGCACCTAACCCGCTGTGAAGTACAGTAGTGTAGTTGATGGGATTTAAATAAATTCCATCCAAAAACTGTAGAAAGAAACCCGCAGCACAAAGTGTCTTGCACAAGAGGTTTCGAACACGCGGCATGTCAATTACCGCAGCATGTTTGCCCATGATTTTCAACCTTTGCAATACAAGGACTTACAGGGCAAGCCGTCTGGGAATTGTGTCTGAAAACTGCACTGAAATACAGACGATTTTTGCAACAGGCCCAACTGCTGCAGGATGTCTGAGCAGACCCAACATGTGGGGCCTTATGGGGCCATATGACTGCGCCTATCAGATGTATGTCATAGGGGCTTTTTTGGACATGGTGACAGGTCCTTTTTAAAGTGGAACTGCCATATGTTATATATTAAAGGCCCTTTGACAATGTGAAAATCTTGAGATATCAGTGCTTTACACCACCCTTGGTTCTTATGAAAGCCCTTTTTGATATTACCCACAAGGGCTTTTTCTTTTACCTCTCTTTTATATGTCCAAATATTAAGTGTAGTATGCCAAGACTCTGCAGAGGTAGTATATATTAGCATTGGTGATTTTGCAAGCAATGACATTTACAACAGGTTACATATTTATGTTTGTGCAGACATACCATTTGCACAAGCGGTGCAGCTGCACAGGGGCCCAGTATGTCTGGGGGTCCTATCACATTACCAGAGTCTTTCTACTGTCTACTAGATTGGGGATAGTTGCCTGAGCTAATGAACTTCATGGCTGATGTCTACTGATGGATTAGACAGAAGGGGGTGCTCTATGCTCGGATACTGGAAAACAATGGGTCCATAATTGTTGTTGTCAATGGCCTCTCAACTGTTTGTGTCTGCCCTTGGCAAATCCACAGGTAAGCCTAAATGCACCTATAGGACCACCTAGTGGGAAAACAGACAAACCCCTGACCTTCATTCTGAAAGATAAAATAACTGGCAGTGACTACATCTGTCTGAAAGAGACTATGGCTGGAATCTCTCATACTGAACTTTATTACTGCTAATATCTATTCTGGTTATTTCAAGTCAACTCTTATACACAGAATAGGGGGTAACTTGCTGATCGGTGGGGTTCCAATAGCTTGGACCAGTATTGACAACAAGAACCGAGGTCCCGTTTTCTCGTCTGAATGAAGAGGCAAGTGAAATGTGCACACTGCTGTTCCATTAATTCTGTATGGGACTTCTGAAGATAGCCAAGTACAGTGTTTCCAACAGTCCAATAACATTCAGCCTTACATGTATGATCAGTTGCTCCAGTCATTTGGTGATGCAAGGAATCCGTTTTTATGATCATGAGGGTCCAACGGCTGGACCACGGCTGATAAGAGTTACCCCTATTCTGACAGGCAGACTTGATGAACACATGCACATCATCTTATCTTCAATGTGCATGCTCTTCAGGTCTGTGAAGAGAAAGGTCAATCATCGATGACATCATTTTCAGGAGAGAGTGACCAGGAATGAAGGAGGGAGGGGTGGTAGGTAGTTCTTGTGCTTTCTAGTCAGTCAGCTCAAGAACAGATGGGAAATGTAGTTGACCTTTTTAAAAAAAATTTAAGTTGGCCTTCGATAACCAATTCATCTGTGGAAATACGGAAGATAATCTGTGTATCTAGCTAGCTAGCGATTTCCGGCAGACACACAAACATATGCCACATATGTAATTGTATTTTGTGCAAACAGGATTCATATGATTTGTCTTCAATTGCATTACTAACAGCAACCATGTATTTTCTGTCAGCGTGGTGTACAAAGGATGCTTCAACAACAGAAGCCTATTAATTCTTCAGCGCCACTTTGGGGAGTCACACATCTCCCACTCGAAGCCTGTGCACGTTTTCCCTGGATCGCGGCTCAGACACGAGCATTTGTTTTCATTTGCAACAATTCTTTCTAAATTACTACCAGGGAGGCTCAGAACAAAAGTCAATGCACTGACAAGCAAAAATAAAGTTTGTGGGACTAGGAAGACCTAGCTATTGGTTTGGACCAAGAGGAGTTCCTTGCTCATATACTGTATCTGCATAGTGTATAGAAGGGTCAGCTTCTCTTCCACAGACAGGGCCAGTCTTGTCCATGGGCAGAATTTGGCAATGCAGAGTTATTTGTATTTATTAGAGATCAGATTATATTTAATATCATTTATACTGTGTGTCTCTATGTTGTACATGTTATAATGTGTTTCATAGAGGTAGAAGAGGCCTCCACTGCACCTCTATGAAAATGTCAGATTTTATATAGAGGCATATGGAAGATTACTGTACATAAGAAGAAGTGGTAAAAATAACTGTGGGATGCTCTATCAAAGCATTACCTCCATAAGGGTCATCTCCATACACATGGAGTTCAGTTGAGCCAAGTTGTAGTGCACAGTACAAAAGGAGCTGTATAGGTTTCATGCATGTGCTCTGTACACGGGCCTTGTCTTCATGTTTTTTTCAGTATGCTTAGGGGTTGTTCACACGGCAGAAATTTTCCTAGCTGAAAATTCAGCTTTAGGAATTTGTCCGAATTCCATGTGTAAATCCATGTCAAATTCCACACCTTCCAAAAAACATTTTCTGCCTCACATTCACTTCAATGGGAGCTATTCAATGGAATCTGCCTGAAGATCGAGAAATACGCTTTTTTTCCACTGGCTGAAAAAAAATCAGCATCTGACTCCCTTTGAAATGAAAAGAAGCTGGTTTCACGTGGAATTTGGAGCTGATTTTAATGTGGAATCCACCTCACATTCAGTGCTAAATTCTTCTGTGTGAACATACTCTCCTGCTGAGAGATCAGTTATGTTAGGGCAATATAGCAGTCACACGACATCACAATGCTGAATTAGTACATTGCACCCATTGAGCCTTGCTGGATTTCTGCACAACCACACTCACTACTATTTGTTGCAAATGTCAGAGATATTTGTAATCTTAATGTTGCATGACCACAAGTCTTAGCCTTATTGTTATAAAGGCGTCCATCTTGTACAGATTATGTGGGACATGGAAAAAATTCACGCATGTTGTTGCTTTTTTTTTTTTTGGTTCTTGGCTTATTGGTTCTACAGATGTGACCACACATTGTGTAAAAATATTTTATATATCTGTGCAAAATCTGTATTCCCTTAGGGAATATTCTTAAATTGCAGTTATAAAATGTAATTTTACTCTGATTTTGTGAAAATCATCATGACAAAAAATGGAACTATCAAATCTTATGACAATGTGAAAATCTTGAGACATCAGTGCTTTAGCCTGCTGTTACATCACTCTTGCTTCTTATGAAAGCCCTTTTTGATATTTTAGTGTACCCACAAAGGCTCTTTGTCTTTTTTTTTTTCTTTTAGCTCTCCTTTACATGTCAACATATAAAATGTATATATATATTTTCTGATACATTTACAACCTGTACAAAATCTGTATTCCCTTAGGGAATATTCTTAAATTGTGGTTAGAACGTTCCCTTTAATTTGTAATTTTGTTCTGATTTTGTGAAAATCATCATGACAAAAAATGGACCATGACCGTGAGTGATTACATTCATAGGATATGTTCATATGAACAAAATACTGATAAATACTTTGCTGTGGAACCTATGGCAGATAGCAGAGGCACTGCATTGGGTTACTTCCCAGGTCTGCTGGCTGAGTAGTCCCAGTCAGTGGTTTGCTGTGGTTTATGGCGCCTACTTAGCCATGTTTGTGTCGCTGAAACCACGGGAAAGTAGGGCAGGAAGCTTTACTGCCTCCCAGTGAGAACAATAGGAGGCAGATATGAGGAATCTTTTCAGTGATTCTGAAGTGTTTATGGCCCGGTGATAAGTGAAGTGATAATTAGATTAAAATGAATTTCATGATAAAGTATGTGAACAATTTTATTTGATGAAATGCATAGTAAAAAATTTACAGAAATATCATAAAGGTCTATCGCTGGCTATGCTGTCGGATATTCAAAGAAGGACCTTCACTTTAAAAATTAAAACCTTCATAAGTCTCAGGATTTTTAAAATGTAGTCATGGCCCAGAGAAAATGAAAAAATAATATAGCTGAATATGTATTTTATGCTGAAATTGATTTTGTCCCATTATCTATAAAAGAAACAGGGGAAAGATGTATAGCCCAGAATATAAATATGACAGAATTTCCGCACTTCTGCCACCAGCTGAATGATTACTTTTTTTTCTGGAAGTGTATCAAAATGTGTTCTACTTGTATCTGACTCTTGATATCTGACCTTAGGCAATATTACACTAAAATAGCTGTCATTTATTTAGACCACCCTTGCTGTCATACAGCAATTTTACCCTGCTGCCATCTGTCATCGGACCCTCTCTGTGCGTAGATTTCAATCTAAGTCGATCTTGGTCAGCAAAGTGTTTGAAATAGAAGGGTTGCAATATCTTCTTCTTGCTTATCGCTTGAAGTCTCCAGCTTTAATAACAGTAATGATGATCATGATAATAATAAGCCGGCATACATTTGAAGATTTTCATCATTCTGGACGACAGATTTTTGTAAATATAAATGTCTGATCTCTACCACAGTTTTAAAGCGAAGCTCTACTTCCAACAGCTTGAAATAATATATTATATCGCATAGACAATAATTCTCTAAAATAATGTTAAAATCAGAACTGCTGCCTTCACAAGACTGCAGATAACTTCTAATTCCCATCACATGTATTGGTAGCTGTATTCACTTAAACAGGCAGTCTCTTCCACCATGTAGACAACGGGGCAGTCAGCTGATCACCCAGCATCTTGTTCGCAAAATCCTGGGGTGACATCTGATTTTGTCAGGGGAAGCTGCTGTCAGACAGACATTTTCCCTGCATTATTTTTTTGCTCAGAAATGCTGTAAAGTCTACGTGTTGTGGTCACTGCTGAGGCCTGTGATCGGCTGCATCAGTCACCAGGCACAAATGGAACGCTATTGTTGACGTCATTCGAGGGACTGGATCTGCCACCACTGAAAAAGGAGGACCAAGAAGAAGTGAGCAGAGGTTTTTTCTATGTTCTGAAGCACTGTTAGTCAGGGGCCCCATGTGGCGTAAATGTCGTGGTGTTTTACAGTCCCTGCAAAGTGGGTGGGATTCTAGCGAAAAATACACGCAGTGGAAATATTGCGATTTCCAAAACCATCCCGTTTTTGTAAATTGCAGCATGTCAATTATACCTACAGAAATGCTGGCAGTTCCCTATAGGTATAACTGAAAGAGAAAGTTTCCTCTGCAGACTTTCTGTGAAAAGCGCTGCGGTAAAAAACGCTATGTGTTTCCACCGTGGTTTTTCCAGGATTGCTTTTTCACTGTGGCCTGCTATGTCAGGCCTTAGCCTAAAACATTAAAAAATATACCAGATAACTGTCAGATATTGATGTCCTGTGCTACGGATAAATCATCAATTTCCGATTAGTGGGGGTATGACACCGAAGATCCCAACCAATGAGCCCTTTGGAATGGCAGCGGCACTTGGGCAAGCAGCACTGCCTCTGCTACATCACGTTCATCAATCCTACTGAAATACAATACCAAACATACCCGCTATATAGTGTTGTGCTTGCAGCCTCTTCAAACAGCCATCCTAAAAATAGGCTATCGATATTAAAGTCCTGGAAAACCCCTTTACCCTGACGGCTGTGTAACTGACAGCAAGAGATTGTGGAGCTATGAAACAAGAATAATGTAGCTTTGACCACTGTAAAGAAAATATTGTAAGATTAATCAGTAAGGAATTTTGGACCTTTTGTAGAAAAAAATAGTAATGATTGGTTCACTTTACAAACGTACAAAGTGCTCCTGTGTTTTATTACTGATCGTCTTCAGATTTTACAATGAAATACATTGATGAAATTCAGCAAAGATTTATCTCTTGCTGAGAGTTTTTAATGTGTTCAAAGTCTGTAGACAAGATAGAAAAGTATCTTGTATATGGCAGGCAAGTGACCGGAAGAAGCAGAATGTGAGCTGCAGTTTCAATTACCATCAGCATGACTGGACTAAGCCTTGTGATGTGCTGTGCAGCTAATTAGCCTCACATTGTGGGCCGTACAGCTGGAGAGCACCAAACTTTTGTCAGATTCTGCTCAGTGATGTGAATTATGCTCAGTCTAGCCGTCCGGAATGTCTGATCTATTATGTATTCCTGCTGACAGGCTGTCTACCAATCTTCCCTCTCTATAATGCACTATATACCTCTCGCCTCCTTTTCTATTCAAGTCCCATGCTATATCACCCTAGAGGGGGTCTAATGTAAAAATCCTTGAGGCAAAAGCTTGGCCCTTTCAGCAGCCAGTATAGCAGGTCGCCTGCTTGACGTGTTTTAAGTGCCTTCTCAAAAACTCTCTTTGATCATTTTTTAAAACATACAGATACACATAGGCATAAGGTCTGTTTCACCTTGAAAAGAGACATTTTTCTTCCATAGGCATATTTTCAGATCTTTCTAAGTGCCTTTGAGGGACAGCCCAGGCGCATGCTATCGCCTGCTGTTAGGAAATGGTCTGTGACACTACAGCAAGTGAGCTTTATAGAACCCTCAGGGGCTGTGAGAATCCTGCCGACACAGTCCTCCCTCTCAATTCTTCAGCTTTGCTTTTTACTGCTCCCATGAACCATCTTCTTTCTTTTGCATCAAATTAACTTCTGCACTATTAGAGCAGAGCGCTTGATGGCCCTTACCGCCAGAGGCATTAGTATTGGAAGCAAGGAGACTAGTCTATAAAATTAACCAACATTATTCTAAAGTGATAAAATATTTTAATTGTAGTTGAAACTAGAGAAGAAAAATAATAGTCAAGAAACTATCCTGCATGCATTCCAATGCATCGCTCCACCGTAAGTTACATAGTATTTTAGCAACTAAAAATTTCATGTCACAAAACTATACAAGTGACACTCGTACTTGCAGAATGTCACATTTTTCAGTGGGCTGGTGATGGCATTTAAATCTTGCATTTGATGGAAAAATCTTTATCT
This sequence comes from Leptodactylus fallax, assembly GCA_947044405.1. Taxonomy (NCBI): domain Eukaryota; kingdom Metazoa; phylum Chordata; class Amphibia; order Anura; family Leptodactylidae; genus Leptodactylus; species Leptodactylus fallax. The sequence continues at coordinate 3,507,241 of CAMRHE010000123.1, forward strand.
GATGGAAAAATTTACATTTTGATATATAGAGCAAATGCAATTACTATGTCGCACATCACAAGTTCTGATAAGACATAAAATATTTTCTCTTTTTTTTCCTAAATATGAAAGTCAAATTTTTAGTAAAAAAAAAAAAAACGAGATATCCGTCTTTTGCCAAACCAGAGCAGTTGTAATGGCTAGTTATGGTCTAGAAGGGAAATGCCATAGATCACCAAAATATTTGAGAAAGAGGTTTATCTTTGGTTATGGACATGAACAGAAGGTGGTACCTGTGGAAGTATGGTATATGGGCCCCTTGTTCTTGAACAGCTCGTCATAAAAAGGTACATTATAGATGTAGTAATTATTAAATGAACTTTCATTTTGCGATAAGATTCATTCATTCATTCACTTTGTACGACAGCAGATATTTTGTATCACGTCATAGTATGAAATTGCCGCAATGGATGGTTGTTTAACAACTGTTATATCTGTCTCTCTATCAATCCGCCAGTAACTGTGAGCTGTGAAATTCATTACATTAGGACCTTACATGCAATTCACTAGATAATAAGAAACTCGCAGCTACTCTAAAGTGGTTGGATGCTTTAAGTACGATTATAGTCATTTCCCTTATGTAATTTTACTAATAGATCTCCCCAGATCACCTGGTTTGATAAAGACTACCATTAGTGAGGGCAGTCTCTGCAGACTGATTGAAGATTTTCTCTTGTAATGGCTGCTGATGGAGGATCATGTGGCCCCACTAACTGAACGATGCTAAAGAGAATCCATATCCAGCATGTACTGTACATGCTGAATACAGACGGCACTACATTCAAAAGGGGGCTTCTCAGCCTGCCTCTCCTCTCCCTGCCCTGCTGGTATACATAGTTACATTATGTTATATTACATTATCGTGCATTTTCCTTCTAATCTCACATTGTCTCCACTGTCCCTGCCTTTCACTTGCAGTTAATACTGTTAAGTGCTAATGCCCAATGATACAACTCCCTTCTCCCATCCAAGCGTGTCCCTCACCCTGCTCACTGACTAGTCTGTGGGAATGCCCCAGATAGGGAGAAAGGAGCCAGCCTGTTAGGGCTCACTACTAATAGCAGGTGAGAGGCAGAAACAGCTGAATAAACAGGAATTTAGAAGTACAAAGTCATTTATTACAGCGGGAAAATAGTGTAGTACCGTGTTAGCCATAAAAAAATTATGGAATATTTGATACTTTTGTGTCAAAAAGACAAAAGTGTTGTAGGTATGAAACTTTTATTGCCTAACCAGAAAAATTACATTTGCAAGCTTTTAAAGCACAGAGGCTCCTTCATCAGGCTTTTACAAATGAATGACAGAGAATACAGCACAACATTAGCAAGAAGCCACACAAAGGCAATTACTTCATGATGTGATACATTAGTGAGATAAGGTAGGGTAATAAAACTAAGGTTACAGGGGTGATGGGTTGGGGGGTGATTTGTAGTCCTCTGGAGTTAGTCTGATGGAGGGGGTGAATTATGTGCATGAAAGGTCTCATAAATCCAGGTGTTAGATTGAGTCCTTTTGTCAATGATCTAAATTTTATCATCAGCTTGAATTCCCAGATTTTCCTCTATCGTTCTTGAAGAGACCTTTTAGAATCAGGACTTTAAAGCCTGACTAGCTGTGGTCTAGCCCAGTGAAGTGTTTTCCCACGAGGGTTTCCAGTTGAAACTTTATTGTGTGTCTGTGTAAATTCACCCTATATCACAAGGCATTATGGGAAAAGCCAATTGGCTTGGCTAAAATCCCATTTGCTGTCTCAAGACTCAGTGAGTCAAAAGCAAATTGAGGATCTGTTACATCCAACAGAGGGCGCATGAGCTTCCCAGCTCCTTTTCCCATAATGCCTTGTGATATGTAGATGCTTAGTAGAGGGCAAAAGGCAATTCAAAACTCTACACACCTTCACTGGTGCTTTCCTCAAGGAGAGATGTTCCCGTCCCTAAATTCACCCTGGTTTGCAGTTTCTGTTTACTTTCTCCAATATAAATTCTTTCATTGGAGCACCTTGTACACAGTATCACGTGCACCACATTGGAGGATATATATATATATATATATATTTTCCAGAAATGTTATAGTCCGGCTGTGTGTTTGGTATGTGGGCCGTGCTGTGCTCAGGATGTTGGGCCATTCAAATGTCTCCCTACTTCTGCTCACTCTCTGACACAGAAAAATTTTACCTACACCCTCTTCTTCCTGCATTCAGTTTACTGTATTAGGCATTATTCACAAGTCTGTTTTTCATGGACGTGTACTATAAGTGTTATTCACTAACAGCACATGGATCTATTGTTTTTATGGACGTTTCTTGTCTGTGATTGATCAGTTTTCACATTAGCGAATAACAGAATGATCATTGTCTAAAACCATATTCCTAGACTCTGTACTGTGTTGGATTTGTGAAAAAGGGACAGCATACAGATGGAATCCATATGCTGTCCATGATTTTCTTGGACCAACAGACTTGGATCAATATCGATCCTCCATTTATTGTGACTTACAATCCATGAAAAATACAGATGTCCGAACACAATCATTAAAGTCAATAGATATGTGTATTGTCCATGGTGGACACAGACAACACATGTCTGTGAAAAGCCTTACATTGGAGGGGATTAATGGTAACAAAGAAATTGCGGAACATTTATAAAAGAGGAACAGGCTACATTTTTTACACTATTTTAATGGGTAAACTTATGGAATGAATCAGAACCTAGCTTTACCTAACGGATGGCTTTAAGTGGCTATAGTAGTAAAGTCTCACAATTCACAAGTCTCACTATAAACCATTAAAGGTGACTACCAATAAAACAACAATAGTACAAGGAATCCAGCTATGAATACATGCCAGCTTCTTAGTTTCCTAACCAGTACTGGCACTGCTGTGAGTACAGGGATTTACAATGCCATGAGGCTGCACAACAAATAAGCCTTGATGAATATTCAAGTGGTCTACGACTGATGAACATATGTTTCCACTTTTGCACAGCAGAATAATGTAGCCGACTATAGGTATAATCCTTTCCCCAAAGAACGCATTATTTAATGTTGTATGAACCTACATGAAAGCTGGAAAGGACAAGCCTAATACGGACTGAATTGCTAAGTAATCTATTCTCTATCCATATAAAGAATGGTGTAGTGCTCTGTTGTAGTGGAGATGTTCCCATACAATAATATGTTATTAGTGGTACTTATAATAAATATAATAAACATAATACACATTCACAGCTTCAAAGTCTTCCCAAAAGATTTGGAAAATGATACTTCCAACTGACCACACTATATCCTAGCAACATGCCATAACTTATATTGTATTGAACACAACTTTGCTTTCAATCCAGGAAGGGGTTACAACTGGGCCCAAGTGCCAAAGGAATCCAAAGGCATATGGAGTAAAGAATCCTATAACTGAGACATGATAGTCAATGGGCCTTGGTATAAATTTAAATTCAATGCTCAAAAGCTTCAAGATCTGCCTCTGGCATCATGAGGCACTAAAGAAATTTTGGGGGTGCATATGGGGAGTCGACGAAAAAAAACCCCCCCCAACAACCCCCCCCCCCCCCCCCCCCCCCCCCCCCCCCCCCCCCCCCATATAAGAGGGCATCGACATTGACATCAGGAGTCATAATAAAATACAGATCAACACCACTGGCTAAAACAACAATGACCCCCGCGGGCAAAGACTAAAGCGGGGTGGCTGCCCCTCCCGCCTTTTTTTAACCCCCCCCGCCCGCCCGGGGGTGGGTTTTGGGGGGGGGGGAGGAAAACCCCCCCCGCGCGGGGGGGTGGTTTCCCCCGGGCGGGGGGGGGGGGGGGGGGGGGGGGGGTGCCTTCCCCCCCCCCCCCCCCCAAAAAAAAAATTTTGGGGGGGGGGGGGGGGGGGCGATAAAAAACCGGCCCGAGAAAAAAAAAGGGGGGGCCCCCCTAAATAATAAAAATAATTATTATTAAAAATATGGGGGGGGGCGCCCCCCCCATTAATAAAAAAAAAATAAAAAAAGAGGGGGGCCGAAAAAAATTTGGGGAAAGAGGGAATTTTTTATAAACCCAAAAAAAGAAAAATGCAAAAACCAAAAAATAACGGGGGGCCAAAAAAGGGAGGGCGCCCCATATTATTTTTTTTATAATACTTAACCACCCTATTTTGTTTTACTGAGGCCCAAAAAAGTTTTGTAAGCTCCCCGCGCTTTGGACTGCTAGGGCGGGGGGTGTGCAGTCAACAAAAAAAAAAATAAGTGGGGCGGGGGCGCGAGAAGTCCTTCTTCTACCCCCCCCGGCGGGGGGCGGCGGTGGGCTCCTCAAAACAACTCTCAAATGATCTGAAAACAAAGATTGTTCAACATAGTTGTTCAGGGAAAGGATACAAAAAGTTGTCTCAGAGATTTAACCTGTCAGTTTCCACTGTGAGGAACATAGTAAGGAAATGGAAGACCACAGGGACAGTTCTTGTTAAGCCCAGAAGTGGCAGGCCAAGAAAAATATCAGAAAGGCAGAGAAGAAGAATGGTGAGAACAGTCAAGGACAATCCACAGACCACTTCCAAAGAGCTGCAGCATCATCTTGCTGCAGATGGTGTCACTGTGCATCGGTCAACAATACAGCACACTTTGCACAAGGAGAAGCTGTATGGGAGAGTGATGTGAAAAAAGCCGTTTCTGAAAGCACGCCACAAACAGAGTCGCCTGAGGTATGCAAAAGCACATTTGGACAAGCCAGCTTCATTTTGGAAGAAGGTCCTGTGGACTGATGAAACAAAGATTGAGTCGTTTGGTCAAACAAAAAGGCGTTTTGCCTGGCCCAAAAAAAAAACACCACCCAAAAAAAAAACTTCCCACCCAAAGAAAAAATTTGGTGGAGGTTCCATCATGCTTTGGGGCTGTGTGGCCAATGCCGGCACCGGGAATCTTGTTAAAGTTGAGGGTCGCATGGATTCAACTCAGTATCAGCAGATTCTTGAGAATAATGTACAAGAATCAGTGACGAATTTGAAGTTACGCCGGGGATGGATATTTCAGCAAGACAATGATCCAAAACACAGCTCCAAATCTACTCAGGCATTCATGCAGAGGAACAATTACAATGTTCTGGAATGGCCATCCCAGTCCCCAGACCTGAATATCATTGAACATCTGTGGGATAATTTGAAGCGGGCTGTCCATGCTCGGCGACCATCAAACTTAACTGAACTGGAATTGTTTTGTAAAGAGGAATGGTCAAAAATACCTTCATCCAGGATCCAGGAACTGATTAAAAGCTACAGGAAGCAACTAGAGGCTGTTATTTTTGCAAAAGGAGGATCTACTAAATATTAATGTCACTTTTCTGTTGAGGTGCCCATACTTTTGCACCGGTCAAATTTTGGTTTAATGCATATTGCACATTTTCTGTTAGTACAATAAACCTCATTTCAATCCTGAAATATTACTGTGTCCATCAGTTATTAGATATATCAAATTGAAATGGCTGTTGCAAACACCCAAATATTTAGAACTAAAAATGATTAAGATTAATAGGGGTGCCCAAACTTTTTCATATGACTGTATATGACATGCTTGGCTGGTCCTGCCCAAATTGAAGGGTCTGAACAACCCAAGTCTAATGTATATGGCCACCTTTACAAATCAAAAAAAAAATAAGACTATGAATACAATGACTGTTTTTTGTTCCAATCTTTCCTCAGTTTTATTAGCTTTATTCTTATGCTACTAAGGCTACATTCACATCTGCGTGAGGTTCTAATCTGATACTTTAGTGTAGATTCTGTCAAAAATCCGAGAAGAAAAGGTCCTGTATGCTCTGGTTTTTCATTTGGAAAAATGATGGACACCATAATGGACGATAGAATCTGTTGTTAGTGTCATGTAACAGATCTGTCCCCGGCTCCAATTCAAATAGAAAAAGTAATCTGAACCTAACCTAAGCTATTTTTCCAATAAATTAAAAATTATAAATACAGTGCTGTGCATTCTGCTTTTTTTACCCACTGTCAATCCTTTCATATGTTTTCTTAACAAGGTTCTCTAATTTTTTTCCTTTTATGCAAAAAAAGGATTAATTTTTTTAGGTTAGAGCAAGTTTCTACATGCTTCCTAAACTGAGTTCTTGGGGACTTAAAAGGAGTAAAGAGTAAATCGTGACAGGACTCCAAGGGTAGACACCAGTTTGTGTACACATAAGGCTGTCAATCACTGTGTGATTGGGGTAATCAGGACTCTTAACATCTCTCCCGGGAGTCCTGTAAGGATTTACTCTGCCTTTGAAATAGAAATCCTGTTCCAAATCATAGAAACCTATATATCACAGACTAAAAATACTGCAATGTCCAGTTGAAGAATTGAAGGCACAGTTAAAAACTGAATACACCCAAAAAGTGCATTACTGTATTTCTGGTTGCTTTCTCACTCCATTCAGTCTACTGTTCAACTGAAAGTGACTCCATATTATGTGCTATTTCCCAAGGTTGGTCCTGAATTTGGCTCACTTACAAAAAAAAGGACAAAGGTGATGACCTATTGTTAAGAATACATTAACATAGCATTTTTACATCGTCACTTACTGCATTATAGGTAACTCAGAGATGAAAGAATTAAAATGCATACTGTTTATGTGTGAAAGGGTGTATGACTGCAAAGCCCAAAGGAGAGAAAGAGGAGAGCAAGTTAATGATTAGCTGGAATAATGTTCATTCTGCATGGTCGAGAGTACTGTAATAGCTGGAAAATTAGCCAGCGAATGGGGCCCAGTGGTGTCATTTAAAGGCATTTCGTAAAAGAACATTAATCTCTTCAGAGGCCTGTGCACATGAAACTGGCTGCAATATTCCATAGAATGCTCAATAAGAACCGCATACTGAATCTAATATCGGGGCTTCAGCTAAATTGCCACTACTTTCTACAGACAAAGAAACATTTCTATATCACACAACCGGCAATTTAGAAAATCAAATAGGGATGTATGAATGGTTTAAATTCAACCTTTCACATCCCAATACCAAAGAAATAAAAAAACGGAAAAAAGATCTTTACCAATACCTGAGGCTGAGTATTCCCATGTACCCAACATAAACAACACAATAAAGAGAACGCAAAAAAAATATACAATAGACCGGCAGAGTGTGCAGTCATACTAGAACATCGCTATCCATCGCTGTGGATGGATTACCTATGACTTTACTTAACTGAAATACAGAATGGGTTTTGCATCCTGTAAATGCAAATACTGTAGAAGTATACCTGTAAATGTATCAGTTGTGCAAAATAAGTACCAAACTACATCCCTGGGAACCCAAGTCCGGTGCTCCAACCAAAATCTTCCTGAGAGAAAACAATCATTAAAGGGTTTCCCCGCAAATAGCATGACACCCACATACAGTGCTGGCCAAAAATATTGGCACCCCTGCAATTCTGTCAGATAATACTGAATTTCTTCCAGAAAATGATTGCAATCACAAATGCTTTGGTAATAATATCTTCATTTATTTTGCTTGCAATGAAAAAACACAAAAGAGAATGAAAAAAAGTCAAATCATTGATCATTTTACACAAAACTCCAAAAATGGGCCGGACAAAAGTATTGGCACCCTCAGCCTAATACTTGGTAGCACAACCTTTAGACAAAATAACTGCGAACAACCGCTTCCGGTAACCATCAATGAGTTTCTTACAATGCTCTGCTGGAATTTTAGACCATTCTTCTTTGGCAAATTTCTCCAGGTCCCTGAGATTTGAAGGGTGCCTTCTCCAAACTGCCATTTTGAGATCTCTCCACAGGTGTTCTATGGGATTCAGGTCTGGACTCATTGCTGGCCACTTTAGAAGTCTCCAGTGCTTTCTCTCAAACCATTTTCTAGTGCTTTTTGAAGTGTGTTTTGGGTCATTGTCCTGCTGGAAGAACCATGACCTCTGAGGGAGACCCAGCTTTCTCTCACTGGGCCCTACATTATGCTGCAAAATTTGTTGGTAGTCTTCAGACTTCATAATGCCATGCACATGGTCAAGCAGTCCAGTGCCAGAGGCAGCAAAGCAACCCCAAAACATCAGGGAACCTCCGCCATGTTTGACTGTAGGGACCGTGTTCTTTTCTTTGAAGGCCTCTTTTTTTTTTCCTGTAAACTCTATGTTGATGCCTTTTCCCAAAAAGCTCTACTTTTGTCTCATCTGACCAGAGAACATTCTTCCAAAAAGTTTTTGGCTTTCTCAGGTAAGTTTTGGCAAACTCCAGCCTGGCTTTTTTATGTCTCTGGGTCAGAAGTGGGGTCTTCCTGGGTATCCTACCATAGAGTCCCTTTTCATTCAGACGCCGACGGATAGTACGGGTTGACACTGTTGTACCCTCGGACTGCAGGGCAGCTAGAACTTGTTTGGATGTTAGTCGAGGTTCTTTAGCCACCATCCGCACAATCTTTCGTTGAAATCTCTCGTCAATTTTTCTTTTCCGTCCACATCTAGGGAGGTTAGCCACAGTGCCATGGGCTTTAAACTTCTTGATGACACTGCGCACGGTAGACACAGGAACATTCAGGTCTTTGGAGATGGACTTGTAGCCTTGAGATTGCTCATGCTTCCTCACAATTTTGCTTCTCAAGTCCTCAGATAGTTCTTTGGTCTTCTTTCTTTTCTCCATGCTCAATGTGGTACACACAAGGACACAGGACAGAGGTTGAGTCAACTTTAATCCATTTCAACTGGCTGCAAGTGTGATTTAGTTATTGCCACCACCTGTTATGTGCCACAGGTAAGTAACAGGTGCTGTTAATGACCCAAATTAGAGAAGCATCACATGATTTTTCAAAGGGTGCCAATACATTTGTCCACCCCCTTTTGTATGTTTGGTGTGGAATTATATCCAATTTGGCTTTTTGACAATTCTTTTTGTGGTTTTCCATTGAAGACAAATTAAATGAAGATATTATTACCAAAGCATTTGTGATTGCAATCATTTTCTGGAAGAAATTGAGTATTATCTGACAGAATTGCAGGGGTGCCAATACTTTTGGCCAGCACTGTAAGTTATCAATTAATACGCCTGAAAAACCCTTTTAATATTGCATAAGTAATGATTAGCACCACTAAATTAATAATTAGGACATTTAAGTGAAAATTCTCAAGACATGGCGTCTTCAAGTTCCATAAAGTTATGTATGCTGTATCCAGCATCATGGTGTATAACACAAGTTACAAAGCACACTTGACAAAAAGGTTCTAAAATGAGTAGTCTGATACTATCCCCTGTCCATACAGTTTGCCCTATTAGGACATATAACCAGCAAAGAAAGGGAAACTCCATTCAAGATTACCTCTCTCTATGAGCATGCTTACATACTAAACTTACTAATATTTAATAATTAATAAAATTAGAACATTTAAGTCCCGTCCCTAGACAACCCCTCAGACTCCTCCAAATGACCATAGACTGCCCCTTAACTGCAGAGGGCCACCTACTTTGGACAGAGTTTTTGCAGGCCCCCCTTTTTGGCCATGGATTGTTCAAATTTGCAGGGATTGCTTCTGAAAATTCGGGACTGTCCCAAAAAAAATTCATGTCAAGTTTGAAACTATGTATTAGGCACAATACAAGGTCGCTTGAATAATTGACAGATAATAATACATTAACCCTACATGTGAAACATCTAACTCCAGCTGATCACCTTTAAAAAGATGGAAAGCAAGTTGTCCAATTACATGTCTACCCAATAAGCAGCATTGGTCTAGGAACTGGCATATGTGGATAGACACAATAAAATCTGGATTATTAAAAGCTACAAAAGATACAGTAATTCTACTGTCTGATCTCCTATACTTACCAAACTAGCATACTATTTATATGAAAGCACATTGTAGCCTAGGTCTAGCAATTCTATAATGAAATAGAAAATCTCCTATTTCATTTACTGTGGCTTTCACTAGTTATAGGAATTCTTTGCACTAACCGCCTATATTTCTGCAATGTGGTGACACAAATGTATATTTAATATGGTCTGACTGTCAGGCATAGAAGTAGGGATTGATTTGGTGTTCTATAAATAAAGAAAGGAACAATGTACTGAATTATGTATATAATGTATACAGCACAATGTACTAAACTTGTCACAGTAGAAGGGACCATACAATTGTTGTTAATCTGGACTCTATTCATTTAACTATACCAATCCCAACTATCAATAAGGAAATAACACGTGTCTGTTTCACTTTTGATCCAAATCTCTACTACGTTTTTCTCCTAGTATCCCATCTTGTTGGCCTGATCAACAGATACATCTCATAAGCAAAAACTTAGGTGGTCAGCAGTCTTGTTCACTAACAGTGGTAAAGAGGTAAGTCACAGGACATATCTATTGAATGGTGAACACTTTTGTGTTGGGCTACATTTACACCATGATTTTTCATCCCATTGAAAGGTTCTCATTTTTACCATTAAAATAGGGGAAACAACAATGATGCAGGTTCCTTCTTCTGTCAATGTCAAGAGGATGTAACTAGTCATCCTGTGCATCTGTATGAACAGGGCTTTACAAATTGTCTGGAAATGTGCAGACTACAGCGGTACTGATACTTAGCACAAATGATGTAAGAAATGTGGTCCTCTAAAACTATTTGTACAATGAAACCCTATTAAAGGACATGACTATCTGAAGATGTACATAGAGATCCCAATAATAGGGCAGCATAAGGCCGGGGCCCCACATGGTGTAAATGCTGCAGAAAAAATGCAGCGTTTTATAGTCCCTGCAGGGTGGAAGGGATTGTAGCGAATTCCAACCACACATTGCAAGAAAATACACACAGTAGACACGCTGCGATTTCCAAAACCGTCGCGGTTTTGGAAATCGCAGCATGTCAATTATACCTATGGAAATGCCAGTGGTTTCCCTATAGATATAATTGAAGCAAAAAGTCCACAGAGGAAACCTCTGTGGACTTTTTGCGAAAGCGCTGCGGGAAAAACCAAAATGTGGTTTTTCCCACAGTGCTTTTTTGTTGCAGCCTTAGCCTGCAACAGATTTCCTGTGACAGATTTTAAGTTCAACCATATAAAATGCGTACTAGCCATCATTTTTTAGGAATACCAACACCTAGAAGACCACTTTTCAACTGTATGAAGTCCTGAATGTTTATATGAATATAATTCCAGAAGAAGAATTATGCAATTGACACAATTATCTTTTTACTAACTGGCACTGTGGTGGGGTTAATAAAGTAAACCATTTAAAAGCATCCAAAAGGTACAAAAATGTCATGTAATGATATAATCTAAAGATTTTATAATCTATACCAAATGTCATCTTCGTATAAAGGTACAAGGAGCCAATACGACAAGAAGCTTTCATTTCTAGTAGGATCTCTCCCACTCTGTCTGAAAAAAAAAGCTAAGTATAAGTCTGTTGCCACAGGAAATATTGATTTCATACAGGAGAACTCCATTTTCTTCAAAAGATCCAGCAAATTATATATAATTTACAGGTATGACATCTATTATCTGAAATGCTTGCGACTGAAGGTTTTTTTTCGGCTAAGTTTTTTTTTTGAGAATTTGGAACATTGTGTCTAAAATCTACTAAATAATATTTATTTAATACCTGTTCGATTTTATTTAGTTTACTTTTGTTACGATAAATATTTGGTGGAAAAGTTTCATAAGTCGAGTCTTAAAAACTAGTCTTCAGCTTCAATGAGGATTAAGTTTTCTATCGCAAAACACCTCAACATTGTGAGAAGTGACAAAAGTGACACCATGTACCAAATGTAAGCACTGGTATCAATAAGCGGTGATGAAGCATGTACTCTTTTATAAAGTAGCTGCAGCCTCACACAATGAGGAATATATTTCCTAAGGAAAAGCTCTCTGTCATGGTCTATAATGTATAGCGCTATAGCAGGGCAAGATTTACAAAATGAAGAGGACTCTCACAGAACACCAGCACGGCGTGAAACAGATTAAAAAGTCTAACTACCAGGAGGATGTAAAGTAATTAAATGGAAAAAAAAACGGAAAGAGCACAAGGAGGGGGTAAGGAAAAAGCACAAGGGGGATTGGGAGAAAAAATATGATGAAATATGTGCCAGAAATATATTCCTTTCTATTTTTTCCACAACTTTATTAATGAGAATTATAAAAAGACACGGCACTTCAGATATATTCCTAGGAAGTGGGACTGAATTTCACACCCACATATATAACAGGTCCCCCACCTATCATGTGCTATTTATAAAAGTAATACCTTAGGTACAACTGTTACCTCTGCAGCCCCTCTAATATACTGGTCTGCTGCTATGCACGATCACACGCAGCAAGCTGTGATGCTCTGCATGCTCTGACTTCTGTCTATTACAGCCAGCATTAAGTTTTATGCCAATTTATGCTAGAATAGTATTAGCCTGGGGTGTTACAATGTCACTAATTATCCATGACCATCCCCTGAACCAACTTTGGAAGGTACTAACCACTGTGTACCGGAAACGCCCTACAAGACCTTCTGTTCTGATCAGTATATATACAGTATATTCATATAGATATATAATTACATACAGTACAGACCAAAAGTTTGGACACACCTTCTCATTCCAAGAGTTTTCTGTATTTTCATGACTATAAAAATTGTAGATTCACACTGAAGGCATCAAAACTATGAATTAACACATGTGGAATTATATACTTAACAAAAAAGTGTGAAACAACTGAAAATATGTCTTATATTCTAGGTTCTTCAAAGTAGCCACCTTTTGCTTTGATTACTGCTTTGCATACTCTTGGCATTCTCTTGATGAGCTTCAAGAGGTAGTCACCTGAAATGGTCTTCCAACAGTCTTGAAGGAGTTCCCAAAGATACTTAGCACTTGTTGGCCCTTTTGCCTTCACTCTGCGGTCCAGCTCACTCCACACCATCTCGATTGGTTTCAGGTCTGGTGACTGTGGAGGCCAGGTCATCTGGCGTAGCACCCCATCACTCTCCTTCTTGGTCAAATAGCCCTTACACAGTCTGGAGGTGTGTTTGGGGTCATTGTCCTGTTGAAAAATAAATGATGGTCCAACTAAACGCAAACCGGATAGAATAGCATGCCGCTGCAAGATGCTGTGGTAACCATGGTGGTTCAGTATTCCTTCAATTTTGAATAAATCCCCAACAGTGTCACCAGCAAAGCACCCCCACACCATCACACCTCTTCCTCCATGCTTCACGGTGGGAACCAGGCATGTAGAGTCCATTCGTTTACTTTTTCTGCGTCGCACAAAGACACTGTGGTTGTAACCAAAGATCTCGAATTTGGACTCATCAGACCAAAGCACAGATTTCCACAGGTCTAATGTCCATTCCTTGTGTTCTTTAGCCCAAACAAGTTTCTTCTGCTTGTTGCCTGTCCTTAGCAGTGGTTTCCTAGCAGCTATTTTACCATGAAGGCCTGCTGCACACAGTCTCCTCTTAACAGTTGTTGTAGAGATGTGTCTGCTGCTAGAACTCTGTGTGGCATTGACCTGTTCTCTAATCTGAGCTGCTGTTAACCTGCGATTTCTGAGGCTGGTGACTCGGATGAACTTATCCTCCGCAGCAGAGGTGACTCTTGGTCTTCCTTTCCTGGGGAGGTCCTCATGTGAGCCAGTTTCTTTGTAGCGTTTGATGGTTTTGGCCACTGCACTTGGGGACACTTTCAAAGTTTTCCCAATTTTTTGGACTAACTGACCTTCATTTCTTAAAGTAATGATGGCCACTCGTTTTTCTTTACTTAGCTGCTTTTTTCTTGCCACAATACAAATTCTAACACTCCATTCAGTAGGACTATCAGCTGTGTATCCACCTGACTTCTGAACAACACAACTGATGGTCCCAACCCCATTTATAAGGCAAGAAATCCCACTTATTAAACCTGACAGGGCACACCTGTGAAGTGAAAACCATTTCAGGTGACTACCTCTTGAAGCTCATCAAGAGAATGCCAAGAGTGTGCAAAGCAGTAATCAAAGCAAAAGGTGGCTACTTTGAAGAACCTAGAATATAAGACATATTTTCAGTTGTTTCACACTTTTTTGTTAAGTATATGATTCCACATGTGTTAATTCATAGTTTTGAAGGCTTCAGTGTGAATCTACAATTTTTATAGTCATGAAAATACAGAAAACTCTTGGAATGAGAAGGTGTGTCCAAACTTTTGGTCTGTACTGTATATATCAAAGATTTCATTGGAGTGTGTATATATATATATATATATATATATATATATATATATATATGCATATGCACACACTTCAATGAAATCCTTGATATATATGTACATATATGTAATTTTATTGGCTCTTAGACCTATTAAAAAGCAATGTCATCCTCTAAGAGCCTTTCTACTCTGTGAATTTCACTTGATTCTAATCTTATACTAATAGATTGGCTACAAGTCCCTGAGGCCTGACAAAATAATAACGAGCCATTAACATAATTGGTACCTTCAAGGAAAAGGCTTCACAAACTGGTTACAATTCATTATCCCTCACTTTCATTTAACAGTAATTCAACATTTCACACTCTAGAGAAAGTTCTGCATCTCTTGGAAGTAGCACAAGTTATATAGCACTGCATATTAGCAAACAGCCCTCATATCACCCATTTCCAGATGATTTCTTCAGGGAGAAGCGAATAGGAATATTCCATCCTACGGTTACAGTTTTGCTCAATTTGAAAACAAAAATACTTGTCATTATTTAATTATGAGTTGTCTAGTTTAGAAAAATTATGGTCTAAAATAAAACATAACTGTTGTAATAAATAGCCGAAAAAAAATCACTAACTGTCCTCAAACAGTGCTACCCTCTAAAATGTGAATGGTTATCCCTGTCAAGCTCAGCTCACAGGAACAACCATGTGCAGTAAAATAGTAGGGCTATTTCGTATACTCAGTCCCACAAAGCCATAGAACATGAGGCATTTCCCCTGGTAGATATAATGAACCAGCACAGGAACCCAATAAATTCTATGCTCAGCTTAGTGTATACTAGGAGCCCTTAATTCTTGACTCTACGCGTTTCTAACAATTAATGTTGTCATCATGGGTCAGATATATTCCTTAATTTCCATTTTATGTTAATAGAATCTGATACAGACACACTGTAGCAGCATGTCCGCATTGACAACAGCGGCATGCCGAAATAAGCATGTTCTGAGGTTATAAGGCTTAAGTCCTTCTCTGTCAACACCCAGTACCCCCTACCCCGGGCAAATTGCCCCAGGATACCATGGTAAGTGTATGGGCCAATCACATTCACAGAGGCTGGTAGCTCATCACTCCCAGGGCAACAGAGACGCGTTCAGCTTGCGCGTCCAGCCATAACCCATATATTGTTTAACTGCATACCCCAGCACAGGATCAGGACAGAGGACCAGTGAGTATCCAGGAGAAACGTCTCATGTTCTATGGCTTTGTGGCACTAAATATACAAAACAGCCCTACTATTTGAACACACATGGTTGTCCCTGTGAACTGAGCTTTACGTAGATAACCAATCACTTTTTGGAGGGTAGCACTGTATGATCGCAGTTAGTGATTTTTTATCAGCTATTTAAAAGTTATGTTTTATTTTACACCTTATTTTTTCTCTTGGTGAAGTCTAGATAAACTATCACAGGTCCTATTACCAGTGAATGGTTTAGAAAATCCATTTACAAAAACCCTCTTAGGTCATTCTAAATAATGGAGGAGGGTCCCTGGATTGAGACCATCAAATGAGCCAGACAATAGAGCAGCTACAGAGATTGCTTGATCTCAAAGGGCATCATGCAATGCCTTTTTGTTTCTGTGGGGGCACTGCAGGCGAACAGAACACTTGTTGCCACATTCCTCCGACAATTACAGTTGACTGTTGGAGGTCCAGCGGTGATACAACCTGCGATCAGCTTATTTTTGTGAGATTTTTCTCACATGAATGGACTGGAAAAAGCAAACAATCCATCAAGGAAAGCATATAAATGTATATGCAACAACTAATAAAAATATTGAGTATGTGAAATGTGCTTTAAAAAACGTAAAATGGTTCGCTCTGAAAGAGGACCAAACTGTTACAGCAAATCCGAGAGGGAGGATGTAGTGCCGTATGGATGGGGGCTTAGCTTGCTAAAATCGGGGCAGACGGAACGGAGGAGGAGTAGGAAACGGGAAATGACGAAGCTGAGTGTCGATACATACACACAAACAGAGGCCTTATAACCAAGGGAAGGTCGGAAATGAGGAACACGTTCTAGGAGTGATTCATGATAGCCCGTTAAATGTGCCCGAAAGTTATTGTTATAGTTATAGTTTACTATGTTAGTATTTTAAATATCTGTCTTATTGATGTATAACCTGAGGATGTATTTTGGAAATGAAGCATTCTATTATTTCGCAAATTATATTATACTGTATACCAAGGTGCACCACAATATATGTCGATTGTGTTCTTTACCTTATTTTCTTGAAAATGCAAATAAAAATTATTGAAACTAAAAAATGTAAAATGTGAAATGTATAAAATCTTACATCTATTCTGAGATGTATCTGACGTTCAAGGCCCAAAGCCTGAGGCTGCACTACTGCTTCTGATGACATACCGTTTCCACTTCTGATTTATGTCAGTTGCAGTGTCATGGAGACTTTGTGTAGACTATGTGCACTATTTCCATTGACATCAATATCCTAAATTGTTGGGAATATTTTTGTATCCAAAGAAGGTATCCATGCCAAGACTGCCCTTGACAGCATTCAGAGCAGGAAATATCATAGAACAACATGGCAGTGGTGCAGTCTGAGACTTTACACCTGGAACTTCAAATACACATCTTAGCAACAACAATACTTAAAAGGTGTCTGTCAGGTCCAATTGTCTCCCCTCCCAAACCAATAATAATGACCTGGATGTTCCGTTTCTTCTCACATTATAATACGAGAAGAAACCTAACTTTGCAGCCACAGACCAATGAAGTAATCATCTTGTTATACACATGCAAAGCAACCTCAAGTGCATCGGGGGCGGACTATAATTGCCAGAATTGCCCACAGTCAGTTGTGACACAGACAAAGGCTGAAAATGTCATTTACTGATAAAGGAGCAACATTGGGCACCAATCTTAGAGGACATTCAGGGCACTTGTGACTATCTGAAGGTAAATCAGGCCCAACCCCAGTGCACTTGAGGCTGATTTATATATCTTTAAAAAGATTATTTTCTCTGCATTCCTATTCTCTGCCACTGTTATTGGTTTGGGAGTCATTTTAGACTTGACAGACTCACTTTAAACAAATAAAACTTTTAATGCTTTAATTTCTATTTCAGGACCTTTTTATAAATGACTCCTTGTAGGTCTTCTTTAATAGGCAGTAAAGAGTGAGTTTCCCTATAAATTTGACTTCAGAATTATATTAGTTGAAATTCAACTGATCTAGTCTCATAATCTTATCATATATATATATATATATATATATATATATATTAGGTCTCATTGTCATTGCTAGACTCTCCTTCTCTAAGCTTCTAACAATGGCTACAATAATTTCTTTATGCTTCTTTATTTTCTTTATTACTTTATGTAGGAGCACACAATATCTCAGCCATTCAAGAATTCAGCCAGACCAAGATTTCACTCTGAACTTTCCAGGTGTTATGACCCTGAGGGAGCGAAGATATGACTTTATTGTGCTTTCACTTATATTCAATTTACTGTGCCAAGTGGAACTACAGATATGTCCACCCTTACCAGTCCATTTTCTGGGATTTAAATATTTATGACCTATCCTTATGATAGGTCATCAGTATCTCATTGGTGGGGGTCTGACACCTGAAACACCCACAGTTCAGCTACGGGTAGGTTCACATTAGCATTGCCTCTCCATTGTCGGGTCCATAGGGTAACGTGCGGAGCACAGCCAACCCCAATGACTAGAATGGGGTCCGTGGTGGACACTGATGTGATCGTAGCCTAAGTGAAAATGCAGTTGCACTCTGGTAAGTGCTGCTTCCACTTCACAGGCAGTGACATCATATTTTTTGTCACATGGCTTGTGTGCCATTCAAATCATAGAGGCAGCAATTTCAAACACAGTCACTACTCAATGTACGACAATGTGCTCAGTCAGCAGTGAAAAGACCAGAGTTTTTTTTGAACACTGTGGTTTCTTCAAACAACTAAATGGTGGGGTTCTGCTCACCACCGATCTGATACTGATAACTTATCCTAAGGATCAACATCTTAGTCTTGGAATAGCCTTTAAGGATTTCAACTTCTCCTGATACAAAGTTTATACATTCTCAGGCAGATACATATTGCATAAACAACTCTTAAGAGTAATACAAAATAATGTTTTTTGCCAAAGCTGGTCATCCTGCTCAACATACTGTATTTCAGGATATTTTGACAAAAGGGTAAAGTAAAGAAGGATATGTCTGTAATTTCTGTACACACAGAAATATCTCACAGTACTGCAATTGTACTAGCTGCAGAGCAATTGTAGCTAAATTGACAAATCACTGTCCAGGTCCTCTTTAATACTTATGCTAAGCTATGCTATGGAGGTATTATGCTCTAGGATCACTCTATCTAGGCAAGAATATGCCTCTTATATGGTGCTCTGTGGCTCCATGTGCCACCATAAAAGCATGTTGCAGGAGTCCTACAGCTTTGCGAAATGTCTCATTCAATAATAAGTAAAGGTCTTTTAGCTAATAGATATAAATTCAGCGACAGCAGATATAATACATGGAGAATGATATGCATCTTCATTCTAATAAGCTTAGAGAAAAAACCAATACTGTACATGAATCACATTTACAAACCAATACTCCTCTTGTACTATCTCTCTTTCTCAGCAATATATCCTTTTTGTACAGAACTCTACAACTGAAAAAAGGGACAAAGGAACACTCTAAAGGTGAGCGAGCAGATCTGGGTTCAAGACCTGTTCCGGGTGACACCCAGAGACTCAATTTATCCCAGTGTGTCAGAGGTACCAAAATGAAAAAGCTTTTTTTCAGGGCACAGATTGTCTGTTCACAATGAATCTAATTCTGTATCAAAAGCACAGGGAGATAAAGCAGCTGGCTCCAGGTCACACGTCAAACAGAGCCATTACTTTTCCCTCTGTGATAAGAATAATGTCACAGTGTCTCTGCAGATACGCTCCACATTCCCTACAGTCCTAGTACCAACTCAATTATTTCAATGATCTTAAAGTGCTAGATGGCAAGTGCTTAGAGCAGGAAAGTGCGATTAACCCTTCATACTTTCAGGACCACAAAGAAACAAGATGTCTTAAGGTGCTTAGTACAGAAACAAATGGTAATTCTCTCAACACAGTACAAATAAAGGCTAGGAAAACATACTGGGGTGTATAACTGTAGCAAGAACTAGTGCCATAAAGATTGTACACAACGACTATGGATACTAGGTAATTTTTTTTTACAAATGAAACAGATACTGAAACATAGTCATTTTTATCTCCTTTATTATATTTTCTTCATGTGATTATAGAGAACACCATCTTGCCTGGGTTGCTGCAACAGCAGCTGCAGAAATTTGCTATGCAGCTTTTTAGATGGAGACATTCAATCATTCAGACCAACAATCCCATCATCAACATTAACAGCTATCAGCATCCCCTTTATTTTAGGTACAGATATTGTCACTCACTGTCCCATATAGGGATCACAATCTAAGTCTTTGGAGTGTAGGAGGATTCCTAAGCAAGCACAGGGAAGAACATAAATACTCCTTGTAGATGTCCTTGAATGCATTAAAACTTAGGACTTAAGTGCTGCCTGATGATTTACCAAGTTGTGACCAATCCCCTCCAGTCAAAAATATTGATTTGCCATATTTTCACACCTGATCGTTTGTTGAAATCAGCCAGTTTGACCAACATAAGTCAAACATGTATGGCCAGTTTAGGCCAAAATGTCTCATTAACATTTAAGGGAGAGTGTTGTGGGCATGCTCTGTGACATGTGCAATGGTCTTTGTGGAGGGAGGGAGAAGAGGGTAGAGATGCTGAGCTGTATCCATAATTTATTGTCAATGTTGTAACCTGCTTCAAGCCTTATTATTGAGGGGTTACTTTTCATTGTGAGTGATCTTGTAGATGACAGAATGTATATGTGCATATGCATGAGATTTCACAGAGGGGATAGTGATGTTGGAGCAGTGGGAGGATGAGCTACCTCTGCAGAGGGATTACACGGGGGCATGGTTTCATTGGCTCAGGGAAAGCCTCCCAATACTCCAAGTTACTTATTTGCATAATGGATAAAAGTTCACGTTTGTGGTATCCATGGCGCTCCTAAAAGAGTTATGATTTTTATCAACATTACGGTATCTATATCACTGGGGGGCAGTTTAAATGTGTTCTGGAGGTGATAGACTCCCGTTAACTGATGCTTTACAGTGTATTATATGTTGTATTATGTAACAGATATTTACTTAATGTCATGGCATTTGCAGGTGTAGATTTGAAACAAATAGTAGAATGTAAATCCAGCATGACCCATGCTGATAAAATTGCTTCAATATTAGTAATCCATTAAAGTATGCTGCTATGCAACATGTCCAGATGCTTACGCGTTTCAAACGTTAGCTCTTAGTTATAGCAAGCAGAATTGTACATGACTAAAATAGGGAAATATATTTGGTAAATGTGACATAGTAAAATTGATATTAAAGTAAATGTTGCAGATGTCAGTAGCATGCATTATAGTACGGAGACGTACAGTTGCCCTTTTAAAGTACTACTTTAGAAGCTTTCTCGGTAATTGGTCATTTTAATTGCAATATGCAGCACTCTACAATCCAAATGTCACTGTAGACCCTTGAAATGCATTCCAAGTAGCTGCTTTTAGTTAATAATAATTTTAACAGCGCTCATACAGATGTTAAAACACACTGAAGGCCCATGTTCCCTCAAACATTACTTAGAGAAATAATAGAAAATAGTATAAAACAGCGCATTTTTCCTATAGCTTTCTAATAGGTGCACAATTCAAGAGAGACCACCATTTCCAACAAATGTATTTTTAAACTGAGGTTTAGAGAATCATTTTGCATAAATCAATAGTACAGTGGAAGACAAACTCTGTGATATATAAAATGATCAATTAAAGGGGTTTTCCTGCCTCTAAATGTTGTATCCTAAGCATAAGTCATCAGTATCTGATAGTCAGGGGTCTGACACCCAGCACCCTCAACAATCAGCTGTTCTCAGCTGCAGATATACACAGAGGATGGAGCAAGAAGCAGACAGCTCTGTTTAGTGTAGTGGCTGAACAAGTCACTACAACTTAGCTCCCATTCAGCTGAATGGAAGTTGACCTGCAGTAACCTGGTCTGATGCTGCCTGCTTCCTGCTGAGAACAGCTGATTGTGAGGGTGCCTTTTTCTTGACCCCACCCAATCTTTTCCTCCCACTGACCTCTACGATCAGGTTATAGTTGCTGTCCATAAAAATGCATGGAGAGGGACAAGTATGGAGGGAGCAGAGAGAAAAAGAGGAACAGACTCACAGGGAATCTGTTTCTGCTTCTAGCAGGTGTTTTTCTAATTCATGCCAGAGTTGGATCCACAGCAGCACTTCAGGCTTCTGCCTCCCAGTAGATCTGGGTAGTTGAAATCCCCCATAATAAATTTTATACTTCTTCCATTATATTTGGGGACAAACTTCTCCATATATTAATTTTCCTCCCAGAGGTCATCACATAGAGCCGACTTAAGGCAAGATTTTACATATGAGCAAACATCTCCCCTTTCCCATTTGTATGCTCTTTCTTAAACAGACTGTAAACCTGTATATTTACAGCCCAGTCATATATATATACATATATATATACACAGAATATATATATATATATTTATATATGTGTGTATATATATATATATATATATATATATATTTATATATGTGTGTATATATATATATATATACATATATAAATAAATTTCCTCGATCTTGTATCTTCTTGTATCTTGCCAGTGAGACTTTTGGCATTGGTATATATGCACTTTATGTGTTTATCCTTAACCCTACTCCCGCATCACCCCGTTTCTTACTTAACCCCCGTTCCCTGTCTACACTATGTTATCCTCTACATCTGTTATTGCCATCTCCCCCCAGTCACTACTTTAAACTTTCCTCCAACATTACTCCAACCATCAATGACTGATTCTGAAAAGTCACCTGGAACAACGGGGATGCTTTAATTTATTAAAGCAAAATTATAAGACTGATCTATGTGATTCATCATTTGGTTTCAAGGTAAATAATGGCTTCATAGAATATGTATTTGTTTCTGCAGTGCAGACATAGCAGTGGTCAGGCAACTCAATAATGGACACATAACGTGTGAAATACATATCCATATCTGATCTTGTTAATGCAAAGTTCAAGAAAATATTAACCATATGTAGTTGGAAACTGTGGAGAGATGTCCAGTTGATACATCATTATAGCCGGTGGAACAAACAAGTCAGGGTGATGCTTTTATACAGTCATATGAAAAAGTTTGGGCACCCCTATTAATCTTAATCATTTTTAGTTCTAAATATTTGGGTGTTTGCAAAAGCCATTTCAATTTGATATATCTAATAACTGATGGACACAGTAATATTTCAGGATTGAAATGAGGTTTATTGTACTAACAGAAAATGTGCAATATGCATTAAACCAAAATTTGACTGGTGCAAAAATTTGGGTACCCTTATCATTTTATTGATTTGAATACTCCTAACTACTTTTTACTGACTTACTGAAGCACAAAATTGGTTTTGTAACCTCACTGAGCTTTGAACTTCATAGCCAGGTGTATCCAATCATGAGAAAAGGTATTTAAGGTGGCCAATTGCAAGTTGTTCTCTTATTTGAATCTCCTCTGAAGAGTGGCATCATGGGCTCCTCAAAACAACTCTCAAATGATCTGAAAACAAAGATTGTTCAACATAGTTGTTCAGGGGAAGGATACAAAAAGTTGTCTCAGAGATTTAACCTGTCAGTTTCCACTGTGAGGAACATAGTAAGGAAATGGAAGACCACAGGGACAGTTCTTGTTAAGCCCAGAAGTGGCAGGCCAAGAAAAATATCAGAAAGGCAGAGAAGAAGAATGGTGAGAACAGTCAAGGACAATCCACAGACCACCTCCAAAGAGCTGCAGCATCATCTTGCTGCAGATGGTGTCACTGTGCATCGGTCAACAATACAGCACACTTTGCACAAAGAGAAGCTGTATGGGAGAGTGATGCGAAAGAAGCCGTTTCTGAAAGCACGCCACAAACAGAGTCGCCTGAGGTATGCAAAAGCACATTTGGACAAGCCAGCTTCATTTTGGAAGAAGGTCCTGTGGACTGATGAAACAAAGATTGAGTTGTTTGATCATACAAAAAGGCATTATGCATGGCGTCAAAAAAACACAGCATTCCAAGAAAAACACTTGCTACCCACTGTAAAATTTGGTGGAGGTTCCATCATGCTTTGGGGCTGTGTGGCCAATGCTGGCACCGGGAATCTTGTTAAAGTTGAGGGTCGCATGGATTCAACTCAGTATCAGCAAATTCTTGAGAATAATGTACAAGAATCAGTGACGAATTTGAAGTTACGCCGGGGATGGATATTTCAGCAAGACAATGATCCAAAACACAGCTCCAAATCTACTCAGGCATTCATGCAGAGGAACAATTACAATGTTCTGGAATGGCCATCCCAGTCCCCAGACCTGAATATCATTGAACATCTGTGGGATAATTTGAAGCGGGCTGTCCATGCTCGGCGACCATCAAACTTAACTGAACTGGAATTGTTTTGTAAAGAGGAATGGTCAAAAATACCTTCATCCAGGATCCAGGAACTGATTAAAAGCTACAGGAAGCGACTAGAGGCTGTTATTTTTGCAAAAGGAGGATCTACTAAATATTAATGTCACTTTTCTGTTGAGGTGCCCATACTTTTGCACCGGTCAAATTTTGGTTTAATGCATATTGCACATTTTCTGTTAGTACAATAAACCTCATTTCAATCCTGAAATATTACTGTGTCCATCGGTTATTAGATATATCAAATTGAAATGGCTGTTGCAAACACCCAAATATTTAGAACTAAAAATGATTAAGATTAATAGGGGTGCCCAAACTTTTTCATATGACTGTAAGAAAATAAAAAGTAATTCCTGAGAGATCTACACTCAGTATTTTTTCAACCACTACAGTATCTAGCACATTTTATAACCCGACCAGCCCAGTCATCCATCTATTATAACTAACACACACCTTAACCACGCCTAACCTCATCTATAACCACACTACTACCACAAGCACACCTAATCTACCAATTGTCTCTCTGGACTCACCATGGTCAATATAATCATTGATCTACTTCAGAACCTCTACCAATTTCAGGCACTCCAACCATCCATTACCATGCTAATACCACAAGTTGTCTATAATTCCACTATCACCATCTCTGATCCTAAAATACATAGAAATATATCATTAAACATTCTGGTCTTTAGGCTGAATACCATGGAACTACGCTTATATATTAATTGCTATGTTATAATCTTCATCCAATATTCTTATTCAGTACACAATTCCACCAGATGGCTTAACTATCTACATTTTATGACATTAGAGAAACATGGCAGTTTTCTTCATGGAGCACTTGACTGTGGGCATTGTGCAATATTACATGTGAGCCCTGTTTACTTCAGTGGCAATAGGATACAATACTACACTTGGCCCATGGACAAGAGTGGCATGATTTCTTGAAGGAAGTAGATTTTTTTTGTTTTTATTAAGGCTACTATTACATGTAAAATATACATACTGGGAAAGATCCAGATGAATGTGTTAAATGTACTCATAGACCCCTACTCAAGAGAAGGAGATTCAAAAAAAAGTTTCCATTTGGGTGGTATCCATCTGGGTTTCCACTTTTTGCTAAATGCATCAGTGCAGCAGACAATGCCATTTCTTGCAGTGGCATCCAGTAAAAATCATGGAGCACCTATGCTGCACATTGTAAAATACATATTGCATGGTACGTCTACTTGCTCATAAAACATTTTTAAAAATTGTTAAAGAAGTCCAATGTTACATAAAAAATTAGTGCAACACACCAATAAAACACGTCACAAGATGGCCCATTAAAAGGTCTACAAGATATTGGACTTGAGCTGCTAACCCACAAATTGATGTCGATGGATCTCTCTGACTTTTGCAGGATCAGTCAATATCTGTTAGATAAAACATTGACATGACAGAATGGCATTTTCCAATACTTCCTCCAGGAGATAACAAGATTTCCGGCTTTTCTACCTCTACTATATTAAAACATTGGGCAGAGTTACGACAGTGTCTAAAAGAAAAACTTGTTTGCCCATTGTGATGATTCCACTTAAATATGGCTATAACTCAGAGATGTATTTTGATCTCTGGGTATCGTATCTACCGCTTTCTTCCATTCATTCATAATGTGCACAGCCTACTCATAGGTATACTGCCAATAGTGGCCGGACTGGAACAATAGGGTTTTGTATCCATCCCAGCAGGGCTCCATTGAATTCATACACAGCCCTGAGTGATCAAAGAAACATGCATTGGTCATCCTGAGCTGGTAGATCAGACATGGTTGATAACATTGTATCATTTCACTTGGTCTCATCTCCCATACAAAGAATCGTAACTTGAGTGCGTTAATCAATCAGATTTGCCGTCGCCGGTGACCTCATTCTGGGTGGTGGCATAAAGGGTATAAAAGATGAGGTAAGAGGTCAGTGAGAGAGTTTTTACAGACAGACAGACCACTGTGAAGAGCATGCAGGATGGATTGTTGTGTTGATGCCACATGCTAAGAAGCCTCCACTGGTTATTCACACATGACAGAGCATGTGTGAGTGTTGGACTATAGAGCCACATCAAGGAGATGCGTGGTAAAGTAATTATTTCACTTTTATGCCCTTTTATTTAATTGCACTGTATCTTGTAACTAGTAACTGTTAATGCTTGTATACATTTGCATATCTGTTCTGAACTGCATGTGTTAGATGTTAATACCGACCCATCTAGGGGTTAATAAATATATAAAATTTAGAAAGCTTGTCTTGTATTTATCTTGTGAACCCGGCACTCACTGGCGGTGAGTGTGGTTTTTTTTATGAAAGAGGTCTCAGGTGTGGGTCAATGCGGTGTTGGCGCACTGAGGATCTTTCACATTGGTGGCAGCGTAGTGGGATCTTAGGATAAACAGCGTGTGTTGGTGACCTTTATCACTCACACGCTGGGGATTGTAGTAATCCTATGAGACAAGCTCGGTATTAAAGCAAGCATTAAGATACAGTGAAAGTTTGATACAGTGCTGTTCCCCTCCCTTACTCTTTGTATTCTATCCTATCTTTTATTTGGCAAATACCAGTGGATGGCTAGTGGGCTCAGAAGCAGATCTCCAGAACCAGGCTTTTGGAGACCCTGAGCGTATGGCTAAATGGAGGCAGCCACAGCCATGCAGAGAATCGAGCAGAGTCCTGATTTTGGGGCTAGGCCAGGAAGTGCGGCAAGCAGCCCGGTCCCAAGGATTACTTCACTAGGAGGGTCCAGTAGCCCCAGCCTTGTGGGGGGGAATGGCTTCATACTGGCAAATGGCCCTGCAGCAAATAGGAACCAGTGACCCTAACATATACCTGCAGGTGATGTGCCATTTTCAGGAAGCTGTAGAACAAGAACGACAGGCTGCTGAGCGACAGGCAGAGAGAGAGAGAAGAAGGCAGCAGAACGGCAGGCTGATCGTGAGGCAGCAGAACGAGAACGGCAGTATCAGCTTGAGCTCAAAAGGATGGAGCTCTCCCAGCAGGCGCAAACTCCAACAACCCTGCACAGACCCTCAAATTGGAAGGAGAAGCCAGGCCGGAGGTCACCACAGCCGTCTGTCGTCAGGTCGGGTGAGACAAACTATGCCCCGGGTGGTCCCTCCCCTGTCCCAAGAACTCTGGGCACCCTTAGGACCTTCCCCAAACCCCAAGGGGAGGTGCAGCGGGGCCATGCCTGTAACCAGACAGGACATTTCAAGGAGGAGTGCCCCAACCGCCCTGAGAACTTCCCTGTTTCCCAAGCCACAGCAGGTGGCCCATCTGTGTATCTGGACTGGGGTGCAGGAAAAGGAATGCGGACTGTGGGACTAATGACTGATTTGCCTGCTAATGTACTGTTGGGAACTGATTTAGGACCTATGATGTCCCAATATGGGGTGGGGAGCACCCCAATTTACTGTGATAAACTGTCTGTGATTAAGGTTGATAATGTGTCTGTCATATCTGCAGAGAGGGCCCGTAACCCCCCTCTGAGATACTTCTCATGGCAGTAAGTGTAAATGCTAATGAGTTGCCTTCAGCTGAGAGCAAGGAAGATGCAAATGAGCTTCCTGCAACCCAGCTCAGCAAAAATGTTATTGATGCTTTGTTCACTCCCGTGCTAGGAGCCAATGAGACCTTGTCTGTAGACACACCCACATCTGCGGGGGCGTCTCCCTCCCAGCTTGTTAATATGTCTACCAC
Organism: Leptodactylus fallax; assembly: GCA_947044405.1. Taxonomy (NCBI): domain Eukaryota; kingdom Metazoa; phylum Chordata; class Amphibia; order Anura; family Leptodactylidae; genus Leptodactylus; species Leptodactylus fallax. The sequence goes on from CAMRHE010000123.1 coordinate 3,534,805, forward strand.
AGATCTCATTGAGGCCCGGTGTGAATTAACAATTGCTAATGAATGTACTGTCAATGTAATTGCCAATGCTTGTTGTGGAAGTGTACAGGGTAGCTCTTCTGAGTCACTGGAAGCGACTTCTACTATTTCGCCCAGTGCATCCGATAAGCACCCAACTGCTGACCATGTGCCAGGTGGTCAGGTAGGCTATGTGGATCTCATGGCCGATCCAGGTGAGGGACGGACTGCTGGTAGTGCGGTGTTAGCCCGCAGCCAGAGTGCTACAAGGGTGGAGGGCGTTCCGACCCTTGAACCGTTGCCTACACCACCTGGAGTTGGTGCTGAGACCACCATGACTAGCCTCACTCCCTTGAAGCCGGAGGAGTACGGCCGGTATGAGACATACACGTCTCTTCTGTCCAGTTCTATTCCAGGAGTGCCCATGGCCCAAGTGCAGATGGCATGGGGTACTGGAGGTGTGATCCAAGAAGGGGGTATGTCCAATGTATTACCTGTCAATGTATTGTGGGGGGATGGTTTAGGGAAGCATGATCTCAGTCATTTGCCCAAGGTATCACCATCACCCACCCAAGTACAGGAGGAACAGGATGTAGGTTTGGAAGCAAAGGGGGAGGTGCAGAACCCCCCAGAACTCTCCCAACTAGCGGCTAGTGTGGGGAAGACCCTGAGAGAGCAGGCCAAGGGTACCCAGGAGAGCAGAGATTGCCGGGATGGGATCTCTGGAATGGTATCCCAAGGGCCTGAGGTCATGAGTGTAAAGCTACGGGATGCCCGCACTCAGAAAGCGGACCCAGAACAGGCAGGAGGTAGCCAAGTGTACGTGGCTCAGAGCCTGGGCCTTAGAAGCGTCCCTAGTCAGACTAGAGAGCCAGAAGGGTCCGGCAGCTATGTAACATGCACCTCTCTTTTGTCTTACTCCAGCCAAGAGTTCAGAGATGCTGTCCAAGCTGACCCTAGTCTGGACATATTGAAGGCGCGTGCTGCTCAACCTCTCTCGGAGTCTGACAAGGCCCGAGTCTGCTGGGACCCCGGGGGGGGGGGGGGGTGGGGGTTGTGGAGCCTTGGGGCCAGAGCCTGAGGAGCTGAAGCGGCAGAGGTGCTTGTACTTCCTACAAGCCCCATCTAAAGGGGGAGGTGTGATGATTCCACTTAAATATGGCTATAACTCAGAGATGTATTTTGATCTCTGGGTATTGTATCTACCGCTTTCTTCCATTCATTCATAATGTGCACAGCCTACTCATAGGTATACTGCCAATAGTGGCCGGACTGGAACAATAGGGTTTTGTATCCATCCCAGCAGGGCTCCATTGAATTCATACACAGCCCTGAGTGATCAAAGAAACATGCATTGGTCAGCCTGAGCTGGTAGATCAGACATGGTTGATAACATTGTATCATTTCACTTGGTCTCATCTCCATACAAAGAATCGTGACTTGAGTGCGTTAATCAATCAGACTTGCCGTCGCCGGTGACCTCATTCTGGGTGGTGGCATAAAGGATATAAAAGATGAGGTAAGAGGTCAGTGAGAGAGTTTTTACAGACAGACAGACCACTGTGAAGAGCATGCAGGCTGGATTGTTGTGTTGATGACACATGCTAAGAAGCCTCCACTGGTTATTCACACATGACAGAGCATCTGTGAGTGTTGGACTATAGAGCCACATCAAGGAGATGCGTACTAAAGTAATTATTTCACTTTTATGCCCTTTTATTTCATTGCACTGTATCTTGTAACTAGTAACTGTTAATGCTTGTATACATCTGCATATCTGTTCTGAACTGCATGTGTTAGATGTTAATACCGACCCATTTAGGGGTTAATAAATATATAAAATTTAGAAAGCTTGTCGTCTTGTATTTATCTTGTGGACCCAACACTCACTGGCGGTGAGTGTGGTTTTTTATGAAAGAAGACTCAGGTGTGGGCCAACGCGGTGTTGGCGCACAGAGGATCTTTCACACCCATAACAACCAACCATAGGACATCTTTCATTTTTCAAAAGCACTACAGGAAATAAAAGCTGCACCGTGATTGGTTGCAATGAGGAACAAAGAGAACCTGTTCTTATTATCATATATCCATGACAGCCCATAGAAAAATATTAGTATGGTAATGGATGGTTTCTTAGGTTTACTGTAAGGATAGCGCAATACATTCATATTACTTATATATCCACAACCACCAGTAGACCTGTAATATACAGTACATCTCAATGGTTTGGGCTGGAAATCTGTCTAAAGTGTATACAAAATAAACACATAAAATAATACAGCCTCAGCTAAGGCCCGGTTCACATCTGCATTCGGCAACTCCGTTCGCGATCAGTATTTGAAATCTGCAAAAACTGATTTTGTGCGGTCCGGATGACAACCCATTGATTTCAATGGGTTTCCAAAGCTATCCGCATGTGCCCTTTCCGTCTGGTTTCCGCTTTTTCATGTGGAGTGAAAAGTAGAACTTGCAGTACTTTCTCTCCGTACTGAAAATAAAGATTCCAGACGGACAGCAACCAATCCGTTTTCTTTTTCTTTTTTTTTTTAACATTGAGGTCTATGGAAAACGGATTACATACTGATAGCAAACTGATAGCAATCAGTTTGTGTCCGTTTTGCAATCTGTTTTTCCCTCTGCGCATGCTCAGAATGAAGAAGGGGGAAGGTAAAAAAAAACAGATTGGTCAAAAACAGACACAAACTGATTGCTATAAGTTTGTAATCAGTATGTAATCAGTACGTTATCAGTTTTTGAAGATTTCAAATACTGATTGTGAATGGAAGGGCCGAACGCAGATGTGAACCGGGCCTAAGCCCATACAGTGTATAAGTAAAAGACAAAAGCTAGAAAAGCTACATTAATAATATCAGGTGTAGCAGACTAAATCTGTGCATGCTCTTGGTTTTGGCTTTTTATGCATACATGTCAAACATGAATGAAACGGATTTCATGGCTAAAATGCCTGTATAAAGAAATGAATACAGGTTTAGTCAGACAGAATGATTTTGCTTTATCTATTGCTGTAAAAGAACATCATAACACTATCATGTAGGGCATTCTTCACATGTTGTCAAAGCCTTACAATGGAGATATATTTCACAAGTAGTCCCCGACCTATAACTCCATGAGAAGTCTCTGACATGCAAATGTGTCAACCCTTAAAGAGGACCTTTCACATCCTCTGACACTGGCGGTATTATATACTGCTAGAAAACCAGCTTTGTTGGTATGCACTTGGGTGCCGGAGATATCTGTGCCATTAGTTTCGGCACAGATATCCATTTACTGCCAGATGGGCGGGCCTTACTTCTCAGCGTCATCGCTGGGCTGTAAGATGCACCCCTCCCCCTGACAGTACTTTTCAAAAGCCTAGAGTACTGTCAGGGGGTATTCCTAATAGCCCAGCAATGTAAGAGAATCAGCATAAAACCCTACACCCTCAGCTATCCCTGCTCATACTTCTTGCACACAATTATAATTTAGATACATTGAATATTCTGCTCCTAGCACCATGTGAAACCTCTTATTATGTATATAACAGCGTCTGGTTGCTAAGGTGATACTTTCTTCTGTTCAATATGTTCCATCCAGATGGGCAAACTGAAAAAATATGTTGCCGATCGGTATGCAGGTGCTACCCAGTCACAAACAGATCTATATATCACTTGACATTTACACAGGCTAGGTTGTGCTTCCTGAATATTATTTAGTTCACAGGTATGCAGAATAAAGTCTTGGTAAATATAGTAAGATATCAGATTAATCATTGTTGACGCCTGGAGAAGACATGAGACAGATAGTGGAGCTATGTGACCATTCAAGGTCACTGGTAAACATATTAACTGAGCTTATTAAAAGGGCATGATCATCAAAATACCACACTGTAAAAGGAATGTTTGTGTGTAGGGTGACGTAGGTGGCGCATACACTGCATTACATAACGCATCTTAAAAAGTATCAGGGATTTAATTACCAAGTGAGAACAAGGATGGCCAAAAGCGACGCAGTAAATTGAGCAGGGTCAGGATTACAAATTCATTTAGAAGTTAAGCACAAAAATATGCTATTTACTTAGAATAAAAAGCAGACAATGGGAATTTATGAACAATGGTGTAACAAATGTACCAATAGCCCAAACCTGTAAGTCTGGTGGTCCTACAGGCATTGGTGTCATGTCACCATCTTAAAGGGAATGTCTCATGTATTCTGTTTTAGTCTTATTCTTTTAAAGTCTATACGAAGAATAGATGTAGTACTACCCATACATAAAAGAGTTGTAGGGAAAATGCATACTTAGGGGTTCGATATCTGGAACCCCTGCAGATCACCAGTCACTCAACAAGCAAACTGTAGTGACGAGTGTAGGTAGCGCAGCGCTATGCCATTGAAGTCTATGGGACAGTGCTGCAGTACCTTTACCCTAAGCTACAGTATGTACGGCAAGTGAGCAGTGCCAGCTGATCTATGTGGGACCTGGGTGTCGGATCCCCCACAGATCTAACATTGATGGGTTATCCTAAGGATAGGCCATCAATTGCAGAAAGTGGATAACCCCTTTAAATCACTCACCCTCTGTTGATTCTGTCTCAATCTATATAGCAAAGCTGACAAGTTACCTGCATACGGGAAATACAAGTTTATTGTGCCTTTTCAGTGGCTAGTGTGAAAAAGACACTTTTTCAACATGGTCTTACATAAAAGATACAACCAAAATAGCACCAAACTTAAAAAAAACGTAGGATGTAAACTGATGATATATTCCATTTACGTTGTTGCTCCTTGGCCAGGGGTTTTCAGCCATTGAGACTAGGAACACAACAGGAAAGAACTTTATCAAGCCCTGCACTCCAGAATTTTAGTGTATTTTTTAGATTATGATAAGAGTAATATCTGTCCTTGTTATAACATGTCCATTATTGGTGTTATGATATGTGTTTTCACATATACGGTTAAAAGTTACAGAGGACTTGTCACCAGGTCTCAAAATCTCACTGACATAAATCACCTGATGGGTGCTGGCTCCCTGAGCATGTGGTGTTTTATATATCCAAATCCGTTTAGCCATTCCAAAGATGTAAGCTCTGTTAGTGTTGATGGAGATTGGGGTATACTAGCCAAGTGGGTGGTAATACTGCATGGCATACAGCACATAGATATCCCGCCCCTAGAGAAACCACAGTTTTACTGCCCGCTTGGCTAGTAGAACCTAATTTCAAATCAACACTAAAAGGGCTTATATCTTTAGAATGGCTGAACAGATTTGGATAAACACCAAAATGCTCAGGGTGACTGCACTTATCAGATAATGTACAGTATGTCATTTGGTCTTTCAGAACTAGTGTCAGATAAATCTCCCCCAGTGTCTGACAGGAGTCTTGGGTTTAGGTAACATTGCCCATAAATATTGTATTATTATGATAACTGCTAAATATCATGTAGAATCTAAAATACAGTATCGAGGAAATACAGAACGACGAGATTGTAGCATTTCCCTTGACAGGCTGCACAGGCAGAAACATTTAGTCTCTGTGTATTAAGTGCTATGTCGTGCTAACTAGCAGTATTTATCCTGAAGCGAAAAACAGACGACGACCGTGGACATAATGTAATGTTGTGACAGTGACTCTATTAGCCAGTTATCTGCATGAGTGTACCAAACCTTTATGGGTATGCCTTTTAATTCAATGCACATTTATGAATTTCCTTGACACTACAACTAGGGGCCACAAAATGCAGTAATATACAGAAGGGTAATACAAGTACCAGCAACAGGTTACTAAGCAATATGTTGTCATCCCCTCCAGCTGCAAAATGGATTAATAACCTTGAGTTAGCTTTTAAGTACTTGTCTAAGTTCTGTCTGCAGTCCAAAAAAAGTTAACCCTGCCCTCCGAGCCATTCAATGCGTGTTTGCTTAAGCTCCCTGAAAAAACATTCATATCATTCCAAGACTGACTAAATGTTTTCCACACTCATACTTTACATACTTTGACCCCCCTTCCCTTCAGTTCATTAACTGAAAAATGCAAGGAATAATATAAAATAATAATAAAATATGTAATGATTTAAGCATATGAAAAATAAAAATAATGAGTTCCCAAAGAAGGGGACAATTTGGGTGACATGAGACACGCAGGCCTAAAAATAGGCCATAGATTTCTGGATTCTGATCAGGAAATATTCATTTGAATAAGGAAATTTGAAGTGGGTAGGAGTGAAATAAAATCCGTTGTCTTCAGTTGACAGCCAAATTAACATGCCTACACCGTGACACACTAGTCTTAAATAACATGCCCCAGGAAGTCTGAAACAGTTAATATGAGCCAAAGATTGTCACTTCTATAAACAGTGGGAACATGAAACTACCATAATACAACACTGTGTCTATCTGGGATTAATATGCTGTCCCATCTGTGCCCACATCTAAACTGGCCATATCTAGAAGAACATTGGGGAGAGTCATCAGTAATGTCTTAAAGGATTTTCCACCACTTGAAAATTAAATTCGGTATGGCTACATGCATTTACTATGCATTAATACAGCAGAAAGTTACTCACCTCATCCTGGTGCTTAGAGCCACACACTGCCCAGGTCCCCTGCTACATTATACTTCCTGTTGTCCAACCCAGGTTCAGATTCTTACTCAGTCAATCACTGGCTGAGGCAGGCCACAGTGGGGACAGGGGCAGCAAGGGAGAGGCGAGTAACCTTATATTATGTTAATGCAACTATATGTAGCCCTTTTGAATTAAATTTTTATGTGCTGGAAAGGTGTATGAAGTCAGGAAACAATTACCAAAAACGTATCAAAATGATGTACATGCTATAATATTTGGGACAACTCACTAGGCACACTACTCTTCCCTTGGCACTATACACTTAGACCCTATATTTTGCTTCAAATAATGCTACAAGATTTTAGTAAATTTGGCATTTTTAATGACTCCTCTTAACCATTTCCCTTAACACTCCATTCAGGTCCTTCTGTTATACCACATGACCTACACTCTTACTCTCCAAATCATACAGGGCCTAATGTGTGGACCTATAGTCAGTTTCTCTATGCATTTCTTTGAGATGCTCAATGAAATGGTTTTGAAAAGAAATTCTGAAGAAATTTAATTGCTTATTTTACTATGAATGAGAATAAAGGTTAAGTTCACACGGCAGAAATTATATGTCAGGAACTCGCTGCAAAAATCACGCCTCCCATTCATTTAAATGAGAGACAGATGCTTCATTTTCCACTATCTGAAAAAAAAAAGTGTCCTGTCCTATCTTCGGGTGGATTCCTCCAGAACCAACTATTGAAGTGAATAGGAACAGGAAATCTTTCTGTTGACAGCAGGAAGATTTCCACACCGGATTTTACATGGATGGCCTCACCACAAAATTCGCTATCTGAACTGACCCTAAGAGTACAGTAGTGCATGTGACTCACCAATAGTCATCTGTTCCTGTTCTTGGATGCCAAATAGTCTATGCCTAATAAAGTAAGATTATCCAGTACTATACTAGTTAGACTAATACAGGACTAAGAATTTTTATATGTAGGTAGATGAGTCCAACAGTAAAACATTCAGTGTTTTCTAAAAATAATTTGCTAAATGTCTGGCAAAAAACAAAAACATATAACCCAACTGCATTAAAAATGTGGTGTGAACCCTTGTATAACCTATTTAGAACATGCTAGATTTGTCAAGCTTCTATTAAGAGTGATCTCTATTAAGAGCGGAAGTGAGATTCATCTAAATAGAAAAATATAATATTAAACATGATGAGAAAAATCACTAACCATGCGATCATCTGTGCAGTTATCCAAAAATAAGAGCCAAGGCAGAACCCTTCCTTCTTCTGCCTAACACTGAGATGTATTGTGCAGTTTATTAGTAAATCCTTAATAAAGCTTGAAGTTGCCATGGTTACCATGACAGTAGATTTAAAGAGTATTATCAATATGAGAGTCAGAATTACCTGGATTTCCCCAGAGGTGTCACTGTTTCACCGCACTATAAATCACACACCTCTCATAATGCAGTCTTTAAAGCTATGATGCCTGGTGCTGGCCCAGGAGGATTGCAGAATTACCAGATGAAAGTTGACATTATTGCTTCCGATCCTCACCTTACAAATAATAATCTAGTAAATGCTGATTTAGTTTTTTCCACCAATGGATTATAAAACATTCACCCCTTAGGGCATAACTTTATCATTGATTTAGTGCTGCTAGTTAGGTATAATCGCAGACATGGTCTCGGCCACAAAGTTATCCAACAATGAAATATTAAAATGGCACCTCCAGTAAGTTATACTACTTGTATGTCTTACTTAGTAGCTGGCAAGTGTAGAAAAATAGAGAAATACTTTTAGGCATTCAGAATGTATAGTATATACAGAGGAGTTGATGTTAGAAGAATTACTCTGCATGCCAGCACTGCACAAGCAGTCTCAAGGCAACACGATCTCAAATGGAATTTACTGTATACAGTAATACCTCGTACACTCGCGTTTCCGAATTTGTGAATTCACAGATTCGCGATATTTTTTTGGCAACTAACATATATAGATTTTGCTCTTTTTTTCTCAGATCTGTGAAATTTAATAAAAAAAAAACACCTTCGCTATTGGGTAGTAGCGTCCTGTTCGTTACGTACCCGGTAATTAGTTTCATTTTACTGTGAGTGTATAAGAAAAATGAATGAATGTATTAATATACAGTACTGTACAGTATACTTTAGTATACTGTACAGTACTGTAGGGTAAAGTTTATTTATATTTAGGGGTTAAACATTAGAAATCGGCATTGTAAGCGCTTCTAAGCGCTTGTACCAAACATTCGCGATTCCTCACGATCCGCGACCGGTTCTGGACCCTAACCTCGCGAATGTACGAGGTATTACTGTATTCTGACGCTCTGAGACTGGGAAGGAAGCAGACTAGTGTCTAGGATCCCCAAAACAGGACAGCAGTGCTCCCAAGTGTTAGGATTGCCCCTTCTCTCTGAATTAGAGCAGCATAAAGGGGCTGGAAATCACATGAAGGGGCCACCTCCTGAGCACTTGTAATCTTAGTGGTGGGACCATTAAAATGTGTATTTCCCACTCATACAACCTGCATGACCATCAAAGTATGTTTACACTGCTCTTCCCATCTTCTATATAGCCCTGTCAGTTGTGTTGAGGGGGTCAAGACCAGGGGCATAGCTACAGGGGGAGTTACAGAAGAAATTGCTACTGGGATCTGAAACCTAAGGGGGCCCAAAGGCGTTTCTACAACATAAGAAGACACCAGTATTATAGATAGCACATGGTAAGTGAATTTCCATTTACATATTTTTTATTATGGCCCGGGAGCTTCAAGTTACACCTCTGGTCAAAACTGCTAACAAACTCTCTTTAGGCTGAGGCCCCACGTTGTGGAAATGCAGCTTTTTTTGTTGCAGATTTTGCTGTGGTTTTTTTTTGAGCCAAAGCCAGGAGTGGAACGAGCAGAAGATAGAAGTATAAGGGTATATTCACATGGCAGAAAATGAAGAGGAATTTTCGCCGCGATCTAGCCACGATGGGATGCCAATGCAGTGCATCAGCATTCTGTCGCGGGATTCAGGATGAATGGGCCTAATCAGGAGGGCGTCTCGTGCCGCGGACACCACGAGTGGAATCCGCAGCAAAATTGAGCAGGACGCTTCTTTTTTCCGCGCCCTGCTGCGATCTCTGCCTCACATTGAAAACAATTCCGGGAGGAATCTGCTCCGGATTCAGGGGCGAATGCCGCCCCCAAATCCACGGCAAATTCCTCCGTGTGAACACACCCTAAGTTGTTCCTATATATTCGCCTTTCCATATGTAAAAAAAAGCTACATTTCTGCAACGTGGAGCCTCTGCCTAAAGGTGATTGCCAGGTTTAGGAAACTGATTACGAAATGAACAGAAAAGAGCTAGAAAGAGCGTCTTCCTCTCTGGACGACTCAGCAAGCTCTTACATGGACTTCCCATTGATTTATAAATAAGAAATGTGTAATGCTTCATTCGACTTGTGGTGGCGCTGCAGGAGAGCTGAACACTTCCTGTCAGATTTCTTCACATTTGAAAGCTGACAAATGTTCCCAGCAGGAACGTCAGAGACGTTTCTAGCAATAAGGGATTGTCTAATGTGGACAATACCTTTAAACATAAATTCTTATTGTTTGCTACAAAAAATTCCTTAAAGAATGAAGCACAACCACAAAAAAGGAGTACTGAATCCAAGCGCACAGAGCTCTTTTATTGTGAAATATGCATGCAGGGTGTGCGCTTACCTGTTAAATAGAGGGCACCACAAAGGCTCCCCCTTACATACTAGATCCGGATCATCCATGTATAGCTATGATTTGGCTTACAGAGGATAAATGGTAATTCCTATAGTGCTAGCAGCAGGAACGTGCCATGACGACCTTTGCAGATTAAATACTAGGCAGGAAGGCTTGTATGTTTCAATATCATTAAACATGTGCCATCCCGACTAGGAGTTAAAAAGGTTTCGCAATAACCTTGAAACAGACTTGTCATATGTTTCCATATTTTCCATAAATCACCTTGGATACATGAAAGGGTTCTTGCTTTATGGGAAAATCCTATAGATTTTCATCTCCCTTGCTCAGATATTTAGCTATTCTTCCTATGCCATCAAGGCTGAATTCTCATTATCCTCCAATCACTTTTTCTGCCAGTCAATCGTCAACACGTTCCCTCTGCATAGAGAAATGGATACAATTAAATTTACTACACGAAAAGGCTAATATTACCATGCAATTAAATCCGCAAAATACTCTGCCAAGCTTCATTTTTCTCCTTTTTCTTTCATTGCACTTGAGCAAGGTGGTCTCCTAAACATCAGGGCCTGAAATTGCTTTCATTTCTCTACGTAACTGAGGAAAGAGACTGTTCCATCAAATAAATCAGAATGTCTAGGGGTTACAGCAAATGAGGTCTACTCAGGAAATACCCTATACAGTACATCTATAGCTTGTTTTCTAGGTTTTTATTAAATATGGAGTAGCTATTTTGCATTAGACAACCTGATTTATTGCTCTTTTAAACCTAAATAAAGAGAATATTACATACTGCCTTCTTCCTAATAAAGCCATTAAAAGCCATCACTGCTGCTGCTGCCCAAAGCTCATTGCACACATAGCTGACCATCTTCCAAGCCAAACAGCTTTCTTTGCTTTGCTCACTAAACAACCAGTAGTTTTAAGAAAACTAAGTGAATGCCAAGTAGAAGTGATGCCGGTGCCAGCTTACAAGAAAACAGTTTAACTAGTGTGCTCCCTTAGCATTCGGTGTTGACTTCTTGCCAATCAATATTGAGCTGTCTGCTGTGTCGTTCTGGAGTCCACAGTGACATGAAAGTGGTCATCTCGAGGTGATCCAAGGTAAATGGGTGCTGAAGCCTCAATATATTATCCTCGCCGGGTACATTGAGAGGAAACACATTTCAGCAGACGGTGTGATGTATCTTTCAGCCGTCATACAGTCTGAGTCAAAGATATAAATAGCTCGTTGCAACTTGTACCATCTTCAATCACTGTTAAATGACTCTTCCAACACTTGATATCTCTCATATCTTTCAGTAAGATTTGAGGAAGTCTACGGACTCTAAAAACATTGCTATTTTAGCATAATGTATTGTCATCGTAAGCGTGTTTGATTAATGCTGTGCGCTCTACTAAAGCCATTAAACTCTATCACGTATGCCATTCCACTCTGGTAAAAGGGTGCTGCTGATCCCATTCACTTGTGATAGGAGTCTAATATTACAGTCAGTGCATACTTGAAGGCCTACTTTGTTTATACTGAACATTAAAGGGGTTGTCCAAGATTTTAAAAAATCTGGGCAATGGTATAAAATAAAGAAACAATCTGTACCCATTCAATTCCCCGTATGGTCCTCGCTGAGCCTGCAGAAATTGCATCATGTTCGGTATTCATTTAAGTGACCATAGTAGCCATTAACCGGTATGTGTGACACATGAAAACTGAGGCCAGCGTTCATGTGAATGATGTATGTGAAGTCATCACTTCATGACAGGCGGGAATTGAATTGGTGAATAAAGATTATTGATTTATTTTTATACCATTGCCTACTGTCAGGACACGGAAATGCAGCGTAAAAAATGCAGTATTTTACAGTCCCAGCAAGGGTGAATGGGAAAAAAATCTCTGCGGAAAACGCGTAATGAAAAAAAAAACTCAGCATGTTAAATTTACCTGTGAAAATGCAGTGTTTTTCCCCAAGGCTTATATGGGGGAGCAATAATGAAAAACACAGCCGAAAAGCAGTGAAAATGCAAGCGTTTTTCCTGCATTTTTACCATTTTCATTGTGTTTTTAAGATGCTATGTGTAGCCTGAGCCTTGCCCAGATTGGTCAGAGTACAAACATTTCGGCTTACAAGCTGTGTATAGCTGCTCTGAAAAGCAGCCGATGCCCATATGTAAATCCTAGTCTAGAGAGAATACAAAGCTGCGAAGTAAACACAATACCAATGTGATAAGCATACATCACTCGGCCCTGATCCTATGATGAAGTTAAACAAATAGAGCCAAGCTGAAGGTTGATCTTTTATTCATGTTAAAACAATGCTTTTGAGGTTCAGTTGACCCCTTTTTCAAGCAATTGAAGAGCCTTGATCATGACTTTCTGCAATTTGAAAGATGGGTTCTCCAAAGCTTGACACACGGATGTTTCTTTGCTTATGTGCATATAGGTGTTACCTTTAAATGTAAACCCACCTGTGATAATAATGAAATAAGCCTATTATAAGACTCTGAGGTCAAACTAAAAACTTCAGATGGCAATATCAAAAAATTTTAAAAAATACCAACAATTCTTTGAAAATTTGAAAACAACTTGATTGAAACAATAGGTCATTTTCTGAGGATACATTCCCTAGTTATTGGTATCCACAATGGATATTTTGCTATTTTGAAGTAACAAATGCATGAATTTACAGTCCAATGCCGTATCCATATGACACCAGCTGGAAACTATGGTGTAGTACATGCTTGTGGCTCAGTGCGACACTGGAGAAAGACACGGCTGATAATAGTAACAATGCTCCAGCACATAATTCCATGTTTTATTTTGCTTTGCTCTTGCAATGTTGCTAATTTCCATCCTCCGACTGCAGATTTCAATCAGCCACTTCTGCTCATTGACTGCCTAATCAGAGCCTTGTAATTATTGTACAACACTGAATGAAATAAAGCACAACAATTTACTGTGCCTCCAATTTACCTCAATATACCCTCTTCAAAGCACTCAGAAGGCTCCACACTCCTTGGGAAATGAAAGGATGTCCCATATCGACATTTACTTATCAAACTTAATTACATGATCGTGTGGACTGTCTGAACAATGGTTTATCAAAGGATGCTAAAAGAGCAATAAATTCAACTGAAAAATGGCTTTGCTGAAATGTCCTTTAAGTAACATCAGCCAAATACAGCTTTTTGCAAACCCTACATAATTTTAGTTCATAATTACTAAAACAAAAACAACCAATAACTTTGTACATAAGGTATATACGGTAAACTTTTCTTAAAACTTTTTTTAAAACTTTTTTGAAACATCTATTGACATTCAAAGTCACACAATCCCTTTTGTACAGCAAAAACATGGGTTTGAAACTTTTTTATGCCAAAATAGTGGTACGGATTCTTAGTGAATATACCTTTAAATATGCTATCATATCAAGTTACATAACTTACTAATATACTTACAGGTCCTGACACCTCAATTTTCTGCTTCTCATCATATCATGAGTGCTGTGTATGAAGGGGTTCTTTGACTGGCCTACTTCAATAGCTGTCTATGCATTGTCCATAACATAGAAGGGGATTCGCTTACCCTAAGCTTATTAGCTATTACCCCAGCCCACATAACACTGATGATGTGTTCACAAAGGGAACGCTGTCCTGAGTCAACCATAGTAGTATAATGTTGTACCGTGTTAGCAATAGAAAGTAGTGGAAGAGTGAAGAAATCAGGCGATACCTTTTAGAGGCTAACTGAGTATATTTGATGGTGAGCTTTCGAGAGTACTAGCTCCCTTCATCAGACATGTCTGATGAAGGGAGTTAGTACTCTCGAAAGCTCACCATCAAATATACTGAGTCAATCATAGGCAGGGAGTAGAGGTACTGGGAACTTAAAGGCCAGGACAGAGCGGATTATCTTCAAATTGGGGCACCTTGTATAATTGAAGCATATTAGTAAATTCCAAAACTTGCTATAGTACATATAAAGATATTTTGTTTTTAATGGGAAATCCCCTTTAAGGAGGATTAATTATAATATATGTACAAAATAACAAAAACCCTTACTGTTAATACACATCTGGGCTTTCACAGATAGCTATACTTGGGTATTGGAAACAAATGCAGGCCAAGGTTAAAGAGCAGACAGTCTTTTTACACTCTGTTAAAACTACTTATCACAGAAGATGTCCTTTTTCTTGCCTGGTTGTCAATCACATGTTTTGAGAGGGGTGTAACAATTGCCATGAGCTCACAAGTTATACGGTCTGCGCACCAATAATCTCCTTGTAGTTACATTTTCCTGACCCTTGACCTGTTCTAATAGATTAAGTTGCATAATTATAGTATTATTAGTAGAGCGTTCATCCTGTATTATGGCAGGATTTATTCTCCTTTGTGATTTTTGTTTCCTGCGTCTGCTCTCTTTGCTTTGCTTTAATGCCCAGGTGGAGGGGGATTACTGCTAACCTGCCATTAATTTTTGGGTGGATGCCCGCTGTGAGACTGGTGCTCATTCCTTGTTATAAGAACATTAATAATCTGATGGATCTTCTATTTATTATGGCTAAAAAGCCTTTCATGCTACCACATTCATTACACATAACTTCTGCTACCAGCCATACAGGAAAACTGAAAACTAAAGGTTTTCTGATTTCAGCTCAGGTAATTGATCCCAGCGCTCAGAAGAATAGAGCGAGGCTATCCATCCTCGTCACAATTCTGCTGCTGTCAATAAATGTTAGTGCATACCATACAGATACTTATTAATACCTTCATCCTAATAACTAGTATGCTGCAGCTTCATTGTAAGAATATAGAATAAGGCAGAGCACAAGAATAGTAGTATGTGGGGTTACTGCTTTCTGAAAAAATTACTTGCATCAAGTGAGGGGTCTATCATAACTCAGGAGCAAATCCCTCAGCAGTGTACCAGCGTCTCAGGAGGGTAACAATCCACAAGTAATTGAGGGCCATGAGAATTATTAGCACAGTCCCTCACGTGTGGTCTAGGAGACAGAAGGTAACAATGTTACTTTCCTTTAGGAATGGTATTGACCTCTTGCCTATAGGATGTAATAAGGCATCATGGGAGAACAGCATAATATCATGAATTACAGTGTTTTTTCAACAGATAATTACATATTAAGGATCTTAAAGATCCCTTTATATGTAAATGATTGCTAGAATTGCTTTTTTACAAATGAGCATAAAGGGTTAAAGAGGTTTACTACAAACAACACTTATTCCTTGTTTACGGCATAAGGGTATACGTGTCTGATCACTGGGAGTCTGACAACTGGAACCACCAGTGATTGTAGGACCGTGACTTAGTGGTGTATCAGTGTATTATAAATCTAGTTTTTAATACTTTAAGGCCGTGGTCCCATGTGGCGTAAATGCTGCGGTTTGGCTCTGGAAAAAAAGGCAATGTTTTACAGTCCCTGCAAAGTGGATGGGATTCTAGCACAAAAAATATGCACAGTGGACATGCTTCAATTTCCAAAACCATTGCGGTTTTGGAAATTGCTGGGGACCCATGATCTCAAGAATGTGGATCCCTTGCACTTCAAATGAATGGAAATGGCTGGTGACACATGCAAGTTACCCCCTGAAAATAATCAGTTTATCCCTTTAAATAAACAGACTAGAGGTATTGTATTAGGTAGGACACTCGTGTTTTTAAGGGTATTTAGTTTACTATTTCAAAACATCTAATATATTAAAAAGACACTGATTGTCTGTACCTTCACACACTGGGCAGCATTCACCGGGCACTTTGACTGGTTTCAGGCAACTCTGACCGCACGCCGTAGCAACGCAATGTGGCTCTCCATTAATGCACTGGCAGAATGTGCAGTCATCTTCCCTCCAGCGGTCACCATGACTTCTTATCTGTCCATTAGCGTAGCAACCAGCAGGATCATGGACTGGGTACACAGGATCTGGAGGGATAACAATGTTGTATGATATTAAAACGCTTAATAATAGCAAGGCAACTGTTAGCTACCAATAAACCAAACACTAGACGAGAATTTCCAAAACACAAAAAAATCCCCAAAACCTATGTGTATTCTTCATGATGTCATAAATGTATTTTTTTTTTTTTTGTATAGGTTTATAGTATTTGTAGCAGGATTACAGTAAAAAACAGAGTAAATCCTAACAGGACTCCTAAGAGACAGAGAGAGTCCAGCTTACCCCACCAACACAGTGAGCGATATCTTTCTGTTCACACACAGTGATCCAGGGAAAGTTGTCAATCACATTGTGTGAGCGGAGTAAGCAAGTAAGCAGCACTCTCACTGTACTGCTTCTCTGAGAATGCAGGGACTTGCAGGGCACCACAGGAGAATAATGGGGATATTTAGACACAGCTAAGTAATTTTAAAACAAAAGTCCCATATGGAGAACTCTTTGTAAAAAAAAACCAAAAAAAAAAAACCTTAATCTGGAGCTACAATGTTAAAAATGACAAATGAGGTTAACAGCAATATTATAAGAAACATGTGTTTACTATGGATCCTTTTTTTACTAATAGGATCCTCACCATTGTATGTCACTCACAAAATTAAACTCTTTGCTTACAGGCAGGTGCAAAGTAATGTTTTTTCTGTTATCCACAGCAGGACTGCTATGTTACAATGGCAAGTTTGTCGCCAAGTAGCCCTATTCTAAGCAGTACTTGCAAAATAATGAGATATTATCAAATAAAAAAGACATGATTTGAGAACCATTTACATTTAGAAATAAACTACTGTACATAAAAACTTAAAGAGTAACTTTGTAAAATGTATTGCATCTTTCATCTTGTACTGATTCAGAGATAAAGCCAGGATTATACCAGAGCTGCATTTTCTGTCTCAAGGGCTGAATCCTGCAGCATCCTCGTTTTGCTCAGTATCTGCACAGAGCTTTCTCTGGTGACTTGCATTCTGGAAAGTGATGTCTTCTCACCATCCACTGTGCTATAATTGAATCTAAATGGGCTTACCTAAACCGTTAAAGGGTGCCTCCTCCCACCCCTCTCATTAGCGAATCACGCTCACTATGTAGTCATTGTTTGACGGGAAGGGAAGGAAGGCGAGTGTTCTCTACATAAACATAGTAGAGCAGATTCACTAAGCTAAATACCCCAGAACTCTGGCATAATGTGTACCAAAATACATGCTGTGCACCGCATTTAATATGTATTAGACACTTTGTATTGGGGGTGGGGATTAGAGTACAGTATAGTGAGAAAGCATAACTAATCTTTAGAACAACTTTTAGTTTTCTGGTAGCATTTGTATCATTAAAGGAGTTATCTGGTTTCTGACACTGATGGCCTATCCTTTGGATAGGCCATCAATATTGGATCTGCGGGGGTCTGACACCCAGGACCCCTGCAGGTCACTGGTATAGTAACAGCGCAGGACCCCTGTGGGGGTCTGGGGTGTCGAAGGCCATCAATGTTAAAAAACAGATAACCCCTTTAATAAATTTTGTAACATACCCTATTTACAATTTTTGGTTTCTTTCTATGAAATCTTGCTTTTCTTTATTCTTTCCCTTGGTTTTCTATTGAGAACTGTTCTTGCCTCTCACTGTGTATGGGCTTATGTGTGTAATAAAGAGAAAATGAAGGTAGCGGACAGTTATATCTTGGGCATTGGGGATATTTGTATGCTGCTGAATATAAAAATATCCCAACTAGTGATAACTCTGAAAATAATACGAGAGATGTAAATCTCCTCTTTCATATGACACCAGAAGAAAGTTTCTATGTTTTGTAGTGCTATGCATATAGCTGTCTGAAGTGGCTCCCTCTCTCATTTTCCCTGTATTACACACATAGGGAATACTGTAGAGAAGCATGAGTCAGATTAAAGAAATGCAGAATTTCACAAAGGAGCCAAAATTTGTTAATAAAGAATATTACAAAATATATTAACAACACAAATACTGAAAGAAAACCAAAAGGTGGTGGAAAGTTTAGTTACACTTTAAGTTGCAACAGTGTGTTTCAAAACTGCACCAAAATTTTACCATATATGTTTCAGTGTCTACCTAAGGCTAAGCCAACTAATAGGTGTTTATGAACTTCAACTAGACAGTCTAAAGGTGCACTAGATTCATCATTCGGCATTGAGACATTTTAAGACTGTCTAGTCTAAATTTGCATGGTCTAAAAATTAGACAGGATTAATAAATCTGTCCCACAAATCTTTATTAGCTGCTGTAAACTAAATGACACAGTATTGTTTGTAATGTTTGGTCTAATAGCCCAGTCCACCTACTGCCATCTATAATATGCTATTGCAGAATATTCCGGTGACAGATCTGTTATGTTTTTCCTAGGAAGGTGGAATGACAATTCACAATAATTCCAACTTCCAAGCTTTGATTAACACCCAGAGACCCCGTCTAGTCATTCTCTTATTGGCACTGCTCAGTAAATGGTATATAAGAACTCAATTTCAATTCAATTATCTGCCCAACTAATTCTATCTTCTGCTATCATTAATCTTAATGAAGACGTACAGGAACATCTTAATTTCACAAGTTCTGATTGTAGGAATGGAAGATTGCTGTCAATAATAATTTATGAGTGCCCTTGCTGCACTGATGATAAAATGAGAAAAAAAGGCGACTGATGTCTCGCTGCTGATTTATAGCTGCTTAATTGTAGAGCAAACATGTACACAAGCACAGTACACTCTTATTTTACCATTTTACAATGTTTGTATCTATCACTCTTCTGAACTACACATTTCATTTAACTACCAGACACACAAAAATGAGGAAATCTTAAAGCTCCATTTATTTTATAGTATCTCAGATTAATTATTGAACTAAAAATCCCTCCCCTGTCCAAAATAATCTCCTAACAAGGTATGCTGCTCCTGGCAGCAACAGTTTAATTCCCTGGCACCGTTACTACTGGGAAAATGAAGCATTACAAGTAAATACCCCCTGGTTTAAAAAGGCTTTGCAGTTTTCCAAAAGTGCTTGCATATGGGGGCTTTTCCATTCCTTTTAGTTCTCCTCACCCTAACCTTGTCGCAAAGATGAGGACCTCCTAAGACCTAACTTAGTTTAAGGGGTTTACTTTACTATAGATGACGGATCCTTAAAATAGGTAATCAATACTAGAGATTGGCAGTGGTTCGAGACTCCTGGTACCCCTGCTGATCAGCTCTTTGCCAGAGCCACAGTGTACTGGAAGTATACAGCTCAACACACTGTCTACCAACCAACAACCATTTATATTTTGCTAATAAAGCTGAAACAACTGTATGTAAGTTGGAATAAAAGGCTCTGTGTCTATTTGTGTGGCACATTTCACTTATGATCTTTAGGAATATAATTTGCATACTGGACAAACTTTAGCAGTGCCCAGTTCTCTCTTTCATCCCTCTTCCTCTGGGAATGAGGACATCACAATGAGGAAACACATTATCATTTCATTGTATGTTAGCAAATCTTTAAAAATTTTGGACAAAATTGCATCTTTTAACCTTTAGTAGCAACATAAAAAAATGAAAGCAAAATTGACCTTAAAGGGGTTGTCCCAAATATTGGCAGAACTGGGTGGGACTGATGATGGTCAGTGCTCCCATTCAACTTCAATGGGAGTACAGAAGATAGCCGAAGTACAGCGCTTGGTCTTCTTCGGAGATAAAGATACCTGAGTGTTGTACTTCAGGTATCTCCGGCGCTCCCATTCAAGTGAATAGGAACCTGACCATCACCAGTCACACCCAGTCCCACTCACATTCGGCATGGCTGGTGGGAGATCCCGAACTAGAGAAGACAGCCTGGATCCGCCCACTTGACTGTAGAGGGCACAAATGTAATTAACAGAAATTATTGTTTAGGAATGGTGAGTGACAGAGAAAAAATTCCAACTGCACCAGAATCAGTAGAGTGGTTTCTATTAAACAATGAGAAAACTTGGAACTGTAGGTGAAAGATCCTTTTTAATAACAAGATGGTCATCTTCCATGCTGCTTTTAAAAAAAAAAAATTAATCTCTAAAAAAAAAGGTAAATGGTATAGGTCCGTAGGGGGTTCTGTTGATTTATCCTGTCAAAGATCATCAAATGATGGTACAAGGCCACAATGTCAGGTTATAACTTTGACCCAACAACAGCAAATGTGGTAGACCATGACATAACCACATTCACTATCATTAGTTGTGACTGGCAACACAACAATCGCAACCTTAATGTTGCATGACCAGAAGTTGCTGTGTAGCCCTAGACTACAATGTATCTAAAATGGGCTCTATATTCCCAGAAAAAGGAAGCCTCCACTGCAGTATAAGAGAAGTGCTATGCAAGCCATTAAAGGGGTTTTCCCGTCTCCTTGTTTCAGCAGCTTTGCCTGCTGTCTCTTCTTCTCACTTCCTGATTCCCCCCTCCCAGCTTGCTGAACAGGACACTATGAAGTATCACAATACTTATTATGATTACCAGAAATCTAATATAAATGCAGATGAAATAATATGCACATGCTTCTAGAGAACAGACTCAGTGTTATCTGTGTGGTTACATAGAGAGATAACAGACACTGCTTTATCAGCAAACTGCAATTAGCTGAACTGATTGTCTTGCTGGCAGAGCTGTACATAACAGTGAGAGTAGTCAGTGATGTCACTTGACCTATCACACAGGTCCGTGGTTATGGAAACGCTGTGTAAACAATGGGAGATATAGTTTCACATAGCAAGAAAACAAAGCAGCATTTCTAAAGCAATATATTTAGGTCTTAAATTACATAAGCTTACAGTATAGATAGGATCCTTGAGATGGGAATACCCCTTTAATCAAAATGTATGGTCCAGGATAGTATCTAGAGGTACTGTAAGTATGTTGGACTGTGACATTGGAGTGAATTTGCTCTTGGAGGATTAGGGTCTATAGTGGAAGCTGTTAAAATCCTGTGAAAGACTACTATTCTACTCATGTATATTCTAATGGGTCTCTGAAGACTGCTTTAAGACTTCTCTTTAGCTATGTGTCTAGAAGACTAAACTTTGCCAAAGAAACTCAAGTGAGCCTCATATAGATTCCTGGTAACCATCATGTTATGGGCCTAAACTGTTATATTAACCAGAAATAAATTACTCAGCAAGGTGCGTGGTGAAATGCTTGCTCAGTGTAATGACCAGGGCTGTTACTTTTCTGTCTGAATGGATGAACGGATCAGTAAGCCACACCAGGTCCATCAGATGCTGGAAGCAGATGTCTCGGGCAGATGTGTAGCATCCCTGGCTTTATGGGGAAAGTGAGCAGTGATGTTATCAGGCAGCGATGCACACTGAAGACAGACATTTGAGGTGATTGAGTAATGGAGATAATGCCATATCCCTTCTGATACGGAGCACTTGTGCCAAATGCTACACAATTTGGAGTTACATGCATAAAATACAGATGAAAACATAAACTGGACATAAACGTGTATATAGATCTTTCATATCTGATGTTTTTGTTTTTCCTGTGTTAAATTGTCTTTTATTACAGCTTTCTTTTGTTGTTGCAATATTTAGATACATGACAGACTCTGCACTACAGATTGGGTTCTTTATTGCAAATCAAACTTTTCTGTATCAATTTTTCAGTTATCAAGATCTCTGCTTGATGTGATTCAAGCATCAGTGGCCTCCGTTGATTAATATTTATGCAGCACTTCACATTAACCCTTTCCCGACTTCTGCCTTACTATTGCCAGGTCTTTAAAGAGCGGCCGCCATAACCACCAGGTCTCCGAAGTGCACAGCGGAGACCCGAAGACAATGCCTGTGATCAGAGTTCACGAAAATCCAAAAATGGCAGTGGGGGGAAGGGATATATGGAGGCTGCCGATGACATGATTGCTATGATGCATAGGGAAAACTAACTTACAGCTGAGCAATAAATGCAAGGAAACCTGCCCTGACTATGGTATGACTAGTTAGCAGGAAGTTCCTCTCTATGCTGATTTCAAAAAGGGTCTTACAGCCAGTTACTAAAAAGTGGCCAACTTCTTAAAAGGGTTGTGCAGGACCACTTTTTTCTTCTCAGGAAGTGACATCATGTCCATTGATCACATGGCAATGCCACATTACCATCCGATTTAAGTGAATGGGACTGAGCTGAAACATGGCCATGTGACCAACAGATATGATGTTATTTCTTGAGAAGAAGAAAGTAGGCATTTTTTTGAAGTCCTGCACAAACCCTTTAATGACTAGCAAACGTGGTTTGCACTGTAGTCTAGCAGTGCTGGAGTCCTAGGTTCTAATCTGACCAACTTCAGGACATCTGTTTTGTTTGTGTGGGTTTCCTCTGGATACTCTGGTTCCCTACCACAATCCAATGATATACTGATAGGGAATGTAGATTGTGAGCCTCATATGGGACAGAGACTGGCAATGTCTGTAAAGCACTGCAAATATGTTGGCGCTATGCAAGTAAGCAACATAAATAAATATATATAAGAACCATATAATTCTATTTCAGTTGTTCTTTGGATGGTATCCACTGGATTTGGGTAAAATTGTTGTTTTCAGTTTTACAGGGGCTTTTATTTTCAAATGGGGTACTGTAAGTATGGTAGTGTGTGTGTGTGTGTGTGGGGGGGGTTGAATCAAACACAAAAGTCTTGCCTAAGAGTGGTACCTTCAGAAAGTTTAGGAATCACTGCTTGAAGCCCACTCCTATTGATGCAAAATATTTAATACGTAGCAGATTTGATGCTGACATTTCTGAAGCTATTCCATGGATTTTAGTGGGGTTTGTAATCAATGCATATGCAGTTCTGCAGCATCACTACCTGTAGGGTAATGTACTCTTTGACAACATTTGCTGCTGGTGATGAATATGTTGCACAGTAATGCCACAAATCCGCTGAGGAAATTCAAAGGTGCTTTGATGTCTTAAGTAGTATAAACAAAACTATAGTACATTTGTTGGACGACTATAGCTTATGTCAGCTGTGGCAATTTTCAGGACACCCTGATAAATCTGCCCCTGTTGGAATCTGTTGATATGTAGCAAGAAGCAGATGCGTAATGTCTTGTTGGTTCCCAACAGGTATCTCACTGTTTGCATCTCCTGGAAATGAGTCCTTACTAATGCTGATAAATGACATTACCTTCACAAACTGGGCAGCATTCCCCCTCTGGCACATAATAGCGGTCACAGTGCAGCTCTCCGCACTGAGCTGAGAAGCAGATGGAAACACCTCCTTGACACCGACAGAAGCGACAAGCATCCATACGAAACATATCTCCATCGTAATATTCCACGTTATTAAATATACATGCTGGCTTTGTCTCTGAAAAAAAAGAAGAGGAAAAAAGAAAATGGATTCAATTTGAGATATATTAATGGACCTTATGCATTTAAATCCAAATCTTTAAATAAATAAATATATATATATATATATATAGTTGTAGTTAAGGAAAGAGATTTTATATATGCTAAAGGGATTGTGCGAATATTTATTCACTTACTTAGTCCGGTGCGATGTTACAAGAGGCTCCCCAGATTGCCCTGGTGGTGGAGGGACCCAGGGAGACAAATGTTGCCTTCAATCACATGACCCAGGGGTCATGACGTTGCTGGAACCTGCGGGTCCATCAAAAGCATTCCACTGGACCGGGTAAGTGAAAAAATATTCCCTGGACAACCCCTTTAAATCTAGGTACCCTCATACAGTATTCTTATATTCTCAATGTTGTTGCCAAGATGCCGTTATTACACACCCTATTGCATCCTATTGCTATTATACCTACGGAAATGCTGACGTTTTCCATAGGTATAATGGAGGCAGAAAGTCAGCAGAGGAAAACTCTACGGACTTTCTGTGAAAAACGCTGCGTGAAAAAACCATGATGTGTTTCCGTTGCAGTCTTTTCCGTAGTGTTTTTTAGCAGCAATTCGCTGCGTGGTGCCTTAGCTTAAAGGTGGTTTGATCAACAGTTTGTTCAACCCTGAATCTACTTGTATGTAATGTGAATGGTCACCTTTACTACTCTGCCTGATCAGAGAGTGAACTGTGCAGCTGTACAGTCCTCTCTATGAACCATTTTTCTATTCCAATCACCGGCCGATGGACAGCACTTTAGCCTGGACAATGGATATGGGAATAGCGAGGATTCAGACCTCTTACTATTTTTGTACATGATCATCTGGACATTCTCCATGTAACAGGTACGCTATATTCCATGTATTCTAAGGCACCACTAATAATTTGAAACACATTTTTAAATAATTATGGTTTTAACCTAAATGGAAAAAGTAAGAAACGACTTTCATATTTTATGCACGCTGCTGTTTAGAAAAAAATAAAAAGTAATACCCTTCTTGTCCCAAGTCTTCAATAAAGCTTGTGTGTGTCACTTGAGTTATTATACTATTTACCATGCTATCCTCAAGCAAGCAACTCACAAGTGACACCTATTATACTTGACTAATACATATATGGGGGCAATCTATCTTATGACGGCCAGGCTGCAACTAAGTTAAAGTTGTGCTGAGAAGACGAAAAAAGTCTTTCAGATTTATCCGGAGTCCCAGTGGAACATCTATCATCATCTAAGAGGTGAAAGGCTTGAAATGGGCAGAATTTCACTACTTTCTGTTACCCGTGCCACTTCAGCTCCTACAGCACTTCCATAAATTATACATGCAAGGGAAAGTCATTGAAAAATGAGCAAACTGCATGACAATAGACCTTCTGTAAACAGCACTCAACTTTATTACATAAAAGCGCTTAAGATGCAAGCTGTGTGCTGGCTTCCCCATTGACGCCAAGGCCAGTGGAACCATTTGGCTAATGAAATGGTCTGTGAAGAGAGCAATTGGTGTTCAGACAAAATGAATATAGTCTGTATATGCCTGTGTACACTATACTGCTTAAAAAGTTGGAGCAGAACTTTTAGCATTACAGTCTAACAGACATCCTTTACCACGACAAGCGCAATACTAGGTGGACCAAATATAGTCAATACTGTGCATGACAATACTTGAGCCAAGAGCAAGGAAATCTAGGCAATTTGCCCTATAGACTTTAAGATTATATCAGTTGGTGCTCAGTTACAAGACACAAGTTTTGGAGTCGGGGTTGTCATCTCCAACTTAAAAAAAATATATTGATATGAAATATTATATCCCATTAACCCCTTTACAGTCACTTATTTAAAGAATCTATACATGTGGTGGTTTACTGACCCTAACTTTTCTATATGCTGGGCTACTAAATTTTTATAAATATATAAATAATATAAATATATGATATGTTCTATCAATCTCAATTCCCTATTTATGCATAAGAACTGTGACAACTCTTCTCACCATTATACTAAGAGGAGTTGGAATGTAAAATAATAGAGTTGGATCAGCCAATAGAGTTTTAGGTTAAGGTCCCACATAGTGAGCTGCAGCCAAAAAGCTATAGAAACGGATCAGTTTTTCCTGCAGCGCTTTTCACAACGTCTGCAGAGTTTTCCTCTGCAGACTTTCTGCTTCAATTATACCTATAGGAAAACTGCCGGTGTTTCCATACATATATCTGACATGCTGCAATTTCAAAAAAACGCAAGGGTTTTGGAAATCGCAGCATTTCCGCTGCGGGTATTTTTCTGCAATGTGAGGATGGGATTCTCTAGAATCCCTTCCACTGTAAAATGCTGTGGTTTTTGCAGCAGTGTTTACGCCACGTGGAGCCCCGACCTTAAATGGATATTCCACGACTTCAATTGAGCTTGTGCTATGGAGCTGTGCTAGTCCTGGTATATTGTGGCTCCTGCACAGATGATCTAATGTAAAGAGAGGTCACCAGTGTTAAATGTCTGGAATACCCCTTTCAATGTACGGTAATTCACTATAATGTGTCTGAACTGGAGATACCAGATCTATCAGACTTTTTCACTGGACTTCACTATATAAACAATATTTTTTTTACTTTTTATGGACTGACTTTTTCAGCATTGTGTCCTTTTATACGACAAGGGAATTGGCAGATGTATTGCTTAAAAATGCTGGTATCACAAGGGTCATTTTCATCTAGGAAGATGTATGCTATAACTTGCTGTGGTCAAGCAAGTGCATTCAATGTTCAGGCTGCTGATGGTCTATAGATTTTGTGGACTGCAATAAGCACTATTTCTTTTGGTTTATTATTTTTTTTTCTCTCTGGCGTAGTTCATAAATAATTTGGATTGGAAATTGTATTTAAACATTTCTAAATTACCCAAAAAAACCCACATATCTTCTTTTTCATGGTTTATACAATTTGCAGAATCTGATGGATTATACTACAGAGTAATAGACCGCTCTCTATCAAACGTTTGGTGGGTCGGCTCTGTTTATTCACTATTGTTGTGGGGTGAATAGCAATCGAGATTCATGACAAAGTGTGTCATGCTGAAAAGTCAAAATCAATACACTTTCTGCATTCAGTAGATAGTGTGTGAATGATTTGTGCATCTTCTTTAGTTTTGTGACATCAGATCTGTCATCCACATGTCTAGGATCTTTACGTGGCCTTATTCATTGCATTAAGATTGCCAAGTAGCAATCAAACCTACTGAGGGCCCTGTGGACAAAGTCTATGGAAATATACATGGACATTATAACATTCTAACACACTGTGACCATTTAGAATACAATACTTTTTATCAACTTTTATGCGATGTTTTCAGCTTTTTTGATAATTTTGCAATACAGGAACTTCTTATTTAGCCCACATTAAAAGGGCCATTCAAGTAAATAGGAGCTGAGCTGCAATAACACTGCACAGCAACTACACAGGGAATGGAGCCGTCTGCTTTTAGCTGTGTTCTCTGTGTACCGGCTGCTGATCATTGGGGGTCCTGGCTGTCAGTCCGCATTCATCTGCTCCTGATGACCATTAATATAGTTAGCTTCTTTTAATCTCTTTATAAAAAAGTTTAGTGAGATCTATTGCAGAAATCCAGTGAACCCACTTCTGATAAATCCATCTAGCGGCATAATGGGGTGTGTACTGATTGAATCAGAGTTTCAGAAGTCTATGGGAGTTATGGACAGAGCCAAGCAAGCCTATTTAGGTCTCTCTCTCTAAATCACAAAGACTTAACAGAGATTGAACCCACTCCTATGAATTGAACTCAATCCTATGAGACATTTAAAGCATATCCTGTAGATATGTCTGAGAATGAAATACCCCTATGAGACAACCCATCTCAGTGAAATACAGGTGCATCTCAATAAATTAGAATATCTTTGAAACGTTTATCTCTTTCAGTAATTAAATTAAAAAAAGTGACCTCCTATATTTTCTAGATTCTTTACACACAGAGTGTTCTATTTCAAGTGTTGTATTTCTGTAAATGTTGATTATGGATTACAGTTAATGAAAACCCAAATCTAAGAAAATTAGAATATTGTGAAAAAGTTCAGTATTGTAAATTCGGTGTGTCACCTGCCAAGGTTTCCTAAGCCTTTAAATGGTCCCTCAGTCTGGTTCAGTAGGACACACAATCATGGAAGACGCTGATTATGGATTGTATTACTGAATTACTGAAATGAATGAACGTTTCAAAAATATTCTAATTTATTGAGATGCACATGTATTTCCTACAAGCATAAGCAACATTTTGTGCAAAGCCTGTAGTGTTACTGACTCTCTTAAAAGGCCTGTAGATGATACATGTATGATTGTTGTGGCCCCATCACTAGGACTTCCATGATCAGGGCGAGACTCCTAGCAGTATAGTTATATATGATGTTAGGAGTCCCTGCCTCCCAGCGACATACTGTCACAAATCAATTACAGTACAGGACAGTATGTCGCTGGGAGGCAGGGACTCCTAACATCATAGATAACTACCGTAGGATGCTAGGAGTCCCGCTCACAGCACGAAGTTCAAGCCTGTAAATCCAGCTAACACACGGACTGTGTTTCACGGGTGAAACACGGTCGTGTGCTGCTCTCCTTACTGTTGGGTACGACATCTAAGGGTATGTTCACTGTCTCCAAAATCAGTAGAAGGTTGCGTTTGACAGTGGTTTTTAAATTTAGTGTATTTCTTGTGTGCTTTATGGTGGAGGGAGCTGTTTCTTTCAGATCTGATTTCAGTGGGGATTTTCAGCACCTAGTCTCCCACAGATTAATGGGAGACTGATTTTAGGCATTTTTGGAGCTGATTTTAAGGCAAAAAAGCCTCAAAATCAGTGTAAACATATCTTTACACGGGGTCCAATAAAGTTTGTGATTTCAACACAGAATTCTTTTCAAACTCTGAAAGCCATCCATAACAAAAATCCTTAGAAGTTGCTTTTTATGTTTAATCTTATGATGTTCTTTAAAGAAAGTCCTACAAAAATACACAGGAGATCGCAAAGCACACAAGCAAGATTAAAAAGGACCAGTAAATCCATAAAAATGAGCTTGATAAAGCATAGAATATAAAAATCCTCTTCAACATCTATGTCAATGGACATAACAGTTAGACTTACATTACCCCAACTACTGTAGGTATGTGTACAACCATTGTAAGTAGAATAAGCACATTGCATTACTTCAAATTGTATAAACTCGATTCACTTACCAAATGTTCATTCATGACTTTAGGGACACAATAAACCAAAAACCAAAGAAAATGTCTGCCTCCTTGATAACTACTTTATCTCAAATATCTCATGTTCTGAGATCACCCAAAAATCTTTACACAGACAGACTTGAATGATATGAGCAGGTCTTATGACAAATTGTACTTTACTAGACATTAAATGGCCCTTCAGCTTAATGTAAAATATAAGTCTGTATGCGATAGATGATCCATTACTGTAACAAGTGTTGAAAGAAGCAGCAAATATACGCTAAACTCAGACTGGATATCTTACATACATATCTAGATACTTGGCTTCCCCTGATGAATGAATGGGTAATCTATAGACTGGCTGGCTGGGGAACTTATTTGTTGATACAGAAAGTGAACACAAGCTGTAGTACTGGTATAAAGTAGATATATGGTTAAACTAATACCAATAACATGCACAAACCATTTTAATACACCTAACAAATGAGCAAATGAATGTCTTTGCCAAGGGCGTAACTACCGGGGTAGCAGCAGTAGCGGCTGCCACAGGGCCCGGGACATTATGGGGCTCCACGGGCCCCCGATGCTTTTTTTTTTTTTTAATAGGCCGTTACCTGCTGGAGTAACACCAGCAGGTAACGGGCCCTATATACTTACTGATCCCCGGGGTCCTGCTCACGTCCGCTTGCGCTTCCGATTCTGCGGAGGTGATCTTGAGCAGTAGCGGGGATCGGTAGGTAAGGCCGTGGGCCGAACCCCACAATCACTGCTATCATTATACTCCGGGGTCTTTTCAGACCCAGGGGAGTTGAGGGAACATAAAAAACAATGTACTTACTTCTCCTATGCTTCTACAGGCTTCGGGCCTGTTTGGTGACGTCCCAGATGTCAGCCGACGTCATTTTGCGTCATGACGCCGGCCTGGTCCAACATTGAAGAAGGCCGAAGTAGCAGGGAGTGGACCGGAGCGAGGAACAGGTAAGTAGTATTGTTTTTTTTTTATGTTTCTATCCTCCCCTGGATCTCCAATCATTATACTCTGGGGTCTGAAAAGACCCCAGAGTATAATAATTGTTCATGGGTGGTCCACAATGGGGCATAATACTGTGTGCAGGGGCCACTATGGGGCATAATACGGTGTGCAGGGGCCACTATGGTACATAATAGTGTGTGCAGGAATGCGTTTTTTTGGGGGGGGGGTTTGGAGGGGGCGGTTGGGGCAGTGGTTTGGGGGGGGGGGGGCATGTCAAATGTTCGCCTTGGGGCCCAGCCATTCCTAGTTACGCCACTGGTCTTTGCCCCAACCACATCTTCTAATGCCATTTGACTCTTAGGGTCCATTCTTGTATTGAATTTGACTCATACTTTCCCGTGGCTTCCACACCATGATCCGCATCCCATGCATGCAGAGTGTGTTTCCATACCCTCATTCAAATGCTAGGCAAAATTTCCAAGCAGAATAAAATTCATGGGAATAAGTTGGACATAATACTTATGCCTGTGGATTCTGCAGGAGAAACTGGAGTTAATTCATGTGTGGATCCACGGCACATATTACACATTCATGGCAGAGCTCCAAGAGTAAGCCTCAGCATTCTGCCCACGATCTTGTAGCAAAATAGGTTTTATAATTGCAATATGCAAATTTGACACATGATCACTGCCTTTCCACAGGTGGTGCTAGAGGCACAGCTACCTTTCTATTTGAAAAAGCTGATTTGCATACTTTTTTTGCCCAGAGGAGCATTACACGGCCTGTAAGACTCCTTACACCTTCAATGGCACTCTGTGTAAGAAAAAAATAGTACCCCCTAGAGATCAATATGCATTATCATTTGTAGCAGTGTGTAAAGACCATTTATGAGCGCTGTCATGACATAGCATCTATCTTTATTATTAGTGTAATTTTAGTGGTTTTGCACTGTGTGTTCAAGGTTATTTGTTTGCCACAAGAACCATGCAAGATGCGGTGGCCTTCTGGGGAACCCACCAGTGGTCTGGGTGGGGGGTATTGTCTGGCCATCAGGTTCCCATCCCTGCAACCTCAGCTCCCTTCTTCTAAGGGGGAGCAACCAGACACTCGCTCCTTGGTGGTCACTGGGGTGGTAGCTCATCTTACTTTTGAGAAGGTTTGCAATCTGCAGTCTGCATCCGTGTGCCCTTTCTGTGTGCCACTATACACTGTATTATGTACTTGGGTGAATGAGATTGTTAAGGTGTTAAAGTAGTCAACTTTCAGACCTGTATTTCAAATGGTGATCTCTTTTTAATATGAATAAGTGATGTTCACTAAAAGCAGAGCCAGCAAAGATTTTATAGCATTATTCTGCACAAAATGATTAGTATTACATTTTG
Source organism: Leptodactylus fallax (assembly GCA_947044405.1). Lineage (NCBI taxonomy): Eukaryota > Metazoa > Chordata > Amphibia > Anura > Leptodactylidae > Leptodactylus > Leptodactylus fallax. The sequence continues at coordinate 3,566,011 of CAMRHE010000123.1, forward strand.
CTCAGTATTTCTGCATAGACCTAAATCTTACTTAATGAGGATAGAAACTCATCATTTCATTCTGAAACCTTTCCAAGTTGCTATGCATCATATTATATCACAGATGGAAGCATGTGTTTCAGGCCTGCACAGATAACATTTATTTTACATTAATGCTATTTATCTTACTGTCATCTTCCTGCTTATTTCATTGAAAAGAAATACCGCAATATTAACATTTCAGAACTTTATGCTGTAGTAGTCATAGCGCTGACATTGAATTACATCTCTATTCCAGTTCCCTGAGACCTATAAACATAGCCAAATGCAATATTAAAGTAAAAAAAAACCATGGGCTGCTATATTCATACCAGCAAATTTGTTTCTGAAGACAGTCAATGTACCCCAAATATGCTACTGTAACCCTTTTGGGGTTTCTCTCCTATTGATGTCTAAATTATTACATGGCTATTGCAACAATGTATTTAATAGGATCTTTTTTCTTGCTCAGTTGCCAATGGATACGACTGTGAAAGCAGGGTTTTTCTATGGTCTGGGACATGTCATAAACCCAGCCATGATTTCCTTATTGTGTCCGGGTTATCTTCTCATGTAGCGTCCCTGTCTGATAACCCATCCACAATAAGGAAATCATGGTTTCTGACAAATACCAGACTATGATCGTATCTATTTATGCATTCATGGTCGTATCTATCAAGAAAGGATTGTCATCACTAACATGGTAGAGAGAAACTTTAAAACTCTGACAAATTAGTTCAGCTCCTCATTAAACCGGACTCATGAGTTCTCTCAATCACTAGCTGGACACCAGCCTTGTCAGATCTAAAAGATCTATTTAAAGAGGACCTTTCATGTCCTCATGTATATGCACACTGTCGGCTTTCCCGTTATGTGTCCCAGGGCTGGAGCTATCTGTGGTCTTAGTTTCACCATCCACCGTCAGAAGGGCGTTCCTGACAGTCTAGCTGCGCTGTGAGGAACGCCCTCCCTGACAGTACTCATCCTTATCCCTGTACAGGGGGGCGTTCCTTATAGCTCAGCGTCATCACTGGGTAGTAAGGAACGCCCCCCGACTGTACTCGTCTATAGCCCTGTACTATCAGAGGGGGCCTTCCTTACAGCCCAGCGATGATGCTGAGCTGTGAGGAAGGCCCCCCCTGTACAGTGCTATGGAGGAATACTGTCAGGGAGGGCCTTCCTCACAGCCCAGCTAGACTGTCAGGAACGTCCTTCTGACGGTGGACGATGAAACTAAGACCATCGATAGCTACAGCCCCGGCACACATAACGGGAAAGCCGACAGTTTGCTGAATTCAGCGTGCTGTCTGCTTTCTAGCGGTATGTAAAACCGCATATACATGAGGACGTGAAAGGTCCTCTTTAAATGGAATCTGTCACCAGAACCAAACATATCAAGCCAGAGATAGACTGGGGTCATCTTCCCCTTGTGAACTGGTGCAACTATTTTCATCAATATGCAAGTTAGCTCTTTGGAGCAATAAGGGCATTGCCATTACTCCAATGAGGTAAGCGGCAACACCCTCGGTGCTTCAAAGAGCTCATTTGCAAATTGACAAAATTTGCAAGGCGAAAACACTGTTGGATTTAGGTGACCCTTACCAATCAAACCGCAGAGCTGGGTTGATGTTCTGGCTTCTTGTGACAGACTCCCATTGAGGCTATATTCTGAAATCTAGTGATAGATATAGCCATGTATCTTATGTATGTGCATAAATATATTTGATGAGATTTTAACTTAGTGCTTTTATTCTTTTCTTCTAAAGTTGGAGACTAAAATATCCCTTGATCTGTATCCTGCTAGAAACATAAGTGGTACTGCATGTGAAAAAAGGAAAATGCCGTTGTGTTTCTGTTTTTATCTTATTGAGGTCAACAAGGTAAAACCACAGCAGAGACTCCAGAGACAGCGAAAACTGCAAATAAGTAAATAAAAGAACAGCAAATATTTTATAATTCCTCATTGTTTTAAATGGGACATTTATATGACACAAATACTGAGCCAGAAAAGAACTGCACAAATGCAATGTGTGAACCTGGTGTTAATGCAGACCATTGAGAATGTTTATGAGACCAACGTCACTGGATTTAGTGATAGGTGTAGTTTTATCCTACAAAGAATGGCTGAAAAAACAAACAAAAAACCCCACAACTTTTAACAATCATAGTGTGTGAAGAGCAATGAAGCCTGTGTCTTCCAGTGATGTTTTAGGGAATACTCGGTATAGCAGCCTTATCTCAGAGAGTTACATGTCACTCATTGCTTGGGTTTAAATTGGAAGCCTAGAGGCATATATAGGAACCATGGCGTTTGCTTCTCATGTGAAAAGGTTGGCAAATCATTTGTATCAGTTCTTATTTCCCTATTAATCATGAGATGAATCCGAGCTCACCGCAGCCCGCGGAAATAGAGGAAAATTACATTTTAAATGTGCATTAAAATAGCTGCAATTTGCTATATGACAGCTAGGATGTGATATTAACTAAAAGCTGCAAACTGCAGCCTGGCATCTTTTATGCACTGTACAAAAAAGAGAAAGAAAGCGAAAACAGCATTGAAAAGAGGTAGCAGCAATGAGAAATGATATCAGTGAAACTCATTTCTCAGTCATTCTGCTTCCTCTGATGATGGATAAGTAGTACTTGTCTGGACTAATTGTGGCCACTTTTGGCTTCTCTGAGTATCATATCTACACAATAGTTTTTTTTTTCTTTTCCCTTTTTATAGTAGAATTATGTATTTATTTGATTGTATGTCTATGATATTAAAACATGTGTTGATATAATATATAATGGCTCTACAGCACTCAGTGCTGTTACCAGAGAACCGCATTACCAGGGGCGTAACTACCGGGGTAGCAGTGGTAGCGACTGCCACAGGGCCCGGAACATTACGGGGCCCGGAGCCCTGTGGCAGTCGCTACCGCGAACCCCACGATCACTGCTATCGTTATACTCCGGGGTCTTTTCAGACCCCGGAGTATAACGATCGGGGGCCCAGGGGAGGTGAGCGAACATAAAAAACACTGTAACTCACCTCTCCGCAGGCTTCGGGCCTGTTTGGTGACGTCCCAGACGTCAGCCGACATCATTATGCGTCGCGACGCCCGGCCTGGATCGCGCGAGATCCGGTCCGACTTTGAAGATGACCGAAGTAGCGCACGGGAGTGCACCGGAGCGAGGAAGAGGTAAGTTGCAGTGTTTTCTATGTTTCTATCCTCCCCTGGGTCTCCGATCATTATACTCTGGGGTCTGAAAAGACCCCAGAGTATAATAATCGTTCATGGGTGGTCCACTATGGGGCATAATACTGTGTGCAGGGGCCACTATGGGGCAAACTACTGTGTGCAGGGGCCACTATGGGGCAAACTACTGTGTGCAGGGGCTACTATGGGGCAAACTACTGTGTGCAGGGGCCACTATGGGGCAAACTACTGTGTGCAGGGGCTACTATGGGGCAAACTATTGTGTGCAGGGGCCACTATGGGGCAAACTACTGTGTGCAGGGGCTACAATCGGGCAAACTACTGCGTGCAGGGGCTACTATGGGGCAAACTACTGCGTGCAGGCGCCACTATGGGGCAAACTACTGTGTGCAGGGGCTACTATGGGGCAAACTACTGTGTGCAGGGGCCACTATGGGGCAAACTACTGTGTGCAGGGGCTACTATGGGGCAAACTATTGCGTGCAGGGGCTACTATGGGGCAAACTACTGCGTGCAGGCGCCACTATGGGGCAAACTACTGTGTGCAGGGGCCACTATGGGGCATAATATTGTGTGCAGGGGCCACTATGCTGCATAATATTGTGTGCAGGGGCCACTATGCTGCATAATACCGTGTCCAGGGGCCACTATGGGGAATAATACCGTGTGCAGGGGCCACTATGGGGCATAATACCGTGTGCAGGGGCCACTATGGGACATAATACCGTGTGCAGGGGCCACTATGGGGCATAATAGTGTGCGCAGGAATGCGGTTTGTGTGTGGGGGGGGTTGGGGGGCGGCGGCTTGGGGGGGGCCCCATGTCAAATGTTCGCCTTGGGGCCCAGCCAGTCTTAGTTACGCCACTGCGCATTACGTTGCTAGTAGAGAACCATTCACATTAGACACAAGTCTGCTGAACGTGTTAATTTGGCATGAACAGCGTTCTCAACCAACCCCCAACAGCCGATGTCCACAGAAAGAAATGTTGGGCATGCTGGATTCAGGGGTATGGCAGCAGCTTATTTCCCTCTCATTACTGAAAACACAGGCAGACCTAGCCAAGTGTGGGAAGGGAGGATTGGGATGAATTATTGTTTGGCTGACAGCTACTGAATAAGTATGGACACATGGCGGAAATGCAGTGGAAAAACTGGCGGCTGTTTACAGTCAGAGCTAAGCGGATGGGATTCTAGCGAATCCCATGCCCACTTTGCGGTAAAACCATGCTGCGGACACGCGGCAATTTCCAAAACCGGCGTGGTTTTGGAAATCGCAGCATGTCAATTATATCTACGGAAACGCCGGTGGTTTCCCCATAGGTATAATTGAAACAGAAAGTCCACAGAGGAAACCTCTGCGAACTTTCTGTCTAAAGCGCTGCGAGAAGAACCGCGATGCGTTTCCGGCGCGGTTTTTCCCACAGCGTTTTTTTGCTGCGGGACGCCAGGTGGGGCCTTAGCCTAAAGGAGTTTAAGATATTGGTGATAGGATAGGTCCTCAATATCAGATTAATAGGCATCTGACACCCAGCCCCCTACTGATCACATGAGGTCAGCAACCCCAACTGCACAGTGTATGGAGCAGGAAACATACAGATCTACACACTGTATATCTGTTGTGCCAGGCAGTTGCAGTTTAGCTACCATTCCCACTGCTGCAATAACCTAGTATGGCCCTGCACAGTGTATGGAGCTGGAGTGTGCTGTTGTGGCAGTTGCATTGGTTGGGGGCTGCTGATATCAGCTGATTGGTGCTAAGTGTAAGACCCCCACCAGTATGATATTGATGATCTCTAATAAGAACATGTCATCAATGTCTTACTCCCAGAAAAAAAAAACCTTTAAGGATAGTCACAACTGAGTTTACCATAAGGCATGAGGTCCTTACTTTTAGACAGCCCTGCTGCAAAGGGCGCCTGCTGCTCAGATTGTGGGAGTTGGTGCAGCCTCCATTTTATGCTTCTATACATGTGATGAACAGTAGTCATGCTGGACGCACTGAAACACCTGGCTGACTGTGGAGCCCTGCATGTATTGATTCTGTAAGAACCTTGTTTAGTCATAGAGAGCGATTGTATGCATAAGTGTGTATGTTTTAATGAGGCTTTATCAATAGGAGAAGCAACAGGCACTAGACATTTTTAAAGGGAATCTGTCACCAAAATGCAGTATATCAACCCAACCCCTCAGATAGATAGGTTAGGGTCACCTGAACCAAACAGTGCTTTCCCCTTGTGAATCGGTGCCTCTGTTGCCAATATATCGCCTTTTTGTTAAAATGCAAATGAGCACTTTGGAACAATGAGGGAGTTGCTGGTGCTCCAAAGATGTAAGTGACTACGTCTTTGTTGCTCCAAAGAACTAATTTGCATATTGACAAAAACAGAAATATCTCAGCAAACGGCTAAGCAAAGGGAGTGGGTTTTACTGATCATCATCTGTACTACTGCACACAGAGAAGGGAGGTTACTGCTACTGCCAGTAGTCTTACAACCAGATACAAGATAGTGAGAAGTGGGACACAAAGACAAGATTTCTACATGCAGTTTTAATGATATTAGTCGGATCAAAGTAAAGGAAGTGATGACAGGAAGGAAGGGGAAGGGGGGATGCTGGGATATTCCAGACACTTTTAGTGTCTATTTACATACCAGTGATGAAACTTAGAGGGACAATGGAGGAAATGGATATGTGGTACAAACACCAAAATATTTATGCAATAACATATGGAATACTTTAGAGTATATCAAAATAAAATAAACTAAGACTGTAATACAGAGGATACTGGGAAATTTCAAAACCCTCTCCAAAACTACCTCTTTAAGGAGACCGCCCCCCTTATCATTCCTGTGACAGATTTTCAGTTCCACCACAGACTATGCCTACTGATAACCTTCCTTGAAGATGACTTTTCAATGTCATTTTGGGTAGTCATTTCAAAGACCTTTTATTGTCATCTTCAGAAATGTTTCTTTCAGCCGCCGGAGTATTTTGATGAGAACCTACAGAATGTTAACCGAGCAGATGTTGTAAAGGTGGTAGACTGCATTCTGCTGGTGGATCTGCAGAGGGAATTTAGACACTATTAAAAGCCACTAGAATTTTTGATAAGGCTGGATTCAGATCATAGCCCTATTACATTGTGCCGCACATTTGTGAAAATAACACAAGGAAAGACACCATGATAGCCATGCCAACCTAACAACATTTTTATTAGGGAGCATCCCTAATGTATTCATAATGGTGGCTCTCAAGCTGGAGGTTATATGATATGTAGCTAGAGCCTCTAGAACAGTCCATAGAGCCTGACTTATTACAACTGCCTTGTCACCATCCATTCTGCAGTTATCTGCCCATATATATGTAAACAAGGGAAGAGATGCGGCTTCACGAGGACAGGAGGGTTATTAAGTAACTCAGTAACACAAAGACAAATGCACAGCAACACTAAAGGCAGCGACTCAAAAGGTATAGTAAATCTTTAGACTGAAAGTCGCAAGATTGGTCCCAAACCCTCTAGGTGTCTAATAGCCATTTAAGTATCAGATTGACTTATAATGTAGCAATAATGTGCCTCTTTTACCAGTAATGCCAAGGATATGTCATGCAAATATGCTGGCATTGCTGTAATAACAAATGCTGCCAAGCTGTTGATTTATGTAACCTTTTTATGGAGCCAGAAATTCCAATAACTTTTACGCCATGTTTGTCAGCTGCACTCACAAATGTATATTTAACAGGGCCATTAGCAATGATCTACTGATTTAAGCTTTCAACCTGAAGAATAGAGCAAAAAAACAGAAATAATAACATATGGTCTTGCTTTTAACAGTTTTAGCAACATGCTGCACACTTGGAAGCCGTGTGTCATTCTCTCTATTGAACACTCACACTATCGTGTTGCTTGCAGCGTGTGGGGAGAAAATGCTACTATATGTTAATCGGCAGCTTAAACTGCACTTCCTGGAATAAGAAATGTACCTCAGCCCCATAGTTATCTGGTACTTAGGTAGAAAGGTGACAATAATAATATTAAAATGAATACTAATCTACTCCACAGCATACTACTACGCCAGTGCTGTGCATTTTACATTCTATGAACACACAATGCATAGAGCTGCTGTATCCAAGGGTACAAATGTAGCAGAGTTAACCCGACCTTGGTTAAATTGCTGCAGCGTGATATCTTATCACAGAAGGCAACAAAAATCAATGAAAAGTCATTGTAAAAAAAAAAAAAAAAAATTTCGACCTTTCATTGTTTTTTTGTGTCTTCTGTGATATAACGCTGCAGCACCTTAACCAATAGCAAAAGTTCAGGTTAAAACTGCTACATTTACATAACAGTGGCCAGTTTCCAAGAATGGAAAGGCAACCACTGACTGGGTAAATTGTGAGTGGAAGCTTACTGCATACCATTGACCATAGCTCCTACTAACTCATGAATAAATCTGTCTTCAATAAGCTCCTAAGCTCCCCCTAGTGGTACCTTTTATAATTTTATCATTAAAATGGGTATATTCATCACACAGTTATGAGCTATCCACTTCTACATCTACCTCCAGAGCAGGGCCACCTGATACCACAGTAAGTGGAGAGGTGACCACACATGTGCAGCTCTCTCCACTAACTTCTATGGGAGTTCTGGGATCCAAGTGTTCTCATTGGAGCTATTTTGGGATACATATGACTTCTGATGACTACCCTTATTCAGTTTTTGGGATGTGGAATGAACAAACAGGCTGCAACTGATGGCTCTGCCAACCACAGTTCGAAGTGAGGAGGTACACTGTATAGCTCTTGTGATATACCATTAGGTTGTGGGAAGGGGTTAAATTTACCATATGGCTTACAAGTACATGTCAGTAAAAAAACATTTTTGTATAAACATTACAGTACCTGACGATTCTACAGAGATATGTGAGATTACATAAAAGGGGGATGTTCACTACCCACTTTTCCAGGACATTCCACTCTCTGTCATGTAGCGCTCCTCTCATTTCCTCTTCTTAAGAGGTTCAGCAGACATGTGGGACACCACAGGACAGTCTTCTTATATATTACAATAGGATATACAATATCCCATAAACAATGCACTCACACACACGATGCTTTCGATATATTACATTTTTATAGATATTACATGAGGACGTATTCGTTGTTCATGACGACTGACTAGTTATACAGCAAGTCATGCATTTGGCCACCTACTATGGAGACCAATGAAGAGACGTACAAGCCCCAATCGATGCTATAACACATTGATTGTTTACATCGGCTTTAGGGAAAAGCTAGATGGGGGAGAAGCAATCTTCATCCTCCATAGAATTTCATTTTGTTTGTTTACTCAGCTGCTGACAGTGATATTTCTGTCCCGCATAAAGGTTTCTACCATCCAGCAAAGGAGCATTGCTGGCGATCACTGCACAATTCCTCAATGACATAGGGAAACTATCAGTTCTGGCAACTGTTTGATGTCAACAACTGGCCCAATCTTCAGGCCACTTAATAGGGCCTTACGAAGGTATGAACGCATAGTTACATAGTAAGGCTGAAATATCATGCATATCCAGAACCCAGCATATCAAGCCAGTGCTAGAGGTAGGTAGGTTCATGGTGCTTTCCCCTTGTGAATTAGCATCTCTGTTGCTGAGATATCTCCATTTTTATCAAGCAAATTAGCTTTTTGGAGCAATGAGGGCTTCACTGTCACTTCAAAGAGCTAAGTGCTAACACCCTCATCACTCCAAAGAGCTCATTTGCTTATTGACAAAATGGAGATATCTCGGCAATGGAGACTCAGGAAGGGAAACATAGTTTTATCTAGGTGACCGTAACCCATCTATCTGAGGGGGTGGGTTCTGGTGGTGGACTCCCTATAAATTTAACCTATAATCCTGCAGCTACACATTGAGTGTAGTTGGGATATGGTTGGTTAGAGGCAGTGCTGCTACTAGGCAGATATGACAATGGGATTTGGTAGAAAACAAACCGGTTGTCATCTCAATTAGTAATAAAAAGCAGAATACTGTACCTAAAGAAATGATACAGAAAAGTAACAATGCTCCATCCATTTCTGCAATCCTCCACGGCTATCTGCATCTACAATCAGACACTCCAGCAGTGGTTAATTTACCGAGATACCTAAACCAATCACACTCTATTCATCTACTGGAAATGACAGCTAAGGAAACCTACTCTTTTTTACATTGTTATCATTGTTATCACATCCATTGTGCATTCTGCTTAAAAGCTGTAAGTGTTGTAGATGTAAGAAAATAATATATCAAGCCTTCCAGTCTATCAAATGCAACGCATCAGGAACTAAGTAAACAGCTCTATGGGCCTACATCATGATGGTCATCACACAGAGTAAATAAAGAAAAGAATTCACTGCGCCGCACACACATATAGCTACTAGTCTCAGATTTCCTTTTAGACATTTACTGCATTTCTGCAGTATATCTCATTTCAGTAAAGTAAAAAATGTAACCATTCTGCAAATATACAGTTCCTGGCTGATATTAACATGGGCTCCTCGTCTGCTGATAACATCATACATACAGCATGGTACATACAGTTTAGAGGGATTGTATCCTTAGTATATTTTAGAGTAGACAATTGCTACAATATGCATAAACATATATTGCTTATATATCAGACTGGGCCTAGAAAAAGCTATTGTTCTGCTGTGGTCTCCAAGAAACACTGAAGAGGATGGTCCTATTTAGGCCCCTCGCAGACGACCATGGCGTGGGTCAGTGTGCTATATGTTTTTTATATGGGTTACAATTAGCCTAGCCAATAGAGTGTGCCTCTACACAAGCACCGCCAGTACTGACTGGAGGATGACAGACTGTGTAGGGACACAATCCAATCCATTGACAATAGGTATGGCAACACTCAGTTGTCAATTTATCCAGACGTTTCCAGACAGACTCACAATAGAATGTCCCAATGCTGTCATTTTGAGCGGTATAAATGTTTTGGGATCTGATAACTCCTCTTTAAAAGGAGTCTGTCAGCATGGAAAATGGTATCAAACTAAATGACAGTACCTTGTAGGGCTGTTTCTATTCTTTCCACAGATGTAACAGCATAAACCACAAATCTAATTAGATCTGTGGTTTATGATGTTACAATATTTGATTTTTTTCTTTCTAGCATAGCTGGATTTCTTTCCAAAGATGCCTTTCAGATTCTGAATTGCAGCTCCATTTTCACAAACATCAGAATAAGAATGAGCTGAAAGGGGCTTTAAGGCATTTCTTTTCCTGCTGGGGCTTCACTCTCTGCTATAGATAACCATCCCTAACTGCTGTCCACCTCCGACCCCAGTACTTAAGTGACATCTCCCACTTTGTCTCAGCTGCCTCTATCTGAAGCTGGTTCCTCCTCTTATGGGTGCAACCTGAGATCATTAGGCATGCACAAGTGCTTGCTACGACTGCTTCAGACGATAATGGCAGGGGCAGAGAGGTCACTAAAGCAATAGGGGCGGAACTGGGCAGCTTTTAGAGCCAGTTAGGCTAGAACCGAGAAATAAAAGCCCAGGCAGGACAGAAAATGCCTCTAAACCACATTTCAGCTAGTTTGTATAAGAATAAAACTCTGATTTTCTTGAAAATGGAGCTGCAGTGCAGAATAAGAGAGACATCTTTGGAAAGTGCAAAGACATCTCTACAAGGTACTGTCATTCCTACAAGGAATACTGATTTTCCAGATGACAGACTCCTTTTAAACCTGAAAAACAAAAAAAAAGAAAACCTGTTCCTAAAAAAAAAAAAAAAATTAGGAATGCTTTTTTTTTTTTGCTTTCCCATAATAGAATCCAAGTGCTAAATATACAGCACCAAAAATACAATCTGTTATGACTTTAGGAGCATGCCAAATGGCAGCCACATATGCTTATTATAAGGATTAAAGATGATCTGTTGCCTCTCCTGACACACACATCACATTTTCAGCACAGTAATACAAGGGTGTCTTGAAGGTATACAGTAACACTATTACAGCCAGACATAGAGCCAGCCCTTCATTTACTCCTATTGATTAATATTCCGCGTGGCTCGATTCATGTGCAGGTGACTTAATCAGCCGAAAAGCGTCAGCTTGACCTCTGCGCGTTTACTCAGCTGATAGATAAAACACATGGCCCAGATGTATTATGCAGAGCTATAAAATATACTCTTCCATTAAGACTCTTCTCATGCACGACCGCTTTGAAAACTTTCTTAATTCCCACATTTCTATTTGTCATTAATAAAAATCACCAGGCATAAATAACCTTATTTTCACACTTCCCTCACAGCAGTTTTTAGCTCTCTTTTTACAGGTTTTATCTTGTTTTCACAGTTTTAGCATAATATTCATACAAAGCTGGAAGGCTTAGTAGGTCCTTCCAGATATGGCAGTATTACTCTTCGTGCCATGACTGCTACAGTTTAATTAACATCTCTTTTCATCAGTACATAAAACATGAATAAATTATTCTAGCAAACCAAATGACTCAGGTGGGATGTGATATATAAAGTAGGAAAGAAATCTTTGCTGAAGAGAGCAATATGGCTGCTCCTGCTTCATAACATTAAAGCGAACGTGTTACCAAAATGGCCTGTTTTTAAACCAAGTTTTTAAGTGAAACATATTTTTGATTTTTTTTTAAAGTTTTTATATACTATTATTGTATATACTGCAATTTTTCACTCTGACCACGAAACCTAATAATGACACTTTCCAATCACTAGGACACTTGCCAGTCCTGTAGGGATTTTCATTGCCGCAGTCACTTCATTTTCATCACAAACAAGACAAGCAGTATCACTATAGAAGATGCAACCTTACAGATAACACCCATTGTAACAAATCACTGAATCTACAACTGACAATAGAAGATGTCACAGCTTATCTACTCCCTATCCCTGCGCAGAGTATGCCTAGAAAACTCTCCCATAGACCTACAGTTATATGCTCTGAATCTTACCACATCTGTAACCCTACTTTCAGCAGAGGAATGGTCCAATACACAACAGCATATGAATGGTCCAATATACAGTTTTGGAAAAGATGGTTCAGCACTCTTTCTTTATGGGGAATGCATGGGGAAGTCTTTACTAAAAAAGCTGGAATGGCACTGACCCTAACTTGTGCAGACAACTAAAGTGTCCCCTGATCAGTGATGCTGATATTGCAAGTGTTCGTATGAATGATGCCATTGTCAATCAGACAGGCACATAATGGCCATCCAAAATCTGATGTGGAAGGTCGGCCTTAGAACATTGTGCTGTTCCTCTGCTATTCATCCTGTAAATGTATGAATAAATTGACTTAAACAGGTGATACTTACCACATAGTCACTGTCCAATAAGAAATGACATGGTGAGGATAATGCCATATGTAACAGCCTTGGTTTGGGGGAAAAAATTCAACAGCAGATGAATGGTCCAATACACAGTTTTGGAAAAGATAATTCAGCACTCTTTCTTTATGGGGAATGCATGGGGAAGTCTTTACTAAAACAGCTGGAATGGCACTATGGTGAGTAAAGAGCTTAGAAGCAGTTAAAGTGAACTTGTCATTTCTCCTATCATTTCCGTTTTAGTAAATACCTGTTCTCAGTGCATCTAATGCCATCATCCACCTTCTGCACAGGGCTCTGTCTCACCTGGAAAAACCAGGGAACACGGTGAGAATAATGTTGTTTGATTTCTCCAGGGCTTTTAACACCATACAGCCCAGGTTACTGAGAGACAAGCTGGGCCTTGCTGGAGTGGACCACCACCTCTCCAACTGGATCCTAGACTACCTCACAAATCGACCTCAATACGTGAGAGCCCAAGACTGTGTGTCAGGTACCGTGATCTGTAATACGGGGGCACCTCAGGGTACGGTTCTTGCCCCTTTCCTCTTCACACTGTACACTGCTGATTTTAGGTGCAACTAATCCAGCTGCTACCTACAGAAGTATTCTGACGACTCTGCAATAGTGGGTCTCATCACAGACGATGATGACAGAGAGTACAGAGAACTGAACCGGTTTTTTGTGGACTGGTGCCACCGGAACCACCTGAAGATTAACGCGGGGAAGACCAAGGAGATGGTGGTGGATTTCCGTAAAGGCAGATGCCCTCCAAAACCAGTGGACATCCTGGGGACGGGCATCGAGATTGTGAACACCTATAAGTACCTGGGTTTGCTCCTTAATAATAAGCTGGACTGGGCACATCATATGGAGGCCCTGTACAGGAAGGGCCACAGCAGGCTCTACCTGCTTAGGAAGCTGAGAGCCTTTGGAATCCGGGGGGCACTTCTTAGAACTTTCTTCAACTCGGTAGTGGCATCAGCCATCTTCTTTGGAGTGGCCTGCTGGGGGAGCAGTATATCAACCAGGGACAGAAATAAACTTGACAAGCTGATTAGAAGGGCCAGCTCTGTCCTGGGGAGCCCCCTGGACCCAGTGCAGGTGGTGGGTGACAGAAGGATACTGTCCGTGGTGAGCTACATGCAGAAGAAGAAGTCCCATCCCATGCATGAGACTGTGATCGCGCTGAGCAGTACTGTCAGTGACCGACTGCTCCACCCTAGGTGTGAGATGGAGCGCTATCGGAAGTCTTTCCTCCCCACCGGGGTTAGGCTGTACAACCAACACCGACCTAAGCAGAGATCATTACATACAGAGAACTGAAATATCTTTCTGCCTGTTAAATCCCCCCCCCCCCCCTCTGCTACGTCCTATCTGTCTGTCGGCTATTAATGTAATGCCTCTTACCTTGGAACATTCCTGTACATGTTGTATTTGTATTTGTATCTGCTTATCTTATCTTATCTTTGCTGCTGTAACACACTGAATTTCCCCATTGTGGGACTATTAAAGGACTATTATTATTATTATTATTATTATTATTATTAAAGCATCTTTACTTAGAACACGGGATTGGGCCATTCCTCTGTTATTCCTTCTGGAAATGTACCAATAAATTGTCAATTCAGTCTTACTATCCCCCATACACTGTGATACAACACATTCAGAATTCACATGGTGCTTCGACAAGTACAATGGTCCTAGTTGTCAATTCATTCATAAATATCCAGTAAGCATAACATAGGAACAGCACAACATAGGGATATGAGAAAAGAATCTTCAAAACTGTTATTTCATAGCAAAAATATTTACTATATGAGTGATGACAGGTCCTCTTTGTGTAATGTTTTTCACCATTTTAATCTGCATTATTAATCAGATTTTTTTCTAAACACATATAGCTAGAAAATATCTTTTCTGAAGTGTATGGCAAATTTATGGCTGTAATTGAACTCTACCTGCATGTATACAGGTACCTACAGGGGGGCAGCCATAACTTTATCACAGCATGTCGTATAATCTGATCATATTTAATCCTGGGATGATGTTTTCAGCCATGTAATTTCTGCTTAAGTCTATATTATTAGGTGTTCTGACTTCCCAGTGAAAACTGCAATGGTAGGTGTGTGCATGCAAGGTAAGCTTAGCTCAGGGCAGGGATTAATGTAAATGAAATCAATATCTGAAAATGTTGCAGTGCCAGGTTATTAAAGGTTAATGTATATAAATCTGATAAATGTATTCGCGGTCATTTCAGTAAACCGTGCAAGGAAACAATGCTGTTTACAATGTTGAGTGAATGACTGAACAGTATTTAAAGCGTGCCTGTCCCATAAATATGCTGCCCCACATATGGGCTGTATATTACTGCCCCTCTAGTAGCTAAAAATAAAGCAGTAATAGGGGCAAACAAATAGCGCAACAGAAAATATAATATATTTCACACATCGGTGCAAAAATGGCACAAAAATATTAAAACAGACCCAAAACAAAAATAAAGCAGCTTACTGGTTCTTTTGTTCTAGCAAAAACATTTACATGAACATGCTGGACCAACATGCAAGATGGCAGAAAATCAAGACCTATGACATAATATAATCACGGGGACAGCTTGAAAATGACAGAAGCTGTCAGCCGTGCACTGAAATTCTGGAAAGTTAACAAATTTGCATCCAAGCATCCTTTCAGTCATGAACCCGGCATCCACAGGCCGCAGCTTCCTTCCTTTGTGTGTCTAATGGCCCAATTACAATGGTAAAGCTCAAGAAGTCTTCAGGGACCACAGACAAATATAGCTAGAAAACCAGGCTCACTGAAGCACTCTCAATCTAAAGGACACACTGTTAGTTCTGGAGCCGAGCAATAGGTTTAGAAATGCAATTCTCCCTTTCCCAGTCTCTGAAGGATCAATAAAGTCGTAATCTCTGAATCCTTGAGTGAAATAAACACATACAATATGCATTCTTGTCTTGAGTTATATTGTTGTTCCATTAACACCCAATACATTAAGTAATAAAAGCAGAGAAATATACCTAAGCTTGTTTTACTGACAGGGGCTCTTTTAGGTCAATTTGTTAAAGGGGTCCTCGCCTTGAAATATCACTGCTGGTTAGAATGGTCTGTTGACAATAAGCAGATCAAAATGTTTTCTCCCTCTGGGACTCCCCCGAGATTAGCTCTAATCTGTGGGAAAACCTGGCAGTAAGTGATCAATGTCCCTGCAGCACCACCACTGGGAATATTTAGCATTACACAGTGACCATGTGAATCATTGAACTGTCTGGGTAATGGAGGACAGGACTGGATTTCCAGAGTAAAGAGATGCCCTTAGCAGTTACCATCCTCTCTGCTCAAGACATAAGAATCAGAGGAGCCCCATTTATTAGCTCAGAATTCTCTAATAAGGTATATAAATGTGGGTTTTCTAAACTGAACAACCCCATCCATATTTACGTAGAGATAATGGTTACCACAGAATACGAAGACTGTAGAAAATGGCTACTATTCAACAAACAATAAGATAAAGGTGGTAGAACCCTACAAGTAATAGCTAAAAGCCTCATTAATTCCACACAGTTTCACGTTACGTTATTTCCGTTCCATCAGAGGTTACCCCTATTGTTAATGCAGTAATAGTCTAGTCTGCAGCATTATTCTTGTTAAAAAGAAAATCACCTTGATGGAACTTTGACCCAATTATAAGTCAGTGGGATCCATTATTGTTCACAACCACCTACTCGGAATAAGGATCTGTCATAGCTTGTAAATATAGCCATGGGGGCCAATGTGAATACCAAACAGTGACAGCAGACTCTCAAAATTGTAATTGTTTTACAGGACATTTCACCACTTCAGGCTATGTTCACATCTGTCCTGAAGGCGAAGTGTCTGCCAAAAAAAAGGTCTCTTTCCTCCGCTATTTTCAATTTAAAAACGATGGACACCTTACGGTCCACCAGGTTCCGCGTGTAACTGATGTTTTAGCGTTCCACCTCTCCGTTGTTTGGGTCCCCATACGTTAGACATGTCTGTTTTAGTAAATAATTGTATTACCTATGAAATACAATAAATATTTTCTTAGAACTCTGCACTAAGCTGTTCCTCTCTTATTACTCCTATAAATGTATGACTACATTAACAACTGGGTTCTATCATACCCTTTATTAAAGTATGCAGGAACCTACCCCTTTAACAAGGGTAATGGTAACACCCACTTGTCAATTTATTCATACATTTCCACAATGCATAGTTCTAAGAAAAGCTGACCAAGACTTGTTATTCAAAGGAGAATACAATGATTTACTTGAAATAATGTGTCAGGAAAGCCAACAGGTCCTGTTTTAGGCCGAGACCACATGTTATAGTGGAAAAAAAATGTAACGTTTTACAGTCCGAGCAAATTGAATGGGATTTTATTTAATCTCATGCCCACACTGCAAAAAATAATGCTGCAGAAAATAGTGTTTTCAAAATCGTGTACATTTTTAGAGTTATATGGGGAAGGCAAAAATAAAAAATGCAGTTGAAAAGCAGTGAAAAACACAAGTATTTTTTCCACTGCGTTTTTAGCTGCATTTCGCTATGTGAGGCCTAAGCCTAAGGGCGCATGTACAGAACCCACTTTGTGCAGTCATACGAATCATGATGTATTCCATCAGATTTGGCATTATTCCCTAAAATCAGTGCTCCTAAAGGACATAATCTCCACTCATAGTGAACCATGCACATGTCTCTGCTTAGAAGAATGTTCACACTGTTATATCCAATTGATCATAGTAATACATCCAGTAAACCAATTCAATAAACAGTATTCTGATTGGTGTTTAATTTTATTTTTAAGGTTTCTTTTTAATATTATTGTAAAAACTCTATGCAAACCGTATAGAAAATAAATGAGAATATTAACAAATGTAGTAGAGATAAGCTTGGCTGCATCTTTTAATAATGTAAGTTTGATATCACACAGTCAATCTCATTGCTGTATGTTTATGTCAACTATATTACTGCACACAGCACAGATGCTATTAGCACTAGGCCAAATACATTACACCAAGATGCCAGCCTTCAAGAAGATACAAGCCTGAGGCTGCTAATACTTGAAAGAAAAATGAGAGTGTCTTCTAAACAATATCAATTAATGTCAGGCACTTCTCACGCTGCAAAACAGTGCCGAATTCAGCCGTGGATTGTGAAGAAATGTCAGTGAAGGGGAGGGGGTGGTCTTTATACAAAGAGGAAACAGAAAATCTCATTAAATGTCACTAAGTAGCTGTATACAAATTTATACTAAATTCTCTTCCTAAATTGGTAGATAGAAGAAAAATCTGTCTTTAATCCTTAAATCCTTTCAGAAACAGTGCCCCAGTGCACTCGGCTGACTGTGGGGGTCCTCCCTACAGGAACCCCCTGATACCGCTGATAATGGCTTACCAGCTACGCTGTTTATTCTTGTTTTCCCTGCTGACCCCTTTGGGGAATAACACAGTTTACTACTAAAAGTCTAGCATTTAGGAAATGGTCAATGAAAAAATAAAATGTGTCTCTCAAAATGTTGTTAAGCCCCGATTTCAGACAGACCTTCCCGACATTCACTACGGTGATGGGGCTTATTCCTAAGTCCTAAGGTGCTTCTTAGCTACAGAGCTCCAAACCTCAAGTCATCCAAAACATACTTACAATTGCCTATAAGTAACTATAACCTTGGTGGTATAACTGGAGACCTAAATGTAAGAGCTCAGTTACCTCTGTACGACAGGTGGAGTAATGCCTGAGCATGTCATTTTTCTGCCATTAAAGTGAACCATTTTTGGCAGAAAGTTGTTTTGTGGTAAAATTGCACCATGTTTTCGTTTTTCTGCCATGCTCAACACTTTTCAAAAAAATGGGCAGAGGAGGACAGGGGTCAAGCAGGCTAGGGAGGGGAACAGATTGGCTATAACTTGCACCTGAAGTCTGGTTGTGTTATAGCTATGGGCTGGCAGACATTTTCATTCTAGCATATGGGCCCAATCTCATGACAGCAGCAGAGAAATTGGTCACAATTGGAATAGGAAACGCCATTCCTAATACATTCTCCAAAGTAGGTATCAAGCAGAGGATTTGGAGAGTCGCCACGAATGGGACAAGCCTCTGGTAAAGTCGTAACAACATAGAACATCTCTTGGTAAAGGGAGTTCAATAAGTTTAGAAAAACACAGCTGCTTTCTTCTAAAAACAGTGCCACACCAGTCTGCAGATTGTATGTGGTATTCCAGCCCCTCAACATTAACTTCAAAATAGGTAAGAGCTGTAATACCAGACATAATCCATGGACAGGTGTGGCACTGTTCTAGAACTTCCATGTAAAGCCCCTTCATAGGCATCGGGTTTTCAGGTAAGGGAAGAAACAAATGATCAGGTCAGGATACAGACAGAACTTTAAGGACTCCATATACTCACATAACTTCATTAAATCATGTTGCCCTGAAAAGATGGTTATCTCATGCCACACCTATCGCTGACATATCCAGCCAAGAGGAAAGGCCTTCACAAAACTGGAACTCTCTGCCTAGCTCTATATATAGGTTTAAGGTTTCTCAGTTATTTCTGCAGCTTTGTTGGGTTGATTGTATTCAACTATCGTAGGCACCATTGGTTAAAAACAATGCACAAGTGGGGGAGGCAGTAAAAATGTAAGTGCCTGAAATACTGTTTTTGGTGCAAATTCATTCATCTTTTTAAAATCATAAACATACCATTGAGAAGTTTGGTTATAATGTGGTGCCAATATTTCACCTGTTTGGTGAACCTTAGTGATTTGACAGATTTGTGCGCAATAACTAGATGGACATTTAATCCTTGTAGTAAGTAATCTTATTGTCAAATTGACAGAGTGACTACACACAGTACATCTGTTAGTTCGTTTGACAGGAAAAAGAAACAACAGTTTTTGCTAATGATGTGTGAAAGCTACAGAAAGGTCACAGAACAGTTGGTGAACATAAAGAAGAACATTCAAGTCTGAAGAGAAGAACACAGAAAATTAAGATTCACAGCAAGTAGAATATAAAATGAATCTGGTAAGGTCTATAACCACTGTACCCTCCGAGCTAATCTGGGAATGCAAGCCAACACTTCGAAGACTGTGAATGCTAGCCATATGTGTGGTGTGTTAGCTCAATTGGCCATTTAAAGGGATACTTTATGGAAATTGTTTGCAGTCTGTTATGGAGGAGCTTCTTATAGAACACAATAAGGAAGTTTTACTTGAAAGAGGTTATATGGGTACTGATAAATACACAGTCAACAAAAAGATGTTCCTAAAAAGCCCACTGAGGTTCCTATGAGAAGATTTGTCAAAAAGAGTTGAAGAAAAAAAATGGAAATGTTGCTAAGAACAAATGCAAAAGGTTTCTGTCAACTGCCAAAAGATGTATATACCAGAAGTGCCAGATGATTAGTTACTAAAGACATCACCACCACTTTCCCCTGAACTAGTTGTGTACATCTCACCCACGGGGTTCCCGATCTGTGCTATATATAACATTATCTTGTATTCAAAGCAGGGCTGTGGAGTACGTAACCCAAACTTCTGACTCCAACTTCTTTGTAAATACAGGTATGTCCACACTTTACTGATCTCCAGTTTGGTTAAGGAATGCAATTTCTGCTTAAACCAATTCAACACAATTTTCAGGCATATAGTTAAAGCCTTGTAAATCTGCAATTTACACCTTCCCCACCCCCAAAAGAGTGGCCACACAGAGGTACAAATAGGATAGTTAGCTTTTCCCTTTGTATAAACTTACCACAAGACTGTGTTGCTTTTAGAAAGTCGCTTAAATTGGGGAGCATACATCTGTACAATAATTACTAACAATGAATTTACTGTTGTTGGCTGATGCTGGCTGTTAAATCTGTTCTATTATAAGGCAGTCTAATGTAACTTTACACCTCCTATTAGCTGCCTTAGTCTATGACCGAAAAAAGAACCAAAATCTGGTACATGGTGTCACAATTTGGACCAGTTTTTTGACACATATCATGCCAGAATTCTGAGAATATCTCCATAGACAAGGCTCTATACTAAGAAAGCAGTAAAGTCTCCATGGGCAGGGCTCTGTCTTGTGCATGAGCACTTAAAGACGTTTTTTCTACTAATAACACTTATCCCCTAACCACAGATCACTGAACACACATGCAACACCGCCCCAATGACCCAGCAGTCAGATCCCAACAGTCAGAGGATAATTTATAAGTGTTGTGGGAAAACCCCTTTAAGGCCTTTTATTCTGACTTGTATGTTTAAGGTTTGTTAGCCTTCATCAATAAAAGATCTTATGACCTTTGCTAGGTCTTCTAGTCAGACGGGTTCAGTAAAACACTGGGGGCCTTCATTCTTTCGCAGTCTTGTGCGCTTTTTACATGTGACACATGTATAAAATAGCTACACATATCAATGAGAACAGGCATTAATAGTTAGTCATCCACACAAACATGATTCACAAATGTTACATATAAATAAAAGAAACACACCACCATACCCCAATGAACCCCCCTCCCCTTTACTCTGTATTATAAAAGTACTATCAAAACAAAAAAACTGAAGTGCCAGCAATCTATAAAATATATAGCATTTAATAATGGATAAGACATACAAAATACTACCTAATCTAAAATGCAAAGAAATACAGAGTGTATATGAAGGAAAAGTACCCTGGATACAGAGAACCACCTTCCGGGTGTAGCCTGGAATGAAACAATCACCTTATCATGCGATGCTTAGAAATAATAAATAGTTAAATAGGTGATCAAATCTCTCATTTCCACACACAATACCCCTATGTCTAATAAATAAACCTGCCCATATACCTATAAAATAAGTATATAAGAGGTGCTAACACACAAGATACAATAATGGGTCACCCCAAAAACCACTAATGTAAGCAGCATAGACCAATGGCAATAATAATGTTATGGAGTAATGCAACCCTATTCAAGAGGTATATTAAATAGAGTATAATGACAAGTGTTAGAGATAACACCACTAGACATATCAGAGGTGAAACCAGAGCTAACAACACTAGGATGGAAGGGAACTGCCAACAATGCATGTATCGCCTGTTTTTCAAATGTATTTTCAAATGTATTAGGTGCACCCCTTTTAGCATGGACATGTTTGTGAAGCCAAATGGTAGAGTTTATCAAATAAAAGATTTCCTCCATTCCAGGAGGAGGGGGATCTAACCAATGTTTTGTAATAAATCTATGGACACAGTACAAGATTATCGCTATGGGCAGTTTTTCAGCCTCATTCCCATACAGTCCCAATACATCCCAGTAGTCCTATCTTGGATTCCAAAGGTAACTAGATGTAAAATATCCTATGTACAAGATCCACCACTTCTGCAGTCTGTGACAGAACCAGAACATATGTGCCAAACATCTGGGACACTTAACACACCTTAACCTCATCTTCTTCATAGCTCTTGGGGGCCCAGTATAGTCTCTGTGGAAGGAAAAGTTGAGAACATCTCTGGGGTACACTACGCAAAGCCTCTTCCCATAAATCTCTATCCAGAGCTGCTACATCTGCCTCCCACCTAACAGATCCCATAAGGTCTCCCAATCATTCAGTGAGTAAGTTATGAGATGACTTCCTTCTTGTTGGTCGCGGTCGCTATATGATCCAGTGTGATCCTGCCAGGCAGGTAAACTTCACGTGTACTTTCCAGCACACTTTTCTTGCGTGACAGAAGGTATACTTTTTGGATTTCAAATGAAAAGGAACATTAGCTTCTGGCTTATATTCACAACACTGCTTCTCTTCTAAAGGAAAATTAGGACATATGGTTTTATAATACAAAAAACAAATCAACAAAAGCACAACAGGCGCAGAGGATGAGATCAGGTATTTTGATGGTGACACTGGGATGTAAGCTGTTAACACCATCTTTCAAATGCTCCACAATGTGAGATGAAACTAGTTATGCAACTTCTAATTAAACTGTGATTTTCAAGAGCATACGCGCAAGTCAATGGAATACCAAACAGGTTAAACAACTGAGAAACAAAACCGTCAAACCGTAGCTTAATTCAGTCAAATACAGACACGCTTGTTCATTACAGCGGTTTAATTATACCTTGAATGGGAAGGAATTTCTCATTATTTTTAATGATTAATGCATTTATCATTTTTTGCATTCCAAGCAATTATTCTCTCTTGTGTCTTCCCAGACTCCTTTGCTCCAAATGACACAAGTTACTTCAGATAAACAGTTTTCATTTTAGGGCATATGGATACCCATAAAAAGAAGAATCTGGCTCGGAATTCCTCAACTACAAGCTGCCAGAGCTGGGAGCCATTACCAGCTGCTATAGCACTAGTGGACGGGTACGTACATATGTTATGTAGTCTGCCATTCATCTGAATGGGTGCCATGTAATATTACAGGTCCAGCAGACACCACCCTCCTGTGGCAAAACCAGCTGTTTGCTAGGAGAAGCCAGACCCACATTGATCAGTGAAAAGGAATTGTCTTCATGACACAACCACTACTTTAAGGGACATTCATATAGGACATAATTTGCAGCAGAAATAATCCTTTATGGATTCGCCATGAAATTTCCATTAATATCCATGACACAATAAATATGCTCTAATATGGATCTTGTGACAACTTTGCTGCCAATTTCACCCCTGCATTGCAAAGGGTGAAGTCAGTGGCCAAAATACAGCAACATAAATTGACATGCTGCAGATTTTTTTTTGCCAAAAAGTGAATAAGATAAGATTTGATAAAATTTTATCCACTTTGCTTGTACTACAATACACTGTAGAATTTCTACCCACAAAATCCACACTGACAATCCACAGTGTATCCACCCTAAATAAAACATACCCTAAATTATACTGTTTATTATGGCCCATTTTTTATTAAACAGGATAAACTAAGCCGCTTACCCTGATCTAAATGTGTAGCCAGATTTCTAAATTCTAGGTCTAACAATAAGACAGTTTGCACATTTTCCGAAAATGTGTTTTTTAGACATTTTTGGGAAAACATTTGTAATAGAAAACAAACTGATTTACTGCACCAACTAAAATCCCATTTACTTGTGGCAACATTTGACAGTTCATGATGTATATGTGCACTGTATGTCCTCAGGAAAAACATCCAGTGGGTACATGCTGGCTGACCATGTGTGACCATGTTTCTGCTCATAGCGCTGGGATCTAATTTGTGAACATGCTTCCTATGGACATAAGATGACACAAACTCTGATGTATGAAGTGTCTGTGCTAAACCAATATCCATCCTATTTGAAAGAATTTTGACCTACACTTGTCCTTTATAGAATACACATTTTACAGCTTTTCGGACAGGAACAATACAACGACGAATAGAGGAGAATCAACATGACCCACTGCACAAAGCTCTAGCTCTTCTTAGCCAATGTTTTTTCTAAATTTATCAGCTACACAGTCACATTGGATAGAGATGGCACATTCAGATGAACTATTAAAATAGTTGATAAAAGTTTTAACAGGGGACCTCTATGAATTAAAGGGGTAGTCCAACCACTGTCCAAAAAAATAAAAAAAAAGCTTAGATATGGTTTAAATTGAAAAAAAAAAAAAAAGTAGTAATACTCACCTTACAGATCCCTTGCCACTCCTATTTTGTAGCTTCCTGGTCTCCCCCTCTGGTCTCTGTATCCTACTCTCAAGCAACAGGAACAGTCAGGGGAGCAATACTTCTTTTATTACTTGAAACCATTTTAAGCTGCTTCCAAAGATTTTTTTTGTTGGATGGAAAACCACCTTAGGCTAAGGCCCACGTAGCGAATCGCAGCTAAAAAATGCACTAAAAGTGCTGCAAATGAGCTTTTTACCTAATAGGAAATTAGAAAATAGTATTTTTACACAAAACCTTTTAAGTTAGACTAGTTTTATTTATGCTGCATATGCTAAAGAGCATATTTCTCAGAACACAGCCGCTTCGCCAGACAGTGGATTAATGTAGAATTTGAGGCTGCTTACAGAAAGAACAGTAAATTCTAGACTCTACAGCTTCTTTACCCTGTCTATGAGCCGAGGATCATGGGATATATATGGCTCTGACTTATTATGAATGAGTGTATACAAGATATACACCTGTGTCTCGATAATATGTTACCATTTGTTTTAATAGGGTCAGTGATCTGTATCCAGAAAATGAAGCTATGATATGCTGTTTCCATGTGCGACATGATTTAACAAGGATAAATGGCTCTTTGTGCATTATTTCAGGGAGCCCACTTGTAATTATATACCCCAGCAATACAGTATCAGCCATATTATTTATGGCATCGTCTGCTAGGTTGTATATGAAATAATTGGGCACACCTGTAATTAGAGCAATCATTGTAACAGCATGCCATTACATATGCAAATACAAAGCAATTAGATCATAATTCATTTACAATTAAACAAAGTATAACAAGTGTATGAAAAATGAACTTATCAGAGCCAATATCTTTACCAATACAGATAGATCACAAACAAATACATGACCTTAAAGGGAACCTGTCATGTCAACTCTGGGCAAGTAGAAAGGATTTGTTTTTAACATCGACCTACAGTATAAGGATACTTGGGACACTTAACTATATAAAGACCAGTTGGTGGTTTAGTGTCCCAAAATACTTGACAGGTTCATATCACTTCATATTTATGAATATGTGGAATATGTAGAGCAGTCTGAGTACAGGCAGGGACTAAAGGTGGCCATAGGATGACTATACATGTTACAATAAGGCTAGACAAACCTGCAAATTTCAAAAAGTCTGGTTAAACATCTGTCTGTGGGGGCCTCCCAACTCACAGCAGATGAGTTAGATATAGCGGATTCAACATGTCAGGAAAGCTATGGCTAGAAGAGCTGACTCTTCTGTCCCTATAGAGAACACATGCATTCCTGGCCAAACCGAGGAGCGTTTAGGTTGTTTTACACCTTCATGTGTTCTGAATGGAGAGTAAAGATCATTTTCCCAAATTAACCTTTATAAAGAAAGCTAGCCTGCCTGTCATTCCTAGCATCTTATGAAGGCATCTTATGTCAGCCCATCTTCTTATGTAAGAATGGGATGTGCAGCTGACAAGACACAAACTATCAGGGGATGAAGTTTTGTATTATTGATCATATAAACCCCCTATACTACAATTGCTGCATGGAAAAAAGAATAATAAGCACCAATAATGCTTCGTTCACACCTGCGCTTGCTGTCCGTCCGTCGCCAATCCAGTGAAAATCTCGGCAAACTGGATTGGCATCGGATACAGACCGGTCAGCGGCGCATTGGTTAAAAACCCATTCATTTGAATGGGTTTTTAAAGCAGTGCGCGGGTGTGCGCTTACACCCTCTGCGCTGCGAATCCTTTTTTTTTTCGTCGGACACGAAGTCCTGCGTGTCCGACTTTGTTTCCGACGAAAAAAAAGGATTCGCAGCGCAGAGGGTGTAAGCGCACACCCGCGCACTGCTTTAAAAACCTATTCAAATGAATGGGTTTTTAACCAATGCGCCGCTGACCGGTCTGTATCCGACGCCAATCCAGTTCGCCGAGATTTTCACTGGATTGGCGACGGACGGACACCAAGCGCAGGTGTGAACCCACCCTTAATTTGCTATATTGTCAATCAGTGGTCGTTCTGGCAATAAATCTTTCCGTGCAGCCACTGCCAGTGAGCAATAGGACAAGACGAGTAACTTTCATCATGCCTGATCTTTCTAACCCCAAACATCATGTGTTTGTCCTAGGGGTGTACGCATCAGAAAGGTGGTCCTGTTGAAATAAATGGGTTTGTCCAACAGTATGCATACCTTAAAGAGGTTATCCAGTTTTAATATTAATGACCTATCCTTAGGTCATTATTAGATCTGTGAGGGTCCAACAACCGAGACCCTGCAGATCTGCAGTTTGGGGACAGTGTGGCTCTCGGCAGTGTTTATATGCTTGGAGCCACAGTGCTCACTCGCCGTACGATTTGTAGCAATAGATTTTGATACTGCAGCGCTGATCCACTGAAGTCTGCTCCTCAGCAGATCTGTGGGGTCTTGGCTGTTTGACTCTCCTATAAGGATAGGCCATCAATATTAAGATCTTTAAAGAGACATATTATGGTCTTGTCTCTACTCTAATGACGTATATTTGAGAAACAGACCAGTGACCATACCTACAAAAAGCAATGATAAAGATAAGAAATATTCCAATATGTCATCCCTTCCCTTTGTTTACCACATTTGCCTTTTATATAGACCATTTATTTGAACAATATCTATAGATGAACCAGGAGAATGTTTCTGTAGGGTTACGAGGTGACACGTATAAGATATTTAGCTGACTTCTCTGATTATATATGAAGGTACTACAGCCATCTAAGTGACCAATGTACCTCCGAGGAGCAGAAACCATTCCCTTCATGAAGCTAATTAATTAACATTGCTCTCTGCATGCTTAAGTACACTGAAGGTAAAGCACCAAGGGCATAATATGCTCTGAATGCGCTATAGAAAAATCAAAGTATTCATAAAGTTCTGTCTTAATATATTCTAGCAATTGAAATAAGGGTCTCCGAATGTCACTTTACTGTCAGGAATTATATAACAGGTTGAACTTGATGAGCGGCTGCCTTTTTTCAGTAACTTAAATGAGAGTTAAAGAATGACTGTTTCGGGGGATGAAGGAAAAGTTGGAATTAATGAGGCCAAATGTGATACTACGTTGTAATTATCAGAGACTTTTGTGCTTGCAAATGTCTCACCTTCCAAACCACTGAGATCACATATATCAGATGTGTGGATAGACCATTAGTGTCCCCAGGGAGGTGTGAATAGAAGTTGATATGCATAGACGTAAGCACAATTCTGCTAAATAGATGTGCTACTTATTTATACAGTACTCAGCAGAGCAACACACAACTTATATTTACTCATCCCTCTTCTCGCTCTCTCTCCATTGGGGCTTACTATCTAATTTTTCTATTTCATGCCCATGAAGGATTTTGTTCCAAAATCCTTCAATAAAGTAGCCTATATAAGTGAGTATGTCTAATTTCAATAGACAACCAAATCATTGCCTTAACTCTACCCCCTACAGTAAAATTATTATATGAAAAAATTATTAAAGGGAGTCTGTAAGTTTTTAATGCCCATTAAACTAATTACTGTGCCAGGCAGTAGACTGAAAGAGATGTGAAAACCTACCTACTTGACTGTAGATAATGTCTAATTGGCCAGAAAAAAACGTTTTGTCCCCCCCCAAAAAAAAGTTTGCCAAAATTTTTTTTTTTCAGATATGCAAATTTGTTTGCAAGTGCCCAGAGGTGGTCCTGAGCCCAGCAAGTGCTCAAGCTTTCCTCAGTAAACCCTGCTGTGCTTGAGGGGTCCAGGGTTGCCTCTCTCCTGCACTAAATGTAGATGCAGCACATATGCAGTAGTCACGGACAGTGACAGCAGGAAGAGTACTGTGCAGGTGCTGTTCTTGCATGATATGGAATAATCTCAAGATTTTAGTGCCAAAGAGAATGCTATTAACCAATACTAGTTCACTGGGTAGAAAGAAACTAACAGAATCTCTATAAACAGCTCACACACATATGCAGGGTCTGTCCAGAGTATAGGTCTTCAGTATTTGATCGGCTTTGATCCAACCCTTGTACAATGAAGGGGCTATGGTGACTCCCCTATATTGTTTACCTAGATACAGCATCTCATGCATACAGGTAGCTGTGGCTGATAACTC
The DNA here is from genome assembly GCA_947044405.1 of Leptodactylus fallax. NCBI lineage: Eukaryota > Metazoa > Chordata > Amphibia > Anura > Leptodactylidae > Leptodactylus > Leptodactylus fallax. The sequence continues at coordinate 3,594,359 of CAMRHE010000123.1, forward strand.
AATTCACAGATTGGCAGGACCCCTACCGATTAAATATATATCAATGATCAATGATTTAAGCCCTGGAAAACTCCTCTCAGTTACAGGAAACTCAATAACAAAGCAATCCATGTTTAATACTTTCATCTCTGCCTGGAAACTAGTCTGTGTTAGAACAAGCCATGGATTCTACAGGTGATTTTGCTGTTTTAAGACAACCCCTTGCTGTGGCTTGTACACATATTTTCTCTTCTCTTATCTCTGAATGAATGCTCAAGGGAGTCAGCTATGTAAAAGCCAAGACTGACCTCACAGTTAAACCACCCACGCATGCTTACAATTGTGATCTATCACACATGTTTTTACTCCTGAGTTACATAAGAAACAATTTCTAGAGAGGGAAATCTAGATACATCTACTTGGCCTACAATTTCATGCATTGTGTGACTTCCAGATGTTCTAAGGACCTGCCCAACAGAAGCTGTGAATCTGCACTTGATCAAATCCCTGCAATAGAGAATTCTCGGTTTTCGTCTCCGCTGATCAAACTCAATTTTTAACCAGGGCAATGCTCATTTATTAGGCTGTGTTGCTGTGGTTACTTGAACTTTACTTTGCCTGTGGATAAAATAATATCAGCGCCAAGGAAGCTCTCAGAGGAACAATCAACAAAAGCAACCAAAGATGTCTCACGCGTCATTATGTAAGGTGTCGGCTTCAGAAAGAGACAGAGCTCTTACAGTGATATGAATAGTAGAGGCCAATATACGCTGTTCTTATAGTATCTCACCCTAAATCGCACACTTAGTCCATATTACTTTGAATAGTGTCTCTCCTCTGAATGTACAAGCACCCTGAATCTTAAATATTGTTGAAGTCCGCTGTGCTCGTACAGTACTATAGTACTGCGCAGTACTATGCAAAAAATTTAGGCAGATGTGGAAAAAATGCTGCAAAGTAAGAATTCATTCAGAAATAGAAAAGTTATTAGTTTATTTTTGTCAGTTAACTAAATTAAGTGAATGAATAAAAGAGAAATCTAGATCACATCAATATTTGGTGTGACCACCCTTTGCCTTCAAAGCAGCATTAATTCTTCTAGGTACACTTGCAGACAGTGTTTGAAGGAACTGAGCAGGGAGGTTGTTCCAAACATTGGTGAGAACTAGGCACAGATCTTCTATGGATGTAGACTAGCTCAAATTCTTCTGTGTCTTACTGTAATCCCAGACAGACTGGATGATGTTGAGATGAAGATAGATGAAGCAATATATTGGGTAAAACACACTTAGTTATCTTATAAAAATGATCCTGGAGATGGGAAATACCCTGTTAAGTATATTTAACATACCAAATACTTAGGCTAGATTCACACTTGTGCCGGTCCCCCGATGGACCCAAACGATGGAGAGACCATCCGTTGAAATAGCGGTTACCTGCGGTCCGCTGGGTGTCCCTCTGGTTTCCGTCCTTCCATGCAGGACTTTTATCTCTGCTGATTTTCAGTGGAGACTCTAAAGCAGGTGTGAACCAAGCCTTACAGAGACACTATTCTAAGCTTTATTTTAAAGCAATAGTACCAGTTTGTTGTAAAAGTTTGAACCTTAATCTAAATATAATATGCATTTTGTACTTTTCATAAATACCAGTTTGGGGAATGTCCAATATTTTTTTGGAAAGCAAAATAGTGAAAAAATGGCGGTTCAGCCATTTTGATTTTTTTCCCATTTAGGCGTCCACCGTATGGGAAAAATATTTTTATATTTTGTAGTTCAGGCATTTTCAGATGCCTAATGTGTATGTGTTTGTTTTTATTTATTTATCTTCATTTGGGATCTAGGGAAAGGGTCTTGACCTTTTATGATTTTTTTTTAAGATTTCTTTTAAACTTTTTCCTTTAAAGTGCCGACATCTTCCATACAGTGGAAGTTGGCAAGGAATATTCAGTGAAACAGTTTGAGACAACCATGCACAATTGCAATGAAAAGTGGTTTTCTGGGGTAGATCTTCTAAAAGAAGATAGGAAGTATGCATGATATGTAATGGAACTGAAAATCTGTTGTAGGATAAAAGGGTTATATTTTAGGGAGGTTTCACTGTACATCTACAGATAAACAAGAAGTGATTGTGAATTATTTTGTCACTAGAGATGTGCTTTATACTCCATCAAATAATATAAATACAATTCCAATCACCAGAGAATCATAAAGGAGGATTTAACCACAAAACCTGGTCTGCTGGTTATTAACCAAACACCAAAAAAAAAAAATGGGGGGGGGGGTGATACTATCTTGCTGTCTAAAATAAACTCTGGCAACCTTCGTAGGATCCCAGGTGGGTTGTAGGTGACAACTAGGGGATCACTGGGACACGTATCTTCTAGAGACCTGAACAAGCAGACAGCCCGCGCGCCCCAGATGGATCCCAGACCATAGCCACTGGCATACCTGCACTGTTGGCTGCAGCATGGTGACTACGTGAGGATCACCAATCTACACTGAAGCAGTCGATATAACGAAGGTAAATCATAGGTTGGGGGCATGTTGATTAATATGTTCCTTCCACAAACAGCTGCCAGTCAGTTCATTCAGACCATTATTGGGGTACACCGGCCCCGAAGCCCCGCGAGAATAGAACCCCCCCCAAGGGAAAAAGGGTGGGGTAGGGGGAGTGAGGGGCGGGCGGCTGGGAGGTTTTGTTCTGCCAGGTGTACCCGACATGCGCAACCCACCTGGGGAGGTTAGGATAACATTAATTAATGGTTTCCTAACAATGCCATGAATCACCCATAGCATTCAGTTGTAACAATTTTCTACCAACCTCAATAGCTTCTATGTAGTCCCCTGCCAGATATAAAGCTCCAGGGTTGCCAACATTTGTACAGAAATTAGAAAGCATTGCGGCCTAGGGATACACATTTGGAATATGTCTACATTTACCTGATTATGGAGGAAATGACACTCCTTGTTCATGTCACCCTTTATTCGTGCAATAGAAGACTCGGATCACTACAATGGATGGCATCATAAGCATAAAACTGACCTATCATTTGTGATCTATAACCCCCATTGACACTGGTTTTAAAAATATAGTGAATAATACCATAAAAATAATTATTATCAATATTACATTTAATAACGGCAATATATACCACTGATTAATACTATATTTCAGAAGTAAGTGTAGGGCTGCCATTTCTACTAGTATATAATGTATCTGGCTTCTTTGCCCCTGCAGTTTGGCTTCAGAGACCCCAGGCATTTAGTGCAAGTTTTGTTTTGTAAACCCCTCCAGTGAGTCAGAGTCAGATGTGAGGCAGAGCTGCTGGGGGGAGAGAAGTGAGAGACCGTTGGAGAGAACAGACATGTTATGTTTGTGGGGCTCTAAGAGGAAACACAACTTGTTCCTGAGCTTCACAGTATATAGTATGAGGCCTATGTGTACTCAGCCTATATACTCATTGGACTAAGCTATCCTGAAGTTTCCAGTAGTATGTGGGGACTCAATATATATATGTGTCATTAGGCAGTGATATTTGGGCCTGTAGGCTCCTCCTGTGTTTTGTTAGGCAATTATTAGCATATTGTTCAGCAGGCTCAGATGTCCGGCACATAGTAGTTCTAGCTACGGCAGGTTAAGGACTCAGGGTTAGGGTACGTCAGGCGAAGCCTTTTGGGATGAGTCTACTCCTTTTAGCATCGCCCTGTTAAAATGCTGCCTGTGCAAGAATCTCACCATCATTTTCAGTTCCATACTCTCCTGATCGGCTGTGACACTGTCATCTCCTGAAGAAGAGACAGCCGATGGATCCACAGCCATAGCCACTGGCACACCTGCACTTTCTGCATCATGGTGACTCGGAGGTCAAATGTGCACTGGAATCATGCAATATATCAATGATATAATGTCCCGGGTAAATAACTCAAGACGGTTGATTGGACCATTAGCCCACTGGTTGTTGTAGTATTGCTGTGTTCTGAGTATATTCGTATCAATGCTATGAATCACCCTATTGATTCTTATAAAGCTACTGTTATAACCTCTATAGCTGGTATCTGTAGCCCTTCCAGATATAAATCATTAACATCTGTAGAGATTAGAAATACAGTGAGGTACCTTACTAAAGGCTACTAATCTGTCTACATTTTATGGGTATAGAAAAAAAAAAAATGCCCAGGAAGATCCACCATTTATCAGTGCAAAAGAAGACAGAGGCTCTAACCTGGGGGGGGGCACTGATCGCATCATATGCAAAAAAATTCCCACATTTGTACTCTATAACCCACAACTGACACTGGAAAAATCCAGTGAATCCAATAATAAAAACAGGGCGGGGGATTATTATAAGTCTGTTACAAGGGGGGGGGATAATACACCAACACAAACCTATTAATACTATATTTCAGGAAGTAAGCAATCCTGTACATTTTGTATAGAGGTCAGAGGGCTTGTTTGCTACCATGGTCCAGCCATCTTTTAATAGAAAAGGTTGTGTAACTGAAGCTGTATGAACCCGTCACCAGCCGGTATCTGTGAATAAACAGATACTAAGTGCAAGGAGTGCAGTATAACTTCTAGATGGAGAGGACAGGATCTGAGGGACAAAGGAGGAAAGGTAAAAGGTGTTATTGTTCTGCACCTCCGCACAATACACTGTGATCAGGTCACATGATAAGCCTGACCATACAGATGTGATTTTAGCCCTATCTCCTCATAGAATGTAAGCTCTTGTGAGCAGGGCCCTCACTCCTATTGTTTGATATGTTTATTTCTTTGTCACATTGTAATGTCTCATATTGCGCTAGTTCATTATGGTGTAAAGCCTCCTGGCTTGTATTGATCACATCACTTACAACTAAAGCTTGCTTCCAGATATTAATGCAAGATGAATAGCCATCCTGTACAATACACAAGAGTATATATGTAAAAGCGGGCACACCAGGAACAATTTAAGCACACTGAATGCAATTTCTGAATTCAGAGTCCTAGCTAGTAATTTCACAATACAATTTGTCACTGCTTTGTATCAGTGCAAGAATCTACATCATAGGTGATAGTGTTTGTCCAATAATGGATGTATGTCAAGGATGCTCTTCCATGTCATATGATTGACAAAACAGAACTAGCTGTTGCTTGCTCCTATGGCAACCAGCCATCATAAACTATTGAAAGGGGATAGCAACATACCTCTGTTCTATGGTAAAACTATAGTATGCTAAATTCTTAGAGATTACAGAAAGGAGCTACCAACATAGAAGACAAATTACTAAGTGTGATTTATTTTCCTTCTCCGTTTCCTTGAAACTTGGCCTATAGTAATGAAGGAGTTAAGTGAAGCAAGGTGAAATATTTTCATATTTGTAATGTGAGATGGTATGGATAAGCTAAGCCAGTTTCCTCTTCCCTCTTGTTTGAACAAACCATGGCATATTAGGGAGAACAGGTTGGGAAACCACAAGAATGCAGAACTGTCTGTGCTGCAGAGACTATAGGCTGTCTCTGGCAGGCAAACTTCTGTCTGATTTCCACTCTCTCCCCTTGTCTGTTGTGAATTCCTGAGGCGTGACAAGCGCAGACAGCTCAGGAACCAATTCACAGCTTCAACCCGCCTAGACCCTTCACATGCACATTGCACATGGACTGTGAAGTACCTCTTCTGTTATGTAGAACCTAGGGATTACTACAGGTCACCAAAACAGAAGAGAGAAAAAAACAAGGAGCAGAGGTCTATTGACTGCTGAAATAAAGATCTATGTAGATTATGGTTTTGAGCTTTAGGCCATGTTCACATGTTCAAAGAATCCACAGCAGAAATCTGAGGCTGGAACTCAGATTTCTGCCACAGATGTGCCAGAGGAGTCTGCATAAGGATTAGCCCCCATTGTTACTCAACCCACAGTGTGGACTCTGTGCATATTATGAGCAGTGTGGCTGGGCCATTATTCCACATTGATTTTTGCAGGCTTGCATTGGCTGTGGAGTGTCAGTGGATTTGATGAGGATTTAGGCCTGTAATTTGTGTTTCCATCCTCATCGCATCCTGAACAGGAAAATGTAGTTTTACATTGGTTAATTTTCCCTCTGCAGACTTACATAATGGGGCAGATTTATTAAGACGGTCATATTGTACTTGCACAGGGAGATTTACACAGAGGTTGCAACCTCTTTATAAATCAGTCGGTCGTCCCTGTACTAGAATGGAAATCTACCCTAGTTAGGAACTGACATAGAATTCCATTGTAACTCATGCCAGAAAACTAGTATTAGTTATAATGAATCTGTCGGGGAAGAGACGTCCCCGCGTCTGTCTCACACGTTTTTTTTTACTGGAATGGTGCTGTCTGTTGTGCTATTTTATACAGTTAAAACAAGTGAAACCTTGGTGGATACTGCTCAATAAAGGCCCACAGCGCATTTTCATTTTAGCGGCCAAGGGTGTGTTTAACTAATATGGTGGGGACATTCCTAGTGTGAAAAGGCCCTTAGACTATACAGTGGGGAAAAAAAGTATTTAGTCAGCCACCAATTGTGCAAGTTCTCCCACTTAAAAAGATGAGCGAGGCCTGTAATTGTCATCATAGGTAGACCTCAACTATGAGAGACAAAATGAGAGAACAAATCCAGAAAATCACATTGTCTGTTTTTTAAAGAATTTATTTGCAAATTATGGTGGAAAATAAGTATTTGGTCAATAACAAAAGTTCATCTCAATACTTTGTTATATATCCTTTGTTGGCAATGACAGAGGTCAAACGTTTTCTGTAAGTCTTCACAAGGATGGCACACACTGTTGCTGGTATGTTGGCCCATTCCTCCATGCAGATCTCCTCTAGAGCAATGATGTTTTGGGGATGTCGCTGGGGCATCACGGACTTTCAACTCCCTCCAAAGGTTTTCTATGGGGTTGAGATCTGGAAACTGGCTAGGCCACTCCAGGACCTTGAAATGCTTCTTACGAAGCCACTCCTTCGTTGCCCTGGCGGTGTGCTTGGGATCATTGTCATGCTGAAAAACCCAGTCACGTTTCATCTTCAATGCCCCTTGCTGATGGAAAGAGGTTTGCACTCAAAATCTCACGATACATGGCCCCATTCATTCTTTCATGTACATGGATCAGTTGTCCTGGTCCCTTTGCAGAGAAACAGCCCCAAAGCATGATGTTGCCACCCCCATGCTTCACAGTAGGTATGGTGTTCTTTGGATGCAACTCAGCATTCACTCTCCTCCAAACACGACGAGTTGTGTTTTTACCAAACAGTTCTACTTTGGTTTCATCTGACCATATGACATTCTGCCAATACTCTTCTGGAACTTCCAAATGCTCTCTAGCAAACTTCAGACGGGCCCGGATATGTACTGGCTTAAGCAGGGGGACACGTCTGGCACTGCAGGATCTGAGTCCCTGGCGGCGTAGTGTGTTACTGACGGTAGCCTTTGTTACGTTAGTCCCAGCTTTCTGCAGGTCATTCACTAGGTCACCCCGTGTGGTTCTGGGATTTTTGCTCACCATTCTTGTGATCATTTTGAGCCCACGGGGTGAGATCTTGCGTGGAGCCCCTGATCGAGGGAGATTATCAGTGGTCTTGTATGTCTTCCATTTTCTAATTATTGCTCCCACAGTTGATTTCTTCACACCAAGCTGCTTGCCTATTGCAGATTCCGTCTTCCCAGCCTGGGGCAGGTCTACAATTTTGTTTCTAGTGTCCTTCCACAGCTCTTTGGTCTTCACCATAGTGGAGTTTGGAGTGTGACTGTTTGAGGTTGTGGACAGGTGTCTTTTATACTGATAACGATGTCAAACAGGAGCCATTACTATAGGTAATGAGTGGAGGACAGAGGAGCCTCTTAAAGAAGAAGTTACAGGTCTGTGAGAGCCAGAAATCTTGCTTTGTTTGTAGGTGACCAAATACTTATTTTTCACCATAATTTGCAAATAAATTCTTAAAAAAAATCACACAATGTGATTTTCTACTCAATTACAGGCCTCTCTCATCTTTTTAATTGGGAGAACTTGCACAATTGGTGGCTGACTAAATACTTTTTTTTCCCCACTGTATATACAGTAATACATCAATAGCATTATAGAATATAAGACTAGACTAACACAGCCTATTGTTGTAACCCTTAAAGTATACCTCAGGTTATTAACAACTTTGCATAAATGAGTACTCCAGATTAATATATGAAACTCTAACATTTCTTAATAAAGAAATATGTTTCCTTCTCCACATTTCAGGCAGTTACTTTCTCCATATTATTAGTCTATGAAGAGGGGAGAGGGATAGAAAAGCCACTCAAATAATTTCTACTGTTACAGTTTGCTATTACTTGCTTTTATAACACTGAGTAGTAGATAAGAGGCTATGAGTGCACATAATAACACAATAAATAGGGCAGCACGGTGGCTCAGTGGTTAGTACTGCAACACTGGAGCCCTGGGTTCGAATCCTGCCAGGAACAACATCTGCAAGGAGTTTGTATGTTCTCCCCGTGTTTGTGTGGGTTTCCTCCGGGTACTCTGGTTTCCTCCCACACTCCAAAGACATACTGATAGGGAATGTAGATTGTGAGCCCTATATGGGACAGTGACAATGTCTGTAAATCGCTGTGGAATATGATGGTGCTATATAAATAAGCATAATAAATAAATAATAAGAAATCAATTAACCAGTTGGCAGAAGAATCCTACTCATCCACTCCCTGCTCTATGTGTGAGGCTGAACACAGAGATGGATATAATGTAAACAAGCAATGATACTGAAGATAAGGAGCAGGAGAACAGCTTAATAAGTAGTGGTAAAGGAAAGAAAGCTCCTTAATAAAATATATTACATAAGTTTCTTATATTCACATGTACTATTCATTTATGAAAAGTTGTTTATAACTGGACTTACAATTTAATTCTATCTCTGTCTACAGCAAATGTATAGTTCACTTCGCACAAAATTATAGGAAATATACTAGGCTTCTGTCTGACTTTTAGAAAGCGGCTATAATGTGATCTGCTATTTAATGAGCAATCCACGGTACAAATTTCAACCAACAAGCCTTTACTATTATTTTTTTTTTAAGGAATATAACATAATTTTTAACTAAAGCAAAAATGAATACATTGCTTCTGCTAATATTAGAGAAGTATTTTATAAAACTAAGAAATAAATCAGGGTAATTAAAAATGTGAAATATGTAAAAATACAACTATTTGTATATTATGCCAAAGGGGAACATTAATAGCATCTAGACGCTAACAGACCACGTCCATCACATAGGTAAGTGACATGGAACATGGAGAAGACAGAGCCTTCCTTGGAGTAATAATGATACCAGAACTTGGCAGGGTGAGAGATGCAATTAATCTGGTAATAGTGTTTGCAGAACGGCTGCGATAAAGTCCGGAGTTTATAAATAGATCTCCTATAATCTGAACATTTCTAACCCAACAAGCTGCAGCACATTGACAGCTCAAATGAATACTTTATTGCGGTGCTATAAGAGATGTCAGAGATTTCTGTCCTAATACAGTAATGTACTGCTCCAGTCCTAATCTAAGAAACCTGTAAATTACAGGAAGCTTATTGGTATTACCATTATTTATGGGATCAGTACCTTAGGAGAAAACTGGTCCAGCATTCAGAGAGCTGGCGCTACCATTGGTCCAGGTTTCACATGACTGATAAAGTAAACTGTTGTGCCTAGGAGATTGGAGAACATCATTCCTCCAAGATCTTCCATGCCTAAAGATGTTTTGTTAATGGCAGGCTACTGTTACTTTTCTTCTTGTCATTTAGTCATTGGCTTCAGTATTGACTACATCAGACATAGTGTCCGGTGTGTGGAAGTTTTTGGAAATGTCCAATACCTTCCTGAAATTGTGTATACTGATGGCATTTGCTCCAAGTACTGTATGTTCAACCACACAAATGGTTGTGATGACAATCTTTTGCATTGACCTCAAGTAAATAATATGAATATCTAAACCAGGCCCAGTAGCAAAAGATGGAGAAGAAATGTAGATTCTGAGTCAGGGGAGAAATACTTTATTGTCAATGACGCATCCGCTAATAAAGGGATTTTCCAATAATGCCACGTGTCCACTATCTACAGAATAGAGATCACAAGAACAGAGGTCACTAAGATCCCTGGGTGAATGGAGTACTGGAGTACAGGGTCACCAGGCTATACGTTCTATAAGAGACAGTCAAGAATAGCACTCTGCCAGTCCATTGCATTTGTTAGAACTAATGCAGTCTCTTCTTTGGGGCTTTTATGTTGTTTAAATGCATAGATAGACAGATACAATAAATATATATATATACACACACACACACAAATACAATTGGACAGATAACGTAATGCTGTTTAACTTTTCAACAGTGCACAGTTAGACTAGACTGTCTTAAAAAGTGTCTAATGCTGTTTGAAAATCTGGTGTACTTTCAGACTGTCTAGTTATTAGCTGGCTTAGTTTCCAACATTTTGGCGCTCATAGTTTTGCATATTAAGCTCCACCCCCTTTACTGTACAATGCGTTCCGTCCACGCATCAGATGAAGTGCAGAAACTGTTAAAATGTATCAGTTTTTACTGCACAAATGACATCAGAATTCTGGTGCATATTAGTTTATCTGCCCCACTGTATATCTTGTTTTTTTTAGAACAAAAAAACGGTTTTCTACATTACCACCACATTTTTAGATGAAACAGGTTGGATGGGCTTACATATATCCACTGGTTCCTCTCACTGAACCAGTGGATATTGGAGGAGAGAGTGTTAACAGCTGGAGAGGGCAGCACTTGACTGGTGTGTGCAGCACATAATTGTAAAGCAAACACTCTGCTTTTTGGAGCAGTGTTACATTGAATGGCTTTACACAGGCATGGAATACCAAGTAATTTGTGTATATCAATGCTGCTAACTGGCGTGAAATGTGTATACAGTATGGACACGAGCTTAAGGTTTATTATCTCCCCATACTATTAATCGTTCATTTATACCATGACATGTAATAGGAGAGATGGTTTACAGTAACCCAGTCTTGCCACCCTTTATACTTCATTATTAGAAACAGTACTAATGGGACACTGTGTCCCTTTTATACGATACCAGTCGGTCTTGCGTGGTGGCAGTGGCTCCCTGGAAATTGACAGAGTTATTAAAATAATGACTTAACATTCTTCAGCACAAAATATCATTTAAATGATGTTGTGATGACAGTAATTGCTGCCTACAGATGCCTCCAAGATCAAGATAAAAGAGGCAAATATTCCAAGAGGGACTCGTATTGTTGCTGAAGTGAAGCCATGCCAAATCTATTCTAAGATACAGTAAAAATTGGGTGCCGCTAATGACCTATTCATTTTCTCCAATAAGGTTAATACAGACTTTAGAGTTTAATATTAATAGAATGACAAATATGAATTCTGGCACAGACCCGTCACTCTCCACAGTAATCTGCATATGCTAGAATATAATATAGAGTATTGGGTATACAATAGGTACTACTTGTGCTCACAAAACAGTTGGTTCATGGTTAGGTACTCATTACATGTATTCAAAACTATTGTCAAAAAAACTATTGTATGTCATCAATGACATATCAATGTAATACAAGAGATCAGAGGCTGCTCTTGAGACTTGCCCTTACATTGTACAAAAGGGAGTCTGCAGGTCCCCTTACAACATGTGCAAACAGCTGTGCAGAGGGCTGTAAGGACTTATCATTCTATCTTTGATGAGCTACTATACAAATAAATACTCCAAGGTGCTTTAAAATGAATCTGTCACCAGACCAGGACCCTGTAACTGAGAAAAACAAGCTAGAGTAGCAGAAGCTCCTGCTGAAAGTGCTAGAAGAAAGCACAAACCTACCCTAGTTAGCATGTAAAATGCAAGGAGACAGATGTGAAATGCTGTGTGAGAACATATACAGTGGGGAAAAAAAGTATTTAGTCAGCCACCAATTGTGCAAGTTCTCCCACTTAAAAAGATGAGGCCGGCCTGTAATTGTCATCATAGGTAGACCTCAACTATGAGAGACAAAATGAGAAAACATAATGTGAAAAGTTTCAATGGAAGCAGCTTCATCCATAGATCCATGAAAACCCCAATTCGTATTTTTGAGTCTTTCAGTATATTGTATATTAGAACGTTTGAGAGATCCATGATTAATGCTACACTGACCCATTGTAAAAAGGTTATCAATTTGACTAGTCTGAATACAAGTGTAGCAAACTCTCAGCTGCATTGGATTTGTACAGTGTCTAGGGATTTCCCAACGTATGCTTCTTCCTGAAGCCTCTAATGGATATCGCTGTATACCATAGTACCCACAGACTCCTATGTTAAAAATATATATGAACAGTAAACTGGAGGCCACTGTATGGAATAGTGTACTTAACCCACCCAGTGACTGGCTGAGCAATATTTCCTGTTTGTTAATGGAGCCAGAAATTAGAGACCAGTGGGGTACCCAGGAAGCATTAAAAAGGCAGGAGGCATAACTGGTTATGGAGGCTAATGCTTCCTTTATTTTTTTTATTCACCCACCCTTTCCTAAAAAAAAATTATCCTGCTGGACAAACTCTTTAAGGCTAAGGCCCCACGTAGCGGGCCGCAGCACTTTGTATCATGGTTTTTCAACAGCGCTTTTCACATAAAGTCCACAGGTTTCCTCTGCGGACTTTCTGCTTCCATTATACCTATAGGGAAACCGCCAGCATTTCCGTAGGTATAACTGACATGCTGCGATTTCCAAAACTGAAATGGTTTTAGAAAATTGCAGCGTTTCTGCTGCACGTATTTTTCTGCAAAGTGTGGATGAGAATGCAGGGACCGTAAAAAGTGTGGGTCACCGGCCTAAGTTTGTCATTTATTGTTTCATTCTCACATAGAAATCTCTGCAACTGATCATTTGTTCCATTTATTTGCAAGAGGTTGTTTTGGTGTCAAACAAATGGATTTCTGCAAACAAATGTCTGCAATAAATCAGCTAAATGTGAATTCACACTTAAAGAACTTCTGAGACCTGAATGTTTGTGCTATTTTCCCATCCCAGTTAGTAGGGCCCTAGATAAGTGAATCTGGATACTTGAGCCAGAAGCTAGGGGCTGTGTACCACTTTCGAGATGCTAATAACCCAGTCCTCACTATTCTAGCAGCACGCTTGTTATCATCTCACAGTAACTGATCCCCAATATGACTGCTGTGCAGCAGAAACAAGGAAAGATCTTCTTTAATACTGAGTTTATTTTATCTAAACTTCCTCGCCCTCCCTACACTTAAGTTAAAATTCATTAAAGCCGCTCATGATTACAGTCCAAGCGCGAGCAGGAAGGGAATATATCTGAGAAGCACTGGATGGTAAGAACCTTTCCTGACATTGGGAGCCAGAAAGAGGTGCCATAATGAATGTAAAGTTAAATCTGTAATGGCAATCGATACTTTTGACGGCAAGTTCATTTATAAGCAGTGGCAATCATAAAGTTCTTAATACCTGGGAACTCTAACAAAAGGTCAGATCTATCAGGAAGATTAAAGGTTACCACATATTATTCCACGCTGGCGGTAATGAAGAATAGCTGCTTCGCACTGTTGTAATACGCTTTGGGGGGGGTGAGGAATAAAGTACAGGTATATACACTTTAAAGGAAAGGTTCTGAATAATCAATATTTCGCACCCTGCACTTTCATTACAATTGTGGAAATTTGGTGGGTTGATTATACTGTATATATATTTATATATTATATATGTACAGATTGACCTACATTGGTTTTGTGATTTATGGCTCTGGTTTCTATTTGACAATATGCTGGTCTACAAGTTCATTCATCACGGCTAAAATAACACGACTGCAATCACTTGGAGCTGAATGATCAGCAAACAAAGAGTTAAACTATCAGTCTCCCATGAAGTGCTGCAAACATAAAATGCAGCAGTTTCATATAGTCTTTTAACCAGAAATATAACTTGAAACCAATCCCCACTGTAACATATTTACCAGGAACCCCCGTCATGTGTAATTTTCGGTACTGGTCTTTTTAAGGTCCCCAGACATCTAAGATCAAAGTTGTCCAAGATTCCTGACTTTGGCAGAACCAGAAAACTGTCTAATGTGTACAGGGGTGTGCTGACTCAACGAGGAAAGATTAGGCAAGCTGAATTTGAACACACCTGAACCTTTGTTCTCACGGAAGGTTTCTGGCAGTGGATTACTTACCTTCAACCCCACTGAGAACTTATGCATGTTTAGCCAAACCAAGTGTGCAAGAGTAAGGCTAGATGCACACAAAGAGGTCTTGGACCCGAGGGGAACCCGTTTTCACAAATGCCCCATACATTTCATTGTATGGAGGGATCCGTGAAAATGGACGAAAATAGGGAATGACCGATATTTTGAAGGTCCGTGACAACGGACTATCCATATAATGGTTATGAGAATATCCCGTATTCACTGACAGTGTAATTAATGCTGCCGTGTGACGTCCATTAAAAAAAAAAACATGGCCAGTTTTCATGCGAATGTAGCCTTAGAGGGAAGGGGTTGGGAGGAAGAGTTGCTGGACAGCTACAGTTGGTGTATGGTCTGCTTAAGTGGCCTCCTGCAACTCCAGGGCTGACCAGATCCTTTCTCGCCCACCATAGGTACTCCACTGCTGATAACTATTTATCCAGTTGTGACACAGGCCATACACATAACATAGCTGTCAGGGGAATGCTTGATTAACTACTTAAAGATCAACAATATGTAAATATACATCCCTCTATAAAAGACTTTAAACCTTTGCATGGCGTTTTGACCCAGAGCTCCATAGCCACTGGGTCTTTGCTGTTTTATACAGCAGGGACCTGGCAGTAGTGGCCAGGATTGGAGACCGCTTTAATCATGGACAATTAACCCTTTAAATGCTGTGGTCAAATGTGACCATGGCATCTGGGATGCTACTTTCACGTTCAGTCTCCCATTTGGTTATGGAATACCAATCTCGCAGGGAGATCACTGAAGCCATTCCATTGCTATGGCAGTCAGGAGCCTTTTGATGCCTCCCAGGCCTGCCAATGCTATATGACTTCTCAGACCCTGCCTTTGGCAGGGCTCAATAGTAACACAAGGATTTTACCATAGAGTGGAATACTGTAGCATTCCAGTCTATGGTATATGCAATCTAATGATTGCTAGCTCAAGTCCCCTAAGGGGGGCTAAAAAATAAACAAATTAATATTTTAAAGAGTTTTTTTCAAATATGAAAAAACACATAATATAAAAATTCAAATCACCCCCTTTTTCCTAGATCACATATAAAAGTAATTAAACAAAAATAAACATAAATAAATTGGGTATGCTCACATCTGAAATTGCCCACACTATTAAAATATAAAAATATTTATTCCATTCACTGAACACTGCAATGGGAAAGTAAACCAAAATGTCTGAATCTCATCACACATTCTCCAAAATAGTGCCACTAAAAACTACATCTCGTGCTGCAAAAAACAGACACCATACACAGTTTTGCACACAGAACTATAAAAAAGTTACTGCTGTCACAATATGACGATGCAACAATTTTTTTTTATTTTTTTCAAAGTTTTTCATTTATTTAAAGTTATTAAAACAAGAAAAAATATATATAATTTTGGTATTGCTGTGATGGCAGTGACCTGCAGAATATATACAATATGTTATTTTCACTGTACAGTGCACACCATTAAAACAAAACCTGAAAAAAATCGATCATCTACGTTTTTCCCCAAAATTTATCACATTGTGAATTTTTTTTCAGCTTGTCATGGCATTGTACAGAATAGTAAATAGTGCCATTAGAAAGTGCAATTTGTCCTGCAAAAAAATAAGCCATTATACAACTGTGTGAATGGAAAAATAAAAAAGTTATGGCTTTTGGAAGGAAAGAAGTAAAAGACGAAAACAAAAATCTGAAAAATTTCATGATCCTGAACCGGTTAATCGACATGGATTGCTCCTTACTCACCTATAGACATGCATGCTCATCTTGACTAAGTGATGCATGTGTCCTAAATAGAAGCAAAGCCACTATAGAATTCTTTTATCCACGATTGTTAACGAATTGCTGATTTTAACACATTAGATGGCAAGTCTGTTATGCCAAAATCCGAAGTTTTGGCCAATATACAACTAAAGTGTATAGCCAGCTTTAGGGCCTAATGCAATGCTTTCGAACACATAATCCATGCAGGGTACACACCTACAATACACACAAACACATGAAATTCTGATGTTGGATCTGACTTACAAGCTTAACAAATGTAATAAAAGCTAAGATAACCATTGCAGAAAATCAGAGATAAGTCTAAGCAAATCTTATTACCACCTATTGCACATTTCATGCTTGGGTAGGAGGGGCTGCCCCTTTAAATGTCTTAGAGAGAAAATTAATTTCCCAATACATTCATTACCATCCACTTGTAATTGGTAATTATTTGATCTGTGGATGGAAAGGCTGATTAGACATGGCAATCATTTCTGCGGATATAACCTTGAGGTTACACAGCTGCTTCAAGAAATGGCTTCTGATGTCTGAGGCTCCTCTCCAGGAAAGTGCGACTTCTGGTCAGAGATTATTAGAGAAGATGAGCTCTAAGCTTGGATCAGCTGCTCTGCCATCACGTGAAAAGAAAAGAACAATCTTTATGGTCCATTTCACAAAGCCCCTCATAGAAGAAAAGTCTAAATCACAAAAATCTGAGCAAAACTTTCTACTTTCCTAATGATTTCAGTGAGTGTTTGCAGCAGTATATAGACACAGTGCATTTCCAGAGCCATGTAGCATAGGTATAAGGAAGGGCTGAACACTGTGAACACTGGGGTCTCTTTAGTGAATACTAAGCAAAGAGCTGTACACTGCATAGGGGCTGTGCTTAGTATCGCAGCTCAGCCCCTTTCACTTTAATGAGAGCTGTAGCTGTACCATGTGACCATGTGATAATGTCATTGGTACAGAGAAGTATGAGTCACAGCCTCTTTAAACTGCTGATTTGCCGGGGCACCATGTGTGGGACTCCCGCTGATCAGATATTGATGACCCATTCTATGTCTGTGTACATTTATATAGACAACAGACTGAAACCAAAGGAGACAGATACAACAGCATTTACTAAAATGATTGTATAGTCCAAAATTAAAAGGTTTGTCCACAGGTCCCAACATTCACAAGAATGGCAGGGTCCCATGTCTCCAGTTGGAATAAACCAGTGGGCATGCATGCGTGGAGCCACTCCATTTAAGCTCTATGACACTGCTGAGACTAGCTGAGCGTTATACTCTGTTCTCTTCAGAAGTCCAACTTTGAGACTCCAGACTTTGAGTGAAGTGGCTCCACACATTCTCAGGATCGGTGGGGGTTCCAGCAATTGGACCCCTACTACTCAGACAAATCCTGGGATAGGTGATAAGGTTTAATCTTGAAATAACCCTCTTAAGGTTCGTCCCTGAATAGCAATTTTTTCTGCTGTATTTCACATGCTGCTACACTGTACAGGGCAAAATACACATTAAAAAATCTGCAATATTCTGAAAACCAGCGGCATGACCTCAAATCTTTCCAGATATTTTTTATTAAATATTGTAGGTATGTGAGCCAGAGGGCGCTGTTGAGCGACCCAGGTCCAGCCCTGAAAAGGCCTTCAGCCACACCTTTGAGGGGGTGGCGTGCAACTCCAGAGGACTGGAGTATCCTGCACAGAGCAGCAAAAAGTGGGCCAGTTGGACAGATAGACGGTCTGTGCCAGAGGGCTGGCGTCCACAGGGGACTTTTGCTGAGTGGAGCATTAGTCCGGCTGCTCAAGTGGACCAGCTAGGACAGAAAAATAGGCTCTGTCCCAGAAGGGCTGGCGTCCACATACCACGGTTGCTGGAGCTGAGCAACAGTCAGGACAGTTAGGGGCTCAAGGAGTGAGTTAGGCCCTAACTGTGGCATAGGTTTTTTTGTTGTTTTGTTATGTTGCAGTTAAGCTGAATAAAGCCACGTTTTATTTTACACTTGGACCGTCTGAAAGCTATCTTTCCGGCGCCCAGTACCACGAACCACCGCTGTCCGGACCAGGAAAAGCCGCCATTTTGAGTGTAATTCCCCTAAGCTGTCACAATATGAATGGGGTTTGCAACACCAAAAATCTGCAACATATCTACCATGTCCAAACAAAGCTTTATCAATATGACAAAGCTGTCTTTGGCAAGGCTGGCAGAATACTGAACAGAACTCGTAGTCTAGGCTAGAAGTTCCTAGAAATAGGCAGTAGTGGTGAGTATTATGAATGTGTCTGCAGATAATATCCACTTTAATGATATTACTCTTTATGCAGCTCTTCTCTACATCACATCTCCACTTGTCAATGTTATACTATAAAGCAATGCACAGCGTGCCCTCTATTTTCTGTAACAAACACTAGCTTTCAGCTGTCATTTGCATGGAGACAGAATAGAAAAAAATAAATCTATACACAAACTATCATAGTTTTTCCATAATGCCTTACATGTGAAATGCTGTAGAAGAAGTAATTGATTTTTTTTTTCTCTTTTCGTATTTGTTATTCGCCTATTAATAGAAGCGGCAATAGCATTTTCTATAACAAAAGAATTCTTACTAATGTTGAAACCGGTCTGTGTTTAATATACATTTGCACTTCAAAATAACAGGTTCTGTTATGTACTGCAAACACCTGCCAAAATGGCAGCACTGCGCTCCTGTCTGTACTATTTCTCTTTTCAGCTTTCTCAGCTATAATTTTACCTATTGATTTGTGAACAGAAAGGGAAAACATATGAAGCATGTAACCAAACAATTTTTTTTTTCATTTTGTCAGAAAATAAATAAATGTGCCTTTTTTTTTTTTAAATTTAAGAGCAAACTACTGGTTTGTCAAAAATGAAAGGTGCCTTCGGTTGCTACATTAAAAATATTTCTTACTAATTTTTGATTTTCCTTTAATTTTCCTCTTTACCATTTATATTTTAAACACACCCCAGCCAATCTGTAGAAAAATAAAAATAGAGCGCTCTCCTTGCGCAGAACCTTCAAACTGATCAAGTACATGTGCCCGTTCGACCTTCAAGGTGGGGGCTTACTATGTAATAAATCCAAGAAGTGCTGCAAGCATTTGTCGGCCAGATCGGTGAGAACCTTGGCTGGAAACTGTAGAGAGAGCACTGTGTTATGTAGCAAGGGACAAAAAAGACCAGAATACTGCACTACCTCTTCTTCCAAGAAAATGGGTGAATAACAGTATGGAGGGAGATCAACAAATCTTTATTAATCATCGGGGCTCATTTAGGGTTCATTACATCCAGATGACTAATATGCCATGCTAATAGATGAGTCAGAATCACTAACCTACATGACAATTTAGCTTTGTGGTTTTTCCTGCAGCGCTTTTCACAGAAAGTCTGCAGAGTTTTCCTCTGCGGACTTTTTTCTTCCATTATATCTATATGGAAACCGTGAGCGTTTCCATAGGTATAATTTACATGCTGTAATTTGCAACAATGCTTGTGTTTTTGAAATCGCAGAATTTATGCTGTAGGTTATTTTCTGCAATGTGTGGATGGGATTAGCCAGAATCCCATCCACTTTGGAGTTGGTAGAGGCAGAGAAAGGTTCTCTTTAAGCCCAAAATGAAAACGATTCTGTTACCATAGTCTGTGCTTAGACCGCACTCAGCCAGTAGATTAGTCTGTGGGTACAGAGGTAGGGTCAACCCACATCCATAAATTAAGAAAATCCATACAACAAAGCTTGCAAAATTCTCATTATGTTTTTATTAAGCAAGCAGTTAGGTTGGTCATAGACAACCTGCTTCTGACATGGTGCCATGATGGGGAAGTTATTATTAATCAGAAGACAATAATATTAATATCCCTCCCACTAAAACTGCAATTATAATCATCTGCCTGAAAAAAGACGGTTTAAAAGAACTTTATTGTAATCAATTAAAATAACAAAGACTGGACAAACAAAGGGAAATACTCCAGCATAGGTATTACTGTAAAGGTATACTTATTACTATAGCCTACTATACTCTCAGCACCTCTCCCCAGCTCTACTGGTTATAGTAAACCCAGCTTCATCTGGGGTAATAAAATACTCTGTCACTGACTGATTGTTGCTATGATCTGATTTGTGACAACATAGCGGCATACTGGCTCTATTGCCATACCGGGGAAGCTGCTCCATGTAGGCACTTAGAGACGTGCTGACCACTATGAAAAACGTGTTCATTCTGCTCATTTGTTCATTAATGTAATGAACAATATTTATATATCCATTTATATGTAAATGAACTGTTATGCTAAACTGCCATGTATTTTAGCAATATTCTTATTCAATCATCTATTCATTATAATGTATATATTTGTATTGCTATCTAATCATTCATTTATGTACAAATGAATTGTTATTCCACTCATTCATGTACATATGAATCAGTATTTATGCATATCAATTTATATATATATATACACACACACACATTAATATGCATAAATACTATATACAGTGCCTTGTAAAAGTATTCATACCCCATGAACTTTTTCACATTTTGTCACCTTACAACCACAAACTTAAATGTGTTTTATTGCGATATTAAGTGATAGACCAACACAAAGTAGCAGATAATTGTGAAGTTGAACAAAAATGATACATGATTTTCAAAATTTTAATCAAACAAAAATCTGAAAAGTGTGACATGCAAAAGTATTCAGCCCCTTGTACTCAGATACCCCTAAATAAAATCTAGTGCAATCAATTGCCTTCAGAAATCACTTAATTAGTCAATAGAGTCCAGCTGTGTGTAATTTAGCCCCAGTATAAATACACCTGTTCTGTGAAGGCCTCAGTGGTTTGTTAGAGAACACTAGTGAACAAACAGCATCATGAAGACCAAGGAACTCACCAGACAGGTCAGAGGTAAAGTTGTGGAGAAGTTTAAAGCAGGGTTAGATTATAAAAACATATCCCAAACTTTGAGCATCCCAAGAAGTACTGTTCAATCCATCAGCCAAAAATGGAAAAAGTATTATACAACCTTGTTATGCAAACCTACCAAGACATGACCGTCCACCTAAACTAACAGATCAAGCAAGGAGGACACTGGACAGAGAAGCAGCCAAGAGGCCCATGGTCACTCTGGAGGAGCTGCAGAAATATACAGCTCAGGTGGGAGAATCTGTCCACAGGACAACTATAAGTTGTGCACTCTACAAATCTGATCTTTATGGAAGAGTGGTAAGAAGAAAACCATTGTTGAAAGAAAGACATAAGAAGTGTCGTTTGCAGTTTGCCACAAGACATATAGGGGACACAGCAAACATGTGGAAGAAGGTGCTCTGGTCAGATGAGACCAAAGTTGAACTTTTTGGCCTAAATGCAAAGGGCTATGTGTGGTGGAAAAGTAACACTGCTCATCACTCTGAACACACCATCCCCACTGTGACACATGTTGGTGGCAGCATCATGCTATGGGGATCCTTTTCTTTAGTAGGGACAGGGAATCTGCTCAGAGTTGATGGTAAGATGGAAGTAGCTAAATACAGGGCAATCCTGGGAAAAAACCTGTTGGAGGCTGCAAAAGACTTGAGACTGGGAAGGAGATTCACCTTCCAGCAAAACAATGAGCCTAAACATACAGCCAGAGCTACAGTGGAATGGTTTAGATCATAGAATATTTATGTGTTAGAATGGCCCATTCAAAGTCCAGACCTAAATCTCATTGAGCATCTGTGGCAAGACATGAAAATTGCTGTTCACAGATGCTCTCCATCCAATCTGGCTGAACTTGAGCTATTTTGCAATGAAGAATGGGCAAAAATCTCAGTCTCTAGATGTGCAAATCTGGTAGAGACATATCTCAAAAGACTTGCAGCTGTAATTGCAGCAAAAGGTGGCTCTACAAAGTATTAATAAAGGGGGGCTGAATACTTTTGCACGTTACACTTTTCAGGTTTTTATTTGATTAAAATTTTGAAAATCATGTATCATTTTCCTTCCACTTCACAATTATCTGCTACTTTGTGTTGGTCTATCACTTAAAATCTTAAAAAAATACATTTAAGTTTGTGGTTGTAAGGTGACAAAATGTGAAAAAGTTCAAGGGGTATGAATACTTTTGCAAGGCACTGTACAAATTAAATGGCATTTATTCTAAATGCTGCCCAAGAATTAACTGAGCCCCCATCTTATTCATTACTGTTACTGTAAATGAGCCAGCTTTTGGGCACACATGCACCAGAGCATAAGTGCCAGCAGGTCCTAAAAAATAGGAACACCTTCATGTCAAACTGATCATACGGCAGCAGTCCTGCCCCCTGGTTTGAAAGGTTTACAAGCTACAAGCATCTAGAAAAAGCTGACCTGTCAGTTCTAGTCCCTCCGATATTATCTGCCACAGCCAATGAACATGGCCTGATTTCGGTCACCATTACTTTTTTTTTCTTTTTTTTAACCGACACTATTTTTATTTATTTTTCACGAAATTAATAAACGACATAATCAAACGATTTTAAAGAATACAAGTAGTAGAAGTAATCTAAAATAAGCAGTGTTTGTACATCAGCTAATCTGTTCAATGGTACATAGGCCAGACAAGGTGTGGTATATTTCTCACAGAGACAAGGTGTTCTCAAACTTGTCTCTATTGTTGTAAAGCAGAGCTGTTAAGTATGCCATTGTACAGAGGTCCTGCATCCTTGAGTAAAGATCCGCCAGTAAAGGCCACATTGGTCTGTCACACAGCAGGCAACGACTGGTCACATTAGTCATACTGACACCACTGATGTGATCACCGCTGCGGCTGACACAGTACTACATGTCATCACTGTCACCGATGACAGAGACTGGTAGGAAAATATAGGACCATCAGTACTGATGTATGTATAAAGTACAGAAACATGGGGCTCATACATTCATCAAAATGCACCATAATTCTGGCACAATTTTTGCTGAAAAACTGAAATACATGCCTCACTTCATATTTTGTTTTTGAAACTTTTTGCTTTAGTTCAAGCAGGGGTTGTGTTTTAAAATACAACAACATGATCCAGAATTGCTCCAAAATTTGACCTTAAAATAAGTAGTATACTAATAAGTAGTGTAAAATTAGTCAAAACTATCTGAACATGCACCACATTTATTGTATGGCGTCAGCCACTTTGATAAATTTAGTGAATTTTAGATGGTCTAAAATAGTCTAAATGTTAGACATTAGTAAATATGCCCCTGAAAGGTTGAATGGTAAAGTAGAAGGAGATGATAAAATATTGAGAGGGGTGACTTGCTAAGAATAATACAATTGAGCTGACTGGTTCTTTTGTGGCCTACTGACTTGTAATTTCTGTAAGCAGGAAACCAATATTATATCGGTAATACTCCGTACAATAGAGCTGATGGTAAAGACCTATGTGCTCTCTGCTCTCTCTATGTTCACTTCTGTCTTGTATTGATATTGGTGTTGCTGCTGAGTTCACAAAAAGTCATTCAGGAGAAAGTAAAATTGGCCAAGGGTGTTACAAGAACAAATATTCATCAACCACATGTAGTATTTATGAAGCAATGGATACAAGAGAAAAGCAAAGTTCACCGGGGTGTACAAAGTGTATGGTAAACTTTACAAATATCCTTGTTCTTCTGTTTAATGTCAGTGAACAAAACATTGCTGTGATTCTGAAACCAAGCCCTTAGGCAAAATTCAAGGCTTCAACACAAATCCTTTAACATACGTAGTTTGTGGTGTTTAACAGTTCTGGAAATGAAGCGTGGAAGCAGCCTGAGACTTACACGATACCGGGAAACAAGGCTGAGAATGGACACATCAACACAGCTAGGCCACGTCCGTGCCAATGGCAGCAGAATACTAACTAGGTGAATTTCTATTTTATTATGGTGCTGCTAGCTTAGCTCACTCTATATCATCTATTTATTTTCCCCTACGGTGTAAGCTCCTCATACTAAGTTCCCTCATTATAAAAACTCGATAAAACAAAGTTACATAGAAAATCGTGAGGAATTTATATCAAATCTTTACCTAACATCTCTGCTGGGAACAAAAATCCTACTTCTAATTATTTACACTTAAAAACTTGTGTTGACCTCACAAAGATGTCAAGTTGTATAGGCAACGCTTACGAGACTTTTCGATTATTAACTACAATGTAAAGCTCTATCTTACATTCAGAGCCCTATTGTACTAGAATTTTCTGAGCTAAGGGTCAGACTTGTGTCATCCTTAAACATATCTCTAATCCAATGTAAAATACTGTGTGCTGTGGAGATTTTACATTGCAGAATTATTGATGAGAAAATTGAATGATACTATTTAATTGTAACTATTCCAGTCCTTAAAAATGCATTTACTGCACGTGAAATATGGCTGCCTTGCAAAGAATACATATATCTAAGAGATTGAGTAGAACCTGTCATTTATTCATTTAAAGAGGACCTTTCACGTCCTCTGGCACCGGCGGTATTATATACCACTAGAAAGCTGATATTGCGCTGAATTCAGCACACTGTCAGCTTTAACGAAACACGCCCAGCTGCTGAAGAAATTGGGGCCCTTAGTTTTTAAGAGTACTGTGGGGGGGCGTTGCTTACTGCCCAGTAATGACGCTAGGCCGTAAGGCCCACCTGTCTGATGTCTTCTGTGGTGATGTCTTCTTTTTTGGGCAGGCTTAGCATCTGTGATGGATAGGTCAGTCCAGCATACACTGGGAGAGAGAAGCAAGTCAGAGGGAAAACTAATATGCTGTCCAGTCGTCACTGTTATTTCTGTTTTTACATATTGAGATACAGAGACACCCAACTCCAAAAAGGTTAAATCCCAACAGTGGCCAGTAACATAGGCAGTGAGCTGTAAAGAAGCAGGATAGGTAACAGGCTATATTTGGAGAAGGAAGCAACTCTGATACCACTATGTATTTGGAAAAAGTCTTTAAACGTCATATCCTACAAGTTTCAACCCAATGTCTGTCTGAGGTGTCTAGGGCCCACTAATGGAATTCATTCAGTGGGCCCAGTATACA
Source organism: Leptodactylus fallax (assembly GCA_947044405.1). Taxonomy (NCBI): domain Eukaryota; kingdom Metazoa; phylum Chordata; class Amphibia; order Anura; family Leptodactylidae; genus Leptodactylus; species Leptodactylus fallax. Next base: position 3,619,384 of record CAMRHE010000123.1, read on the forward strand.
TCAAAATATATTTATTACCTGCCTCCTGTTATGGAATTACCAATGGAGCAATTTCTAAAAAAACTGGCAATAGCAGAGAGTAGAACAAGCTACCTAAATCTCACACAGCGCTGGGAGATAGAGTCTAAGGTTTCTCAGACAACTTCACCAGAGCCAGCCACAAGGCCAGTTGGTCTTTGAAGGATATAAGGCCCAGGTTATCGCTCCAGAAGCTTAGTGCAAGAAATAGATGCACTACAAAGCTGAAATCAAACCAGAATCCAACAACGACTCACAAGTCAGGTAAAACCAGGAGAAGGGATACAAAAGAGTAAACGCATCCAGGCTGAGGTCAATCTGAGAGTTCACAGTCAACGCCAAAAATCAGAATACAAGGGAATATCTGATAAACAATCCAAGGTCAGTATAACAGCAAACAAACAGGTATGAACAGAGCATGAGAGCCTCACGAGCAAGTATTAATCTAATAGCAGGCACCTGGGATGTTCTGAAGAGATTTTAAATATCCCTCCTCAGCTGCTTATTGGTTTATCTTCATATGTCGGCATAGCAACAGCAGCAAGCATACAGCAGTGAGGAGGATACACATTAAGAATCCAAACACCTCCAATTTGCAAATTCCTAAAATAGAACTGACAAACTTTTTCAGCTACCTAGCCCTCATCTTAGACTGTTTCTGACTGTGTCCTGCAGTCTTGCTCTTACTTTAGGGCCCTCTTAGCTCTGTTAGCAAGACTACTGATGGGGGCCCCATAGTGGAGTAAGTAAGGAGATGGAGCCCAGGAAGTTAGATAGTTATTGATCTGCCTCTCTGTCTAGATGTCATCTCAGTCACCCAATGCTTCTATATATAATAAACTTTGTTGAATATTCTACGCAGTTTATTATATCGGAACATAGGCTGTGTGAGATGCTGTACACTACATGTAGTGCAGTGAATGTACTGTGCCATGCAACACTCGTGGGGTTCGGGGTCTAATGGACTAGTCCCAGTCTGTGTAAACCCAATAATTGACATGAGAATACCCATTTAAGTTCTTAAGTTTTACAGCTAAAATGATAACTAAGTAATGCTCACAACATATGTACTGCTATATTGGGTTTTTAAAATATATACACAAATACACACACACACACATATATATATATATATATATATATATATACACACACACACACTCTCTCTCTTTCTTTTTGGATCCCCTTGTTTTGAAAAGCACAGTTAACTAACTACACCAGTCAACTTATTTCCATAGAACATACGGTTTTGCTCTCAGTGTCAGCTGCATGTATAGGTTATTCTCATTTATGGGCAGAAAGAAGTTGTACAACTCTTTCAAGCTGCTTTAAAAAATCCAATCTCCATCTAGGATAACGCCTGCAAAACAGTAACATAAAAGAAAATGATTCAATCTATTCCAATGGATTGCACAACAGAAGTGTGTCTGTCGCCCCAGCCTCATGGAAGTTTTGCCTTTCAATTGTAACTTCGTGCAGGGCAAATGGCTTGTTAGGACCCTGTCCAATAGATATAATAAATCCATTTTGTAATGGATCGCTTGTATGGATTTGTGAGCTAATACAGATAGTTACAGCAGCTGTAACAACACATTTAGCGTCAACAAGTATGAAAATATATTGTTTCTTATTTTTTCTTCAAACACGGATAGAACATATATAAAGAACAGTAACTAAAGAAAACCAGAGTAATCAGAATCTAAAATAAAGTGTGAACAGAGCTTAGATCTTTTTGCGTTGAACAGATAATGGAACATTTCATGAATAATTATTGCCATTCAGATACCCTATGACATAGAGATATAAACAGCACAGTACATACATACAAATCTGAGCCCAGTGGCTTTAGAAAACAGGACAAAGAAATAAAACGGAGATAAATGAAGACGTGAAGGTGAACGTTCAGCACACAATTGTGAATAAAACAGATACAATTGCAGAATGACAGAATGCCAGCGCTGTGCCAGCTAATAAAGGCACACTTCTTCAATTAATTCTCCTTTTCAGCAGTCGGCCTGAGCCCGGATTTGACTTTCATTTAAACCACTAATCCCACAAATGTCCCTGACCCCACGTTAGAGAAAACTAACCACAAAGCATTTTACTCTTAATAGCTAAAGATAAAAAAGTTATTTAAAAAAAGGAATATAAAAAATCCCCATTCCTTTCTCAAAGCACCCCGGAAACTGGAAATAAAGTCTTTGAAGCCCACTTGAACAAGAAAGAGGTTTTATTCACAATTAAGGGGATTACAAGGAACTATAATTGCTAAATTCCTTGCTTCATCAATTACTGGAAGGAAAATCGCCTAAGACAAGATAAATAAAGTCAGTATCGCTTCCTACTAGTGCTGCCTGGACTGTGTTACTAGTAATATATACCTATCCAGTCATGAATGTTATCGGGATAAATGAACCACAAAATGCATCCAGTTAATATATAAGCGTTTCATGCATAGCCGGTTATTTTTGCATTACGTTCGGTATGTTCTAATGGATGATCATGATCAACAGCTGCCACTGAAGAACCGCAAATTCCAAGTTACTAGTTATTACAGTTTACGCCAATTGCCACAGGGAGAAGCTTAAGTGCCTGAATTAATGATGATGTGAGTAGCAGCAAAATAAAACCTATATTTATTTTCTGCATACAAGGAGATGGAGGTGATATACAACAGGCATAGAGATGTATTAATATAGTGCAAGCTGTCAGCCACTGAAGTGAGACAAAGAAAAATGGATAATGGAATTCTGTATTATAAAGAACATTAGAATGCGGAATGTGTATCATCTACTTAATAAGCTAATTATTTACAGAACAAGAGTAAGCAATGTGCCTTATCCTCTCATAGTGGACTTGTGAAAGCACAGACCACTAGTGTATGTAATGCAATAGCAGTGATAGCCATAGAGAACCTCCATGCTGATAAGATACAATTTGACTTTGTCTCCATGAATTCTCCCACATACTCTGGAACTCGCTACTCCAACACATCAGGCTTTCCCCCACGATCACAACCGTCAAGAGCAACCTGAAAACCTACCGCTTCAGTAAAGGCTGCAACCTACCTGCTGCCACTATACTACTACTTATTATCCTTACCCACTGTCTCCTCTACTTTTCTTTGTAAATTGTCCTTAGGGACAACATCCTCTCTCCCTATTTACCAGTCAGTCACTAAGTTAGTTCATTGGAATTAATGGCATTCTAAAATAATTAATAATAATAATAATAATAATAATAATCATACATATGGTAAAGGCAGAGGTCTAGTATAGAGACACACTTAAAGAGAACCTGTCACATTGAATATGTAGTTTTATCTGTGAGCAGCATGTTATAGAGTAGGAGAAGCTGAGTGTGGGAAAGATTCAGTTTAATTTACATGTCTGCTCTTTGTATGCTTAGGAGTCCAGTAGGCGGTCCTACTTAGTAACTGACTGCTATCTCTGTATTCACAGCCATAAAGGTAAAATGACAATTACTGCAAAGGACGCTCCACTGGAATCTTAAGCATAAGCGAATGTAAAAGAACTAAATCTCTATGAATTAAACTCTATATCATGCCACTCAGCTACTCCTGCTCTGTAATATGCCATCAGCAGACCAGAGGATATTCAGCACGACAAATGCCATAAGGGTAGTCATGATCACACAATGTATAGACTGCACACAATGATGTGGTACACTTGATGGATCCATTTTTTTTAATTTTTTTTTTTAGAAATATGAAAATTTGAGTTTTTATTTAAACATACAGTCATATGAAAAAGTTTGGGCACCCCTATTAATCTTAATCATTTTTAGTTCTAAATATTTGGGTGTTTGCAACAGCCATTTCAATTTGATATATCTAATAACTGATGGACACAGTAATATTTCAGGATTGAAATGAGGTTTATTGTACTAACAGAAAATGTGCAATATGCATTAAACCAAAATTTGACCGGTGCAAAAGTATGGGCACCTCAACAGAAAAGTGACATTAATATTTAGTAGATCCTCCTTTTGCAAAAATAACAGCCTCTAGTCGCTTCCTGTAGCTTTTAATCAGTTCCTGGATCCTGGATGAAGGTATTTTTGACCATTCCTCTTTACAAAACAATTCCAGTCCAGTTAAGTTTGATGGTCGCCGAGCATGGACAGCCCGCTTCAAATTATCCCACAGATGTTCAATGATATTCAGGTCTGGGGACTGGGATGGCCATTCCAGAACATTGTAATTGTTCCTCTGCATGAATGCCTGAGTAGATTTGGAGCTGTGTTTTGGATCATTGTCTTGCTGAAATATCCATCCCCGGCGTAACTTCAAATTCGTCACTGATTCTTGTACATTATTCTCAAGAATCTGCTGATACTGAGTTGAATCCATGCGACCCTCAACTTTAACAAGATTCCCAGTGCCGGCATTGGCCACACAGCCCCAAAGCATGATGGAACCTCCACCAAATTTTACAGTGGGTAGCAAGTGTTTTTCTTGGAATGCTGTTTTTTTGACACCATGCATAACGCCTTTTTGTATGACCAAACAACTCAATCTTTGTTTCATCAGTCCACAGGACCTTCTTCCAAAATGAAGCTGGCTTGTCCAAATGTGCTTTTGCATACCTCAGGCGACTCTGTTTGTGGCGTGCTTTCAGAAACGGCTTCTTTCGCATGACTCTCCCTTGCAGCTTCTCCTTGTGCAAAGTGTGCTGTATTGTTGACCGATGCACAGTGACACCATCTGCAGCTAGATGATGCTGCAGCTCTTTGGAGGTGGTCTGTGGATTGTCCTTGACTGTTCTCACCATTCTTCTTCTCTGCCTTTCTGATATTTTTCTTGGCCTGCCACTTCTGGGCTTAACAAGAACTGTCCCTGTGGTCTTCCATTTCCTTACTATGTTCCTCACAGTGGAAACTGACAGGTTAAATCTCTGAGACAACTTTTTGTATCCTTCCCCTGAACAACTATGTTGAACAATCTTTGTTTTCAGATCATTTGAGAGTTGTTTTGAGGAGCCCATGATGCCACTCTTCAGAGGAGATTCAAATAGGAGAACAACTTGCAATTGGCCACCTTAAATACCTTTTCTCATGATTGGATACACCTGGCTATGAAGTTCAAAGCTCAGTGAGGTTACAAAACCAATTTTGTGCTTCAGTAAGTCAGTAAAAAGTAGTTAGGAGTATTCAAATCAATAAAATGATAAGGGTACCCAAGTTTTTGCACCGGTCAAATTTTGGTTTAATGCATATTGCACATTTTCTGTTAGTACAATAAACCTCATTTCAATCCTGAAATATTACTGTGTCCATCAGTTATTAGATATATCAAATTGAAATGGCTGTTGCAAACACCCAAATATTTAGAACTAAAAATGATTAAGATTAATAGGGGTGCCCAAACTTTTTCATATGACTGTATATAGGTGTCTATGGTGATCTATATGTATTTCTTCTTACTAGAAAATTCTCATCTTCAGGTTTGCTGAAAAGTACCATCAATTAAATCTATCATTATCCATTGTTATTCATGGCCTTAAATGTCAGCAGATTTTAGCTTCTCACAACAATAATACCTATGTTGTTGGACACAGCGGTAGCTGAAAAAATCCTCCTCATACTGTGCTGGCATGCCTTCTGGCATTGCAAAGCCCTTTAATACTATTAATCTTGTAATATATATATGGTAAATAAACTACTGAAATAATGGAAGGGACATATGTAGAGACAAGTTGTCATTTAGAAGGATAGAAGCAGCAGCACATATGGACAATAATTCAATCATGCAGGCGTCTAAATACTGTCTTAGTAGAATACATTGTACAAAATGTAATATGTTCAGGTATGGTTATAGTAAAATATCTTACCAGGTCTACAAAACATATCCTATTAAATGCATTACTGATTGTACAAGCTACCAAAAGTGTGACGACCAATTCAAAAGCTGCTGCTCAATTGTAGATAAAACAAGGCGGATACTGGAACGGGAACTATGGATGGAAAGGGATGACTGTGACACTAATGAAAACAAGTGAACTATATAATAATGTCTGGGATCTCCATTATGGTGCTGTGCACCTGTCCATCAAACCAACCAAGCACGATAGTGGGCAAGGCAGCAGAATGGGTGAGGCACAGAAAAGCTGTGCTTCCAGGCTTTGCACCAGCAATAAAGCTTCTCATTGTAAGGCTCCATTTCCCAGAGATTTGTTCTGCTGCCCAGACTAGAAAAAATGAGAGGTGACTGTTCCCATAATAAAATCAAGCAGGCCACCAGAGAGATGCAACATCCAGTAGGCTGTATGAAGCTGTCAATGTGTCTACTGGTGCACGCAAAGTCCCTTTCCCTCTTGTCCTGAGGTGACCTTCATCTACTAAGCTGTATGGTGGCAGACATATGCTGATGTGTTATCTATTGTCCACATTTATTAGGTACAGTATGTCTGCCCTAGGCCAGTCTCTTTGGACAATAACCAGTAATACCGAAAGACAATGCATAATGAACCACAATGAACTGCTATTCTGAAATCAGATGTCCTACAACTGGAGCTGGTTGACCTAAGAAGCCACTGACTGTAAAATTACATTATTAGTCTAAATCTTGATAATGGCTTCAAAACTAAATGACTATGAAAAATTCTATGCACGAAAAAGTGATTAAAAAATAAAAGTTCCTGTGTCTTTTATTTCATATTAGTGTTTTATATTAGTCATTCCTACTCGGGGTTGGTAGAAGATAAGGCAAGTTCAGAATTAGTGAATTTATGCAGTTTTACTGCTGCCTTTCTTTTATAAACATATTGGCCAGATGTCTCTACAAAATCTGAACTTGGCTCAATAGTACTGTCATATGAAAAATGTAAAGGGATTGTTGCCTAGTGGCATTAAACTGTTTTAGCAAATGGGCAGAAAGAATCTCACCAATTTCCCCACTGCCTTTCCGACACTTACTAAGTCCTTGCTAGTCTCTACCTCCTGGTGCCATCTCAACATTCCAGAAATGACAGCTCAGTCAATCACTGGAGGGGATGGGCCACCAGTACAGCCAATGATTGGCTGAGTAGGCATTTCCAGTAGAAGCAGAGACCAGCAGGGCCCAGTATGTGTCTGAATGGCAGTGGTATAGAGTCAGATTCTTAGGCTTTTTTATTCTTTAACCTATTTTGCCTTTTCTAAAAACATTTGGTACCACTAGACAAATCCTTTCATTGTAGAATAGGATGCTGATGACAACGCGATAGCAAGAACATTATACCATAAGACCTTAGTGACATATTTCTGCTAAATATCACTCAAAATGCTTACCTGAAATGGCACCAAAAATTAAACCTTACCACCCTATGACGTCTATATGTGCTACTGTGTTTTGGAGTTAAGGTAGGACACTTGTTTGAGTTTTTTTAAGGAGTTTTTGAAGTCAAAACCAGATATGGATCACAAATGTTTAGAACATATAAATGACAGATAGTATCTCTCTCTTTTTTAAATCCATCAAGCACTTATCTAAGTTAGACAACCCCATTAAAAGAACTATTTTGTAATGAGTGTCCCTTTGCGTTAGAGTTCCTTTTCATATGCATTTCATTCATTAATAACCATTTTTATATATCTGTACCAAGAGCACTTTATATCAATTCATGTAGCGGTACAGGTAGATATAGTGCAGGCAGCTGTTGCTCGGTTTAATAAGAATAATGATAATCCATGGTGACAAGTGCACTTGAAGATCTGAGCGGAACTCATTTAAAGAAATTCAGTTTTGTTCTGTCAAAAACTTCTGTTCTTGTTACATCAGGATATTTATTTGCTTAGAAACTTTGGGATGAAGTGGTTTACAACTGGAACGCACGGGGAAGTAGAAGGACTAATTACTACGCCATTTAGCCCGTAATTACAATCAAGGCTCTATAAATACTAGGCAATTGTAATCAATGATCTCGCCTCTCACTGTAATAAATCTGTCAATTTCATTGTGACAGCTTTTTAAAGTACAGTATGATACTCCACTTTAAAGAGGACTTGTCAATTCGACGTGTCTGTCTTAGGAAAACTCATACTCCTTAGGATGTAATTCGGGAACATATTTTCTTTGCACACTGTGTTGTGCCATTCCTGTTATTCCTCCTAGAAATTAATTAATAAATTTACAAATCGCTTTGTCAAAGAGGTGTGTACCTACACAGTGTGACCCAGATAGAAATTTATCAATTTATTCATACATTTTTAGGAGGAATAACACACACACAATAAATATTTCCTAAAAAAAACACAGCAGGCTTACAAGTACTGCTTTTACTAAAATAGACATGCAGGGGGGTTTATGCTAGGTTCACACTAGTGTCGCCTCTCCATTGTTCAGGTCTGTCAGGGAACCCGAATAACACAGAGATGGACCGCTAAAACAACAGCTACATATGAAGTCAGTCATTTTTATACTGAAACTTGTAGAGAAAAAAGTCCTCCGTGCAGGACTTTTTCATCCACCAATTTTCAGCGGACACGGCGACAGAGTCTCCAACAGAGACTCCGGCGCAGATATGAACGTAGCCTTAGGGAGCAACGATACAGATGGAGTAGGCTTTGTTATGCAGGCTATTCATAGCTTTTTCATCATCTGAGAATGACGTTTTTCAACAACTATCACATAAAACAAGCCAACATCTTATCTTATATTTTTATAAGATTTTACTTCCTTATTAGCCCATGTAGCCAGGACAGTCAGATCACAGTATAACCAGAGGCATTGAAGTAAGGATTGAATTGCTCTAATTAACCTGATATTTCCATAAACATTGACAGCTAATGCAGCTATTCTTACTGGAACATATACACTTTTTATTGTAGAATAATGCACAGTGCCTAAGGCAGCATACACCAAGAAGAAATGACTTGGATAAATTAGTATCTTAATCTGTATGATGTTTAAGGAAAATCTGCATAAGGGAAAGAAAAGTATGAAATAATTTAATAAAGCTCCACTGCCACAGCTCTGTTGGTAGCCACAGGTCCTGCAATAATGACATCACACGTTATTCGCAGACCAATGCAGGCAGTCATTGGCCACAGTAGTGACACTACAATGTACAGCACATGGCCAGTGATTGGCTGCAGCAGCCATGTGAATGAGATACGTGACATCATCACAATGGCGGGGACCATTGAAGTGTACAAAATGCATGTCCAATATTGTTAGACAATACATTAGATCTATTAGATCCTTCTGTCCTGATAATGGGAGATTGTTATTGGACCCTCCTATATTAGGCTAAGGCCCCAAGTTGTGGAAACGCAGTGTTTTTTGTTGCAGATTTTGCTATGTTTTTTTTAAGACAAAGTCGAAAGTGGATTTAACAGAAGGGAAACGTCTATGTGCTTCTTTTATATTTTCAATCCTGTTCAAACAACTCCTTACTTTGGCTTAAAACAAAAGAAAACGTAGCAAAATCTACAACAAATAAAGATGCATTTCCACAATGTGGGGCCTTAGAGCAAAATTCTGGAGGACAAATGGAACAGCACTTGGCTAATGCTACTGAAAATCCTACAACTTGGTTAACTTGTCATAGGGAGATTCATGTATTAATGAAGTCTGCCTTCTTGTAGTACACATCAGTAATGTCCTGAGAATTAGACCTCACTAGTGCTGGATACGCAATGTTCAACACTCTTGTAATGGAGAGCCGCCAGGTCTCAAAGTAAGGACAAAAATCTTCAAAGTTATAATTTTTATATTTCCATTGTTCAGATCCATAATAAGAGCAGAGCTACAAAAATATGGCAGTGCCGCTTTGACTATAATAAGGTCCAGCGTGTTTCTGTAATGGTTTTTAGCCCATATCCTCAAATGCTTGTCTGCTTGAGTAGAGTGACCCAAAGCAAAGATCCCTTTAACTCTAAGACTTTTTGACTTGTACAAAAAGGGGCATGGTTTAATGGAAAAGAAGCAGGGCTTAAAAAGAGAACCTGTGCACCAACATTTTTTTGGTCGGAATCTAAGCCATCTAATAAGTGGTGTAAAGTTAGACTAGACACTCTAAAAGTGTGCCAGATTTTCAAACAGCATTAGACACTTTGATAAATCTGGCACATTTCAACTTGCAGCTATTTGCAGCACCCTGTCAATATAGTAATATCATTTTTCTAAATGTACAGCCCTGATTTGTTTCATGATAAGCCCCTTTCTAGGAACACCGCTTCCTTATTTGTTCAGCTACATTTGAAAAATATCAGCATCCACGTCCTATCACATAATGCTACCTCCGGCTGATCTCTTTTGATGGGATTTATCTTTCTTGGACTTCAACCACGTCAAAAATCTTTACATGCATGAAAGTTAGTCGCAGCTTTTGATCCTATTTGGGTAATGGGAAGAGATAAGACAGTTCGCAGCTTGACCAAAGGACTGAAGGAAAAAAAAAAGTTGTGTTCTCAACAATGAATTCATTTAGAATTAAATACAGAGCAAAGCTGTGGATGATTAAATCAGATAAATGAACAACCCCACGCCCACGAATCATTAAATCACCTTTGATGCATCTCCCCTGTCCTTTAGTTTTTTCCGCTTTCTTTTCATTGATGTGCTGCCTGAATGCAAACTGTAATCTTCACTTATACTGGTAATTAAAGAGATCCAGACAACTTGTAAAAGGTTACACAGCTGAGAAGTGTCCTTTTACTAACCTCTAATTTGGTTGCACTGTCTTGAGAAAACTTTTGTGCTGATGCAGACAATTGTCTGTTCCGCAGCCCCTCTGCCCATCATATAGTGAGAGGAAAGAGGAAATTCCCTTACCGTTAACGCACTCGAAGATGTCGCAGCACTTCCCAGGTGTTCCATTGCCTCGTGAGACTATCCGAGGGATTGACCCTGCTTCACATACAGGAAAGCTGCAGTTCCCAGGGAGACATTCACATCTGCGGATAAAGAAAAGGTGGAGAAAGTGTCAGTGCCACAGCTCCCTTTGTTTCTGGTACAAAGATAATTAAGTACCAATTAGACACATTGGGGAACCCCAGTGTACATTAGGTAGTGCCAGCAGATGTCAAGAGAGTCTATTAGATCTACAAGTTCTGCATTATCAGTCAGTGCACAGAATCCGTAGACTACGGGATGCCAAAATCAATAGGATTTATTCACTTTCCTTACTGAGGAGAAATGAATATGGCTATGTCCTTCTGAGAATTACGTCTGCCAATGGTCTTATTAGCAATAATTATGGCATCTGCCTGATTGAAGCAAGCCTGTAAGTTTTCCCATTCATGGATTGTTTTCTGGCCTAAGTTGTCAATACTTATATTGACATAAATGTATGGTCCCTTATGTATCCTGCAATGAGGTCTTATTACCCAGAATTATTAGCAGGGCATGCATGGCTTAATAAGTCCCTGTACCATCTCTCCCTAATGACAGGCATTACCCCTTCTGACCCACATCTAGACTTCTCACACAGCTAGCCAGTACACTGTTCTGCACTGATGAGAGTCAATAATCTCGAAACAGTTGTCTGTAGATGGGACCCTCTGGCTTTATGGAGGAGTTATTCTCACACGGCTATTATTCTCAGATTATGCCATAGGTTTCTTTGAAAACCATGCATTCATCTATAGGGAAGTACCTTCCAATAGGTGGCGATAGGAGCAAGTTCCTCTTTTTCACCAATCCGGTCTTATTTGCATTCCTTACTCAGACTTCTTAGCAGTGCATGCATGGTCTAATAAGTCCCTGCACTGTCTCTCCCTAATGAAAGACATTACGTTTTAGGACTCCTGAGAGACAGTAAGAGTTCTGCTAACCCCATATTCAGTGATTGACAGGCTTTTGTGTTCATACAGGGAGATCTGTCACTCCCAGTGTGTGGGCGGGGGAAACAGGACTCTCACTGTCTCTCCTCGGAGTCCTGTCAGGATATACTGGCTCTAATTTGACACTGCTCACATCACGTAAAGAACTTTGATGTTCACATACTCTAGCCTTAAAGTATAACTATCATGTTCCCTATGAGGGTAGCCCCAAGTATAGGCTGATGAGTTCTAGGATATATAGTGCATTAAATATCTTTAGCGTATCATACAGCATTATGACTAAATGATGGAAACACCTACAGAACTTTACTATAATTCAGTTAATTTGGTTGGCTAATGATGGGATCTGCAGTATATATACTTGCCAGATGTCCTTCCATACTAGCCAGCTATCCTTGCATACACTGTATACTCCTAGTGGAAAGCTGTCAATCATCTCTCTATGAGACTTGCCATATTTTAACAGGAGAATGCTGAATCAAATAACAGCTTAGTGTCTCCCCTGACACCTTGTGCTGTCCTCAGGTATGGTTATAGAAAAGGCTCGACTTAGCCTATCAATACAAAGTGTTTCCTAAAAGAAGGGTCGTACATGACAGCAACATGTTGTTAAGTAAATGGCGCAAACTGGATTCATTAAATCAAGAACAATAACAAGGCTTGCAACTACTTTTACACAGCGTGATCTTTGCTTCCCTGATCCCCTAAATCAATTAATCTGTATGTGTGCCTGTCTATCCATCCATTTAGCAGTCTGCATCATTATATCACAGAAAAAAGCCATTGAAAGTTATTGTAAAAAAAAAAAAAAAAAAAAGTCCAGTTAAAATGACTTTGACTGTAAAGTTAAACTCTGTTGCATTTGTACACATCTGTATGCATATAGACAAATAATTTATTATGCAGATTCTTATTGGATGAAATGGATTTGGATGCCACATATGCATAATATTTTTTGTATGTGCCTGACTTATTTTTTAGTAAAATCCTTACATAAATCTATATCCAAAGAAAATGAACACCTTTAAAACAAATGATGTCACACACAACCTGAGTATGGATTGTGTTAGTACGCAGCGCATTATTTATCTTGGAACACTGTACACCAAGGCCAGTATACCACAGATAATAACAACAATGCCATGCTCAGGTATTATGCAGAGCGGCACATAATCCCACAGCCCTCTAATAAGAAATGTATGAAGAGTTTGACCTTTTCAATGATATATCCTATAGTGTGAAAAGCTTTCCAAATACTTATTTCCAAACACTTGTCAATGTTCTGCCATTGCTGGTGTTCTTCATCGGCATGCTGGGATCCAAGCAGTATACACAGAGCACATGTCTTGTACCTCCGGCATGTGAGAGTATAAAGACAAAGGAAAGCTCATTCCACTTGGATTACAGGCTTTCAGCTCTCACAGTAAAATGGCTCATACGTAGAGGCTGTTCACCAGGGATGAGCCAATAAATAGTATAGTATGTAGTTTATAGCTATAGCATTTGCTGCCTTTGTACTCTTTTTAATACACTAATTTTTACTGCCATGGGAGAGCTCCCGCAGGGGAGAATACGGTTCTTGTCTGAATCGTGCAAGAAGATTTCTTAAATCCTGAGTGCTGTTCCAGCTCTCAATTATTCATAATAGCATACACCTTGGAATCCATAGGAGGTTCTATCACTTCTCCTATCACTCTCTGTCTGGCAGCAGCAGAAGACGTCCAGAGGATCACTATTTCCATAATTGCTACACTCTACACAGGCAGCAGACAGAGGAAGCAGGCTTCTGAATGACAGAACTAGAATACATATGCATATTCAGCCTTGCCGTGACCTCACACGTGTTTCCTCCTAAAGCTCTCAGATCATTGTGACTGTATTGTGTGTTGTATTTGTATTTGTATTTGTATCTGCTTATCTTATCTTATCTTTGCTGCTGTAACACACTGAATTTCCCCATTGTGGGACTATTAAAGGACTATTATTATTATTATTATTATTATTATTATTAATGCTCAAGTACTAGGACCCGCTCACAATATATGAATACAGTAATACCTCGTACATTCGCGAGGTTAGGTGCCAGAGCGGGTCGCGGATCGCGAGGAATCGCGAATGTTTGGTACAAGCGCTTAGAAGCGCTTACAATGCCGGTTTCTAATGTTTAACCCCTAAATATCAATAAACTTTACCCTACAGTACTGTACAGTATACTAAAGTATACTGTACAGTACTGTATATTAATACATTCATTCATTTTTCTTATACACTCACAGTAAAATGAAACTAATTACCGGATACGTAACGAACAGGACGCTACTACCCAATAGCGAAGGTGTTTTTTTAAATTAAATTTCACAGATCTGAAAAAAAAAGAGCAAAATCTATATATGTTAGTTGCCAAAAAAATATCGCGAATCTGTGAATTCGCAAATTCGGAAACGCGAGTGTACGAGGTATTACTGTACACCGATATAAGGCACTACTTTGCATGAGGAATTATTAGAGGGTATATTCACACATGGCAGATTTGTTACAGAAATTTTTGAAGCCTAAAATCAGTTCCATTTATCTGAATAGGAGTATTTTGACAAGCATGAAAACAGATTTCAGGTGAATAAAACACTTGCAAAAACGTTTACAATACATCTAGCATTAGATCTCCAATAGTAGCTTTAAGTTAACTGGAAAATCACATTTTGGCCCTGTGGAGCTTAATGTCAATGTTATAAAGGGAGTAAAGGGACATTATACTCAATGTTAGGATGGTATAAAAAAAAGCCATATCTGTACATGTAGTATCCTTTATAAAAAGCTTGGTAATTCTTTAGAAATTTTAAAAAGTCACCAGAAAATGGCCTTTTTTTTTTAAAGGGGTTGTCTGGACTTAAGATTTTTATGGCCTATCCTCAGAAACACCTGACTGGAGGGGGGTGGGGTGCAACTGCTAGCCCTGTGTACCAATCAGTTGTATGGGGCCGTTTCCGGAGCCTGTCCTATACACTATACAGGGCTGGAAGCAGAAAGTTCTGTCCCCTGTATAGTTGCTGGACGCTGTCACTACAGCTCACCTCCCATTGAAGTCAGTGGAAGGTGAGCTGCAGTGATGGTGCCCAGACACAGGGGACCGAGTAATTATAGTCTATCCTGAGGATAGGCCATAACAAGCTTAATTCACAAACAGGATTACAATAGAAGATAACATCTCTACAAATAAACCCATTGACCCATCGCTAATCCACAACTGACAATATATGATGTCACACCTTATCTACTCCCCCTCACTGTACAGAGTATTCCTAGAAAACTTTCCTACAGACCTCAATGAGTCGGCTCCAGATTACTGCTTCCTATAGCTATCACTAAATGTTCAGGCAAGATGGCAGCCTACATAATCAAATGCAGAGAATATAATTTAAAAAATCTACAATAAGGAAATGAAAAAAGATTAGAAGAAAAAAAGATAGTTTTCATTATCTGGTTTTCATAAATAAAGAAGGGGATGAGTTATCATTTCAATGGTATGTAATATGTAGAACAAAAACTAGAGGCTGTCAAAGAGGTTCTTAAGCTTTATAAATAGCTGACATGTCTGATACTCTTGACCAGGGTATTGCCAAGTCGCCCGCTCTTCTCTGTTTTCTTTACCTAAAATAAATACTCGACACCGATGTTGGATTAAATTGGCCACAGCAGCCAGTTTATTAAATAAAATAATTTAACCATTTAAATGCCACAACAAATATTCCCCAAAACACAGTAAATAACCCGACCCGACGACGGAGGACCTCGAGGCCCCAAAACCCAAAATGTTAACCCCATACTTCCTGAGCACCAGCTGTTACCCCTAGCCGTTCCACACCAGCTCAGGGGCACCTATTTAAATAAATCTGCTCGGTGCTCTATTTCCTAAGGCCATAAAGCCCTTAATACCATTTAACCCTACCGGAGCCATCCAGCCACAGTCCAAATGGTCTGGGGAGTTCAGCCCCTACCGCAGGGCCCTCCCCACCACGACCATTTCCGATATCCCAGCCTCGAGGACCCCCACCGCCAAGGCCACTGTGACAGAACATCCCGACTAAAACGACCCGTTCACTGAACCAAACAAAAAAGGGGTGGGTGGGCGGGGGGCTTCACTCACTCCCTGCTTTCTCTAAAGTGGCGGGAATCTTCCCGCCTTCACTTTAAATACTCCCTCCCCCAACCCCCCCTTTCCCAGTTCCCTCCCCTACGCTTCCTCTAAATGGCCAACTTAACCCTTTTCCTGTACCCTCAGCTTATGCTCCTGGCTAAACTCCTGTCATGCAGGCCTCCCCTTCCATCCTTCGTCCTCGGTCCGGCCTCACTTGACCAGGGTATTGCCAAGTCACCCGCTCTTCTCTGTTTTCTTTACCTAAAATAAATACTCGACACCGATGTTGGATTAAATTGGCCACAGCAGCCAGTTTATTAAATAAAATAATTTAACCATTTAAATGCCACAACAAATATTCCCCAAAACACAGTAAATAACCCGACCCAACGACGGAGGACCTCGAGGCCCCAAAACCCAAAATGTTAACCCCATACTTCCTGAGCACCAGCTGTTACCCCTAGCCGTTCCACACCAGCTCAGGGGCACCTATTTAAATAAATCTGCTCGGTGCTCTATTTCCTAAGGCCATAAAGCCCTTAATACCCTTTAACCCTACCGGAGCCATCCAGCCACAGTCCAAATGGTCTGGGGAGTCCAGCCCCTACCGCGGGGCCCTCCCCACCACGACCATTTCCGATATCCCAGCCTCGAGGACCCCCACCGCCACAACGCCCACCGATGACCTCCTTATCGGCGGGCGTCCCGCCACACCCCTAGAGCCGTCTCAATGCCCTGCTGCAATCCCAGGCACCACATGTCAATACCCACGGCGTTCAAATGAACCCCGTCCCTTCTCCAAAATGCACCCTCCCCAGATTCCAATTCACTATGGCGCACTGAGACCGCTCCATTCCGTGCCATAAACCTCCCAATTGCCCTATTCACCTTAATACGGGCTTTGTTCACACCTTCCACCGATCGGGCCGCCCTCCACACTTTCCTTGGCACAATATCCGACCATACTGTTACCAATCCCGGAAACATCGCCCAGAGCCGCAATAAGTCGAATTTGATATCGTTAATCAGCTCCCGAAAAGGGCGGACCCCCAAATCGTTACCTCCAACATGCAGTACCAGTATGTCTGGAGGTCTATCCAGCCTCACGAAGCGATGAAACTCCGCGAGCACCCTGCCCCACATCATCCCCCTTAAGCCTAACCAGCGCAACCGCACCTCCCCTCGCGCAAAACCCAACTGCCTACCGTCTGGTCACACCGCCGCCCGCACTGCGCCCCAGAACACAAAGGAATGGCCCATCAACCAAACCAAGCACGGCTCAGCACCTGTAAAACATCAAAAGCAACATAACAATAACAGGCCCCAGGCACTAACACACCCGCTCGAACAAAAACCCCCTCTTCCTAACCCACCTACCTGCGGACCTCCCCCAATACAAAATGTGTTTTTGTTCAGACCAGCCCCCCCAAACGGACATATGACCTAAAACGCACTGATTCCCATCGGCCGATGCGCTGAATTACGTCCTCCCCCAAACCCCTCCGGGCCGCCTCCGTAGCTGCCCCAATACGGAAGGAGTGACCACTAAAATACTCCTCCCCCAAACCCAGATAACACAAACATCGCCGAAAAACTCCCAAGAATTGAAACCTGGACAAAAACGACCCATCCTCATGGACCAGGAGGGGGCCTGTCGCCCGACCCCTGTCCGAACAATAAGACCTCAAGCAACTAACAGGACACATCAAACACCCTGGCACCGCAAACAGCCGCACCGCACACCCCCGGCCTTACTGGTCCGTCTTCGAACGCCTTAACCTAAACTCCACCCTGTCCTCGTACAGGCTCACATCCTCCCAAAACACCCCCCCCGGACGAGTCCGGGATCCACTCACCAATTCCCCCAACCGCAATGCTCCAAAAAAGGCGAGCGAAAACGCCGCCCTGAACAGCAAGACCTCCCACGGGCTCGCCCCCACCGTCCCCAAAGCGGAACCCAAGCCCAGCCGTATGGAAAAGGACACCGGTCTGCGCGTGTCCTTCGCCGCCTTGAAACGGCGCCAACCTTTTACCGCCTGCCGCACCAGAAATGACTTCGTAAAGTCCGGCATCCCCCTACTCTTAAACCCGAAGGTTAAACCCGCTAAACACGTATTCAACCTAGAAACTGTCCACCCCGACTCCTTACAATGCCCCACGAATAATAATAACGGCATCTCGAAATCCTCTGTCTCCACCCCCAAAGAACCCAACCACTGCTCCCACTGTTCCCAGGCTTTCATATAGGCTGCCCGTGTACCGTCCACCAAAGATGCCCTGCCCGAATCAAACATTCCGCCGCCCGACCGGCGCGGTCCACAACTCCGTCGGCCACCGCGTGCCGTTCTCGTCTGCCTCCGGCACCAACCTCCTGAAACGATCCCACTGCAAACGAGAGAGGGCGTCAGCCACATCATTCTGCACCCCTGGGACATGGACCGCTACAATCCAAACATTCAACCTCAAACATTCCAACACCAATCGCTGCAAAACCCGAACCACCGGCGGCGACGCAGCGGACAACCGATTTATCGCCTGCACCACCCCCAAGTTGTCGCAATGAAAGCGAATCTTCTTATTACGGAAAATTTCCCCCCACACTACCACCGACACCAGAATAGGAAATAATTCTAACAAAGCCAGGTTCCTAACCAGCCCCCCCGAAACCCACTCGTCCGGCCAAGAACCTACGCACCAACTACCCTTAAAATATGCCCCAAACCCTACGCTCCCGGCCGCGTCTGTAAAAAGATCCCATTCCCCTGCTACCACTCCCTCCTCCATCCACAGTGACCGCCCATTATATTGTTCTAAAAACGAATCCCAAACCCGCAAATCTTCTCTCAACTCCCACCCCAACCGGATAAAATGCGCGGGAACGGACACACCAGCCGTTGCCGCTGCCAACCGTCGAGAAAACACCCTCCCCATTGGTATAATCCGGCACGCGAAGTTCAATTTGCCTAAAAGAGACTGCAATTCCCTTAATCGCAGCTTTTTTAGCCGACATGCCCTCTGAACCTCCGTCCGCAACCCACATAACTTATCCTCTGGAAGACGACACTCCATACGGACCGTGTCAATGGTAATACCCAAAAAACTGAGAACCGTCGCCGGACCCTCAGTTTTTTCACGCGCTAGTGGCACCCCAAAATCTGCCGCCATCCGTTCCACCGAATGCAGCAAGACCGAGCAAACGGAGGAATCCCCCGGACCAATGCAAAGAAAGTCATCCAAGTAGTGAATGACCGAGGCCCACCCAGAAACGTCCCGGATGACCCATTCCAAAAACGAACTAAACTTTTCGAAATAGGAACACGACAATGAACAGCCCATTGGCAAGCAACAGTCGACAAAAAACCCGCCCCCCCAAAAACAACCCAACAAGTGCTGACTATCTGGATGCACCGGCAGCAGCCTAAATGCCGCCTCGATGTCAGTCTTCGTCAACAACCCCCCCCCGGCCAAAACGCCGGACCCAGAAAATCGCTGCATCAAATGAAGTATACTCCACCGAACACAACTCGGGGGTCGATCCCGTCATTAACTGACGCCCCCTTTGGGAATAACAGATGGTGAATAAGCCGAAACTTATTCGGCTCCTTCTTTGGGACCACCCCTAAAGGAGATACCCGCAAGTTCGGCAAGGGAGGCTCCGGAAAAGGTCCCGCCATGCGCCCCAGGTCCACCTCCTTCCTCAGCTTTTCTGAGACCACCTCCGGATGCTCCCGTGCCGACCTCAAATTCCTAACCACCCCTGAAACCGCCGCCTCAACAAACGGTATCCGAAAACCCGACTCGAACCCCTCCGACAACAAGGCCGCCGCCTCCCTATCTGGGTACCTATTTAGAAATGGCGCCATCCTTTCCAGCCGCACCGGAGTCCCCCCCTTCCCAGCCCCATCTGAACCCTTCTGCTTGGAGCGGAAGCACCGGTTGGCTCCATGGGTGCCCCCACAAGAGGAGCACTCATGCTTAAACTTACACTTGGAGCCGAACTTACACCCCCCTTCATTAAATGAGAAACAGAGTCCCTTCTGTGTGGCGACCGAGCGCCCCGAAGACTCGGGCCCCCGGTCCCCCCTGGAAAGGACGGCCCCACCCTCGCTTGCGCCATATTCCTCAGCCATAACCCAATGTCTTTATGGTCCCAGCGAATGCTGGACCGAACCGCTTTCCGCTGACGAAATTGTTCGTCATATCGGAGCCATGCCTGCCCCCCATACGTCCTATGCGCCTCCCCTATTGCGTCCAAATAACAGAAAAGCGCCGAACAATTTTCCGGCGCCTTCTCCCCTATGACACTTGCCATTATGGCGAACGCTTGCAGCCAATTAGCAAACGTCCGAGGAATAAGGCGGTACCGCCTCTTCTCCTCCTCCTCCTTCTTTTCTTCCTTCCTAGGCTTGTCCAAATTAAAGCGCTCCAAAGGCAGAAGCGAAAATATATCAACATATTCGCCTTTCCAAATGCGCTCCCTCACCTCCTGCTTCAAGTGAGCCCCTAAAGGCCCCTCAAAGCAGACATATACTTCCCCCTTCGCCGCATCGTCTAACCGCGGCGCGTTCCCTTTGTCCTCACTCTGCGTTTGCACCGACACAGACACCCCCGACGCAGAGGAAGCCCCCCCTAGCGATACTGCCGGCGAACTTCCCGCCCCCCACGCCATTGCTGGGGACGACGACGTCCCCCCGCCGCTACCCGCTCCCCGCACCATTTCCGCCAACACCCCCATAAAGGCTAACATACCCCTGCTTAGCTCCTCGCGGTTCCCCTCTAAACCCCTCCCCTCTGAAACCGCTAACAAGGGCCCTGTTACAGTAGATGAACGCTCACCTGGGCGCCTGGGTGCTGTGAACCAAGCGGCCGCTGAATCCTGGTCCTGTCGTCCTGTAGCCGTCTCACTGGGGCCCTCCTCGCCGCTATCCACGTCGGGCCTCCTGGACAAGGCCTCTGCGACGCTCCGCCCCCCAGCGCCCGCGCTGTGGGCGCCATCTTGGGCTGATGTTGCGCTAGGCCCAGCCTGCTGCTCTGACGCTGAAGGTGCCAGCCCCGCTTCTCCCCCGCGCACAGGGGCTGCACCGGAGATCCTCCTGCGCACCACAGGCCGAGCCGGAGTCACCGCCGCCGGAAGGCCCACCGCTTCCAATCCCGACTCCAACGAGGTTAGTGATGCAGGAGGGGCGACTCCCCCTCCCCCGCTGCGGGTCCCGCCGTCGCCGCGGATTCCTCCCGGCCCGGGACTGCCGCTCAGCAGCGCGCCGAGCGGTGCCCTGGACCGGAGGGTCCCGTGAGGGGCTCCTAATTCGGCGCCGGACCCGAGGGGTCTCCTCAGAGCTGAGGCGTGCCGGAGGCCTGGTCCTCCGCGGCCGTCTTCCAGAAGGAGAGGGGCGGCTAGCCGACTCTCCAGACCCCTGTATCAATCCCTGCAGCTGGGATTGCAGCCATTGCGGCCCCCTACGATCCGCTTCAGCCCTGAGCTGGGCCAGCATATCTTCAACCTCAGACATCCTGGGCAAGCAAGAAAACCGCAGAGGTGTGTTGGCTTCACTCACTCCCTGCTTTCTCTAAAGTGGCGGGAATCTTCCCGCCTTCACTTTACACTTTGAATAAACAAGGGACAGGTCTGAGGAAAATAAACAAATTTTAATTTCAGCGTTTCTCTAATAAGATAGGATTCTTTATACTTCTATTTGACATGTATGTGTTATGAATTGGCAATTACCATGTTTTTCATTTGCTAATGAAATTAAGATGTCAAAGTAATTAAAATATTGACCGGTTTAAAATTAATTTCAGACAACTTTGTTTGTACACTCCATACACTTAGGAGCTATTGTGTCGCGGGATTTCATTTTATCCGCACACTGTAAATCGTAAGACTGACTGCACATGGTATTGGAGACAATTCCAGAATTAATCATGAGTCCGTCTGAACGGTAATCCTTATTCTAAATTAATATTCTGTGAATCTTTGGTGACCAAAACCAGATAAAAAAAAGTGACCAGAATGCATTACCATCTTCCTATAATAGGACCTGAGAAAGATATATGCCTTGTGGATGGGGGGGGGGGGCGAATTGTGGGGGTATAATAAATTAAAAGATAAAAATAAAAAAAAGCGTTTAAAGGAAGTCAGGCACCAGAACCCAGCATATCACTCCAGGCCCCAGAAAGTTTAGGGTCACTTGATTCCCCTTGTGAATCGATGCTTCTGTTGCCAAAATAGCACTGCTTATGTCAATGTGCAAATGAGCTATTTGGAGTTGTTTCTCCAAATGGGTAAATGGCAATGCTCTGGTTGTTCCAAAAAGCTCAATTGAAAATTCTTAAATATTGTGATAGCTTGGCAATAGAGGTCCCAATTCTCAAGAGGAAAACAAATTTGATTCAGGTAACCCTAACCTATCTATCTGTGGGGCTGGGTTAATGCTGGGTTCTGTGACCATACTAAGATAAGAAGCCAGTGACACAGCACTAACAATTATTGAAAAAAATATTACTGTAAATTGTGTATAAGACAAAGGCAGAAAAATGAGACAGAGGCATCTGCCTCATGGGTGTTTTGCCTTCCTCTGGGTCAACAGGTAGGATTATAGGCTGTACGTGATTGACTTGTGTCTTTACCTAATCTTATCTACTATGTAACTATGTTACCTTAGACTATGTTCACACTACCGTTATTAATGTACATTGCTGTCATCAGTTATAGGATGACAGCAACGGACATTATCTGTAGCAGGGTAAGGGTACGTTCACAAGGAAATTTGTCACGGATTTGGAAGCAGATTCTGCCCCCTAATCCACAGAAGATTCCGCCCGGAATCTGCCTCCCATTGTTTTCAATGGGAGGCAGAGATTGCAGAAAAACGCTGAAAAAATAAGGGACCGTAAAAACATGATTAAAGCAGAACTTTTTCTTCTGTCACAAAAGTAAAAATGTTTTTTGTTTTTTTTTTACATTGGGGTCAATGCAGATGGACATCCGATAGAGGGGGCTCCATCTGCATGTGTCATTTAATGTCCATTGCTCTAATCTAGTGACAGATGATAAAACTAGACATTAAATAACGGTAGTGTGAACCTAGCCTTACAGGTCACAATTAATATGTATACCACAAAAGTGACGCCAATACAATACGGCATCACAAGCATTCATGAGGCCTCAAGCTGCTGTGCACAGTATGGAGTCCAATATACCACATGTTTTCTCAGATGCTGTATGACAGTGCTAGCTTTCTGTAGATGTCAATAAAGCCTGCACAAAGTGATCTGTAATGTACTGTACTGTAGATGCATATTTTACATTTGTATGACTTTCACGTCACAGATGATAATTTTTATCTGAAATACGAGAGAAAATATCATGGAAAATAGACAGCAAAATGCAAATGATATACAAAGCAACAGCACAAAGCTTAAAAAATTGAGCTAGTTGGAAATAAAACCATCCATGCTTCTCTGGCCATGTTGCTCCACTTTTTAGTCATTATTCTGTCCTGTCCACTTAGTCTTTATCTGTACTGTAATGTAATGTGAGAAGGGACTCATAATATAGACAAAATCTCCATTTAAAGTCACTCTGCCGCAAACACACCGCAACATATTAGTTTAAGCGATCTACTGTATGCCCTGAACAAGGTGTGACCATGTGTCACTGGGATTTACAGGAATCTTCAAGTGACAGCAACACCACTCATCTCTCCTCTTAAAATACCAGGGCATTAATGTGGGTTCTAACATGTGACATTCTACCATTGGAAAAACCTGCTTGATGATGCTATTCTTGCCGTGCGAGCACCTTATGTTCTATTTAACGGCAAACGCTGTTCAGAAAATTCTTCTATTTAGGCTTTCTTCACATGAAAATACAGTACCATATAATATCTCTGTGTGTATGTGCGGACTGCAACACTGAATCCACGTATTAGGCCTCTTGCTTTTTCACCCTGCTCATTCATTCTGCGTTGTCCATATACATGCGTGAGATGTGGACTGATGTTGGATCTAATTTGGATTTTGGCTCTGAAGTGATGACAAACTGTGTGTCAAATCTGATTAATGTGAACATACCCTTGTGATATAACCATATGTGTTCTCCAAAAAAAATCCAGCCTGTACGCTTTTTGGGACTATCCACCAGTTTTGCCTTCTCTTTTCTGCCACCTATACACACTTTGGAGCTTGCATACAATATTCACCTGACTAGCAGGATTTTC
The DNA here is from genome assembly GCA_947044405.1 of Leptodactylus fallax. Lineage (NCBI taxonomy): Eukaryota > Metazoa > Chordata > Amphibia > Anura > Leptodactylidae > Leptodactylus > Leptodactylus fallax. The sequence continues at coordinate 3,643,543 of CAMRHE010000123.1, forward strand.
CTACCAAGAATACAAAGGCATTTTTGAATGACCTATGTATTATGGAACAGAGAGAGTTTTCCAAAAATAGGCCGTACTTTGAAGTGCAGCTGTGTGTAGGTGACACATTCCCTCTAAAGTGAATCGACACTAAAATGACTATCTATATCATCCTAGAATCAAAAAGATTACTGGGCATTTCCTTATGGCAGCTTCCTCCTCAGCTCAAGCTTGCTGACAGGAGTCTGTGCTGCCAGACGCCTGAGGACAGCTGAGCCTGAAAGATGAAAATGCCTTTCTTTCAATCTAAGTGATGGTTGGCATGATATTAATTGATATCAATTGCTATTAAACATACTTGCAATGGATGACTGCACTTTGACAGCAAGTGTTTCCTCCCAAGGCCCATTTGGATTGCTATTATAATTGTAATAACAAGTGAAAGTAAAATCGGAGGTATAAAGAATGGAGCTACTGTGCGCGGGATAAATTTCCCCTGACAATATGTATTTAATAACATGTGTCTCGGAGCTAAAAAGGAAATGGAGCAATATTTTATTCTTCACCCACTCCTTTTATTAAACTGTAAAATAATGAAAAACAGCTTTCTTTTAATAAACTTTAAAGAAACTTGTGATATCATTGTATCTTTTAGCAGTGGCCAGAAAATGATATAAAAAGAGAAATATTACGTTGTAGTCTGGATTTTTATTATTATTACAATGTGAAAACATGAAAGAGAGGGAAAAAAAAATAGTGTTAAAACAAGCATTTTACAGCACAAAGTAAATCGGCGTAATGTGTTCATATCAGAATATTTAGCTATAGCTAAGTCTTTGTCATTCATTATGGTTTTCCACTATGCCCTCAAACCTGTTGTCAAGCCTGGCTGCTACAGTTATAATAAGTTATAACGGGGCTGTAGACTCGGAACCCGCAACAATTTAGGTGGAGTCAGAGACAGAAAAAAGTTACCGACTCTGGCTTCAAAATTATTAATTATTGATTAATTATTTTCAATAAAATGACACAATTATTGATATTATATAACTAATTAGATGTCTAGTTTTATGCAAATAAAAATACTTTCATAGGAATTCAATAACTAGATTTTTATTAAACTAGAGGATCTTTACTGCTTTTGACTGACCACGGCTGTCAGCCATTTATGAAGGAGTCAGGGTTAGAGTAGGAGTCGGGCTGTGGAAAAACAGATGTGATGTAATTAAGGGCTTGCCCTACTGACTCCACAGCTGTGAAGCCGAATATATATATGTAGAGTAACCTTGTAAAGTATCCCTATTGAAAAAAGTTTCCTTACAGAAATATTGCAATTACCTGCTTGTAATAGCACATCCTGGTGCACATCATTATAGCAAGGCTCTAAGTCATGCATATCAAGTAGAATCAGTACAAAGAAGCAGGGAGATTATTTACACTGGACATATATTATCCCCTGCTTCTTAGAGAGAAAACCCAGCATGAGCAACAGCATTTATAACAGCAAAAGGTAAATGTCCTGATACAGACTCCAAGCAGTGAAGGGAAAAGGAATTAGACAAGCCAATGTCTGGGCTAAACAAGATCCCCCCTTCTTTCACTGAGTATACAGCAGAAGCTGTACTGTATTCTACATGACTTACAGTTTAGAATGATATGCACATTTTGAATACTATATCCATATGATATGCATTTAGAACACCAGAGGGAGCTATTACAAGCAAAGGATTTCTTTTAAGAACAATACAAAGTTACTCTAGAATACATATGTACTTAATGTCATTTCTATTGATGGCACAAACCCTTTAAGGAATTTACCATATGTGAGAAAATGTACAAGGTATAATATAAACATGATATAAAATTTACACACTTAATTAACTGAATTGACTGTTACTCTGTAATGTCTCTTTTTGTCTTTACTTGAACCCTACAATTTGTAAAGTGCTGCAGATTATTATTAATAATAATAATAATAATAATAATAATAATAATTTAAGCATGCTTGTGAATGGAGAATTTTGAAGAAATAGCTGCGCTAAGTATACGGGTGCCTTCATTTTTCAGCTACTGCTCTCAACAAGTTACTTCCAGGGACAGGAACAGGTAAAGCAAATCCATAGTCAGAGAATCTAACAAATGACTTTCCAGATCTACTGGACCTCTGTAAGTATGACATCAGTAATACATGGATTTTTATATGTGAAGTTTAGCTTCAAACATGCCATCCTCTTCAGCCATGTTTCTCAATGTTCCTAAGTCAAGTACCTAATAATCAAATAAATGGATAAATGGCATCAAAGACTATGTATTGTACACTGTGCTGCCTACTAAATGCCCAGCATGAGGAAAGTTCAAGTATCCCCAACAATCTTGATGTGTACTACCTTGGTACACTTACGACAGAGAAGGATACTTTGTTTACAGTAACTGTGACACTTTCAAAGGGAGTCTGTCAGGTCAAAAATGCCTCCAAAACCAATAATCGAGCTATGTAGAGACCTTTAATAGCAGCAGAAACACATCTATATGTCAATGAAGCAATGCAGAGATAATCATCTTTTTATGAATATGCAAATCGGCCTGCAAGTGCATTGGTGGTGGGACAAGTTTGCTAGATTAGCATAAAGACAGCTGTGAGGCTGCAAATGTCATTCATTGCTAAAGGCTTGATTTTGGGGCATCAATTTTAGACATTCAGATTACAGACAAATGAAGCCCTATACCCCAGTGCACTTGAGGCTGAATTACATATCCATAAAAAGATGATTATCGCTATACTGTTGTGTGGTTTGTGGTCACAAAGGTATGTTTCTTCTTCTATTGAAGGCCCCTACATGGGCCTATTACTGGTTTGGAAGGCATTTTAGACCAGACAGACTCCCTTTAGTATTTGAAGTGCCTGTCCAACATAAGTTGATAGGACCTGGAAAGGATCTGTCTTCATTGTTATGGTGTATACATACCAAAATAACATTTTAATGAGTAATAAGAAAGTAATACAGAATACATGTGCATGCAGTTACTATAAACATAGACGATGTCACCAATTTATCTTAGTATTTACTTTTATTCCCAAATCACCTAAGCACAAAAGGAACAAGGCAAAATGTCCTTGGCTTAAATCTCTAGCAAGGTTAACTCGACTTAAGTATTTTTAGCTGAAAATAAACAAGAAGTATGGGTTGCCCCGATCTCAAGAATGTGCGCAGTTTTTTGTGTTTTTTGTTATAACAACCTCCCACGTACTGTAAATACATTAATACATCTAAAACATTACTTATTAATTAGATCATATAAATGCAGTCTTACTGTCCTCATGTGACTCCGGGACTAAAATGGGACAACGTCAGCATTGTGCTTAGCTGCTCTACTTTCTGAGGCACTGGCTGAATTTTTGCCCCTCTCATCTCTTTTAAATTTACCACAAGTAAACATGGCTTGTTTTACCTTTACAAGTGAGATAAAAGCAACGGTGATTTCACCATCTTGAATTTCACATGAATAAAATCTGACTTTTTCTAAAAATAATCACCTTAGTATATTGCTACTCATACTGTTATCCAGTATTAACAAACATGGCTGCTTTCTTCTAAAAACAAAAAAAACCCAGACCCATGTCTATCCATATGTTGTGTGTAGTACAGCAGCTTTGCTTTAGGCTGGCTTTATAGAGATGGGTGGGTTTTGTACTGTCCTGTAAATATGATAACAGTGCAGGACAGTAGCACCACGGGGATGCAGGGACTCTTAGCATAAGAGAGGACTATTCTGGCAGTTCAAGTCCAGGTTCAGTGCTCAGTCCGGAAAACATGGCTGACATCTAGTTCTTATCTTGTGGACCAAACGTGCCCGTATGAAGTTGACCTTAGTCACTTTAATGTCACTAAGCTAAAATACAAGACACACCTCAATATGAGCTGTGAGATAAGGTAAAGAAGAAAACAGAACGTATATAAATGACTGTTTACATCACACTTGCATTTTTTGGAACTTTCTACAAGAGAATTTTTTTCAGGCGCAGTCAATCCCCTTTTCTGCAGACCCTCCTTTTGTGGTCATATCCCCTTTATGTCACATGGCACCATCCTCTAAATCTAGGTTTTGGTGCCTGGACTTCATCCTCAGTTTTCAGATGGTAAGCATCTCCAAGAGATCTGACAACTCTACTAAAACTCTTCTGACAACAGCTTCTCTTGGAGTCTCCTGGATGACTCGAGAGAGTGGCAAGTAAGGGTTACATATGTCTGACCCTCTGGCGCCTTTTTCCCTGGAACAATACAAAAACACCAAAGGGAAACTCATGACAAAACAAGTCCTATAGATTCCTGTATCAGGTGGCATCAGTTATCAGCGCAATACCCTAACCTCCTATGGACATAGAGTGCTGTGCAAATGTTTTAGACAGGTGTGGAATAAATGCTGCAAAGTAAGAATGTTTTCAAACATAGAAGAAATGTCAATAGTTTATTTTTATCAATTAACAAAATTATATGTACTAGACTTGTCAGGGCCCCTTTGGGGGGGGGGGGGGTGGCTGTAAGGCCCGTCCTTCTGACAGTGTAAAGATGTCAGTGCCCAAATTAACGACACCGATATTTCCAGCACTTGGGTCGCACACCAGGAAAGCCGACTGAATTCAGCGCACTGTCGGCTTTCTAGCGGTATATAATACCACACATCTATGAGGATGTGAAAGGTCCTCTTTAAATAAAAGTGTGAAACCCCTTTAAGTTGATCATAAAAGTAAAGGCTGGTGACGCGAGAGAATGTGAAGTTCAGTGTTTTAACAGCTGCTGAATAAACACGACACTTCTGGTTCTCCGAGCATTTTCCACAGTGACACTGACAGTTCATTTGAGTTCAGCTGAAACACAGCTAGGGAGAACGATTAAAGTGATTTGTGTGATGGGTTAGCTAAAATAACATTGCATCCTATAAAGAAGCTTTTTACATGGGAGCTTTTTCCCGCCTGTCACCAAACTATTTAAAAAGCTGCTGTAATGCCATCTCCCAGCAATTCTCCATTGATTCCTATGGAGACCTGTTGTTCAGCTGTTACATAGCTTAAAGTGCTAGTATAAAAAGCGCACACGCTGTGTATAATAGTATTGATTAATATGAGTCTCGCGACTATATCAAGAGCAGTCATTTTAAAGGGATAGCAAACACAATCTTTTATTTGCATGGGCTGCACAAATGTAATTCAAGTTGGCTAAGACTAGGTTATGCTATCCCTGGATATGAAAAACATATAAAAAATATTCTATAAACTTCCTATTTTAGGCTACGGCCCCACGTTGTGGAAACGCAGCTTTTTTTGTTGCAGATTTTGCTCCGGTTTTTTGAGCCAAAGACAGGAGTGGATTTAGCAGCAGGTAGAAATATAAGAACTTCTTATATTATTTCCCATTCCTTTTGTAGCCATTCTTGGCTTTGGCTCAAAAAACCACAGCAAAATCTGCAACAAAAAAGATGTGTTTCCGCAACATGGGGCTGTTGCCTAACAATATCATATATCATGCATCTGTTATAATAGGGCCAAAAAAGTACTTTTAGAAAACATTTTTATGCTTCAGGAGGAGAAAAGGGAGAAGTAAAGAATGGAATGAAAAAGAAGAAAGGAAAACAACAGAAGAGTCACGACTCTACTCCTCGTATGCTGTCAACTGTCCCAAGATGTAAAGAGAGAAAGTAAGCCAAGCTCCATGATTTTTGTCATTATCCATGTCAATTTGGGATTGTAGTCAAGTGTAAGGAAGGGCTTTTTCTCCCATATTTCGGCGGTTACAAATTTATAAGGTCACTTGATATGTTTCATTTTTTAGGAATCACTAATTGAACCATTCAATACCAATATGGATGAGGATAATGTGTTATATATCCTTATCTGAACCTCTGCACCTTTCCAATGCATTGGCTGTTGTAGACCATTACCGCAAACTCAAAACAAATATAGATTTGTACTATGTGAGAATGTGCAGTGATATAAGATCTAGATCTACAGTATATATTAATGTAGTGTTCAGACTGCATCATTTTTCTGCCACTGGTTTGGGTTTAACCCACTCTCCCTAGTCAAATAGGTAAGTTTATTAGAAGAATGAAATAGGTAATAGCATATTTTACCAGACTGTACTTTGTAAACAGGTAGAAGCACAAAAGCATGAAAGGACTGAAAAGTAGTAACACCTGTAGGTACCACGTTTTAGGCTAAGGCCCCACGTAGTGAAATGCAACTAAAAAAAAAACACTACAGAAAAAAAAAATAACAGCAAAAAGGTGTCATGTTTTTTTTTTCCCCACAGTGTCTCTCTCTGACTTTTTCCCTCAGTTCCCTCTGAGTTTTTAATTCCCCTATTAATTCTATAGGGAAAATGCTTGTGATTCCGCAGAAAAGACATTAGAATGTGTTTTTGAAAACACTGATTTTCTGCAGCTTTTTCTTCCTGCAATCTGTAGTTGAAATGATTGAAATCTCATTTACTTTGGTGTTTCTGTTAAGACGCAGCATTTTGGTTCTGCAGCATTTCCGCAATGTTAGGCTTTAGTCTATGGCTAAATCCACACGACAGTGCTCTTTCACTCTGCCGTGAATTACTATTTGCATGGCCGAGTGCACACTTGAGGGTTTCACCAATCCCTCATAGAAAAATAGCAAGTTCTATTTTTTTCTCAGATAGTTCACACAGAACATTAAAACAACAGCTGTGTGAATAGATCCATTAAAGTCTATGGGGCCGTGTGCTGGTCAATAATATAACAGCTAGCAAGTGGCCGATGTCATGTGAATGAGCCCTTAAAGAGCTCATTTAAATGATGATAGAAAATCTATGAGAATGACAGGAAATGAGATTCATGGGTAAAAAAAATAATTGTGGAAAACCTTAATGGGTTAAAATAAATGTGCGAGACGTGAGGTCCTCAGAGGAAGGCTACTTATATAGGCTTAAAAAAGTCATACTGTGGTTCAAACTGCTATGAAGATAGTTCACTGTTTCCTTGAGCCCAACAGGCTTCGTAACTCAAGAATTCTGGAATGGATTATATACTGTAGAATCTGATAAAGTTTTGAACCTTACATCAAAGCATCATATTTTTTACTAGGCAACACAGAGATACAAAAACAGGGCAGTGACAGCCATGCATGGATGCTACAGTGGATGCCACACTTAATAGATGACAGCATAATTAGTCCATGAACATGGCAAATCCTACAAATCCTGATAAAATGTAATTAAAGATGAAATCACAAAGCAAAAGATAACACGAGAGTTTATTATTGAGTAAGCGTTTAAGATTATAGTCCCTTGAACTTCGCCTTCCGTATAAAACTACTAGATGTGGATTTAAAATGACTATTTTTACACTGCAGTCGACTCCAGGAAATAATCTGTGACAAAACCTGACAGGAGTAATAATGTAGTTAGAAGAAACAGAGGCCGAGAATGAGCTAAATACTCATACAACATAATATGAAGGTCATGTCACCTAGTGGAAAGGCATTTGACATATAATGCAACAGAAGGAAATCAGGCCCCGCCCCCAGTGCACCTGCAGACTGATTTAGGCTAAGCCCCCACATAGCGTGCCTCTGCCAAAAAGCGCTGCGGAAAAGGCTGCGGCAGAAATGCATTGCAGTTTTCTCCACAGTGCTTTTCATAGAAAGTTCACAGAGTTTTCCTCTGTGTACTTTCTGTCCCTATTATACCTATATGGAAAATGCCAGCGTTTCCATAGGTATAATTGACATGCAATTTGCAAAAATGCGAGTGCTTTTGAAATCGCAGAATTTCCTCTGACGATTTTTTTTCTGCAATTTAAGGATGGGATTAGCCAGAATCCCATCCACTTTGAAGGAACTGTAAAATGCAGCATTTTTTTGCATCAGTGTTTCCGCCACGGCCAAATCACACATCCATAAAAGGATGATTGTCTTGCTATATGAGTTTGTGGCCACAAAGGTATACTTTTGCTCCAAATATGTGCCTCTACACGACACAATTATTGGTTTGGGAGACATTTTGGACCTGACAGGCTCCCTTTAAAATAAAAAAAATAGTCCCTACAGTTGGCTTTCCATTTCTTTGGACACAAAAAAATATAAAAATATTACAAAATGCCCTGAGTATGGCTTTTTTTTTCTGGTGTTTTTCCAATAGACTTCTCTGTAGGTCTTGAAAAAAAAAATGCCACCAATAACATATGTATATATATGTAAGTATTTTTGATGGCATGATATATATATATATATATATATATATATATATATATACACACAGTAGATATATATATATATATATATATACACACATACACACACGTGCATCTCAATAAATTAGAATATCTTTGGAATGTTTATTTATTTCAGTAATTAAATTATAAAAGTGACCTCCTATATTTTCTAGATTCTTTACACACAGAGTGTTCTATTTCACGTGTTTTATTCCTGTAAATGTTGATTATGGATTACAGGTAATGAAAACCCAAATCTAAGAAAATTAGAATATTGTGAAAAAGTTCAGTATTGTAAATTCGGTGTGTCACCTGCCAAGGTTTCCTAAGCCTTTAAATGGTCCCTCAGTCTGGTTCAGTAGGACACACAATAATGGAAGACGCTGATTATGAATTGAATTACTGAAATGAATGAACGTTTCAAAGATATTCTAATTTATTGAGATGCACCTGTATATATATATATATATATATATATATATATAGAGAGAGAGAGAGAAAGAGAGAGAGAGAGAGAGTGTGAGAGAGAAAGATTGAGAGAGAGAGAGAGAAAAGAGAGAGTGTGAGAGAAAGAGAGAGAGAGAGCGCGCTTATATTTGACCACAATTTTATGTTTATATTGAAATGCTGTACCAGAAATAAATTATCGACCTGTATTTCCAGAACTAGATTCAAAGCTGAATATTACTGGAAATTCCTTAGGTGGGCTTTATAATGTGTCAATAGCAGTTGTTTTTCCTATAAAGCATTATTATATAGCACTTGGTGCAAAGACTGCACATCCCAAAATACAATTTGCAGAAGCAATCACTGTTAAATCAGCAGAGCATGTTGGGAGATTTCAGCTCTGAATCCTACAGAATTCTATGGACTATAACTCAAGCTATAACTCACTTTGACAAGATGCTATATCCTCCAGAGCTATATGTTACATACATTGAAATCTTCTATTGCTCAAAGTAGCATTTTAATCTCCACAACTGTGCCTGACGCCGCAAATTCTTATAAGAATAGATCTGGGATGTTGCTGGTGTGCTGTGAAGACTATATGACAGTTTTCTCCATACTTGGCATTGCTGTCTTGCGCACAATACTTACATAAGAGCACAAATTCTAAAGATATGATGCATTTGTCAAGATCCTTTGAAAGAAGTCTTTCTGTTTACCTTAACGCATTGAGAGAAAGCAATGGATGGTGTGTTTACTGATGGTTGGAGGGTGTTCGTCACCATGAAAAATGTATACTATTAAACTTGGAGTGGAAAAGCACTGCCGTCTTCCTGTGACTTCAACAAGTTAATACGCATGGTTGCAACCATCTATTACACATGATGAATGTCAATTCATTTTCTGGTGACTGGACAGGTGCTAAACAAGATATATGTTTCCAAGACCACACTTTTATTTAAAACCTTCCCAGAAAGAAGGACCAGCATACATGGCAGCGTGTCCTCCTATACGGTCCCTTAAATCAGTGACGCTTGCTCTGACAGTAATACGGCTGTGTATGTGCCACATATGGAATCCAATATGTTTCAAGGCATTTCTTTGGGAAAATTATGAGAAAAGATATAAATCACCGGGGAAGAAGGACAGGGTTGTAATCCGACAGACTGTCATGTTATTCTCTCTTGTTTAGCACTGTTCCTCTCAGCTTCACGGTATAACAAGACACGTTTTAGCGCCAAATATTTGTTCATTTTAACCTTGAAGGTGATAACAAAGTGAGGATAACACTACAAGCAACCTAAATATGAACGCTGGATGTGTCTGACTGGCTGGGTGAGGTTTAGGTCTTGTTGTGTAATGACACTGTGACACTTCATTTTATGTCCTAAAATAGGATGTTCTTAAAGGGGTTATCCACCTATGAAAAACAGATATGTTGTGGTCCTGACAGTAAGAACCTATCAGCTGTTTCCCAGAGCACACAGCCCTGCCATTGTTTACAAGCCAGGGACTGCACAACTCACCTGTTTAGTTATGAGTTTCTGCAGCGGTGTTCCATAGACGAGAATGGGACACTGCTGCAGTACTCTGTACCGCAAGTGAGCAGCACCGCACGAGACATAGTATCTGCACTACAGCAAACAGCTGATCTGCAGGGGACCCAATAGTCAGACCCTAGCCAACCTAAAACTGATGGCTTTTCTTAAAGATAGGATTGTTAAAAGGTAGATAATCCTTGTAATCGGAAGTGATGGCGTATTTTAAGCATCAAAAAGGGAATGAAATTATTAAAACAATCTATTAGATAATGAACTAGCCTTTCATTCCTTACACTGCTGATCTATCCATATAAAATGGATACTATAGAGTATCATTGCAAATTGAGGTTAACCATTAGTATGGATTATTACGTCCACCATTTAGCCATAAGTAAAGTGATAGGTAAAGGGAATAACTCTGATTATCTCAAGGGAAGGATATATTAAACAGCAAATCAACAGTCAGTTCTTAAAGCTGATGAGTTGGAAACAGGAAAAACTGGCAAGTGTAAGGAATGGAAATTGTAATGGCATCTCCAAAACAGTAGGTCATGTGGGGTGATCCTGGGATACAGTGGTTAGCACCAGGGCTATGGAGTTGTCAGGCCAAACAATTGACTCTTACTATTTTTTGACCTTCTCCTGCTCTGACTTTAAATCCCAAATGGTCAACCATTGTCAGTCAGAAGCAGTAAAGAACCCCTAATTCATCCTCTAATAAATTTGATCCTCTAACAAAAAGTCTGTTTGAGAAAGGTTAATAATGAAACAAAACGTTGCGCGTTACACTATTTTCGAAGTGCTGCCTATTTTTATTCTTTTTTTCAATAAAAAGCTAGTGATTGACTTCTTATGAAAGTAGATATGCAACAAGATATGCATAGAATTAATTATACAATATTAAGAATTGCATAATAAAATCAAAATTATAGCATGCAATTAGGCAAAAATGGACAACCTTTTTAAAGTTTAAATAAGCTGGGGGCAGTGGAAAAAAAAATGCACTCACCTGTCCCCGTTGCTCCGGTGTCCTCCAGTGTCATCTGCTTCCAGTGTTGTACTGAAGTCACTGAGGCCAATCAGCGAAGGGCCTGAATGTCACTACCTGTGACATCATGGGTCCTCTTCCTGAGGCCTGCTAAGACTGCTGATTGGCCTCAGCAGTCATGTGACCGCTGAGGCCAATCAGCAACTTCAGCACAATGCCGGAAGAGACCCAGGAGAGCAAACGACCCGGGAGGCGAGGGACGACAACAGAGCAACTGGGACAGGTGAGTATGTTTTTTTTTTTTTTTTTTTCACTGCCCCCAACGTATTTAAACTTTAAAAATGTAGCCTGACAACCCCTTTAATGAATCACTTTATTTTGAAGCCGGAGTTGGTAATTTTATTATGACTTACTTTTATTCCAGCAAAAAATGATTCTGACTCTGACTCCACAGCCCTAGTTAGTACCTACCAAAAGTGGCCCAAGGAAGCATTACCAGTGAACCAATGACAAGGTGATGGGTGCCCAAGGGTTGCTGATGCTTATAGGGAGTGAAGGCTAGTTCATGCAGTCTGAGTTATGATGGGTTTCAGCACACAAAGAGCAGCATAACTTGCAGTGTACACAGGTGTGTATTTATGTAGTATACAATATTAAGCAGGTTGTTTCAAATCTATGATTCAATTATCATTGCATCTACCATTTACATGTCCACCCTGGAAGTCAATGTTTCGCTCCATTACTCTTAGAAAGCAACAGAGCACATACCATAAACACAGTCTATGCAGATACTATGGGGCTCATGACAATAAAAAAAAAATCTTTTCTCATTGACAGACACTATTTGAGAATCTCACCAACAAATATTAGATGCAAGCAAACGTTTATGGCTAAGACCCCATGTTGCGGAAAAGCAGCTAAAAAAACGCTGCAGAAAAAAATGCAGTGGTGTTTTTCATTGCGTTTTTGGAGCGTTTTTTCTTCCCTTATTAAGACTATAAGGAAAATGTAAAATTGACATGTTGCATTTTTCACTTTGCTGGTACTGTAAAATGCAGCGCTTTTTCTGCTGCGTTTCCTCAAAGTGGGGCATCAGCCTTAAGGTGGAAATCCCAAAGCTATGACCTATCACTGGGATATGACATAACTTGATGTAGGCTTTACCACTGCAACTCCTGCAAACCCTAAAGTAAATGGGTCAAGGCTCCTTTTGCCCTTTCTCTGCACATAGCCACATTTCCCCATTCACAGCACAAAACATACTATAACTTTTAATATGCCCAGTGTTGCCATCTGGTCAGTAAGAGACAATTTCTAAGACCATGGCTATTGGTAGAATTACATCTTGTGCTCACTCCTTTCATTTACTATGGAGAACACTGGTAAAAGTAGGAACAAAATTAAAATCAGTCAATGTTCTGGGGTTTCATTGCAAAATCTGTAACAGGTCCCTCACCTACCATGTGCCATTTAAAATACTAGTGCCTGTCCCCAGGTGTTTCTTACTTCTGCACAATGTCCATATCTTACAGAAAAAACATATGGAATAATATATATATATATATATATATATACACACAGTACAGACCAAAAGTTTGGACACACCTTCTCATTCCAAGAGTTTTCTGTATTTTCATGACTATAAAAATTGTCGATTCACACTGAAGGCATCAAAACTATGAATTAACACATGTGGAATTATATACTTAACAAAAAAGTGTGAAACAACTGAAAATATGTCTTATATTCTAGGTTCTTCAAAGTAGCCACCTTTTGCTTTGATTACTGCTTTGCACACTCTTGGCATTCTCTTGATGAGCTTCAAGCGGTAGTCACCTGAAATGGTTTTCACTTCACAGGTGTGCCCTGTCAGGTTTAATAAGTGGGATTTCTTGCCTTATAAATGGTGTTGGGACCATTAGTTGTGTTGTTCAGAAGTCAGGTGGATACACAGCTGATAGTCCTACTGAATGGAGTGTTAGAATTTGTATTATGGCAAGAAAAAAGCAGCTAAGTAAAGAAAAACGAGTGGCCATCATTACTTTAAGAAATGAAGGTCAGTCAGTCCGAAAAATTGGGAAAACTTTGAAAGTGTCCTCAAGTGCATTGGCCAAAACCATCAAGCGCTACAAAGAAACTGGCTCACATGAGGACCGCCCCAGGAAAGGAAGACCAAGAGTCACCTCTGCTGCGGAGGATAAGTTCATCCGAGTCACCAGCCTCAGAAATCGCAGGTTAACAGCAGCTCAGATTAGAGACCAGGTCAATGCCACACAGCGTTCTAGCAGCAGACACATCTCTACAACAACTGTTAAGAGGAGACTGTGTGCAGCAGGCCTTCATGGTAAAATAGCTGCTAGGAAACCACTGCTAAGGACAGGCAACAAGCAGAAGAGACTTGTTTGGGCTAAAGAACACAAGGAATGGACATTAGACCTGTGGAAATCTGTGCTTTGGTCTGATGAGTCCAAATTTGAGATTTTTGGTTCCAACCACCGTGTTTTTGTGCGACGCAGAAAAGGTGAACGAATGGACTCTACATGCCTGGTTCCCACCGTGAAGCATGGAGGAGGAGGTGTGATGGTGTGGGGGTGCTTTGCTGGTGACACTGTTGGGGATTTATTCAAAATTGAAGGAATACAGAACCAGCATGGTTACCACAGCATCTTGCAGCGGCATGCTATTCCATCCGGTTTGCGTTTAGTTGGACCATCATTTATTTTTCAACAGGACAATGACCCCAAACACACCTCCAGACTGTGTAAGGGCTATTTGACCAAGAAGGAGAGTGATGGGGTGCTACGCCAGATGACCTGGCCTCCACAGTCACCAGACCTGAACCCAATCGAGATGGTTTGGGGTGAGCTGGACCGCAGAGTGAAGGCAAAAGAGCCAACAAGTGCTAAGCATCTCTGGGAACTCCTTCAAGACTGTTGGAAGACCATTTCAGGTGACTACTTCTTGAAGCTCATCAAGAGAATGCCAAGAGTGTGCAAAGCAGTAATCAAAGCAAAAGGTGGCTACTTTGCAGAACCTAGAATATAAGACATATTTTCAGTTGTTTCACACTTTTTTGTTAAGTATATAATTCCACATGTGTTAATTCATAGTTTCGATGCCTTCAGTGTGAATCTACAATTTTTATAGTCATGAAAATACAGAAAACTCTTGGAATGAGAAGGTGTGTCCAAACTTTTGGTCTGTACTGTATATATATATATATATATATATATATATATATATATTTTTTTTTTTTTTTTTTTTTTTTTACTTTTAGTGTGCCCTGACTTACTGCCTACCAAAGCTCCAAGGGGGGAAAAAAGTTGCCACCACCACAGCATCTGATTTATAGTAGCTGCATCTTTGATCCTGCTGGGTTAAATTTGAAAAGTTATTAAACTTAACTACTGAGCTATGAAGGAACCGTAAAAATATCAAGACATGAAATTACATGTCTTTTTCTTTACTGCAAATCCAATATACATTACTAGGTGGGGCTGTGCTCTAATTGCGGCAGTTTATGTGTATTTCTTCCCTGTCCTCCTCCTTTCTTCCTACAGAATCCCTTTTCTCTTTTTCTTAACTATCGGGCTTAAGATTTACCGACCAGTCGTATCTTAAACTCTCCCTGGAGCTTCTGTTTCAGCATGTTATGAAATTAGGCTATTAACAGCCAGGTTATAAATCTGTCTCCGAGATGATTAATGTGTTGCAAAATCTCTCAACTTGATTATTTTGGATTACATGTGAGCTACAAGCAGTTTCCTTTCACTGTTAAACAGAAAACACAATGCCAATGAATTATCCCTAATTTGTTTCTTGACTGTTCCCGTTACTCATTTTTTTTTTTTTTTGCCTGGGTTGCGTGAAGCGGAAATTTTTTTCCGTCCCATGCGATTGTAAAGGTAGGCTTATGCGCTTGGCAGTAGTGGCAATTTACCTAGTTATTAGCCCCCATGCAAACTCTCCACTTATTCATCAAGATTTAGCCGTTAATAATATGTAAAACTGTCTCTCACTATTCTGTCACACTGATCCTTGCCTATTATGCGCCTGGATTTTTGCCAGCGCTCTATCCATTAAGAAGGAACATTGCTGAGAAAAAGAAAATGTTATTTACAATGTTTTTTTTTTTTTATTTTAATTTTAATCTACCTGTTTTAAAAGCTCTTTTTGAGATTCGGCAATTTTTATATTAACTCAATATATATTACTTTAAAAAAAATCCAGCTATTTATCTCCCAAGAGACTACAAACACAGAGGATTTACGGAACAGAAATGTAAACTGAAATAAGAGAAAATATACATGAAGTCGAGACAAAAAATTCTTTACAAAACTAAACATTTTTTGTACTAAATGTATTCTGCGCTACAGAAGTAACACTTAAAGGGGTTGTCCCCTGAAGAATATTGCTTATAGTTAAATCCAGACCATAATTAGAAACATTTTTGTACGTACATTCATTATAAAATGCTTATATTTTCATTCAGCCCAGGAATAATGAAGGGATAGCAGCAGGGGCATAGCTATAGGGGGTGCAGAGGTAGCAGTGTATACCGGGCTCTGGAGGATGAGGGGGCCTAAAGCCCTCTTTACTGTAGAGCATAAGACACAAATATTATAAATAGCAGATGGTGAGTGGGGGTCCTGCTGGTCAGTGCATAATTCTATGAAGGTTAGAGAAGGGGTTCAGGAGGGCACCCTGTAGCCCAAAGGTCAAAGATACATGTAAAATAATTTTGGCCATGTTCTTAAATATTTTATATCCAACAGAACAGTCATAGGGATAGTTTAGGGACTCATTGTAACTGTGTGGCCATTGTTGCACTGGTTGCCATGGTAGCAAATTGAGAATATGGAAAATAATGGAATTATATGAAAACATCAGGAAAGAGAATAAAAATGTAAATTATAAAATTATCATCTTTCAATACTGATTGTATAGGAAGAGACCAACAGATGTGACGTCACTTCCTGAAAAGAGGATGTGGAGCTCTTTCTACAAAAATCAGCCATGTTTTATAATCCTGGATAATCCCATTAAAGGGGATGTCCCATGAAGTAAAGTCTTCAGGACTTCGTCCCGCTCCACATTCAACCTGAGCGCAAGCCAATGACCACCCCTTCAATGTTTTGGAAATGGGTGGAGGACATTGTCTTCATTAGAATGGGCCTCCCTGAGGTGCTGATGCAGTTTGACTGATGCCACGTGCTCATTCCACGACTTGAAGGTCTAGAGGATGGTGACTTCCCTGAACCTAGACTCGGTATTTGGACTCTGTGTATTAGCACTGCATGGGCAAACTGTATTTAGAAATTGAAACGTGATTGCAATTGTTGTAGAAAATGTAATGTTTTGTCAAATATAAACTATATATAAAAATACAAACACAGGATGAAGACAACCGTCTGCAGCTTTGGCTCGACTGCCCCTTTTTTTGAGTGGCCCCTCAATGTTTTGGAAACGGGTGGAGGACATTGTCTTCATTAGAATGGGCCCCCCTGAGGTGCTGATGCAGTTTGGACTCTGCCACGACTTGAAGGTCTAGAGAATGGTGATTTCCCTGAACCTAGATCCAGTGTATTAGCACCGCATGGGCGAACTGTATTTAAAAATTTAGATTGTGAGCCCTAACGGAGACAGAGATTGATGTGAGTGATGACAATCTATGTAGTGCTGCAAAATAAATAATGGTTGATCTGCATGTGAGTCAATCACATCAAGGGACCTTGTGAAATAAAACTCAGTTTTAATTGTAATTTCTTGTGTCTGAGCTCTCTGTGCACACTTAGTGTGGCTTGAAATAACACTACATTCATTCTATACTTATATGATGCTAGAGAAATTGATAGGCTGTAACACTAGAGGTAGCAAAATCAAAGCTGCACTATGATAGGTTGCTAAGGGCAACAAAGTTTCTTTTTTTCCATTTTGATAAGTAAATCCCATTTACTATGCTCTATATATTAACCCCAATTTATTAGCAGAACTAAACTCCAGGTATACTTCAGATGGCATGGATAACCCACAAATCCTGTTGAATATGGAGTAACCTTCTATGTAGGCAGACAGATACAGATGAACCCCACATGATGCTGTAAAGAGACGCCTGCTGCATAGATGAAGCGGACGTGCTGTATATTGTTGTCATTATTGATTGCTATACTGGCATTATGATACTGTCAATTGAGTTTACATGTAATTGGTGTACATGGTGATTAATTGGTTATTTGTCCCCTGATGAACCTAATGTGTGGCAAAACGCATCTGGAAACTGATATTTTTATGGTTATTGTCTGAGGGAATTGGTCGTATGGTAAATTGTACTATACAGAGGCACAGCTAGGGGGGGGGGGGGGGGGGTGCATGTGTGTTTCAGCAGCCCCTGGCCCACTGACTTTGGGGGCCCACCCCGGGGCCACCACAAAGTAGCAATTTCAATTGTATCAGTGCCTGCAAGACGCCGATACAGTTGAACTATGTGGTAGAGGAGAAAGCCACCTTCTCTTATTCTTAGTTTGCAAGCTACTGTACCCTCTAATAATGAACAATGCGGCGCACGGAAGCCACCTTTGTACACAGCCTGTGTGTGCCTCCTTTTCTCATCCTGAATCCTGCGGAACTATAAAGAGTTAGACAGGGGACCCGGGAGGAGAATAGGAAGTGCACACAGTCTGTGCACGAGAGCAGCTTCCGGGCACCTCATTAATCATTAGAAGGTAAAGACTACCCTATACAGTTCAACAGTGCAGGGGATGTGGTAAAGAAGATATGTTTGGAAAGGGTTATCTGTGGAGGGGCACTATTACAGTAACAGTGCTTCCCACACATAAGTAATCAAGTAATAGTATTACTTATGTGTGGGGAATATTACAGTAATAGTGCCCCCCACAAGTAATGATCCCCCCACGTAAGTAATACTATTACTTAATTACTTATGTGTGTGGGGCACTGTTACTGTAATAGTGTCTCCCAGGTAACAGTCTCCTCCCACATAGCTAATAGTGCCCCCAGGTACCCACATTAAGGGGAAGACTATTACGTGTGGGGGGAGGGGGGTTGGGACGACTATTACCTGTGTAATAGAAGTGTACTGTCAGGTGGGGCATTCCTCACCGCCCAGCCATGACGCTGAGGAGTAAGGTTGTCCCCTTTGACAGTGCAGGTATATCTCTGGCAGATGCCAGTAAAACTGACAGTATGCTGAATTCAGGTCAATGTCAGCTTTGCAGTGGTATATAACACCACCAATGTTAGGGGACATGAAAGGTCCTCTTTAAAGGGGTTGTCCAGAATTTAAAAAAAATGTATGCAGTCAGTAGGGTAGTGTAAGATAGTCCTGCATTTATACTTACCTGTATCCTCCCCTCAACTACTGTGCTGGGCCACCCGCCTCCTCCTCTGCTCTATTTGTATACAGAGAGACTGTAATGATGACGTCATATCAGTAGGACCAGTGCACCCAATCCGTCCAGTATACAGCTGAGAGCAGTGAATGGTTGCAGCGGTCTTGTTGATGTGACATCACTGCTGCAGCTGCTACAGACAGAGTAGCGGAAGAGACAGCCGACCCAGCACAGGAACAGGTAAGTAGCAAAGTTTTTTTCATTTTTTACACGTCCTCTGCTGCCTCCATATATTTTTCTTTAAATCCCGGACAAACCATTTAACATAAGGGGGCATGAGGGAGCATTATGTATGCATAGGGGCATCAGGGACATAATATAAGGGGGCAATAAGGGGTACTAACCACTGGGGAATTGGGTGCAGTATTAATTTTAGATGGTACGTGGGCATTATTAATTTAGTCGTGCTGTTAATTTAAAGGGCACAAGGGGTGTTATTAATTGAGGGGGCGCACAGAGACTTTACTAATTTAAGGGGGCCCACAGGAGGTATTTTAAATTAAGGGGGCACACAGGAAGCATTATTAACCTAAAGATGCACACAGGGGGTTATTCATTTCCATGGTATTTTTATATTATATATTTTATAATTGGGGGTAGCAGCAGGATGGAGACTTTGTGTAGATGAGGACAATGTGGGTCGGGCATCTGGAAAAGTGAGGAGCCAAAGATGTCTGTGTTGCAAACTTTACTGAGACAAGTCACAGTTGGAAGAAGTGGTCAAGGCGGTCCAGAAGGAAGAGACGCGAAATGTGAACAATTAGTCAGAGATGTCACCTGTAAGCAACAAAATTTTTCCTGCGCTGTATTCACTCAGAAGGTCTGCAGAGCCCTACATGGTCACTGTATGGTGGTAATATTGGGGGTCAACTCAGATCCTCCCCCGTGCCGAACCCCTAGCTATGCCTCTGGATACGTTCTGTTTCGATGAATAGCCTTTGCTGTGTCCACCTCATTAAATGTGCCAAGATGGACATGCTTCAGAAATGGAAAGCGCATTACACCCTGTGCATACTTGGAGGACAGAGATAAACCACAATTAGCATGTGTGTCTTGTCCACCTTGTCACATTTGCTGAGGTTGATACACAATGGCAATTCAATATAAACAGTTGGTGATGCTATTCTAATATTATTTCTATAATATCTTGAATGTAAGCATATTTAAAATGTAAATAGAAAAAATGTGAAATGCTTGGCTAGACTGAAATATAAACTTTTTTTTTTCAGGGATAACCCTTTAAATGTCTCAGTTGGGTCTTTAATGGGTCTCCAAATGTAAGGGAATAGGGTGTTGCACACAGTGGGGGTCCATGCAGCAGCTGTGATGACAACTGCAATATGGATATCATAGAGGGTGGCCGCCACTACTAAGCATAGCAATGTGGCTCTCATACAGAGCAGCTCCGGTTTTGGCAGACTCAAGCCATCCTTGTATTGAATGATGGTCACTCATCTAAATGGTAGCCATGTAATTCTAAAGTACCACTGCTGGCTGAGCTTTTCTTCTGGCAAATCAGCTGTTTTCCGGAAGCAGACCAAATCAATTTATATAAGTGACCACGGGTTGGAGAGTATGAATATTTTTGATGGTGGACAAGAGAATGTTTCTGATATATTTCTTTAAGCAAACTGATATAGAGAGAGTTTTCTCAATTCTCTACAACAAACTTAAAATGACAAAGAAGACACAGTGAACACAACAAGATGTTAATGGCAAACCTTGTAGGCAGCGTGCAGCATCCATCAGCCGTCAGTCGGACTTGTGTTGCATAGCTGTCTGCTGGACATACTACTTGCTGGACTGGAGGGCATTCCACAGTACTGCAATCCACACTGAAAACTTAAAGAGAAGAAAAAATAATATAAGGTACATCAGTAAATAAAGGTTTTTCATTTTAAAATGAAAACATTTTCTAATATAATTTCTGGATTAAATTCTCAAAGTTTGTCATCTTTCAACAGGAACGTTAACTTATTTCCAGTTGGTAAAAATAAGTCCTGGCCCTGTGATGACCACACAGATCCCCGGCTTCTTACTGCTACAGGAAAGTTTCAGGAAAGTCAGGATTCTGTTTTGTAACAAGCTCCACATATCATCAAATGACCAGGATGACTTAAACCCATCATTATTGAAAATGCTGTACAAATCGGGCAATACAATATGTATCAATAATAATAATAATACATTTTATTTATATAGCGCCAACATATTCCGCAGCACTGTATAATTTGTAGGGTTCAAGTAAAGACAAAAAAGATACATTACAAAGAAATAGTCAATTCACACAATGGGACTGAGGGCCCTGAGGGGGTGACACAAGAGGTAGCAGGGGCAGCATCAGAGGTAGCATTGCTTATACAATGGTCAGACAATTCTGTAATAGAGGTTACTGTCATTACACATATATAAAGCTCTATGAGCCGTCACCAGTCATGTTCTTTAACGTGCAGACGGTGCCTGGACATATAAAATTAGTCTGATACGGCATTGTATCCTGTGAGGTAATGTGGGAGCGTGAACAGAGGTTACGTTTTAGGGAATCTAACTAAGGAAGGGTTTACTTTAGGAGTTGTGATAGGCCTGTCTGAAAAGATATGTCTTTAGTTTGCACTTAAACCTGTAGAAATTGGGGGTTAATCTGATAGTCCGGGAAAGAGCATTCCAGAGAAGTGGTGCAACTCGGGAGAAGTCTTGTATACGAGCGTGGGAGGTTCTGATAATAGAGGATGTTAGATTTAGGTCATTGAGTGAACGGAGAGCACGGGTTGGGCGATAGACAGAGATGAGGGAGGAAATGTAGGGAGGTGCAGCATTATGGAGAGCCTTGTGGATGAGGGTGATAAGTCTATATTGTATTCTGTATTGAATAGGCAGCCAATGTAGTGACCGGCACAGACCGGAGGCATCACTGTAGCATCCAGACTGATAGATGAGCCTGGCCGCCGCAAGGAGAGAGTGAATCAGGGAAACAATAAGTGTCTTTAGTGTATCTGTAGTAAGGAAAGGGCGGATTCTGGAAATGTTTTTGAGGTGGAGATGACATGAGCGTGCGAGTGATTGGATATGGGGGGTGAAGGAAAGGTCTGAGTCAAACATAACCCCGAGGCAGTGGGCATACTGCCTAGGAGTTATGGTAAGGCCAGAGACTGCAATGGAGATATCAGGGATAGATCTATTAGATGTTGGAAACAGCGGTAGTTCAGTCTTTGAGAGATTCAGTTTCAGATAGAGCAAAGACATGATATTTCAGACAGCAGAGAGACAGTCACTGTTGTTCCGTATTAGTGCAGGGGTGATGTCACTGGATGACGTATATAATTGGGTGTCATCAGCATAAAGATGGTACCGGAAGCCAAATCTGGTGATGGTTTGTTCAATGGGGGCCGTGTAGAGGCAGAAGAGCAGGGGGCCTAGGACCGAGCCCTGAGGAACTCCGATGGCAAGAGGAAGAGGGGAAGAAACAGAGCCCGCAAATGATACACTGAAAGTGCTGTCTGAGAGATAAGAGGAAACCCAGGAGAGAGCGGTGTCTGTGATGCCGACAGAGCGGAGCATAGTGAGGAGGAGTTGATGGTCAACAGTGTCAAATGCTGCTGAAAGATCTAGAAGAATAAGAAGAGAGAAGTCACCTTTGGATTTAGCCGTCAGGAGATCATTGGAGACTTTTGTGAGGGTTGTTTCAGAAGAGTGCAGAGTGCGAAAGCCAGATTGTAAGGGGTCAAGAAGAGAGTTAGCAGAAAGATAGTGGATTAAATGAGAATAGACCAAGCGTTTCAAGATTTTGGAGATGAAGGGGAGGTTAGAGACAGGTCAATAGTTAGTTAGTATCAAAAGGACACAAATTTGAGTTTAGAAGTCCAGGGGGTGTACCTATTCAGTGATGCTAGGTTCACACCAGTGTCTGTCTCTCTGTCATTCGGGTCCACCTGGGGACCTGAACGACGGAGAGCCTGTCCGCTTAAAAGCGGTTACCCGAGGACACCCGCAGGCCCCATAGCCTATGGCAGTCTCCTATGAACCGATATCTCTGCAACTGGAGCACATACTGGCAAATACTGAATTCAGCACACTGTCAGCTTACTAGTGGTATGTAACACCGGTAATGTCAAAGGAAATGAAAGGTCCTCTGTAAGTGACATGTGTATTACTTAAAGTAAGCTGCAAAGTTTGAGGACTACCTAATATATTATAAAACTTTATGATAATCCTATAATAAAACACATGAAAAACATGGTCGAGTGCAATTTATCAAAATTGGCGTTTCATACAACAGTATTGATCCCTTGTGCGCCAAAGTGGAGCTGTGCCTAATGTATTAATACCTGTTAATAAATAAGGTGCATTACCTGCCCTCCATATGCCAAACACTCAAATCAGTTTCTGGCACAAATTATAAGAAAACTGCTAGTGGGGGTGGCCCCTTGGTCATCTCTCCTCGTAAGCCTCAACATGCTCACTTTTCCAAAATAGTGAAGCATTGAAAAGTCAATTTATGCGCAAAAACAGACTTCCGTGAAAATATGTCTTTTTCATTCTGATTTTCTTGTGTATCTAGTTAATAAATCTTCCCAAAGTTCCTAAAAGAGGTGTCCAATGATACAGTTTTAGTCATTGTCTCATGAAAACAGTTTTCCAATACACTACTCTTAAAAAAAAACCTGTCAGGTGAGGCCGTATGAAATATATGCCACAAGATAGTATTATGTCCCATAGTGGCCCTCTACAATGTCGGCACAGACATAACGTGGGCCAGGCCGGCGTCGCGACGCATAATGACGCCAGCCTGGGCCATGTGACGTCTGGGACGTCAATAACGAAGCCCGAAGATTGCAAGGAGGCATGCCGGAGTGCAGGAGAGGTGAACAACACTGGTTTTTATGTTTTCTCACCTCCTCTGGGCCTCCCATCATTATACTCTGGGGTCTGAAATGACCCCAATGTATAATGATAGCAGTATTTGTTGGGGTTTGTCCAACAAATACTCCTGCCCTGGGTCTGGGCCCTGTGGCAGCCACTACGGCTGCTACCCCGTTACTTACGCCACTAACATAAGGAAAGAAGCTGAGCTCTGTGATAAATAGGTTTATAGGATTTAAGCAGCAAAAAGCAAAGTAAATCCTGACAGGACTCCTCGGAGAGACTACAAGAGTCCTGCTTACCTTGCCCACACACAGTGATTTACAGCTTTCTGTGTACACACACTGATAGGGAGAGCTGTAAATCACTGTGTGTGGACAGGAAAGCAGTCAATGAATATATATGTTAGAAATAAGTCAACAGTGATGTATACAAATTACTGTTTAATGTATAGGTTTAATGTCTTATTATGGATTTTGCGATATTTAATTTTTTAGCTAAACATAAATTCCTTCTGTCTGCCTCAGTTGCTAAATATTCAGGCACGGTTACACTGGAGATAGTTTTTCAATTTCCAGTGCTTTAACAATCCATGTGTAAAGAAGGATGACTTCTAAATTCCTTTATAGCATCCTTTTGTTTGCACCTAGTGAATTGTCCCTTATCTTTTACCTCTTGCTACAAGGTCTTTGAATTGGGGTCATTTTTACCGTTTAATTCCTTTGAAGTGAGCTGCTCTGTAAGTTCTGACTTGCAAATGATTTATTAGAATTAAATGCTTTACTTTAGGAAGTCATAAAGAAATATTGCTAAGTATAGATTCCTTTGAAACTCACATCTCATTTCTCGCTTGCAAAGTATGACACATTTTCAATATAGAATGATAGATGCTTTGAAAAAGAATGCCAGAATGTCAGGTTATCAATGGGTTGGGATAGCAATGCTAAGTCTTGTAGCCTTACAGCCTTGCATTCTCATCATTTTTCTTTACAGAGCCCTTCTCCATCAATGACATGTTACCCTTCATGCGGAAACAAATAATAAATAAAAACAAAAACAGAGATTGAGAAATCTGCTCCTTCGCTTAATAGGAAAATCCCACTACGAGTCCAAATGTCAGAATCTACTTCTAGGCTGTCCAAGTTCTTTATAAACACAGAGGGGCAAAGTTACACTAGACAGAATGAAACTGTGCCACATTTATCACAGGGGCTGATGCTGGACTATAATCTGGCGCATTTTTAGACCGTCTAAGCACCATTTATTTGTTGGCCTAGTATGCCAAAAAAATGACAACTTTTTCCTGCACGATGCTGCATCTTAAGCTATGCTGCCTTTCCTGACAGACCACACCCCTCTGAGTAAACCACACCCCCTGCCAGGCAAGTTGTCAAGAGTGTCTAAAATTATTGATAAATGTAATGAAAGGAATATTCACTACTTTTTAGTGCAGCTTGCTCCACATTTCTGGTGTCTTCCCCATGAGTGTGAATGAAACAAAAACAAAAATCTTTCAAAAGGTGGTGCTAGAGCAAGTTTTCAATTTTCCATCAAGGATAATTTATTTGCATATTCTTTTCCTAGAATTCTTAGCAGAACATGTACAGTCTGTAAGACTGCACAATGGAAGTTTGTCTGCAAAGGCAGTCTGCTAAGGGAGACATAATTCTCCTTCTGACCCACGTCTAAGCACTCTCACCTAGCAAACCCTGCGTCACACTTATGAAGGGCAGTAGCCCTGAAGCTGCTGCCTGCAGTTGGGTCTCTCTTCCTTTGACGTAGAAACTCTGGTTTGACTTTAATCTAAGATCATGTCGCTTGGTTTCTTGAAAACCAAGAATTCATCTATGGGGAGCTACCTTCCAAAAGGTGGTGCTAGAGCAAGTTTTCCTTTTCCCTTCGAGGAGAACATATTTGCACATTCTTTCCTCAACTACAGATAGAAATATCTAAACATATTAAAGGGGATGTCCAAGATTGGGCAAAAACTAACAAAGGATTGAAAATAACATTATAAAAAAAAACCTGGTAAAATCCCCCGCTCAGTGTCACTGCTTCAGTTCTCCCTGAAGCCCTTTGTTTACTTATTTGCAGCAATGACAT
This sequence comes from Leptodactylus fallax, assembly GCA_947044405.1. NCBI lineage: Eukaryota > Metazoa > Chordata > Amphibia > Anura > Leptodactylidae > Leptodactylus > Leptodactylus fallax. The sequence goes on from CAMRHE010000123.1 coordinate 3,669,105, forward strand.
CCTGTCTATAACATGTGACCGCAGCAGCCAGTCACTGGACACAAGGCTATACATTGGAACCTCTGACACCTCAACTTTTGGTGACATTTTACTGCATTAGTGTCTGTTACTCAATGACCCCGCTTTTTCTCACTAATTCTAGATTTCGGCGATGCCATACTGACTATAATGGAAATTGAGTCTCTATGCATTGCCTTCATGGTGGGCTAGAGCTTATATACAGCAAACAATCACAACAAACACATCTGTAGTATAAAGTATGAAGAAATGCCCCAGAAATCTCTGAAGTCTGGCATCTCTCTAGCATGAGTCTCTGAAGCCACAGGGAATGAATTTCAGAATACCTCATTATTCCAGTAAAAAATGCAGCTAAGGTAGAGTAAATGATAACGCTTGTATCCTAATGGAGTAGAGATATAATGTAGCCAAGGAGACACTGAGGTATGTAGATCAACAGTCACTAGCTTGTTATGTATGTATAGATATAAATATCATTTATAATGTTACTGCAGTATCCCACAAATACATTTATTTACATGACACAAAACATAAGTTTTTATTTGTTAATAATATTTGCTCCTGCATATAGAGTACTATTACATACATGTCAGGACACCCCTATCTTTCTTTTGATTTCCTCTCAGAATATCCACCTAATGTGTCCACTGTAGGTGGTCACACATGCCCAGTAGATCTTCTTGTGTATGGGTAGCAGAGAAACTGTACAGGCCATCCAGTGCACTAAAAGCAACTTCTTCTCTCCATCTCTGAACACATTTGATGGATATTCTGAAAGGGAATGAAGAGAACAGTAGGGGGCACCATAGCAAATATATAACAGTAATATCTACAGGACCATTTTATAGATTACTTCAATTGAAAGATTTGCTTGACCTAACAGAGAATTGTAGTATTTATTGGTGGGATACTCCCTTTTAAGACAAGGAAAACAGTTTGGGAACCTACTTTATTATGGCATGTGTTGCACATTTGGGTTTTATTAATGAGATACCATTGTGAGCTGCGTCTACAATATACAGCATCTAGTCACTGTGTTTCCTAATCCTTAATATTGATGACCTATAAACTGTGGTACACAATCTGAAGGAAATGTACTATCAGAAAATTACCATTTTGCAATTTTCACTTGAGCCACTTAGCCTAACAATGGACTGGCACTTGCAAATTCTGCTGGGGCTTTCTTTTTAACAATCATTACCTTTGCGGGGTCACAGACAGCCTTACAACAGAAGATAACACCTCTACAGATAACACCACGTAACACCCATCATTGCATCCAGTACTGCCAATAGATGATGTCACAGCTTATCTACTCCCTCTCCTGTTCAGAGCATATCTAGAAAATTCATAGAATTCGTTGAGTCTTCTCCAGTCTGTTGTTGCCCATGGCCTAGAGCAGGGGTAGGCAACCTTTTTTGTTCGGCGTGCCGATTTTGATTAAAAAAATCAAAGTTGAGGTACTCGGAGTGCCGGTCAATAATTGTAAGTCTGACTACCCCTGCACATGGTATTATGTCACATAGTGGCCCCTGCATACGGTATTATGGTGATAATACTAGTGATAATTGCTATTACTATTATTTTAGCGTGTAACAGATATCACTAGAGAGGCGGGCGGCGTATTTTACTCTATAAAGATTAGGTATGGACAGGACAGGGACAGTGAAAAAATGTAAACTTTATTGGTGACTTTGTGCATGTGTTGTGTAAGTGTTTGGTGCGACACTTCTGGCGCTGCGACCTGGACGATAGTAAATGTCTGGGTCACAGCGCCAATAACTTCCTGGTTATGTGATTAGGCTTAGAGGGGTATTACATTATTCCTGTATGTGACAATCAGAGAGCAAAAGTACAGTATGCTCTCTGATTGGTAGGAGAGGGGATAACATGGACTGAAGTCCATGGGACACTTTTAGAGCCCCATTTCTAAGGATCTATTAGGGCCACAAAGATGCAACTGGATTCATTGTAAAGATGAGAATCTCATCTTTAAAAAGATACCAAGATCACCATTATTGACCTTACAGATACAGAGCGATTCACTGTTAAAACGATGTCGGGAATTGAGATCTGCATTGGGATTTCAATGCCGAACATCGTTTTCACCAGCGAATCGCTCAGGATTTGTAAGGACAATCATTGTGATCTTGGTATCATTTTAAAGAGGAGATTCTCATCTTTAAAATGTATCCAAGTGTTTCTTTATAGATTTAACCAATCCTGAGCAATTTGCTCAGGTACAGTAGTGAAGCCGGCAATTACCGGCTTCACTACTGTACATAGACTGTGCAGACGCCGGGTGATGCCGCATCCATCTTCACCCAGCGCTAATGAAATTTTAAGGAAGCCGGATGGAAAAACGCTGCAGGTAACGTTTTTCCATCCGGCTGAGGCACAGATCCGGCGCCAGAACTGATGCCTCTTGTGCCAGAACCGATCCCATAGAAAACTATGGGATCCGTCCTGGCATCAGTTTCCCTCCGGCTTGTGAGCACCACGCAGGAGGGAAACAGATAGCTGCGCCGGACATATGTAAACACACCGCTGCCGTGCCAGGGAAATAAGCCTCGCGTGCCACTCTTGGCACGCGTGCTGGGGGTTGCCGACCCCTGGCCTAGAGACTGCTGTAATGCATATCAGTAAACTGCTGTTACCAGAGAAGCTTCATGTGATTTGGCAGCACCCATAGTCACATACAGAAAACAGAGTAAAAAAAATTACAATCAGAAAATATAAAATGATTAGAAAAAACTGATCTATTTCACTATTTGGCTTAAATAAATTAAAAAAAATGTGATACATTTCTACTTGGGACACATTTTTACTCTATTTTTGCTTGAGACGGCTAATATAGTCTGAAACTAGTAAAGTATAACTATATAGCAGGTAGACTCTGACTATCCCGCCTCCATAGTAAATTTCATTCATATTTTCCATGTATGAAACGCAAACAGCTGCAACAACAACACACATCTACAACAGGAAGGACTCCCCACAAAATTCTGGCCACATCAGCTAACAATACAAGGAATGGGTGCTTAGTATTTCTATTGATTCATTTGGTATTCACTGTGATAGCATCTATAGCTGTGAATTAATGTGCTAGCAATCCATAGAGAAACATCAGAGAGTGAAAAAAACATCACACACATTTCAGTGCTTCAGAGAAACTGTGAACTTGAAGGCACGCTGAGAAACGGCAATCTTCAAAAGTTTTCCTCCACCTAGTTAACTTCCAAGTACTTGTTTATGGAATGGAAGCATGCCATTCCAAATGTGACAATCTTATCATTAGATATCCCAAATGTCTGCATCAGATTTTGTGGAAATGTAATAGATTTGCGGCTTAAAAAGGACTTGTCAGCAATCCTGAGTAAAGACATTGTGACAATTATCTGATTTAATTCCTGTACAGGTATGACTATGCTGAAACCCGGGTATTACTGGGTCTGACGCTGTCATCGGAGCTGAGCAGACTGATATTTAACCTTGTGGTAAAAGATTCAGTGTAACCTGTCACTTATCTATTTAGATCCCTGTTCATTCTGAGCTTAGGAGTCCAGTGGGTGATCCTAACCAGTGACTGACAGCTATTTCTGTATGGACATTCATATAAGAAAGACTCTCAATCAAATAGTAGTACCACCCACTGGACTCTTAAGCCCAGCAGCAGCTGAGATTGAAGTGAATAAACTAGAAGTGATGTTTCTTTTTCCCACAAAACTATACATTAATCTGCTCAGCTTCTCCTAGTCTATAACATGCTACCTGCAGACTGGACTACATGTTCAAAGACAATGTAAAGTGTGAACAATAGTCTACTTCTATAGCTTCTATGCAGACCCACTGTATGTGTCTCAAGCTTCAATCCTCGCTTTCCTTTTTGAAGATCCACATCCCAGGGATCATATACACACAAATAGTTATGGCAGATTCATATTGTTACTATATGGACAGCAGGTTATAGAGAAGGAGGAGCTGAGTTTTACCATAGCTCAATGAATGTACTCATGTCTTCCTGCTTTACGCTATGATGCCTGCACATTGGACGTTCCCTTTAAAGCTTGTCTACACAGTCATTTTAAGTCACCCCTTTGGTGTATCTCACTGTGTTACTTCCATATTCTTTACCAGGTGAGAAGCGTCATTTTTTCCCTGCACCGACAGTTACCAAAACCAATGATAATAGTGATACATGATGAATATAGATCCTTAATAACCTGTTTTTATATCTTATTATTTTTTGTGAATTTACAATTATTATTGTTATGGTCAATCAGACATACCATTAAGGCTGTGGAGTCATGAAGTCCTAGTTAGTTTTGGGTAAAGTTGAAGTTGCCAGAAATGTGTCAACTCCAACTCTGAAACTCTTTAAAACAAAAATATAAAAAAAGTATATAATATTATATTATTGATTTATTTATTGTATGAACTGTTGTTCATTTACTTTTCAAAGGAATTTAGAAAAGTTACATTTTTTTTTTACCCATATAAATATATTATGTTCTGTCAAGCTAGGGCACCTATTTATCAAAAAAGGTGGTATCTGCCCTCTCCTCGACAGCACGTTCTTATCGTATTGTGTTCTTATTTGTGTAGCTCTGCTGCGTCAGAGCTTTTTGCCTTCCTCACTACTTACCTCCGTGCGGTGCCTTCCCTGAGTATTGTCCCCCTCTGGACTTCCCTTAATCCCTGCACCTCGACCCAGTTACCATTGTTTCCTGTTTTCATTTACTGGATTGTATTTTTGATGAAACTTAATAAAACTTTAGGCTAAGGCCCCACGTTGCGTTTTTTTGTTGCTGTGGTTTTTTGAGCCAAAGTCAGGAGTATATTTAACAGAAGGGAATCGTCTGAGTACTTCCTTTATATTTTCCATTCCTTTTCACATCACTCCTGACTTCAGCTCAAAAAACGCAGCAAAATCTGTAACACATGAGCATATTAAGGTGTAACTGTGCCTATATTACACACAAGTGTCCCAGTCAAACCGCGGTTCTACTGACCTGAGGTCACAGCATCATAGAGATCTATAATACTGTGAGTTCAGATCAGCAGTCCCACGGAGGACACTCATGTAATTTGGATGCCAAAGATGCAAATAGGTTTGCTGGAAACTAGATTAGACTCCATCATAAATAAGTCATAGCTGGAGTCTGAGGCATAGTCGGAGTTGGAAGTTTGTCTTACCGACTCTAGAGCCGTGCATATTACTACTACTGCCCAGTGTAAAGGCTTTACTGTTAACTGATGCTTTTTCTCTTTCCTGACATAAAATTGGATTGTTTTACTGCATCATACAAAATGGAAATGTTATATATACACATACAGATGTACTGTATGTGATGTCTTGTTATTTAGCGCTATGATGGGCTGAAGCCCTGTATCCCCTCGCTTAGCTGGGTGTAATTTTTCACACTGTAATTGCAGGTATTGCTTGACTATATTGTATCCATTTATCTCTCTCTCTCTCTCTCTCTCTATATATATATATATACACACACACACAATATTTTGATTGTGGATCTTTCTATTGCTGAAGCTGTAGCTTGTTGTTACACATTTAATGTCAACATCTCATATAATGGTCAGAACTGCAATCCACATTTTTATTAAACCCTTTTATTAAAGTCTCCATTGTTTATGAGTGTAAAAGCTGTTGTTATTAGGAGCCATTTATAAGGCTACATACCAGGATCTAAGGTGTAATTTCCAGTGCATTCCTTTTCCCTGTAAATGCAATTTAATTTTCTGCGCTCAAAAGCTTTTTACCTTGAAACTCTAGAAACATTAATTGTGTGTTTAAGCCTCGTCTTCTACAATAAAACGCTGCAAAATCATCTTTACATTTGGTAATTTAGCAGAATCTACTTTAGCGCTGGGTTAAATGCCGTTGCAATGGTAAAAGGGACAATGCGAGTTACATAAAAACCAAATAGGGCACAGATTATTGTGTAGTAAACTCTTGACACTTTTCATTAGCAAAGATCACACCTTAAGGAGGTTATGTGGATGCTGAAAGAAAGGCACATAACAGCTCCACTTAAACAGTCACAAGTACTTTGGTGTGAGCTGGATAATGCAGGAGGTGTTGGTGGTGATGTAAATTCTGCCATTACTGGAGCCTTTGTCTTCCTACAGTACCAACATTAAAATGGGTTTGTGACAAGGGGGTAAAAAGAATTAGCCTGTGTTACCTGGTTTGCATTCATAGAGGTCGCAACACTCCCCTGGCTTGCCCGATGCTTTTGACACAACAATATTTAGGTAGCCTGGCTGGCAGACTTTCCGTAAGCATCCTGCTGGGTTGCACACACATCGGCTGGGCAGTGGACAACATTCCCCAGGTGGAGCGTAACCTTCAATGAGGACTGAATCTTCTGCACATCGTGGTGAAAACTGCACTTCACATCGGGCTGTAGAGCAATCTGGCTTTTCCTCTGGAATAAAAGATGGCAGAGATTGCGTTTAGATAACCCAGCAGGATATTTTCTGGATCAACCTATAAATCATTAAGTAAATGAAAAGATTTAGATTTTAGCTGGTCATTCTTCTTATAAAGAAGTAGGCCAATGGTTGGTGGAATCTATGAGCGCCTGATGAAGGATCATTTCACCAATGCAGTCATATACATATACTGGCGGACAGTCATTTACACTGGCCATACATGGTGAATGACACTGTGTAAAGGATGAATTATCTTCTGGTAAAAGTTCTTTTACAAAAAGATATTTTGTGGATGAAAGATCTATTGTCTGTCTATCAGACAGGGTAGAGTTCCTTCTAGATGATGACAGTGTGTCATCGGTCAGCTAAAGGGCACTAAGACAGAGCCTAAGGCTTTATTCAAACCACATTTTTGGGCCATGTCTAGAAAATACATTTGATTAAGAAAAAAAAAAACCCTCCACATATCTGCTGTGACACATCCATAGGTTTCTATGGCAAAAATGTGCCAGCACTTGATGGAAACATTGAGTGCTTACACATTTCTTTCTTTGCCTCGGCCAAGGATGTGTTCAAGTTTCTGAACTGAACTTGATATCTTTACATAAGTTTCTATGGGCTAAATGTACAGATGTAGCACTGTTTAACTGGACGTTCTGCAGCATGATAACTTTCTGTGCAGTGACAACCAATCTCAGAAAACACCACAAGACATTCAGAAAACACACTGAAACCCACTCTATGCCATAGTGTTGTTAACGCGTTATGAGTCATGTCAACCCTTGCTTTATCTATATGCCAAAACAGTGTCCTTTAGGCATACATTTCACAGTTTAGCATCTATTAATATATACAATGACATTTAATGGTAACTATTTTGGTATATAGTGCAGTCAAACAGGTTGTCCAGTTTCAACAAATGAATATTATTGCTTGTAAAATAAAAACATTTACAATTTTGCAGTATGCTTTCCATATTCCTCACACTTTTATAGATCTCTGCTTGCTGTCATTGTTTGTTTACTTCCAGTTGATTCAAATTGGTTCAAGGTCATGTGATGGACAGGCCATGGTCATGTGATGGGCAGGCCATGGTCATGTGATTGGCAGGCCATGGTCATGTGATGGGCAGGCCATGGTCATGTGATGGACAGGCCATAGTCATGTGATGGACAGGCCATGGTCATGTAATTCATCACAGAATCACAGCTGGTTACAAAACAGATGTCAGATTATTGAGCTGCTACTGTAACAAACCATGCACCTGTGTGTCCATCACATGACCATGGACTGATTTGTATCCACTGGAAGCAAACAAATAATGACTGCAAGGAGCTAGAAAAACTGCAAGGCACTGATACAGAAAGAATTTTGGAAAACTGTGGAACTTTTCATTCTACAAACAATAACATTCATTTGCTGAAACTGAACAACCCTTTTAAGTATGCCTTTTTAAGGAGGAAAGAAGAAAACAAACATATCTCTCAACTGCACACCCCAAACAAGGTGTGAATAGAGTCTAACAGCTGTATAAACAGTGATATCAGCACCTACATAGTGGTCTGTCAGGTTACAATACTAATTGTAAATTAATCCAAAAGGAATCTCAGGTCTCATAATCATAAATATAAATCAAATATTGTAGAGAATACTGGAGCCAAACTCAGAACAAAGAACCAACAAGAATTCTCCACTACAACAAGTCATATACAATCAAAAATTCATCTTTATTAACAAAAAATATACATATAACCAATTCATTATGTTGCATGAATTAAAAACAATTAAAAGCAAGTAAAAAAGCAAAAAGCATGGTCCAATGTGGTACACAGAAATGGCAGACATAATTTTGTAGATGACATAAATTATGCAGTACAGTTCACAAATAAATAAATATCCAAATATATGTAAATCAAAAATAAATATCACACCAAGTGCATCAGTGCCAAATGCAAATGTGCACACCAAGGAATTGTAACTAGCTCCCAAATTCATAAACAATACCAACCAGCCATTATACCATCTGCAACCACATGGACCAGAAACCCCAACGCACGTTTCGCGATAGCTTCCTCAGGGGGTGCTGGTTCAGTGTGCTGTGGAGGTTTATATAGGTAACAGAAGCGCTAGCAAACAAAATTAAATCAAAATACCTGACCTGTGTTATGTTACAGGGTGCATGAGCTAGATCTAGATCCCCACAGCAACGCGAATGGCGCTCCGTGCCGTGGAATGCATATGCGTTCCACTGACACACAAAGGGGCACCGTCGCGATGAAATGACAGAACCAGGCATCCGGCGCATGCGCACAACACAGGCAGCTAGCGGTGGCCATCTTGAAATCAAGAAGACCCACATACAGTGCTGGCCAAAAGTATTGGCACCCCTGCAATTCTGTCAGATAATACTCAATTTCTTCCAGAAAATGATTGCAATCACAAATGCTTTGGTAATAATATCTTCATTTAATTTGTCTTCAATGGAAAACCACAAAAAGAATTGTCAAAAAGCCAAATTGGATATAATTCCACACCAAACATAAAAAAGGGGGTGGACAAAAGTATTGGCAGCCTTTGAAAAATCATGTGAGGCTTCTCTAATTTGTGTAATTAACAGCACCTGTTACTTACCTGTGGCACATAACAGGTGGCGGCAATAACTAAATCACACTTGCAGCCAGTTGAAATTGTTCTGACTCAATAGCTTGGCTGCAAGTGTGAGGTTGTGAGAGTGTCCTGTAGTCTCTATGCTAACCAGCAATTTACACCAAGATATCTATCAGATAGTGTTCAACTCAACTGAGGAGGCGTAGATAAGATTCCAGATGCTTTAATCCAGGTAAATCTTGTAGAACCTCATACAGCAGTAGGTGAAAAATGATGAAATACCAGGAGCTGAGCAGACATGTTGCTTACAAAGAAGTGAAACTGAACTGAGGAACAGAGAGGAGGAGCTACAGCATCACAGCTAAGGATACAGAGAGAGAAAAGGGACAAACTACAAAGACAAACAGTATCACAGATACATGTCAGTGAATTAAACCAAGTCCTGGGACATGACACTCCCCGCCTGAAATCTTTAGATTTCAATGAAAACAAACATTAAATGTCCTGAGATGTCCATAAAGTCCTCTTCAAACCTGAAAACAAAAAAGAAACATGCACAACAAACAATAATCAACAGTTAGTCCAAATAAACCAATCTTCAGGTCAGGAAGCCGCAATTTGCAAACACCTCCACCGACCCACACTGTAATCCACAAGAACACGGTTTTAGTTCATGGAAGGAAGCTCCCCGCCATGAGCTGTGAATGGTGTCCTTATCTTCTTTTATGTGACGTCTCCTCTTGGAAGAAGAAGCACCAGTTCATTAATTGGGCGGAAGAAACTCGCACTGAGCCTCCCTTGGTTACCTTGACCTCCACTTTCCGAGTCTTCCCATCATCACTAGGGACAACTTTAGGCCATTCATTCCGATGGACTTCTTTATCCCTTAGAAGGACGAGGTCACCCACCTGGAGATTAGGTTTTGAGGTCTGCCATTTGTGATGGCTCTGTAGCATGTGGAGGTACTCTGTTTTCCAGCGGTGCCAGAACACATTGGACAGGTGTTGAACTTGTTTCCATTGGCGTCTGTAAATGTCACTGTGATCTAAGGTACGTGGAGAGGTAGCAGCAGTACCAATTTTCTGAGTAAGAAGCGTTGCTGGGGTTAAGATAATTGGAGATTCAGGGTCTGAAGATACTGGGACAAGTGGCCTTGCATTGATTATCGCAGACACTTCAGCAAGAAAGGTTATTAACGTCTCATGGGTAAGCAGTGTCGACTTGTGGTCCATCAACATAGAGTCAAGGATTCTGCGTGTGATCCCAATCATACGTTCCCAGGAACCTCCCATATGGGATGAATGTGGAGGGTTAAACGTCCAAGTGCACCCATTGTTGGATAAGAAGTTGTCTAACTGCAGTTCTTTGCAGGCTCCAACGAAGTTAGTGCCACAGTCAGACCTCAGTTGTTTCTCAGCAGGCAGTGGAGTGTTCCAGTCCATGTTCTCAGTGGTAAGCTGTCTTAGTAGTAGCTTGCATTGAATGGTGATGGGAGCAATGAAACCAAGAGGATCATAAATGCTGTTCACAACAGGTAAAACTCCTCGTTTGGTGAAAGGTTTGTCACAAGAAGACACTTGGAATGTGAATGTGTCTTGTTCAGTGTTCCATAGCAATCCTAGGCTGCGTTGCATAGGAGGAGCATCAGAACTGAGATCAAGATCCTTCAAGTTGATTGCATGATCATCAGAGGGAAATGCCTTCATTACCTCCATATTGTTGGAGATGATCTTGTGAAGTCTGAGGTTAGCTACAGACAGCATTTCCTGTGTTCTAGAGAGGAGATCGATCACTTCTTCACTTGCAGGTAAGGATTTAAGACCATCATCAACATAGAAGTTCCTCTCAACAAACTGACGAGCATCAGAGCCATACTCTTTCTCACCTTCTTGGGCGGTCCTTCTCAGTCCATAGATCGCTACTGCAGGAGAAGGGCTATTGCCAAAGACATGTACCTTCATCCGGTAATCTATGACTTCATTGTTGACATCATTGTCCTTATGCCATAGGAACCTGAGATAGTTTCTGTCATCATCCTTAACGATGAAGCAATGAAACATCTGTTGGATGTCGGCCATCACTGCAACTGGTTCCTGTCTGAAACGGATTAAGACTCCTATGAGGCTGTTGTTTAGGTTAGGACCAGTGAGGAGCAGGTTGTTGAGAGAGACGCCTTCATACTGAGCACTAGAATCGAACACGACCCTGATTTGGTCAGGTTTGCGAGGGTGATACACGCCAAATGATGGAAGGTACCAGCATTCTTCTCCTTCCTTTAGTGGAGGTGCAGGTTCTGCATGATCTCTCTCAAATACCTTCTGCATGAAACCTACAAAGTGTTTCTCCATCTCTGGTTTTCTCTTGAGGGTACGTTTTAAAGAGGAAAATCTAGAAACTGCTTGCTTCAGATTGTTTGGTAGTTTTGATCTCGGGGAGCGGAAAGGTAAGGGTGCTACCCAGCTGTTGGAATCATCTTGAATGAATTCCTTGTCCATAAGTTTGAGAAATTCTTTATCAGCTATAGCCGATGCCAGCTTGTTGTCATCACTTGTTGTATTGAACACTGTTAATCCAAGGATGTCGTCCCCAGGCAGGAAAGTATTCACGTTGTCTCGGTGATTATGCAGCCACTTACTGTTGCTTATCTTCTCTTTCACTTGGTAGTGATGTGGACATGGCTGAAAACAAGTGCTGCGACCATTTGGTAACATATGCGTCTTAAATGAAGAAATATTGGTGGGCCTTTTCATCCTACCTATGCAGACGTTGCCAATGATAACCCATCCTAGATTGAGGCGCTGGGCAAATGGTGCATCATGCGGTCCATTAATTTGCTGGCGTATTTTGTGCAGTCTGAGAATGTCTCTACCTAGCAGAAGTAGAATGTCTGCATTTTTGTCAAGGGATGGTATTTCACTGGCTATAGCCCTTAGATGAGGGTGCTGGAAAGCCGCCTCTGGTGTGGGTATCTCTTCTCTGTTTGATGGTATCTGGTTGCACTCAACAAGTGTGGGCAAAGGTATCTCCAAATTGCCCTTGAGAGAAGCTATTACAAGACCACTGGCCCTTCTTCCTGAAACCTCTGATATGCCACTACAAGTACCCAAGGTATACGGATAAGTATCACCCTTTAAGTTAAACAGATCAAAGAGTTCTGACCTTGCAAGTGAGTGGTTGCTCTGGTCGTCCAAGATGGCGTACACCCTCAGAGCCCTTTCTGGTTGGCCCTTGGGGTATATACTGACTAGGCATATCCTTGCACAGGACTTGTCACAAAGGTCTTCTCCGCAGACTTCTGTACATGAGGAAGATACTGTGGTAGTATTTGCTGCTTGATCTGTGTTCTCCCCACCATGCTTAGTTGGGGAAGGGGAACCTCTAGGTGGTGTGGCACTAGGCTGGGATGGATGAAGAGCTTGTACATGGTTCTCACTGCCACACTCTATACACTTAATAGCAATTTTACAGTCTCTAGCAACATGTTCAGTAGAGGCACAACATTTGAAACATATCCCTAGTTTCTTTAGAAGCTCTTTACGTTCCTGGATTGGTTTCCTCCTGAAGCCAATACACTTCTTGAGGGGATGAGGCTTCTTGTGAATAGGACACAGACGGTTAGGATTTTCTACCTTTTCGTCTTGGTTGCTGTTGCAACTGCTTTCTTCTGGTGCTGATGTAGGTATAGGAAGAATATCAGTCTTTTTCACCGAAACTGGGCCTCTGCGGTTTATGTAGTTAGAATGTGAGCTGTCATACTTAATAGGAGGTGAACCAGGAACACTGGGATCCCCATAGGAAAAGCTTGGGTCATTCTTGGATTCTGCAATGTTCTTGATAAACTCACAGAAGTAGGAAAATGGAGGAAAGGAGACTTGATTCTCATTTTTGTATCTTGACCCAACTGTGGTCCACCTTTCTTGAATATTATATGGCAACTTGGAGACTATCGGGTTTACCCCACGAGCAGTGTCCAGGTAACTGAGGCCCGGTAGGAGAGTGTCCGCCTTAGCCAGTAGGAGCTCCATGAGTAGGTCACTAAGTTCTTGAAATTTCTGATGATCCTTACCAGATATCTTTGGAAACCCTTGCAACCGTTTGAACAGAGCATTCTCTATTGCTTCAGGACTGCCATAGGTTTTCTCCAGTCTTTCCCAAGCAGCGGTAAGGCCTGCTATGGGGTTGTAAATGTGGACGGATCTGAGTCTTTTAGCACGTTCTGTGGACTGTGGGCCAAGCCACCGGATAAGCAAATCTAATTCTTCAGCTGCAGTAATGCCAAGGTCACTAATTGCAGTTTTGAAGGAACATTTCCAGCCTCTGTAGTTCTCAGGTTGGTCATCGAACCTTGTGAGTCCAGTCTTAGTAAGCTCACGGCGAACCATGTATCTTGCAAACTCTGACATGTCTGTTCTCTCTGACTTTAAATATTGAGTCGCTGGCTGAGTAGCGGTGATTACGTTGTTAGTGGGGTTCTGGTTAACAGAGGTAGGTAGTGTAGGGGCTGCGTAGGCATTCAGCCTAGGAGCTAACTTAAAGTCCATAGGTTTAGCCACATATGGATGTGAGACTGGACGGTTGTTTGCAGTCTGGTAGTATGGTGTCACATTGGTGTTTACCTGAGTATCAGTATATTGCATTTGCTGAGGTGCAAGGCTTTGGGAATCCATGAAGGAAGAAGAAACTGGATGCTGGACAGGCAGGGCATTGTACTGACCTTGAATGCGGTGTGCTTCAGAAGATACTGTGCCCTGTTGCACTGGAGAAATGTTGTCCCTGACAGGAACATTTGTGGCAAATAGGGATTCACTGCTTTGGCTTAGTACATAGTCTCTTGTGCGCTTGAGGGGATCCTCTGCTTCCACATCACACAAACTGGTGCTGTCTCTTTCACTTCCACTGATGGCTTGTTCTAAAATGCTTAACCTTGCCATGGCTGCAGCGTGCTCATACTGTTTCTCTAGAGCCTCTAGTTCTGCCCTTTTTTGAGCTGCATTAGCTTCCATCTCTGCTTTCTGTTGAGCTACCTTAGCTTCCATTTCTGCTTTCTGTTGAGCTACCTTAGCTTCCATTTCTGCTTTCTGTTGTGCAAAGGCTGCCTGTATCTTAGTAGCTTCCGCCTCTGCACGTGCTTTTATAAGTTGCTCACTGAGTGTGGAAGATTTTGAGGAACGTGACTTAGATGTACGCTTTGAACGCTTGGTAGACTCAGAAACATGGGATGCCATTTCCTGCAGTTGCGCAATTCTTGCCTCTGTCCTTAACTTAGTTTCATGTACTAAGTTGTCTCGTTCTGAATTGAGATGCTGGAAGCTTTGCAATTCAACTAAGGAATCGTCTGTATGAAGTTTCCTCAATATGCTTTCATACTCCTCAGCTTTCATTTTATAATGTCCATGCATAGAACAAAGCTGTCGCAGAGCTCCCTCTAGTGGTGATATATGGTATGCAGGCAAGCACATGGCAGATATCTTAGTCTGTATTTTCTGCCACCATTTTGAGAGTTCACAGGAAAGTTCATGCTTTAAACCTTCTAGATTGTCTCTAACCTTCCACGTAGGTTTAATCAAGCGTCTAGCCTTCTCACTGGGCTGCAGACTGAGGTCCATGCTACCTCGTGCTTCAGGGTGCCCTTCAGCCATGATGCAACACAAACAGGATAAATATAACCTTGCTGGAGTAAGATGGCTGCTTGATAGAAGCTTCTATGCTGAGGGGGTCTGAGCTGCAGATGCAACTTACACAATGCTGATTCCTTCTGGCTTCAGGTAACTTGCTGTGACTGACTGTATGTCAGAAGTTGGTGAACTGTCTTACAGCCGTATCTGGCAGTCTTTATGCATCATTTTTCACTGTTCTGACTCAATAGCTTGGCTGCAAGTGTGAGGTTGTGAGAGTGTCCTGTAGTCTCTATGCTAACCAGCAATTTACACCAAGATATCTATCAGATAGTGTTCAACTCAACTGAGGAGGCGTAGATAAGATTCCAGATGCTTTAATCCAGGTAAATCTTGTAGAACCTCATACAGCAGTAGGTGAAAAATGATGAAATACCAGGAGTTGAGCAGACATGTTGCTTACAAAGAAGTGAAACTAAACTGAGGAACAGAGAGGAGGAGCTACAGCATCACAGCTAAGGATACAGAGAGAGAAAAGGGACAAACTACAAAGACAAACAGTATCACAGATACATGTCAGTGAATTAAACCAAGTCCTGGGACATGACAGAAATGGATTAAAGTTGACTCAACCTCTGTCCTGTGTCCTTGTGTGTACCACATTGAGCATGGAGAAAAGAAAGAAGACCAAAGAACTGTCTGAGGACTTGAGAAGCAAAATTGTGAGGAAGCATGAGCAATCTCAAGGCTACAAGTCCATCTCCAAAGACCTGAATGTTCCTGTGTCTACCGTGCGCAGTGTCATCAAGAAGTTTAAAGCCCATGGCACTGTGGCTAACCTCCCTAGATGTGGACGGAAAAGAAAAATTGACGAGAGATTTCAACGAAAGATTGTGCGGATGGTGGCTAAAGAACCTCGACTAACATCCAAACAAGTTCTAGCTGCCCTGCAGTCCGAGGGTACAACAGTGTCAACCCGTACTATCCGTCGGCGTCTGAATGAAAAGGGACTCTATGGTAGGATACCCAGGAAGACCCCACTTCTGACCCAGAGACATAAAAAAGCCAGGCTGGAGTTTGCCAAAACTTACCTGAGAAAGCCAAAAACTTTCTGGAAGAATGTTCTCTGGTCAGATGAGACAAAAGTAGAGCTTTTTGGGAAAAGGCATCAACATAGAGTTTACAGGATAAAAAAAGAGGCCTTCAAAGAAAAGAACACGGTCCCTACAGTCAAACATGGCGGAGGTTCCCTGATGTTTTGGGGTTGCTTTGCTGCCTCTGGCACTGGACTGCTTGACCGTGTGCATGGCATTATGAAGTCTGAAGACTACCAACAAATTTTGCAGCATAATGTAGGGCCCAGTGTGAGAAAGCTGGGTCTCCCTCAGAGGTCATGGGTCTTCCAGCAGGACAATGACCCAAAACACACTTCAAAAAGCACTAGAAAATGGTTTGAGAGAAAGCACTGGAGACTTCTAAAGTGGCCAGCAATGAGTCCAGACCTGAATCCCATAGAACACCTGTGGAGAGATCTCAAAATGGCAGTTTGGAGAAGGCACCTTTCAAATCTCAGGGACCTGGAGAAATTGGCCAAAGAAGAATGGTCTAAAATTCCAGAAGAACATTGTAAGAAACTCATTGATGGTTACCGGAAGCGGTTGTTCGCAGTTATTTTGTCTAAAGGTTGTGCTACCAAGTATTAGGCTGAGGGTGCCAATACTTTTGTCCGGCCCATTTTTGGAGTTTTGTGTAAAATGATCAATGATTTGACTTTTTTTTCATTCTCTTTTGTGTTTTTTCATTGCAAGTAAAATAAATGAAGATATTATTACCAAAGCATTTGTGATTGCAATCATTTTCAGGAAGAAATTGAATATTATCTGACAGAATTGCAGGGGTGCCAATACTTTTGGTCAGCACTGTAAGTGCTAAAATAGTCCGAAATAATTGCACGGTACCCCTAAAAAGCTGTCATAATATAAGTAATGGGCATATAAGATACCAAGGTTGCAGGACATACATTAAACATAAAAGACAACAACAATACAAACAAAAACATAAACGTGCAAGAAAAAAAAGGAGTGAAAGTGCACAAAAAACACAAATACTATAATAACATAACGATGAAATATGAGAAAAAAAAATATAAAATATGTAGAATATATGTGAAATAATGTATGAAATAAATAAGAAAATGAATATATAAAGATGAAATGAATTCTAAATGAATGCAATGAACACTTATATTGCAACAATAAAGTGGATTAAAGTGAGTGAATGAAAATATGAATAGAAGAAATATGAAAAGTGAGCAATAATTAAGTGTGCATGTACTGCAAAGTGTATACTATACTAACTGGTTCTGGGATGACCATCATAGGTCTAGACCACAGGTGTCAAACACAAGGCCCGCGGGCCGAATCCGGCCCGCTGCCTTCTGTTATCTGGCCCGGCACTTATCTGGCCCGTAGGGCCGCGGCATTTTTTATTGTCTATGTACATTATGTAATGTAAACCAGCCCAGGACAGGCCGCTTAAAAAAAAAAAAAAACAAAGCTGCGCGATACCTGTCCTGGGCTGGTTTACAAGACCTCTGCATGTCAGCGCAGGCGGCGATACAATGACGTCATCGCGCCTCCTACGCTGAGACACAGACGTCGCGGACAAGAAGAGGAGGAGGCGGCTGCATCAAGACATCGCAGGTAGGTGAAGATAAGTTTTTTTATATATATATAAATAGGCCGTTGCCTGCTGGAGTATCCCCGGCACGTAACGGACTATTTACTTACCGATCCCCGCTGCTGGTCGTGGCCGCCCCCGCTTCTCCTTCTGCTATGGGACGCAGAAGCGGCTGTGTGCAGGAGCGGGGATGGTGAGGCCGGGGCCTGCGAACCCCATCAAATACTACTATTATTATACTCTGCGGTCTTTTCAGACCCCGGAGTATAATAATCGGAGACCCCGGGGAGGTGATAAACATAAAAACCAGAGTTACTCACCTCTCCGGCGATCCGATGCTGCTCCCAGCCGGCTTCGGCCTTCTTTGGTGACGTCCCAGGCGTCACGTGAGCCAGGCCGACGTCATTATGTCACGACGCCGGTCTGTGCGACATTGCAGAAGGCCGGACGCAGGGAGCGCACCGGGGCCCAGGTAAGTAACACTGATTTTTATGTTTGTCACCACCTGGGTCTCCGATCATTATACTCTGGGGTCTGAAAAGACCCCAGAGTATAATAATAGTTCATGGGTGGGGGGGTCACTATGGGGCATAATACCATGTGCAGGGGCCACTATGGACTATAATACCGTTTGCAGGGGCCACTATGGGGCATAATACCAATGCAGGGTCCACTAAGGAGCATAATACCGATTGCAGGGGCCACTATGGAGCATAATAACGTGTGCAGTGGCCACTATGGAGCATAATACCATGTGCAGGGGCAACTATTGAGCATAATACCGTGTGCAGGGGCAACTATGGAGCATAATACCGTGTGCAGGGGCCGCTGTGGGGCGTAATACCGTGTGCAGGGGCCGCTGTGGGGCGTAATACTGTTTGCAGGGGTAAACAGTATTTGTATAGTGCTTAATTTTTTACATATTCAGAAAAGGATGAGGATAGTATGTAACATGCCAATGTCTTAGGTTTTAGCAATACATTATGTTCTTCCTGGTTGACCTCAAAGGGCTGATTGTAACAGTAGTAATGTACAAATGTAACTACTGCTTAATAGCTCGCTTATCTGTTAAGGAGAAGTTACTTTTATACATGTGTAAAATAATCTTGGCCCTTCAAGGTACCCCGTGAGGCTGAAGTGGCCCCCGGAGAAAATGAGTTTGACACCCCTGGTCTAGACCATAACTCTATGGAAAACTAGGAACTGGTTAATATCGGCCCAAAATAATAAATAATGAAAATTAAAGATGAATAAGGGGGTGTTCACACTATCGTTGGATGTCTGTTCATAACACCTTTCATAACAGACACTAACTGATGTTAAGGTGTCCATTTTTTCAACTGGTCCATTTAATGGTTAAAAAAAACTGACACATTAGCATCAGTTAGTGTCCATTTTTATACTGTCCGTTTTTAGCTCTTTTTTTTTTTTTGCTTCTGTTTCTGAGCACGCTCAGAAAAAAAAAAAAGGACAGTAATAACGGACAGTATGTTGAATGTATTGTAACCTGAGGCCATGCTAGCCTGAGGGACCACGGTGCTAGGTTGAGGGTCTTATTTTTTTTATTTATTTATTTTTTGTTATGTTTAAACACTACATACCCACAACTTCATGAAAATATATACATTCTCCTGAAATGTTACGAGCAGGGAAAGAAGGGGAATCATTTTCACATCTGGCCTCATTTCCAGGACGTGTCTCATGCTGGTGGTCGCTGGGGGCTAAATGAAAGGGCAGCAGATGCCATGATATTCTTGGATTTCTACTTTATAAAGAGAACTTAATGCTAAAGGAAATATTACATGCGTGAGAACAAGTCTTTTCTTCATCTTGGAGATGACAAGTATTATGACCATTTTACATTGAGAACTTGCAATTAAGCTGACGGGTGCAAACAGTCATACCTTAAGTCATTAATATTAATAATGATGGCCATAGCAATATATATGCTAATAGAATCTACCTCATAGGTTAACAGGTTCAGCATGGGTATTCTGTGCCCTTGAGGGAGAACCAGCTGATGTCAGCAGACTTAGCGGCACAGAACACACTTGAGAAAAACAGGATGCTCCTAAAATGTCTCTTTCACCCTTTACATATCAGAAAGACATGCATGAGAGGACTCAAAATGAAATATGAAGTTCTAAAACTTAGCTCCTTCTTCCTCTGTATACTTTTAGAATTGTATATCAGCATTTTCAATGTTAACAATCATCTATGTGTTATACACATGTCCCAACTCTACTCAACTGGAATGGCAAATGTATCTACTGTATGTATGTATGAGTCTTTATGAGTATCTATCGATATCTGTATCTATGACTATTTCATCTATCCATGACTATCTATCTCTATCCTGTTTTCCTATGACTATATGACTCTTTCACTATCATTATCCATCTATTACTATCTCATATCTATGACTATCTCAACATCACTATCATCTCTCTCATATTTATCTTTTTCATTTGACATTTAACTATGAATTATAGTGAATATAATTTTTGAGGAATGTTGATATTTCTTATATTTATTTGTAAAATTATGTTTGGGTGTATGCATGTTTATTATTATTTTATGCCACTTTTCTCATGTAAAAAGGTCGCAAATATTGGGTTTGTGTCTTTTTACATGTCAATAGTGACATAAATTGTGGCAACTGGTGCTTTGCACCGCCCGCGCCTATTTAAAGGGGACATGGCAAGGACATGCCGGGGGACGCATTTTCAGTTATTCCAACTACAAGATAATATAATAAATATATATATATTTATTATATATGCGCTTACATAAATGATTAGTGTATGTTTCAGCTATTAATCTATCCATCCATCCCTCTATCAATCCATCCGTCTATCATCTATCCAATCATCTATCAATACATCCATCTATCCATCCATCTTTAAATAGTATTAACATAATTTTCTTTAGACAAATGTGACCATTTCCCTCTGCTCAACCCACAATAAACAATTTGCAGAATACACAAGTCATCCTGACAACGGTGGAATAAGCCATCCTTTTAAAGCATGATTCATGGGCGCACAAATATCACTGATGTTATGTTAGGTGAGCACTGAAGACTTGAAGTAACTAGAAGACAGTCTTCACTGCACCTTTCCACTAATGCTTTTTGAAACGAGCAGCAAATGAGTTGGAAACAGGAGAACATCATAGATCAGGGACATAATCAAATATGAATTCCAAACTGTTGGTACTTGTGTATTCAGCAGCGCGCTGTCAAGCCATGTATCAGAAATCTCAATGAGTTCTACAGGCTCCTCTCCCCTCCATGCTAATATGTGCTTCTATGCAGCACTGCATTTGCTTTTAGAGCTTGCGACGAAAACTTTCAATAGCATATTACGACAGAGCGCTAGATTTATAATGCGCTCCTATTTTTGTGAAAATGGCAGAGTATTTGAAATTCTGCAGACACAGGCGGTAATGCGTGATGCTCTTCCTTTTTAACCTATCTCCTTTTGGAATATATACACTAGAAGTATCGGCTGTGGAACAGGAGAGTAATTTCTATTAAACTGCATTTTATTTTTAAACACAAGAGGCAATCTAACCTTTCAGGTAATACGCCACGGGTGAATTCATTTCACACAATTATATTCTAGAAACAAGCAGCACCTATTTATACTACAAGACTAGAAATACAGACAGCTATTTTTGTTGCAACCTACTATTCATCCCTGGGAATGGAAAAGCTTTTTAGCTTTTGTTTTCCCATATACCAGACAAGCTTGCATGTTAACACTGTGCAGTATTTCCTTAAAGGGATTTTGCCCACAAACCATTGCTTATTTAAATGCATAGTCAATGTAAATAGAAATAATTTCTCAATTGGAAGTAATTGGAAATGTTTCTGCATTTCACAACTCTCAGCACTCCGGCTCCCTGTAGTTCTAATGTATTAGTATATTGCCATGGATACGACCATAAAGTGCTGTCATATCTATGGTCACACATGTACAGATGTTGACCATGGATTCTGCTTCGGGCTGGCTACCCCTCTTGTGATCCTACTTTTTCAGTGTATGCGCTGTTTTCCACACCTGGCGCAAGCCCATGGGAAGGTTTCAGCATCCTCAGTAGAAGCAAGCAGCTAAAAATTATACTTGTGAACTAAGAAATGTATAAACATTAGGAATGTTACACTGAGGTTTGTGAGAACCCCCCTTTAAGTCTTTCTTCAACAGATTCACTGCAAATACAAGACCTATAGGACACGTGCATTGTATTATAATTAAAGGCAGATTTCCAAAAACTACAAAAATTCTGTACCATCTAAACATACCCTTAGAGGTAATGTCTGTGTTGCAAGGAATTGTAAGATTCCTTAGCATTGCTCCTAGGGAAAAATACAGAGCCTCACAGATGACATTGGTGGCAGTGGTTCACAGAGTGCCTAGAGGTCTATGATATGAACACCTAAGCACCATATAGGGACCCTGCATGTAGCAAAGCCATATATATCAGTGCATTTGCTTTTCTTCCCTTGCTTTGACAGTAAAAATTGTATCAAACTGTCCTGTATTTTCTTCTGACACATTGGTAATAGTATATATTAAATGAGTGTAAGGCGCTACATGCAGTCTTGTAGCCCAAAGAACATTGTTGTGATACAGTGAGTAACATGGAAAACTCAATATGTAGTGTGGATTACAACAGAACTAAAACATCTGCGGGTGAACCAGCCCTGTGGGCCATCACTACACAGCACTGCTGAGTTATATAATAAAGCAGGTAGAGTTTGTGTATCTGTGCAAGGTGTCTGGATACTCTATTAGTCTCAAACTGTTACACTATCTGTACTATAAGAAACAATCTAGACATAACCTTTCTTTGTTGTCTAGAATAATTTCATACTCTAAAACCAGACTGAAGGACATGAAGCTACAACATATAATGTAAGCACTAAGCTTTAGCATTAAATAAACTGTAGAAGAATCTGTGCTCTACGTGTCTTTTACAACGTGTTGACCCCAACAAGTACCCCTCCATATCTCAGATTCCTGGACTCCTGTAAGCTTGGCAATAGAGAAATGGAGAATTAGGGCTGCATATAACAGAGGAAGGGAAGCAGAATTCTGTGCATTATATACTTCAGAGCAGGATTTCTGTATTAAAAAAAAAAAAAAAAAAATCCTGACAGGACTCCTAGGAGAGACAGTAAGAGTCATGATCACCCCCCCCCCCCCCACACACACACACACACACACACACACACACACAGTGACAGCTTTCTGTGCACAGACACTGATACTAGGAGAGCCGTGAATCACTGTGGCTGGGTGAAGTAAGCAGGACTCTTACTGTCTTTGTAAGGAGTCAATTCAGGATTTCCTCTATCCTATATACAGAATCACAGACCTCTATTATATTATGCTCTCACATAGAGCAGCAGAAATCACCTGATGGGTTCACTTTATATACATTAGACTTTATTAAATGAACTCTTTCTCCTTAATATACCATAACTCTGTGATATTACAATAAAAGCTACTTGCATAGAGCCAACACCTAACCGACAACTATTTTATTAATGTTGCTTTTCATTCCAAATGTTGCAAATAGGACATAAATAAATGTAATCATTATAATGTTTGGCTATTACAACCTATAATAGAGATCCCATTATTGACTATTACCCCAGTACTGCTGTTCTTTGCACACTGGCACACTTCCGTCTGATGCGAAATGATCCCTAGATAAACAGTTTGTCAGGAAAGCTATGCTGATACAGAACATCATTTAAGTATTTAGAAAAGCAAACAGCTCTTTGGTTTCTCTGTACTATTCTAATGTTTGCTGTTCACATCCTATCTAAGAAGCCAAGGCTGGCTGCTGAGGATCTTTATTTCTACCTCAGTGAAGTAACTTAATCAGAGGGTTTAATCTCCTTGGAAGAGCAGAGAAAGTATAAATAGAAGCCAAGGAGTCTCAAGGAGTCTGTCCATGCATTTATTCACAGTAAAACACATGTTTAAATGTTTTTCCATGTATTTCAGTCATAATATGTAAATACACATCCATCAAATGGGCTATCTGGGGACCGAATTTTACTTTTTTTCCGTGCTGCACGTAGGGTATTCGATTCATGATTACATGATCGGAACCAGCACCCAGCATTCAAGTCGATCCACCTCCTACCTCCTCTCCCATGTTCACAAGTAGATACCAGGCTGGAAACCTGCTGTCTGATAAGGTTGGGGATTCTCAACTATTGAACAAAAAAAGCAAGTAAATACTGTATTGCTGTTTGGAGAACTCCAATAAACATCTATAATCCTCACGTAAATATAGGGGTAATACAATATTTTAAATTTGGGCCTTAAAGGGGTTTTCGAATAATAAACAAGATAGGTGATAAGTGTCTGATAGACCGGCATTGAGCACAATCAACCTCTGCTCCACTCAGAAGGAGGGATAAGGAACCCCACTTCTCAAGACTGGTGGGGGTCCCAGCAGTTAGAGCCCACCAACCAGACACTCACCACTTATCCTCTGGACAGATGAGATGTTTTAACTGTGGGAAAAATCATTACATATGAAACTGTAACAGTCCCTACTCCGCATTGGACTTCAGAATCCAGACTGTTTTTGCTTTTGGAAAGTCATCGGCCACTTTTTACAAGATAACACAACTCACTAACCCTTCTTCCCACTTCCTCCATGTTACCTTGTGATCATCAGTGAGTAAGGAAGGAGAACGCGAGCAAACCTTGCATCTCCATGCTCCATTTTTATGTGTCCTGAACTTCCTTCCACTTGGCTCAGAATGTCCATTGTAATTGTGAATCACATTTCATATTTTGCTATCAGGATTAGGAAACAGTAAGGCTCGTGTATGTCTATGGAGCATTGGAGGAAACTGGAGAAGATACAAATTCCATCCAGATGTTGAACTCAAGAATCCAGCGCTGCAAGGCAACAAGTGCAACCATGTTTCAGTTCTCATGGGCTCTAAATGGTAGTTCACAGGTTGTTAGTGATTGACAGCTATGACTATGAGCATACATACAGAGATAGCTATCAATTACAGGCAATGGCTGGGGAAGGCAGATTGAAAGAGAATCTGTCACATGGAAAACACACTCTAATCTGCACCCAACATGTTATACAGCACGAGCAAAATGATTTATAGTTTTGTAAGAAAAGAAAGATTCAGTATAACTTGTATTTTTATCAATTTACTGAATATATTTGCTCATTCTATACTTAGAAACACCTAGTCATGAGGGCGGTGCTATCAGTGACTGACAGCCTTCTATTAATAACTATAGATACAGAGATAGCTGTCAATCACTGACCACCCCCATGCCAAGAAGACTGTTTCTAAGTATAGAAATAGCAAAGATATAAATGAATAAAATACCAGTTAAAATGAATCTATTCCCATAAAACAATATATCAATCTGCTCCACACCTGCTGCTCTATTAAACCTGTTTACAGAATGTGGAACATATTTTACCTGACCAATCCGCTAAAAAAAAAAAAATCTGTTTATTAGAACCTGTAAAGGAGACTTCCACCTAATTCTACCAATAAGTCATGGCCGTGAGGAGTAATATTCTTACTACCCCACAGGTAGGCAGCTTTTGGTCTCATAGCCAAACTCAACAATGCCCAGGGTATGAGTATTCAAAGAACTCCAGGTGGAGACTCGCTTACCACAGTATCTACACTTAAAAAAGACTATTAGTAGAAAAGAAGAAGAGAGAGTGAGGCACATCATACGGCCTTATACCTTCAAAAGCCTCTTAGATCATTACTGGAAAAGAAACACTGATCAATGCTCAGGCTTGGCAGGCAGAACCGATGGAAACACCTGCATATCTATTAACAGGGGACATCAGTAAACAGGAGCTCATATAAGAAGCCACTGCATCAGTGAAGACCTGATAACCCCAAGAGTCAAACTCACCCTGGAAAACTACACTTCAATGTTCGGCTTTATCATACAAAGTGGATAGCTGAAAACTTGATGTACCTTCAACTACCAGCTAGAAATCAAAGTCCGCCGACTGATGTATTTGAAGAAGTAACGTATAAATATTTAAAGTCATTGCACAAAGTTGAAAGAGTTTTTCTGCTGCCGTGATTTAAATGGAAGGGTTCACACTGGTGATGGTAGAGGGAAAAGCAAGTCACTAGTAAAATGACAATAACCAAAGAGAGGAAGACTAAAGACCAACAGCTATGATGAACATCTGGAGCTCTGGAAGAGAACAGTCAGCAGATACACGTCTCCTGTCAGTGCAAAACTGATCAAGAAAACTGTATTCTTATATACATCTGTCAGAAAATGACACCGTTTTTCTTATTGTCCCTCTTTATAGTCTACAGTCATGGCCAAAAGTTTTGAGAATGATACAAATATTAATTTTTACAAAGTCTACTGCTTCAGTTTTTCTAATGGCAATTTGCATATACTCCAGAATGTTATAAAGAGTGATCAGCTTAACAGCAATTACTTGCAAAGTCAATATTTGCCTAGAAAATTAACTTTATCCCCCAAAACACATTTCAACATCATTGCAGCCCTGCCTTAAAAGGACCACCTAACATCGTTTCAGTGATTGCTCCATTAACACAGGTGTGGGTGTTGATGAGGACAGGGCTGGAGATCAATCTGTCATGATTAAGTAAGAATGACACCACTGGACACTTTAAAAGGAGGCTGGTGCTTGCCATCATTGTTTCTCTTCTGTTAACCATGGTTATCTATAAAGAAACACGTGCAGTCATCATTGCACTGCACAAAAATGGCCTAACTGGGAAGAGTATTGCAGCTAGAAAGATTGCACCTCAGTCAACAATCTATTGCATCATCAAGAACTTCAAGGAGAGAGGTTCCATTGGTGCCAAAAAGGCTCCAGGGCGCCCAAGAAAGACCAGCAAGCGGCAGGACCGTCTCTTAAAAGTGTTTCAGCTGCAGGATCGGGCTACCAGCAGTGCAGAGCTTGCTGAGGAATGGCAGCAGGCAGGTGTGAGTGCATCTACACGCACTGTGAGGCGGAGACTCTTGGAGCAAGGCCTAGTCTCAAGGAGGGCAGCAAAGAAGCCACTTCTCTCCAGAAAAAACATCAGGGACAGACTGATATTCTGCAAAAGGTACAGGGAGTGGACTGCTGAGGACTGGGGTAAAGTCATTTTCTCTGATGAATCCCCTTTTCGATTGTTTGGAACATCTGGAAAACAGCTTATTCGGAGAAGAAGAGGTGAGCGCTACCACCAGTCTTGTCTCATGCCAACTGTAAAGCATCCTGAAACCATTCATGTGTGGGGTTGCTTCTCAGCCAAGGGAATCGGCTCTCTCACAGTCTTGCCTAAAAACACAGCCATGAATAAAGAATGGTACCAGAATGTCCTCCAAGAGCAACTTCTCCCAACCGTCCAAGAGCAGTTTGGCGCTCAACAATGCCTTTTCCAGCATGATGGAGCACCTTGCCATAAAGCAAAGGTGATAACTAAATGGCTCAGGGAACAAAACATAGAGATTTTGGGTCCATGGCCTGGAAACTCCCCAGATCTTAATCCCATTGAGAACTTGTGGTCAATCAAGAGACGGGTGGACAAACAAAAACCAACAAATTCAGACAAAATTAAAGCATTGATTCTTCAAGAATGGACTGCTATCAGTCAGGATTTGGTCCAGAAGTTGATTGAGAGCATGCCAGGGAGAATTGCAGAGGTCCTGAAGAAGAAGGGTCAACACTGCAAATATTGACTTGCTGCATTAACTCATTCTAACTGTCAATATAAGCTTCTGTTACTCATAATATGAATGCAATTATATTTCTGTATGAGATAAAAACATCTGACAAACACACATAAAAACCAGAGGGCAGCAGATCATGTGAAAATATAATATTTGTGTCATTCTCAAAACTTTTGGCCATGACTGTAGTCTAGTCTCATCCAGCATCCCCAACTAAGTTTTCTCAATGGGTTTGTCCAGGACTGTACTATCCATGACCTACCCAAGAGAAGACTGGCAGGAGTCTGGCTCCTGGCACCCCTGCCGATCAGCTGGATCCACAGAGTACTAGAACTACCACAGCTCCGTATTTTCTGCAGCAGCAAGGAACAGTACTGCAAGCTCAGTCCTATTGACTTGAAAAGTAGTGAGCTTGCAGTAACTTACACAGTCACTTACCAGTGTATAGAGATGTGCTGCTTCTAGAACACCTGAAAAACCTAGCTGCTAATGATGCCTAGGTCATATAAAGTATATTCCTGGACAACCCCTTTAAAGAGTCTGTGTCATAAAGACCCATATATATATGCCCTATTAGAGTATACTGACATTGTAGACTGCCCTTTTAATGCATCTAAAGAGAGTACCACCCTGTACAAGAATCTCCCACTCTGCTGGACTTGAGCTGTCCTTGTATTACATGGGTTGCCATTAATCTAAATGGCTACCAAGTAATATTACATCTCTCCTGCAGTAGCCACAGTTCCTCCGGGCAAAATCAGATCACCTCAGGTGCCACATTCTGAAAGGGGCTATTTCTTAAGAGAAAACCCCATTAACTTAGAAACCTAAATTTATCCATATAGTAGAAAATCATAAACTAGAATAATAGACATAGTTTGATAATGATGCTCAATACAGATGCTGTAAGCATTTATGTAAAACTGCCAATAGCAAATACAACCAAACTGTGAAAAACATCCAAAACCCTGAAGACATAATTAACTATTTTTATCTAACTTCTATTTTTTATTTATTTTTTTGGAATATTTGGACAGTTGTAGGTTTTGAGTATGCTTTCTAATCCATATGCTGATGCACTTTTAAAATAATCTGGGAAATTAATATAGAGAATAGTTCTAGCTCGATTCTTGAGTCCAACTTAGAATCTCCACAGCTGAAGTGCAAATAAACTACTTCAGCATCCTATACTCAATACAACTGAATCACAAGTCACCTCTGATAAAATACTTAAAGGAATATTCTCATCACAGTCATTTATGGTTCATCCACTTCTGGGTCCTGCATCTATGTAGAGAACGGGGGTCATGGCTATTTTGTTAATCCCATAGAAATGAGTGGAGGAAATCACATAGCAATCTCTAAAGCAATGCATCAGACATTTATGGCATATTCTCTGGTAACGCCATCATTCTCTAGGTTGGGAATATTTCTGTAAAAGACAACACAAGCAAAAAATCTGTAAGTAAGCATAGTGGGTTAGATATGTGATGCCTTAAAAACCAGTTTTCTCACAAACAAGCCATGAAAAGTCAACTTTTTTGTGTAAGTCTATGTTTTGTGTAAAGTGATTTTTTTTTACTACTCTGCGCTGCCCTTGACGCTTTCCTAAAAAGAGGCCAGTTTACTAGTGCAAATGATGCCTGAAATTTCAGTACAGGCGCATGGCCCTGAAAGAAGATGTGCCTCATTTATGAGCAGGCGTGTACCTTGTTATAAATGAGACGTGTTCTTCCCTGGCACCACAGACATGAAGTCCGGCGTTCAATACACCAGTCTTCATCGATCACTCCAGTCTTTCTGTGAGGAATAACCTATTATGTAATATTTATTAGAATACTAAACATAATATTCCATAATAACACAGAAAAAAATTACAGCTAAACATTAACAAAATGTGTTTCCATACAAATCTCACTCCACAAAATAGTTCTCAGGCATCAGAGTCACACAAAAAAGCCAGTCTGCAAGTCGCCAGTTGAAGATATCTGCTCAGTGTATTCACCTTAATGCTATCTACATTTGTCTATAGGGCACAAGGAGTGTAAAGAAAGGTTATTGTAAGTGCACTTAATGAAGTTTTATTGCTTGGACCTCTGCCCTTTTTTAAAAACCTCCCACCCATATGTCTTTTCCTTTCACATCTGTAGTGACAGGATAAGAAAACAAGGGTCAGGTCTTTGAGGAATGAATCAAGTATGCTCTATCCTTTTTATAGCAGATTCTTCTACAGAATACAGACAGTGTCAAACTTTAAGCAGTTTGTTAATGGACTCATTTCATGTATGCATCATGTTCCCTAGTATGGATTTCTCTGTGCTCTGGGTCTATTAAAGCCCAAGTTCACTCAAAATGTATATCACAGCGGTAATAATACAGGTGCACTTAACCATGTAATGCTTTTTCAATTATGCTCTCCATCTGTTTCCACTTCTTATACTCAAAGTGAAGCTCAAAGCCCCATGCCATCGTAAATATATACCACATTTTGAGGAAAAACATATCTATTTTGCTTGAAGGACATCTTCAAAATGTAGCAATAATAATAAATAAAGTGAAAAAAGCAATATTGTACACTTTCATGTTATTGAGTTGTACAAGCTACGGCTACTTGACTATTTGAAAGGTACAATTTGTGAAGATGTACAGAGTTAATTCTGGAGGAACAAAAGCAAAAGATGTGACAGTGTATACTACACCATACAATGAATACACCAATATCACTACACATGACACAGGTTATCCAAGTCCTCATGTAGCACCAGCTCAATAACAACATTTATCACCTATCCACAAAATAAGGCATAAGTGTCTGACCACCAGGGTTTCCACTGCTGGGACCCCCACTAATCACATGAAGGGGCAATTGTGTCCCCTGATTTGGATGGAGTGGCAGCTGCACACAGAAACCAGCTGCCTATCCCCACACTGAGAAGAGAGGTGTTGTTTTTGGAACAACCCCTTTAAGATGTATGAAACTTAATACGACTTTCATAAAAGTTTATGGGGCCGTATTGTTTGACTTTGTTTATACCACATCACACATCTCAGATTTAAGAGGTATTCTCCTCTACAAGCACTGTAATAGGGCAGAGCACAGACTGCCTATAGCTCTATAGTACAACACCACAGGGACTCTGTGCGTGTGTTGTCCTACAGGCTCCATGCCAATGGCTCTGCCATGTGTATGAGACCTAAAGATGATCTATGGATGAAAAAACTGTCATGGTTTTGTGACTTTACGACCCAGCTTATGCTGAATTAAACCTTCCTATCCAGTTCAGCATAATTTGAAGGACAAAATTGCAGGGTTGATAGATATATGGGTAATGGAGATTAGGAGGGTTCTTTGCTGACTATGAAATTGCTAACTAATTTGCCAAGATGTTCAGAAAAAAACTGCAGATACATCCCTTTTGAGGTTCTTGAGGCTTTGATTTGTGTGTGCTTCAATGAAAAAAATAGCTTTCAATTCTAAAAAAAAAATGACACGTGTTAAAGACCAGTTGGATTTTTTCATATAATAATTATCAATATAGGATATAGAAAAACTTGTTTCAGACAAAAATTCTAGTGAAAAATATAAAAAATACACAAAATGATGGTGGTGGTCTTACTCTGGTAGAAGAATGATGGGACAGTTTTCTCCACCACACACTGCAAAGCAAGAATAGATTACAAGCTCTTGCGAGCAGGGCCCTCACTCCTATTGTTTGATATGTTAATTTCTTTGTCACATTGTAATGTCATATAATGTCTGATCATATACTCTGACTTGTAAAGTGCTGCGGAATATGTTGCCGCTATATAAATAAAGTTATTATTAATATAGAATGTACATTAAACTTCCTCAGTGGTCTAACAATATCGATAGCCAAGATTGCTGGCCATAGACATAAGTTAGGTATTGGCCAAACAACTACCTAAATTAACACCTTAATACAAATTCACACTTGGTCCGGGTGAGGCTCCATGTGACTTGAATTGGGAGAGAGTTGGAAGCCATGGCCACACACTGTCCCCAAGAATGACAGGATCCGATCATCTAAAGTGTATTGCCAGCGTTAGTTTATGGTCTAGTTTCTCTACCAATAGAAGAGTAGTCTAGATTTTATTCTAGGAGATATTTGGTATTGCTGTGTAATTTCCTCCTTATAACTGAAGTGCATGGAAAAAAAACATAAAATGACCTTCATACAATCCCTCTCTGATGAGACAATGCCTGTCATAATGTGGCCTATCACAATACAATATTGGATGGAATCTGAAAGGGAGTCACTCATCCTGGCTCATACTGCCCACCTCTCCTGAATACAGCCCACCTCTCCTGAATACAGCCCACCTCTCCTGAATACAGCCCACCTCTCCTGAATACAGCCCACCTCTCCTGAATACAGCCCACCTCTCCTGAATACAGCCCACCTCTCCTGAATACAGCCCATCTCTCCTTTTTTTTCAACTGTAATTTTTATTAAGTTTAAGAATAAAGATTAAACAACAGAAAAGAAAAAGAATGAACCATGAGGCATACAATAACATGGTGCAGCTGAAGTCATCATAGAACAAACATAAATGGAAACCGTGCGAACATAGGCACGACTAACCAAAACACCGTGGGGGGGGGGGGGGGGCTAGAACAGACAAGACATTGGGAAAGGTGGGGAACAAGGGGGGATGACGACATTAAGGACCGTGCAATATATAATACATATCCCAGTGGATCCCAGTGTTATTGAGGGTAGCTGTCAGAAATTCCAGGCTGCACATACCATTCATGCGGGCCATCAGTGCAGCACCAGTGTGGGGTAGGGCATCCTTCCAATGGAGTGTGATAAGAGTCTTGGTGGCCATGCAGATTTACAAAAACAATCTAGAAGCTTTCTTACCTAAGTGGCTGGGGGGTAGGTTAAGCAAATAAACCAGAGGGTCTAATGGAACACCTTGAATGAAGAGGGCGTCGGTAATAACCTTTGCCGCCAGCCAAATGGGGTGAACTACAGGGCAATCCCAGAAGACGTGGAATAGGGTACCAGGGCTAGTTAGGCACCTCCAGCTAGTAGAGGGGATAGTGGGATTGAGGGTATGAAGCAGGGCCGGGGAGTGGTATCAGTGCATGATGAACTTGTACTGGGTCTCCCAGAATGTTATACACGTAGAAGACTTGGCCGCTTGGGATCAAATAATCTGTCACTGACCAGGTGAGATCTGCTGACCCAGACCCTCGGACCATCTCACCATATACTTGTGAGTAAAGGGAGACCATACCTCCGGAGACGAAAGAACTTTATAAATACCCAAAAACAGGCCTATGGTAGAAGTGCCAGCACGACACAGCCTTTAGAAAGCGGTGGAAACAGAGACCCGTTGAACTCCAAACATGGTGGTCATAAAGTTAGCTATCTGGTTATAATGAAACCATTCATAGGTGGGTAAGCGCAGGTTAGAGGTGAAGTAAGCAAAAGGGTCTTAGCTCCAAAGTCAGTGGGTCAACCAAGTCAGCAAGATGGAAAAGACCCAACTTACTTCAAGGGTGAACCATAGCAGCCGAGAGCCTTCCCCCAGTAGGAGTGGATTTTAGAGTAAAGAAACCATGGAGGAGCACTGGGAGGCCAACGGAAAGCACCTAGAACATTAAAGCCAAATATCTTGAGTATAGCACATAGGTCCCAGCAGAGGGAAAGTAAGTGAGGGGGAGCGACGAGACCACAAAAAGGTATTGGAATGGATCGGAGCCAACCAAAGCTTCTTAATTTCGACCCATCTTGTGTAGGCCTGACACAAGACATCTGTATGTTCTAATAGGGGATATGGGTAGGGGGCTTCATAAGACAACCCCTTTATATGAAATAAAAAGGCAAAATATATTAACGTATCGGAATCTTTGGTTGTACCTTCTTATACAATACAATTTTTGAAAATCCCATGCTATCAAAAAGGCTATACTGTGAACTAAAGTGTATTTATTTTTTTTACTTATATAGTTCAGATATATTCCAAAGCCCTATCTGTATCTGATCAATGAGAGTCCAACTGCTGGTACCAAAACGTATCATGAGAACAGAGGCAGAGCGTCCCCTTTATGAATGTGGTAGCTGTCATACATGCTGGCGCTCAATATGTCTATAAGAGACTGCCAAAGGGAAGTTTAACATAGCACTCAGCTTAAATGGAGCTGCAGTGGACATGCACAACTGCTGATTCTTTCAAATATGGGTACTTGGGATCCCCATTCTTGTGGTTGGACACCTGTTGAATACGCTGTGGATAGGGGAAAACTTGTTATACAACTCTTTTAAGGCAACTCTCCATTAGGAAATATGACTATTTGGTTTCAATTACAGTAATTTACTATAAACGCAGCGCCAACTAACGGCCTAGTTAGTGTCGCTTTTATCAGTGTTAACGAATGTGAAGAGAGTCCAATGGACCCTGTAATGCATCTATACCAATAACCATTACGTTTTCTCAGACAAAATGTAAATGAATTATTGTAGGAATCCTCTGAAACAAGAAAAAAAAAACATTGTTTTCCATCCTTGAGAAAAGCATTGAATCGTTAAAATGTTGATTTATAGGGCTGCCAGGGAAAAATTGCCAATAACCAATATTTCTCAGTGCTTTTAGAGTTGTCACTGCCACAAGGCCCCCAATTTAATCCAATTACAGGTATCCAATGTGGATTCTATCAACCAGCAAAAAAGCGGTTCCTCTTCCCTAACTACCATTTATCATTGCTGTAACAGCCGGCAGGTCAGTGTGATTTATTGAGGGAGTAAATAATAAATATAAACACCTTCAAGGTTAGAATAATTACAGGTATGGAAAGAACAACAGACGGCCTCTCCGGGATTCACAGGTGTGGAAGGAGAACCAGCAGCACAGAAGCTGTCATCTCCTCTGACGGACAGTATGTTTAGAGAGCTAACCATTTCCATTCGTAGATTTTTCATGTGGAAATATTTAGAGCAGAGATGGATATGGTTATGTTTGTGGCCCAATCGGTCATCACAGGCAGGTGGGAACTGCCCAAAGAAATTTAGATAAGGGAAATGGTTTTATCTTCTTCATACTGTGCTACTAGCATTGTCTCCTGAGATACACGGCTGACTATCTTTTAATAAAGTACTTTGACTGTCTTTGCCCATGGCTGCTATGCACTTCCATGGCTAGAAGCCACCGAAAGTCATAACTATGCAGCAAAAAAAAAAAAAGAAAAGAATAGAAAAAAGAAGGTACATCTATTGCTCCTGTCCACTTATTGTACTGTACATGCCATGACTATCCATATTCACACCCACTGTTGGCCAATACACATCTTTTGGGTTTGACAGGTCTGGATAACCATCTAATGTGCATTGGGGTTCTCAAAGCTCTCCCTTGACAGCAAGTGTCTGGGGAGATAAAGATCAGGCAATTGGTTGAGCCAATTGTGAATGTGTATGGGGGAGTCAGTCAAATGCTCAGTTACTTCAAGTATATGGCGGGTCTGAGCCTGTACGATGATACAAATACACTGCACCAAAGCACAGACAGCTCAGTTATAGGTGCCAGACATTAGCAGCAACAGAACAATACTTATTTCTATATTACAGCCTACAATGAAATAGAAGCTGTAATACTATTGTTATAGGAAGGGTTCACCCTTTCCAGTCGCTATCATAGAGGATCAACACAATTGGAAGCAATAAATCAGTTGCAGTAATTTTACATCCTTTCTGACCTGTTGTTAAAGCCAGGAGATTATCACCATAGATTTCTATGCCTTTAAAATTCCAGGAGCTTGTGGCTGTGTTCAGCATACAGATCAGGACAAGGCAAACCTCACTCACACCCTGTGTCTCACATTTTTACAGGAGCTGCTTAAACAAACCTGACTACCTGCATCTCAAATGCTGCTACTTTTGATGCTGCTTATGTAACACTGAGATTTGAGGTGAAATCTGGCTCAAAGCTATTTCTTCAATCCTGACAATGTGCATGTACATAACCCATCCTCTTAATGGACTGACAGTGTGCAAAAAAGGAAAAGTTGCCTTCCAAAGTTGTTAAGACAAAGCATCTAAAAGGTGCATAACCCTGTGAAGGCCCAGAGGCACCGGTATGGTGCTACTAGTAAAGTGCTAAATCCTGCCCTGAAATCCCCAGTTACTGACTTTATGTATTTCCAATCCAAAGCTGAAATGAACATAGTGCAGGAAATAAGGATGTCATGGCTTTGCTTAGTACATTAAATATGGCAATCTAAGTTTGGGTCAGCAGAACTATAGGTAATGCAGCAGCCATAATGTGGTGCCTTAAATGCAGCTGTTTTACCCCCTTGTGCAACCTGGAAAATTGCAAAGTAATTCACTCATTCACATCATGTAGAGTGCACCCCAGGCGAGCCCCAAGTTCACACAAATAGACCTGGTAATATAGTTCTATTACATAGAGAGAAGCCAAAAGAGTGTCCGTATAATCTCGGTCTGTTCCACATACAGTTGTGCTAAAAAGTTTACATACCCCGGCAGAGTTTTTTGTTTTTTGGCCTTTTTTCACAGAATATGAATGATAACACAAAACCTTTTTCTCCACTCATGGTTAGTGGTTGGTTGAAGCCATTTATTGTCAAACTTCTGTGTTTTCTCTTTTTAAATCATAATGACAACCAAAATCATCAAAGTGACCCTGTTCAAAAGTTCACATACCCCAGTTAATACCGTGCATTGCCCCCTCTAACATCAATGACAGCTTGAAGTCTTTTGTGGTAGTTGTGGATGAGGCGCTTTATTTTCTCATATGATAAAACTGCCCATTCTTCTTGGCAAAAAGTCTCCAGTTCCTGTAAATTCCTGGGCTGTCTTGCATGTACTGCGCGCTTGAGATCTCCCCAGAGTGGCTCAATGATGTTGAGGTCAGGAGACTGAGATTGCCACTCCAGAACCTTCACTTTCTTCTGCTGTAGCCAATGACAGGTCGTCTTGGCCTTGTGTTTTGGATCGTTGTCATGTTGGAACGTCCAAGTACGTCCCATGCGCAGCTTCCTGGCTGATGAGTGCAAATTTGCCTCCAGTATTTGCTGATAACGTGCTGCATTCATCTTTCCTTCAACTTTGACCAAGTTTCCTGTGCCTTTGAAGCTCACACATCCCCACATCATCAGTGACCAACCTCTGTGCTTTACAGTAGTAATGGTGTTCCTTTCATCATAGGCCTTGTTGACACCTCTCCAAATGTAACGTTTATGGTTGTGGCCAAAAAGTTCGATTTTTGTCTCATCACTCAAAATTACCTTGTTCCAGAAGTTTTGAGGCTTGTCTCTGTGCTGTTTGGCGTATTGAAGGCGAGATTCTTTGTGGCATTTGCACAGTAATGGCTTTCTTCTGGCAACTCGACCTCCCGGACAATTTTCCGGGCAGTTGTGGCCAAAATTTTGGTTGGTCTTCCTGACCGTGGTTTGGTCTTCTGGGCATGTTATCAGGCCAAAATCACCAAGGTATGTGAACTTTTGAACAGGGTCATTTTGATGTTTTTGGTTGTCATTATGATTTAAAAAGAGAAAACACAGAAGTTTGACAATAAATGGCTTCAACCAACCACTAACTGTGAGTGGAGAAAAAGTTTTTGTGTTATCATTCATATTCTCTGAAAAAAGGACAAAAAAAAACAAAAAATCTGCCGGGGTATGTAAACTTTTTAGCACAACTGTACCAAGAAACATCATACAGAAAACAGTGGGAAAATAGTATACTAATAGGTCATAGAGGCCTCTAGAGGGCATCAGTCACAAGAACCCATTAAACAGACAAGGTCTTATTATTTTGCAGAGGTGTGATCCCCCGGACACTCACAAACAGGACTTCACCCTGCTATTTTTGGGTCGTGTGCTGTCCATGCTTGAGCTTTTATTCACATCTTTTATACACATTAAATTTTTTTTTTTTTTTTTTAATTTTCTATACTTTACAGTGTCTGTGGGTCCGTGAAAAATGGACAGCACAGGGGTGGCATCTATGGCTCTCCGTTATTTTTACAGCCCCATAGACTTTAATGGAACTCTGTGGTCAGCAAAATAGGCTAAAATAGAGCAGGTCTCTACTGGTCTGTGGAAAAAAACATGGCCCACAGGTTATCACAGAGATTCCAGGTCTGCATCTGCAATGTGTGAATAAGGCCTAAGTCATGGACTTTTCAATAGATTTTCATGATGCTCTGTTACAGTTTTTTGCAAGTGTCCTTTTGTTGAGATGGAACTTGCATACTCGTGTATCCACATGTCCACCAAAACAATCCCATTCATGTGAATGAAATGGATTTGTGGAAGAGTGAAGAAATCAGGCGATACCTTTTAGAGGCTAACTGAGTATATTTATAAGTATGAGTATGAGTATATTTATACTCAGTTAGCCTCTAAAAGGTATCGCCTGATTTCTTCACTCTTCCACTACTCTCAATGGCTAACACGGTACAACATTATACTACTATGGATTTGTGGATGCATATATTTCTGCCACAAAACCTACCATGAGTGAATCCAGCCTTATTTAGTATACAAACACATAGCAGCAGTGTCCCGCCCCTTTGAATGAAGCAATGTGTGTATACCAAATGGCCAATACATTAAGGATCACATTGTCAATGCTCTTCTCCTGCTTTGTGGTGGATTTGTTTGACTTGTTTGTATACTGTGATAAATGTCTGCATACGTTCTTGTTAAACTCAGCTGCCATATTGTATCACATCTTTCACTATTATTTTTCACCTCCTGCAATGGATGCAGCAAAACTGTAAAAAGAATAAGAGATCCTCAAGTCACTGAGAAGTGAAATATGCTAATATGACGGCCATGCATATGCATAAATGACAGCATTCATAGAAGAAAACTTCTGTTCTCATACGGTGGAGACCAGGACCGGGATCTATCCGCTGTCTGCTGCATGCATGAAAATAGCATTAGGTGTTTATGGAAACTATTCTCATTTTACAGTCACAGAATTGAGATTAAGTAATTCATTCTAACACTTATACTGCTGGCTATGACTCATAAACCAAGCAGATCAAATCTTCTGTTTTATGGCGCTCCTTGAGTACTGGGAAGCTCGGTAATCTATGGAAAGACACTTGGGGAGGAATGAGATACTGTTTTATTGTCTGATGTATACGGTAACATCAAGATATATTACACACTTCAAACGGGATACAGAGAAGCATGCATCATTTACTAAATCTCCTGTCAACATATGTGTGTGCAGGATATAGTGTAGGTGGTCCAGGATAGAGACTGACGGATTGTATAGTAGTCCTTCATACTCACATGGTCATACAACATTTCTACTCAGTTTTTGGCTGTTTTCACATGAATGATCAGTTTTTAAAGCCTATGAAAAAAATCGACATTATACATTTCCATTTTTGATCTGTGTCCAATCCGTGTGACATTTGTGTGTCATCTATTTCTT
This sequence comes from Leptodactylus fallax, assembly GCA_947044405.1. Classification (NCBI taxonomy): domain Eukaryota; kingdom Metazoa; phylum Chordata; class Amphibia; order Anura; family Leptodactylidae; genus Leptodactylus; species Leptodactylus fallax. The sequence goes on from CAMRHE010000123.1 coordinate 3,707,649, forward strand.
TGTGTGTCTTCTTTATTTTTAAGCATTACCTAGCAATAAATATGTGAAAAATGGATGAAAGACGGACGGTGCATGGATAAGGTCCATACACTATCCGTTTTTTGTTTTTTTTTCACAGCCCCATAGACTTGCATGGCTGAGATGAGTAAAGAAAAAAAATACAATAGTGCGATGTTTTTCACAGTGAAAATAGACGTGTGAATAGCTCCATTCACTACAATGTGCCTGTGTCCTGCATAGCAGAAAAGTTGCTAGTGTATGTAAGGGTATGTTGCCTTAGACAAATCTGACGCATTTACTACAGTATGCATGGCTGACTCTCAGATTTCTGTAGCGGATACGGAGTTTGATGTGTCGTGAATCCACATGAAGATTAGCCCATTGACCGGGGCCAATCTATGTAAGGATCATTTTCTTTCTTTTTCTGCAAGACACACACTTTTTTCCCAATGCATGTAAAATAGCATTACAAAACCCCCATTGTTATGCATTGAAAGTGGATTGCCAATGGATTTCATGTGGATTTCAGGACAGAAACTAAAATCCATGTCAAATCCTGAACGGGGCTTAAACACTCATTGCTTGATCTGCATCATGAAATGTGCCATGGCATTTACTTTGAACTGTACCTGTATTTCATCAATGCAGTATTAAGCCTCATAAACACGTCAATAGAAGTATATAGGGCCTTGCTTTACCTGTGGATGCCTATGGCAGAATTCTATTGAAGATTGGTATATAATGGAGATATTGTCTCCTAGAATAATAGCAATGGTTCATTACTCTGTCTAATACAAGTACACCCAGAGTGGGGGAAGCCCATCTATGACATGGGAACTACCCAACAAGATACATTTAATATGTCTTTGTGTAATGTAGAAATGTGCAATGGGATTTTCTGCCTGTAATAAATAGAGATAAAAATCCAGCTGGCAAACATTTTTTATGAAGGCGATTACACTAGAAAATGTTGATGTGAGGCAAGCCTGCTGTTTCCTGCCATATACTGCAGATGCCAGCAGTCGCCAGTATAACACACTCGCACAGCCTGTGGAGTGAGCCTATGCCGTGGCTAATGAACGAAAGTTTATTAGTTTATATAGTTTGCGGACTGTGAAAAAACTTCTTTCTTATTTGCGATTAAGCTGCCAACAAAAGTGCATTTTAATGATCCTGACAGATTTGCTTCACTTCTCCTTCCATTAATTACCCGGGTATGGATGTGGCGAGTGCGCCATCGCTCTTTTTGACTGCTTTAGGAGTGTGGCCTGAACAAGAGGAGCGGTAAATGAAAGTCAGGTGCCTTTCAGAAAGTACTTGTCAGCTGCCCAATTCATTGAATTGACAGAATTGCCTGTGCCCTGGCGCCAGTGATTGATGTGAGCAGGACGGGGAAGCAGCAATTAACTCATCAGAGCCAATGCTAGAATGCCGCTTGTATCTCTGTTGTGGCGGCAGCGGGCATTAGCTGATGCAATCACAATCTTGTTCCACACAGGCGTAAACAGATATGATATCAGCAGAGAGCATGCTGGGAAAATGAATGATAAGACTCGTCCTAGCTCCATGCAAAAAATTAGTACAATTATATTTCTAAAAATAAGAGATTGTCATCCCAAACTTGTCACCTGTTTCATGACAACAAAATGACTTATTTATTAGCGTTAACTTGGATGTAACCTAGAGCAATGGGAGATATGTGTATCCTAAAGTTGTATAATCCCTATTCCAGCAATCTTTCTGGTATCATAAAGTGGAGCCCCCTCTATAAGTGACTGCAGTAATATATGGCCAGCCAATCATTGGGTTTATAAAGCTAGTCCCCCTGGGATCAGCTGACTGTCCTGCCACCTTCTTATATGCAATAGGGGGTTACAAATATTATATAAGTTTATTTTATCTTTCTTAAATAAACATTTTTTTTAACCAGAGTCCAAATTGGAGCTTCCCTTTCTAGACTATAACTTTAAAGAGAACTTGTCTGGTTTAGTAAACGCTTGTATTCCACTAGAAATGAGATTTCTTGAGCATTGTTTGTCATACCTGTGCTGTACCTCTGTTATTCCGCGTAAAAATTTGATTAAATGTACAACTGGGCGTTACCATTGCTCTTATTATTCCTGCACAGTCGGACACTGGACAGTATCAGTCAGTAGGTCCGCGTCCCAAAGGGTACCACCTAGTTCTCAACTTATTTTTAAATTTCTAGGAGGAATAACAGAGGACCAGCACAACGTTCAAAGAAATGAAGCTCCAGAATTGTTATATTATGGGGAATACAATTATTTATTACAGACATGTCAGGAGAGCTGACGGGTGCTCTTTAAAATCAATTTCCTCACTCCGTGAGGATACAGTCACACAATATTGCTTTTCTTATAAGTATAACAAATACTATTGCATTCAGTCCTCCAAGCCAAATGTACCCTGTACAGCGCTGCTTTTTTCTGACGATGGGCTTTTGTCTGCAATTTTGAACATCTATTGAACGTAACATTAGCTTTGACATTTCAGGATGCCAAGGACAACAGCCATTCAATTTCTATGGGGGAAACAGTCACCGCCCCTTACAGATGTAAACAGAAGTGCTTGCTTCAATTATCTTCAGAACACAGTAACTTCTATTAATAGAAAAAAATGTGGTCTGCATTGGAAAAAATCTGAAATATTTGTGCTGACAACCCTGAAACAGCCATTTGTTAATATAGGAACACACTTATCCATATGCTACACATGGAACTAAAATAATATTTGACATTACGCTCAAAACTAACATGGGCAGGCTAGAAAAGCAATGCAAACACTTTAAATATCATTTCTAATGAACATTTATTACACATACAGCTAAGGCTATGCTCTGTTATTTTTACTGTCCTTAAAGGGCTGTTCCAGTGTTTTTTTTTTAACCCCTAGTGAGACTCAAACAGCATATACTCACCTACGTGTTAAAAAACAAACTGGAACACACCTTTGGAACATAAACGAAAATCACAGCAGTGCCGGGTCCGTCACATGGCACACACATAAGACAATAGTAGAATCCAATGGATTTCCACTATGGTGTTCCTCATTCTACCAGACAAATAGTGCAAGCTCTGTTGCTTGGCAAATTTTACGGAATATGTGAAAGAGGCTCCTACGGATATGCTCACACAGCAAAACATACATATCGAAATACTCTTATGTCTATAACCTGAAGATAATCCGTGGGTTTCTGCTACACTTTGCACACTTTTTCGGCTGCAAGTCGTTGCACTTATTAGTCCCAGGGATAAAATTTGGATGAATAAACCCTTATGGAGCCTACAATGCCATTGTGAACACAGTGTTAGCAGGAAAAAAAAAAGATAGAGCTGAATTAATAAAAAAAAAAATCCCTAAAAAAAAATACGTGGAAACTTTTGTGGCAACCAAAAATTGCAGCATGGTCTCGGGCACATCTCGAACAGTCACATTCTGGGTGATCGGGGAAGCATTATATATCATATTTTATTTTCATGCTACTTTCAGTAGCCTGCAACCTTTGCTTTGCTACAATATATATGTTGAGTGGATTTCTATGGTCTCAAAAATGGCAGATAAAAGCACTTGAAAATATGTACTTGGCACTCATTGATTCAGCAGCTTGCAAACAGGGCTGTAAGTGACTTGCCAGTCATTGTGACCAAATAACCCCATCTACTATTAGTACACATCTCAGCAAAGCTCATCTCAATGTTTCTATCTTTTAGTAACATGAAGCAAATGAAAAATAAACAACCTTGTGGTATGGAGAGATGTGAGCTCTGACATGATATGGGAAAAAGCCTGGTGTTGTCACTTCTCAGCAAGCACCCATTAAGCCCTGTGCTGGAAAGCACTGCTTGTGACATCCAAATTATTATTTAGTGGCTGAAGGTGCACGTCGTCTGACAAGAGATGTTTAAGAAAGCAAACAGCTTGAAAGCCAGGTCAGAGTCACTGACCTCCATCATCAAAAACCACAGATTCTAGGAAAAGCCATGCAAATGTTCCAGCTTGTGCCTCCCACTTGTGTGATGGCCAGTGAAGCTGAAGGAGCCGCTGCAGTGTTAGCTCTCTGCCCTCATCTACATATCATTAACCCGCTGCCTCTCCATGTGGCTGAACACATCCATGACCCAACCAACCCCAGCATGAAAGCTCCGATTCTGCACTCAGGGACCTTCAAAGATTTGCTGCCTTTTAATGGAAACTATCATACAAACAGAGATTATGACTGGAAAATAAACCAGTTGTGCTATTCTCTGTTGATTTATTTGCGTTCACGGCTGGATTTACAGTCTGAGAACGCAATGCGGATCTTAAGAGACCTCCACCAAGATAACCATGTATTATACATGGCTACATCCTACCACAATGCTGTCCATGTGTCTATAATTCCACTTATAAAAGACTAGGAAAAAATAGCATTAGGCTGAGGCCCCACGTTGCGGAAATGCAGCTTTTTTTTTTTTTTTTTTTAGATTTTGCTGAGGTTTTTTTGAGCCTCAGCTCGGAGTGGATTGAGCAGAAGGGAAAAGTAAAAGAGCTTCCCATATATTTCCTATTCCCTTTGTAGCCATTCTTGACTTTGTCTCAAAAAAAAAACGCAAGCAAAGTCTGCAACAAAGAAAATCTGTGGGTTTCCACAATTAAATGGATAAAGTAAGAGGACCTTGTGCACACCACCATATGTATTTTGGCCTGCAAACACTCTGGGGCAGATCTACTATTGTGGTTATGACATACTCCTGGTGAAAAACACATCAAAATAAGGCAAATTATGCAATAAAGCAAACCTGTGACATCTGTACAGATATGTAATGAAATTAAAGGTAGTCTGTCAGCAGTACATTATAAGTACCCTGAACCTTTCCCCCTCATTTAGATATGAATAAATGTTGATTTATATGAAACTGGGGCTCCAACACTGAGTAACAGAGGTATATTTGGAAAGTGTTGAATCACCCCTATGAGATACTCAGATTTGGTTTATAACCCACTCACTGCTGATAGACTGCCTCCCTTGTAATTTCACTACAATGCAAAATCTATTTAGGGCTGGTTAAGGTAAAGAACTATTTCAATCATCTACATATGAATGGCATAAACAGAAAGTCTGTGGAAATGTGGACTTTTTGCTTTTGCTGTTTTCTTATGTCTGAATTAGATAAATGGCCCGGCACATTACAAAATAACAAAGGAAAGAAAATAGATACATTAAAAAAAAAGTCTAAAAAGTCGGAAGTTCATTTAGCCCATTTAGTGAATGGGAGAGTGGATGTAATGGAGGACTATTCAGAGAGATGGTCTTTTTTGATTACATTTGACAGCTTTCTTTTCTCTTTGTGTTTCTGCTATCTGATTTATGATAAGGAGAGTGTCTTAAGAATACTCATTTATGTCAGAGCAGTCGAGTTAATGGTGACATTGCTGCATTAAATAACACTTCTGTGCCTCTACTGTGGCGCTGTGGCTGGCATTGAGGTTAATACACTGTTGCGTTTGAGGAACATAAAAATGCAATAAATAGTAAAAGGGTTTCTAATTTTTTTTTTGTTTCAGTCACAACAACTTAATAAAACATCTCAAGACCATAAGCATAACTTTCAATACTGAGATAACCCTATAAACCATGTATAGCCTGAATGTTAAATAATTGAACCTATTCTTGACCACCCAATGTATAAACATTTAATGCCATGAGGCTAGGGCTCCATTGTGATTTCTGCCACAATTTCACTGCTGTGTTGGCTTATACTTAAAGTGAAATTGTCAGGGCGATTTGGGACACTAAACCACCCACAGGTCCTTATGGACTGGACAAGAGGTTTAGTGTCCCAAACAGTCCTGTCGTACAACATTGAAAAACACCCTTTATATTTACTTAGACCCAGTTGTATTTCCCCGGTTTCACTTAACCACTGCGTAAGCGCAGTATAAAGATTTTTTTTTTTCATGGTATGGACAGCTTTACAATACGACTATTTGGGACACTAAAACCCTGTTCCATAAGGAACTGTGGGTGGTTACGTGTCCCAAACTGCCCTGACAGGTTCCCTTTAAAGTGAACCTGTCACAGTAAAATGCAGTGCAATCTGTAGGGAGCATGCTATAGAGCAGGAGGATCTGAGCACATTCATATATAGTTTAGTGGGAATATAATTTCTGCTCTTTCTTTGCGGAGAAGTCAAGGAGGCGGTCCTATAAGTGACCAACAGCCTCCCCTCTATGATTGTGTATACAGAGATAGCTGTCAATCACTGAAAGGACCGCCTCCTTGACTTTATAGAAAAAAGAAAGAGTTGAGATTTCAATGAATAAAATATAAATTATACTGAATCATTTCTCACAAAACTATATATCCATCCTTCCCTGCTCTATAACATGATGCCTGCAGATTGCATAGCATTTACCTGGTGGTCCTTCTAATAGGCCAAGATAGATGATAGACAGACAGACAGACAAACAGACAACTTGTTATATAATTTACTTCTGAAAAGTGCTAATAAAAACACCAGTGCAAATGATTTGGAACAGATAAAAGGCCATATTGTGCTTCTTTCTGCTTTGTTTCACATGCACTAATAATCTTATTGATTGGTATCCCATAGAATTAACTGAAGCTTTCTAGAAAGGAAGGAAAAGTAATGCATCTGTCTCTTGTTACCAAGTAAACAGAACAAACAAGGAAGGGAGTAAGCGGATGCATTGGCCTGAACGATCCATATTAGTTAGGATCAGTTTTGTGGAATATGCTTGTTATGTGTTTCCTATTATGTATTTCTTGTATAGTAATAATCTATTAGATTTAGAATATATTACATATAGACCAAAAAATAGTAGGGAAGAAATTAGAAGCAGAAAGCTCATGCAGATAACTACATTATGGCATCATCTATCAGAATTACAGCAATAGGATAGCTTGCTTTAGAAAATGATTTCCTGATATCCTAGGACTGGATTCAACCCTATCCTTGCCACTATGTTCTTAAAGCACATTGCTGATACTCCAGAGAAAAACTGAAAAAAAAAAAACACAAAACACTCAATAAGACTCTCCATATATACTAAGCTCTAGCTGTGTTTTAACTTTCAAGAATGTGCTAAGCCCCGGACCAGCACAGAGTTGCAATGATCATTTATGTTGATGGGAAATATATGCACCTGCTGACTATATTGTGTAACCAAACTCTATCACCAACTTTCCTCGTTCCCTTAGACCATTTTTTTAATGACAAAAGTTTTATACAAAACATCAGAAAGTAGCAAGAGGCAACTAAACAAGTACGTATAAAAGTACAGATCATAGAAACCATACATTAAGTCTATTGTAAGGGGTACCTACCAATAGCACAATAGTCTCCTCCCTTTGTTTGTGGGATTATTAGTGTAGATTATCATGTTTCCAGTTTTTTATAGAATTTTTCATAAGGAGTCATTAAAAGTTATGTTTTAGATGTGATTGTGTATTTACTCATTCCTCAGTGTCTGATTGTATTAGCTGGCGGTGGATTGGCCAGTAACTGGAAAATAGACAAATACATTTACATATTGCTGGGTTTTGGTGACAGACTCCCTTTAAATTCAAGAATGTAAATTAGGGAATTTAGTGTCAGGTGGATATATGGCACATAATAATGTCTCAACAACAAAGAATCCCTAAAACAATCTGGGTTTATTAGCACGTAGCAATCTCTTTCTGATGTAGCAATGGAGACCTTGGTGGGACTCAACAGACCCTACTATAAGGCTGTATACAGGGTCTGTCAGGTGCCACTGATGTCCATAATGTAACAAATCTAGAAACCAGAGAGTTTCACATAATATAATGTATTGCCGCAGATGATACACTTATTGTCGAGAAGCATGGATGTTTCCCTGCTAGTAGTAAGACAAGCACAAGCATACGAAACACATTGTGAAGGTGAGATGATAAAAACAGACAAGTGTTCAACTGACATGGTTAGGTCAGCAGCACAGAAGATAAGTAAATCAAGCATGTCAAGTTCACTCTACACCCATATACACAAAGAAGTGGTAATGTCTTATCTCAGCACTGCTTGGCTGATGAGAGAGGAGCATATGCTCCCTAGCTACATGCTACTCCCTGCCATTCAAGTGCTAGAGATAAAACAAGAGTCTTGAGATATCCGGAGCAGACCTCACTTCTTTCTAACGGATTAGATAATGCAACTGATTCCATAATATGTTCAAGATGCCAAAACCAGCATCAATGTAAACAGATGAATGACGTCTTTACAGTTGGCTATCAGCTCCTGATAGCTGCTTTTACACATTTTTGTAGCTACATGTAGCTGTCTACATGAACATAACAAGCTATTCACTATTCATTGTTTACAACTTATAGAAGTAGCCGCACAAAATAAAGGAAAAATAAAACTGATAAGCCTCACATAAGGCTTCATTCACATTCGGTGTTATCAGATTTTGTTGCAGAGCTTGCCAAAAAGGCAGACAAAATTGTGCAGCATACAGTAAAATGATGGGGCTTCCTGACAGACACCCAATGGCCCCTTTACTCGACACTATTACTCCATTAAAATAGTAGTATGGCTATACATCTGAAAAGCTAGTTCCCTACTGGTGCTGAGGTCACTCAGTAAATGTTCACTTTTTCTAACAAAATTTCCGATATGGCAGGGATAGTCAATTGGTGGACCACAGTCCGAACCCAGATCGAGGCCGCCAGCTGTATTGACTCCTGACTGCCTCCTGACTCTTTGATTATGACAGCGGTCGGGAGTCTCCTGCCCCCTGTCCCCAAGCCCTGATCCCTTGCACTAGTGGCAGCAACGATTGGTAATCTCCCCTGCTGCCTTCACATGTGAGGGATCTTGTGCAAGACTGCCGATCCCTGCTGCCACTAGTGTAAGGGATCAGGGTTTGGGGACAGAGGATGGGAGATGAATGTTCCTCCTGGCCGCTGTTAATGTTAATAATGGGTGAGGGCACTAATTATACTGTGGGGAGGGGGCTACTAAGGAATGTACCATGGGGATGCTCAATAATGGGGCATTATGCTGTGTGGGGGCACTAATGGGACATTAGTGCCCCCAAAGTATAATGTTCCTTAAGGCCCCCACTCACAGTATAATGCTTCTTAATGCCCCCACCTACAGTATAATGCTCCTTAAGGCTGAGGCCCCATGTTGCAGAATCGCAGCTTTTTTTGCTGCAGATTTTGCTGCGGTTTTTTGAGCCAAAGCCAGAAGTGAATTGAGCAGAAGGGAGAAGTATAAGAGCTTCCTATATATTTCCCATTCCTTTTGTAGCCATTCTTGGCTTTGGCTCAAAAAACCGCAGCAAAATCTGCAAAAAAAAAAAAGCTGCGTTTCCGCAACATGGGGCCTTAGCCTAAAGCGGTTGTCGGCCAGTAAAAGTGAAAAAGAAAAAAAAGAAAAGAAAGCATACTCACTTGTCCCCAGCACTCCAGTGTCCCCTGCTAGTGTCTGGTCTAGCAGCGCCCAGGGGTTTGTTCCAACAGAAGTCCTCACTGCACGTGATCTAAGGAAAGGAAACCTTCACAAACGGCATGGAACTGGGCCATCAAAGGTGACGTAAGTAAGTGATGTCCCTGTTCCATGCCATTTGTGAAGTTGTTTCAGCTGAGATCTGTGATAGGCTGCTGCAGTCATTTAGCACGAACAGAAGGTCACTGCTGACATGAGCAGGGTTATCTATAAACCCATGACCTGACCTGCTGCTGAAAACTAAGGACTGGGAAAATGTGAGAAACATATTTATTTTAATGTTCAGCGCACCTTCAGCAGCACTATTAAACATTTAAAAAGAATATGTCGGACAACCCCTGTAAGACAAATAAACAACAGGTTCATATGCGGAGACCCAGAGAGACTGATAGAAAGATCAGGAGGCTACGGGCTCAGAACAATGCCATGCCACTCTGCCTTCTCATGGACAATTTGATGATGGAAGCTAATGGGCATTACACTTCACCACGGATTTCAGTGAAACTACTGCTATTGTCACCTGGAGCTATAGAAGTGCCGATGTTCAAAGCTAGTAGTGTATAACACTCATGACAGCACTGCTGCTCCTTTGTTTCATGTACCGCCACCAATAACACTTTCTGACATGTCTTAATGACTTCTCAGAGTATGGACAGTATTCTCTCTCTTTACCTGAGAATCTAATGTCTTATTAAGGCCAACCTCGACCCTTGTTCATGTGGTCTTACTGATGTCAATGCTTTTACTTTAGTACAATTCAGTGTCTGCTTTTGTTACTGTTTTGTGTTCCAAGCGTAAAACTCTGGAACATTTTTTTCATTCTTTTTGTCTTTTTTTTTTTTATTTCTTTCTGCAAATGGGAAGACGAGAGAGTTGGAAATAATAAATTATGAAAACCTTGTACTTATGTAATGCTTTTCATCCTTAGAAATCAAAGTCCTTTGGAGACAAGCTTTATACATCACTGCAATTATTCCTACAAAATTATAATTGCTGCAACATAGAAAAGACTCTGTTAACCCTTTCATTCAACGCAGAAAGTGAAAACAGGGACGGTGATGCGAGGAGCAAACCTGACAGCACTTTTTGTCCCAGACCGGTTATTATAGGCTAAAGTGCACAATATCTGGTTGCTGAAGTTGTCAATCACTAGTCAGCACTGACATCAGATTCCTCCATAAGTTACAGCCTACAGTCATGGCCAAAAGTTTTGAGAATGACACAAATATTCTATTTTCACATGATCTGCTGCCCTCTGGTTTTTATGTGTGTTTGTCAGATGTTTTTATCACATACAGAAATAGAATTGCATTCATATTATGAGTAACAGAAGCTTATATTGACAGTTAGAATGAGTTAATGCAGCAAGTCAATATTTGCAGTGTTGACCCTTCTTCTTCAGGACCTCTGCAATTCTCCCTGGCATGCTCTCAATCAACTTCTGGACCAAATCCTGACTGATAGCAGTCCATTCTTGCAGAATCAATGCTTTAATTTTGTCTGAATTTGTTGGTTTTTGTTTGTCCACCCGTCTCTTGATGATTGACCACAAGTTCTCAATGGGATTAAGATCTGGGGAGTTTCCAGGCCATGGACCCAAAATCTCTATGTTTTGTTCCCTGAGCCATTTAGTTATCACCTTTGCTTTATGGCAAGGTGCTCCATCATGCTGGAAAAGGCATTGTTGAGTGCCAAACTGCTCTTGGACGGTTGGGAGAAGTTGCTCTTGGAGGACATTCTGGTACCATTCTTTATTCATGGCTGTTTTTAGGCAAGACTGTGAGAGCCGATTCCCTTGGCTGAGAAGCAACCCCACACATGAATGGTTTCAGGATGCTTTACAGTTGGCATGAGACAAGACTGGTGGTAGCGCTCACCTCTTCTTCTCCGAATAAGCTGTTTTCCAGATGTTCCAAACAATCGAAAAGGGGATTCATCAGAGAAAATGACTTTACCCCAGTCCTCAGCAGTCCACTCCCTGTACCTTTTGCAGAATATCAGTCTGTCCCTGATGTTTTTTCTGGAGAGAAGTGGCTTCTTTGCTGCCCTCCTTGAGACCAGGCCTTGCTCCAAGAGTCTCCGCCTCACAGTGCGTGCAGATGCACTCACACCTGCCTGCTGCCATTCCTCAGCAAGCTCTGCACTGCTGGTAGCCCGATCCCGTAGCTGAAACACTTTTAAGAGACGGTCCTGCCGCTTGCTGGTCTTTCTTGGGCGCCCTGGAGCCTTTTTGGCACCAATGGAACCTCTCTCCTTGAAGTTCTTGATGATGCAATAGATTGTTGACTGAGGTGCAATCTTTCTAGCTGCAATACTCTTCCCAGTTAGGCCATTTTTGTAAAGTGCAATGATGACTGCACGTGTTTCTTTATAGATAACCATGGTTAACAGAAGAGAAACAATGATGGCAAGCACCAGCCTCCTTTTAAAGTGTCCAGTGGTGTCATTCTTACTTAATCATGACAGATTGATCTCCAGCCCTGTCCTCATCAACACCCACACCTGTGTTAATGGAGCAATCACTGAAACGATGTTAGGTGGTCCTTTTTTTTTATATAACTGTAATTTTATTGAAAAATTTTTCATTAACAAGGAATAAAGAAAAAACAAAAAAACAATAATAATTAAACAAACAGGAAGCATTGAGGTAAATAGAGGCTATCTGCCTCCTCCCCCTTAAGCAATATGCATTTAAATTAAGCAGTGAACAAGGGAGGGGGGAATGGAGGGGTTAAGAAGACAAGGGTAGGACCAAAGGGAAGGGGGGGGAGGGAAGGAGAGGACTAGAGATCAGAGACCCTGTGATGTACAATACATGTCCCAGGGTGCCCAAATAGCCCCAAAGGCTTCCCGTGAATTGTGTAGGCCAGCAGTCAGGTATTCAAGACTCCTCACATCCTTCATTCTAGCCACAAGCTCAAGACTAGATGGGGGACTCACCTTCTTCCAGTTTCTAGCTATGAGAGTTTTAGCTGCAGTACAAAGATGCAAGAAAAGCCTGGATGACTTATTGCTCAGGTGTCTGGGGGGAAGGTTCAGGAGATAAAGAAGAGGGTCAAGAGGAACCTCTTGCAAAAAGAGAGCAGTCGTCAGAGTCCTGACCTCCCTCCAAAAACCGAGGATGAGAGGGCACGTCCAAAAGATATGGTGCAGGGTACCCACCGCAGCTCCACAGCGCCAGCACCATGGGGGAACTAATGGGTTTAAAGTATGAAGGAGAGCCGGAGTATGATACCAATGCATCAACAGCTTATACTGCGTTTCCCTAAACGTAATGCACTGAGATGATTTCTGGGCCCGAGACCATACAATCCGCCACTGTTCCTGGGAGATGGGTTTACCCACCGCCTCCTCCCATTTAAGCATATAGCGATGATTAACAGGAGAGCCTGTAGTTTGTGAGTTAAGAAGTTGGTAAATAGAGGATATAAAGCCCCTAGTGGACGTGCCTGCACGGCAAATCTTTTCAAAAGCGGTGGGGAGTGACACCTTAAGAGACCCATGGAGGGAGCGGACAAAGTGAACCACCTGCAAGTAATGGAACCATTCAGTACCTGGCAGGTTTTGATTAGCTGTAAGATGAGCAAAGGACCTGAGTTCCAAGGTTCCAGGGTCAACCATATCAGCAATCCGGTAAAGGCCAGCTTCAGACCACACTTTAGTCATGGCAGAAGTCAGGCTCTCCGGGAGAAGGGGGTTGTATAGTATGGAGACCATAGATGAGCGCGGGGACATCAGGGAGAATCTAGCACAACAGGTAGACCAGATAGATCTAGTAAACCGAATGGGGCCCAACGGGTACGAGGCAGGGGGGGGGGGGGGGAGCTGACCCACAGAAGCGCGTTAGGATGCATGGGTGCCAGTCATAGCTTCTCTATCTGCACCCATATGGTGTATGCTGGCATAGCCGCCCAGAATGGGATATGGCGTAAGTGGGCCGCCCAGTAATAATGTAACAGATGTGGGACAGCCATACCCCCAGACCCCCTATCCGCCAGCATAACAGATCTAGGTATTCGGTGTCGTTTTGCTTTCCAGATAAACTGGAAGATAGCTTTCTGTAGGTTCCGTAATTCTCCCCGAGGTATCGCGACTGGGAGCGTCTCGAAAAAATACAGTAGCTTCGGGAGGAGAGTCATCTTGACCGCAGCAATTCTCCCCAAAAGGGAGATAGGCAAGGGTTGCCATTTGTCCAATAGGGCTCTTAGCTCACAAAACAACCGCGGGTAGTTTGCCGAGTAGAGGGTCGCATAGGAGGTGGATATATGGACTCCCAGGTAACGGATAGAGGACTCCCGCCACTGGAAATCGTAATTACTGCGGAGGAGAAGGAGAAGGTCCCGTGGGATGTTAAGTGGGAGTGCCTCAGTCTTCGCGGGGTTCACCTTATACCCTGAGAGATCACCATAGGTCTCTAGCGAGCGCAGCAAGTTTGGAAGGGTAGTATGAGGGGAGGTGAGAGTGAGGAGTACATCGTCCGCGAAGAGAGATATCCTAAATTCCTTATCTTGGACCATGATCCCCTTGATATTAGGGTCTCGCCTAATCTTGGCCGCTAGCGGTTCAATGCAGAGGGCAAATATGATGGGTGACAGGGGGCAACCCTGCCTAGTGCCATTTCGAATAGGGAAGGAGGGTGAAGATGCATGGGGAAGCTTAATTGCTGCTGAGGGTAAGGAGTAAAGGGCCTGGATAGCTGTGAGAAACGGTCCCGTAAGCCCGAACGCCTTAAGCGTAGTATGCATAAACGACCAATTTATGCGGTCAAAAGCCTTTTCAGCGTCCAGGCTCAAGAGAAGGGCCGGGGTAGAATAATGATTGGCCACCTCCACCAAATCCACAGTCCTCCTGGTGTTGTCACCACCCTGACGACAGGGGATGAATCCCACCTGGTCCTTATGGACAAGCAGAGGGAGCCAAGCATTCAGTCTATTGGCTAAGAGTTTGGTGAAAAGTTTCAGGTCCGTGTTCAGCAAAGCAATCGGTCGGTAGTTAGCACAATCCTGCAAGTCCTTACCCGGTTTAGGGACCAATGTGAGTAGTGAAGAGAGCATAGTCGGGGGTATAGGGGAACCTGAAAGGAAGGAATTGAAGAGGGACAATAGATGAGCAGAGAGTTCACCCTGGAAAACCTTATAATAATTGTAAGTGAACCCATCTGGGCCTCGGGCTTTCCCATTTGGGAGGTCCCTCAGGACCCCTTCTAGTTCCTCCCTGGTGATGGGGGTGTTCAGGGAGGTTAAGGCCTCAGGAGGAAGGCGTGGGAGACAACAATCCTTTAAATAGTCTTCCAGTAGTGTTGAGTCATCCCCAGGGAGTAGTGCTCGTGGGGGGGGTAAGTCATACAGCTTAGAGTAGTAAGAGTGGAACGCCAGCGCCACAGCATCAGGGTGATGTTGAAGAGTACCCGCGGGGTCACGGACAGAGTGTGGTGTGGAAGAGGCCCAATGATCCCTGAGGGTTCCTGCCAGGAGGGTATGAGATTTATTACCTCGTTCAAAAAACCTCTGACGGGTATAAAGGAGAAGTCGTTCCACATGGCGGGTCTCCAAATCACGGAGGTCCGCCCGGGCCAGGACCAAACGGCGAAGAACCCCCAGGGATGGATGCGCTGCCAAAGTCGTCGTAAGGGACCGAATACGGGCTTGGAGGAGCTGTTCCTGGGCCTGTCTGTCCCTTTTAAGCCTAGAAGCCAATACGATACAGCATCCTCTCATGACCGCCTTATGGGCTTCCCAGAGAATGGCAAGAGAGTCTACCGAGCCTAAGTTGTCCCTAAAATAATCTATCAAGTGTGTGCGCAGGGTCTCGAGGGAGGTCGGCGATTTGAGCAGTGTTTCGTTAAGACACTGGAGTAGGCACTGGAGTCGTAGATAAGGTAACCACGACTGGGGCATGATCAGACCAGGTGAGAGGGCCAATGTTCGTGTCCCTAAGCAAACGAAGAGCGGGAGCATTTCCAAAGAAGTAGTCAATGCGGGTGTGAGTGTTATGAGGGTGAGAAAAGAAGGTGTAGGAGCGCGCCGTAGGATTGTCCACTCGCCAAAGGTCATACAAAGAGTGGGCGCGGATCAGCCTGCGGAACTCCCTTGCAAGTTGGGCCAACCTATGGGGGGTTGGGCCCTGGGGTAACGCCAGACGATCCGCCCGTTCAGAGAAGACCATGTTAAAGTCTCCCCCCACCAGCCAAGCTGATGGTGGGAGAGCGCGCAGACGGGGAGAATACCCGGTGCAAGAACGGGATCTGCGCTGAATTGGGGGCATAGACATTGCATAAAACAATCGGGGCACCATAAAGGAGCCCCTCCAAGATAACAAACCGGCCACCTGGGTCTATGTGGGAAGTCGTCACTGTAATTGGGCAGGATCGAGAAAGAAGGATAGCCACCCCAGCTCTGCGTCGATTGTGGAAGGCCGAAAAAGCTACGGGAAAATAATGCTTAGCGAAGGCAAAAGTACCAGCGCGGTCAAAATGAGTCTCCTGAAGAAACGCCACATCCGCTCGTAAGGAGCGGAGTTCTCTAAGGACATGGCGCCTTTTAATGTTGGAACCCAGGCCCTTGACATTAATTGTCACGCACCTAACCATTGGGACCCAGGATTGGAGGACAGTGGCGGATTGCAATAAGCTCACCCATCTCACATGACGCTGGCAAGTTTCCCTCGGAGAGGCAAAAGGGCAATCCACAAACAGGAACCCAAAGTCGAGGCAGGGTCTCTAGATCATGGAGGGGGGGAAGAGAGGGAGGGAGGGAGGCAAAAGACATCATAAATGACAAAGTAAAAATAAAAACAGTTAAACAATACTTTGTGGGCGAGGCTAAGTCACTCGCCTGGGGACCAATGAGGGCAGCCAGAGGTCCAATCAGGATCAATGGCCGCACAGTCCAAGTATCCCCTTAGGGGGGAGAGCGTGGACAGGAGGTCGGAGGGGAGGCGGTGGATCCCCAACCACCAGTAAAAAGAAGGAAGGAAGGGGAGTCACCGGAACCCCACCCCGCCCCCACTCCGCTAAAACAATCCAATAATAAGCATAATAGATGAGACCCGTAGACCTAAAAAAGAAAAAAGAGAAGCAAACATAACATTAAGGCATGCAGATTCCAAAGCACCACCGAGAAAAGGGAGAACGTCTCAAGGGGGGGGCAGCCTCCTCAGGGATCAGTCTCCAGCCGGGGCCTCCGAGTGGTCACCACCGCGGAGGATGCATGACGTCGTCTGGGCTCCAATCGTTGCCAAACCGGTGGTGGGGGAGGGGGTGGAGAGAATAGCTCCCAGTCTGTTAAATCCGGCAGGGGAACATCCAATAGGTCACAGAAGAGAGGCAAATCCGCAAAGGAGCGAAGCGTAGCGGAGCGACCATCCCTACGAGCAATGAGAGCAAACGGAAATCCCCACCGGTAAGGAATTTGGTGCTCCTGAAGAATCTGGAGGAGGGGTCGGAGATGGCAGCGTTTCTGGAGGGTGATTAGCGACAGATCCTGATAGAATTGTAGTGGAGCTCCCTGAAACTCGAAGTCTTTGAGTTTGCGCACTTTGCTCATTATAGCCTCTTTAAGGGTGAAGTCGTGGAGGCAGCAGATGACATCACGGGGTGTGGCGGAAGATCCTCTGGGTCGAAGGGCTCGATGTGCCCTATCAAACTTAATTTTGTGGGACGGGGGCTCCTGCAGTATAGTGTTGAAGACAGCCTCCAGCAGAACAGGCAGATCCTCAGATTGGTCAGCCTCTGGGAGTCCCTTGACGCGTATATTGTTGCGCCGGCCCCTGTTGTCAAGATCCTCCAAGTGGCGTTGCATGTCCCGTATAGCTGAACCCTGTTCAGTGGTAGTATCATGCAGTGAGGCAACATAGTCCCTGGTAGTGTCATGGTCATTCTCCAGCGTGTCCATTCGGTTAGCAATGGAGTGTAAATCAGTGCGGAGGGTAGCAATTTCAGATCGGAAGGATGCTGTGATTTCCGCAACCATACTTTTAAGGTCTTGTTTAGTAGTAAGTTGAGGAAGAAGGTCCGCCATGGATGATGGTGCTGAAGATGGGCCTGGGATACAGCTCTGGGGGTACAGGACTGGAGGGGGGGAGCCATAATCCTTGGGAGTGCGGGGCAGAGGAGCCCCTACGCCAGCGTCCCTCACCACGCCATCCCCCTCTGAGCCATGGAGGGGGGGGGGGTGATGGGGGAAGATAGTAGCCGGGGGGCCACAGAGACCAGCTCTGTGGCCACAGGCTGCAACTCATCAGCGGTGCAGGAGGGAGCAGAGCCACTGACCTCAGAACTCCTTGAGAAGCTGGAAACATCCGGGGTCCTCTCATGCCGCTCTGCCAGGAGTGCTGGTGAAGCAGAATGTAGTTGTTGGGACATCCCAGGGTGAGGAGACTGTGGGAGTACTCGTGCTGGGGAAACTCTGGGTTGCCCAGGCGCCGACAGGGATCTCTGTTGAAGCGGCGCTCCGCTGGCTGACAGGGGGAGCGCGGGAGGAGAGAAGCTGCGCTGCGACCCCTGTGCCTGGAGAGCGGAGGAAATCCAAGATGGCCGCCCCACAGCAGCCTGGCCCGGTAGAGAAGGCCGCTGGGCCAGAAAGGCGTCCAGGGTGGCCCCCCCAGACCTCTCCACGGGCGCTGGGGTGCCCGGGGCCACCTTCCTCGGTAAGCGCTTGCCCATACTGCGCTTGCTGAGGGGTCCACGGGTCTCAGTAGCGAGCGGAGGAGCGGAGAAGGACCTGCGCGCGTGCTACTCCATGCGCGTCCAGGCCACGCCCCGTTAGGTGGTCCTTTTAAGGCAGGGCTGCAATGATGTTGAAATGTGTTTTGGGGGATAAAGTTCATTTTCTAGGCAAATATTGACTTTGCAAGTAATTGCTGTTAAGCTGATCACTCTTTATAACATTCTGGAGTATATGCAAATTGCCATTAGAAAAACTGAAGCAGTAGACTTTGTAAAAATTAATATTTGTATCATTCTCAAAACTTTTGGACATGACTGTATACATAACACATGATGCATAGTCATTCTCAGCTATGATATTTAACATTGCAGCCATCCATTGGCATCCCTACATTATAGAAGACATACAGTGGGGAAAAAAAGTATTTAGTTAGCCACCAATTGTGCAAGTTCTCCCACTTAAAAAGATGAGAGAGGCCTGTAATTGACATCATAGGTAGACCTCAACTATGAGAGACAAAATGAGAAAACAAATCCAGGAAATCACATTGTCTGATTTTTTTTAAGAATTTATTTGCAAATTATGGTGGAAAATAAGTATTTGGTCAATAACAAAAGTTCATCTCAATACTTTGTTATATATCCTTTGTTGACAATGACAGAGGTCAAACATTTTCTGTAAGTCTTCACAAGGATGGCACACACTGTTGCTGGTATGTTGGCCCATTCCTCCCTGTAGATCTCCTCTAGAGCAGTGATGTTTTTGGGGCTGTCGCTGGGCAACACGGACTTTCAACTCCCTCCAAAGGTTTTCTATGGGGTTTAGATCTGGAGACTGGCTAGGCCACTCCAGGACCTTGAAATGCTTCTTACGAAGCCACTCCTTCGTTGCCCTGGCGGTGTGCTTGGGATCATTGTCATGCTGAAAGACCCAGTCACGTTTCATCTTCAATGCCCTTGCTGATGGAAGGAGGTTTGCACTCAAAATCTCACGATACATGGCCCCATTCATTCTTTCATGTACACGGATCAGTCGTCCTGGTCCCTTTGCAGAAAAACGGCCCCAAAGCATGATGTTGCCACCCCCATGCTTCACAGTAGGTATGGTGTTCTTTGGATGCAACTCAGCATTCACTCTCCTCCAAACACGACGAGTTGTGTTTCTACCAAACAGTTCTACTTTGGTTTCATCTGACCATATGACATTCTCCCAATACTCTTCTGGAACATCCAAATGCTCTCTAGCAAACTTCAGACGGGCCCGGATATGTACTGGCTTAAGCAGGGGGACACGTCTGGCACTGCAGGATCTGAGTCCCTGGTGGCATAGTGTGTTACTGACGGTAACTTTTGTTATGTTAGTCCAAGTTTTCTGCAGGTCATTCACTAGGTCCCCCTCTGTGGTTCTGGGATTTTTGCTCACCGTTCTTGTGATCATTTTGACCCCACGGGGTGAGATCTTGCATGGAGCCCCTGATCGAGGGAGATTATCAGCGTTCTTCCATTTTCTAATTATTGCTCCCACAGTTGATTTCTTCACACCAAGCTGCTTGACTATTGCAGATTCAGTCTTCCCAGCCTGGTGCAGGTCTATAATTTTGTTTCTGGTGTCCTTCCACAGCTCTTTGGTCTTCACCATAGTGGAGTTCGGAGTGTGACTGTTTGAGGTTGTGGACAGGTGTCTTTTATACTGATAACAATGTCAAACAGGCGCCATTACTACAGGTAATGAGTGGAGGAGAGAGGAGCCTCTTAAAGAAGAAGTTACAGGTCTGTGAGAGCCAGAAATCTTGCTTGTTTGTAGGTGACCAAATACTTATTTTCCACAATAAATTGCAAATAAATTCTTAAAAAATCAGACAATGTGATTTTCTGGATTTGTTTTCTCATTTTGTCTCAAATAGTTGAGGTCTACCTATGATGTCAATTACAGGCCTGTCTCATCTTTTTAAGTGGGAGAACTTGCACAATTAGTGGCTGACTAAATACTTTTTTTTCCCCACTGTATATAAGCTGACGATTGGCATCACAGGCAACAGTGTGATTTTGGCATTAAAGGCAGTCTATAACCTCTCCAAGCATATTCAATGGCTACTACTGCAGTATAGAGCACATTACAGTGATAGACAACTATACCTCTGTCGTGTATGTCACTTCGGTAGATTTGGGGAAAAACAACTTTGAAATTTTACGCTAAGTTAGTGCACTTGGAGCAGACTTGGAGCAGACCTTCAACCTTGGGAGCACTGCTCATGCTGCTCAAAAGGATGGGTGATATCAAAGCAGTGGGAGGATGAACTCCCACCACATAGGGTAGTGTAGGCAGGAGATGGCAGGGCTCTGATGGGCAAGAGAAGTGATCCAGGCAGATAAAGGTCCCCCCCAGTGCACCAATGTATTGCATAAAATTTCAAAATTGTTTATGTCTAAATCTACATAGGTAACATATATAACAAAGGTATGACAAAGGTTTATCACTGCAATGTGTTCTGTAGCACAGTACTGACAGCTGAATAAGATTTGTGGAGATGGTAGACTCCCTTTAAGTTTTAGAGCAACAATATTATGTGAAAGGTCAGAATATTGTATTCTACATTGCCAATAGTCCCATACTTGCTGCTATTGTTCAGAGTTTTCAGAAACAATACCTGCAAATTTGGCTTGTGTCAGCCCATTAAGCAACCTTCAGGGCAAGGAAAATGTTCATAATTATGTTATTACGATAAAATAAAGTCATAATAAATACAACGGGGCAGATTTATTAAGACTTGCAACTGGCGTATCGTCCAGGGAAGTATAAAGGTTTTTGTTTGTTTTTTTAAGACCATGGACAGGGTTACAATAGGGCTATCTGGGACATCAAACAGCCCACAGGTCCATATGGACCACTGGTTTAGTGCCCCCAAACAGATCTGACAGGTTTGCATTTTTTTTATGTGAAAACCTTCCACTAGTCGTTTTCCCAGATTGATCCATAATAGGGGGAAATTGAAAAAAAAAAACCCTCAGTATTAACAGATGTATTATGAGCAACATATCACACCTGAAAAAAAAAAAAAAAAAAAAAAAATCACGAATGGTGGTTTATAGCACAAAAGATCAGATTTCTCTTTTTTTTTTTTTTTTTTTTTGCTCATTTCGGCACACACCCAGCAACAAAAATCCCGCCAGAGCAATCATGAGAAAATGAAACAAATTGGGAAGTACGGTAAATCCTCCCAGCCTGTGCAACCAACAACTACCAAGCCTCAGCCTGGGGGGAAGATGCATATATAATAGGCTTTGGCTGGTTTCCAGCTATTTGTTCAGCCTCCAGACACTGAAAATACTATCAGCAATTCTGCTGTGTGTAATACCAGAAGAATAGAATTGTGTAAGCTGAATGCAGCTGTTTAAGCATCCTCCTCCAGTCCTATATATGTATACTCACTCATCACTCAGGGCAATGAACTGAACCTTTACCACCAAATACTTCGATCATTTCAGAATTGCTGGAATGTAAATGCTAATGTGCACACTAGCTGATCCTATACAATACACCCATCGGCAGTCAATCACAGCTGTAACAATATCACACTGATACCGCACACTGCACATAAGGATGCATTAAGGCTGAATTCACATATATCACTCGTGTTCACCAGATGTTTTACGCCTGACCCAGACTTAACTGATAACATTTTGGTGTTCCGATCTAACACCTACAGTATGAATAACTCAGACAGAAAAAAACACAGCAGTATATTACTGTCAGACACATGGAGACACCCCAAGGAGAAAATGAGGCACCAAAAATGATCCTATAGAAACACTGGCATCATTTGTGGCATCAGTTTCCCTCTAGCGTGATGCAGAAATGCCAGAAAGAAACTATGTCAGATCACAGACACACTGGGGGGAACTCACCAATTCCTCTACGCCAGTTATGTGATATAGAAGGATCATACTAGGGGACACATTTGGCGCAAGGTCCTTTCTTGCACCAATAGTGGGCCACAAGCCCTAATCCATGCCTCGCTCACCACACCAATAGATTCATTATAACTCATGCCAGTTTTCTGGCTTGCATATATTTCCATTCTGGAGCAGGGACATCTGACTGATTTATGGAAAGGCCCAGCCTCTTCATAAGTCTCCCGACCGCCGCGCCACTTGGGCCCTTTATTAAGACTGTCATATGATACACCATTCTTAATAAATTTGTCCCACTGCATGTGAAGTCTTCCTGATAGAGAACCGTATGGAGCACCATATGGTGGCATATGAAGTGCCTATAGCTCTGTAGTGTGTGCTGTGTACGGCTCTAGGAACATGAAAGCTGGAATCTGATTGGCTGCTAAAAGGCAGTGTTTCATAACAAGGCTTTTTCTATTTTTATGTATATTGTCCATTGCAATAATCACAGTTCTAGACATATTCCAATGCTGTAGTACGTGGATCAATCATGAGCAGTATGATAGGTATCATAATACATACAACATATATAAAGCTGATTCCAGTTATATCAGCTAGTAAGTATGGAAGAAATTTATCATAGCATTTCCACTATTAAAAATGTTGTCATTAAAATGCAAATGAAGGCACTTGGGACTTGTCAAAAGATGAGAGGGGTTTAGCAAGAGGGGGCAGTGTCTATACAGATTTACCAAATGTTGCACCAGAAATTGGTGCAAATTACAGTGAAAATCTGCGCCTGATCATAAAATACACAGATTTCTTTGCTACAGCATGGACAGCTGAAGATGCATTAAATTTATTATAAGGCACAGGCATAGATTTTCCATGTAACTTGCACTTCATCTCATTTTACTGTACTTTAATTTAAGACTGGTATATAAAATGTAAGTAAATCCCTTGTTATCTGTCTTGGTGCCAGTAAAAATGCCCAGTAGGGAACTAAAGGTGTAAACAGAGCTGCATAAGGTGAGTAATCCTCAGGATTCCTCAGAAGCTGTGCATTACTACTGTAATTATGTAAAGAAGGATGCATGGCTTGGAATATGAAGCAAGGTGTCGGCAAAGCTGGGTTCTTCCATCAGTGAATTCATTAGGAACATTTGTGATGTACGACTAGCTCAGGTTCTGACAGTGTGAACTACATTAAGAGACAAATCCATAAGTCTTCCTGACTGACACGCTTGGCCACCGTAAGACCTACTGCAGGGTTTGTGATATTCCAAAATCATTTGGTAGGTTGAATGATGACATGAATAATTCATTATTGATAAGACAACCGTAGGGTAGAGTCTGAGAAGGCAAACAGGTAAATATATCCTTCTTTTACCCAACATCTCATATCAAGCACACATTAGTAAGCTCTCCGTAATGTCTGCTTTTAGTGATACATTTTTATGACAAAGTCAGATTCAATTTTACCTTTATTTACTCTGCGCCTCTAGAATTTCCACAGCAGCATATCCTGTACAAGATGAGAGCATACTGAATCAACATGATCACATGAAAAACTGGAATATTAGAATCTCAATACCTTATGTTATACCAAATATTCTAACCTAACTCTAAACCTAAGGACTGATCCAATTTAATACACTGGGGCAGATTTATTATGCCTTGGTTGTCAGCTTTCTGGAGTTCAAGGCATAAAAAGTGGTAATTTTTTTGCGCAAAAAAATGGTGATTCATAATTTTTAGTTCTGCACCACTTTCCCAAAAAAGGGAGGATGGTGAGTGTGTGCTGGGGGGTGAGGCCATCGCCCCTGACAGATTTATTGTCATTTACTCCCATATCTATATACGAGTAAATAGAACATACTGAAATATCTGTGTATTTCTAAAGCTGTACCCATCTATGTGGCAAAACAGAATCCAACTGGGTGAGAACAGATGTTTTCTAACATGTTGTAAAATCCTGTTTTTCAATATCAAGCACTACTGAGAAATGTATTTATATATCACAACATCTTCCATGTAGCCTACACTATAAAGAAATTCAGAGATAAAGACAAGACGTGTTCTTTGTACAGGAGAAGTAACAGCTTATTAGAAATGTTTGTACTTTAACACACAAAGTGATACCCAATATGTTTATTTTTGGTTTAATTGTATTAGAAAAGGGAAAGGGGAAACTTTTAGTTTTTATTTATTTGAAACTTAAAAATACACTTTGTTTACAGTGCAACAGTGGGACATGAACATGGAGTAGCTTGACTGTACTATGTACTGCAGTATTTCTGTATTTCAGTATATTGTATAGCTCATAAGGCAGATCCCCACAGATCAGATAGTGATGAGCTAAAAACCCTGTGATCAGTATATATTATGGCATATAAGGGATTAGACTGCTGGAATCAGAGTTATCTCCAACTCTGACAATGAGTTTTATCTGATATTCAGTGGGTAGTTCCAAGGCCAGCAAGTGCTCAGGTTCTCCTCAAAATTTGCGCCATGGCTCCCTCTTGGTCTTGACTAAAGGCTCATACTGTAATTGACACCGTCACTTCTTTCAAGGACAGGTTATAATATGTGCATGAGGGTTAGAGGGTTGTAGTATAATGTTGTACCGTGTTAGCCATTGAAAGTAGTGGAAGAGTGAAGAAATCAGGCGATACCTTTTAGAGGCTAACTGAGTATATTTATAAGTAAGCTTTCAGGAGTACTCGCTCCCTTCATCAGACATGGTGTGATACAAGAACTGAAAATTCACAGATTTTTATACACATGGTTTTCAAAGCATTTTGGATTCTTTAAAAAAAATGCAATCTAAGTAGAGAAGTTATTTACAACAGGTCAAAAAAAACAGTCTGGAAACTTGTGGTGCGTGACGGAGGGATCAGTAATTCTTGCTGTTATCTGTTTGCTATCAGGAGGTGATTTGTGTCCCTCACAGGTCATACATAGTGTGATTTGAAGCTGGCATGAATATTGAGTTCAGTTCATGGTTCAAACATAGTGTGACATGAAGCTGGCATGAATATTAAGTCCAAATTGCAGAGTTTGAAATTTTTGCATAAATTTATACTCCCATTCTTTTCTTTTCTCCTGTGTCTTAAAATGTCCCATTAAAACCACAACCCGCAAATCTTCAATAGAGTGGTTTTCTCCGGAGAAATGTGCGGCCACTGGGAGATCGGTTCTGCTGTTATTAATGGTGGATCTGTGTGAGTTCATTCGTTGACTGAGTCTCTGCCCTGTTTCCCCCACATAGAGGCCTGTGGTGGGACATTGCACACACATTATGAGGTACACCACATTGGAAGACCTGCAGGAGAATGTCCCCCTAATTCTGTGCACCTGTTGTGACTGTGGGATAGGTACACTGTCAGCGGTGTGGATGTGCTTGCAGGTCATGCACCTTTTATGTAGGCAAGGTGAGGTGCCATTTTCAGTTGGGGCCTTCAGGGCACTCCGGACGATAATACGCCTCAGGTTTGGTGGTTGTCGAAAGGAAAGGAGAGGGGGGACTGGAAATATGTCCTTGAGTCTGTTGTCCCTATGTAGTACAGGTTGGAGCTCCTTGGCAATCCTTCGTAGGATCTCCAGCTGTGGGTTGTAGGTGACTACTAGGGGCACTCGGGCATCTTTCTGGGTCTCTCTATATGTGAGCAGACTGTCTCTGTTAATGGCTGCCGCTTTGTTCAATTGGTTGTCTGTTACTTTTGGTTTGTATCCCAGTCTGAAAAATTTCATCCTCAGATCCAGGAGGTGCTTGTCCAGGTCTGTTTTGTCGGAGCAAATACGATTGTATCGTATAGCCTGGCTGTAGATTATAGATTGTCTTGTGTGCTTGGGGTGGAAGCTGTCGTTTCTCAGGTAGGCCGTTCTGTCTGTGGGTTTGTGGTATATCGATGTGAGTAGCCGGTGGTCTTTAATGTATATTGTGGTGTCCAGAAAGTGAATTTCACTCCCTGAATAGCTAAGTGTAAGGTTGATGGTCGGGTGAAAGTCATTGAAGTCATTATGGAATTGAAGTAGGGCCTCCTCACCTGCAGTCCAGATGACAAGGATATCATCGATATAACGAAGGTAAATCATAGGTTTGGTGGTGCATGTTGATAAATATGTTCCTTCCATTTCTGCCATAAAGAGATTTGCATATTGGGGTGCACATCTGGTCCCCATTGAAGTTCCCATTCGCTGTAGATATACAGTCATGGCCAAAAGTTTTGAGAATGACACAAATATTATATTTTCACATGATCTGCTGCCCTCTGGTTTTTATGTGTGTTTGTCAGATGTTTTTATCACATACAGAAATATAATTGCATTCATATTATGAGTAACAGAAGCTTATATTGACAGTTAGAATGAGTTAATGCAGCAAGTCAATATTTGCAGTGTTGACCCTTCTTCTTCAGGACCTCTGCAATTCTCCCTGGCATGCTCTCAATCAACTTCTGGACCAAATCCTGACTGATAGCAGTCCATTCTTGCAGAATCAATGCTTTAATTTTGTCTGAATTTGTTGGTTTTTGTTTGTCCACCCGTCTCTTGATGATTGATCACAAGTTCTCAATGGGATTAAGATCTGGGGAGTTTCCAGGCCATGGACCCAAAATCTCTATGTTTTGTTCCCTGAGCCATTTAGTTATCACCTTTGCTTTATGGCAAGGTGCTCCATCATGCTGGAAAAGGCATTGTTGAGCGCCAAACTGCTCTTGGACGGTTGGGAGAAGTTGCTCTTGGAGGACATTCTGGTACCATTCTTTATTCATGGCTGTGTTTTTAGGCAAGACTGTGAGAGAGCCGATTCCCTTGGCTGAGAAGCAACCCCACACATGAATGGTTTCAGGATGCTTTACAGTTGGCATGAGACAAGACTGGTGGTAGCGCTCACCTCTTCTTCTCCGAATAAGCTGTTTTCCAGATGTTCCAAACAATCGAAAAGGGGATTCATCAGAGAAAATGACTTTACCCCAGTCCTCAGCAGTCCACTCCCTGTACCTTTTGCAGAATATCAGTCTGTCCCTGATGTTTTTTCTGGAGAGAAGTGGCTTCTTTGCTGCCCTCCTTGAGACCAGGCCTTGCTCCAAGAGTCTCCGCCTCACAGTGCGTGCAGATGCACTCACACCTGCCTGCTGCCATTCCTCAGCAAGCTCTGCACTGCTAGTAGCCCGATCCCGCAGCTGAAACACTTTTAAGAGACGGTCCTGCCGCTTGCTGGTCTTTCTTGGGCGCCCTGGAGCCTTTTTGGCACCAATGGAACCTCTCTCCTTGAAGTTCTTGATGATGCGATAGATTGTTGACTGAGGTGCAATCTTTCTAGCTGCAATACTCTTCCCAGTTAGGCCATTTTTGTGCAGTGCAATGATGACTGCACGTGTTTCTTTAGAGATAACCATGGTTAACAGAAGAGAAACAATGATGGCAAGCACCAGCCTCCTTTTAAAGTGTCCAGTAGTGTCATTCTTACTTAATCATGACAGATTGATCTCTAGTCCTGTCCTCATCAACACCCACACCTGTGTTAATGGAGCAATCACTGAAACGATGTTAGGTGGTCCTTTGTCCCTAAGGCATGGCTGCAATGATGTTGAAATGTGTTTTGGGGGATAAAGTTTTTTTTTTGGGAAAAATTGTTTTTGGTAAAAATTGGTTTTTTTGTTTTCCTTTTTTAAAAAATTTTGTGTTTTTTTTTTTTTTTTTTTAAAAAAAATTTAGAGTTTTTTTTTTTTAAAAAAATAATTTTTTTTTTTTTTTTAATTTTTTTGGGTGTGGACTGTAGATCCTCTCCAAAGGTAAAATAGTTGTGGCTAAGGATGAATTGTATGAGCTGCGTTACTGGTTCTGTTGGGAGGTTTTGTTTTTTCAGGTGTACCCGACATGCTGCAACTCCATCCTTGTGGGGAATGTTGGTATACAGGGATTCCACATCCATGGTGGCCAAAATGGTACCCTCAGGTTAGAGGGTTGGTAACATGATAGTGAGAAGGTTGATAAGAAATTAGTGGCAATGAAGAAGCATTAGGAGAGGACTTGAGGACTGGAGGTAGCTAGTCAGTTTCTGAATAATCCACCAGACATCATATGGCGATACAATGTGGGCTGCCAAACTAGTCGTGCACAGTTTACAGTTCTGAAAACTACTACATAAGGAATAATATCCCACTTTATACTACAACCAAGGTTTATAATAAAGTCTATTTCAATGTGCAATAAATCATAGGCAGATTTGTGGGTAATAAGTTAAAAAAAAAAAAAAAAACTGGCATAAGAATGTATTTTTGTGAAATTGATGACATATACAGTCATATGAAAAAGTTTGGGCACCCCTATTAATCTTAATCATTTTTAGTTCTAAATATTTGGGTGTTTGCAACAGCCATTTCAATTTGATATATCTAATAACTGATGGACACAGTAATATTTCAGGATTGAAATGAGGTTTATTGTACTAACAGAAAATGTGCAATATGCATTAAACCAAAATTTGACCGGTGCAAAAGTATGGGCACCTCAACAGAAAAGTGACAATAATATTTAGTAGATCCTCCTTTTGCAAAAATAACAGCCTCTAGTCGCTTCCTGTAGCTTTTAATCAGTTCCTGGATCCTGGATGAAGGTATTTTTGACCATTCCTCTTTACAAAACAATTCCAGTTCAGTTAAGTTTGATGGTCGCCGAGCATGGACAGCCCGCTTCAAATTATCCCACAGATGTTCAATGATATTCAGGTCTGGGGACTGGGATGGCCATTCCAGAACATTGTAATTGTTCCTCTGCATGAATGCCTGAGTAGATTTGGAGCTGTGTTTTGGATCATTGTCTTGCTGAAATATCCATCCCCGGCGTAACTTCAAATTCGTCACTGATTCTTGTACATTATTCTCAAGAATCTGCTGATACTGAGTTGAATCCATGCGACCTTCAACTTTAACAAGATTCCCGGTGCCGGCATTGGCCACACAGCCCCAAAGCATGATGGAACCTCCACCAAATTTTACAGTGGGTAGCAAGTGTTTTTCTTGGAATGCTGTGTTTTTTGGACGCCATGCATAACGCCTTTTTGTATGACCAAACAACTCAATCTTTGTTTCATCAGTCCACAGGACCTTCTTCCAAAATGAAGCTGGCTTGTCCAAATGTGCTTTTGCATACCTCAGGCGACTCTGTTTGTGGTGTGCTTTCAGAAACGGCTTCTTTCGCATCACTCTCCCATACAGCTTCTCCTTGTGCAAAGTGTGCGTATTGTTGACCGATGCACAGTGACACCATCTGCAGCAAGATGATGCTGCAGCTCTTTGGAGGTGGTCTGTGGATTGTCCTTGACTGTTCTCACCATTCTTCTTCTCTGCCTTTCTGATATTTTTCTTGGCCTGCCACTTCTGGGCTTAACAAGAACTGTCCCTGTGGTCTTCCATTTCCTTACTATGTTCCTCACAGTGGAAACTGACAGGTTAAATCTCTGAGACAACTTTTTGTATCCTTCCCCTGAACAACTATGTTGAACAATCTTTGTTTTCAGATCATTTGAGAGTTGTTTTGAGGAGCCCATGATGCCACTCTTCAGAGGAGATTCAAATAGGAGAACAACTTGCAATTGGCCACCTTAAATACCTTTTCTCATGATTGGATACACCTGGCTATGAAGTTCAAAGCTCAGTGAGGTTACAAAACCAATTTTGTGCTTCAGTAAGTCAGTAAAAAGTAGTTAGGAGTATTCAAATCAATAAAATGATAAGGGTACCCAAATTTTTGCAGCGGTCAAATTTTGGTTTAATGCATATTGCACATTTTCTGTTAGTACAATAAACCTCATTTCAATCCTGAAATATTACTGTGTCCATCAGTTATTAGATATATCAAATTGAAATGGCTGTTGCAAACACCCAAATATTTAGAACTAAAAATGATTAAGATTAATAGGGGTGCCCAAACTTTTTCATATGACTGTACATAAACTTTTGGCGCCCAACACCCAGATGCATTAATTTTTGCTGTAGAGGGTACATATTGTACAAATGTTATTGTTCATAACTTTCTATGAGTTATCACAGTAAAAGAGCAGTAGATGGTGTTTTACATGGCAAAGTAGTATAATGGAGAACAAACACTCCAGAGTAGTCTGATGCCTCCCAGGAGTGCCACAGGCTTGTTCCAATCTTACAAATGTTTCTCAGTTTTCTGCTGCAGCTATTAGCTGGCCTGAGCATGCAAATAAATATGTCAGCTCCATCAATCCTGGTTCTTTTCACTTTCACAGAGCGTTATTTAACAGCATTTCATAGACTCTGAGGACAGTAATGGCCAGCTAGGAGGACAGATATATTATTCAAGTGCTTGTCTACACTGAATGGGAAGGTCAAATGTATCATATAGTTATCTATGTGCTTATCGCGTCTCATTTGTTCTTATCAAAACAATCCTAAAGTACTAAATTTTCATTTTACAAGTCCCAGAATATTTAGCCCTTAAACAGGTTATCCAAAAACTGCCTTTGCAGTGCTTTGCTTAAAAATGTATAACGTACAATATAATATACTTTTTTTTATTCTCCTCCACCCGCACTGGAGTGCAGTCATGTTATGTCATGTAACTGCACATAGATCGCTGATGTTTTGTCTGTAGTCATGGCCGGTGGTGTAGCTAGAGGTTCAGCACAGTGCACAGTGGGTGAGTGGGTGGGTGGGGAGGGGCATATGGGTTCGAAAAACATATGAGTGGATCCCCCACCCCAATACATGTTTAAAACTTCATCCTAACCAAAGTAGTTATAATGCACATTTTCATTATCTGCTTAACAGATCCGTTTTTGGAAATATAAAAAGCTGAAGTTAAAAATGGATGAAAACTGATTGAAACTGATGACCATCAGGTTACATAGAATCAATGTTAAGTAAAAAAGGATCAGTTTCTGTAGGACAACTTCACTTTTATGTCCCACAAAAAACAGATAAAGGCCGGGGCCCTACATGGTGTAAACACCACGCCAAAAACCGCAGTGTTTTACAGTCCCTGCAAAGCAAATCCCATCCACACACTGCAGAAAAATAGCAGATTTGGAAATCGCAGCAGGTCAATTATACCTACGTTAACGCCGGCGGTTTCCCTATAGGTATAATTGAAGCAGAAAATCCACAGAGGAAACCTCTGTTCATAACTCTGCAGACTTTCCGTGAAAGGCGCTGTGGGAAAAATAGGGATGTGTTTCTGCTGCAGTTTTTCCCACAGCGCTTTTTTACGGCAGCAAGCTACGTGGGGCGTTAGCCAGAAACTGATCTGTTTTCATTTAACAATGACTTACTAAAACTATAACTTTTTTATTTTAGGCCCATAAACCATATTTTTTGTGAGACAAATTGTACTTTGTAATGGCACCATTTAATATTCTGTGCACTGCACTAGGAAGCTGGAAAAAAAACTCAAAACGGTGTGGAATTGAAAAAAAAAATGCAATTTCCCCATATTCTTATAGGCTTTTGCATTTGACCATGGCATCTAAGAGTTTAAGTGTCCACGATCAGAGATGTCAGAAAAGGGGACGGGGTGAGAGAGTGCAGGGGGCAGGGCCTTTGTAACAACCAAATTGATCATGTTGCCCTAGCTTAAATGGTAAGCACATGCAAGGCTCATCATTAAAAAAAAACAGAAAGTAATACATTTCTGAGATTATGAATAGAAATGTTAGAAGGGTGGTATATAATACATTTATTAAAGAGGACCTTTCATGTCCTCATGTATATGCGGTTTTACATACCTCTAGAAAGCCGACAGCACACTGAATTCAGCGCACTGCCGGCTTTCCCGGTATGTGCCCCGGGCTGGAGATATCGGGGGTCTTAGTTTCACGGTTTATGGTCAGAAAGGCGTTCCTGACAGTCTAGCTGCGCTGTGAGGAACGCCCCCCCTGACAGTTCTCGTTCATAGACTTGTACTGAGGGGGCGTTCCTCACAGCTCAGCGTCATCGCCGTAAGGAACGCCCCCTCTGACAGTACAGTGCTATAGAGGAGTAGAGAGAGAGGGGGCGTTCCTTACTGCCCGGCGATGACGCTGAGCTGTGAGGAATGCCCCCCCAGTACAAGTCTATGAACGAGAACTGTCAGGGAGGGCGCTCCTCACAGCGCAGCTAGACTGTCAGGAACGCCTTTCTGACAGTAAACCGTGAAACTTACACCGCCGATATCTCCAGTCCCAGGGCACTTACCTGGAAAGCCGGCAGTGTGCTGAATTCAGCGCGCTATAGGCTTTCTAGCGGTATGTAAAACCGCATGTGCCTGAGGACATGAAAGGTCCTCTTTAAACTGAATTGGATTAAACTGAAAATAAAACTTGGAAATTGTGAAATAAATCTATGATCTAAATCCAGGTTTGCTTTTAGACACACTAAATAAAAAGTGAAAACTGTACTTTATATGCCTTATACCTGGTCTACAAGGAGATGAACATAAATGATGATACACTGTAGTCGTTCGTAGTCATGTGACGGTCAAACCTCACAGAGAGACAGTAAGCTGTGTGAAGGTTCATTGCCAACCACTGTTGCTCAACCTGAATCTTGTAAACCATACAGGATATACTTAGGCTGGTGCAGTTTGCTGTATAACCTGAACCTTTGGAGTCATGCATATAGATTTAAATAGGGCCTGCAAAGGGCTTCATAGAGGAGCATGAGCCCTTTACCTGTATGCCTTCAGGAGTGTATTCTTTCTGTTGGAATCTATATGAATCCATCAGATAAAAAAATTATGGCATTCTTTATTGGACTCCATATACAGTGATAACCATATGTAGAAGAATTGCTTCTGGGGGAGATCGTCTCTATACATATGGAGTCCAAAAGAGCCAGCACAGCAGATCATGGATGCTGCAGGGCTCCATACTAAGGCCTCTGTGCCAATGTGTATAGTGCTATCCAATTCTCTAAGCCTCCTGTCTATAACAAAAGCTTCTGATTTATTCTCATTTTGTCACAGTCACTTTTCTGGCGGCTGTTTTTACTTCTCCGATACACAGATATATTCTATGACCAGGCTAAAGTAAATTACATTTTTCATCAAACTTGCAATCCTCTCTTTAAATACCAATCTCCTGTTCTTTATTTGTCCATACTACTCTGCAATAACGTACATATTTTTCTTCTAGTGAAAACCTCTGCATACTGGTAACTGGTTCAGGAGAACTCTGTGCAACTGGAGAAATTGTGCACATCAGCACTTTTATCTAGAGCCCTCTGCAGACCACTCTGGCAGGCAGCAAATGGATTAGCAATCTCCATACGCACCACAGCTGCATGTTTTTCCCTATTTTTAGAAAGATTTGTGTGTGATACCGTGTGGCATCAATAGAGGACCCTTTTATGTGTACACAGCTGGAAAAAATGAGTGATTAAAGGGAAAGTACAACTAATGAGTCTTACATCACATAGAGAGTCTGAGCAGGAGAATATTCATATTTATGTTTTTACTTAACTGTTTGCTGAACTTCAAGAGGATTTTACAATATTTTATATAGGTGCAAATTTTGTATCAACTCTGTATGTTCTCACTGCTGTACCATGGACACAATGCTTTACAATAATGGACACAAATAAGGTTATGCGTTAAAAAAAAAGAGCAAAAAGCAAACAGCCATATTGGCCATTTAGGTGCTCTTTTCCATTTTTATAAACCTGTCAGTGAGTCATTTATTAATACTACACTATACACAGGCTATACAACCTTTTAGTAGAAAACAAGCTCTAAAGTTGTCCCTAACTATGCTTGAACTAAGCATTGCCAGGGAGAGTCCATATACACTGCATTGCCAATATGTAGAAATGTAGCAGTTCCTATAGGGCTATCTATGGTTTTATACCACCTCTAAGAATGGTTCTGCCATATAAAAAAAAAAAAAAAGCATTGCTAGGGATATCCTAAAAGGGTTATAAGTGGAGGTCGGCTCGTTCACAGATTTGATAGTAATAACAGCACTGCAGAGAGTGATATTTTTCCACTCAAAACGACAGACACTATTGTAAGTCCACGGGATCCAACACAGGATTTAGTTAAAAGTTACAATTTTGTTCCATGATTTTTTACTTTTCTGCTATTTACTCCATGTACCTGTTTTACAACTGGATTTAATGGCCTATATTGACACTACTGGATTATTTTTGCCAATGTTTATCTAGCTCAATATGTAAACTATTAGTTGACTTGTGATACAATCTCTACATTATTGCCAAGATACTGAAAATACAGACAAAGAGCTAACAGAAGTACTATAGTAAATACACACCCACATTGTAATATTCAGGTTCAGATCCCTGGTCTGTAACTTTTGATATTTTGATTCTACAAGATTACATTTTAGAGAGTTTTCTTGTTGACAGTAGATACCTATCTATCTATCTATCTATCTATCTATCTATCCATCCATCCATCCACACACACACATACACTTTATGTGTTACAGCATGTCTTATGAGAGGAAACTCGAATTTTAAAAGCAGCTGAGCAAAGTCGATATTACTTTGGCAGCAAGGTTACAGTATTTCAATCTTGCTGAGGACTCATTCTGTACACGGCAGAAAAAGGAAGTGTGCTCCATCTCCATCTGCCTAATATGTGTAAGCATTTCTAAGTGATGACAGAGTAAAGACGTGTGCTCTAGTTACCATGCTTGTAAGCGGGAAGCACAGCACCAGACAGCACTTGCACTTTGGCTGAAGAAATAAACAGTACCTCAGCTGACCTGAAAGAGATACAGGAGGTGAATGGCAATTCATCCACGATGTTCAGTGTTTCATATACTGGATGTTTATGTGCTCAAAAGTTTTACAAATGATAAAGTGGAAGACGCCTCTCTAGAGGCTCTGTCTCTAAAGGCCTCTATACATAGGCCAACAGGGCAGCAGTGATCAGACACGAAGGTTCCTGAGGATCATCTGTTTTGGATCTTTGCTTACTCGTCTGCTATGTAGAAGTGAGCGAATCCTTCACTGTCTACTCGGGGTGATGTGCTGCGGATAATGTAGCATTTTTTTATATTTATACTGTATATATATATCTATATTACAGTCGACAACAAAAAAACGCTTTGCCCATTTGTTGGGTGATTGTCAATACATTTACACTAGTCAGTTATCACCCATGACAATTTCTAGGAACAATTTCCCAATAATTGGTCAGATCATTGCGTCCTGTAAGTCGGCCTTTATTCTCATTTTCCTCTGAGCTAAGCTGATATCTCCAGCACAAGGAGAAATCAGGAGATTCTGCTTTCTAACTCTCTCTCTCACTCACTTGGAAGCAGCATGGCAGATATTATAGAGCAATATTGATGCAATTGAAGTACTGGGGTGAGACAGAAAGCTTATTATTAGCAGCTGCAGGATGGGTGTGCCACAACCTCTGCTTCTTTTTTACGTTGCTCCTCATCCCCCTCCTTTCTCCATAGACTTCTATGGGTACATGTACATGTTTGACACTGTAGCGAGCTTATAGTCTCTGTCTCCCAAGATTGAGTGAGAGTTAGATTGAATGAACAGTTTAAGAGGGAGGAGTGAAAAGGTCCTCATAAGTAGAGAAAGAAGCATTTTTCTCTGATAAGATATATTACAAAGTTTGTTATATTTGCCTGTACTACCGATTTATGCAAAATTTGTCAGAAAGTTAGTGACCATTTAATGGTTGCAACTGCTTCCCTGTTAGATAGTTCGGCAAAGTATGATCATTGGCAATAAGCAAAAACCCAATGCACATTATCCTGGTATCCTGGTGAATACCGCAAAGCCAAACAGTCACAGTAGATTAAAACAGAAAACTATTGTGCAAAAATAATAATACAGCACTATATAAATGTCCCCAAGTGGCTCACAGCACATTTAGAGAGAGCGGTTTGCAGGAAACACACCAGTAATCCACCCTGAATGCAGAGTGATGTCTATATTTACATGGAGCATTACGAGCTCCGAAAACGTTTTGACAGAAGAAAAAGTACAAATGTTCTAGTTGTATTGCTGGGGGGAAATGAAAGGAGAGATCAGATTATTAAAATGGAGTCTTCTGTGTTCTCTTGTGAAAGCGTTTGACAAGTTGAATGACCTTAAAACCCCCAGTCATACATTCATGTCAACTTTCAATGGCTGATTATGTAGTAAAAAAAAAAAACATTCCAGCTCAGGACCGAAGCGAGGGAACAACTGAGCTTTGTTTGGGAAGTCTGACATGCTGCTTAAGATTAACCACAAAGTGCTGCTGACCAGGATACAAAGCAAGTGTATGCCAAAAACACAGCTCATGCTTTATGTCCTTGTGCTCATAGGGTGTGTGGAACAACCGCGCATTGATATACATGTTGTTTATGTGTTAAGAGCCCTGCCAAGAATGAGGTGCCCTGTGGTGTTTGTGGGTAGCCCTGTAAGCCAGGAAGTAGACCAGTGGGCACTCAGCAAAGCATTAAGATTCCTGAAATGCATCTTGGAATTATGTGCGACACAAATGAAGATTGAGTGCTACTTTTTTACATAAATATGATAGTGTACCTACAGAATTTAAGTTTACAGTCTTTATCTTTTCTATTTTTAATATAGAAAGCCTTTATTTTGAGTAGTATTGTATATAAACTTTATATAATATTACTAATATTACTATTACTATATGTAAAATATGTCAGCTGTAGAGCCGTGACCTAAGATTATGACTTTGCAACTTTCTATAGGTTACAGACCTATGACATCATTTTACAAACCACTAAAAGAGAAGTTATAACAAAATCTTTTGCTTCTGTAAAACACCAAACTCCTGATCGAAACTAACAAAGCCCAACCTGACAAGCTTTGCTGGCAATTGTTAATTATTAAGGTGACTTATTTATAGCCCGTCAGGGTGGCGATTTTTAGCACAAATGCAGTGTAATGCCTGCTTTTTCCCCTATGTCTGTGTATGTATGTATGTATGTATGTATGTATTAATAACAGTATTCATAATTCATAAGCATCGAGTTCACACTCTCATACTCTGTTCTTATGCACATACAGATAGAAGTATAACCTACTACACATCTGCAGTGTTTAGTACGTGTAATGTATCAATTTTATTGACCGTTATAGCTAGCTGCCTGTTTATTCAATGGGCCTTATTCTGAAAATTATTGGCAGTATGTAAATAGTTATCTTACTAAATATGTAAGTTTAGCCATTGTATATTGTTGCCATAGATATAAACCAAAAGTTAAGAGTTCAGCACGTTCCTCTTATACAAAGTGTTTGTAAGACCTCTGCATATAAAGTACTAGTTGGATGCTTGAGAAAGGGCTGAATATATATATATATATATATATATATATATATATATATATATATATATACAGTCATATGAAAAAGTTTGGGCACCCCTATTAATCTTAATCATTTTTAGTTTTAAATATTTGGGTGTTTGCAACAGCCATTTCAATTTGATATATCTAATAACTGATGGACACAGTAATATTTCAGGATTGAAATGAGGTTTATTGTACTAACAGAAAATGTGCAATATCCATTAAACCAAAATTTGACCAGTGCAAAAGTATGGGCACCTCAACAGAAAAGTGACATTAATATTTAGTAGATCCTCCTTTTGCAAAAATAACAGCCTCTAGTCGCTTCCTGTAGCTTTTAATCAGTTCCTGGATCCTGGATGAAGGTATTTTTGACCATTCCTCTTTACAAAACAATTCCAGTTCAGTTAAGTTTGATGGTCGCCGAGCATGGACAGCCCGCTTCAAATTATCCCACAGATGTTCAATGATATTCAGGTCTGGGGACTGGGATGGCCATTCCAGAACATTGTAATTGTTCCTCTGCATGAATGCCTGAGTAGATTTGGAGCTGTGTTTTGGATCATTGTCTTGCTGAAATATCCATCCCCGGCGTAACTTCAAATTCGTCACTGATTCTTGTACATTATTCTCAAGAATCTGCTGATACTGAGTTGAATCCATGCGACCCTCAACTTTAACAAGATTCCCGGTGCCGGCATTGGCCACACAGCCCCAAAGCATGATGGAACCTCCACCAAATTTTACAGTGGGTAGCAAGTGTTTTTCTTGGAATGCTGTGTTTTTTTGATGCCATGCATAACGCCTTTTTGTATGACCAGACAACTCAATCTTTGTTTCATCAGTCCACAGGACCTTCTTCCAAAATGAAGCTGGCTTGTCCAAATGTGCTTTTGCATACCTCAGGCGACTCTGTTTGTGGCGTGCTTTCAGAAACGGCTTCTTTCGCATCACTCTCCCATACAGCTTCTCCTTGTGCAAAGTGTGCTGTATTGTTGACCGATGCACAGTGACACCATCTGCAGCAAGATGATGCTGCAGCTCTTTGGAGGTGGTCTGTGGATTGTCCTTGACTGTTCTCACCATTCTTCTTCTCTGCCTTTCTGCTATTTTTCTTGGCCTGCCACTTCTGGGCTTAACAAGAACTGTCCCTGTGGTCTTCCATTTCCTTACTATGTTCCTCACAGTGGAAACTGACAGGTTAAATCTCTGAGACAACTTTTTGTATCCTTCCCCTGAACAACTATGTTGAACAATCTTTGTTTTCAGATCATTTGAGAGTTGTTTTGAGGAGCCCATGATCCCACTCTTCAGAAGAGATTCAAGTAGGAGAACAACTTGCAATTGGCCACCTTAAATACCTTTTCTCATGATTGGATACACCTTGCTATGAAGTTCAAAGCTCAGTGAGGTTACAAAACCAATTTTGTGCTTCAGTAAGTCAGTAAAAAGTAGTTAGGAGTATTCAAATCAATAAAATGATAAGGGTACCCAAATATTTGCACCGGTCAAATTTTGGTTTAATGCATATTGCACATTTTCTGTTAGTACAATAAACCTCATTTCAATCCTGAAATATTACTGTGTCCATCAGTTATTAGATATATCAAATTGAAATGGCTGTTGCAAACACCCAAATATTTAGAACTAAAAATGATTAAGATTAATAGGGGTGCCCAAACTTTTTCATATGACTGTATATATATATACATATACATACACACACACACACACACACACACACACACACACACACACTGTACTCACAGAGGGAGGGTAGAACAGAATAACTGAGGACCTGGGGGATTTGTTTAATATGAAAGGATATATTCCATCCATATAATCCAGCCATAATGTATCCATTATTATACATACTGTGGAATCTGCACGGGTTTTGACTCATGGTACGGATATGTAATCTGCAGTTGCACTAGATTTTTGTCACTCTATTTATATCCTAAGAAAAGGGATCCTAAAGTGATTTTCACTATCTCATGAAGTCAACTCCTGGTGATCTGCTGTTTTGGTCAGCCTTCAGTAAATCCCAGAGATCAGTTCTGACCACTATGGGACGCATTAGCCATACATCTCCCCTGCAGCAGCCCCTAATGTACAATTTCAATAGGAAATAATTCAATCTCCCCACATTTGGAGAAGTTACAGTGCCATAGGAACATACATCAAGTGTAAGCCTGCAAAGGTAATCACACCACTGGGAAAAAGTGGACTGCACAATAGCACAAAAGCAACTCTCCTGGGCCAATGACTTCAATGAAGGAGATGATATATACGAGGAACTAAATTACATGGATAAATTATTAAAAGTGATTTCTGTCTTTTAATGAATTAACAATGTAACATGTTTAAAAATAGTTTATATTTAAAGAGATTCTATAATTCACACATGCATCCAAAATAAGACGCTGCTATGATGAAACTCTGGAGGTGCTATTTTACAAGTACAGGCCTGTCTACATCATCCATCAGCACCACCAGAAATAACCCTTCAGCCAGGCCTATATGAAGCAATCATTTGTCCAATGTGAATAGAGAGGACCTCTGACAGCTTTCCAAATAAATGCAGGTTACTACATACATTCCTGACCTGGTCCCCAGATCTCAATGTGATTGAGTATCCAATCCATGGAGGGCCCACATCACAACTTACAGGACTTAAATGGGTTTTCCATGAATAAAATATTGATGGCTTATCTTTAGGTCAGCTTGATGGAGGTATGTATCTTGGCACCACCACTGAGTAGCTGTTTATTTCTGATGAATAAGGGTGCTGCAGTGTTTTTACAGCAAATCTGCCATGGTGGAACCCCTACAGATAGTTCCTCTTATCTTCATAAGTTACAAGATGAACAGTGTATTGTAGACTGCAGAGACCATACTATTAAATGGTTAACCAAAGAGTACAATTTATCATTTTGTGACTCATTTCTATAGTTCTATGCTTCTTTTATGTCTCCTTTGCCTAATCTGTTGAGAAAAATTGATAACCTGAAGGCAAAACCTTGATAGGGTAAATCCACAAGGGACAACTTTGCTGATAAATTTCGCATGGTAGTTCAGCAATTGGTTTTGTGTGAAAGCCACTGCCTCAAAATCTGTCTGAAATGGGGTGTTTTTTGTAGGGGCTTGCAGAAGGTCATCTACTGCTTTTAACTAATCTCTATAAAATGACATGTGCTACAGGGTATACTGTCAAAAGGTTTGCAAATATACGCATCTATATGCATATAGCTGTATACAATAATGTGGAAAAGTTTTAGGCAGGCATGGAAAAATGTTGTAAAGTATTACTATCAACGACAGAAATATTTTTGTCAAATAGCAAAATTAAGTGAATAAACAAAAGAAAAATGTAAATGTAAATCAAACCAATATTTGGTGTGACTGCCCTTTGCCTTCGATACAGCATCACTTCTTCTAGGTACACTTGCAGACAATTTTTGAAGGAACTCGGCAGGGAGGTTGTTCCAGACATCTTGGAGAACCAAGCATCTTCTATGGATGTAAGCTTGCTCAAATCCTTCTGTCTCTTCATGTAATCCCAGACAGACTGGATGATGTTGAGTTCAGGGCTCTGTTGGGGCCTTATCATCACTTCCAGGCTCCTCCTCCAAAGGGTGGTCACACCAAATATTGATATGATTTAGATTTCTCTTTTATTCATTCATTTAATTTGTTAATTGGCAAAAATAAACTAATAACACTTCTATTTTTGAAAGCATTCTTACTTTGCTGCATTTCTTCCACCCCCCCCAAAAAAAAAAAAAAAAAAAAAAAAACTTTTGTACAATACTGTAACTCAGTAACTGGTTTTAATCTTAACCTATAACGTAATTTTCTCTTTATTGATGTTTTGGATTGTTCAATAAAGTGAATCAGCCCCAAAAGCCTGCCAAATGTGTAGCAATACATTTTCTCCACAGTGGCCTATAGGTAAATCCTGTGCTTTGCTATATTTAGAGGTCTCATAGAAGTCAATGAAAAAAGCTGTAAATGTGTGGGCAACTCCCATTCACAAGAGAGATAGTACCACAGTACCCTTCTGAAAACAGAAGCAGGTCACAGACTTAGGACCTTCATCTATGAGACATTTATGTCATATTCTCTGTCTACGAATGGAACTGCTCAAGCACTGTTCTCATGGTCCCTGCTGGTCTTCGTACACTTTCCTGAAACAATCACGCGCTCTACATTGGTGCCAATAACTGGCTTCAGTTGTGATGCTACAAAGTATAGCATATGACCATGAGGAGCATTGATTTTTTTTTTTTTGCTATATAACATTTTATATAGCTAGTAAACCAAATCTTGGACAATCCCTTTAAAATAGCTTTCCTTCTTTTATCCTTTTCCTCTCTTCAGACACTATAGTGTTATTGTGTAAGAGCACAAACTGACTTTTTTAATGTACACCAGGAAAATTTGCACCCTGCAGAACATAATTTATTAAGCCTTAGCTGTAAAGATGTGCAGAGCGTTCTGTAACTGACAAGTGCCTGGCTATACTAAATTGCTCAGCTCTCTCCTGTAACTAGTATCATTTTTCACGTCAAAGGGGAGTCTGGACTATAAATAATGTCTATGGATAGAAAGCATCGTGAAGGGGCTGAAAAAAAGAAGAAAAAAAACACAGCAATCTCACAGTTGTTTGGAGATAAGGCACAGCGGGGAGCAATGCAAGTTACTTGAGA
The DNA here is from genome assembly GCA_947044405.1 of Leptodactylus fallax. Lineage (NCBI taxonomy): Eukaryota > Metazoa > Chordata > Amphibia > Anura > Leptodactylidae > Leptodactylus > Leptodactylus fallax. Next base: position 3,749,715 of record CAMRHE010000123.1, read on the forward strand.
TGCGCAACAATAAGATACATTTGGGTATATAAAATGATAATAGATTTTCCATCGTGACCTTGCTTACTAGTGGCCAGACAAGCCGAGGAGGTCTGGAGGGCAGTAATGGTGACTGCCTGCATGCTGCTTAGAATAATAAGTAGCTTCATGTGAAAAATAAAGGTTTCTTCCTCCAATGGATCCAGCATGGTCTCTTCACTAATGCACTGACCAAGCCTTAAGATATTAATAATCCTCCCAGGAGCATCTGGACAATTAACCTTTCCACAACTGGAGAGATTACACAGTGCCCCCGCCATAAGGTCAACCGTCCATGTGCTGGCTGTTTGTGTAAAACTAAGAACATTGCAATCCTATTTCCATAATTGGAAACATGAAAAGGTATCTGCTCGCTTGTGATCTGTCACTGCCTCTGTATTGATCTGACCCACTTTTGGCTTTGCAGTGACTTGCAAACTGAAGTGCTCTTGTGTGACAGGGGAGCGCATTTACCATTGAACGCTGCATTTAACTATATGGGTTTCTGATGTTCTTTTTATGGTTGGGAGGATGCAGCATTCTCAAATGCTAGTAAGAGGCAGCCTCATAAACTCTATTTATATATGTTCAAATACCTTTTTGTATTAAAAAAAAAAAACTGTGCTATTTTGTTATATTATAGGCTTGTATCACGGTGTGGAATTTCAGACCTTCAAGACCATTTGATCCATCGATTTTGGAAACTACTGCATGATAGAACCTGTCAGCTCGATTTTGGACCTTATGGACAAGAGGTTAGTGTCTCAAATCACCCTGTTGTAAAGCCATCGGTACCTGCAATAAAAAAAAAAAACAAAAAAACAAAAAACCTAACATTTATACTTACCTAGAGATGTGTCTGGTAAGTCTCCTCAGACTCATCTCTGGTGCTCCTGGCCCCTGCGCAGTTCTTCAGTGAAGTTGGGAACCCACACCCCATCTTCACTGTGTATGTGCACTGAAGCCAAACGGTACTGCACTGGCTTCAGTAAAGAACTGTGCAGGTGCAAGGAGTACAGCAGGGTGAATATAAAGCTTTTCTATGTTTAGTGCAGGCACGTATGGCTTTAGAACAGGGCGATTTGGGACATAACGACCAAAAAATGCACAATACCTCCCTTTATCTCCACTATCCTCATAGCCCTTTTTTGTCTCATATTAGAGTTAAAACTGAGAAAAATATTTTAAATATCCTGTGACAGGCTGTAAGACAACTGGCTGCTGTTCTATATCTGCAGTAAGGTGAAAAATGTCAAGACCCATCACTTGGTCTAACCTTCGCTCCCTCTGTTGGTCAGCTGAAGATGCAGCAGGTCAGTAGGGGGGTAACACCTTTGATCTCTACAAGACTGTTTATGCCAGGATTACGCAGAAAATCCTGCAGCTTAATGATAACAGCAACGGCAATTGTATTTCTTTGTACTTTTAGCATAAAGACATTGTTCAGAATTAGAAAAACATAGCTCCTTTCTTTCCAAAACTGTGCCAGATCTGTCCACAGGCTTTGGAGCACAGCTTCATTCACTTCAATGGAGATGAACAGCAATACCATAATCAACCCAGACAGGTGTGGCGATGCTTCAGGAAGACAATGGCCATCTTTTTCTAATTCTGGACAACCCTTATAACTGCATTTCAGGTATATTTAGGTTTGGTCTTTGCTGTATGTAAATGACAGGTGTACACGAAGTCCAATAATGTGCATTACTATCTTAACATAAAAGTTCTAATGGTGGTGTTGAGTGAAGCATCTTATTTGTTTTAGCTCCTCCAGCCATCTGTATGTACTCACTTGAACTGAGCTTTATGAATCCTTATGGCTGGCTACACCCGAATTAATAGCATATTACCGCACTTCTCACTGCAGTTAATAGGGCCCTTGGAAGAGACTTGTCTGCTTATAAATGTAAACACATTTTCCTCAGGGTGGAGGCTATCAGGGTACGCCCTCCAGATTCAATGTAAATGAAGTTTGACATGATTTATTCTTGCCTTGAGATAAAACATCAGTCACTAGTATTGAACTGTTAACCTCCTGAGAGATTGTGTTACCACATCACGTCATACTGTGTTGGCCGGCAGTCTAGACTCTGAGCGGCAACAGTATCATGAATGTATTGCTGGGATTGTCCTGCATCGCTTGTAAAATCTATGTACACATGGAATCACATTTTTCCTCTTTTATACTGAATTTGTGCCGTTACTTTTTTTTGGAAGCCTACAGTTTCCTTGACAAATGATCATAAAATGGATCAGTTTGGAAAATTGTATAACTTTTCATTATAGAAGCAATAACATGTATTTGCAGAAATTGGACAACCCTTTTAAAGAGGACCTCTCACCACCTCCTCCAATTCAAGTTCTTGGCACCTATTAATAGTCGCTGCTCCGCTGATTCCAGCACAGTTGGAATTTTTTTCTCTAGTCTCTACTGATCCTGGACAACAAGTGCAGTTAGTTTTGGTGCCTGGTGTGCTTTTAGGGTCTGGCAGGGGCAGGCAGCTCAGAATCACACCCCTCACCTGCTCCTGCCTGACACCGCCCTTCTGACAGTACAGAGTACAGAATCTCCAATAGAAAACAAAGTGCCAGCATATTATTTGGCTTAGAGGCCAGAACTGCAGGATTTTTAGAAATTATTCTACATATAGATAATAACATGGAAAATGTTTTAAAAACTCAAACACAATTCTTTAAAAATATGTTTAGCATAAAACTTGATTAAAACAAATTGGTCATTTTCTGGTGACACATCCCCTTTAATGTCAGTCACAAAGACTATTCTACATTGATAATAGCTAAAAGTAAAGCAGCCACATATGTATAAATGCATACAACAGAGAAAAGAATGGTTTGCTTCCCACTTTTTTGCTTTACATTTGTAAGTCCATTCAGAGAACCAGATCTTTGTGAGACAATGAGGTTAAATGTGCATTCTCTCTATGGTATATATTGGATTTACATTAAATGGTAGGCATCCAGCCATGAAACAGATTTCCACAATGTCGACTCCTGTTTTATAGTTTATCCTGCATGTAGTTGAAATCCAAAGCCTGGAAGGTAGTAGAAAGCTTGTAGCGAACCCTGGTTCTTGTCTGCTCTATATAAACCATTATTATTATTTTGTACTTTTTTTTTTTACTTAACAGATCCCTGGGAGCATTTTAATAGAAATGTCGACTGCTAGGTATATCACGAAGAAAGGGCCCTTGCATGTGTAAAACAAACACGTCTTTTTGGAATATATTAATGTAAATAATTGTGAGTTTACCCTGAGGACGGTGCTCATTTTGTATTGCATAGGCCTGCTAATAAGTCATTCGGAACCAATTTGTTTTACAAGGTTGCACGCTCCTGCGACAGAGCAGCTATGTCTGTATAAGTGATTTTTTACAATGCACTGAAACCTTCCAAGCTCATAATAGAAGAGCAGCATTAGGTTTGTACCCAGCACATCCTGAAGACGTGCAGCGTTGCTGGTAAGAAGATAAAGGACCAAGCCAATTACTCCATTGGAGACAATCAGCAAAATGCTTGTGACTTGATTTTGACTGTCTCTGCTGGGGCTGGGTTTACTGATTTCTGCCTCTAACTACATCTTAATGCGGAGAACATGTTCTGTAGATCTGATGTTGTCACGACTTTATGATTCTATAACTTGTGAACAAATCTCTTCTATTCAATGACGCTACAGCAGGATGTGATAATCATTTCATAGGGTGGATAAAAAACATTAACAAGTACTTTAAGGCCTCATTTCTGTTGCCATTTGTGGGTACAACTGTGGTATGTTCACACTTTTCATTCTCACATTTTCTCTGCACTTTTTCACTTTCTTCCTCATTGTACAGGACTGTGTGAGCGGAGTAGATGAACAGCACAAAGAATTAACTTGAGTACATAATACACATGTACATGTAATCTACATGTAATAGCAGCAGAAGTGTACAACACAACATGTCACAGTAAACACGTTGTGTGATACATTCTGTGTGTGATACCAAGAGCAGAACTCACAACAAATGCCATTAGCTTCAGGATTATTCCTGCTTGTTGCAGTTCTTTCTTCACTTCCTTCTTGCATTGCATCTTCCCTACATTCTTTAATAAATGCTGATAAATGTTTAGGTATAATGTGTATAGGGTGTCTTGATCACCCCCCTACAGCATCTATTGAGGGTAACCCAAAATGCAAAATTACCCAGGAGAGGAGCCACTACCACAGGTACCTGGCAGCGGCCCATTCCCTCTACTCAATGAGAACATAGGCAAGATCAGCTAAGGAGGCTGCGTTCACATCTGCGTCCGTTTCAGTATAAAAATATCAGGAAACCAGACGGACTCCATTATAGTCTATGGGGTCTGCAGGTGTCCACAGGTAACCGCTGTTTTAGCGGATGAGCCAAGTGCTAGTGTGAACCTAGCCTAAGCCAAATGTGGAAAGACTGATCAACTGTTTTTAGAAAAAATACTATACTTTGTATTGTTTTATCCATAATAAAACAAACGGATTACAGAACACAGATTATATCCACTTTTTTCATGAACTTTAATGGGTGTCCATAATATGTAAAATGGACTGAACTAGAGCATGTCTCCATTTTTATTTCTACAAACTCGAGGTTTCATTTCTCCTGTGGTAGTGCTACAGAGAAAATGAACACTTGCTGCTGGGTATCTCTAGATATCGGATTGCTGGTGGGTTGTGGGCAGTTTATTGTCGAGGGACCCTCCTAAAAAGGACGAATTGTCCATAGCGGAGAAAATTCTCTCTTCTCTACATACAGACGAACTAGGTATGTCTACTTGCATGAAGCTTTTGATGTAAAATAAAATGTATGCCATTGATATTAGTTAAAACAAAAGTGCATGGTAATAGGAAACGGTAGTTCTACAGGAGTAATGGTGTCAGCATTCCAGATCGCTTTAAACCCTCTCCCATGAATAACCAATACGCAGCGGACTGGGAATGCTAATAATATGCCATGTAATCAAAGGCAACGTGGAAGATACTGTAAATGAATGCAAGGAAATGCCTTCATATTAATCACATAACTGTTCGCCAATGAGTGCCCGCTAATTGGCGTTATTGTCTAAACGGCTTCAGTGAGAGTGGATGTTTGCGTTTAAGCAATTAACTGATTACTTTCCTGTTTCTGGCTAATGAATTTACTGTGATTATATTACAACAGCAGACTGAACCAGCTCAGCATTTACCAACCAATGCCTGACTACGTGGACTACTAAGCACAGAAAGCCTTAAAGTCATATTACGTCTCTCTTTCTGGCACAATTGTTATGGGTCCCTACATCAAATTCACAAAAAAAGTACACTTATTTAGTGCAGATCCAGCACTTGTACAGTATATGAATGGTATGTCATAATGGAATTCTCTTGCAGAATGTGTGCGCAATTTAACAAAACCTGTAACCCCATCCCCAGCCATAAAGCGCTGGACAAGCAGATCCCATAACCTGTATATCCAGTGGTTATACACTATATGTGTTTAATGGGGATTTATTGATGTATTTTATGTAATAAAAAAATGAATTTTTGGCAATATTTATAGTGTTTTCATAATTTGGGGGTTTTTATTGTCTGTAGGTTTTTCTTTGGGTCTTGTTATGCGCCTCATAGATTGTGTGGTTTGCGGAAATTTTGTAGGTCATTATTACAAGTAAGAGACTAGTTTGCCCCATTTTCTTCAGCATATTCATACCTATAGCCAGTCTTAGCCCACTGTTATAAACATTCCCCATTATGTGCTACTTGGAAGACTGAAAAATGAAAAAGAAATACTGCTTTGTGCTCGATATGGCAGGTAGACAAAGTTTCCTTCCCACACAGAGGTGCAAGCTTCTGCAGGGATAATCTGCCATGCCCTTAAGCCTTTGTCTTCTCTCCCAACAAGCATACTTCATTAAAAAAAGAAAGAAGAAAGGGAAAAAAACAAAACACTTTCTACCCTGCCAGCATTATTATCATGGCAAGGATAGGAAGGTGAGGATATCTCATACATACTAATCCGTTTACAGTTTTCTGGCAAACCATACTCTTTGCTTTCCTGTGCTTCTTATCACTTTTAGAGGGTACAGCCACATGGGACATGTCTGCAGCTCATTTTCTTTCTTAGGAAATTGAGGTGAACACCACAGAATAAATTGCCATACAGCAATCTGAAAACCTGTTTTCAGTGCAGCATGTGCACTTGGTGTAGATTTGCTCTTCTGGCACACAGAGGCAAAAAGGCAACAAATTCATTAAAGGGGTTGTGCCATTAAAGACACTTATTCCCTATCCACAGGGTAGGACCCAAGCAATAAAGAGAACGGTAAGTGAAGCTCCCCTGAAGTCTCCCTGTGAATGAAGTGCCAGTGCTTGACCAGTGCTCTTATCACTGCGTTAGCCCCATAGATGTGAGTGGATCGCCATTCACATAAGCGCACTGGTACTTCATCTAGAGGGAGACTTCAGGGTGATATTCACTCTCCTGTTCTCCTGATCACTGGGGGTCCCAGCAGTCGGACCCCCAGCGATCTGACACTTATAGGAGATAAATGAACGTCTTTAAAGGCACAACCCCTTTAAGAGGCTGGGAGCCCTTAATACATTGGCTGGATTTTACTCAAGGGTAGGTTTGTACGAACATCTGTTATTGTAAATTTCCCCCACATCCCCATTATGCCAACAATTCCCCAAGACTCTGGCATTTTCTGTAACAAATGAAAGTTGAGCCGCTGATCTCTTGTTCTGGCTTCTCTAACGCCCAATGGTCATCTGCTTTGGCCACTGGTAGCATTATATGTTGGACATTCACATGAACTGTTATCTTTCCATAGCAGACTAGCCAAGCCTTTTTCAACATTTCTTTCCTACATATTAATTCTGCAAGCAATTCGCGCCTTCAGCAAAACACTAGCTTTCTCTGCCCTCACAATGTTAATACAAACAAAGAATAAAGAGCAAAAATATAAGTAAATAGAAATAGCACTTGGCCAGCCAAGCCGAAAACCAATAGCATAAAAGCGAACAGACCAAACTAAGTCTATATTGCCAAAAAGCAACTGAGCAGATTTAACACAATCTGTTAATTGGATGACAATGACAGTGCCGAGAAATGACTTAGATTATGGTAATTACTGTTAAGTTAATATTAGCACAATTAAGTCAACCAATTAAAATTACGACTAATTAGTCATGCACGTCTATCCAATGATTTATTACCCCATAGCTGATAAACAGAGGAGCCTATGGAATGTGTGACAGCGCTAAGAACAATAGGCCCTATTAATGGGAAATTGCAACATTCCAAGTAGTTACGTCTGTCTGAGAAGAAAGTCCAAAAATCACAATTAACCTGAATCTAAAGGAAGGGGGGCATAAAAAGTATCCGTACTACCCAGCGGAACAGCTCCAAGGATCATCTGTCAAGAAGATTTTTAGCCATGCCCTTTAAGTTGGATTAATCGGTACAAACTTGACCTCTGGTAAACTCCCATGACCAAATTCAGAAAAACAGAGACTCTGTTTGTACGTCTTTGTAAATTATACTTCCTTCCCATTTCAACACCGAGCCATAGTCCAAAGACTTTCCTGCAACAAAACAGGATACAGTGAGAGAATAGAAATTCACACGGTTACAGAGGGAAGTTATCGTGGTTAGACAGAAGACAAAATGAATATTCTGTCAGATGCCTGGGACATAGGCCAAGTGCTCTGATAAGAGGTCAGCCGAGGTTCAGCGGGGGTCACATTGTAAACACTTTTATTTATTGCACTTGGCTTTGATGCTGCTCGGCCTTTTCTTGACAAGTAAAACAGTTATTTGGAGGAATGTGCAAACTTAATAACTCTTCTGAAAAGAGCATTACATAAAGGACACAAGCACAACCCTATGAGGCAGAGAACCTGGCTACTATGAAACACTACAAAGGAATAAACCTGCACCTACAAATAGGCAAGTAACAGGCCTGGCCACAGTAATAATAATAATAATAATAATACATTTATTATTATTTATTTATATAGCGCCAACATATTCCGCAGCACTGTACAATATGTGGGGTTCAAGTACTGACAAAAAAAGATACATTACAAAGAAATAGTCAATTCACACACTGGGACGGAGGGCCCTGCTCGCAAGAGCTTACAATCTATGAGGTAGAGGGGGTGACACGAGGTAGCAGGGGCGGCATCAGAGGTAGCATTGCTTATACAATGGTCAGACAATTCTGTAATAGAGGTTACTGTCATTACACATATATAAGCTGTATGAGCCGTCACCAGTCGTGTCCTTTAACATGCAGATGGTGCCTGGACATATAAAGCTAGTCTGATACGGCATCATATCCTGTGGGGTAATGTTGGAGCATAAACAGAGAAGGGTACGTTTTAGGGATTCTAACTACGGAAGGGTTTACATTAGTTATATCTACATGCACAGCTCTTTCTAGTAACTCTGAATGTGTAGATGGATCCTGACTGCGCATACTGGACATTGATATTTGCATATCATATGCTTAAAGGAAATCCTAAACCTAATAAAAAATCATAAAAGGAAGCAAAGGATAAACTTGTTTATCTGTTCAGCATTATTTTTGCTTATTCCTGAAGTAACGTCTTGTAGAAATCCTGCAGAGAACACAGGGATTAATCTTCTACTTATCTGTTCTATTTCTGGTTGGAAACCTGCCGAGGGGATAGGCCGTAAAGCGTACCTCCAGTAATAAACAACTTCCATAAATAAATAGTTCAGGTTAATATAGGAAATTTAGGATTATATTTTGTTAAAGAAATGTTTTTTTTTCTCCACTTTTCATTTTCAGGCAGAGTTACTTTCTACAATTTAGTTTATGAAGAGGGGAGGAGGGATAGAAAAGATGCTCAAATAATTGTTGCTGCTACACACTGCTATTCTGAACTCTTTTATCACTGCTATATTTGTAGATAAGAGGTTAGGAGTGCACAGAATAAATGCAGTAAATCAATTAACCAGCCGACAGGAGAAACCTACTTCACCCCTCCCTTCTCCATAGAGCTCTATGCATGAGACTGAATATAGAGACAAATATAATGTAAACAAGCAGCAGTCATACTGAAGATAAGAAGAAGGAGAACAATTTAAAAAGAACAGATCTCCTAACTAAGATAGATTACAAAGTTTCTTATATTCACATGCACTGTTCATTTATGAAAAAGTTGTTTATAATTTGAGGTACGGTTTAAGGCCCTGTGTACTGTATATGAAAGAATCCAGAGTGGAAACTCCAGTCTGTACATCAGCTAGATTTCCCAACCTGAACTCAATCATAGTAATGCAAGAAGTCCATGCTTCACCGCGCTATGCTGTCCTAAACAATGTATAGTATGGGACAGTGGAGCCATGGTGAGACAGAGAATCCTAGACCAATATTATGCAGGAAGTCCAGGCAGGCTTTTTGTATCCTACTACTACAGTCAGTTGTCAACCAGACACACAGCAGTTAGGTGGCAGAAATAACAAAACTGATCTCCTGGGACACATAAAAAAAGATTACTTTATATATTGCTCAGATTTAATTGTAATATGAGACACGATGCATAGGTTTAAAGGAAATGACGAGATGTAGGGATGACGTGATAAAGTATTTTTTGTGTGAGTATTTACTGTGTTTAGTGATCCTTTAAAAAGCATACATGGATACATGTCACAGACACAGTATGTACCAGTGTCATTAAAATTGGTAGAGTAGCTATAAAGTTAGTACGGTTGAAAAAAACAGATTTATGTCCATCATGTACAACCAGGGGATGGGAAAGAGCATAACTGAATTTCTTCCACACCACTATGGAGACTTCTGCAGAGTTTTCAGCTTTATTCTATAATCAGCACAATGGGGAGATTTATCAACACTGACGTTTCCTACGGCAGTCTTGATCTTCCCAGCACTGGAGTGAGATGCACCTAATTTATTGATGCTGGGTTTACATGGTGCTTTTCTGCTGATGATCTGCATGACATTATTAATTGCAGTAATGTCTAACATGTTATTATATATGTCACCTGTATAGGAATGGCCATCAAACTGCAAAGCTATGGTATATATTAGTATATGGATGAAATACATAGTAACATCTGCTACTCATTGCTGCAATTAAAAAGTGCACAAAGTAGAAAAAGTACTATGTAAACCCAGACTTAGAGGCTCATACCTCTTAATATATTAATGGCATCTCTTGCCCTCTGTCTGCCAGAAGCTCAATTCTAGGCCACATTCTATAAAAGCGATATGCTAGTATAAATCAGAAAAAAAAAAAAAAAAAAATATCGCAAAATCAGCCAAGATCCAAAATCTGTGACCCATTGCGATGTTTAATGCTACTTTCTGGTGTAAAAGTAATAATAAATTCTTCCAATATCTGAGACATAGCTCAAAAAGAAACCAGATACAGCCGTTTAGGAAATTTAATGTACAAATTTTGAGATATATGTAAGATGCCATAACAAACCTTTCATGGATGTGGTACAAAAATCGCCCAAACCCTTTTTTTTTTTTTTTTTTTTTTTTAGAGAGCGAAGAGTTTCTATACCTTATATGCAAATTAACCGGAATGAACTCTCTTGGCTGTCACATGATGTTACAGCCCAGTCCACTGCACTGCTACAATCAAAGGCTGGTAGGTATGCAAAATTTCCCTTTCTTTGAAAAGTGTCCCATGTTGGCCATACACTATTGATTTGTCATTTTCTGGATGATTTGTCATTCGCTCTTTGCCTATTCTTCTGGACAACAAAGCCATAAATTAAAACGTCAACTGATCGATGGAGCTCTGCCGTGATCTGTGTCCTGGTCTAGGCTTCTCTTCGTGGGACGTAGATCTATTGTTTGGCATGATCGACTTTCCAACTGCTGCACACCATGACTGGAAAAAACCAACAAAACTTCCACAGAAATGCCTTTGGTCTTCGCCTGTCATGCTCATTTACGTCATGAAAGGCTGCTGACAGTCAGTGGAAAATGGCCTAAATTGTCCATCTAATGTATTATTATCACTGGCTTTCCACAGGACTGCACACAAATGTAATGATTTCTCTACAAATAGCTAAATAATTTCAATTCTGCTACATCTGTGTGCTTGTTTACGTATATATTCACACATGCACAGACTTTGTTCATTTTGTGACTTGGTTCCCATCCAGTGAAAAAGCTTTGAGCTCAGCACATCCATTCAGCTTAGCATTTAATGTCCTCCGGCGTTTCTCTATAAGCAAATGAAACACATTTGGTGTGACAGGATGCTAAATAGTTTGTTGTCTCCGGGATGTGTGATACAACCCAGCTTTGTATCAATCACCCACTATGTGTAGTGCTTTCAGACAATGCCCTTTTTCTTATAGATCAGTGTGCAGAGAGAGTGCACTTGCTACACTTTCCCTTCGGAGAGGAAGTTGCTGGTCCATGATATACCTCTTCCAAAGTTCATCGGAGGAGGCAGGCTGTGATAAATCATATAGCTATTACTGACAAAATGTTAACATAGTCTGTGGAAATATTTCCACCTTGTCTCTTTGGAAAGTGACTGCTCCCATCCTTCATTCAATTTTGAGAGAGTGCAGTTCCTCCAGAGCTGGAAGTGTGTAATATCATGTTCTACAAGACACTCACTGACGCAGCACAGGAAATGCAACAAGAGCTTCAATTAATCTTTATGGATTCCAGGAGAGTCACTTTACATGGAGCCTGGTTAAAAGCGACATGCTCTGTACAACTGTGTGTGATGGACTATAAAACAGCTCAAGAAAGTGCTATGTGTTGTAAACTATACAGCTTGTATGCTGAATTACTATCATGTACTGGTCTAAAGCTGGTCATACATGTTATTGTCAGCCAAGCCTGTTAATTTCAGTGGGACAGGCTGACCAGAGAATGATTTCCCTGATGGCTGTTGAATTCTAACATTTCCCATCTTTTGTTGGTAAGCCATTGCTAGTGTAGTCTGGCTACGCTTTATTACTCTCTCCCCATTCGGAACATATGCATACTCAGGTAATGTGCATATGTACAGGGGGATTGGCAGATATACACAAAATTGTTGGTACCCCTCGTTTAATGAAAGAAAAACCCACAATGGTCATGGAAATAACTTGAATCTGACAAAAGTAATAATATATAAAAATTCTATGAAAACGAACAACTGAAAATCAGACATTGCTTTTCAACCATGCTTCAACAGAATTTTTAAAAAAAGAAAACTAATGAAACAGGCCTGGACAGAAATGATGGTTCCCTTAACGTTATTTTGTTGCACAACCTTTTGATGCAATCACTACAATCAAACGATTCCTGTAACTATCAATGAGACTTCTGCACCTCTCAGCAGGTATTTTGGCCACTCCTCATGAGCAAACTGCTCCAGTTGTCTCGGGTTTGAAGGTTCCCTTTCCAGACGGCATGTTTCAGCTCCTTCCAAAGATGTTCAATAGGATTTAGGTCAGGGCTCATAGAAAGCCACTTCAGAATAGTCCAATGTTTTCCTATTAGCCATTCTTGGGTGTTTTTAGCTGTGTGTTTTGGGTCATTATCTTGTTGCAAGACCGATGACCTGCAACTGAGACCAAGCTTTCTGACACTGGGCAGCACATTTCTCTCTAGAATCCCTTGATAGTCTTGAGATTTCATTGTACCCTGCACAGATTCAAGACACCCTGTGCCAGATGCAGCAAAGCAGCCCCAGAACATAACAGAGCCTCCTCCATGTTTCACAGTAGGGACAGTGTTCTTTTCAAGATATGCTTCATTTTTCCATCTGTGAACATAGAGCTGATGTGCCTTGCCAAAAATTTCAATTTTTGTCTCATCTGTCCTTAGGACATTCTCCCAGAAGCTTTGTGGCTTGTCAACATGTAGTTTGGCAAATTACTTTCGTAATTTCATTAAACGAGGGGTACCAACAATTTTCTCCATGTGTGTAGTTGCCAGATGGAACAACTATTCAGCCACCAGATATCTAAAGTGTTTGATAAGCATGCATATAATCGGATCACGGAGAGGGGATGAAACTGCTGCCAGGCACCTCTGGTGGCAGGTTATCTTCCTGAGAAGAAAACCACTGGACATATGGAAATCCAGCATGCTCAACATTTCTCTTACCCAACATCTGCCTTCAGGAGAAGCCTATACACATTAGAAGGTCAGTTGGTTTTCTAATATGTATGGCCACTATTAGAGTCCTAGAACGGGAGATAATAAAGAAATAGTAGTGTTTATGAGGGCAAATAGTTTTCTGATTTTCTACCAACAATTGCATTGAAGACCGCTGTACTCATCCTCATGCATGTCATATAACTTTATCCCTTACCTGACTTTACATTGATGTATCTATGTACAGTAGTACGTATACTTCTAAACATGCTACAGCTACTGAGTATATAAAGAACATACAAGAATACAGACATTAGAAGGTTTAGCTCCTGAAGTAATAAGACAGTATAGACATGAGTACAATTTCAAGACTAACTGCGGACTGGATACATCTCCTATGAAGCTAGTTGTTAGCCTGGATTTAGAGTCAATAGCCCAATTCAGTGAAGTAAGTTTAATTGTGTAGATCAATTCGCCAATACACAACCAAGTCAATCCCATAAGAAACACTTACATTTTGTGCTTGCAATTTATTCTGCAGCATATAGAACTAATATATAATGAAAAAAAAAGACTTTGTAACTAAACCGTACTCCTCAGTGTATATCAAGCAGACAAAAAAGAACTAAGATTGTAAATATCAAACAGAATTAGATAAAATAACACTGGACACACATAAGACACCAAGACATTGTGGACTTTATTAAAAGAAAGTGATTGGCTCTCCAGCAAAGCGATAGACAAAATCGACATCAGCACCAGGATGACTGATAGACCGCACTTCATCATCTATGCAGACTTATAAAATAGGAGGGAGCAAGGTTAAATAAATAACAGAATGCAATATGGGCATGTTAGACCAAAGCATCATAGACAACAAGTCACTGCCAAATTAAAAAGAAGAAAGAGAGAATCAAATGATACTTTAAGACAGACCATATGGACACAGTTCTTTGAGGCTTCTCTGTAGAGTAAGCTTCATAGACAGAGCTACATAAGACATGTTACATCACTGGTCTTTAGTCCCCACTAGTATAGGGCACTTGTAGGAAGTCAGCCATCTGTGGTATTTGGAAGGTTCCAGGCATGAGACTCTTAAAATATTTGGCAGTATTATGACAGCAAAAATATTGCAATATTAATAGAGATCCTCGGTATCTCTATGTCTGTAAATATTAAAGGAAGTAAAATAACAAGAAGAAAGCAAGTTGGCAGAATCGCATTTATTATGCTTACTTCTATCATATTCCGCAGCACTTTACAGACATTGACAGTCACTGTCCCATATAGGGCTCACAATCTACATTCCCTATCAGTATGTCTTTGGAGTGTGGGAGGAAACCCACGCAAACACGGGGAGAACATACAAACTCCTTGCAGATGTTGTCCTTGGCAGGATTCAAACTCAGGACTCCAGCGATGCAAGGCTGCAGTGCTAACCACTGAGCCACCGTGCTGCACATTTTGTTATAGGGGTTGTAGGACCCCCTCCGAATTTACTCAACAGGTTAAGTTATACACCAGGTTTCTTCCATGTGTACTGGATACGTATCCCTGAAGCCCAGCTACTCCTCTGATGCTAAACAGCATCTTGGCTTCTAGATTTCTCTTTGCCCTACTACACATCCCATGATACATCAGCACAGCACGACAGCTAAAGACTGTACTATATGTACCTGCTTATATGCATATTGTAAGGGAGTCTGAGAAGTTCTTCTTAAGACCTAATAAAGATAAAAATAACGAATATTTCTTTAATAGTCATCACCATTAAGCAGTGATAGACATGCTGAATTAACATTGACTTAGGATAGGTCACCTATCTCATATCTGCATGATCCAACTCCCAGCACTCCTGCTGACCAATTGTTTCCATCAGGGCACCAGTACAGCTTTATAAACTGTGTAGCAGCCAGGAAAGGTACTGCAATTTCAGTCCCAAATGGCACCATAACCCAGATGGAACTGAACTTGCTGTATCTATTCCAGGCATCTACACGGTGTTCAGAACTGTGCTTATTCTGGTACAGCTGATCGGCAGTGGTGTGGAGACTTAGACCCCTGTTGATCTGATATTGATACAGGTGTTTTTTCCTTTTAAGTAAGACTCAAGTTATGTTGTTAGACTTATTAAAGCAGTAATCTGGGGAGACAAACCTTCTGGCTGTGTATTCACTTCTGCAGAAGGTGAAAAATACTAATATAGATGTTGCTCCTCCGTTGTGCCAATTAGGAGCTTTTAATAGCACTGCCTGGGGGCTGGAAGTCTTCTAGTCAGCTCCCCTGAAGATGTTCTGACTCTGAATCACGAGGCCCACTCCATTTTACCTCTCCTGCTTGTCCTTACAGTAGAGCAAGGCCACTCAACTTGGAGGTCTCCGCAAGTCTCAATTTTAGCAACCTAATAGCTGCTTTACTGTATGGATTCTCTGCTGCAAGTTTAGTATGTCGATCTGGAATTTTTCTACTGCAAAATTCTGCTTAAATATTTTACTTTTGGAACATTTTCGCAAGTTGTTGGAAATCTCCAACTGATGAAACGGCGTTCTTTGTCAACATCATATGTTTAATAATTCAGTTTAGTGGAAACTTGTACAGGCTGATTGGGTACAGTAGTTCTGGTAAGGGAATTTGCAGAAGGCGGAGGTATATAGTTACAGTAAACTAATGGTCCAAAAATAGCAGTGAGTAATGTCAGACACAGTCTACCCCACAATATATAAACACAGCTCGGTGCCAATGAGGACACCAGTGCATTAAAGTGTAACTCCACACTGCGGTATACTTCTATATTGAATAGTATATTACCAGATTTCATATCAAATGTTCCTTTTCCCTCTTAAGGAGCAGAAATAAATGCAAACCACTTGAATTCGACAGATTATGAGATTCACAATGTCAAAACATATGTCACTGATGTGTTTCCTCAAGGATGTCTCACATCCAGACTGCATGTCAGAAACATGTGAACACAGGCAGGCAGGTGAATTTTCAGTGCATAGTTTCGAGCCATTACCGCCAATTCCATGGTTAGGTGTGGTCTCATCAGAAGTGTAACTAGAATCTATTAAGATTGAAATGTTTCTCCACCTAAATGTATGTTTACAACAAGAAGGTTAATGTGGTAGAAACGTGGAATACAACTCCTGACAGTCCATGCAAGTTTCCATCTCAGTTTTAGGCCTTATGCACATGGCAGAGCCATCTTTATGGAGCTTGCATGGATGCACATGTAAGGACGCACATGGCATAAGGTGTATTATGGTGCTCTGCATGGCACCATATTATGGGATTATACTCCCCAGAAGCAATTCATCATGGGAAGATACAGCACTTCCCTATGAGGCTGGATACAGCCGTAATATTCCCATTTGCATGAGATTTTATGAGACTTCACAATGACACCTCAAATATTTTGACTGGTGGAAGTCAGGATTGTGTGAACTCCAACAATGCTAAAACAAAAAGACAGAACTGCTTAGCTAAGTCACCAGCTAAGCAACTAAACTCATATTGATGAGCAAGTGGTGTACACCACTCACTCTGCCCTTCAGGAAAAGCCAAGCAATGCTGGTCAGAAACGAAGAGGCACAGTGCCCAGCTGAACAGCTATATATGTATAAGACATCTGTGGGGTCTCTGTATGCAGTTGTCTCTCTCCATTCCTGATCTCAGATCGGGCAAGAAAGTATGCCTGGACAACCCCTTTAATTTTCAGTATTGTATATTAAAAAATAATAATAATAAATACAGTAAATAAGTAAAACTGTATGTAATACTATATAACTATTTAAAGGAATTTTCTGGCACCTTAATAATTACAGGTCATCAATATCAAAATGGTGGGGTCCAACTTCCAGAACCCTCACAAATAATCAGCTGACTGAAGGGGCCAGGCACAGTTAGGTACAATGTGTAGTGGCTGTAAACCATACTGCAGCTGACATTCACTGGAATGGCAGAGCCCCTACACAATGCACAAAGCTGTGCAGCTTATCAGTAGGGGCTCCACCAGTCTCACATTTAAGCCCTATCAATGTTAAGGTCCTAGAAAACACCTTTAACATGTAAATCACTTCTTCTCCTATATAAATTAAATCCTTCAGAGAACAGTGGTATCTTATGTGAGACATACCTCTGCCTTTCACTACACTTCAATTTCTCATCGATGTAAGAGGCAAGTATTCCTAACACATTAAACAGGAGCAGCGTATTGCTTTTTAACAGAGTTGCAAACATCATGACACCATCTGGCTGCTTCAAACACGGAGGTACCCAAAGAAGTAACATATGTTACATTAAGTCCAAATGCTTCTTCTGCCTCCTTCAAACATATTGTGGGAAAAACCCGATATTGCCAATAAATCAGAACCAGAAGCCCTGTGGGAATAGCCAAGGCCTTGCTCAAGCAAATTACTCTTGTATGAATTGTTCACACAATGCTAATCACCCGCAAAGACTGGGATTCATTCCCCCAGGCCACATAGTACGTAAAAGTACAATAAAAAAATATGTCTAAAATCATTGAAAGCTCACGCCAGATTAAGGGCAATGCAGTTATCCAAACAGGCTTTATAGTCCAATATCCTGGCCCACTGTAAACACAGACAGCGGAATTTTGCTGATGCAGACGCCATCGTTCGATCCGATGTGGGAACTTGGGTGAAAGCAGACACACTTTTCAGAAGACGGCTAGGCCCGAGGCCTGGAACAAGACAATAGCCAAGTTCAGCAAGCCGAAATTTCATCAAAGCTCTTTCAGCAGTTTTTGATCTTGCAGACTTAAAGGCCGGAATGTATTTGTTTTATACAGCCTCAGGTTGCATTTTTTCCAAGCTACTGTTTGCATTTCACATCACGATATGTTCCCCTTAGGAAAATTAAAAAGAATTTCTCCCTTTCAAAATTACTTATGTGTGATAACACTTTTTTGTAAGGAACACATAGAATCTGATCCCTAAGCTATTTCAGTTAGCACTTGTATCAGTATCTTGGACAGAGAGTTTAGTACAGACCACAGGTAGCATGCACATTCAGTCTAGCCTCTTTTTGTTTGTGTGTTTTGTTTTGTTTTTTACAATAGTGTAGAAAGTGCTAAGGCGAGTTCACACAACAAGGTACTGCCACAGGATTGGTGCAGATTTTTGTTTAGATTCTGTACCATAAGTAAAATAGATGCATGTGAATGGACTATTTGCAGAGGAATGACATGCCTGCTGCAGGAGCAGTACTGTAAATCTGCAGCATGCTCTATGCGTTGGGGAACGTAATGTGACTTTCACCTATTTACTGCAGATTTCCCTTCAGGGTTCTGCTGTGGAAACAATCTTCATCTTATGAACCTGCTTGTAAAAAGAACCTGTTGTATTTCTTACTTGCCAACAACAGAGTTCAATGTACAACAGTGTGGAGCCGACCTACGATTTAGCTGTCAGTTTAGTACTCCCCGGCTGACACCTATCTTCCTTGACCTCCCCATAAACATGCACACTTGCTTAGGCCCACTGTGTGTTTTCATTTTGATGAGGAGAAGGAGTTATAAGTCTGATAACATCTAATCTCTATCTCCCAGCAAAATAAAGGCAAGGGAATACAGAAATCCAACATCCCTAATCCTCTTTTCCACTGACATACGCTATGGATATACAGCCCGGATGCCTCATGCACATTTCAGCAATTTTACTATACTGATTGTGCCGCTTACACACTGACACATAGTAACAGGTATGGTAAAATGATCAAGGTCCATGTGGCAGAAAGTTTCTACTATATATAGTGTAATGTAATGAGTATGTACATCAGCAGATTGTGTGGCTTTACCATATTTTATCCTATTATGAGCAATGTTATCACTGAGGTTCATATCCCCCTACATACAGTTACATAACTGGGCTGAATATATTCTACCATTAGAGTTAACCTAACCAGCGGAGATTATGATATTCAAGACATGTATGGGCTTTCAGTCCAAGCTAATATTCCGGTGCTGTCCCTGGAACATGAGGTCAGTCTAAGACTTGCATACCTCCCAACCATTCAATTACACTGGGTTCCTACATTGTTGCTGTTGCATGGGGGGTATTTTATTTTTTTCTGTTCCTGTTCCTTTGTGGATCTTCAGTAGGTAGGTTTCAATTTTCAAACACTTCATATTTGTCATGTGCACATTACTACATATATAAAGGTGAAAGGACAGCTAGCTGGAGATCATGAGGCAAAGGTGGAAGCAATATTGTAAATATACCAATGAAAGCGTATTGATCACTGCCAAAAGATGGACATTTCAGGAGCAAAGCAGGACGGATGCATTCAGATTAAGAATAGGCACTCTCCCTCCGAAAAGAGGACGCCAATTCTGACCAAATCACAGGGGCTGAGCGTTAAAGACCTTTCAACACCTCCCTTTAAATAAGCGTTCTTATATATTTATTTTGCTTATGTATATCACACTCCACAAATATTGTCTACATTGTCTCATAATCTAAGTTTCCTATCAGTATGTCTTTGTAGAGTAGGAAGAAGCCCATATAAATTCCAGATGTCCTTGGCTGGATTTGAACCTAGGACTCCAGCACTGCAAGACTGTGGTGCTAACCACTGAGCCACCATGAGGCTTTCATTTTCTTTAGCATTACATGCTTAAATTGATACATCATACTGTCCTGCGTGAATCTGGATGATATTAGCCAAATCGATTTAGTCTACTGTGTAATATAGACCAAAGTCCCATATTTCTGGATAAGTGCATGTTGCATAAAGGGCCAAATTCTTCAGGTTCATACTCCCTAAGCGGCACTGAATGTGCCATAAAATGTTCTGTTCTTATGTGGGAGTTAAATTAATACAGAGAATGTCACAGTATTCAATTTAACAAGCTGGTATGCTGACATCGGATAATGACTACAGAGAAAATCAATGTTATGACAGGCTACATAAATAGATGGATTGATAATTTTCATATGTATCATACTCTGTGGGCTGTGCTGACATGTTACTTTATGACAGAATACAGCAAGATATTTCATTTACCAATGTTTCTTTTCTTTATGGGCCTGGAAGATTTTCTTTTAACTTGACTTTTGTTAAATATGTTACCTGTTCATTAGTAATACTTCCAGAATGGCAGGGGTCACCCAGAAGAGTCACATGGCGGGATCACACAGAAGGTTTAAGAACATTTTGTGCAATGGAGAAAGTTTCTTCCAATTAAGGCTGGGTTCACATTCAATGACTCCGGCGCAGAAACCGCTGATAATCGGCGGGGAGCCGCTTTCAGTTACAGTCAATGGGGTCCGCCGGTGTCCGTGGGTAACTGCTGTTTTAGCAGTCCGGCTCTCTGTCATTCAGGTCCCCCAGTGGAGACAAACGACGGAGAGTCTAGAACTAGTGTGAGCCTGTGGCCCAGAGGATAGACAACTCCTTCAATGGCCAAATCTGAATGATTAAAAATATGAGGCAAATTCTTAATAGACAAAGCTTTAAGAATACTTTCTAGAGCTGCTTTTTATAAATATGACATGGCAAGCCAAGGTAGAACTGAAGGCTAAAGAGGCTGTCTGATATATAAGAATGGCCATGGGTTGTGCCTGGTATTGTAGTTCAGTTCCACTAAAACTGTTAGATTACTCAGTTCTACCATTAAAGGGTTTATCCAATTTTCTAATATTAATGGCCTATACCTAGGATAGGCCATCAATATTAGATCTGTGGGGGTCTGAACACAAAGACTCCCGCAGATCAGCTGTTCGGGTTCAGCAGGGTTCCTGGTAATGTTTAGACACCAGGAGCCATGCTCCTCACACGCCATATAATGTGCAGCAGCTGGTATAGGTATTGGAGCTGTGTCCCTTTGAAGTCTATGGGATAGCACTGCAGTACCAAAATCCACCACTACAGATTGTATGCGAGTGAGCAACGCGGCTCCCAACATGTAAACATTACCAGAAGCCGTGCTGTCCTAGAACAACTGATCTGCAGAGTAGGCTATAAATATTAGGTGGAAGGCCATATGTAGTGGGGACTAAAACATAACTATGTTGCGGTCAAAAACTGGGCTGACAGGTAGTTTTTACCGCAGATCATGACTTTGCACAGTTTTGCAGATAATCAGCAGCTTTGCCCACATCCCTGTGTAGCCATTTACATTGCATCTGAAATCTGCAGAGTTTTGTGGTAAAGCCACATGTTGGCATAGTTTTCTAAGCATCATGCACGAAGCAAAGAATGGCTGAAGAAACCATCTAAAGTCCAATCTCTTGTAATAACTTTTGAGAAAGTTATCTACAACCGGATGACAATATAGTCTACTATACTCATTTTAAGTAATGATGGACATTTCATTCTTTTCCAAGGCATGGAATCCGAAAGTAAAAATATGCAAGACATATAGTATAAAGGCGCAAAAAAAGCAACGTTATACATACACATAGCAGTAATAAAGAGACCCACAAAAGAGGATATAGCAGCAGGTACATACGGTAGATGGGCACCTTGTGCTGATTAAAAGATTCCAGGCTCATAATATATTCTTTAGGTTAGCAATCCGCACAGATACGCCTGAGGGAAGAATCTAAAGCCAAGCACTTTCACTTTGATTTGCTGCCTTTCCGCAATGTCAGGAAGCTCGTTTCGTAAAAGACTTTCCTGTGGAATGCTTACATTTTCCTGCTCCCGACATGCATATTTTATTACTGACCAGCAATGTCGCAATAAAGAGGATGAAGGAGGGAGGATAATCATTGGAAATATTGGAGAGATAGACAGGTTCAGTTGTAACCCTTCATTAGGCCAGGTTCACACATTGCAAAATTTGGTGCCATTTTTCATGCCTTTTGTGGCTTTATTGGACCCATTCCCTGTAATGACTGGGAAAAGGCATCTAAATCTGCATTGTATGTTAAAGAGCTCTTCATGTTTTCCTATATACAGTTATCAACCCCATGGTGTCAGTATTCTGAAAGATGGTGATATACATGCACGCAGAGAGTAGCGACCAGGTTGAGCCACTAAATGACTGCTGGCAGCACTATGCAGCAAACTGGAAAGGAAAGGGGATTTAGTTTTGCTTTTCTTCAAAGAGTTGTGGCTGGGAGTCGTCCAAACTGAGGGCGTATTTTTTCTAACTTCACAAAACTACTGGTTTGCAGCTCATCTTTGCTATTTTACTAAAAGAATCATGAAAAGTGACACAGCGTGTTATTTCTATGGATTTCTCTGGACGGTGACCTCTGGCCTCAGGCTAACTGAGGGCCACTAAAGGGCAGTGCCAACCACTCCACCCCTTTTTGACATACCAGACACGTTACGTAGACACTGGAGATTACAAGCATAATGAAAGAAAAGCCTGTGGCAGAAGAAATAATAATAACAGAAAACAAGCGGAGGAAAACATTAGCAAACAGAAGAGAGAATAAAAAAGAGGGACTTGATCCAGCAGGAAACCAGTGACACAATGACAGGAAGAAACAGTCTGCAGTCACCAGGAATGTATGGAGCGCTGCACTCACTTCCACACTTTTGTGTCAATGTAGTGAATAGTACGGCATGACAAGACCCTTGTGGTCTTTCTGCTAATTCTTACACATTACTAATCTGGAAGAGGTTATGTATAAAGTACTTAAAATTAGTAAATACAGTGAATCCTCTCCAAAAGACCACCTCTTTGAGAAGACCACCCCCTTAGCCAGACCACATTTGCTGTGACGGATTTATAGTAAACTACCAATATCTCTACCATCTTTAAGGGTGCATCCATACACTCCAGCTGCCACTGTGACTGGAGCTTCGCCCACCCATGATAGCCACTGAAAATAGGATTTTCAAGGTTAACCTGAGGTATGAACCAGATCCTGATGTCACTGACCACTTCAGGTGGATGGAGCTGTGGCTGCATGTGTCCTCAACCTAAAGGGGTTTCTCAAACACATCAATGAGGTTTTCCACAACTCTGATGGATATGGCACCAACCTCATGAATGGAAGTGCCAGGCCTACCAATTTGGGACATACAGACACAGCTAAGTGCTCAGCTGTGTGGCTGTGTGTGTATCCAACCCAATATTCTAAGGATCAGCCAGTTGATGTGTCATAAGTATCTATGACAGGAGCAGTCCTATAAAGGGGTTGTCCACTTTCAGGCCAATATTGAGAGACAACATTTTATTATTATTTTTTTCTTATTGGTCTCATATTGGCCTGAAACTGGACAACCCCTTTAAGGCTGTATATAGCAAAGATTTTGCTTTACCACTGTAACTTATCAGCTATCCACAAGTCTCCCATCATTCTAGAACAGTGCTCCAGAGTCTCTTTGTATGGAGCAGTGGTTACATGCATACTACCACTCTGTTGCACAATTTACTTTTTTTTTTTTTTGTGAAAATCCACACTGCATGTAAATATTAAGATAAGCCCCACCACATACTGTCACATGGGTTACTCAAAGAGGTTGTTAACTTCATATTTCACTGATAAACAATATACCTTTGTTGTTTAGGTCACCTTTGTAAATTTGTATAAAAACAACGTTGAAGTATTATGCAAATTAGGTAGTTGGTGTACGCTTTTGCTGGTCAAGAAGGATGGTTAATGTCATAGCAGTGGGAGGATCAACTATTACTGTGGTGGATGGCACAGGGAGGTGATGGTAGGGGTCTGAGTGGCAAGGGCAGCACTCCAGGGAGCTAAAGACCGCCCCAAGGGTATCAACAGCCTAATTTGCACAAGACTTCCAAATTGTTGTTCCCCCAAACCTTCAAAAGTGACATATATAACAAAATATGTTATTTAGGACTGTAATGTGCTCATATCATGGGAGTCACAGTTGAATAGGTTTGGAGGAGGTGGTAAACTCCCTGTAAACTATGTGCCTCTAATAGACCATAACGATAACACTGTGTGAACTTTGACTATATATAGACTTTAACAGACTAGAACCACCAGGCTCTGTGCCTTTAATACATTCTGCCAAACATTGTACCTATTGTGCCTGTAAGTAAGAAGTTTTGTGCCTGTACTGTACTGTAACCACTAAGCTCTGCACAGCCTATTGGAGTAAGTTGAAGTTCAGAGTTACAGCTGTGTGTTTGTCTCATTACTGCACCATCCTCACAGGGGGCCAGAAATGTGGTTCAAGGGCCATGCAAAGTCCAAAAATCTTTTTTATTTTTTTAAGTGGTTGTTTTATGTAGACAAAAACAAAAACCATGACAATATCCCATATCTATTCTACATAATTTGCTTCCTGTAGAGAATAGTATATAATGCCATTTCAGACATGCATCATTATCTTACAATATATAAACCTAAATATCATTAATAAAGAACAGGCGTACTATTGCACTACATTGAATACTTCTGTTTTTCTGTTTCCGCTTGCCCCAAAAAGCTTACAATCTAACACTTGTCAACAAGCATAGCAGGATGAAGTGCCCGAAGGTCACCAGAAGTTGACACATGAATGGAAGCAGACTCCTTTGCTTCAGCTTCTGTAAATATGAGCCAGTGATTTTACTGAATGCGCCTCTCTCTCTCATACAGTAGTCGCAGTGTTGACTGACAACACTGATTCCCAACTGGTTCAATGCACACAGCGGGCTGGTTTGGGTAATTCGTATAATTCAATGCCTGAGCCTCCTACACACACAATAAAGAAATATTATTACTAATTCAGTACCAGCCAAGATGTTGTGTTAACCTATTAATTGCAGGCGTCATGCCGAGGGCCTAGAAGTCCTACTGAAGTTCCATATGAGTATTAGTAATAAGCAGCCCCACTCCACACTCCTCGTTCTATTCAACCTTCACTCTAAAGTAAGTGATGGCAGAGAGGCAAAAGTTCAGAAAGGTTGCCTGTGCATATGTGCCTGCCTCATAACTTTTTACTGCTCATTCTACTTGATGAATCGTTTCAGACGTTCTGTTCTTCCGGACAGTAAAACTGGAATGTAGAGTTAAGAATGTGTGTTCACGCCTGAGCTTTAATCATCAGGCACTAGGGAAAAAGAAAGCCCTTCCCGCCTCAGCTACAGCCAGCTTATTTATCAATGGAAATGCCAGACTATTGAGATCTGGCCATAACATAGCGGAGGAGCGGGATTTCTAATTACACGTCTCCTCTCCTTCTATTTCATTCCCGCTTGCTGGTAATAACTATTTAAACCGAGCAAAAAAATGATATTGATTTAACCGACACAAACACAAAGCAAAATGTGGCCAATGATTCAGTTTATTGTGTTATCTATAATGTAATATTGAGAGAGGGCTGAAAACACGACAGGGTGAAGGTGGTGCGGAGACGCTTTATTGTTTTCTCTGTTGGCAAAACAATGTGGCAATTACAGTAATATCGCAGCATGTGCAGGCCGAAAATTATGTTGAGTATTGGACCTGCTAGAAAATACAGCTGGAAGATGACTGCTGGCAGCTGCACTGGGCGTCTGTGAACTCATCTTCTCTCAACACATGCAGGCTACACTGAAGCGGAGTCTTGTCTGACTTGGAAGACCACGTCTACATCCTATGTAAGGCAAGTATATGATACTGGAGATTGGTGGCTTTCAGGAATAGAACTTAGATGAGCTGATATCACGAGGGCCACTGCGAGTCCTACAAGACAACAGTACAGTAAGTTGTCCCATCCAAGAACAACTATATTTCATAAAGTAAAAGAGTATGTGTTTACAGCCCACTCACGTAATTTGTGTCGATTCAACGCTGTGGATCTGTTGAGTCTGTTGCACGGGCAAGCAAACCTCCCGGTCAGAGGCAGTGCCGATCCAATATGTTTCCACAGAATGTCCAGCAAACAAAAACCAGGAGGACCAATTAAGACTTAGCTTTTAATAAACATGGTAAAAAATCTTCCATATAAGTCCATCAGGATAAAAAAGACAGACATGGAACGACACAGTGAACCTCTTACGCGTTTCAGGACAACAGTCCCTTAATCATAGCACAAGAGACACTGTGAAAGTAACGCCATAAAGGTGAAAGATTTTCTCCTGATCGGTACTTAGCTATGTAAATGAAATTAGCATGTCTACAATGGGAAGAGGGCAGGGGATCAAAGCTTAATCTAAGAAAATCTCTTTAATATACATCATTGTGTTTTATAAAGTGACACATATAATAACTACTAATTTAGAATGATCAAGCAACAAAGTAATTATACCCTGATATAAAGAATATACATATATACAGAATATATAAATATATATATATATATTTTTTTTTTTTTTTTTTTTTTTTTTTTTTGTTTCACACCTACCAACTTATAATATACAGTACAGACCAAAAGTTTGGACACACCTTCTCATTCTAAGAGTTTTCTATATTTTCATGACTATAAAAATTGTAGATTCACACTGAAGATATCAAAACTATGAATTAACACATGTGGAATTATATACTTAACAAAAAAGTGTGAAACAACTGAAAATATGTCTCATATTCTAGGTTCTGCAAAGTAGCCACCTTTTGCTTTGATTACTGCTTTGCACACTCTTGGCATTCGCTTGATGAGCTTCAAGAGGTAGTCACCTGAAATGGTTTTCACTTCACATACAGTACAGACCAAAAGTTTGGACACACCTTCTCATTCCAAGAGTTTTCTGTATTTTCATGACTATAAAAATTGTAGATTCACACTGAAGGCATCAAAACTATGAATTAACACATGTGGAATTATATACTTAACAAAAAAGTGTGAAACAACTGAAAATATGTCTTATATTCTAGGTTCTTCAAAGTAGCCACCTTTTGCTTTGATTACTGCTTTGCACACTCTTGGCATTCTCTTGATGAGCTTCAAGATGTAGTCACCTGAAATGGTCTTCCAACAGTCTTGAAGGAGTTCCCAGAGATGCTTAGCACTTGCTGGCTCTTTTGCCTTCACTCTGCGGTCCAGCTCACCCCAAACCATCTCGATTGGGTTCAGGTCTGGTGACTGTGGAGGCCAGGTCATCTGGTGTAGCGCTCCATCACTCTCCTTCTTGGTCAAATAGCCCTTACACAATCTGGAGGTGTGTTTGGGGTCATTGTCCTATTGAAAAATAAATGATGGTCCAACTAAACGCAAACCGGATGGAATAGCATGCCGCTGCAAGATGCTGTGGTAACCATGCTGGTTCAGTATTCCTTCAATTTTGAATAAATCCCCAACAGTGTCACCAGCAAAGCACCCCCACACCATCACACCTCCTCCTCCATGCTTCATGGTGGGAACCAGGCATGTAGAGTCCATTCGTTCACCTTTTCTGCGTCGCACAAAGACACGGTGGTTGGAACCAAAGATCTCAAATTTGGACTCATCAGACCAAAGCACAGATTTCCACACATCTAATGTCCATTCCTTGTGTTCTTTAGCCCAAACAAGTCTCTTCTGCTTGTTGCCTGTACTTATCAGTAGTTTCCTAGCAGCTATTTTACCATGAAGGCCTGCTGCACACAGTCTCCTCTTAACAATTGTTGTAGAGATGTGTCTGCTGCTAGAACTCTGTGTGGCATTGACCTGGTCTCTAATCTGAGCTGCTGTTAACCTGCGATTTTTGAGGCTGGAGACTCGGATGAACTTATCCTCCGCAGCAGAGGTGACTCTTGGTCTTCCTTTCCTGGGGCGGTCCTCATGTGAGCCAGTTTCTTTGTAGCGCTTGATGGTTTTGGCCACTGCACTTGGGGACACTTTCAAAGTTTTCCCAAGTTTTCATACTGACTGACCTTCATTTCTTAAAGTAATGATGGCCACTCGTTTTTCTTTACTTAGCTGCTTTTTTCTTGCCATAATACAAATTCTAACACTCCATTCAGTAGGACTATCAGCTGTGTATCCACCTGATTTCTGAACAACACAACTGATGGTCCCAACCCCATTTATAAGGCAAGAAATCCCACTTATTAAACCTGAAAGGGCATACTTGTGAAGTGAAAACCATTTCAGGTGACTACCTCTTGAAGCTCATCAAGAGAATGCCAAGAGTGTGCAAAGCAGTAATCAAAGCAAAAGGTGGCTACTTTGCAGAACCTAGAATATAAGACATATTTTCAGTTGTTTCACACTTTTTTGTTAAGTATATAATTCCACATGTGTTAGTTCATAGTTTTGATGCCTTCAGTGTGAATCTACAATTTTTATAGTCATGAAAATACAGAAAACTCTTGGAATGAGAAGGTGTGTCCAAACTTTTGGTCTGTACTGTATGTGCCCTGTCAGTTTTAATAAGTGGGATTTCTTGCCTTATAAATGGGGTTGGGACCATCAGTTGTGTTGTTCAGAAGTCAGGTGGATACACAGCTGATAGTCCTACTGAATGGAGTGTTAGAATTTGTATTATGGCAAGAAAAAAGCAGCTAAGTAAAGAAAACGAGTGACCATCATTACTTTAAGAAATGAAGGTCAGTCAGTCCGAAAAATTGGGAAAACTTTGAAAGAGTCCCCAAGTGCAGTGGCCAAAACCATCAAGCGCTACAAAGAAACTGGATCACATGAGGACCGCCCCAGGAAAGGAAGACCAAGAGTCACCTCTGCTGCGGAGGATAAGTTCATCCGAGTCACCAGCCTCAGAAATCGCAGGTTAACAGCAGCTCAAATTAGAGACCAGGTCAATGCCACACAGAGTTCTAGCAGCAGACACATCTCTACAACAACTGTTAAGAGGAGACTGTGTGCAGCAGGCCTTCATGGTAAAATAGCTGCTAGGAAACCACTGCTAAGGACAGGCAACAAGCAGAAGAGACTTGTTTGGGCTAAAGAACACAAGGAATGGACATTAGACCTTTGGAAATCTGTGCTTTGGTCTGATGAGTCCAAATTTGAGATCTTTGGTTCCAACCACCGTGTCTTTGTGCGACGCAGAAAAGGTGAACGAATGGACTCTACATGCCTGGTTCCCACCGTGAAGCATGGAGGAGGAGGTGTGATGGTGTGAGGGTGCTTTGCTGGTGACACTGTTGGGGATTTATTCAAAATTGAAGGCATACTGAACCAGCATGGTTACCACAGTATCTTGCAGCGGCATGCTATTCCATCCGGTTTGCGTTTAGTTGGACCATCATTTATTTTTCAATAGGACAATGACCCCAAAAACACCTCCAGACTGTGTAAGGGCTATTTGACCAAGAAGGAGAGTGATGGGGTGCTACACCAGATGACCTGGCCTCCACAGTCACCAGACCTGAACCCAATCGAGATGGTTTGGGGTGAGCTGGACCGCAGAGTGAAGGCAAAAGGGCCAACAAGTGCTAAGCATCTCTGGGAACTCCTTCAAGACTGTTGGAAGACCATTTCAGGTGACTACCTCTTGAAGCTCATCAAGAGAATGCCAAGAGTGTGCAAAGCAGTAATCAAAGCAAAAGGTGGCTACTTTGAAGAACCTAGAATATAAGACATATTTTCAGTTGTTTCACACTTTTTTGTTAAGTATATAATTCCACATGTGTTAATTCATAATTTTGATGCCTTCAGTATGAATCTACAATTTTTATAGTCATGAAAATACAGAAAACTCTTGGAATGAGAAGGTGTGTCCAAACTTTTGGTCTGTACTGTATATCTATATACATATTTTGAGCAATATAGAAAAACAAATAATATATTTAGATCAATATATAAAACCAAAATATGTTTATTAAATGTATAAATGGTAGATAACACATATATTATACTACTGAGATACTACTACAGCGACTGAGATGGTGCTGCAGAGACGCAGGAAGGAATGCAGATTGTTAATGGTTCATTAATTCAGAAGGTGAAGCGAGCCACTCCACATGTAAGACACCAGGCTGACCTTTCCTTTAAATCGTAAACTAATGTACTTGTTGTAGCCAGAGACATCTTGAAGTAACACTCACTGCTATATAATGTACAAACATTTGGACAAATTAAACAATTTGTGTAAATATTAAAGGTTGATATTTTGCAATATGTGATGACTATAATGTTTCAGTTAGTGACTAGGCTAAAGCCCTCAGTAATGTATGGAAAAGTCAATGGGGAAGATGTACAGCCAACAGGAGAAGGATGGATAGGATAATGTTCAAGTGTCTACACCAAACACAGTATAACAAATGGTTAAAACCACCGCATTACACTGAAGTAATTGATGGAGACAACTAATATGACTGCCATACTTATTGAATATCTTATTATGAAAAGGTTTATTATATGTGGGAAGTACATTTAGTAAGCAATATAATATTTTCTTAATTTTTATAGCACCAATGTAGTAGAAGAGCTTTCTAGTTCAAGGGATGAGCAAACAAGCATTAAACTATAGCCCAAGAATAACCACATAGTCTTCATCTCAAATAATGGTTCTGCACGGTTTTCCCCATGGGATGTACATGGAGGATAGGTGGCCCCAAAGCAAAGCTTAACATGGGCATTGAAGAACATTACCATAGCCCAGAAATGTAGACTTCACTGCTGAAGTAACCCCCCTCTAACTTCCCTGCTCCTTCCTTTAAATGAAAAGCTTAGGGCAGCCATAAATACATTAGATGACTGTTAGCTGAACCCACTAATTTCTGACCATCTAAGAGTTATAGTAGTATGTCAACTCTCCCTTGATGGCAGATTTAGTTGGAAAGAGGAGTCAGACATGATGGATTACAACATGCCTGATGCCTTTGTTCTCTGGTGTCTGACAGCAGCCTTCTCCTGTCTCCATATTAAGAATACTTGCAATGTTCATGCAGTGTATGGGCAGGTGTATGTTTATGGCAAGCTTTACTATGTCCCTGCCTGTTGTAGGTGAATATCGGGACCATTGCTAGAATAGCCATACAATGAGATAAGTCCAATATTGGACATAATCTTAAAAAAAAGTACACAGTGTATTATCCAATTTTTTTGTGGAGGCCCACTGTATAGGAAACTCTGAGGTATACCACAATGATGGTTGCTATGTACTAAATTTCCCAGCACACGCGCTGAGTATAGTGTAAAATGAAGATGTGAAGTGAGCCTCACTGACCTTCCTTGCTAATGTTTGCTAACGTTGTAGAGCTTGTGGAGAGGGATAGCCTCATACAGGTTCATGCTGTACAAGCAGACTGGCCACGGCATCATACTGTGCTGATCCTACTATTCGAGAACGTTATAGTAGTCCCAAGGGAATGTGAATACATAAATAATTAATCCCTGATATTAGCAGATTATTAGTGATAACACAATCACAACAGAGTGAGAGATGCTGTGTAAAAAGAGTAAAATATGATATAAACAGCCCCGGAAGCTGTGATCTGTATATATGCCATCAATAACAATGAAACTCTGAATGCATCCACATATAAGAACTAACCAAAGACAAGCCTTGGATCAGTAATGTAAACCTCAGGAGCCTACATGATTTCCAAGACGATGAGTCAGCTCATTAGACCTTCCATTATTTTCCAACCTGCAAATCAATGATACTTTCTTGATTGGTTCTCTTACATTTTCTACCCCACAAGGCATATTTCATCACGTCACTTCACTGCAATGACAGACTTCTGACACAATGTCCTGCTATAAAGCTCCCAGGACTCACAACAAGCCAATAGCCAGGAGATGAGCTCCAGCAGTTCATCAGCAGCAGAAAATCCTAAACTCAACAAACTACATATGTAATGCTACAAATACAGTACTGAGGGGATTAACCCTTTACTCTACAGAGTGCAAGCCACTAGAGAAGAACAATGTAACTGAAAAGGGATTCTTTATTTCTTAATAAATAATGTGTAACTAATAGAAACATATAAGATAATGTCGTACAATTCAGACAAGATCACTGGATACGATTTTGCTGTATTTTACATTCCAGCCTTCAATAATGATTAACTTGTACAAGAGAAAAAAAAAGTCACAGAGAAATAGATCCGGAATAAAAGAACAAAAGGTCTATGTTAGCAAAGCAAAGACCCATCAGTTATTCTTGCCTTAACCATCTAATAGCTATATAAGCAGCCCACACCCATGTGTGAGATCACTATTGTACTAGGCATATTTGGGCAATAAAAGACTGGAGCATTGCTTTCAATGACGAAAGTATTATTGTAGGAATTTTTTATTTTCTAGTTTTAGATGTTTATGATCTGCACACGTGCACATAAATCATTATGTGTATCATCCATATAGCAGAACAGGGAGGTACAGTGCCTTGCTAAAGTATTCGGCCCCCTTGAACTTTTCAACCTTTTGCCACATTTCAGGCTTCAAACATAAAGACATAAAATTTTAATTTTTTGTTGAAGAATCAACAACAAGTGGGACACAATTGTGAAGTGGAATGAAATGTATTGGTTATTTTAAACTTTTGTAAAAAATAAAAAACTGAAAAGTGGGGCGTGCAATATTATTCGGCCCCTTTACTTTCAGTGCAGCAAACTCACTCCAGAAGTTCAGTGAGGATCTCTGAATGATCCAATGTTGTCCTAAATGACTGATGATAAATGTAATCCACCTGTGTAATCAAGTCTCCGTATAAATGCACCTGCTCTGTGATAGTCTCAGGGTTCTGTTTAAAGCGCAGAGAGCATCATGAAGACCAAGGAACACACCAGGCAGGTCCGTGATACTGTTGTGGAGAAGTTTAAAACCGGATTTGGATACAAAAAGATTTCACAAACTTTAAACATCCCAAGGAGCACTGTGCAAGCGATCATATTGAAATGGAAGGAGTATCAGACCACTGCAAATCTACCAAGACCCGGCCTTCCCTCTAAACTTTCATCTCAAACAAGGAGAAGACTGATCAGAAATGCAGCTAAGAGGCCCATGATCACTCTAGATGAACTGCAGAGATCTACAGCTGAGGTGGGAGAGTCTGTCCATAGGACAACAATCAGTCGTACACTGCACAAATCTGGCCTTTGTGGAAGAGTGGCAAGAAGAAAGCCATTTCTCAAAGATATCCATAAAAAGTCTCGTTTAAAGTTTGCCACAAGCCACCTGGGAGACACACCAAACATGTGGAAGAAGGTGCTCTGGTCAGATGAAACCAAAATCGAACTTTTTGGCCACAATACAAAACGATATGTTTGGCGTAAAAGCAACACAGCTCATCACCCTGAACACACCATCCCCACTGTCAAACATGGTGGTGGCAGCATCATGGTTTGGGCCTGCTTTTCTTCAGCAGGGACAGGGAAGATGGTTAAAATTGATGGGAAGATGGATGGAGCCAAATACAGGACCATTCTGGAAGAAAACCTGTTGGAGTCTGTAAAAGACCTGAGACTGGGACGGAGATTTATCTTCCAACAAGACAATGATCCCAAACATAAAGCAAAATCTACAATGGAATGGTTCACAAATAAACGTATCCAGGTGTTAGAATGGCCAAGTCTAAGTCCGGACCTGAATCCAATCGAGAATCTGTGGAAAGAGCTGAAAACTGCTGTTCACAAACGCTCTCCATCCAACCTCACTGAGCTCCAGCTGTTTTCCAAGGAAGAATGGCCAAGAATTTCAGTCTCTCGATGTGCAAAACTGATAGAGACCTACCCCAAGCGACTTGCAGCTGTAATCGCAGCAAAAGGTGGCGCTACAAAGTATTAACGTAAGGGGGCCGAATAATTTGGCACGCCCCACTTTTCAGTTTTTTATTTTTTACAAAAGTTAAAAATCTCTTATATATATATAAAAATGAGTTCCTGTCTGTCTGTCTGTTCTTTATGCGCGACCAAACGACTGGACCGATCCTCACCAAATTTGGCACACATGTACATCAGGTGTCCGGGAATATTATAGACTGGGTCTCAGCTCTCTTGGATGTACCGTTCCTGAGGTACAATATTCCCAAAAAAATGACCAGCATTAGTCTATACAAGCCTGCAAGTCTTTCACTCATATTCCAACTGCCATACACACGGTCACATGTCCCTTATCAGCCAATAACAGCTCGCAGGTGCTTACTCTCCTCAGGCACACAGGTTTCCATAGCAACCAAGCTATGTATGACCTGTATTAGTGAATAGCAGTTCACAGGACCTTAAATATTCAGTCATATCACGTGTATCAGCCAATATAAGTTCACATTTAATTTACCAGGTTTCCATAACAACACAGCCATAAATAGACTGTACCTATACTGGACTCAGTGGCGTAACTAGCAATGGCAGGGCCCCAAGGCGAACATTTGACATGGGACCCCCCCCCCCCCCACACAAACTGCATTCCTGCACACACTATTATGCCCCATACTCTCCTCAGGCACACAGGTTTCCATAGCAACCAAGCTATGTATGACCTGTATTAGGGTGGGTTCACACCTGCGCTTCAGTCCGTCTGTTGCCAATCCGAGAGAAAATCTCGGCGAACGGGATTGGCATCGGATACAGACAGGTCAGCGACGCATTGGTTAAAAACCCATTCATTTGAATGGGTTTTTAAAGCAATGCGAGGGTGTCCGATTGCACCCTCTGCTCTGCGAAACCGTTTTTATTCCTCGGACACGAAGTCCTGCATGTCCGACTTTGTTTCCGACGAAAAAAAAGGATTCGCAGAGGGTGCAATCGGACACCCTCGCATTGCTTTAAAAACCCATTCAAATGAATGGGTTTTTAACCAATGCTTCGCTGACCTGTCTGTATCCGATGCCAATCCCGTTTGCCGAGATTTTCACTCGGATTGGCAACGGACGGACTGAAGCGCAGGTGTGAACCCACCCTTAGTGAATAGCAGTTCACAGGACCTTAAATATTCAGTCATATCACGTGTATCAGCCAATATAAGTTCACATTTAATTTACCAGGTTTCCATAACAACACAGCCATAAATAGACTGTACCTATACTGGACTCAGTGGCATAACTAGCAATGGCAGGGCCCCAAGGCGAACATTTGACATGGGACCCCCCCCCCCCCCCCGGCAACCCCCCCCACGCACACAAACTGCATTTCTGCACACACTATTATGCCCCATAGTGGCCCTTGCACACAGTATTCTTCCCCATAGTGGCCCCTGCACACAGTATCATAGTGGCTCCTTCATATAGTATTATGCGCATTTCCCGCTACTTCTTCAATGTTGGACCAGATGTCACGTGAGCCAGGCATGTATCGCAATGCATAATGACGTCGGACTGGCCCACCGACATCTGGGACGCCACCAAGGAGGCCCGAAGCCTGCTGAAAAGACCCCAGAGTATAATGATAGCAGTGTTTGTGGGGTTCACGGCCCACAGGCCTTACTTACCATCCCCGCTCCTGCTCACAGCCGCCTCTGCAGAAGGTGAAGTGCAGGCGACCGTGAGCAGGAGTGGGGATCGGTAAGTAAATAGGGCCCGTTACCTGCTGGTGTTAAAAAAAAAAAAAAACATCAGAGGCCCGCCGGGTCCCCTAATGTCCCGGG
Source organism: Leptodactylus fallax (assembly GCA_947044405.1). Classification (NCBI taxonomy): domain Eukaryota; kingdom Metazoa; phylum Chordata; class Amphibia; order Anura; family Leptodactylidae; genus Leptodactylus; species Leptodactylus fallax. The sequence goes on from CAMRHE010000123.1 coordinate 3,785,184, forward strand.
CCCTGTGGCAGCTGCTACCACTGCTAAACCGGTATTTACGCCACTGACTGGACTGCCATATTGGATTTCAGCATTCTTATAAATTGAAATGTTTTTTAAACTACTCATGTCCCCTGCAGCAAAACGCATGGCTGCTGCTCAAGCTAATGAAAACTCTCAGCAGACCCAAGCCTGTCTCCAATCTGATAAGGTATGTTACAGACAACAGCGATCTGCTGAAACTCCCCAGCAGACCCAAGCCCGTCTCCAATCTGACAAAGCATTGTCAGCCACATGCACACAGCTGCACTTCAGGTTTCAATAACAACCCAGCCATTTTTCTTCACTGCTGTAGGTCAGCTTTAAAGGGGCAGGGCGCTGTGGATGACACTGTTACACAAGGTCACATACACACAGCTGTACTCCAGGTTTTCCATAACAACCGATCGCAGGTTTTTCACTGATATCCAAACTGAGATGCACATGATCACATGACACTTATGGACCAATGGAAAATCGCAGGTTCAGTCTTGACATACACACAGCTTTACACCAGGTTTCCATAGCAACCAAGCTATTTATGTCCTGTATGAGTCAATAGCAGTTCGCAGGTCCTTAAATATTCAGTCATATGACGTGTATTAGCCAATGTAAGTTCACATTTCATTTACCAGGTTTCCATAGCAACACAGCCATAAATAGACTATACTTATACTGGACTGCCATACTGGATGTCAAGTGCAAAACTGGCCAATTCTTATGGGGTCACTACACAAACAAAAAATGAAATATACCCGTGCGAAGCCGGGTCCTTCCTCTAGTATCCAATAAATTTCGTTCCACTTCATGATTGTGTCCCACTTGTTGTTGATTCTTCACCAAAAAAATTAAAATTTTATATCCTTATGTTTGACGCCTGAAATGTGGCAAAAAGTTGAAAAGTTCAAGGGGGCGGAATACTTTCACAAGGCACTGCATGTTTGGGGCCCCAAATATAATCTATGGATGCCCGTGCAGCTTGTCCACAGCTGAAAGCGAAGCTTCCATTTAACCATATGTTATAGAGCTTATAAAAAGTTGATGTCTGTGATTACACAGTCCCTTCAAGACCCCACCCTGACAAAAGAGAAAACATAAGATTTGTTTCCATACATTTCTAAGAAACATAACACTATATAGTACATTACTATACATTAGGAGCTCACACATTACTGTAGACTACAAAAGGTGCCCATATATATTAAATGAACCTCAGTCAAACCCATCGACCATCTACTCTCCCCTGATGGCAAATGTTGGCGAAAAGTAGTATTGAACTTAAAATGAAATGAGACATAAGTTGCCAACATATGGGTCCTGCAGCGGCTTATTCCCTTTTGCCTGATTAGGAACATATGCATCCTTGGCCAAGCCAGGCATGTCAGTGCAGAACAGAATTAGGAGGAAAAACTATTAGGAGCCAGTCAGATCACTCAAGTAATGAGTTATATGTTATTTAGTGGTGAGCCTAGAAAAAGCTCATCATGTATATAAGTTAGGTACCAGCTGCCAAATCGGCTCTTGTATGTGTCTAGACTTGATGCTATCGATTTATCATTATTCTTGTGTGTCTGTCAAAATGCTGCAAATAGCATCAACAAAACATAATACATAGACCCATCGTACAAAGCCGATGATCAGGAAAAATAATTAACATAACATCAGTCTAATGAAATGCCTGATGTTAAAGTCTCACTTATCTCCCAAGCCCAGTGCAAATAACCGCTATTCGCCTCATTAAACTAATGACAAACAAATGAAGCAGAAAATCAACATTTGGCTGATGTTTGGTTACTTTAAGTATTTTAATGAAAGCTAGGTACGTTTGACAGTGTCATCTAAGAAGGATGTGTGACAAATATACAATCTTACAAGGAATCATGGAGGCTGCCATAAGGTTAGGGCTACATGGCGACTTTTGACTGTGACTTCCTCCCTGGGGCCCAGGAGCTTCAAGTTATGCCTATGTATGTAGACTATTATTTCAACCTGTCACATCTACCATAGTCACAGGCTAAAGTTTCCACAGTATAATACAAAACCATCACCACATGGAGACCTAGAAAAAGTCTTGTTAAGGCCAACATCATTAGATGGTTTTTCCAGGATCTTAATACTGATGACCTCAGGAAAGGTCATGAATATCAGATGGGTGGAGGTCCAACTCCTGGCACTACCAATGATCAGTCGGCAGAATGGGCATAGCCTGATACATTGCGTCCCTGCTGTTTTATGAACCTGAGATATCTCAGAACAGTCACATTTCCACATTTACATTTCAGATGTTCTCAAGTGGATTTTGCTGTAGGTTTCATTTTTTGCTATACAATGGGTTAAATCCACAGTAATTTAGCAAGGGATAGGACATGCTGTGGATTTATCATTTCTGCAGCGTGCCCTAAAAGGTGCACTAATGTTCTTGCATACATATAACCCTGCGTAACAGTATCTTGAAACAGAGAAGAATGCTAAAGGCAAAGACAAGCGCCGAGCAGCTAATTAATACCCGACCGAGGAGACGCCAACAGGCAAATCAAACATTTAGAAACTCCGAAAAATCTGCAAATGATGGTGATTAAAACCACGATTTCCTCAAAACAGGAGAAAACGTGACATTTCCGTTAATTAAATAGATTTTTTTCATTAGTAGCTCAATATCACTTGCACTACTTTCCTGGCACAATGGGAAAATGAAGGCAATACCACCTTGGCTTGTGTGAGGGAAGAGGCGATTAGAATAGAGAAATGGAATGAAACCTCAATGACAAGTGACAATGATAAACTTTATAATCGACTTCAAAACCGGCACTGCCGTGTGAATAAGGCCTTAGACTCGGGCAGCATTGCAAAGTCATCTGTTTAGTTGGGGGGCTCACAGAGACATAGCAACAGACTTTATAGCAAAGGTTATCATCACGTGATATATTGTAGCTCAAGGTCTGTCATAATACAGGAAAATTCATTTATTTATAAAGTGAGAATGTATTGATCAGCACTGCACACAGGCAGAAATCCCTCAGGCACATGTAGTACTACAGCTACTCTTTTAGTGGAAACAACTGATTTTAGAAAATATGCCGAGAAATCACAAAAATCTCCTAATATAATGCGATTGTTAACCATGGCATTAGTGGAAGAATTACCCTTTATGTTACAGTACCTGGAAATACCATGCGAAACACTGTAGTCAATGGCCTCTAGCTTCTGAGATGGGTTTGCAGGACTCTGCAGCTCTGCATGTTATTACTGGAGGCCTCTATCAGTTATAGGAACAATCTGATAATAAGACTATGCAAAGAATCACTATTTTTGCAAGTCCCTTATAAAGAATGTTTGTTTTAGTAAATACTTGTTTTCCCCATAAATTGTACTGTTCTTCCTCTGGAAATGTATGAATAAATTGGCAATCCACTGTGTGCAGGGGCATGTCTCTTGGACAAGGGGAAAGTAATAGCCAGTTGTCAATTAATTAACATTTCCAGGAAGGATAACAGAGCAATGTCACAAAACACAATTCAGAATTGTTATTATTGGGAATGTATGTATGCACTGAAGCAGACATGTCACGAATGCTGGCAGGTCTTGGTAGCTATACTTTTTGACAACAGGCTGACAATGGTGTGAAATGATAAAACAAGTGGTATCAGCAATCCCAGCCGATTCTGTTTCAAAGCTTCACAGGTATCTACTACGTAGTCCCTCTGGGCGCACTGGGAATGCAGCTCAAGTAGTCACTGGCTGGAATGGGACCTGGCAGCCCCTTTAAAGTCAGTACAGAGCGCTTATATTTATTTTCTTTTGCTCTTTCATTGAAAGAAACAAAGATTTCGCAAAATATTAAGACTATGAACAATAAATCTGGGTTAAAATTGCAAGAACATGGAAGATATAGAAAAACTGCTTTTGTTAAAAACTGCACAAAGCACTTCTAAATGTTCACACCCCAGCATAAATCCAGCATTGGAGACGCAGGCGGTGAAATGATTCCAATATAGATGTGACCACAACTCCTAAATAATTGTGACAAATTGTCACAACATCATTAGCATGCTTTATTACACCGGAATCCTCCAAGCATGAGGCAAAGTGGGATAGAAATCAGCCTCTCTCAAGAGTTAGGTTTCAGCTATTTCCTTCATTTACAGACAATGCAAGAAAAACTTTTCTATTATTATCTCTCTGCTGGGCTGTAATCATTGCAGATATGGATGTTTAGCTAAAGTAGCAGCACTCTGACATACAGTAATCCACTCATGCCTTCATACAAAGCAATAGTGGATGCAGAAATCCAGCCTTACCATGCACACGAACATATTCACAATCTGGGTTGTGTGTGTATATATATATATATATATATATATATATATATATATATATATCTCATACACAGCATATATACACACACTTTAGGCCCCTTCAGAACTACGTGGACTGATATACAGGATTTTACTGCATACCTATAGCATGTAACTAGTAGGCACTGTAACACGGCACAACTACACTTCTGTTGCCGTGGCTGCTACAATGGATACCAACAGATGCCAAGTACATAAAACCTTAGATTGAAGACACCATTCATCATTGCTCTCTGCTAGTATTAAAGAGGTTTTCCAAGACTTAGCTCCTGTTCACATCTGCGTTCGGGTTTCCATTCGGGGAGTCCGCTTGGGGACCCCCCGAACGGAAACCTGTACGCATAAAAAAAAGCGGTTTACCTTGGAAACCCACGGACCCTGTAGACTATAATGGGATCCGTGTGGTTTCTGCTTGGTTTCCACACGAAACATGCGGAGAGCAAAGTGCTCCCCAAAAGGAAACCCAAATGCAGATGTGACCCAGGCCTAAGATTTTGATGAACTATCCTAAGGACAAGTCATCAATACCAGATCAGTTATGTCCGACATCCAACATCCCCACTGACCAGTTGTGGCCTCTTCACTGTTCACCAAGCACATTTATACATTGTAGAACGCCTGTGTATGCTATTGCACTAGTCACTTGAATGAGACTAAACTGCACACAGACTACATGCTGAATGAATGTGGTGTTATCAACCTGTGAAGCGACATTCACTAAAGGCCCTCTCTGGTGCTTTAATCAGCTGATCTGTGGGGGTCCCAGGTGTCAGACACCCACCAATCAGATATTGATGATCTATTCTAAAAACAGGTCTTCAATAATCAAATCCTGGAAATCCTATTTAAAGAGAACCTGTCCCATGTTTGTTTTAATGACTTCTTGTATTCCTCAAGAAATTACATTTCTGGGGCATCTTTTCTTAAAACTCTGTATTGTGTCATTCCTCTGTTATTCCTACTAGAAATTTATGAATCAACTGACAACTGGGTGTTACAGTCAGCACATATCAGACATGGTTATATTGTGTCAGGACAGCTCCCCCCCTCCCCCCCTCACACACACACAGACACGCCAAATGGTAATAACGGAATGACAAAACACATAGTTATACTGTATTATAAAGAATACAAGTATTTACTGGTCCGGAGTACCCTGGGATGTTTGGATCTTGATTATTACATGGCCTTTAAGGCCTTATGCAGGCGACAGTGCTATTTTTTACGGACCAAACATCTGAGAGAAACAGCCCTGTCGGTCCATTGACGTCCACAGAAGGGACTTACTCACATGACAGTGAACGGCCATCACATGTCATAAAACCCAAGAATGTCTATGGCTCTATTTATGTCCGTTATGATGGATAAAAAGCATGTCAGTTTTTTTTTGATGGTCGTGAAAAACATGAATAGACCCATTCCCTACCATTGTTATTAAAACAGCCATGGCCGTTACAAAAAGGCACGTCACATGGCATGACAGCGCAATCCACCTATATGGGAGGTACTCATTTATAACATGTAATATACAGGAATGTGTCTGTAAAATGGCCCTTTAAACGTCTGGTAGTTTGAATTGTAGTTTGCCTAAATAAAGCAAGGTACGGTGTAATCCTAGTCACAAGCCTGTGGTTTTATGAGCCCTATTTAGAGAGCATATTGAGGTTTTGCTTTAAAGGTATGCTTAACACTGCTATCTGGTGCCTGCGCAGTCTCTAATGTAATGAAATGGCCTTCTATAATGCAGGGTAAGGCACCAGGAGAGTCCTATAAATGCTCAAATCTAATTGACATTGACAGCAATGGAGAAAACAGCAGAATGGCAGGTGTGTAACAGCAGCATTATTCAGTGTACTGTGTAAACCAGACTGAGCAGGAGTAAAAGAATATAATGAAGAGCTGCTTAGGGACGACTCGGGGCGCTCTGCAGTGCCCTAAAGTGCCACTATAGATAGGTATGTCTGGGATGTGAATGGGATAAACACTTTAAAGGCACATGCAAAAAAGCAGCGACCAGCTGTCATATGGATCAGCATAGTCCTTAACTCAGTCCAATGGCGGCACTCAATGGATGGTATTAATACTAATATCCATCAGGGCAGCCGTATATGAGGAGACAGATTACATATAATATGACATGTAACAGAATACCTGTATCCTATAATAACATGCCATAGGGCACTGGGGTATACTCAATACATTACGCTTTGCAGACAGGTACTGCCATGGATCAGCATAGTTTGGTGCTAGTATAAAGTGATAATGGGAAAGCAGAGAAGTCAGAGACCTGGCCATGGCAGACACATAGTTCACAGTGCCATTACCAATGGAGCTATTAGAGGCCAGTTAACCAGCCACCTTATTACCATTTCACAAGGTGTGAATGAGGTGGGGGCTTCACATCTCATCATCTCTTTTGTCAGTCAGAGACTAAGGAGAGCTACTGGCTCATTATGTAAATACGCCGAAGTACTTCCCATATCACCCCCTCCCCACATTACCTGCAATGGGATTTTCACATGAAAGGGATGAGATGAACAAACACACAGGCGCTAAAATCACCAACAAGTCGTGGCTTTTGTAGCTGTCAGCAGGATACCTTGCAGGTGTTTTGTCCTGTCTAGACAATTGCTGCCTTTTATTACCTAATGCACAACATGCAGTATGAGCAGATAGGGCCAGGAGACCACACAAAGCTGCTTCTCCATGACACACAGGATTGATGGCCCATCTCATCTACTCTTACATTGTCTCCTTCTTTCTACACTACCTCTGCTCTATTTGACTCCAAAGAGAAACTTTTCTTGCACATTCTCAAATATTTTTTTTTTAATTCTTACAAAAACAAGCTGACTTGATGTGCTTTGTTTCATACAGAGATGAGTTTGACACCACAATCTTCCTACATCAGTTTGACAGGAGCCACTTATCAGCATCCATTATCTAACTCACTCTGTGGCTTCCCGCTTACCTCTCGGCACATGATGACAGTGACTCTGCCACATGCAGCCCTGTCCTCACATAATCCTCGCCGCAGCTCGCTACTTCAGCATACCTGTCACTTCATGTAGCCGCTGCTTCTCGGAATATCTGAGTGGATACAGATTGTTCTATCCATGTCCATTTATAAATGGATAGTCATGAAAAGGCAAGAATCACTGAAAATCTGGGAGAAGCCACGAGGCAACTGAAAATCGGCTTTAGCCTTATCCAAATGGTTACGTGGGAAGGCAGGGCAGTAATAACTTAGAATATAATCATACAATATGTCTGCTACACCAGTGTTTCTCAACCATTTCAAGCCTACTACCTTCTCATGAAAATTCATTCCAATTAAGTACCCCCCCCCCCCTTCCATGGCCACTGTGGTGTCCGCCATGTGACAGACCTTGTTCTCAACCTCACGTGGGGAAGTAAAACTAGCGCACCAAGAAAATTAGTTTGCTTGTAGGGCACCCATGGCAGGAACACATTAAAAGTTCTGAGGTTCTCTTAGTTTATGACTAACTTTTCACTCATCGGATAATAGATAAGACACTGTGTATTCAACACAGACTACCTGCTGCTGTTGATAAGACTCGGCCCCTAACCCTGACACCTGCCTCTGGGCAGCCACTGTGCCACAGTATTTGTAGATGGTGGGTGGTTTGGGCCGAACTAGTGCCCCTGGCGCCTTGGAACCTGAGCACTCTCCAAATCTGCCACTTCCAGAGCAGCCATGGCACTTACCCCGAGATTGCACTGCATTCCGTCTGGGATACACATACAACTGGCTGAGATTGAGAACCATAGCCACAGATGTTCTACATGTGTGTACAGGAAGTAGACATTTTTGGATCTGAGATCCAATACCCAGTGAGAAGAAATTATTATGCCACCTTCACCAGTTCACTGACACAATACAATTTATGCACAAACGTTATATATTTTATGCTGCCCATGGCAATGTTCTTAGTAGTGGATGTGGCTTAATGGGAAGAGGAATGGCCGCCTGCAGCTCAATAATTTTACACTTTTACACCAAAATCGGGTTCTTAGCTGCTGTAGATTTGAAGTACTGCGCATGGAGAATAAGAGAGCCACCTAATGTGTTACCAGGCGTGCCTTTTATTAAATAAGGCCCCTCTCACTCTGGCACAGAGAAGATCATGACTGGCATATCAACCACCAGTCCTGATAAATCTCCCCCAATGTTGCACATAAAAAAAAAGTCAAGTCTGTATAGGAGAGCACAGTAAATGAATTTCCAACATATATCTGCCACATGGAGGCCAAAAGGATACTTTTTTAGCCTCTGTAAAGTGAATGGAGTCCTATAGATATATATTGGTGTATATTTTGGCCACTCTTCCTGGCAAATACAGTACACCAAATATAAAGCTTGCAATGTGTACAGAGCCTTATTAAGATTCTTCTTGTCTATGTACTAAGGTACAATAACCAGCAGTATTTAAGGCTGTGGTCTTCACTGACTCTGTAAATGGGTAAGCAGACGTCTGAACACCTGTTGAATGTTGGCCATTAGGAATCACTTGTGTCACTTTATAGAACTATTTGCTAATGAACTGTACTTGTTAGGATGATCATTGTATTTGGGATGCAGATGTTAAATGGCTCCATTAGCACATCTGTACTTGTAACTTGTGACTTTTATGATGTCATTAAACTTGTGTCACCTGGAGAATTCATCCTTGTGTCTGGTAACAATGCTGAACAAACTGCTGTGGAAGATTCCCTAACCCTCACTTAGAAAAAAACAGAACACCAAAAGAAATAATAATAATAATAATAATATTATTATTATAAGATATCCACATTGTCCCACTAGCAGTTAAAGGGGTTGTCTGGGATAAACAAAAAATTTAACACTAGGCTAACCCCCCTCCCCCCGTCTAATTTCTAATTTACGCCCTTTAAAAAAAATGTATAATTACCCATATCCCTGAATACCCACATTTTCTGATTTCCCGGTGACGTTCTGTTTCCGGAAATGGAACGTCACTAACCCCCCCCCCCCCCCCAATAATACTCACCAGTCTTCATGTCTTCTTCTGCTGGGCATCACTTCCTTCAGGGGAGCCGGTGCCTGTGCAATAGAACTCTGGCAGAAGCGATTCGAAGCAGCGGGTCTCCCACGCATGCGCAATAGAACGGCTTTATAGCGCAGGCGGGGCAGAAGAGGAGGCACCAAAGAAAGTGATCTCCAGAACAAGAAGACAAGTAAGTATGATGGAGTGGGGAGGGGGTTGTGGGACTGAATTAGTTAGGTAGACAGAGCTAGTAGTCCACGGGCTAGCTAGGGAAACAGTGGGGGTTGTGAGGGAGGGAGGGGGAGGGGGTGAGAGGGGGATCTGAGTGAACAGCAATGCATCATGGTAGTTGTAGGCCAAGAAGGTAGGAAGCTACCCATGTAAACAAATGCAGAGGATGCCAGGAGCTCCCAGAGAAACCCAGAAATCACTCAAAACACTGCTAAAGGTATTTGGGTGCACTTATTAACCCATTAATAGCACTAACAGACCTTTTTTAAAAATATTTTTTTTGCCCAGAAAACCCCTTTAAACAAACCACTAATTTGCTATGTGATATCCAGGATGACCAGGGATGTTCTACAATATGCAGGGACTCCTACATTGATAGTGTCTTTTTTTTTACTATGTAAGGCTACGTTTACAATTGTGTCACAGGTTTCCGAACAGAAAAGCTGAATGAATACTGCAGATGTGAACCTATGCTAACAATCATGCTGTGTTCTAGTCATTTATCTCCTAACAATACAATATGACTGAATACAATTTGTATCCCAGATAGAGGCCATTGAGTCATCAAGCCCAGATCTCTCTTTTTTTATGAATATAGATTTTCACTGCATACACTTTACTTTAATTTCCTGTGACTTCCATCAATAATTCACTAGCTTTGCATAACTGATATCACGAGCGAAACAAGTGATTGATCTCCAATAATCTTGTACAGTAATTGTCTAGATATTTGTCTTCTTGTCTCTTCTCCCGATACCACTCTCAATAATGGCTCACCTTTCTCATTGCCCAGCCTATATAATAACATGTTCTATCACAGCCACAATAACCATATAACACAAGATTATTGTATTCTCCTGCTCTGAGAATTTTGTTTTACAATTTCTATACAGTTCATTCAATCCTCACTAAGCTATATACAAGACACTTCAGGCTAATACATTTAACATACACGTGTCTAAGGATAGTAGAGTGATTTTTGCTACTGATCTAGTTCACATAGGATTCTCTAGACCGGATCCATATGATCAGGGCTGTGGAATCAGATTCCAAGTCAGGATAAAGTACTGACTCCAACTCTGTTTCAAAGTAAAAATATAACAATTTACCATATTAAAGGGTGTCTATCACTGCCCCCAGCTACTTTAAACCACTCCCATAGTGCTGTAGATGCAGTTAGAAGAAAAAAAAAAGTATACCTTTCTTATGTTTCAGAGCCCCAGGGATGCGGAGAAAAAACACTTTTATTCTTTATTCATATGAGGATCTTAGAGCACAGGGGGAGTTTTCTTCTGTTACTGAGCACTGCTGCATCATCACTAAACACTCCCATCCTGCATTCAACTTGTCCGGTCGGGAGGAGCTAAATGCAGGATGGGTGTGTTTAGTGATGATGAAGCGGTGCTCAGTGCCTGAGGAAATCTCCCCCTGTGCTCCAAGATCCTCATTTCAATAAAGAATAAAAGTGCTTTTACTCCGCATCCCTGGGGCTTTGAAACAAAAAGTATGGTTTTTAATCTGCTAACCGCACCTACAACACTATGGGAATAGTTTAAAGCAACTTTTGGTAGTGATAGACTCCCTTTAATTATATACAATGTTAAAATATTTTACCACAGTACATTTTCATTGCAAAATATCACTAAATATTGCACACAAATCAGAACATGGATAAATAGAGCAGTCGGACGTTTGGCCTACCATTTCCACGGCCCTGCTTGTGATGAGCATTAGCCTGTCTAAGTTTTCAGTGTCTGGATGTAAAAAAGAATGGGGCACATATACTGGACTAGTATTGTTGCAACTCAACTTTGGCATAAAATGCATCTAGTTTTAGATAATATTTTTCTGGATTACTGAAAAGGGGAAGTAATTTCATGGTTTGGTGGTGAAAAAAGGTATGGCTTAAAAGCCCTATAATTGTTAAGTAAAATTTCAGACAAAGGTAAAGGTAATAATAGATGGAGTAAACTTAGAGAAGATAGTGTAAATGTACACCAGATTTATCATCCAGCATCTAGTGTATTTTTAGAATCAAAATCAGGTGTCAGAATCAAAGTCAGGTATCAGAGTAAGGTATCACTGTTGTAAACTGCTATTAATCTGATGTTTGACTCTGATATCTGAGGATGTCCTAATATGGACACTGTACTAATGTTTGCATTGCCAGACAGAAAGTAAAGGTTACTCTAAAAAACACTAATTCAGAGGCTGCAAAACAGCAGACACATGGTCCTACTCTCAGCTGAAAGCTGCATACAATGGTATCTAGCCTTGGCAACCCTCTGATCTAAACAGGCTTGACAACAGACTGATACACTGTAGCAAACTACACAAAGAGATTTAGCTCCTAGTGCCAAGATCAGATACAAGTAAATCCACTTCTTAACTGACAGCAGGACTAGATGTGCTGAATTGCAGCCTATGAATGTAAACAACAGCGGCCCACGTATACTAATAGACAGTACAAACTAAGCATACATTCACACAACTGTAAAATTCGGCAAATGGTTGCTATTCCATAACCTATTTTTTGACGGTCCATTTTAACGGCCATAAAAAAATGTCCTATTGTTGTCCATTTTCACAGATCAATCAACACACTGAAATGTATGAGAAATATGAAAAAGAGGTTCCCTTGGTTCAAAACAGCAGTGAAAAATGTACATTTTTCACAACCATTTTGTACGACGTTCTTCTGAATCTATGCGTAGACTAGTGAATTTTAAAATACACCAGGTTTATCACAGTGGCTCACACTGGATGACACATCTGATGTATCTTTGGTCTGACTAGTCAAAGTTTTTACCACCTATTAGTTTTGGCCTACTTTGAGTCAGAAATTTTCAACAGAATTTTGGTTCAACTGGGGCACACATTATTGCATCTTAAGCCACACCCTTTTTCAACAAAGCCACTCCCTCTTGTTGAACTAGTCTTTAAAAACTGTGTAAGGCTAAGGCCCCACGTAGTGAGCTGCAGCAAAAAATTGCTATAGATAAGACCACAGCAGAAACGCATTGTGTTTTTTTCCGCAGCATTTTTCACAGAAAGTCCACAGAGTTTTCCTATGTGGACTTTCTGCCTCTATTTTACCTATATGGAAAACGCCAGCGCTTCCATAGGTAAAACGGACATGCTGAGATTTAAATAAAACCTGCTGCAGATTTTTTTCTGCAATGTGTTGAAGAGATTAGCTAGAATCGTGTCCACCATGAAGGTACTGTAAAACACTGTGTTTTCGCAACGTAGGGCCCCGGCCTAAAAAGCATGTATTTTAAGACTAGAATTCAGACTAAACCAACAGTAAATCTCCCACCATATTCTTATTCACTGATAGCAAATCCAGTCATTTAGCATTATTTACACAAATTCAGGAAACTGCTTTTGACTTGGGACAAAGGGGGAGTAATCGCAGAGGATAAGCTGCTGCAAAATCGACAGCGTCTGATCTACTGCGATCTACAGTACATTATGGATGAGGTTTACACAAACCTCCTCCACATATTGCAACTAAAAGCCGCAACACAAAGTGACCTGGGGGTTTTATATCCATAGCAGGTCAGCTATACCCACGACTTTCAACCAATGCAAAGTCTGAAAGCTGCCAGAGACATGCAGAGAATCCTGTAGGTGTGCTGACGCAAGAACCACTCATGTCAGTTGTGATAGCAGTGTCTATGGGCACTTCAAGGTGTCTGGATATCTGCAAAATCTACTCAGATTAGTTGAGATTATAAAAGGGAATTTAGCATTTTTGCAACCAGTAAGATTAGCCAACGTACTGAGTTGTACACTAGATACTGTTTTGTTTTCTGTCACATTTTTCAATACTCATTCCATTTTTCTCCTGCTATGAATAACCGCGACTGGAGTCCTACAGAGTTATTAGACATAACATTCAATTTTACTTCATTATTTACTAACTTCTGACATTGAAAGCTGCTCGGAGAACTTCCACTGAGTTTTTCAGTCTACAGTCGCACACCCTTATTTAACAAGAAACAACCTAGATACACAGCAAAGATACAGGGACTAAATATAGCAGACGGGAGGTTGAAGGCAAAGAGGTAAAACATGGTATTCATTAGCAACATAAACACAAGCCTTACACAGAACACACATTGGCGGTACAGTGCACAGGTTGCAGTACAGTCCTTCCAACTGTGTAATGTACCGTCTGCAGAATGAGGGCAAAATTATTATTAGAAATAAAAACAACAACATAAATGATTAGTGAAAGCATAACTTTTCGATGACATTTTATTGCACTATTTCTGGCCACTATATGCGCTCTGTATCAGCAATTTTGCACCATTTTTCCCCTCTGTAGGCTTCAAGCCTAAATGTCAGCTGCCCCTGAACTAATAAGCGAAGCCTAAGAAGTCTTCCATATATTGCACACAGAAGAGGAGCTTCTATGTCTCTAAAAAGCATCAGCAGCATGTAGCACAATGTACAGTAGTCCTGAGCAGTGTAACTGTAAATCCAGTTCAGAGGTGAGATAAAACACTTACTGAAGCCTTCAGCAGCAGTAGCTCTGTTAATCTCAACATTTGTTTCCTCCTCCCCTCTCCATAGACTTCTATGGGTAGCATGTAACCTGACTCTTCAGTGAGCTGATAATCTGTCTCATCTCTGAAGATGGATTTTAGCAGCCAATTGAGAGTGAATGATGGCAGAAAGAGGCATTTTATCTAATACAATGGCAACGTTTCCAACACTCACTAGTACTATTGATTTATGCAAAGTTTGTTGCAACCTTTTTGGGGATCCCTTTAAACAATGGCAGTTTGCCAGGTCATGGCCACCACTTGCCATTACAAAATCTTCCCTGTCAATTCATTTCAGAATTGCGCCTGTATTCTGCAGGGGGCACCTACAGGGAAATGCCACTTCAGCTCTTTGCTGACAATAATAAATGCCTAGACATAATAGATCAATAGAAATGGTATTTAAATGATGTTTTCCCACAAAATCCTGACATGAAGAAGAAACAAATGAACTGAACATACTTTCAAGAAGAAAAAAAAATCTTTTAGTAAAAAAACAAGCTTCTTGTTTGACTCAGGATCCAGATAGTTCACGTTTCATGCTGAATCCCACTCACATAAGCAATTAAATGTGGAACTGTACGTTGAGAGCCGCTAATTGTACTCAGGAAAATACATCAGCATCCAGCGTGATATCCCAGGCAAATTTATAGACTGGAGAAATAATTAATCTTCCTGCATTTTCACACAAGGAAGTTGGTTCCAGCCTAATTTAAATCACTGTTCACATTTGGAGTGATACCAGAGGGACGCATGTTCATTTTCAAGCTTAATACTCTGCATTTCCCCAACGTGGAATAAGTGAGGTTGGGCTGAAGATGATCATATTTATGTCTGCCTAGTCATAAACGTGTCTTGTCAAAAGACGATTTGGTTGCCTCTACACATTTACCCATGCGCTCACACTGAGGAATAGGCAGCATGCAGGTGATGGATACTCTAGATAGACATGGGGGCGGATTCATCAATGTATTTACTTCAGTTTTCTGCTGTGCTTAAAATGAAAAAATATGGCATTGATTTTAGCCTGCAGCAGATTCTTCAATAGCTAGTGAATCTAATACTTACTGCACTTGAGGAGATGCGGACATAAAGCTGTAACCGTGTCCACTACTAGAAAATCTCCCCCAATGGGCGTTTCAATATTCCGATGATCTATCTGACACTTTTATCTAGTAATCGTATAATACATTAAAAAAAAAAACAAAAAAAACAACTATTAAGGCTACATGAACACGACAAAAAAAAAACGGATATTAAAACAGATAAACCTATCAGTATGTAGCATCAGTTTTCCGTCAGTCTCCATGCATACTGTATTATTTTAGTATGGCATGCGGATTCAATAGTTGGGAGTACCTCCCTCAGGTCACCCCTCCATTATCCAAACCATTGCACAAACGGTTTATTGATTTCCATAGGCGCTGTGTTTTATTTCTCCTGCACAAACTTGCGTCTGAAGATAACAGTTTATAGCAGCGGGTTCTGGCCCACTCCATGTATTAGGAAAAGTGCCTGGTTTTCAGAACAAAGCAAGCAAATGTAATCAATGCTCAAAAAAAGGTATGGCAAAAAAAAACCTGGTGGTTTTCAGATGTAATGTGTGAATGGCGGTTTTTGCAAATCATGGTTATTCACCCTATATTCACACAAACATAAAAATCGGTTCTTTAATGGCCATCACGTGGCTGCATTAATGTTCATTCATGTGAAAGGGGGCTACTCACATGACCGCTATTTTGACAGTCCGATAGGTCATGCACTATTTTTGTCCGTTTTCACGAATGCTTACATACAGTGCAATGTATCTGGGATCTGTGAAGACGTGCAACCCTAGGGTGCAAAACGGCCGTGCAACATGGACGTTTTTCACGTCCGATTTCACCCATGGTCGTCTGAATGTAGGCTACAACTGTGTATCTAGTACTGCAGCTTTTACTTGAATTGGGGTGGACTGCAATACCACAGACAGCCAGTGGACACAAGTAGCACTGTTTTTTTTTTTTTTTGTGGTGGAGGATAGGAACCAATTTTATCTGGTCCCGGACAACCCCTCTAAACTTAAAAAGACATAGTTGAAGAAAAGATTAAAGAAGCTATAGGGTATCTAATGCAAAAGACAAAAATCTTTAAAATGTGGAGAATCAGCTAATACTATATTTGCTCAAGCGAAAAATTCTAAACATTATTCTAAGCTTGTGGCTTGTACATAACACAACAAAAACATAATTAAACACATGAATCCTGCTTGCCCATACTCCTCTGACTCGGCTCAGTAAACATACAGTACCATTATATCTCATTTTAGGTCTATGTAAAACTGAACATTAAAAAGCAACAAATCTCTAGGCTCTGTACCAATGGCAAATGCAAAACTGCATTTTCACTGTCAGAAAGTGCATTGGGTTTTTAGCTGAGAGAAAATGACATGTCATCACGCCAGAAAAGAAATCGGAGTATAATTTGCACTTGTTAACCATTATCTGCGCAGCACCAGATGCACATGTGATGTCATTAGGACATGACTGGTTTGCAATAAAAATATTTTTTTGACATTTTTAGTGCAGTCACGTAAGAGCGGGTCTGGAGAGAGGCAGTGGGAACTTTGTGTTTGCACAGCATGAGAAATAATGGAAAAACATAACAGTCATCTTCATTTAATATGTGATGATACTCATTCACTAGCCCTTCGGTATATACAAAGTAATACAGCCAGATTAATACATTTAGGACAGTTTTTCCTAGAAATTTCAATTACTGGAGTTCTTAGAATAAGGCAATATGGTGTTGTATTACAGATATATATACAATGTACAGTCATGCCCCATATACTCTGTATAACTAGCAGTTTTCAAGACAACATAATACGATTATGTGCATGAGGCCTATGCTTAAGTTACTCCAAGCAGCCAACAGGAATGGAGTCGGTATGGAGGCTTCTCTCTCATTATTATCCTGTTCAGAGATCATTATGGTTTTCCAGATCAATACACATCTAACTTTCCCTGGGACCCCAACCTATCACAAGAACACGAGTTCCATTTTCCCTTGGTATAAAGCATCAGCGATACAAGCTCGCAGCCTCTACATTCAAAGTCTATGGGACTGAAGGTGATAGCCGCATGCGTGCCCACCGCCACGATTATATGGGGGCTACAGGATCGCATGATCTTGTGGGACCCCCAGAGAACAAACACTTATGGCCTATCTAAGTGTTGTTCTTGATACAACTGCTTCAACAAAGATTGCATGAAATGAATAAGCAATGTTGTTTCTTCATAGCATAGCATTACTTGTACATAGTAAAAGTCGAAGATTTTTTTTTAGCCAAAAATATAGTCAAATTAGCAATGGAAATGCCTCCTTTGGGAAGCATTGCACCAAAAATGTAACAATTAAACCTAAGAAATGTTTTACAAACTGGCACAGAATGTAAGTGGAATAATATTCCCTTTTCCTTGCTTCATCTGCTTTTATGAGTTCACTTGCAGTTATTTTTTTTTTTTTTAGGTCTACTTAACATGATTGTTCCCGGGAAATATTAACAAAAGTATCCCTAAACAACATCAGCACAATGTACAGATTTATTACCTCCATCATTTATCCATTTATTTTAATAGCCAGTCTTGCAATTTGATTTTGTTATCAAAATGATTAATCAATCTCTTCCTATGATGAATCACTTCCCATGTAGCTCCATTACTTCCCATTATCACTGCTCTGTGTTTAACTGAGCTGAAATAAAAAGCGTGACGTTTCGGTGATAGATCAACAGTCTTTTGTTTTATTCAATAGCATAGGGGAAGCATAACCAAGCAGAGGGTGCATTATCATGGCAGTCAGGGGAAGGAAATACTGCCATATAAAAATCTCCAAGGTTTAGTAGCAACAAATTCTATTTCTTATGTGGCTTTAAGTCTGGATACACACAGTGCATTTGGTTCATTTTTCTGGCATTTTCATTTGGGTTTCTGCCGCCGTTTTTCAACTAAAAAACAAACACTGCAGCCAGATCTTACTTCAAAGGGAACTGGTCATTGATTTAAGTCACCTAAAATACCACCAAAATATGACAAACCACTAGGGAACAGCCCTATGAAGATGAACCTGTATAAACCATTTCTAAAGTCCATTTCAACAATTTTCGCTTTTGAAAAATAAAGGGCGCGATGACTTAAGAGTCACACAGTCTAGTCTTCAAACCATTCTTTCCACCTTCACAGACACGGCCCGTCTACTCACAAATGAGCCCTTAACTGTGCTCACCTATAACTAGGGAGCACAGCATAAAGCTGGGCAGAGTATACCCGACTGCATTGTGCGCTGGAAGCAAGTAGATGGCAATGGCTCACCCACAAGGCTTAAAGGAGGCAAGGGGATGCCTAACAAGCTAGAAAGGAGGGTTTGAAGACCACACTGAATGACTGTTCAGGATAGTAACTTTACCCTCCTGACTCTTCAGGATAGTAACGCCACCCTCCTGACTCTTCAGGATAGTAACTAGACTCTTCAGGATAGTGACGGCACCCTCCTGACTCTTCAGGATAATGACGGCACCCTCATGACTCTTCAGGATGGTGTGCAACTCCATGGCTCTTCAGGATAGCGATGTCACCCCCAAACTTCTTCAGCATAGTGACACCACTTTTCAACAAAAATTCATCCACTGCTGTGCAAAGTATTCTGAACTGCCGGTTTGGAACGATAAGCACGTCAATTTTTGCTGTGGACTCCTCAGCAGTTTTCATCCATTGCAATGCAAAGCTTAAAGCTGCTCTAGCTGCAGGGGTTACACCTGCATCAGGGGTTACACTTGAAATCAGATGTTTTTTTACCATGGGTTGGACTACTACAGGATATCCTGCACAACATAAGCTCTCTGACCGATCTGAAGAGACTCCATGTTCTTCCATACAGACTCCCTTGGCAAACTGCTCTACAAATTTCATCACACTGTCGTTATCTGGAAACTTTTATTGACACGGTTATTTTATTTAAGCTGAATGGTTTTTCACAAAGCTGCTAGAACTAAGGTCAGTAAGGGTATGTCCACATTGGATGGATCTGATATAAATTTTCTGGTGCAAAAATGCAGATGTGAAATTCACAGCATATACAACAGCAGTAAAATTCATGAGATTTTATACATGCTCCACTGCCATGTGTGGAAACTGACCTGCTGTGTGGATTGCAAACGTCAATTTATGTTGCAGAGTTTACCCCATCAATAATTGAGGGGAAATTTATAGAAAATGGAGCATCTGAATTGTGACTAAACATTCATATGGTGGTTTTAGGATTCACCTTCAATCCCATTCACACTGATGTTGGTCTCTTGACGCACAAAACAACAGTTTTTATGATAGAAATGTTATTGTGCTGTTTATCCAAATGAAAATATAAGAAAACCATTCTCGCTGTAATGATAATCAACATCTATGACAAATATAGAGCATTAACAGAGCTCCAACAAGATTAGTTTTCTACAGTTCCATCTGTCTTCCAAACCAGTCTACAAGATCTCAGAGACACATAAGGCTTTCTTCAAGTACGTCTACTGAAATAGATGTGACACATTGTACACCATTTCCTAGATAACTGTGCTATTACTATTAGACATAGAAATTTCTATGTACAAAAATAAATCTAATATGCCTGCTGTAATAAGCATTGATACAGGCATGCAGTTTACTATTGTAATCATTGTATTAATAAACTACCCAAAAATCCATCTAATGGGCCCACAATTCAGGTCCACAATTCTGCCAGAATTACAGACTAGCAGATCTCTCCTTTATGGCTAATGCTGTCAGTTTTTACCTTCTTTTCAGTCTACCTGTTGAGCACTTTGGGGTTAGAGAGGTGGCTATGTTGAGTATACTATTAGTACTATTAGGTTATGATACTGATGTCCTTGCTTGAAGATGTCTTGCCATAGTGTCCGCCACATTCGGGTTATGTAACAAATTAATGTACAATACACATAACATGGGAGAAGAGGGTATTTATCAGCCCTGCACAGATTTGTGTCTTTTGGGGTTTATTTGTGCAAAGTTGTGCATATATTTACACGGTTCACTTCACTTTGTAAACTTGGGTAAAAAAGTGTCTGTGGTTACTCTGCGGAGCTGATGTATTTCAGATTTATCAAATACAACATTTTAGAGTCACTGAAATTGTCACAATCTCACTTCAGTAGGGGAGTGGGACATAAAACATTGTGTAATATCTCAGGACGCAAGTGTTAGATTTATAGATGTGCCAAATTTAGCAAACATCATGGGACATTTGATACATTTGGAGCAAATTACATCAATGCAAACTCCAGCAAAACTTATTATATTTCATGTAGTGCAAAAAGATCAAGACAAAGGTTATGACGCCACTACACAATGCGGATTGTCAGATCTACCGCATGCATATTATGTAGCAAAGCTGTTGTCGCTACCTTTGGTTGAGAAGGGCAAAATTTACAGCAAATGCAAAGCAAAATCCACAATTTTCAAGCAAATGCCCTTAAAGTGTATGTACTAATGTGTAAGGCTTTTGGAAAATTAAATATGCCTTGAGCATGTTTGGCAATATAACAGGATGAGACTTTCATTAGACAGACAGATCGAAAAGGACTGACAGACAGGCAGATAACCTATGGCAAATGGAAACAACTTTTAAGAAGAAAGTCTAGGTGTACTGCTCCTGGCAGCAACACTATACAAAAGATACTAAAATGGTTATTGTTCAGCTCAATATATTTCCTCTGACAGATCAAGGTTCTTCATTTAAAAGTGCACAGTTGCTGATAAAATTTTAGCTGCAAGGAGCAGAAGACTTTGGAATATTAAGTTTTACGTATTTCTCCATAAAGGATGCAACACACACTAATCATTCACGTTATAGCAAGGAAAGGATTTTCTCTCAGCCACAAATATAGGAGATGAACTAAGCAAGTGACACAAAAACTGGAATACATACCACGCATTATATTTTTATTATACATTTTGGCCTTGTAGCTGGTTGAGTTTAGAGATGTGGTCTAACAAATTCATAGAGCTTGTGACATTTCCTAGACTCAAAACCTGATAGTCAACCTATGCCAGGTCAGCCCATTTGTACATTGTAAAAAAGTTTAAAAAGGTCAAAATCTTATATATCCCTGCAACATCTCTGAGATTTGGTCCTCATGTATGGACTGTTGCACGTCTGCCACTGAGCTACCGATGGAAAACTAAACTATTTCTCTACATGTGTGTTGTCAGCTTGTAATTCAGTACGGGACACCTGTAATAGTGTTTGTTTTCTAAGAGGACCTGTCTGCTCTCCTGACATGTCTGTGCTAGCAAAATCTTGTACTTCTCATGAGAAAAGATAGAATAGAAGAATAGTTATTTCATAACTCTTGTTATTCCCTGAAGTGGTTAGGCTTTATTACTAATGTACACTCCGGTCCCCAGTTCATTACTTTTGCGGAGGATTGCTGTGGAGGGTGACACTCTGGTTACTAGGTCTCCCCTGAAGCTGCTCTACGTCTGTGATGTCACCGACTCCCAATGCAGTCGGTCATGTGAAGACCCAGTGTCAGAGAGGCTGCAGAACAGACAGGAACTAGAGTTTTTGCCTCTTCTGCAGCTTTCCGCAAAAGAAATAAACTCCAAGGGACCAGGGTGTACATTAGTAGAAAAGCGTAACCAAGGAATAAAGGTAAGCTTTATACTCCCCGGAAAACCTCTTTAGGCTAAGGCCCCACTTACCAAGCTGCAGCCAAAAAGAGCTGCAGGAAAACTCTGGCGGAAACAAATCGCGGTTTTTCACACAGCACTTTTCATAGAAAGTCCACAGAGTTTTCCTCTGCTGACTTTCTGCTTCAAATATACGTAAAATATACGAAAAATGCAAGCGATTCTGTAGGCATAATTGACATGTTGCGATTTACAAAAACGAAAGTTTTTTAAATGGCAGCAGGTCCGCTGTGGATATTTTTCTTCAATGTATGGATGGGATTAGCCAGATTCCCATTCACTTTGAAGGTACTGTAAAACGCCACAGTTTATGCCGCGGGCAAAATTGCGGCGTTTACGCTACATGGGACCCCGACCTTAAAGATATATTGACAAGTTACCTTTCCTCTTGTCAAAGAGTGACTGACTGGACAGTGTGAGACTATGCAGGGACACTCCCCCAGACCTGGTAACACCTAGTTGTCAATTTATTCACACGTTTGAGAGGAATAACAGAGGAGTATCACAATGTAGAGTTCTAAGAACAGATGCATCAGAATTATTTCTTGGAGAATCCAAGTATTTACTAAAATAGTCAGGTTGTTAATGGACAAGCTCTGCATACACAGTTGTGGGTCACTTATCTTACTCCAATAACTGGATGCAGGTTGAAAACCGCTTGTATATTGAAATTAGAGCATTACCGTTTCTCGGGAGCCAACATCTCTTACTACCTGGAGACACAGAATCTTAAATAGGTTAGACACTTTTTTTTTTTTTTTTATCTTCCATGCTTCCAGGTACCCTTGCTATTCATCTGACCCTGCAATGGTTAATTACATTGCTAAATTTTCTCTTATTTTCTTCGATTTTTAGGTATGAAAATAGCCACAAGAAAGAAACCGAGAATAAAGAGAGGTTGAAATTGCTGAGGTTTCAGGATAAACCACAATATGAGCTGGTTTCAGCCACAGCAATGCTCCATTCTTTCCTCAGGCACAGTGAGTAAGAGCAATCTACTCTATGTAATGTCAGAAAGTTATCTGCCACACATTTGCAGCAGCATAGTAATGCTGAACAGAACAAAAAAGTATCTGTGGTTAGACTGGCCTGCTTCACATCGGCAATTTCATTCCCAACACATCAGCGCTCACATCTAAAAGCCAGTATATTTTATGGGTAGCTCTGTCTTCCCCTGCCTTCATTTTGCTGATGTATGGTGTTAAAAACAGTTTTCATGCTTCCTTCCGGAAAAAAAAAAAAAAAAAAGAGAGAAATCTAGCAGCCCTGCTTTCTGCTCTATTTTTACTCACAGGAAAAGGACAAAGAACTTAACCGTTTCCATGTAAGGACAGTCCGGTGATCGTATGTCTGAACTGAGGGCTCATGATCATGAACATCCTCCTGTACACAGTGTATGGAAGCCTCTCCTTCAGTCCCCATACATTATGCAGATATCAATTGTTCTTGGGGGTGCTGGGTATCTGACCCCAGTTATCTAACAGTGATGGTCTATTGTAGAGAAGTCATCAATATCTACTCTAGGCAAACCCGTTAACATTCCTAACAGTCCTAACCATTGGTGCCCACGTTGTCACATTTTAGAGCCATATTTCATGGATTTGGAGATGCAATGAAACAGATTTACTATAGATGTTATACTGTTCTTACTGTTGTAGATTAACCTGCACTATTGTTAATCCCTGTATGTCTATTGTACAATATGAAGCTCGGAATTTAAAGAGTTGCCCAGGACTTTTACTTGGTGCAAGGCGATTATACTAATATTATTTTTTACCAATTTTCGTTAAAAAATATGAGGCAGTACTCTTGATGCCTATTACAGATATACCTTATATATGTGAATCAACAAACAGATGGCTGGTAGAATCTTCAGAAGCAGGACTACTAATGGCACAGCTTCTTCTCTAGTGCACTACTAGACAGTGAAGGCAGGAAATGAACACAAAATAGATAAAGGCTGGGAATACAGGGATGTGTTTGCAGCAGAAGAACCACAGAGGAATCGGCAATAGCTAATCCACTGTGATGTGGCAGTATAGTGAATGAGAGTTTTAAGAAATCCCTGGATAGGAGAGATCTGCTTCTGGCCATACACCATATATACACAATGTAACTGGTGCCGAGGGCTGCCAGATCAGCATATCAGTGTGGGATCAACAGTATCCAAAACAGATAAGTTCTTTGACAACACCTTTAACAAAATTCTAGAAAGAATTCAGGTCCCCTTAAGTTCAATGTTTTCTTCATTTTTGAAGATTGTCAGTAGTCCCATAGACTTTAATAAGACTCTGATGCACACAGTACTACTATTCATACACACCTATAGCACAGGACAGGTACAGTCTACATTTTTCAACATAATAAACGTATCTATTCAAATCCTAATGGCCAGGAAAAGGTTTCCATATCATATATTTTGAACAAAAATGATTCGCTATCATAGGCCGGCAATTAAATCCCACATTGCTTAAAAAAAAAAAAATATATATATATATATATATCTAAGCAAACAGAAAGGGAAATTGAAAGGCACTTAGCAGTGTTTCTTCTGCTCAATATACAGCATCTTTTATCATGCAAATGAAGATGAAGGATGGAGATTTTCATACACCATTTAATATGTAAACCACATCAATCCTGCACTACTGATATGTTCACTACCGCTGCTATTTTGCCAGCATGTGTCGATAAGCTGAATAGCTTCACTAATTGACACCAAAAAGTTTTGTTTTTTTTTGTAAATGTGTTTTTACAATCTATTTAACACCAGAAACATCTGTGACAGAACTCAATAAATCACCTTGTTCATACTCCCTGCAATTCCTCAGAACTTCAAAGACTTCTAGGAGATGAATGCTAACATGCAAATAGTCTATAGAGGTCACTATCTGTAATATGATAACTCAGAGGTGCCTGGAAACTTGGACAAAGGATGATAATGTGACTTGTGCAGCATACATCCACTGACAATGTCTGAAACCCAAGCAGCGGGGAAAAGTAAACCTATACTGAAGTAACTTTCTGCTTTTCTCTAGTAAAAATTGAAGAGGATTCCCAACCATTGACATGTATGGTATAATGACAAGACACAGTGCATGATTACTGGGGTCCAACAGCTAAAACCCACCTAAGCTATAACAGTTTAGTGTGAGGATCCCAATAGGCTAATATTTACTTAAGAGACACCACATAGATTATGATAATCCAACCTGGTTTAACCAAGTAAGACAGAGTTGCTGTCAGGAGTCATACCTTCATCTCATTAAGTGATGGAAATCTGACCCTACTGAACAAGTATATATGTCGCAGTTCTAAGAACTTAAGCAGGATGGCATGACTTGAAGGTTTGTCATTGCATGTGAATGGTCATACATGATGAAGGAATATACACAGGCCAGGAAACACTTCCACTAAACAGTGGCTACCTTATGTAATTTTCCAAATTTCTCTACTAGGGGGTCTCAAAAATATGGCAAAGAGTTCTGATGGACTAGCTGAAATGCTGAATAAGGGATTCCTGCTTGCTTAGGTCTCCAGCAAGTACAATGTTCAGTAGTGGCAGAAGAGATTCTCTCTCTCAGGTCTCCTCTGTAAGTGTCTTCTTACTCCCAACATCTGCCATTACACAATCAGCCGATTCCTCTGAAATCAGTAGGGTTTGGTGAACATTCATCTGATACATAAGGTCAGTCTAGTAGTAATACATTTATTCACAGACATTCCTCATGATACAATGTAATGGATAAACAATGATACAGTCTCATTTTAAAAATATTTATCCTTGTATATTATGTTTACTTGTGTGTAGGAATCTATTACATCTGCCCACTAAATGAAACTATACTACAAGTACTAACCAGACAACACTACTACAAGCAAAAGAGATCGTGGGCGCTAAATTCTTGTAAAGACGTGACAAAGAACATTACCATTCGCTGTGATCCGTAGCCAAGAAATCATGTTTTGGTGTCTGTGGAAATGGAAATACAGTTCAGCCTTTTCACAAATGTCATAGAGTGACTTAAGATGAAGACTACTTGTGTGACATTAGCTTCTGTCACTGACCACTGCTCTAGTCTGCAGCTTAACCGCTATGAAAATGATTCATTGAGATCCGGAACAAATTATATCAGGCATTCTGGTTATAGGCTCACTAAAGGATTAATTTGGGTATTTTGCCTTCAAGTCTCAATGGCCTGGAATTAAGTTACATTCAAGATTCTTCTTTTAACCCACTGCAAAACAAATGAACGTGGTTTTACAATAAGATCTTTATTTTCCTTTGAAGTATATGTGATATTAGCTGAAGGTTGTGACCAAAATACTGATTATTTTACAATTACAGCATATACAGTACAGACCAAAAGTTTGGACACACCTTCTCATTCCAAGAGTTTTCTGTATTTTCATGACTATAAAAATTGTAGATTCACACTGAAGGCATCAAAACTATGAATTAACACATGTGGAATTATATACTTAACAAAAAAGTGTGAAACAACTGAAAATATGTCTTATATTCTAGGTTCTTCAAAGTAGCCACCTTTTGCTTTGATTACTGCTTTGCACACTCTTGGCATTCTCTTGATGAGCTTCAAGAGGTAGTCACCTGAAATGGTTTTCACTTCACAGGTGTGCCCTGTCAGGTTTAATAAGTGGGATTTCTTGGCTTATAAATGGGGTTGGGACCATTAGCTGTGTTGTTCAGAAGTCAGGTGGATACACAGCTGATAGTCCTACTGAATGGAGTGTTAGAATTTGTATTATGGCAAGAAAAAAAAAGCAGCTAAGTAAAGAAAAACGAGTGGCCATCATTACTTTAAGAAATGAAGGTCAGTCAGTCCGAAAAATTGGGAAAACTTTGAAAGTGTCCCCAAGTGCTGTGGCCAAAACCATCAAACGCTACAAAGAAACTGGCTCACATGAGGACTGCCCCAGGAAAGGAAGACCAAGAGTCACCTCTGCTGCGGAGGATAAGTTCATCCGAGTCACCAGCCTCAGAAATCGCAGGTTAACAGCAGCTCAGATTAGAGACCAGGTCAATGCCACACAGAGTTCTAGCAGCAGACACATCTCTACAACAACTGTTAAGAGGAGACTGTGTGCAGCAGGCCTTCATGGTAAAATAGCTGATAGGAAACCACTGCTAAGGACAGGCAACAAGCAGAAGAGACATGTTTGGGCTAAAGAACACAAGAAATGGACATTAGACCTGTGGAAATCTGTGCTTTGGTCTGATGAGTCCAAATTTGAGATCTTTGGTTCCAACCACCGTGTCTTTGTGCAACGCAGAAAAGGTGAACAAATGGACTCTACATGGCCACCGTGAAGCATGGAGGAGGAAGTGTGATGGTGTGGGGGTGCTTTGCTGGTGACACTGTTGGGGATTTATTCAAAATTGAAGGAATACTGAACCAGCATGGTTACCACAGCATCTTGCAGCGGCATGCTATTCCATCCGGTTTGCGTTTAGTTGGACCATCATTTATTTTTCAACAGGACAATGACCCCAAACACACCTCCAGACTGTGTAAGGGCTATTTGACCAAGAAGGAGAGTGATGGGGTGCTACGCCAGATGACCTGGCCTCCACAGTCACTAGACCTGAACCCAATCAAGATGGTTTAGGGTGAGCTGGACAGCAGAGTGAAGCCAAAAGGGCCAACAAGTGCTAAGCATCTCTGGGAACTCCTTCAAGACTGTTGGAAGACCATTTCAGGTGACTACCTCTTGAAGCTCATCAACAGAATGCCAAGAGTGTGCAAAGCAGTAATCAAAGCAAAAGGTGGCTACTTTGAAGAACCTAGAATATAAAGACATATTTTCAGTTGTTTCACACTTTTTTGTTAAGTATATAATTCCACATGTGTTAATTCATAGTTTTGATGCCTTCAGTGTGAATCTACAATTTTTATAGTCATGAAAATACAGAAAACTCTTGGAATGAGAAGGTGTGTCCAAACTTTTGGTCTGTACTGTATATACTTTGTACTGTGTGAAGGGTGCTTAACCAACAGGACAAGAGAATACAAAACATGTAATTTCATTCAATAGATTATTCCTACGGGACTTCACCTTTCCTAACCATATAACATAATGCCTTCCAGTGTAGACATTAATTCAGTATTTTAAACAATAGGATATAATGCATAATATACATACATAAATATATTTATAACACATAAAACCTGAATGTATACAGTATAAATCAGGGGTCGGCAACCCCTGGCACGTGTACCAAGAGCGGCATGCGAGGCATATTTCCCTGGCACGGCAGTCCTCACCCAGCAGTTTCGATCGGACCAAACATGGCTGAAACGAAGCTGCTGTTATTATACTCGGGGGTCTCTTCAGAGTATAATAAGCGGAGGCTCAGGAGAAATGTTGAAACATTAAAAAAACAATGTACTTACCTTTTCCTGCCCTCCGCAGCCGCTCTGTGCTCTTCAGGCACTTCTGACTGACGTAAGAGACCGCTGACAGGACCTCTGGGGTCACGTCCGACGTCATTATGCATATGACGCGACGTGACCCCTGAGAACCAATCAGCGGTCGCTGACTACAGGCAGAAGCGCCCAAAGAGAACAGAGCGGCTGCGGAGGGCAGGAAAAGGTAAGTACATTGTTTTTTTATGTTTGTCATCTCTCTTGGCCCTCCGCTTATTATACTCTGGGGTCTGAAGAGACCTCACAATATAATAATAGCTAGTGAGTGGCAAAAATGCTAAAAGTTAGAATGTTATACCGTGTGCAGGGGCCGCTATGAGACATAATACGGTGTGCAGGGGCCGCTATGGGACATAATACGGTGTGCAGGGGCCGCTATGGGACATAATATGGTGTGCAGGGGCCGCTATGGGACATAATACGGTGTGCAGGGGCCGTACCATGTGAACGCAGATTTACATCAAGCTAAAAGTTCCAGTGGCCTAAGAATATAGCTGCATCCAGATACATATTGTGTATCCACCATAAGGATGCTGCCATACAGTGCTCCTGGACACATACAGTTACCACTAATTGCGGGATGCACATGTACTTTCATTGCTTCTAATCGGAAAGTACAGGAGCGTCCCAGGAAATAGCAGTAAACGCATGCGTCCTAAAGCATCTGGTGGCAGCACTTCTGTGTTATGGTTTGTGGTATATGACTTTAGTTTAGGGGTCGTCAGACTTACAATTATTGACCGGCACTCTGAGTACCTCATCTTTGATTTTTTTAATTAAAATCGGCACGCCGAACAAAAAAGGTTGCCTGCCCCTGGTATAAATCAAAGTAAAAGCATACCACCAGTGATCTACCTAAATCCTCATGTTAGTATATGTACCTCAGTGTCCAAATACTAATTTTCATTCTAGAATTAAAATTTTAGTACTCTAGGCTTCTTGTTAACTTCATTGTCTTGTAGGCTGCACATTCCATTTACTTCAATATGGGGCAGGGTAGGAGATATAATGACTTCCTTCACACTGAGAGAGATAGTCCTGTGATCACAGCAGCAATGGCATTGAGTCAAGCAGGCAGTCTGTCTTTTTGCAGTGTGGGAGGCATGAGGATAAGTGGGCAATGTAACATGGCAGACAATAATGTTCTGTTACTGAATTAGAAGGAATGAAAGGTCTGCAATACAAATAGCAGAACCTGAAAGGTAAAGGCTTTGCACTAAGCTATGAATAAGCTTTCCATGTGAGTCAGCAGCTCATTTGCTTTGCCATTGCATCATACAACTAAGCTCAACTGTCCATAGGAGGATTTGGCTCCCCATGACCTACCTTGTGTCCTGTGCTAATAGAAGGAAAACCCTTTGAAGCATACCTGTTGTTCAAAGTGACTATTTTTGGCTATAATATGCATATGATATTTTCAACAGTGCTACTGACTAAAGCCATATTCTGCATAACATCTAAAGGAAGGGATCTCAGTCTGCCTCTCTTCTCCCTGCCTCGCCTCCATACTTCATTTTGAAATGTTTTTTTTTTCTTACGATTGAACGTCTATTCCACTGTCCCTGCTATCTTTTCCTGTTAGTACTAATCGGTAACAGCCCTGCTCCCATCTTCCTTACTGGCGTACCCTTCTACTTACTAACCAGCTGGTGGGTACATGTTGGGATGGGAGAGGGGAGCTGTGCTTAGCACTAGCAACAAGTAGTAGTCAGGGACAGTCGAACAAACAGTAAAACTTTATTTATAACTGTATACAAGCAAGGCTGAGTAAGGACAGACAGGCTGAGAAGTCTGCCTCTGGATATTACAGCTATCTGTATTCTGCATTTGCACTCTAAATAGATTGTCCTTAGCAGAAACTTGAAAGTCTGTTTTTTAAATAAAAGGAGCCAAAATATTTAATAAAATATATATACATTCCCTCTACACATTTATAAAAAAAAAAGTTGAAATGATAGTTACACTTATTTACAGTAATATATCCTGCAGTACAATTAATATACAGAATTCCTAATGAGCCAGATGACTGAAGGAAAATAATATTTAATACTTAAAGAGTACCTATCATTTCAGGATAAGCTGCCATGTGTGTGTACATGAGGAATAACATGATTTCTTGACTTATATTCTTTAGTTTTTAGCAGTTTTCCCCATTGCATGCTGTAGATGGAAACTACAGTCCTCTCTGAACTAGTGGGTGGAGACTAGGTGCCATACACTGCATAAACTAGCTATAGGATACTCTATAACAGTCTCTCTCAATCAGGACCATATAGTATGTAGAGATTACTGACCTGTACCAATGTGAATAAACTGGTTTGGCTGTGATAGAAAGCTTATCTCTCTCTCTCTCTTCCTGCTTACTCCTCCCCCTCTCCACTCCATAGACTTTATAGAGATGAGCCTTCTTAGTCATGTGACCTGCAGTCAAGATGTATAGAGCAGGTATTTTCACAGTGAAACCCACATACGGATTGGTTCAGACTAGCATTCGGGGACTCCATTCCCCATTGCGCTTAAAATACGTGGAGAGAAAAGTCCTGCAAGCAAGACTTTTCTCTCTGCCGATTTTATACTGAACCAGGGAAAATGGGCAGAAACCCAGTGGACCCCATTATAGCCTATAGGGTCTGCAGGTTTCCACAGGTATCCGCTTTTTAAGCGGATAGGGTTTCCATTTATTTGGGTCCCCAAGCGGACCAGAAGAATGGAAACCCGAACGAAGGTGTGAACTTAGCAAAACAGAGGGAGGAGAAGAAGGGAAGCAGCCCGAGCAGAACAAAGGAATTCTCTCTCATAAGATATATATGACCAGCTTGTACTATTCATTTATACAAATTTGTTGAAACAGCGCCTATTTAAAATCCTACAGGTAATTATATAAGTACAATAGATCCGTCAACAGCAGCTTGTTTTCAGTTTCCAGTTAGCAATAGCAGAGTTTTCCATACACTGCAGAAAGTAACAACTAAATGAGTTAATTAAAGTAATACATAAAAAAGATATATAATAATATTAGAGTTTATATATTATAGCCACTAGGGTCTATCTAGTTATAGCGGTTGCAGTGAATACTAAGCCATATACTGGGCATGTTTTGGTAAAGTTAAAGGTGTATCTGAGCATCACTTTAAATGCCAATGTTACCTGTACACAATATTCATTTCAGGTAGTGGAAATGCATTCTCTGGCCATTCCCCCTCCTAAAGCACCATGAAACTGTTTCACTTCACAGACGTACCGAGTGGATGGAGGCAAACACCAATCAATTTAATTTTCACTACACTTGGGAATTTAGAACATCATAGCCCTGAGGCTTAGTGTTTCTCAAGAAAAGATGCATATTTTATGTATTTCCATTAAGTTCTTTCCCATAGAATGGTAGTTGGCTTCTACCAAACTTTGCGTTTGTAGACACAAGTCATATAGGAAAGTCTGCAATGCCTGAAGCGCATCTTACAGTAAATTCTACTTCTTATGGAAATGATGAGCTCAAGATTTTTAAAGCTGTAAAAGTAAAGCTACTTGTCTTCCTTCCCTCTTTCTATCAGAACTTTAAATTAATGCTTGTACCAAAGTTACTGGGTAAACAGAACTTCGCCAAACATTTTGTGGACTTGTAGAATTATGAACAGATTTTATTTTTCAATTTTAATTTTATTTTATTATTGTCACTTAAATCCTTATACATGTTGGATAACTCAGCCGAGACAGCTATCCCTTTCAGCTCTCACATGCAGACTTGGTTCAGCTGAGTGTGCATGTTTTCTGAATGGGGGAAAAAAAAAAAAAAAAAAAAAAAAAAAGAGTAAAGCAATGACAGACATCTCTAGGCACGGAATATTTCCCCTGAAAAAAATAGGCATCTTAAAATAGAATACTCAAAAAATTTGGCATGTTGAAATACAACACCCCAATCCCCAACGTGGTGTCAGGGGATTGTTGAGACACTCTATATACATTCGATTGCTGGCCATCCCTGTCTAAATTAGCAGGTTCTGACAATATTAATTATGTATGACCATCTTTAGACATTGATGCATTGATCTTACTCGCATTTACTGCCCAAGACATGCAACTAGGATTTACAGTCAATATCCACAGAAGCAAGTTTTTGTTACATGGGGTTCTCTAAAGAGCACAGTAATGATGGTGACAATACTGTTATTGATACTATACCACTTTACTGAAATAATTACAGAACCAGCCAAAGCTAACAAGAATAAACACTAAAGTCACATTGATATGTTTAGACCAAGATTATTTTTTTAGCTGCCTCCATTCCCTTGTCAAAATTGATGGTCTGGAAAATGAGGTCATGTCATGTTCATGGCCCATCCAGAGTTCACAAGAACATTCGCAACAACCATATGGAAGCATAATAAATGTGTAAGGAACAGCAGGTTGTGGGGATCTGAACTTAGCAAATAGGGAGATCAACAATTCACCACCTCTTGCAGTGGTCCAGGTGTTGGTGACAGCTTACCAGGCAGGTCAAAGACTATGGTGTAGTGCACCAAAGAGTCAGACAGAAGCAGAGTCTGAACACAGGCTGAGGGACGGGGTCAACGACGGGGTCAGGTACACAGTAAATCAAGCAGCAGCAAACATGTACATACTTACAGGACATAAGAACTAGTAACCTTTGCTCAGGCAGTGTGTGGCAGGTAAAGCCAACTTTTATATCTGCAGATTGACAGAGATAGGCTGGGAAAGATTTACTGGCATGCACAAAGGTCCTTTAAGCAGCAGCAATGAAACACATGCATGCCCAGTGGGTAGATCCAGCAACAGAAGGAGCATCAGGAACTGTGTGTGTATGGTACTTCAGGGGGAATGTAGTATGATATGGTGCCCATTAAAATGAATTACTGACCATGCAATACACAGTTGGCTCTAGTTTGCCATAACAGGAAAAGCCCCAACAGAGAAGGCATCTCCTTCTATGATCTCCATATGCCCTAACAGGGCATACAAACATGGCTTATCTTTATAAGACACCCCCTTGAAGCTATCCATTAACATCAGATTTTTCTTTTGAGATTCAATGTCCATCAAATGCTAAGGGGACAGCTGACTTTCAAGAGAAACAAGGACAGATGACACAGTAATGTAGATAACCGTGCCATGCTATAGGACAGAAACAAATGAAAAGTAGGTCGTATGGTTTTATCCTTTGAAAACCAATTTTCCTATTACAAGTGAATGGATCCAGGTATATGTTTCAATGTGATTTTGGCAAATCAAATGTATACCTAATGGAGGGCTAACATGATGCGAGTCTAGCCTTATATATATATATATATATACCAAGCATACAAATTATAACAAAACCATCGACTGCAAATTTTGCTTTGTTGGCAGTACCTTATAACCAGAAAATAAAGTGTCCTGCCAGGTATGTATACTGTAAAAGTCAATAAAACAAAAAAAACAGAACAAAGGCCATTATGCAATCCTCAGTCTGTAGATGAAAAGACAGGATTTATGGAATATAACATGATTGACTCCCAGGCTCTAAACAGTAAACCTCATGGTTATCTTTTCAGGAACAAAAGAATCAGGTTCTTTTTCAGAATTAGTTTCAGAAAATTACACAAAATCTCTCACTTTACCTTGCCCTAAAATATATTTTCTTGTGGCCCATGGCGACTGGTGAAACAGCTTATAAATTGAGATCAGTATTAAAAGGGTTATCCAAATGCATCGAAAAGTTGAGTAGAAATAGATTATAATACAAATACATGTCTTCAGGAGACTGCTCTATCCTTGTACTGGTTTCTACACAGGAGAGAGAGAGCTTTCTACAACCAACACTCCATGCGCCCCATTCCCCCTGTACCAATGATGGTCGCTTCTGTTCTCAGTCTTTGTATCTGCTGTGATGGCAGAAGAGGACTGGTTTGGCTAGTGATCTGAGCCAAACTGCCAGCTCCTTCATCACATCACCAACACAGAGGGACCAGTGGGTTAAAGTTCTGCATGGAGTGGTCGCCTAATCTTCTGAATAAATAAATAACCCCTCTGATGCATCCTGCTGTATTAAAGGGAACCTGTCACCATAAAAATACAGTCTAAACTGCTGGCAGCATGTTATATGGAAGGAGGAGCTGAAAAGATTAATGTATATCTTTATGGGAAAAGACCCAGTATAACTTGTCATTTATTCATTGATCTCTTTGTTCTTTCTATGCTTAGAAAGAGTAATTGAGTCCTAACAGTGATTGACAGCTATCTCTGTATGCACAGCTACTGTTAGGACCGTCCACGGGACTCAATTACTCCTCCTAAGCATAGAAAGAAAAGAGACAGAGAAATAAATGACAAGTTCTACTGAATATTTTTCCACATCACTATATATCAATCTGCTCAGCTCATCCTGCTCTATAACATATTACGTGCAGATTAGAAAGCATTTCCATGACAGATGGAGTCAGAATCAGGACCCATTGTGGGTGGAGTGCGAAACATGTAATCCGACTATGACTCCGGCTTCAAAATAAAATGGTTAAATATTTTATATGATATTATATAATTATCGGTATTGTATAATGAATTAGATGCTCATATTTACTCTCATAGGAATTCAATCTCAAGCTTTTTTTGTCATCTAGAGGAGATTTACTGCCTGAACATGGCTGTCAGCCATTTATGAAAGAGTCAGACATAGAGTCAGAGATGGGCTGTGGAAGAATAGAGGAGTCGGAGTCTTTGGTTTGGCCTACGGACTCCACAGTTCTGTCTATTATATGGGCCAATGACTAAGCCAATTATCAGAAACAAACATTTGTAGGGTAACTGGCCCATATATATGTGCTGGCACCCACCCCACAAATGAAGAGACGCTAGTTTATTGGGTGATCACATCTTTTATGCATCACACAAAAAATAGTGAAACTGTATAGGGACAAACAATAACTTTAGCAGTCATTCCTTCCCTATGTAGTTACCATTGGTCCATACAGAAGGCTGATGCAAATGAGTGACAGACAACTTATTATATGGTCACTAGGCACTCGTCCTTCCCTGCATCGGCCCATGTCACTGGGCATTTAATCCTAGTCAAATGCTTGCTCCTGCTCTGTAATCTCTTACCCAACCCCCTAAATCTTACTTACCTCAGGTTTTGAGTCATGGACAGCTAGTACAGTATATAATTTCCATGCTGGAAGCAGAGACAAGAAGCTGAGAAACAGCACCCTGCTAGGCGGCCACCATTGCTGGTTACCATATTCATTGTTTCTTTTTTTTGTGCTGTAGCCTTCAAAGGATACACAATAACATGATCGACATTTACGATTTACAAACGTATTTATATACAATACACAATATTACTGAAAATAGTTCTAATAGTTCTAATAGTTCTGTTTTTTCACATTATTGTTTTCTTATTTTATTGTTTCGAGCAATTAATAAATGACAATTCTTATGCTTTGTAAGACTCTGATTTTCTTTTTACTCTTTTTCTATGACAGGTTGAATACCGCCCTACAGCTGATCTCTAAATATGTCAGAATGAGATGGGAAGAATAAATGCATGCTGAATAACTACAAACAATGGCCTCAGGCTATGCATTATTGCTATTGTTACATTAGAAATTATGATCCATTCTTCATTATCAGCAGTTTCCTGGGCATTAATCTGCCCTGGCTAAGACTACAGCACCTGACGTTTTCCACATGGAAACAAGGATAGAAAACAATGCTCATAAATTATTTATAATCAGAGACTGAGCTTACAGCTAACAAGAGGGAGGATGCAGCCCAGTCACATGAAAGAAAATGTTTTCCTAATGAAAACATATCAGCTGCGCTCACTCAATCTCAGCCAACGCCATTCACACCTTGCTGACCCCGCTCACACCCTTTAGCTCTAGGTATCACTGGTAAATATCGTGCTGTCAAAACAAATATACAGAAGTGTAATGTTCAGCTTTATGCCTTTCAGAGATATCATCGCAGTGTCATATGTGCAACTAAACCTCTCCTAGTATAGATGAATCTAATGTACACATTTACATGTGGAAAACAGTAGTATTGTGTGTATATACTGTGTGTATATATATATATATATAAGAAGGAACACTTTCAGTAGGACAGAGAAGAAGCCATATGGTTAAAGAAACATTCTGAGTTTAGGGTGACGCCTCTCTTGCAGCCTATATACACAGAATACCTGTTGCCTTAAACTCCCCCCATAAGCATATAAATACACTACAAAATTAAGCCTACAGAAACGTTTATAACATCCCTTTCTAAATCCATTGGCATTAATATGGAGTTGCTCCCCACTTTGCCGCAAGAACAGTTTCCACACTTCTAGGAAAGCTTTCTTTCTACCAGATTTTGGAGTGTGTACGTGGGAATTTTTACCCGTTCATCCACAAAAGCATTTGTGAGGTCAGACAATGATGTTGGACCTGAGGGCCTGGCTCTCAAACTCAGTTGCAGTTTATCTCAAAAGTGCTGGATGGGGTTGGATGGTCTTCTACACCAAACTCACCCAACCATGCACTTATGGACCTTACTCTGCACAGTGGGGCACAGTCATACTGGAGCAGACTTTCTCAAACTTTTCTCACTTAGCTAGAAGCATGCAATTCTCCAAAATGTCTTGGTATGCTGAAGTATTAAGATTTCCCTTCAATGGAAATGAGGTGCTTAGACCAACCCCTGAAATACAACCCCATAGCATTATCCTTCCTCCTTTTTCCCAACATTAATCTCTATATTAACAAACAGCCATCTATTTGCATCCATTTTTTTCCCATCCGCTAAATGGGTCTGCTAAACAGATGTAAAAAAACATGATCTGAATATAGCTTTATCTTCCATTTAAGTGAATGGGAGCTGATCTGCAATAACCTAGTCTGGCCAGTACACATAAAACAGCGCTATCTGCTTCCTTCAGAGAACAGCAGATTGATGGGGGTATCAATTGTCGGAACTCCACTAATCTGATAATGTTGACCTATCCTTAGGATAGATCACCAATATTTTTAGCCTGGAAAACCCCCTTAAGACCTTTATTGGACGATTCTTCTTCTCCGTTGACCACTCACTTCTTTTCTTACTCACTGGTTATTTGTACACAAAGAAGATTATGAAATAACCGACAGCTTTACCTTCTAAAGTGCTCTATAAAAGAGCAAAAATGAGATCTTTTCCAGGCCGCAGCACATTTGCACAGATCACTCCATGTTATTAACCTAACTGGCTAGTTAGAAAATCATTATCCAATGTTTTTATGGTACTAATGCAGAGTAAAAGAAAGGAGGATACAAGGTTTTTTTAAATTAACAAAATAATGAAAACTCTCTTAAACAAGACATAAGGTAAGACTCTGCCAAGACATAAGTGGTTCCATGAGCTCAAGAACAGATGCATAATTGTCAACATATTGAACAGACCAGTAATATTTTAACCATTCAGAAGATATGACCTTATCCCAAGTCTCTTTTTTTATCCACTAAATATCAGCGCCGAGCAAGTGGTAAGAGTTTTAATGAGCTACAACTGCCAACAACAGATGTAGGGCTTTAATTTGCCTCCGTCTTTGAAGTTTATTAACGCAGAAAGCCGAGTGTGACGTTTTCGCAATCAACTCCTCGTATATTTCCATTTACCACCTTAGTTTGCTGCGAAAGCTTTAACAAGCGGCTAACCTTTGTAGGCATCTCGCAACATGACCATTACGCATCCCTGGTGGCCAAATTAAAGGAACCACAAGCATGAAGTCAACTCTCCTGCTTATCACTTGCACCATGCAGTAAAATTGATTGAGCATTTTGCAGGCAGTAAAGCACTCACAAAATATGAGCATCGGGTCAAAAGTTAAGCAAAGGTTTATCATGCTGAGAAAATGGTCAATTACACACTTACGAACAACCAAGAAAATTGCACACCCAGCCAATTAATTGCGACCAACCTAAAGATGCCATTAAATAGGCCCCCTTATTTCAGGCTCCACACACTGCGCACTTTCTAAAGAAAGACCCTGTGTTTTTATTCTTAAACTGGCATCAGCCCATTTAGTTGGGAATATTGAAGAGTCATTGGAGTGAACACAATTAGCCGAGTAAAGCGTCCAGCCCTATTTTAGACTATTGTTTCATTATTCGCAGGGACTGTTCCGCTTGCAATTAGTTTCTCCAGAATATTTAATTACTCCAGACACGAAACCTCAAGCTCTGAATAAGAAAGGCTTTTTATTTTAGTAAGAATTACATTCTTGAGACACATGCTTCCTTTACAAACAACCAGAAATAATAATTAAAAAAAAAAAAAAAAATTACATATTGACACTTCACAGCACAAACAACTTCAGGTCTACAGCCTGCAAGGAAATGATAGAATCAAAGGAAACTTACTAGCTGAAAGAATCTTTATTTTATTATTTTTGTTAAAGGGTTGTCTTGTTTGGACAATGATCAGCTATTATCATAAGTAACAGTTGTCAAGTGCATATTTCCACTGCAGAGAACTGAAACATTACATAGTGTCTGTTGTATTGAATAGACCAACTGTATAACATATAGACAAACCAGAGTGAGAAGCTGCTCCATGTCGTACTACTACACTCTGTATACAAATAGTATACAATGGGAAACAAAATAAATAATGCTAGAAAGGCATAAAAATAAACTAGACTAAATAAAGTCATACCTCACCATTTCCCTACAATTCCTGGGTTCTCAGCTGGTGTCCACCACCTAGTTCCTCTCGACACACAGGAAGTGACCGCTCGTCCACTCATTGACAGAAGTGGTCACTCGTGATTGGCTGAGAAGTTATATCTCTAAAGCAGCTTACCTTAACCAGACAACCCTTTTATTACTTGTAGAAAAGAGAGGTGATATAACTCTGAAATTCCTCAGTGCAGCGCAAGTTGTTTTTTTTTTTTATTATACTTATGGCTGCATGGTAAAGGGGTTATCCAAGTCCTTTTCTTTAAGCTTATAGGTTCTAATGGGGCCAGTAAAATAAAAAAAAAAAAATGTGCTCAATTCTCCTCGGTCCTCCACTTCTCCCCATATGGCTGACATCAGCAGTGACGTTCTGTTTGTGGGCGGTTACTGTTGCAGTCATTCTCAGGCCTCAGTGGTGACCTCACAAATGGTACAGGACTGCAGAGACCAGACCACTGGAAATGAGGACTGGGGAAGAGTGGGTACTTTTTTTTTTTACTTTACTGTCTCCATTTGCAGCATCTATAAACTTTAATATTAAAAATGGGGATGTTGAAGGGGTTACCCAGGATTTGGAGCCTGAGTGGGTGTAAAAGAAAAAAAAGGCATACTCACCTGTCGTCGGTACTCCGTTTTGGGCTTCTGGGCATCATTCTGTTGAATGCAGGGGCTCACAATGCCAGAAGCCTTGAAGCTCACATGACCTCAGCAGTCGCTGGAAACAAACCGGTGATGTATGTGAATGACGTCACCAGCGGTGTTTGTAAATGACTGTCCCTCTCCAGCAACTGCTAAGGCCACTAAATCATCTCAATGATCATGTAAGCTGCTAAGAAAGAGTGGTCCCCACTAAAGCAGATTTATCCCCAGCCATGTATTACCCAATCGCTGGTTACCCAATTGACGATTAATAAGAGAAATAAAAGACAAGGATTCTTTGCTTACATAACTGAAGTTCCCAAAAGCAATTTAGCACTTCAGAATAGAGCACAATGTACATATACCAATTACTAAATAAGACCATTATAAATGGTGAGGAAAGAAGAAGATATTGACTTTATGATTCAGAAATATTATATAAAGATGTCCTTTAGTGCCCGCAACACTTCTCCTAGATCTAAGGGAGTGATAAATAACCCGTGTTACAAACTTTCCCTTTCCTCCAATCTTGCACTGAGGCACAACAGAGGTATAGTCCAAAAAGTTGCATCCCATCCTGATTCAACTGAACTGAATACTGTTACCTTATAGGACTGGACTTTCTAACAGAGGATCTGACAGCTCTCTTGACATGTCAGTTTAGGAAACACTTGCATTCACCACACAATAATTCTGGGGCATCTCTCCTTTGTGCTATTCCTCAGGATGTACGGTGTGGGTCCCTACACAGTCTGACTCTTTCCAGCGATTGTTGGCGGTGTCAGACTGTGTAGGAAATTGTACATTCCAGTTGTTAAACATTTATTCATACATTTCTAGGATGAATAACAAAGCAATACCACAGTGCAAAGTTCTGAGAAAAGATGCTCCAGAATTGATATTTTATGGAAAATGTAACAATTTATGGAAACACATGTCGGGAGAGCTGAAAGCTTCTTGTTAAGAGAACACAGGCCTAGCTTTACATAAGGAGAACTGAGACTGATCCTACTTGACCTTTGTTTTTATTATTTCATCATATTTTCATCTTATGTCTGGTTACAACCTTTTCTAAATGTAGGGCAAAGTGCTAGTCTTACTTTATTGGTTATTCTTTGCATGAGCAAAGACTAGCTGCAGATTACGGAGGAGCTATCACTGTTCTCTGAGTTATATGTATGATCCATAATATCTTATAATAGTGCCCATTGGCCCTTATCCACGAAACACAATGGAGCATATTTACTATTGTGGCTACAACCAGACTCTGGCATAAACGTGGAGCATCTTAGGGGGGTATCTTTGGAGCATCTTGATCTACTTTGAGCTGATATTTTTCCAACTTGCTAGATATCTGGACTTGGCTTCTCAGAAACTGAGATGTGGTGCAAATGTGCCATAGTGCACCCATGGTAAGCCACCTAACAGTATGGAATATAAGATGCACTGGATTTTCAGACTGCTTAAATTTACACTACCTACTAGTAAATATGGGCCAGTGCTGTCTATAGCAAACAATCATATTCCAGCAATATATGCAAAAATTTCCTTCTAGTACCCAAAGTACTGATTGCAATCTTTTACTAAGTTATAACATTTTGTTTATACATATACATTTTGGAGTCCTTTACCAAGTTATAGTATTTTATTTAATTGTGTAATTTTATTATACGACTGTGCTCAAACACCATTACCATGTAACCAGATAATATTAAACATGCACGTAAATTGTTAAATAAAACCGTCTACACAGGGTCTCATATGGTTGACTGACCACTATATACAGAAGCTTTGGGTATGTTCAGATCACATCTGTTAGCGGATTTGGGTAATGGTTCTATTAAAAATGTATGCTAACAGATCCGTTTTTAGCAGATCCTTTAAATGGATGGCCAATACGTCATCTGAACATACCCATAGAGATGTTCCCATATTAGGTTAAATATCCAACCATTTCACCCCAATATTTATGCTCCATTCCCTTGGGATACAGCTGCCAGTGCTAGACAATGGCTATTGTCTGTTTTCCTGGCCCATTCACAGTGCCATTTGAAGACAATCAGATTTAGCACAACTCCCTAGTACAAAGCAGCAGCATAGACCACTGCCACATGGCAAACAGCTGAAAATCTCATATCAGATGTACAAATGGGAAATCAGCAAGGACAATTCAACTTTCAAACTGTTGTCATGGAAATGGTAAATTGGAAACATATTAAATATGCAAATATTTATAAATATAGCTATTATGGAACAAACAATACTATTTTCCAGAAGACATAAAAAAGAGAAATATGTAGGTTTCCAAAAGGCAGATATAATGTTGTGTTGTATTGTTCATTCCACAGGCTGGTGAAGGCTGCAGAACACTTGTGAAAAGCCAAAGATAAAAGAAATTGAAATGTAGAACGAACATTTGCTACATAATTGCCACAAACAATGGCACAATGAAAAGGTAGGCAAAATATGCTACACATTAACATGTCATTGCTGACATGCAAGCCTCAGCAAAATAAAAGGAGCGGAAGCCATATCCACCATATGCACATCGTAATGACAATAATTAAAAAAAAAAAACATATTGGCAACTTTATCTTCAATCTCCTCATGTTCAAGACAAATGTCATTTGCTATGACAGTAAAATATTGTCAGCAGCAAGCTGTATATGCAGACATCTGAGAACAGGGTTAGAGTGATATAGAGAACATTTGGTAATATTTTTTAGTGCGCTTTCATACATAGCATTTAGGTTAACGCAAATGTTTTTGAAATCTCCGCATTTCCGCTGCAGATTTTTTCTGTAATGTGTGCAATGGGATTAGCCAGAATACCTTTCATTTTGCAGGTACTGTAATATGCAACTTTTTTTTTTAATATTAATTTCGGCCCCGATAACTCCTCACTGTCAGTCAGGTCTTACAGCCTAGCGTCATCCCTGGCCTGTGAGGAACGCCCTCTCCTCCCCCCTCCTGTACTGTTCCATAGTCTTGTACTGTCAGAGGGGCTTTCCTTACTGCCCAGGTCCTCTTTAAAGCTAAGTTGGTTTTGCAATTACTTCACACTCCAGATCTGCTATTGAGGCACTCAGAAAACACGTAAACTGCTGCCCAGAAAGGTGGTATTTTCAGTGTAAAGGGTCACAGTTTTCATGATTCCTCTCCCCTCTCATAGGTACTGCCTCTCTTCACAGTTGCATACATGCCCCTCTATTACTAGGTGTAC
The DNA here is from genome assembly GCA_947044405.1 of Leptodactylus fallax. Classification (NCBI taxonomy): domain Eukaryota; kingdom Metazoa; phylum Chordata; class Amphibia; order Anura; family Leptodactylidae; genus Leptodactylus; species Leptodactylus fallax. The sequence continues at coordinate 3,828,106 of CAMRHE010000123.1, forward strand.
ATGTATGTGCAACATGTTCCCTATAGAGAAAGGGAGGGTAGGCTAAAACACCATGGTAGGTTGCACACCATTTTTAAAGACTGGAAAATCTTTTGGCTGCGGCGGAGATGCCACGGAAAAAAACGCGCTATTTTACAGTACCTGCAAAGTGGATGGGATCTAGCGAATCCCATCCAGACATTGCTGAAAAATATACACAGCACACATGCTGCGATTTCCAAAATTGTTGCGGTTTCGGAAATCGTAGCATGTCAATTATACCTACAGAAATGCCAGCGGTTTCTCTATAGGTATAATGGAAGCAGAAAGTCTGCAGAGAAAAACCTCTGCGGACTGTCTATGAAAAGCACTGTGGGAAAAACCATGATGTGTTGTTGCCGTGGTTTTTCCTGCAGTGCTCTTTTGCTGCAGCCCGCTAAGGCCCCACGTTGCAGAAACGCAGATTTTTTTTTTTTGTTGCAGATTTTGCTGTGGTTTCTTGAGTCAAAGCCAGGAGTGGATTCAGCAGAAAGGAGAAGTATAAGAGCTTCCAAGATATTTCCTATTTGTTTTGTAGCCATTCTTGGCTTTGGCTCAAAAAAAAAAAAAAAACGCAGCAAAATCTACAACAAAAAAAAAGCTACGTTTCTGCAATGTGGGTCCTCAGCCTTAATAAGACTTATTCTAGTATACAATAAAACTTTGTACTGTCAGTAAACAGGGATGTAACTATAAAGGCAGTAGGAGTGGCTAACAGAACCAGGTCCCTCAGGGGCCCCAAATGCCCCTCCGTCAAAAATATACCACTATTCTAAATGACACAAGGTCAGTTGGGGCCTAAGAGATTCAAGTTACGCCTCTGTCAGTAAATATGGATGAATGTACAATCAGGTTAATCAAAAGCTAAAAAATTGGTAGGTCTTTGTAATACAGACCCACAAATAATAGCTATTAAAGCTTCATCGCAGGAAAACTTCAAAGGGAACGAGGAAGCAAGAGACAAAGGGATACAATTGCTCCAATAAAAAGATTCTTATCAAATGGAGGAAATGCTTTAACGTGTCTTGTATATGTGCAAGGGAAAGCCAAGAATCAGTTTGCTCTGGGAATCACAAGAAATGTTTGCACAGGGTATTAAGTAGCCTGTAAATTATTCTTTTTTATGAGCTACACTTTTCACCTATCTAGTGTTTTGCAGTAAATCCCCCTTGCACTTAAAAGTGGATGCCTAACATATGCAATGTGAACTGATGACTGCGGCTGAGCCTCTAAGATTGTTTATGTGCATAAAAATGATAGCACTTCTTTCTACTACATGCACACCACCTGACCTTAATCTACATAGAATTTCTTTTCTACCTCTGAAAGAAATCAGATTTCAAAAAGCAAGTAAAGAAAGGAAAAAAAAAAAAAAAAGGGAATTGGCGTCCTTGACTCCTCAAGCGATGCTGAACGAATGAGACAAGGAGATATGAGATATGTATGGTTCTGCTTATGAATTCTCAGCAGGTGCTTTAATAATCAGATGCATGAGATATGCGCTCATATATGCTCTCCACAAAAGCCATAATAAAGCAGATTGTTCAGTGATGAAATAGCAGTCCACGCATTAACTATGGCTCTGGCATAATGCCTGCCTCTCCCTCTAGTAGGGGACATCCATACAATATTGCTTCCTTTCCCATGCTAGAGGTTAACATGAATTAAATCTAGCTTTGCTGCTGTCATTTATAGAAAGGGAAACTAGAGATGTGGTAAGAACCATATGCTCAATGAGGGGCCCAAGGGTCACATGTAAACTTTATCTGCAATCTATTTACCTCTTATATCATCATATACAACCAAATCAGTAATAAACTACAAAAGACTTACCATAAGCCTGGTTTCACGTGGAGGTAGCGGCATTTTAGTGTCCATATGATGACCACATCCTCAAACTCCCAAAAGTTGTACAAAATTGAAGTTACAGTACGTAGATCGCCATAGGGTCTTATAGCAAGTTATGCAGCAGGAGTGTCTCTATTGTAACACAAATACTAAAATCAAAGCTAAACTGACCGTAAAAGGGGTTATCCTATGAAAAGTATCTACAGAATAGGTGATAAATGTCTGGGCACTGGAGGAAAACCTTCGGGAACCCCCAGCCAACAGAGTCCCCTGTGTGAATAGGGTGATATTGCTCAGCTTTATCTGTCAGTCCCATAGAAGTGAATAAAACTGTGGTCTCTGTCTGTTTGCCCTGTCTGATAGTGCTGCCTATCAGACTGCTTCTTTTATGCAGTAAAAAAAGATACAGATTAGCAGTATCCCCGTGTAATCCAATGATCGCTGCATGTGAATTAGGCCAATCAACTAGCCATGATCACCGTGTTTATTTGCAGTATTTTTTCCACACCTGCACAGCACTGTATATGTAGGTGATAACGTTAACCCTGCCTGGAATATGAATGAAATAACTGCTGAACAATGATCTCCACAGAACAGGAAGTGTCAGCCTATTATATACCTTCTAAGATTTCAGGATTTTTTTTTAATTAGATAGAGAAACAGAAAATGAAAAGAAACAATGACCAAAAATTGTTTAATATGAAAAACTTGATTAGGCAAAGGCCCCACATAGCAAAACACAGCAAATAAAAGCTTTTTCAGCCTTAAACAGTAGATCATGTTCTGATGATACAGTCACTTTAACAGTCACAAACCTTAAAGGGGTATTCCCATGAACATAATCATATTTATATTTGTAGATAATACAAAGTTAAAGTTTTGCAAATATAAGTAGCTAAAAATTCTGCAGAGTTTTAAAGATTTTCTCTAACAATGTTAGTGGTGCCATCTGTTGTCTTGATCGGTTGCCAATGGATACGACCACGTATGCAGAAACGTTCTATGGTCTGGAACTTGTCAGGAACCCAGCCATTATTTTCTTATTGTAACTAGTTTATCAGGCAGGGACACTACATGTTTCAGAAGATATCCCGGCCACAATAAGGCAAATCATGGCTGACTTTCTGACCTTAGAAAGGTCCTGCATTCATGGTCGTATCCACTGGCAACCCATCAAGACAACAACTCGTGACCACAAGAGATTTAGAGAAAATCTTTAAAACTCTGCAAAATGTTTAATTACTTATATTTGCAAAAATGTTTAACTTTTAATTATCTACAAATTTAAAAATGGTTATGTTCGTGGGAATACTCCTTTAAGCCTCCATGACAGAAAAGTGATTTTTAATTTTTCCTTGAAGAATTGATTTCCTCCCTTAAAACTGAACATGATAATGCAAATAAATAAAGAATATTATAACGATAAAACAACAAATGAACAAAGATATTATATATAGCGGAGTCTGAGAAGCTGGCAGTCACAGTACATTAATGTAGAGGGGAACGCAAATCGGTGGACCAGTGGCAAAAGGACGTAACAGAAGCGCACCAGGTACTATGACTATACACTAAAAGTTTATGGAGAACCAAAGAGGAGTGTTCCATTTTGTTGCAGATTTTTGTTGTAATTCCATATTGAAAAACAGTAACATAAAACTCTATAGACACGTTGAAAAAAAAAAAAAAAATCAAAATCAAGATTTGCGACTTGCTTCATTTACAGGTAGCAGAACAATGATAGACACTGTGTTGAAAGCACTGAGAAGTTAAACAAGCCACAAGTAATGTGATAATATTCATATTTGCTGTGTTACCGTGACCTTAAAAATTCATGCGTACATACATTTACAGCATGTGCTTAAGAAGCTGGTGTCACCATTAGCTGAAGACACTTGCTATTCATGTAAGCAGCAATATTTTCTACAGTGCAATGAGAACAATCGGCAACCTGTGACCTGCAATTCATTTTCACTTATGGCTGTTGGTAAATAGATGGCTGCGGATAAGCGGCGCACTATTAGTGCTTGACAGGCTAACAATTACTTCATAGTCCATCCATCACTGCTTTTTTTTTGTAAATCAAGTCTAATTATTTTCACATTTGACATGTATTACACAAGACTCGATCAGTTTAAGAGATGCATGAAAAGGTTCAGAGTGAAAGGAAAAATGACATATTTTACAGCAGATCTGACACGCCAATAGCTCAAAACTTTTATCGCTCCATTTAAAGCTTCTCCAGAGGGCATTTAGAGACTCACATACTTTGCATTGTGGGAGCCATTAATGCATCGAGTTCTCAAACTTACTTAACCCACTTTTACAAATCTGTTACATCTTGGAAGTCACAGGTTTAGGTTACCCATTTGGTATAGAAAAATCCAACTATAGTGCTAAACTGGCCCTATATGCTATATAAATCTGGGGCAGGACTGGGCAGACAGTTTTCAACATGCCTGAACTTTTTGTTCTCAACAGAGAAAAGCCACTATGAGAAGTGTCTGGCAGCCCTATTCATAACATATGAACACTCCCAAAGCCGAGAGTGCATGTGTATGGATGGTAGGGAGGCTTAGCTGTCAATCAAACAAGCATTCAGTCTACAGCCATCTGAAATATATGGCCTGCTCTAGTGGTCCGGCTCTCCGTCGTTTGGGTCCACCAGGGGACAGAGATTTCTGCGCAGATGTGAACCTAGCCTAACATAGTGCCTAAGGATTCAGAAATATAAAAGACTACCAAAAATTCTATATTTTGCTTATATCCATAGGCTCAAAACCATGTGATCTTATGTCCAGTTGACTCATGTGCATTGCCTGTATATTAGTTGTGGAATTTTGGGACAGCACAGTGCCCATGTGGGGGTAACCTTTTATTTTCTCTAAAAAAAAAAAAAACAGAAAAACATCAAAATGATCAGGGATGCAGCAGCAACCAAATGATGTATGTAATTTAGCAATTACTACTTCGTGACAGATCCTCTTTAACAAACCCAAATCACATAAAGCATAAGAATTCACTCTGCAGCGGATTCTTCATTCAGGTTTTCTGATGCAGGTATGATCAGGACTGAATTAAAACAAAGAGGAGACTCAACTATCATAAGGGTGAGAGCTCACGTTGTGGCGATTATTCTATGTAATCACTGGCAGATGCCTGCAGGCGGGTTTCATCTGCATACGGTTACCGCACCCTAATACTTTCTCTCCCTTCATGATCCATACCTGGTGTTGGCTTCAAAAGTGCATCAGAAAAATCAGAGTGTACAGACATGTACCCCTAGCTAGTAATACCCAAATATCAATTTATTCATACACTTCTAAAAGGAATAAGAAAGGAAGCACACAATGTAAAGTTCTAAGAAAAAGATGCTCCAGAATCTTTTCATGTGGAATACAAGTATTTACTAGACGTGGCAGGAGAGGTGACAGGTCCACTAGAGATGAAAAATCAAGAAAGTTGCAAACTGCTCATGATCTGACTGTAGAATAAACTGGAATAAACAGGCGGCAATAAAATAAATGTGATTTCAGTACGTGTCCTTCACACTGCACAACTCTATTTAAAAATGCTCCTGAATGTAAGAGAACAAACATACAATAATTGAAATAGTTTAGAGGCAAATTTGTTTATTTGTTTTTTTTTTCGGGGGGGCATATAATAGAATCAACATAAGAAAAGACCTCAATTCTATCCAATTTGCTTGTTTTGTGTTTTTCATGTGTGGTTTTATTTAGCCTAATCGTCTGGACATCTCTGCCTCTCACGCGTCGTGGGCATCTGTACAGTAATCTCACAATTTTATTATTTGGAATTTAATAGGCATTTCCAACAGCTGCTGTTGTTATTGTTCGCAAATGCCCAGGTTCCAGAAAAAACCTAAGTAATTATATTTATGTATATCCACTTCTTATACTCGATGTGACCCATCACGGCTTACCGGGGATACACTGTTCTGTTCATATCCGTATATTTTATTTCAGATAATCTGGCAGGTGTAGTTGGTACTCCAAAACAATGTCTCCTAGCAACAATCCCTGGGCCTGAGCCAATCCGTATCAGCACAGATAACCTGCTACAAATTAAGAGGATAACGGCTGCGGGCGCAGACTAAACCGACACATATTCTGACTAGTAACTAGATGTGTATGGTCTATGCTGGTTATGTGTAGTCATCCTACAAGAACTGATCTCATACCAGAGGCCAATGAGAACGCCGACACAAACCTGGTTCAACATGGCTGAATATTGGCGCACAGAGCAACCAAAGACGAGCTGCATTTCTTCATTTCCCCTATAAATCTGGTTGGCTGGTACGCGCAGCATCACTACTATATCTCTCCTACAACTGGCACTATTTGTAGGTCTGGTCTTTGACATCCAGATCTGTAATGATACAAGAAGCTACTGCTACATAGTGTACTACATGTCCATGAGTCCACCGTCTTTTTCTCAGTCATGCAACTAGTATGACCATCCATAGTTAACCACTTCACACATCACCTATCTAGCACTGTCTACAATTTAAGGGGTCATTATTTCTGACAGATTCCCTTTAAATAAAGGACTACAGTTTTTGAGTGAATGATGGTTTTCAAGGCTTTGTTTCAGCTCTTAAATATCCATGCCTATGGACCACTGGAAGAACTAGCATAGTTAAAGTATTCTGTATAGTTGTGGTTCTTGCAAAGCAATAAAATAGACACAAAGAGAACCACAATCTGCATATATTTATGGACAGAACCCGTGTGAAACTTAAAACAAAAGGAGTCGAGGAATCCAGTGAACACATGTACTAGTATCACCCAGGCCTTGTGCAGTAGCAGCAGACAGACAAGGGATCGTCAGCTAAAGACGTCTGGCTGTCATTAAGAAAATGAACTGACACTAAAAACACAATCTAAGACATTTACTGTAATCATCCTAACTAAATGCTTTAATTTTATTTGTCTGGAAATCTTAGTTAAAGTTTCGTCTCCCTGCTCAGTCGTTTCAGCGCTCAGTCGCAGATAGCAGGCAGCAATGTTACTATGAGGAGACGCGGGCATTCATTTTCCCATGCAGTATTATTCTGGGTAAGCATGACATTTATTTTTTTTCCTCAAAGGAAAATTCCTGTCCAAAAAAAGCATGTGCTTTAACGAAAGAACAATATTCCAATTAATTATTTATCATCTTCTCCTTGCATTTACTTTTTCCATGGAAACTGTTTTCACTTTGGGAGAAATAGAGCCTTCATTGTTTCTTGAAAACATTTGGCAAATCTATTGAAATCTACATACATCATGCTAAGCACAATTGTGCAGCTGTTTCAGAACTACAAATCCCAGCACACTCTTCCAGCAATTCTCTTTACTACACTACTGAGAGAGGTACTGCCCTAGGGCTGGGTTCACATCTGCACGTGAGTCTCCATTGGAGACTCTGTCGCAGAAACCTCCGAAATGCAAGGAGGACTTTTCTCTCTGCCACTTTCCGATTTAAAAAGGGTGGACACCCGGCGGACGACTAGTGCTCCGGTCTCTGTTTGGGTCTGCTGGGAGAAATGAAGGACGGAGGCTTCAGCGCTAGTGTGAACCTACAGCAACTGTATGCTGGGACGTATAGTTCTATAACAAATGGGGGAGCAACAAATGCTGGTCCATGGTCTGATGGTAAAATTTATGAGGGTTCAAAAAAAAAAAAAAAGACTAGTAAATAAAAAAAAAAAAAAAAGTATAATATATAACAGACTGCTAAAACAACAGTTACATATGAACACCGGTGGATCCCATTGACTATAATGGGGTCCTCCGGGTGTCCACCCTTTTTAAAAGTGGCAGAGAGAAAAGTCCATGTCCTGTTCCCTTTTAAGAAAGTGGCAAGGGTGGTGCAGGAAAGAAAAAGTTGCAAGTGCCTTGTGCAAAAAATTGCAACTTTTTATTCCGTGTATGCCAGAAAACTGGAATATAAGGCATTACAAATCTGCCTCTATATGTTTGTGCTAGTCTGCTTGTATATATGGATTTTATTGACTTACAGTCATATGAAAAAGTTTGGGCACCCCTATTAATCTTAATCATTTTTAGTTCTAAATATTTGGGTGTTTGCAACAGCCATTTCAATTTGATATATCTAATAACTGATGGACACAGTAATATTTCAGGATTGAAATGAGGTTTATTGTACTAACAGAAAATGTGCAATATGCATTAAACCAAAATTTGACCGGTGCAAAAGTATGGGCACCTCAACAGAAAAGTGACATTAATATTTAGTAGATCCTCCTTTTGCAAAAATAACAGCCTCTAGTCCAGTGATGGCGAACCTTTTAGAGACCGAGTGCCCAAACTGCAACCCAAAGCCCACTAAATTATTGCAAAGTGCCAACACGGCAATTTCACCTTAAATTTACCTGCCTCCCCAGCATCCCCCCTCTTGCTCGCAAGCAGCCTGCACCCCCATTCCTCCCTCTTGCAAGCAGCCTACATCCCACATCTCTCCCCCCACACTACACCCTGTATCCCACACTACACCCTGCCTCTCTGCACCCCACAATACACCCTGCATCTCTGCACCCCACAATACACCCTGCATCTCTACCCCCCACTACACCCTGCATCTCTACCCCCCCACTACACCCTGCATCTCTACCCCCCACTACACCCTGCATCTCTACCCCCCACTACACCCTGCACCCTACATACTGCACCCCACATCTCTCCTCCCCCACACTACACTCTGCATCTCTCCCCCACACTACACACTGCACCCCCACATCTCTACCCCCATCTCTCACCCCACACTACACCCTGCACCCTACATCTCTCCCCCCACACTACACCCTGCACCCTACATCTCTCCCCCCACACTACACCCTGCACCCTACATCTCTCCCCCCACACTACACCCTGCACCCTACATCTCTCCCCCCACACTACACCCTGCACCCTACATCTCTCCCCCCACACTACACCCTGCACCCTACATCTCTCCCCCCACACTACACCCTGCACCCTACATCTCTCACCCCACACTACACCCTGCACCCTACATCTCTCCCCCCACACTACACCCTGCACCCTACATCTCTCACCCCACACTACACCCTGCACCCTACATCTCTCCCCCCACACTACACCCTGCACCCCACATCTCTCCCCCCACACTACACCCCGAGTCCCACATCTCTCCTCCCCACACTACACCCTGCACCCCACATCTCTGCATGTTCCTCCACTGCTTGTGATACTTTTCTTCATGTGGAAGGAGCTTCTTACAAGCAAAGACACGCCTACCCTGTCATGTGACCTTATGACGTCAGAAGGTCCTTTCAGAGTACAGCATTTAGCATGACAGCTTTCAGCTGTATGTGCATTTGCACATACAGCTGAAAGAAGCGATCGCTCACTAATGGGGAATCCTGGACCGGATTCCCCGTTAGTGAGATATGGTGACGGCGCGCGTGCCAACTGAGAGGGCTCTGCGTGCCCTCTCTGGCACGCGTGCCATAGGTTCGCCATCACGGCTCTAGTCGCTTCCTGTAGCTTTTAATCAGTTCCTGGATCCTGGATGAAGGTATTTTTGACCATTCCTCTATACAAAACAATTCCAGTTCAGTTAAGTTTGATGGTCGCCGAGCATGGACAGCCCGCTTCAAATTATCCCACAGATGTTCAATGATATTCAGGTCTGGGGACTGGGATGGCCATTCCAGAACATTGTAATTGTTCCTCTGCATGAATGCCTGAGTAGATTTGGAGCTGTGTTTTGGATCATTGTCTTGCTGAAATATCCATCCCCGGCGTAACTTCAAATTTGTCACTGATTCTTGTACATTATTCTCAAGAATCTGCTGATACTGAGTTGAATCCATGCGACCCTCAACTTTAACAAGATTCCCGGTGCCGGCATTGGCCACACAGCCCCAAAGCATGATGGAACCTCCACCAAATTTTACAGTGGGTAGCAAGTGTTTTTCTTGGAATGCTGTGGTTTTTTTGACGCCATGCATAACGCCTTTTTGTATGACCAAACAACTCAATCTTTGTTTCATCAGTCCACAGGACCTTCTTCCAAAATGAAGCTGGCTTGTCCAAATGTGCTTTTGCATACCTCAGGCGACTCTGTTTGTGGCGTGCTTTCAGAAACGGCTTCTTTCGCATCACTCTCCCATACAGCTTCTCCTTGTGCAAAGTGTGCTGTATTGTTGACCGATGCACAGTGACACCATCTGCAGCAAGATGATGCTGCAGCTCTTTGGAGGTGGTCTGTGGATTGTCCTTGACTGTTCCCACCATTCTTCTTCTCTGCCTTTCTGATATTTTTCTTGGCCTGCCACTTCTGGGCTTAACAAGAACTGTCCCTGTGGTCTTCCATTTCCTTACTATGTTCCTCACAGTGGAAACTGACAGGTTAAATCTCTGAGACAACTTTTTGTATCCTTCCCCTGAACAACTATGTTGAACAATCTTTGTTTTCAGATCATTTGAGAGTTGTTTTGAGGAGCCCATGATGCCACTCTTCAGAGGAGATTCAAATAGGAGAACAACTTGCAATTGGCCACCTTAAATACCTTTTCTCATGATTGGATACACCTGGCTATGAAGTTCAAAGTTCAGTGAGGTTACAAAACCAATTTTGTGCTTCAGTAAGTCAGTAAAAAGTAGTTAGGAGTATTCAAATCAATAAAATGATAAGGGTACCCAAATTTTTGCACCGGTCAAATTTTGGTTTAATGCATATTGCACATTTTCTGTTAGTACAATAAACCTCATTTCAATCCTGAAATATTACTGTGTCCATCAGTTATTAGATATATCAAATTGAAATGGCTGTTGCAAACACCCAAATATTTAGAACTAAAAATGATTAAGATTAATAGGGGTGCCCAAACTTTTTCATATGACTGTATTACTAAAATGATGCGCTTTTATCAAAGTGCTGGATCGCTGCTGTGTTTGCAGTGGAAATGCCTACCTGTCCGAAAGAAAGTAACATGGGTAACACGATACCCTCTAATTGCTTACATGACATTTCTTGTCTTGAACACAAAAAAAAAAAAAAACAACCACGTATATAGCGAAAATATATTGAGGAGCTTGGTCAGGTGCACACTGCCTTACGGACAGCGCAGCGCCTCAGCATTACTCTGCATTACCAGACGTATGATAGAAAATAAATGTTGACAGCAAGCTAACCATAATTATCCCAGGCTTCAGGATACAGATATGGAAATGTTTTACTTGAGGGAAAGGTATTAAAATTGTCCACTCTGTCAGTGTTCACAGTTTATCACATTTATACTTGACATGCTCTAAGGCTGTCACATATCCCCAGTGTGCACAGCAACAAATGGGAACCTAACTAGGGCTAAGAGCAAATAAATTGTCACTGTCTAAATGGTTTCAAGCTGCCGTCTCTGGTAGTTGACAAGGATTGGAATTCATTGTTCATGGGCCATCAAAGTGACTATGACAGCTGGTCATATAGTTAAATGACTTTTAGGAGGGAATTTCTATTTATTTGTGCAGTGAGACAGATTTCAATGTCTGTATTGTTCTTGTTGCTGGTATTATAAAAAAAATACTTATGCTATGTGATTTCAGGTAATTCCCTTCTGTCTTGGCTTTACAGACACATTATAAAGCCTAAACAGAGTAGCAACATCAAACGGTTATGTTTAAGACATACACTGATATACATTATGTTACTTGTTACTTGTGATAGTGGTTATAAACTGTTCTTAGGTTGCAATTCCCCTCAAGTAAAGTTGACCTAAGGGGGGCCCTAAAACCAGCTGATATCACTGGCACATTGGTTTGTCACCATACACTGCATGCGCCTATTAAATCACATCTATTGAGCTGAATAGACTAATGTGTTTTCTAAAGTGAAGAGACACATTTGTGGTGCATGGAGCAAACCCCTTAATATATCTTAATGGATTCAGAGGTGTCTGGCAGAGGTTTAACCTGGCCATACAATTTCAACAGCGGTGCCTGGCCTATAGCTATTACAACTTCCCCATACACACAAACATGCCAAGTGTGCATGTGTTTTCAATAGGTAGCATGAGAAAGCTGCTGCCAGATACTTTAGGCAGTGATGTATTCCCTTTAGAACAAAATGACTGTGCATTGAAACTGAGCATGCTCAATATTGGGAGGGGGAGTTTGCAGGTCTCCATGCACATTCGATGACTTACCAATCCTTTTGAAGGCAGCAGGTTCAGCCGACAATATACAGACGGCCAGCTTTACTCCCGTTTCCCCACTGAAAACATATGTATATGCAGCCAAGCTGAGCATGCATGTGTATGGGGGAGTCACATGGGACAGATGTAATCCCCACAGCTATTAAAGGAGTGCGGACAGTTTGAGCCAGAGAACCCATTCATACACATTTTGCGACTGATGCTTAATTGTTGTACGGTTGTGTAAAAACTCTTCTGGGAAGGCTGGTTAAAACCTCCCGGCTCCTGTGCCATTGTGAGGAATATAGCCATATAATTCTTAATTATAACTTTGCACTTTTACATTTTCAATAATTAGAAGTTAGAGGTAGTTACGCTACATATTCACAATAAGGCAGTATGCTTTTGTTTGGTCCCCATCTGAAGTCAGAAGCACTGAGCCATTATTCATCACGGTCATGATAAATGTACCTAGAGACCTAGAACAAAGCTGAACAGCTTATACTATTACATTAAAGGAAATAAAAGAATGTAATACTTAAGTGTAATTAAGATTTATGATTTACTCAACCTGCTTGTGTCATTAGAACTGAAATGATTTCCCTCACCGAAGAACAGAACTTCATCTATAATTCAAGAGCAATGACTGTACTTATATATATATATATATATATATATATATATATATATATATATATATGCACAAATAGACTCTTTCCTCCAAAATAGGGGACATTATAATAGATGATAATGATTATACCCAAAGCCTACAGAATAGTCCACTAATAGCCAACTTTACGCTGGACAATTCCTATGTTGTATCTTTTGTTGGGGTCTCCCTTCATATGATATATGGTCATAGTGTCTATAAACATCTATACCATGCAGCAGCTAATTGAGGCCACCATCAGTATAGGACCCTAAACACAATATTATTGGTTCACCAAATAAGAAAAGGCCAAAATAAAGAGGCCAGAGTGCTCACCCGAGCACCCTTTCCAAGCAGCTGATCAGTGGGGGTATCAGGGATCAGACCTGCGCTGATCTGATACTGATGGCCTATCCTAAAGATCAGCCACTATTATTTAAGTCGCCTCACTATTAGATCAGAGCTTGTTTTTTAACTCTTGGATTATGATATTTCATAAAGTCACAATCTTACCTCTCAGAATATTTTAAGGCCTTAAATAAATATCCCTTGAAAGTGTCACATTTTCTGTTAGATTACAGGGTAGACTGGAAAATAAAAAAATAAAATAAAGAACGGACAAGTCTTTCTTACTGGTAGCAAAATGTCTTCATTTGTATGCGACTGTGTGCAACTCTTGCCTATTATCTGAGGACTTCTCGAAACACCTTAGAAATCAGACCTCTGCCAATAAAGTGGCTTTGTTAAAAGTTGCCCACCGCAAAAAGGACATTCTCACTGTGTACTGAAAGCAATCAAGCCAACATCAAGAGGCGCCGGTCTTTCTTTGGGTTGTAAAGCCTCTCACATGTATTTTTAATACCGAATCAATTTAAGAGAAGGTCCAAGTACATTACTGAAGATTGCATGTAGGAACTCCCCTTACATTCTGAAAAGTCTTTGCCTGAGGCTATAGTCTACATCAGTGCAACTCACTCAATGTTCTTATTCTCTGTGACAGAGGAAAAAATGACAGGATGTCTCTACAATAAAAGGTTTTAACCAGCATCTCATGTGGGAGTCACACCATACACGAAATAGGCAAGGAGAAACCGCTGGAGAAAAACAACAAAAGGCAATGTGAAAAACAACACTTCTGTATTTTTTTTATAATCAAGAAAAACAAATGATTTTCATTTTCAATCACATACACTACAATTAAAGGGCTTTTCAGCTTTCACAATATGAATGACCTAATCTCAGATCCGTAGGGGTCCCCAGCCGATCAGCTACTTGAAGGATGTGGCCCTCTGGCGAGCACGGCAACTGTTTCACTGTTTAGGTTAGTCTATACACCTGCATGCTGTCTGCTTAGTAGCAGCTATGCGGGGTATTACTGCTTTGTCTCTTTCAAGTGAAAGGGACAATACTGTAATATCTTGCACTGCTGCTGCACGCAGGTAGACAGACGTAAATAAAGAGGTTGATGCGCTTCCTGAGTATCACAGCCCTTTAAAACAGCTGTTCAGCAGAAGAACCAAGAGTCAGAATATGATATTGATGGCTTATCCTAAAGATAGGCTATCAATATTCTGAAACCCGAAAACCCCTTTAATTCAAGTGACAAAAAAAAAAAAAAAAAAATCATATAAATGCAAACTAAGAATACTTCCTTACATAATTTTCTAAGGCTGAGTTCACATGAACAGTGTAAATAGTCTGTTTTGCATCTGCAAAAACCAGATGAGTTTACAATCGTGTGTAAGTCCTTATATCTGCCAAAGAGTTGGACGTGGAGACTCTTGAAGACAGGGGCGTAGCTACACACATGGACAAAATTGTTGGTACCCCTCGTTTAATGAAAGAAAAACCCACAATGGTCACAGAAATAACTTGAATCTGACAAAAGTAATAATATATAAAAATTCTATGACAAGCCACAAAGTTTCTGGGAAAATGTCCTATGGACAGATGAGACAAAAATCAAAATTTTTGGCAAGGCACATCAGCTCTATGTTCACAGAAACATATCTTGAAAAGAACACTGTCCCTACTGTGAAACATGGAGGAGGCTCTGTTATGTTCTGGGGCTGCTTTGCTGCATCTGGCACAGGGTGTCTTGAATCTGTGCAGGGTACAATGAAATCTCAAGATTATAAAGGGATTCTATAGAGAAATGTGCTGCCCAGTGTCAGAAAGCTTGGTCTCAGTCGCAGGTCATGGGTCTTGCAACAGGATAATGACCTAAAAACACCCAAGAATGGCTAAGAGGAAAACATTGGACTATTCTGAAGTGGCCTTCTATGAGCCCTGACCTAAATCCTATTGAGCATTTTTGGAAGGAGCTGAAACATGCCGTCTGGAAAAGGCACCCTTCAAACCCGAGACAACTGGAGCAGTTTGCTCATGAGGAGTGGCCAAAATACCTTTTGAGAGGTGCAGAAGTCTCATTGACAGTTACAGGAATTGTTTGTTTGCAGTGATTGCCTCAAAAGGTTGTGCAACAAATATTAAGTTAAGGGAACCATCATTTCTGTCCAGGCCTGTTTCATGAGTTTTTTCTTTTTTTAAAAATTCTGTTGAAGCATGGTTGAAAAGAAATGTCTGACTCTCATTTGCTCATTTTCATAGAAATTTTATATATTACTTTTGTCAGATTCAGGTTATTTCTGTGACCATTGTAGGTTTTTCTTTCATTAAACGAGGGATACCAACAATTTTGTCCACGTGTGTATAGGGGTGCAGTGGTGACAGTCTCTAATGAGCCCTGGACTATGAGGGGACCTCAAATGTCCCTCTGCTACATAAAATATACCATTATTCTAAATGGCACAAGGTAGGTAGGGGCCCCATCACAAATTTTACATTGGGGCTCAGCAGCTTCAAATTACACCTCTGTTTGGAGACAAATGTCTCCAAAGGTCTCCATTTTCCAAGTGTATGTCCTCTGAAACATCGACTGATATAATGCATGCTGTATAATCTGTCTGTGTGTAGTCTGTTGTAGACACAGGCAGACCATGGACTGTGCTGTGACATTATCTATTGTCAGCGGTGGATCTCAATAAATTAGAATTTTTTTGAAACCTTCATTCATTTCAATGATTCAGTAATTCAATACATAATCAGCGTCTTCCATGATTGTGTGTCCTACTGAACCAGACTGAGGGACCATTTAAATGCTTAGGAAACCTTGGTAGGCGACACACTGAATTTACAATACTGAACTTTTTTACAATATTCTAATTTTCTTAGATTTGGGTTTTCATTACTTGTAATCCATAATCAACATTTACAGAAATAAAACACTAGAAATAGAACCCTCTGTGTGTAAAGAATCTAGAAAATATAGGAGGTCACTTTTTTAATTTAATTACTGAAAGAAATAAACGGTTCAAAGATATTCTAATTTATTGAGATGCATCTGTAATGATGAGTCATTATGGGCATTATCTTCAGAGGTGTGATCTTCCATTGTGATACCGTTTGGTTTTTTTTGCGTTGTAAATGAATAAAGTACTGCAATGAAGATCCCAACAAAATTGATAAGTGTCAGTCTATTAGGCTTAGTGGTCAGAGTTAAAACTGCAGGGCACAGTGGCTCAGTGGTTAGCACTGCAGCCTTGCAGCGCTGGAGTCCTGGGTTTGAATCCTGCCAAGGACAACATTTGCAAGGAGTTTGTATGTTCTCCCCGTGTTTGCGTTGGTTTCCTCCCACACTCCAAAGACATACTGATAGGGAATGTAGATTGTGAGCCCTATATGGGACAGTGACTGTCAATGTCTGTAAAGTGCTGCGGAATATGATGGCGCTATATAAGTAAGCATAAGAAATAAAATAAATAATACTTTTTTTTTTTTTTTTTTTTTAAATAGAGAGTAACATGGAAAATGAAAATAAAATCAGCAACAATTCTTAAAAAATATGTTTCACATAAAAACTTGGTTTAACATATAGGCCATTTTGGTGACAAATACCCTTTAAGGATACAGCTGTTTTTGTTTTCATTCTTACATCCCAAAAGCCATAACAATTTCTGTTGATGTAGCTATATGAGGACTTGTTTTTTAAGCAGGATGAGGTGTATTTTTCAATAGCTCCATTTTGGGAAACACGTATGGCTTATTGATTAAATTATAGTAGCACTTTTTTGATGGAATGAAAAAAACAGCAATTTTAATTGTTTCAAATGTTAAATTTCACGCTGTGCACTATTAATATGTTAAATTTATTCTGTGGGTGGGAAGAATTTTGACAATATAAAATTTTTAATTAAAAAAAAAAAAAATCTGTTGACAGAACTGTTACAGCTGACACCCACTGCTGATGGCTAAAAATGTGCTATTCCAATCTAACCATCGCTCTCCCCTGACATAATAGTACGTCATGGGGCTGGAAGTAGTTAAGTCAATGAAGTACAAAGTATAGAGAAGGTCATTCAAAATATCTCCAACATTGAAAATTAGGCATGTAATGGTTTAGTAGAAGCCAGGAATTATGAAAGCCATTAAACCCACAGCTAACTAGAGTTCAGAATGTCACTAGGCTAATAATATTCACTCCACATCAACTTATTAGCTGAAAACCACATGCAGAGTGTAGCTGGAGGTAAAGTAGAAAGCCATGCTCCCTGTCTTCTTTGTATTAAATCATACATTCTTCTAACTCACTTGAGAAAATGTATTACTCTCGATCTTGAAATCTTTACCATGATCTGCACAAACCTCGTGACCAGTGTATACCTCCCCATGCCCTTTATCAACATTGTTATGCATGCAGAGCCATTCTTAAAGTCAAAATAATGGACACCAAGTCAGACCTTACTCTGTAAGTAAATAGGGTTCACCAGATGGATCAGACAGCGCATCATTGCATTTGTTGTAAACAGAACCCACGATGCACATGTGAACAAAGCCTAACACCAACTGTAGTCACAATAAAGATTAGGGCAGTGTATTAGGGTGGTTTCACACATGGCATTTTTCAGTTTTTCTTTTTATATACATAACAGTGTTTTGGGGAGTTTTTCATTCAGCCAAAAAAGTAGTAGGACATTTAGAGGAAAAACTTGCATTTCTCCTACTGGTTACATCCACTTCTGGCTTTGGCTCAGAAAACTGCATCAAAAACTGCAGTAGTATTTTTTCAAAAAAACACCATGTACAAAACTACACTTAGCTACAGCGTCAAGGATCCTTAAAGCAGAAATTTCTTCAATTTGCTAGATATAAAATATTCTCAGTAAACCTTCAGATTTATGAAAAAAAAAAGCTTAAAATGAACACTTGGATTCACTTTCCAATAACTGCTGCAGACACAAAGCTGGTTGAAACTTCACTGATGCTCTGTAAAAGTCACTGCTTAAGATCAGAACTGTAGAGTCAGAGTCGTGAAGTTGGTGTCAGTAGAAATGTACCAATTCCAATTTTGACTTTAAAATAAAAATAATGATCTTAAAATAATATTAATATATTATTAAGGCCCCTTACTAACATACATTCAGTTGCCTATTAGGGTACAAATAGAAGGGACTATGGCTGCACAATCAGACCTGAGAGTCAGAGGGCCAAGAATAATGTGCAACTAAGTCTAGGTCACACAATAATATCTAGCTAGATGTCCTAGCAAAAGCAACTCACTGGGTAGATGTGCACCTTCAAAGCGCTGACAATTGCAGATACTGTGCATCAATTGCTGTGAGCGCAGCCTCTCCCAATTTACACGGAGGTGGGAGCTTTATGTGAAACCAGTTGTTTTGTTTGTTTTTTTGGGGGGGGGGGCTTGAAGATCTCTAAAGAGCACAAAAAAATATTATATTCTTCATAGTTTACATGACTATAACAGTAAAAAGTGACAATGGGGCAAATTTTTTATGCATTGTACAAAGAACTTCAGACCCCTGGGTATAATAAGAGGAGGCCCATGAGAGGTGATCAAGCATAGCTAACAGAGCTACCCACCTCCACAGGGCATGTATAGGGCCTCTTCAGGCCTCCTAAGGACTGTGATTGGGCTACGATCTGGCGTACATCTCCCAGCAGGCGCACGGCCGTTGCATAGGGTGTGTCTCATTTATGAGGAGGTGTGCGCTTTGTCATAAATGAGGCATAGCCTCTTCCGGTAGTGCACTAATGTAGATTGGTGTTAACACCAGTCTTCATAAATCTGCCCCACTGTTCCTTTAAATAAGAGAACTTATCAACATGGCTAGGTATATTGAAGGCTAGATGATCTCTCTGACGGCAGTAAAGGTGCCCTGAAGGTCTACTCATCAGATGTAATGTACAATTAATATATAATAGACTGTAATTTTTATATTTGACGTGAAATATCAATTTAAATAAAACAGCATTCAATTTCACAGAACCGGAAAGTATGTAGTATGTGGCTAAGCCAATAATCAACTCACCTACAAGGAAAAATCCAGTGACTCTACATGTAATGCAGCATGCACGATTTAATTCACTTAAGGTTAGCGTTTTCTTAATTATGCATTAAAAATATTCCAACAAATGAGTAATGTTCATGTGTGTTTATGATGAAAACAGCCAGGACCGTGGATACAGCTGGAGCTAATGAGAGCCATAAAACTGTCAATTACAATTCTTCCTCTGTGCAATGATTCAATGTATACAATGACGAAACAAACAATTTACTACATTACCTTAATTGTAAATGCCAATGGGCAAGAGTTCCTTGTTTCCCTACAGAGCTTTTGCTGAATCAATTACTTGTGGACTAATTTTATAAAAGTACTGCTGTAATTCTGAAGAACAAAATTGTGTAGAAGTCAATCGGAGGAAATTACACTGCAAATGCCAGAAACAAGGACGAGGATGTCTAGAAGAACTCCGAAAAAGCCCATCACCGAAACTAGCCATAGACTAAAGGCCATTTTTCACCAATAACTATAGTATTTATAGCCAGCAGAAACATCTTCACAAAACTGTCACAGAGAACAGGAGCACAGTCAATATCTGATGTGTTATATAATTCACTCATTAATGTGTGTCTTAAGGCTGGCCATACACTGCAGGCAGCTGTCAATCCGACACTACATCTCTCCATTCCTCTTTGCATGCTCGCTCAGCTGAGTATGCATATTTTCTGGGGACAAAGATGCTGCCTGTCAACAGCCTAAGCCTTCTCAACAAAATATTTCCCTTTGGGAGTCACCAAACCCAAAATTGTCAGTTTTGGCTGATAACGTAATGTGTATGGCCAACTTTAGACTATTACATAAATAAAAAACTGACTTAACTAACATCAAAGGGGTTGTCCCATTAAAGACACTTATACCTTAACCACATAATAGGGGATAACTGTCGCATTGCTGTGGGTCCGACTTCTGGGTCCCAGGGCCATCAGGATAACAGGTGACTAAAAACCCCCCATGTGAATGAGGCACCAGTTCTCCTTTTCATTGCTATGTGGATTCCAGAGATCATGTTTCCATTTTGTTGTGAAAAAAGTAAAGTATTTTTGCGGTCAAACGCAACAGAAGCTGAGTGGAACTGGTCAAAAAATAATTCCAAATGTCCCCTGTCCTATGCAAGGACTATGGACTATGTTGCCACTATATAATTGACTAAAAAATACATATCTTGAAAAAAACAAGGACCTACATGACACTTTATAAATAATTCCATACACATTAAATGTTTATTAGCCAAATCCGCCAATCCTTTTTGTTACTGTGAAGATAAGCCCCCGCCAGAGTTGTTTGATCGCGGCTGTCTCCCTTTTTCCTGATCCAGAGCATGTTCAGGTGAACTGATAAATATATATGGAGATACCTGCAGTGATAGGTGCAGGCTGAACAAGTCTTCAGGCAATTGCTATCTAATGTGTATGGCCAGGCTTACTCATGCAATAACTATACAGAATAAAGTTTATCCAACCTATCCATCCCATATTACTTGGGTGTTGTATGGTCCCGTATGACGATTAGGCGCAGTCCCTTCGGTCAGACACTTGTATATGTAGCTTGCATGGCACCTGTTGTACACCTGTGTCCTAGATTACGCATTTGTCATAAAGAAAAGGTGCAGTAAGTAATGAGGATGATAATACCGAGGCTTTGCCTTTTTTCTTTAAATTATGTTCAAAGGATTCAATCAGTTGGCGGCAGACTTTGATGTCCTGAAAGCACTTTCCAACAGCTATTCCTGTGACCTAGAACACATTACACAGAGCAATATCTTCTCATCCTAGTTTGTGCAACATTTTACTTTTTAAACAAGCAGGTCTTTCAAATGTTTCCCCACAGCTACTAAGTTATTCATTACAAGGCTTCATTTCATTGTTGCATGTAGGGGATCTACATAACTCATGCTTTTTACGGCCATGAATATTTCATATCATCTTATATTGAAGTCTAATTCTCTGCTAAGTATTCATTGTGATCATATTAGATGCCTCTCTGGGAACACAGTCTGTTTCCTTAAAATTTCTGAATATGCTTGCAAGATCGTTTTCATTCTGGACAGATGTAGCCTAAATCTATCCCTTTTTTCTCACCAACTTTTCATGTCTAAACGTACTGACATTTTAGGTGACTTAGTGATGAATCCGCTACGTGCTGTGCTAGTGCCATTTCCATAGTGCTCCAGGTAAACTAGAATGAAAATCAGTTCTTTGCCTCCAAAATATTGTAACTTTAAGCCCAAGTTTTTCAAGGTTTTGTTTCAGTTGAAGACATTATCACTTCTGTTCCATAGACTGGAGTAGATTTTCTCCCTTTCACATCGCCTAGTACACCTCTTCCTTCTGACTTGCTTCTTTTCTTGTACATATTACACTTTCTTTTCTCTGGACATGGGGATGTTAAACTGACCATAAATATCAGATTTATGTCAGCCAATCCCACTGATCTTGGCAGGACTGACCATCTATTGTGTTTGGGATCACCAAAGGATCCAAAAGTTCTCAGACAGCAACATTGTCTATTTAGTACTTAAAGGGGACAATAACATTCTTAGGTCTGACTTCCAGGAGCACAGCTGCTGATCAGCTTATTGATGTGGTGGTGGTACTCAAGTATGTAAGTGAATAGGACTGGGCTGCAATGTCAGGCACAGCCACTACAAAATGGACAAAATTGTGACTTGTAAGCCATAAAGGGGCAGCAGTCCTGCAGAGGTGTTGGAGTAAAGGCCCTATTAGATGGGCTTGATAAGGTCATGACCCTTTGTGGGCCAGCTGACCAGGTCCCCCAGGTAACTGTTGTTGTCCTAACTGATATGAGCTAAGTGCTAGCGGCGAGGCATTAACACCAGACAAAGGGTGTTGGTATGAACCCTCTTTCTTAGCCAAATACAGGGGCACTCTGACATACTTTATTAAGGCAACATAAGTTCATATAGCAGCAAGTATAGGAAAGGGTTAACATAGCCATGTAAGTCCTCATGTTCAATCCTAATTGGTGTAGTATATCTTGAATGCATAGATAACAGATATAAGCATTACACTCAGTTTCAAGCATAAACAACCACATATAATATTCAACTTTAAGGATAACAATGTTTTTTTTAAACACAGTACATCTTAAGCAGATATGAAAATATAAAACAGATATAAAAGTATAAAATTATAAAAAGTTCATTATGATCCTTCACAGGCTGATATTCAGGGCAATTATCGGCAATGAGCACTACTTGTAGCTGATAATTGCCCTGGCTTATAGTGCTGCTGATCTGCCAACAAGCGAACACCGACCAATGACAGGGCATCACCCTATGGAATCAGGACAGTGCTGCAAATAGTTAGTGCAGCCAAATAGGGTAGGAACAACTGCAGCAGAGATCGTTCCTCCCGACTCAGTCTGCATAGGCCTGTATAATAACCCTGATGTAAATGAGTGCCGATCAACACACTTCTCATTGATGGCCACTCGGTTGTAGCTAATCTGGCTGTCTAACACAGTCTTTAGGCCATCAGTATCAGATTATTAGGGGCACATCCTAAGGATAAGCCATGTATATTGTACAGTAGCTGCAGAAAACCCTATTAACTACAAATAGCACAGGTATCACAATGCACAGTAGTGTTTTAATGTGCAGTTTTCTCTTTATTAGAATTCACTATGTGTTATTTACTAGAATCCAGAGACCTCTATAACCATATTTCAGGTACTGAGTGACAATGTATTTGAGAACCTACTGCCAGTAACAGTGTAACATTTCGAGCCATTTTTACTGGTAAGCATCTGCAGTTTTCTTCTCGCTGACTTCACCATTTACCTGCACAATCCGCCTCATCACTATTGATTCATTTGTCTTATCTCTAGGTGATTATAATTTGTGCTTTATCAGAAAACGTAGCCACTCATTATTCCATGTCACCCTTTATTTACTTAGGAGTAAACACAAGGTTCTTCATAGGACAAATGAGGCCGAGTCTATATTCAATCTGCACTTATATTGGTGCTGAAATGGGAACATGAACATCATTGTATAAGACCCATGGGAGATTGAGGGGTTGTCGACCTTACTAATATACTTCATTGTTTAAATCAGGGCCCCTTTCTCCTAGTCCTGGCAGCTCCACTACCATGTTGGGGACGTGATGAAGGGGACTCGCTGTCTGGCTCAGTTAAATAGCTAAACAGCCCCCTTTTCTGACTCTGAATTATCCATGACTGAGAAGGGGGATACAGACTGGACACAGTCTGTAACTGAACCAACATGGAAGTGAAGCTGGAAAAATAGAGGACTACGGACTCCACAGTACTGATATATAGTTTTTTTTTTTGTTTTTTTTTTTAATTAAGTCAAGTAGTAATAACAGTACAGGTACAATCACACAGTGTGGTCATGATGTGGTCATGGCAGCTGTCACAGTATTCTACAAATTTATCAGAAAGTGACTGTATATTTAGTCTTCCAAGTTCACAGCAGCTTGGTTTTGGCCATTAACTAGAAACACAAAAAAATCAGTTTCTAATGAATTAATGTAATACTGTGGCCGCTGTCATGGCCACCCAGTTTTCAGCCATGTCTCTGCTTCATCAAAACTGCAATATACCCTTACTGTTTCATCGTACCCTAAAGCTGTTCCAAAGTAGACTTTTACATAACATCATAAAAGTCAGGTGGGTGGGGGTTCAGCTAGTTCAGAAAATGAGCAGTTTAGGGTCCCAGATTGCAGACTGATTGTTAATAATTAAAGTAAACCCAAATTGATCATGCAGTCAGTATGCTATGGAGCAGGAGTTGGGCAGGTTGATATGTAGTTTTGGGGGGGGGGAGAATCATTTTTTTTTTCATTTCTGTTCAATCTGAGCTTAGAAGTCCAATGGAGAGATAACTGGATCAGAGAGTAAAACCGCGCACTGAACTCTGCTCATCTCTATAACCTGATGCACACACATCAAACTACATGTTCAATGTGACAGCCCTTTAATAGCCATTCAAATAAATGGAATTTCTGGAAACCTATCTACCAAAGGCTTTCATAATAATAATTAAAAAAAATGAATATATAAACATCAATACAACACAAGCCAACCATCAGAGGGCACAGAATTATAATTATACAGCAGCTGACAAATATTACGAAGGCAAAAAACCTGAAGTCCGTCTGGAAGCCTGATGAGTACTTTGGAGGACCCAAAGCTAAGAAAACCACAGTAAGACAATCTGATGAACTGCTTTTTATCTCATTAGGTGTTCTCAATGTCTACAGAGTAGCTTTCTTTATGGACCCGATTCCTTATATACTTGTCACCCAGCTAATTCGCACCAGACAAGCTTTATTACCTTTAACAACAGGCAAAGTCGACAATCACTCACTTGCCCAATATATATTAATTAAACTGAAAATTACCATTAGTGCATTACGTGCTAACCTATATCAATCTGAAAGGTTTCAAGTTCAGTCTTGAAAGTGACTAAACAGGCTTTCAGCTATGAAATCTAAATTATTTTGCAGGTAGAGGAACCTTTTAATGGACCAACATGGGGATTCATTAGTGTCTAGGCTATACATGTGCATTTCTGACAGCCCTCTTGTTCACGTTGATGCACAAAGAACTCTCCTGTGGGTCAGTTAAAAGAAATTCTGTTCAATAAGCATTCTCCTAAAGCCCTGACGCAATGTAGTATCAAGCAATCGTCTGCTGTTGGATATTAGGATTTAAGCAAATAAAAGCAGGATGTTGCCAAAACGTGAAATGATGAACACAAAAGATGCTGGCTTATTTTGCTCATGTCCATATTATTTCCTCTAAAATGACATACACACATTGTATTTCTAAAGACCAGTTACATTGGCCAGTTATCACCACAATTATCTTGTTTTCTGAGCAGTCATAATAATAACTGCCCAGTGTGAACACAGGAAAAGATCAGCAAGAAAACATAGCTGATGGATAACAAAACCATCCGGAGACAGCTCTTGGCAGCAAACAAAGCCGCTTCTCACCTGGCCAGGAGACGTTTCCACTATCCACTGCCTATGAGGATTGTTAGGGTAGACATGTCCATCCAGTCCTCAGTAAGGATTTTTCACGCTGCCAATTGTTTGTTGGTGATTTGCAATATCATAATAAAGAGGCCATGACTTGGCCATAAATGAAGCCTTTTCTTTAAAGGAAGCAGAAAAGCACAGTACAGCATGAGAGGATATTATTATACTGATACAGCAAGTCCATGCATCCATCCTGCTGTATCGTGTACTTAGCTTAGAGGGCACCGAATGAACAGAATTAATATCCCGAGGGGCTGGTAAATTTTAGTTTGAGGGCAAGCAAACAGCACTGGTCCATGAGTAGAAGCTTATTGATTGGATCCAGGTCCGCGTGCCTTACAGTTTTGTGGGTCCCTTTAGTGCCAACCTTTTTATCCAAACATCCACCCCGTTCTGCTCTAACCCTTATCCTGTCTCCCAGCTGCTGACCCGCAGAGAATGCTTGGTCTCTTTGGGCCAGGCACCTGAAGGATGACTCAGGTGGCATGATGGCACTATGGCTCCAAATGCATGACGCAGAGCCAAGCGGATTCCTTGTGCCATGCGGGAATGTGGTTACAATGCTGTGGGCAGCCCTAAACATCTACACAAACACCTAGTTAATATAGGAACATAAAGCATAGGGTAAACAAACAAAAAGTTGCTTGGACACCTAAAGAGGGTCCCATGTGCTTCACATTGCTGAAATATAGCACCAATTTTCTCCCTCTCCCTCCATCCCTTCATCTTTTTACTATGCCATTTGCCGCCCTCTGAAACAACAAACCATACAACAGTGCCCGGCCCAGGAGCAGAGAGCAGAAACATGTTGCTTTTGGCAAAGCGGCTGTTCTTCTGTCCACTTTTCAGTACTCTGAGCAAGAACACATGAGGACTGAGTGAAAGAAAAGGGCTGCTGCTGTAACCGTGCCAACAAAATATAAAGACACAAACCCAGATGCAGGAATCCAAGGCATTTCCTTTGCTATGCGACTGTCCTTTTTAGAAGGTCAAATGAACATAATGAAAAAAAAAAAGGGGATATTTTTAAGGGATTGTTGGATATTACTTGGCTTCTGGAAGAACTAACATCGCCAATGCCAAACATATTTAACTAGTGCTTAATTTTTATTCATCTGTCACACGAGCCAACAATTCTCTGTGACTGGCCAGAATCATTTCATCTACTATTCATCTTCCAGTCAAACTATTTCCCTGAAATGAATGATTCTCTCTAAGTAATGGAGAGCTTTTAATAACTGTGTAGAGAACAAAGAAAATCCTTCATTTTTAGTATTTTCCCACAATATTCCTCATAACTTAGCATCCCTGACCAAACAGATTACCCAAACTCCATTTCCTGCTGTAACCTAATATGATCAGTCCCCATGCTCCTATACAACAGTTACAGGAGAATATGGTCGATACTGCGAGCTGCTGTCCTCTGGGTGTTGTACAGGACATGGATACAAATTGAGCAGAAAACCCAATAATCCATACGTGCCCAAAATATCACCAACATGTGTATTCATCGTTGGTCCTTGTATAGTAGTTTAACGCAATCCAATAAGGCCCTTTTCACACTGCATTATGTAGTGTCTGTCCAACATTTCCTTCAGGAGGATTTCTCAACATTACCTCTTAGAGATGCCATTTAGCGCCAGCCGTCGCTTATACACACCCATGTACAAATATATATATTATCTGGTATGCAGCTTTTCCTGGATGCCTCTATGTTATAATGCAGTCTGATCTGCTATTCCATACAGTAAAAAAAAAAATAAAATAAAAAAAATCAGTACCCCAAATGTATTCCACCTGACAGAAGCCAAAAAACATTAATGGGGGCCAAGGAGTACATATACCATATACACCAGGAGAAACTTATTATGTATATGGTTAATATGATGGGAGTATGATCGGGGAAACTGGATAGGCACCAGATAGCGACAGGTTAGCGACGCATTGCTTAAAAACCCATTCATTTGAATGGGTTTTTAAAGCAATGCGCGGGTGTCTGATTGCACCCTCTGCGCCGCGAATCCAGTTTTTTCATCGGAAACAAAGTCAGATATGCAGGACTTTGTGTCCGACAAAAAAAAAACAGCTTCGCAGCGCAGAGGGTGCAATCAGACACCCGCGCATTGCTTTAAAAACCCATTCAAATGAATGGGTTTTTAAGCAATGCATCGCTACCCTGTCGCTATCCGGTGCCTATCCAGTTTCCCGAGATTTTCACTCGGATTGGCAGCGGACGGACTCAAGCGCCAATGTGTACCCACCCTTACTCATGAATTAAGGTTGCTGGTATTAATGGGACACTCCAGTGACTTTTTGACTCATTACATTGTCTGAAGGACAATCCCCTCAGTAGGAATAGTTGTCTCCTCACACTGCATTTCCTTATCTTGCTTTTCACCTTCTTCAATAAGTCATGACCACAGCGTGTCCACTTTTTTCTAGCATGGGTTGCTGCCTGCAGACACTATTGAGAACTACCATGTGACCTCAGATTCATCAAAGTCGCACCGGCCTGTGCTTCTCCCTAACTCTTCTGTTATAATGTTTCTCCTCTGCCTCTCACATATTCTGCTCCCTATGGCCCCCATCTGTCACACATTATACTCCCTATAGCTCTTCTCTATGATAGTCAGGTCACCATGTGCCATTACTTTCCTTACTGTTATCGGCAGCAGTTGGTGCAGCTTTACAATAACCTGCGGTGACATCATCCTCACTGTCCTAGACAGTATATTTTAGTATTAGCTCTGCAGTATTTTGCAGAAACAGATAATAGACATGGGTACAAGTACTAGACATGGGTGACAGCATCAGCAATAGCAGATTCTTAATCTACTTCAAAGACTTCCTTCTATCTATCTATCTATCTATCTATCTATCTATCTATATCTATATCTGTACTAAACAATTTACCCAGGGTGAATATGATTACATAACACAAAACATGAGTAAATTAAAGAGGACCTTTCATGTCCTCAGGCACATGCGGTTTTACATACCGCTAGAAAGCCTACAGCACGCTGAATTCAGCACACTGCCGACTTTCCCGGTATGTGCCCCGGGGCTGGAGATATCGGCGGTGTAAGTTTCACGGTTTACTGTCAGAAAGGCGTTCCTGACAGTCTAGCTGCGCTGTGAGGAACGTCCTCCCTGACTATTCTCGTTCACAGAGGGGGCAGTAAGGAACGCCCCCTCTGACAGTACAGAGAGAGGGGGCGTTCTTTACTGCCGGCGATGACGCTGAGCTGTGAGGAACGCCCCCCCAGTACAAGTCTATGAACGAGAACTGTCGGTGAGGGCGTTCCTCACAGCGCAGGTAGACTGTCAGGAACGCCTTTCTGACAGTAAACCGTGAAACTTACACCGCCGATATCTCCAGCCCCGGGGCACATACCGGGAAGCCGGCAGTGCGCTGAATTCAGCGCGCTGTCGGGTTTCTAGCGGTATGTAAAACCGCATGTGCCTGAGGACATGAAAGGTCCTCTTTAAGTATAACTTCATGTTTACCTAAATGATCGGGTAAGACCCTTGAGTCCTTTACAGAAAAAAAGGATGTAACTGGATGGTGTTTACAAAGAACAGAAATGTAGAATATATAACACTGTATAAAGCTGTAAAAAGCAAGAACAAGAAGAAATCACAAGTGATCTCCTGAACGTAAAGTCTGGTATGGAGTTTATCTTTAGCACTACAAGGGACTAGTTATTATAACATAGAGTATGGACAGATGGGGAATAAAAATACAAGCACCACAATAAGAAACACCTAAAATAAAGGTTCGCTTCCAGTAGTGCCAAAATACAATATTACTTGTTCAGATGCTAGATCAGAAATATAAAGTTGTACATTTAAGATATGAACATTAAAAAATAGATAGGATGCCCAAAAGACCTGTTGGCTGTACAGAAAATGGGTCAAAGTTGCTGACCCTGCACTATAGATTCGACGGGGAATTCTGGAAATCAGTCAAGCTAGTGAAAAAGAATCTCGCTAATTCGCATCTCTCATACTTTTCTCCTTTCCACACCCGGAGAAAATATTTGGAATTTTGTTTCAGTAGCACAACTTCCCTTGGGTGCGGTGGTTTATTGTAAATGCCAGAAAAACTGCAGGGAAAGAGAGAGAGAAAGATAAATCCAAAAACTACTAAGAATGAACTCTTGAAATATAAAAAAAAAAAATGTCATAATTCTTTCCACTAATCCATCCCAGATGTCTCCTCTCAAAATACTTGTGTTCCATTTATGGAACGTCATCCTCAACTGCTTCCAGGTCATGGCACCAAGGCATCAACAGATTGGAAAACCACAAGAGAAAATGTTCCTTCCACATACCTTTGTATAATGGACCATAAACATTCGGTCCTGTTATATACACAAAGTAATCACATACACAGACTTAATTTAATGTAGCTGTCTTCAACATGCACGCTACAAACATTACAAACATCCAGGCATTTCAACTCTTGTCATGGAGGAAAGAATAAAATTACAACCAGGAAACTAAACATTTATTGTCTCTTCAAAATCCAAAGGTTAACCGTACACAATAGATAGCTGTGCAACACTCCCACACATGTGCATGCTCAGCTCAGACAAGTATGCATGTGTCCTCTATGGGATGAGAAACAGTTGACAGACACCTCTAGTGGTAAGTTTCCAGAATACTTATTTCATGGGGAACACAAGTATTTACTAAAGAGACATGCCAGAGGACCTTTCACCAGCTCCATCAACTCTTCCCATCTTTCAATAGTAGAGCTTTCCGCTCTGCACAGCTGAAATTTTTTTTCTCTAGCCCCCAATATTCCCAAGCAATGATTTCTGTTAGTTTTAGCACCCAATTTCCTTAGTAGAATGTCTACTGTTAGGTGGGAGATGGAATCAGTAGCGCAGCACCTACTGAAGAATGGAAAGAGCTGGAGTTGGTGCAGGTGGTGAAAGGTCCCCTTTAAAGGTGACCTACCATCCTTTATTAAAGGAACATCCCAGGAAAACCAGACTCCTTTTGCCTAATGCAGGAATTTAAGACATAGTAAATGACTTGACCTTTGCGGTTTGTAACATTCTATGTATTAGATATCGTCTTCAATACGAGGATATTATTTGCACATTTTAGCTGGGTTCACATTGTGCTTTTTTAATCAATAACTCCATTCTTTCCAAGTTGCAGTAATGCTTGGCATGTCACTATGCGTTTCGGCTAGGGCGACGTGTCATGCATTGAAAAAAAAAAGTCCCACACAAATTGTGCGGCTAAAACAGTCACATGTGACTTCCATTGAAGTCTATTGTGAAAAGATTGCAACCGACTTGCAACCAAAATCCAATAGTGTTGGAGTTTTTGCAACTGTCTTGTCACAGTTGCATGAAGTTGCAAGTCTCAAAGTGACACCTCAGACATTCATTAGATGGAATTTTTGTGTGACTTTTTGACCTGTAGCCATAGCCATAATGGTCATCAGATAGAAAACCTCTGGTTTATTGGAACAGCAATAACACACTACTCATCACTGCAATTAGAAAAGCATGAAAAGAATCACTGTGTGAACCCAGCCATAAAGCCAGTCAGTTAAACCTTCAGGGTGGGTTCACACCTGCGCTTGCTATCCGTCCGTTGCCAATCCAGTGAAAATCTCGGCGAACTGGATTGGCATCAGATACAGAGACTGGTCAGCGACGCATTGGTTAAAAACCCATTCATTTGAATGGGTTTTTAAAGCAATGCGCGGGTGTGCGCTTACACCCTCTGCGCTGTGAATCCTTTTTTTTCGTCGGAAACAAAGTCGGACACGCAGGACTTCGTGTCCGACGAAAAAAACCGGCTTCGCAGCGCAGAGGGTGTAAGCGCACACCCGCGCATTGCTTTAAAAACCCATTCAAATGAATGGGTTTTTAACCAATGCGTCGCTGACCGGTCTGTATCCGATGCCAATGCAGTTTGCCGAGATTTTCACTGGATTGGCAACGGACGGACTCAAACGCAGGTGTGAACCCACCCTAAGTTGTATAAAGTCGTGATATCTGAACAGTATAAAAGAACACTAAAAAGGTCTTCCAAAGGTATGTCTATGACGTGTCCTTCCCTTTTCCAGGATGTTATGCTTTATTTTCAATGTTTACATGAAATTTAGGAATTGTAAAAAATTATCATAATCTGCATAGAGTCCTGGAGCGGAGCTGCTCTGTTTTACATGTAAAATAAAAAAGGCCATTGTTGTGTTTTCACCATAAGGTCTTAATGTGATTTCATTCCCCGAGAGTTTCTATCTCACATCCCAACACGTGTTTATTGCAGATAGCGGGCGGCAGGCAGCGTCACGCACACACTATGACTTATGCATGATTTTCTCCGGATTAAGCTTACTTCCACCAGGTCTGGAGCCCAGGGAGATGAGAGAAGAGAAAAGACCGTGCATGATGGAGGAAATCACTGCCAAAATCTGGAGGAATATATTTCAATGTAAAGTGGCAGAAATGTTATTTACAAAAAGAAAAATGTGAGGGGGGGGGGGAGGGGATCAGGTATAAGGCCAAAGCTCCTAAAGGACTAGATTACAAAACTGGTTAATTATAATAATTGACTATTTTTTTTAAACATTTAGTAGATGCTATATTGTAAGATTCCAGCCAAAAAAAAACAGAAAACTGTACAGTTATGAGTGGAATCAACGTCTTGTCAGATACATAGATCACATCAATAAAAGGTCTGCATATCAGGTTTTCACAGCTGAAGTCCTCCTGCATAACATGTGGACAGTTTTCCCTTTTCATATAATAGAGTACTGTAGAAACATTAAGGCCAGAGCCCCAGGAGGTGTAAGCGCCAAAGTTTGGCTGCAGCGGAAACGCCACGGAAAAAAAACACGGCATTTTACAGTCACAGCAAAGTGACTAGCGAATAAAATATACGCTGCGGACAGGTTGTGATTTCCAAAACCGTTCTGGTTTTGGAAATCGCAGCATGTCAATTATACCTACCAATTATACCTAAGGAAACGCCGGTGGTTTCCCTAAAGGTATAACTGAAGTAGAAAGTCCACACAGGAAACCTCTGCGGACATTCTGTGAAACGCGCTTTGTGAAAAACTGCCATGCGTTGCTGCCACGGTTTTTCCCACAGAGCTTTTTTGCTGAGGGAACCTACGTGGGGCCTTAGCCTAAAGTGGCCTTTTCCTAGGTAAGAGAGGTGTAGGCACTAGTCAGTCATCTCCCTACGGCTATATCCTATTGTGTGCATGTGCTGGGTCCATGGTTGAATGGCATGGATGGAACATGGATGATACTATGAACTCACTGATTTCCTTCAGTGAGCCTGGTCTGCAAGACAGACCTTCCCTGTATTTTGCCCCTGGCCCACAGCCCCATACATGGACCCATGATAATACACAGGCGTGTGATTGAGGCCATAGAAAATAATGGTCAGTGTTCTAGCCATGAAACACACAGCTAGCACACGGACAAAGAACACATTCCTGTGCATGAAGCCTAAAGCTGCCTGTAAACTGGAGATATTTATTTGCAGATCATTGGCATATTCAGCTCAGTTCAGCAGAATTAGCTGTTAATCTCCTATGTATGACCT
This sequence comes from Leptodactylus fallax, assembly GCA_947044405.1. Classification (NCBI taxonomy): domain Eukaryota; kingdom Metazoa; phylum Chordata; class Amphibia; order Anura; family Leptodactylidae; genus Leptodactylus; species Leptodactylus fallax. The sequence goes on from CAMRHE010000123.1 coordinate 3,860,827, forward strand.
CCACAGACATCAGATTGTCAGCAGACTTATCTTATTTTAGAAGAACATTCTTACGTGTATGCGTATTACCGCCACAGACATCAGATTGTCGGCAGATTTAACCAAATTTAGCTGGATCTGCCAAAAGTCTGCAGATAAAGATCTGATGTGTATGGTCAGCTTAATATAAAACAGTTTGCATTTAATTGCTATATTAGTGTTTTCTTTTCACTTTGTGCAAATCTATCAGCGTCTTGTATCTTAAAAGTGTGAACTTAGGAACATATCCCATCTAAAACTAGAGCTCCACCACAACCTGTAGTCAATGACATAAGACCGCAATGTGCTATCATACTGAGACTAATGATAGTGAATGTGGTGACACTGAAACTCGCAGGTTGTCAAAAGTGTGACCTCAGTCAAAAGTTGTTCAACCCTGCTGGATTTCTGTATGGCCATGTATTTACCAATGTCAGCTGCGACTGGCAGAGCATCATCTGGGATCTTAATGTCACGTGGCCACAACTCACAGTGTAGCCCTAGTCTTATTTACAGGAAAACTTAGAAGGTAAATTGCTTGGGCACATACAGGTCAAAAAGGAGACTTTTAGCATACGTTTTAAGATCCACGGGAAAGTATCCCAGAGCATATGTAGCACAGACTTGATGGGACCTGAATATATAACCTACATCGGTTTAATCTTTTGGACAATGGGATATTTCAATACTTTTGGAGGCCTTTGAGATACATGTAAATAAAACAAACAATGTCCTTATTTATGATTGTATACCATTACAAGCCGATACATCGGGTCATTTTTGGAGAAGTCTATGGCACTTGGCATAAATATGCGCCTACTGGGAAGCCGCCAGCACATTACTATTCAAGGCCAACTATTGACTATTTCCTGCTATGAATTATTTAGATCCACTTATCCGGGAATGATTGGGAGTTAATCACAACGTGTGCACATAGGACGGCGCTGTCACCTTCTCACCTTTACAGTGAAGGTCTACTTACCACATATATTGGAAATTCTTATGCACAAAGCGAGGGATCATTTATCTCCTGCTTTTATCCAGGGCTTGTGAAAAGGACAACATGTAGCTCAGGCATGGCATCAAGCAGCATAATGTATGGATGGTGTATTTGATGTCGGGGACCTAGGTCTACTCTGGCAAATAATTAGAATGTAGATTAAAAGAAAACTCTGGTAAAACTGAACTTGTTACCTGGACCTCTATTTCCATACATTATAAAGGGAATTATGTCTGATTGGGAACCTGCCATGAAAAAGTACAGTTATATAGACACATTAGACACTTGTATAACTTTATACCACCTATTGGCTTACTATGCGCCAAAGTTTTGTTCTAATTTTTCACATTTCACACCTCTTTACCTTTAAGCCGTGCCCCCTTGTTGCTAACTCTGCAAAAAGTGTCTAAGGCCACATGTTGCGGAAACAAAGCTAAAGACTACTGTGAGGAAAGGACAGCAAAATTCTGTGGAACACTTGTACACGTCATTTTCATCGCATTTTGCCGCTATCTACAGTGTTTGAGCAGCATTCCAACTAAGAAATGACACGCTGCTATTTTGTGGCACTTTTTTTTTTTATTACCCCATAAAAGTCAATAAGGATAAAAAAAGAAGCTTTCCACCAGAAAATTTAAAAAGTTTTCCACAGTGTCCCCCCCGCCCCCCACAATGTGCAAGATTAAATAAAATCTTATTCACTTTCCTAGGACTGTAAGATGTAGTGTTTTTTTGTTTTTAACTGCTTCACTTCCACAACAGCCAAAAATGCTGCGTTTCTGAAATGTGTGGCCTTAGCCTCAAATAGGTCATGTATCACATATGCATGCCAGTTTTTTGGTTCAAATGCCATCAGAATTCGGGTGGATTCTAATTAGTAAATTTGGCAGTGATTCTATAGTTCCCTTGTCAAATACTCCACCAGGTTAAGGTTTAAAGAACGATTTCCATCTTAGAAAATTAATATATATTACATCTTAATATTAATATATATTACTAGAATATGCCATCACTTTATGATCATGGGAGTTCAACCTATATGACCCCCTAGTGATCCCAAAAATATAGGGGTTGCAGCACAGGTATAGGACTGTTTCACAGATCTTTCCTGCACGGCAGAGCTTTGGACACTTGCTATGCAGGGTCTACAGTGTGACCCTATTCAAACGAATTGGCCAGCTGGAGCTTACTGCCTAGCTAGGTGCCCGGGATAACCATCATGTAGGGAAATCTTAGAACAGTGCAGCCCCTTAATTCTCAGGATGGTGGGAGTCCCTTCTGTCATAAACTGTTGGCACATCACAAAAGGCTAAAAATAATATTACAAGGATCAAAAATGAAATTGTTCCTCTTGTAGTGGTGGGTAGGAACAGCCGCATCTCCTTGTTTAGCCAACTACACTTTTGATAGATTGAACAGTTTTGACCTAGCCAGCATTTGCTCTTATTCTTCCAATTTTAGATGACAACTTTCATCACACAGTAGCCTACAAAAGCTTACTGGATAATTTTCAGCAATTACATAAAATAACTGTAAAAGGGAGAAAAGAGTACCCTGAGAGAATTACAACCTCCCATCAAAGAGATTCAAGACCTAATAGCAATCCGTCTTGTCCCTGGGTATACGTGGCTGTTAATCTAGTATAAAATAAGAGCTGTGCTGTTATCGAAACAACTTGCTCAGCAATACCAATGTCACACGATGTGTAAGATACAAATGTCCCCCTCTAGCCTCTGTCACAACAAATAATGTCCATCGATCACCTCGTTCCCCCTAGCAGACATTTTCCAATTTTCTCATTGAGAAGGCCAAAGATATGATACCTAGCCTGAAGATTGTGCTTCCTGGGACAGTATAGATTTTCTAAGACTTCTGACCTAATCTGATAGAAAGAGAGGGGGATTACAAAGAGCAGTGTACGTGAGAATTGTTTGATATGCTACTGTCTTTTGAGTGAGATTACATTCAGAGATTAGCACTAAACACACTTGTCAATGGCGCTGTGCTAACAATCCCATAAACCTATTAAACACCAGACTGAAACAACAGAAAACTAGGGAAATGTACATAAGGCTAGGGTCACATCTGCGTTCGGGTTTCCACTCGGACCCCCCCCGAACGGAAACCTAATCCGCTTAAAAATACGGTTACCCGCGGAAACTATAATGGAGTGCGTGTGGTTTCCGCTCAGTTTCCACCCGAAGAGGGGAACGGAATCCCCGTACGGAGAGCCAATGATGGTGTAAACCCAGCCTTTTAAAAAAAGTTAGGGTCATTTTACACGGGCAGATAAATCGCCGTAACAAGCACAGTTCAATAATATAATACACCGCCAATCGCCGCTCATTTACTTCTCCCTCTCACAGTTTTCATTGCGATCAGTAACATATTCCTGTTTACATGAGGCCGCTGATAATGATTTTTATGTGATGCAATGACAATCGAGCAGATTATCATTTTGTGGTTCAATCACTGGACATGTAAACACCAGCAAAAATCACAAATGGATGTTCCTATGACCGATGGTTCTGGTGAAGCAAACACTCGATTGTTGGGTGTTCTTCAGGCAGCATTTTGGGGTTCTGCTGACAATAATGGAAAGAAACGGCTGCACGAATGACCAATCGCATGTTCACATGTCTGTTTATCCCTGACATCTGTCCAGTACTAAAAAGGTCCTACTTGGTATTTCCACCAGGTTGCAGCTAAAAAGGGTATTTAAATCTTAGAAAATGAATGTATATCACTAAAATATGGCATTACTTTATGATTGCGGGGTATGACCTCTATAACCCCTACCGATCCAGAAAATGTGGGGGTGGTAGCAATGATATAGAGCTGTGGAATTTTATTAAGGTGCAAGTAGGAGTATGACATGAACCTCCCTCCTGGAGTGCAGCAATCCTGTGGCTGTGAACACCACATGGCAGTACCCTTAAAGGGGTTGTGCCATTATGGACACATTCCCTATCCACAGGACAATGGATAAGTGTCCAATTGCTGGGGTCCCGATCGCCGAGTCCCCCAGTGTTCAGAAGACTGGGAGACTAGAAGTCCCCCTGGGGCCTCCTTGTGAATGGCCAGTGCGCTTGCGTGACCCGCGACCTGCCAGAGATCACAGTCCTTGTTTACTTGTTATACTGTTGAAATGGTACACATACCGGCTGAATTCTGCCCATGTAAAAGGACCCTTAGGGCTAACAATGCAAAAAACATGACAAAACGACATAGTACATGCAGATATATAAGAACAAAATCCCTGCTAACACACCGAATGTCATACTGCACTGAAGTTGGAAGCTGTCAGGACTCCAGCAATGTACTTACATATGCTACACTTAATTTCGCTGCCTGTTCATCTGTTAACAAGAGAGGTTAAGCAGAATGTGCAAATCTACCACCACGCTGTGTGAGTGGTTTTCTTTTCTATTTTCAATGACGTAACTTCATATCCAGCAGGTATAATTTGTTTAATTTATGTTTTTCAGACAAGAATTGGCAAACTAAATAAAATTCCAGAGCTGTATTTGTGTATACTTTACAAAAAAAAAAGTGGGGGGGAAAAAAAAAAATCTCACTGCAAAAATAACTTTTACGTCAAATACTGTCATCTTTTATTCCCTTATAAACTACCCAGTTTCAAATACAATATTAAATAAAAGTTTAATCCAAAAATAATTTTGACACAAATATTAGTTTGCTTTTTTTTCTTTTTATTGTAATATACAGTATCTTCCCAATTGACAGTACCAATTTCTTATTATCAAAATCGAGTCTTAGGTTGTCCAGCAGATAAAAATTTTCCAAAAAAGGATCAAAAAGGGTTAGAAAAAAAAAATGAAAGAAGCGATATGCACCTCCCCAATCCCCAACCGCACCTGGTTCCAAACTGGTCTCTACTTTCTGGTCCCTCTTGTGTGCTGAGATGACCAGGAAATAGAGACCTGCCAGGATCTGAGAAGCACTGGGACCAGGAATGAGAGGGGTAAGGCTAGGTCCACACACAAAGGGATTTCTTAAAGGTGCAAGAAAGAGTATGATGTCAACCTACCATAAGATATAACACAATATATGAATTGCTACAATGTTTTCTATCATTGGTTTTAAATTGACACTGTCCATTGTTCTGATTCATCAGAACAGGACAGGCGGACCGCTAAAACAATGGACACATACAGATCTTGACAGACCCCATTGACTATCATGGGGTCTGTCATGTGTCCATTGTTTTTAAACTAAAAGCTCTGGATGAAAAAGTTGAGCGAGTAGGACTTTTTGATCCACCAATTTTAGACAGACACTGCGATGTAATCTCCTAACAAAAACTCTGATGCAGATGTGAATGTAGCCTTATATGGGTACACTTTTCTGACTGTAGCAAAAACTCTAGACATATCTGATGTTAAGCTACCATCTTAAAAATGGATTCACTATACGACAGACACAGTGACCAACAGATTGTAACCCATCGTTCTACCACGTCATCCACCATTTTGACAAGAAGAATACAGATACATGCTGCTCCATACTTTTATGTAATTTCTGATGGAAGTGTGAATAGCATCTTATCAGCTGAACTTTCTGAAATTGAGTGTATATATCTATATCCAACTGCAATATAAATCAGTGCTTTATACATTATGATCACTGTGGTGGATTTCAATAATTCCTTATAAAAAATATAATCCAGCTCCACAGGTAAACCAGGGATTTAAAGTGGCTGCACAGGTAAGCCAAGGATTACCTGGCAAAGTATTAGGGGAATTATGTATGTGAGTATAAATTTCCTTTACCTGGAATCAACAAATAGATATATATGGCTTCATCGCATTTCCAAAAATAGGCTACTAAAGTTGTTCTTACAAACACACGCTATACAGCACTCTTCTTTTTCTTACCATAAGGAGTCATCTTCACACAATATACATATACATTTACATAACCTCTCATCTCTCTAAGGAAGACATTGCTTTATTATTGGTGTACAGAAAGTTCCCAGCAAAACAAAGGCAAGCAGAAAAGTCCAGCGAAATAAAACAAGAAAACAATATCTAGAGTAAACAATAGCAGGTTATTCCCAAGGATTTTACGATAGCATGAAATAGCATACAGCAATAACAATCAAAATACAGGTAGAAAGTGAGTCATAAAGAGACGGAGGTCTAAGCCGGGTAACAATGTAGCCTGCAAACCTGTCATTCTTATTCCAATATCAATGCTAAAGAATGAAGCAAGCAGCTTTTTTTTTTTATACATCATCGGGCATCTAAATAACATTTTTTCTCAAAAAATACTTTTCCTGGTAGCACACTGTACATATTCATATTCAGAACCAAGTATCAATATGTGCTCGTACCTGAATACAATACATCCAGTGAAAAATAAAATCATTCATAGCCTTATGGCGATAAAGAAACCCCTGACACGGAGCAGAATACCGCTATCTTCACAAACAGTGTCTAAAAGTTAGACAGCTTAGAAGTAGATCTATCAGTGGCTCATACTGGATGAGAACTTTGGACGCTATTCTTCAACGTTATAGGTACTACCTAATGGTTGGCTTACTATAAACCAGTTTTTGTGCCAAAATTTGGCAATGCACAAGGTGACGCCTTGTAGGACACACCACCTTTCCGCAAAGCCATGTCCCTTTCCCACTAAGCACTGTCAAATTCAGCAGAAAAAGTGAGCCAAAAGTCTGACTCCGTTTGAGCTAGAATTCTGTTGCAATTTCATTAGTAAATCTGTGCCAGTATGTGAGTATACAGCCTATTAAATCACAACATATCGAGGACGAATCTTAAAAACTGAGCTTTTTTTTTTTTTTTTTATCCCCACTGACAAGATGGCCATACACATTAGTCTACTACTGATCAATAATAGACCATCTTCTTGTGAAAAATCTGCAGGGATTAAAATATTCATCCAATAGTCGTTAGTCTGTGAATCAACTTTCCATAAAATACATTTCATTTCCAGAAACATTGTTGTCTTTAGGCCGTTGTTATTGAACACGACTGGCCAGTCTGAATGGCTGCAAGAGGCCAAGATGAACTAAAATATATATTGCTGTGTAAGGGAACAGATCTTTCCACCAGACGATCAACCATCGACCTACTTCTATTTTATGTGTACACCTTTTTGCTTTCAGAATATACCATGTTTTAGGAATAAATATATTTATAAGTTGAGATAGTCCACCTAATAACTACACAGAGACAGACAGATGCAAAGACACAAAATAAACCTGGCATTGGAAACTGACATTCAGCCAAAGTCATCCTTGCAACATTCTAGAATTTCCCTTCAACCTGTTAAGGTCAGATATTTTTAGGGTTTCCGCAAGTCAGGAGTCACTTGTGACATTAGGATTCCTTGCTTCAAAAAAACAACTTTAGGTTAAGGCCCCACGTAGCAAAGCAAAAAAAAAACTCTTCGGAAACGCATTTCATTGTGATTTCACAGAGTTTTCCTCTGCGGACTTTCTGCCCCTATTATACCTATACAGAAAATGCCAGTGTTTCCGTAAGTATAGTTGATATACTGTGATTTCACAAACGCGGGTGTTTTTGAAAACACAGCTTTTCTGCTGCAGATTCTTTCTGCAATGTTTGGATGGGATTAGCCAGAATCCCATGCACTTTGCAGGTACTGTAAAACGCTGCGTTTTTCCAAAGTGGGGCCCAGGACTTAAGCTTTCATCATTATTACGCATTATACGATCATTATATTAACAATATAGGAGTAATAATAAGAACAAGAATAGTAAAAGACTTGCAGTTTTGAAAATCACAACATAACATTTCGAGAGGTCTATCTATACTCATGCTAAGCAGAACCACAGAAAGCACATTTAATGTACATCTCAAATGAAAATAAACCATCAATGTATACATTGGTGCCATAGATATAGACACATCAGGACCACACATGATATGCCATTAGTAGCCAGTTTATTACAACCACCTTTTGCCTATTTCCATACATTGTGAAGTCAGAGATAGTATTGTATGTTGAGAGGCTGCCATGTAATCCCCAATTCATATTATCTGTTAATGTACTTTCACTACTTCTTTTCTTTATTGCAGAGTCCATTGGAGCTATACTGTATGGAGGAAAGTATTGGAAAACACTTCTTAAATAGGAGTCTGTCACCAGGGTGAAGAATTTTAAACCAGCAATACAGTTAGATAGGTATTTACTTTATTTTTCCCAAATGACCAATCTGGAGCACTTAGTACAGTTCTGTTACTCCAAACTAATACGCCCCACACTGCTCTAATACGACCTCCTTCACGATTTCATCTTCGCTCCCTGAAGCTGTCACTCAAAGAAGGGTGGGGGAAGGAGGGCGTTCCTGGGCATTGTGGGGTGTAGTAGTTTGGAGCAATGGAGCTGCCCTCGGTGCTCCAGATTGCTCACTACATATTCTGAAATAATAGAATATCTCTGCAACAAAGGAATGAATTTTCATGGGAAAAAAAGCATTACAGACAGGTGAGCTTGACCTATTTATTATGCTTACTTATAGCGCGCCATATATTCCGCAGCGCTTTACAGACATTGACAATCACTGTCCCATATAGGGCTCACAATCTATATTCTCTATCAGAATATCTTTGTAGTGTGGGAGGAAATCGGAGTACCTGGAGGAAATCCACTCAAACACAGGGAGAACATACAAATTCCACTCACATGTTGGATTCGAACTCAGGCCTCCAGCGCTGCAAGGCTGCAGTGCTAACCATCTGTGTTGCTGGCTTAGTATGCTTCTCCCTGCTGACAGACTCCCTTTAATCATAGCAACTCAACCATGAAGTGGCAAACCACCTAGTTACAAAATGGCATTGCATCAAGTGCTAAGGTGCACAAGGTATAAAAGTCACCAGCGCTCTGCTGACACTGCATAAGGTAGTAAGTCACCAGCGCTCTTCTGACACATAACTGCAGAGTCCCAAACCTCCTCTACCATTAACATCAGCATAAAAACTGTGTACTGGGAGATTTATGGCATGGGTCTCCATGGCCAAGCAACTGCATGCATGCCTTATATCACAAAGCACAATACCAAATGGAGTGGTATAATGCACACTGGACTCTGGTGAGGTGGAAAAGCATTCTCTGGAGTGAAGAATCATGCTTCTCTACTTGGCAGTCAGATGGATGAGTCTAGGTTTGCCAGGAGAATATTACCTACCTAACTGCACTGTACCAACTGTGGAGAAGAGATAATGCTATGGGGTTGTTATTCAGAGGTTGGCTTAGGCCTCTTACTTCCAGTGAAGAAAAATCTTAATGCTTCAGCATACCAATACATTTTGGAAATCTTTTTCTGTTCCAGCAGGACTGTGCCTCAGTGCACAAAGAAAAGTCCATAATGGCATTTTCGGGTGAATTTGGTGTGGAAGAACTTGACTGGCAGCACAGATCCCTAACCTCAACCCCATCAAAAACCTTTGGGTGGAACTAGAACTGAGATTTTAAGCCAAGTTTGTCATCCAACATCGCTGTCTGACCTCATAAATGCTTTTCTGGCCGAATGGGCAAAAGTTCCCACAAATGTACTCCAAAATCTTGTAATCTTGAGTGGGGTGGATTTATGGGAGGTTTCCTACCACACATAGAAAAAGCATAAAGCAAACAGCATGAAAGAAGCCTAATGTGACACATCTCTGTTTACCTGTCCAAGTCTTACAAACTTCTGTACACCTACAGGCATCACAAGTGCAGCTGTTTTATTTCATTCCATGTTCAAATTTTTTTGCGGGTGTTGATAACCCATTGGGGAAAATTTTCGAGGACCTCATAGATCAGATGCTACATCCTTCAGGCCGTGCACCTGGATTGAAAAGTATGCTGGCTGATAGCTGGCATGCTTTAAATCTGCCCCAGCCGAGGCAAAAAAAATAACAGCGGCAACTATTTTTGTTGCAGCTGCTGCTTAAAACCCCAGGTTTGAGACTTTTTTCCAGCACAAAAGTGACATAGGCCAATAATAAATCTTCACCATTACATTTTGATCGAAACACTGGTAGTTGGTAAATGTATTCTGCTACATGTTCTTAGGTTGACCATAAATATGATTTTAAGGATCAGGCATGTTTCCTTATGTCCGCTTTCAGAGGGTTATGAAAGTCATTTATTCTCTTCTCCCCATTAAAAAATAAAATGCACATTTGGTCAAGCCAAGGAGTTGTAGACTTACAGCAAGCTCATTTGTATGGCCAATATAATACCTCCCAATTATCTGATATAAGAAATGTCTTCAGAATAAATAAACGGTTTACTGGTCATAATATAGCGGCCACTAAGTGCACACTTGCATACAATGACATTTATGTCTTCCACAGCTATAAAGCTCATAGTTGTGGAACATAAACAGCCAAACAGGTCCATCCAAGCAAGCAGGTAGCGCTTCCTAATGTACAAATATTTCAGAAACATCAGGTAGCATTGTGTTAAAGGCCCCTTTAGCCAACAACTATCCACGTGTAATGGTGACAAATATCTACAATAAGTTGCTATAGACTTTAGGAGCCAGACAGAGAAACACTTTAGGAACCAATTTGATTTTATTAGTGGACTGACAAGAAGAACTTAGGAGTCTGTAACAAATTTTCTAAACTCCTGCAATTTCCAATGCTGCTTTACCATACCACAAGTCTGATAACCATCAACAATACCAACAATACAATGACACTACTTCACCAGAGCCTGCATTTTGTTAGCATCGTATTATTATCCACACACTATAGGATCTGATGAAACCATACTGCCAGATGTATTTAGTATTGGGAAGGTGCCATCTCCTGACTTACCTTCAATTCTTTTCAGAGCAGTCTGACAGGATTCTGGGTTGGGGAATTCAAAGGGACTGTTACAGGTCCGAATAGTGTCGCATTCACATTTTCCATTGATGATATTGCATCCTTTTACAAAGTTTTCATTGCAGGGTTCAAATCCATAGAGCTGGCCATCATCCCAATTCTCATCTAGAATATAAAGAAATAGATTTCATATCCACAATGCTGGTTTAGGTCCATGAATACAGTATACCTGTTTAGTGCCACGTCCTCTAATTTTCTAAATCAACATGTATATTCATATCTTGTCTGTTATAGCATTCTGTCAGAACATAAGCAGGCCCTGCATTTTCAAGGCGTTCATACACATTACATTAACTTTGGCCAGCTGCCAATGTTGGTGGAGCTCACTAATCTCCTCATGTTTATGGAGATGTCCCCAATATGCGGCAACAGATGATGCGGAGGGAAAAAAGTGCTAGGGGGATGATGAATTTTACACGCCGGATCCTCTTGTTCTCAGTGGAAATAAGCCACTGTAAGACGTGTCTGGCAATCTTATTCCTCTATACCAATTCAGAATACATGAATGAGCATTTGGCTGACAACTACTGGAGGTGTAGGATCAACTTTATACCTGAATGAATGGCAGCAACTGTACGAAGATGTATAGGTGATTTTTTTTTTTTTTTTTTTTACTTATGCTGTCCAAGAAATACGCTAAGGCAGATTGATTAATAGTGTCCTAAATTTAAGGAGCTTAGGGTGTATTCACACTACAATTTGTTTTTAGCATATGGATGGCCAGTCAAGGTTAAAACAAAATAAAAAAAATTAAGTAAAAAAAACTGATTCATTTCTGTGTATTTTTTTCATGGACACAAAAGTGTGGTACACAAAATATTTGCTTCTAGCAAAAAAAAGAAAAAAAAAAGGGGGCAGAAACGGATCCTCTTTAAATATCGCTGACTATATGTAAACAGATGGCGATCTGTTTTCATCCCTTTTCTGCTAAACAGATGTAAAAACATGATGTGAATGGCCCTTAGAACTAGGCTTGTCACTAATCTACGGCACTTCACCAGAATAAAAGCAATAAACTTTATTGTGGTTCTGATCGCAGAATTAACATGAAATATAAACACATGTACGACCAAAGGGCCATTTTGTGGCACATGACACTTCATCAACGCCTACTAGATGCACAAAATTTATCACGCTGTATGATGAATTTCACACATTTGTCTAACTTTCTGCCATCTCTTAGTTGGCTTACTTTAGACCTACTTTTCACACCAAAATTTTGGTGCAATGCAAGAGATTTTAAGCCACAGCCTGCTTTCCCTGTAAAACAAGTCAGTGCCATTGTCTAGTGAGGAACACAAATGACCAAAATACATAAATATGGCCCACTGCATGTGCACCAGAACTCAGGTTAACTGTAACCTAGAATTTTACCACATTTTGATTATTTAACTCTCCCCCATTATTTGCATATTTAGGGCTTTTGATGGGCATGTCAGCAATTTCTACCTTGCTTAAGAGAATGAGTCAGGGGACTGCTTACTTTCACACCTGCATCTGGAGTTCCATTCATCGGGTCCACTTGGGTACCCGAAAAACGGAAACCAAATCCGCTATAATGGGGTCTGCCGGGTTTCCGCCCAAAATATGTGGAAAAATAGAGAAAAGTCCTGCTTGTAGGACTTTTCTCTCTGCATTTTTCAAGCAGATTCGGGGATGGAAACCCCGAACGGAATGCAGGTGCAGTTGTGAACCTACACTTAATCAGAAATTCCTTAACATAATATTCAGTTTATCTGAATATTCCCCAGAAAGGTAAAGGGGTATTCCAGTTATTTATTATAATGTATTTGTTTATAGAATAGGAACTCATACAATTTCCTAATGGATTCTGCTCATTTACTGTACCTTTCCTAAATAAGTGCAGTTGACCCCTATCTGCACAATAGAATGGTATATCCCATTAATCAGTCCTGTGTAATTCGTTGTTGGGTTAACTGAATAGGACTAAACATGGAATCAGTCAGGTAACACCCTACATATATAAAATATTGCATGATTTTCTATTCTCAAATCATAAAAACTGAAGCACCCCTTTCATATACCCTATAAAACACCCTTTAAAGGGTAACTAAACTTTCAGACAACTTTTGATTTTCTGTCAGTATATGAGTCATTAAAAATATATTGTAGAATGCTTTATTAACAAATTTTGGCTCCTTTATGTGAAATCCTGTATTTCTTTATTCTTACCCTGCTCCTCACTATGTACAATGTACAGGCTTGTATGTAATGAAGGGAAAATGAGGGTGGGGGAGGGTCACATCAAACAGTTATATCTTGGGCATCATAAAATGTAGAAATTTGTTTCTGGTGTTGTGTGAAAGAGGAGATTCTCTTCTTTCATTTGCTTACAGTTCTACCTGTATTATTACCAGAGATATCCCTAGTTGAAAACTATTTTGAATGCATGAGATATCACTGTTTGAAGTTGCGCTCTCCTCTCCCCTTGTTTTCCCTGCATTACACACAAGCCTGTACACCATACACAGTGAGAAATAGGGGAAAGCTTTCAATAGAGAAGCAAGGAAAGGTATACAGAAATGCAGGAGTCCACATAAAGGAGCCAAAATTTGTTAATAAAATATATTACAAAATATATTAATGATACAATGTTACTAGAAAAATCAAAAGTTGTTTGAAAGTTCCGCTTTAAAGCCTAATTTCTCCCCCTGTGGTATGTGTACCCCCTGTCATGTCTCTAAGGGGTACTGATAATGTGCTCGTGCTGCGCTTCTAACAGGCAGTACACTGTAAGATCACAGACTTATCTGAGAAAGGGCGCACTTGACTTAGGAATGATGAGTAACACTTTGGGTAGCCTACAAATACTGGACACTGTAAGTTTCCCCTCTGTCAATGTGGTCTGTGGTCTCTCAGCTCACTCGTGACATACACAATTTCCTGATACACATCACTGCTGAAAAGGGCCCACTGTTTTGTAGTAAATTCCCTGTTTATGAGAAATTACACTGGTCTGAATGTTACACTTGTAAGATGTGTTACAAGCGAAAGCCTGAGACAGCAGAAATAAGTTCCTAGTGTAAAACTACTTCATTCCCCTAAGCTACAAATTCTTACCAATAAAAACAATGGTATGAATGCAGACCTCAAGACAAGAAAAATAACAAGAAATCTGATACGTAAACAAGTGAAAACATGTCATATACAAGTGGAGTCTGTGTGACTAGAGGAGTCCCAAGCATACGATATCATCAAACAGCACATCTACACGGTTAACACTTACTCCTCTAGTGCATGCATGCATGTAGTGCATTAAGAGGGACACGTTACATACATAAACAGTGCATGTTTCTTCCATATCCAGAGTTCCACTGTTAGATGCTTATATTATGGCATTACAAAATAAGTCATCAAAGGGGTTTTCTAGGATGTAAATATTTATGCACTAAACTTAGGATAGCTCATCGTCAATATCAGATCAGTGGGGGCCCAACACCTGGCACCCCCAACAATCAGCTGATGACAGAAACTGCGGTGCCAGTAGTGGTGGAATGTGAGGAGCTGGAAGCCAACAGCTCAGTGCCGTGCAATAACCTATCTACGTCAGTTGGGTGTAAATGCTACGTATTTTTTGACACATATCAATTTTGTGATAAAGATACACAACATTGTTGGTTCTACACCCTGCTTGGCACAAAGTGGGCAGAGACCAAAGTGGAGTAAAGGCACATCGGCCTAACAAATTTACTATCACTCTCAAGTTATATTCAAAATCTACACTAGCCCCTGGCTGGATGGATTTCAATTGTGGTGCATGGGAGGGTGTCACCTCATGCCCAGGAGAGGGGGCTGTATAGTCAACATACCAGGTTGTGGCAGGTTATGTCAGCCAGCAGTATTTCTTTTCTATATTGAGATCTCCTATCTTTCTATGGTGGATCTCTCTCTCCCTGTGCAATGAACTGGATCATGCACAACTTCACAGTTCTCAGTGCATAGGTACAGCATGCACAGTTTACCAGCACCTGCCCAGTACGTGGAGCTCTGGTGCACAGGAGAAAGCAGTGGGGACACCAGTGAAATGTTTTGAAAGTACAAGCAGGCAGTCATGTGATATGACGGGCTGACCATCGATCATCGGCAAGTTTAACACAACCACATGTGTGTCAATATGTGAACAGAGAAAAAAAACACAAGAGGTGGGTGAGTGCTTTATAGTTACTTCGTATTTTCAAAAAAATTTACTTGTATCCATGGCTTAACAAAACACAGCTTATTAGGACAGAGCCATTAACCATTTTTTGCTCTATTAGTTTGTGCTGGGCAAGTTGTTAACATTCACTGCTGTAATGGTACAGAGCTATGCTAGCGCCATCAGTGGGTGCCGATCAATACCAATCACAGCATCTAAAAAGTTAGGGTTCTAGTATATGGAAAAATGGAATAAAAAATAAATTGAGGCTGAGGCTCCACGTTGCGGCAACACAGCTTTTTTTTTGTTGTAGATTTTGCTGCGGTTTTTTGAGCCAAAGCCATTAGCGAATTGAGCAGAAGGTAGACATATAAGTATTTTCTATAAATTTCTCATTCAATCTGTAAGGAAAGGTCATGGATATTTTAGTCCTGGAAACCCCTTGAAAGATTTTGAAATGCAGAGATTGAAAAAAAAAAAAAATAAATGAAATGAAATAAAAAAAATTGCTCCATCAAAAACAGTAGGGTTCTCGGTAATAATTCTGTGACAGATATGTGTACTGTAGATTTTAGGTATAGTACTGTATAGGTAAAGATTTAATGCAGTGGATACTGCTAGAAGCTGTTAGGTCAGCGATGTCCATAGAATAATCTGGCCCACTGACAAGCCTTTCCTTTGGAATCAGCTCACACTGGTCTTCTTTATTGCATCTTATATGTTTATGCACTGAGCAATAAAACCCGAGTATTAATCTTTGATTTGTTAGTTTGCCTCTTTTTAGGCTGCTGTTGAGTTACGTGACAGACTTGTCTGAATGCTTAACACCTTGATAACCACCATTACCCAGAGCACACATTCCAAATCAAGATCTCTGTGTCAAATTCCTGTCTTTCCACATGACTGGAATGTAAAAAAAAAAAAAAAAAATCCCAACTAACCAGCGCTGGCACTGGTCCAGACTCTCTTCCCCAAGCAATAGAAGTAAGAGGCCTAACAGGCTTTTGCTTCCTTCACTAGACTCACGTCATTCTGAGGACTTTCCTCCTCACATAAAAATTTCCTACATATTATCAAGTACTACTGTACGTACAAAACAGACAACGCAAAGAAATCTAAATCTCACTTTCAAAGTCGTTTATCAGAATAGCTTAGTAGTCACAGAGCTACTACATTCTATACTACATTACTGTATACATCTCATGGAATACATATACAGAAATAATAATCATGATATATAATAATTCATAGGAAGCCAAAATCTTCTGGAATACAGTCATGTCTCTCATACATAATGTCTCACAGTAGCCCCTCTACACAGCATATTGTCCCATAGTGACTCCTCCACAACACTATAATGCTCTACAGTAGCCCTTCCACACAGTACTGTCCCATAGTGAACCCTCCACAAAATATAATGCCCCATAGTGGCCCATACAGTTTTCTTTACAAATTTTTGAGGTTCGCCAACCCAGAGTATAATGATTGGAGGCCCAGGGAGGTGATTAAACATATAGTGTTACTCACCTCTCCTGAGCTCTGGAGCCAGTCTTCCAGGCTCTTCTGGTCACAGACATATCATGAATGACGTCAGAGACCGCAGAGGATGGGCCTCAGTGGCCACGTCTGCGTCATGATGCAAAATGTTTGTAACAATTGGATATTTAAAAGAATATTTCATAGCGAAAAATATGAAAAATGCAAAAATAGACAATAAGTTCCTGTTATTATTATTAATAATACTTTTCTTATGGTTTAGTTTTGACCAGAGTTGTCTTGGCTATTTTTAAGCAACACAACATTTTTATTAGAGAAACCTTTTTATGATTTTTTTTTTTGGTCACAGGCCTCAGCAGTCTCTGTGACCAGAAGATCAGCGCCGGAGCCCAGGAGAGGTGAGTAACACTTTCAGTAGATAATTATACATTTTACGCATAACTTAATTTGCCGTTGTGTTTTGGCCCATTATGTATGGGAGAAAATTATAAGGAAAAGCTGCCGGTCAACAGTGATCTAACAGAGAGAACCAGGGTGTGCACCTCCAGTGGACTTTAGATTCAGACTGGCATACTAAAGACCGGTGTTAATAAATCCTCCCTGCCATGTGTATAGTGCTGCATAATATTCTAAAAGGAAAACAAATTTATTTAAATGTGCTCCTTTAAATGTCATTGAGGGTGACTGCATTTCACCAGTAAGTTCCTTACATTATACATCAGTGTCTAAATGAATTTCACAAAAGAAACATAAGAAGCATTCACACATTACAATGTTCTTTCTGATTGTGCTAGAATCAGGTTTGGCAAAGGCGGCTTCTCAAATGGGAATTGAGAGCTGGCATCATTCAATGGCTTTGGAATCAAAACTTTGCTGCAACGTTCATAAAAAAAAAAATATTTAGGGAGAAAAACACCAAATACTCCAGCTGTTTATAAAGCAGCCACACTGTTTTAATAAATTGCCTGCAGCTAGATAATGCTGTGTCTGAGGTGCATGGCTCGTTCACAGCGCTACATTACATACAGAGAGGCATAAAGCTCCAATCTTTTATTGTCTTCCTCTGTACTGAGAGAACCTGTTTAGGTTTGCACTAGCTTCAAAGGGATTAAAAGAGCATGTTTGAGTCTCATTCCTCCTAGATCGAAGCATACTTTCCCTAGGGAAATTTTTATTGTGACGGAGACTAAAAATACAAGACTGGATCAACGTGTCTACAGGAATCACAGTGAAATGGTCAACACGATACACACACAAAAAAAATAAAAAATAAAAGACACACATGAAAAGGTTTATATTGCCAAGTGGTTTATATTCTCACATCCCCACTGTAAGATTTCCCATGTGAACAGAAAAATTGCTTATCTATTCCTCATGGTGTGCACATTTTCTCTGGTTAGACAGGCTGACAGACATGTAAATTATGTCCTATTTTATGCACCTTACAGATGCTGCATGACTTAGTCCCATTGTCAAGTACAGGAAAGAGAAACATTTTCCCTAAGGGCCAAAATAACTCGGAGCTTCCCTTTGTTATTTTCACTCATGCCAGTCACAGTTATGTCAGGTGATCCTCACTAACCTGAATGTGATTGTGAAGTCTTTAGCTATTCTCTGCATTCTGTTTAATGAAGCACCTAAGGGATTCCATGTGTTATGCAGAGACATTTTCAGAGAGGAAGCAAACCGGTTACTGTTTTCTACACGTTCAGAGAAATAAATCTGGTGGAGACGGTATTGTTCAAGCCTATAATGATCTTCCCAATAAGTGGCGATGTCGGTGATAAAATATGGGAATTTTTTTTAACCCTTCAACTATAGTACATAAGTAATAAACTACTTAAACTTAAAGAATTATGGCTGAAAGTGGCATAGAGACCATAGACATAGAAAGTGTCATAGACCACAACTGTCTTAAAGGAGTTGTCTTGATTTGAAAAAGGAAATGTAATGGTTAACAACCAAAAAATTCTGATTTTCCACTATTGAGGTGGGTAACAGCGACAGTCTTGGGCTAAATTCACATGAAAGAGGTTCAAAACGGCAATTTTTCATAGCTGTCTTGCACCCGTTTTCACGGATCCCCATACATTGCAGTCTATTTTCAGACAAAAATAGGACATGACCTATATTTTGCCGGTCTATGGCAATGGACCATCAAAATAACGGTTATGTGAATAGCCTCCATTCACGGACATTGAAATTAATGCTGCCGTGTGACATCCATTAAAAATGGATGTCATATGGCCATTATTCAATGTTGTATGAATTAGGGTATGTTCACATGGCGGAATCTATCAATGATTTTGACGCCCCAAAATCAGCGTCAAAACCCACCCGGATTCTGCCTCCCATTGTATTCAATTGGAGGCAAAGATCGAAGCAGGGCACTGAAAAAATAAGTTACCTGCTCAACCTTGATGTGGATTCTGTGGCTCATTCAGCTGCAGAGTCCACAGCTCGAGACAGTCCACTGATAAGGACTCATTCATCTTGGCCTAATCTGCAGCAGAAAGCCACAGTGAATGCCACTGTTGTGCTTCAGTAGTCCACCACGGGGAGCGAAAAACGAAGGGGAATCTGAGGCAGAGGTCTACCTCAAATACCTCTTCATATTCTGCTGTGTGAACCAACCCACGTTGCGAAAATGCTGCATTATTGCCAAAAAACTCAGCAAAAATGCAATGAAAACCGCTGCGGAATAAAACACAATGCATTTCTGCTGCAGTTTTGTCTGCAGCGTTTTTTAGCTGCGTAAGTGGGAACTTAGCCTAAGACTGTTTTGATATTCAATCTTTTATTGATTTCCTGACAAACAACACTAACTTGATTTAGTCTAAAAAAGGGAGGTTGAAGAGGGTTATGATATAGTTTTATCAATATGTAAATGGTCCCTATAAAACCCAATGGAATAGATTATTTGTTCCACAGACCAAAGCGAGAATATGGAGTCACTGCCTACAGTTAAGTGAAATGCAATTTCAGCAAAAAGTCTGCAAAAAGTCTGCAAAATTCCTTCTTGCCTACAGGTGTCAAGAAGGAATTTTTTCCACTTTAGGCTATTTACCGAATAGCTGCAAAAAACGCTGCGAAAAAGACAGCAGCGGAAACCAGTACATTTTCTCACTTCAGTTTCTTTTTTTCAATGCCGTCATTTTCAGCTGGTTGAAAGATGCAAAGGCAGAAACAGTGCTGAAAACCCATTAAAACATAGCTGATTTTGAGGGGTTTTTTTTAGCCTGACAGAAGAAGCAGCATGATCTAGAGTGGTTTTTGCCTTTGACTTACAGCAGCCCTTTTATTCAACCTACTAAGCAACTACTGTATGTAACCAATCATGCATGGGGAAAACATAATCACCATTTCAGGATAGCTTCCTTGGCTTGTAGAAAGTTAGTAATCATTTGCTACTTTACACTCTATGACATCCAAGCCTCTATAGTTCTTGTAATGCAGAGTAGTGTGGAAACAGAGAAACTGTAACAAGATGAGCCATAATGTATTGGTAGAATTACCGCAATCTCTCAGCACCATATTCTTCTTAGCACAGCCCCTGTGCGACATGGCAAGTACCTGATCCAGATCTTTTCTGACCGAAATGTCATATTGCTAACTTTAACAGTTTCAAACCTACAATCTAGAATCTTTATCACCATTTTTATTCCTTTATTTTTGTAATAACAAGATTTTTGTAACAAGTTTTTATTTTCTGATTGTAGATTTTTTTATTACATATTCTGTACATGATTATGCAGGCTGCCATCTTGCCTGAGTGTCATATCTCTGCATTTAGTGATATGCTTTACAGCATAGCCATAGGCAGCAACAGTCTGGAGTCAACATATTAACGTCTATAGGAGAGTTTTTAGATATGCTCTGTGCAGGGTAGGGGAGTAGATAAACTGTGACACCATCTATTGTCAGAACTGAATGTAATGAAGGATCCCTGGTGTTATCTATAGAGGTGTTATCTTCTATTGGAATCCTATCTGCCTTCTTTATCATGTTAACAAGATGACTGATGCAAAGCAAACCCCTGCAGAATTGGCAAGTCTACTATTAGGCTTAATGGAGTGAAATTGCAGAATATAGTACTTTTTTAAATAGATATTGACATGGAAAATTAATAGACCATTTTCTGGTGACACATTACCTTTAAAGACACGTGGCGTGGTGGAAAAAAAAAAAACGTGGTGTTTTACAGTCCCTGCAATCCCATCCACACATTGCGGAAAAATACACGCAGCAGACACGCTGCGATTTCCAAAACCGTTACAGTTTTTGAAATCACAGCATGTCAATTATACCTACAGAAATGGCGGCGGTTTCCCTATAGGTATAATGGAAGCAGAAAGTCAACAGAGGAAACCTCTGCGAACTTTCTGTGAAAAGTGCTGTGGGAAAAACCGCGATGCGTTGCCACCGCAGTTTTTCCCACATCGTTTTTTTGATGTGACCCGCTACGTGGGGCGGCCTTAGCCTAAAGTAGCTATGTGTGGAACACTTGCTCAGCTGACAGCTATTCCACCTGGTTGCCTCCCCCAACTATATGCTTGTACAATTGGCTTGATACAGACACCTCTGGCAGGGTTTGCCTGCCTAGGAAAACCAGCATTGGGTAAGTTGAAATTCAACATATCTAATCTTTCTCCTGACATTGGCCACTGGGGAAAAAATGGGATAACTCTATGGAATTTGATGCTCCTAGGGAAACTGTTGTGTTCGCTCATCATTTGTCTAATGTGTATGGCCACCTTTAGAGAAAAGGGATTGGACGCACAGCATTAACACTTTCTCCCTAAAATGATTTAATCTAATTCATATCTTCCCTTTTCTATAAAACTCCTTGTTTACTAAATCTCTGTCTGCTGATTCAGTTGATTTTTATCTCTTTGCACAGCATGAGACTGAAGGAAAATGAAATAAGCAGGGGTCTAAGAGCTATCCTTCAAACTAATGCACAGATAGAAGCACTGACAAGGAGAACGCTAAAAAATGTCTGTGCACAGAAAGCTGTCTTAATGAATAATAACACAATGCCACTGTGGTAAAAGGATACTGGTATTAATTCACCTGCATTACAATAGTTTTTCCATGGCCATACTGACAACATATCGATAGATCCCTGGACGGATTAAGCTGATCACACATTGGCAGATGACTTGGTTAAAAAAACATTTGTCCAAACCACAATGCATGATGGTATATGGGGTGTGATCCTTCTGCTATCGCTGAGAGGTAGGATAGACAGGATATTATATATGTACATACACACACACACTAGATGGGAATATCCACTTAACAATGCTCAATTCTGATTGTGACATATACTTCCAAAACTGCAAAGATCAATCTACTGTACAGTCATGGCCAAAAGTTTTGAGAATGATACAAATATTAATTTTTACAAAGTCTACTGCTTCAGTTTTTCTAATGGCAATTTGCATATACTCCAGAATGTTATAAAGAGTGATCAGCTTAACAGCAATTACTTGCAAAGTCAATATTTGCCTAGAAAATGAACTTTATCCCCCAAAACACATTTCAACATCATTGCAGCCCTGCCTTAAAAGGACCACCTAACATCGTTTCAGTGATTGCTCCATTAACACAGGTGTGGGTGTTGATGAGGACAGGGCTGGAGATCAATCTGTCATGATTAAGTAAGAATGACACCACTGGACACTTTAAAAGGAGGCTGGTGCTTGCCATCATTGTTTCTCTTCTGTTAACCATGGTTATCTCTAAAGAAACACGTGCAGTCATCATTGCACTGCACAAAAATGGCCTAACTGGGAAGAGTATTGCAGCTAGAAATATTGCACCTCAGTCAACAATCTATCGCATCATCAAGAACTTCAAGGAGAGAGGTTCCATTGGTGCCAAAAAGGCTCCAGGGCGCCCAAGAAAGACCAGCAAGCGGCAGGACTGTCTCTTAAAAGTGTTTCAGCTGCGGGATCGGGCTACCAGCAGTGCAGAGCTTGCTGAGGAATGGCAGCAGGCAGGTGTGAGTGCATCTGCACGCACTGTGAGGCGGAGACTCTTGGAGCAAGGCCTGGTCTCAAGGAGGGCAGCAAAGAAGCCACTTCTCTCCAGAAAAAACATCAGGGACAGACTGATATTCTGCAAAAGGTACAGGGAGTGGACTGCTGAGGACTGGGGTAAAGTCATTTTCTCTGATGAATCCCCTTTTCGATTGTTTGGAACATCTGGAAAACAGCTTATTCGGAGAAGAAGAGGTGAGCGCTACCACCAGTCTTGTCTCATGCCAACTGTAAAGCATCCTGAAACCATTCATGTGTGGGGTTGCTTCTCAGCCAAGGGAATCGGCTCTCTCACAGTCTTGCCTAAAAACACAGCCATGAATAAAGAATGGTACCAGAATGTCCTCCAAGAGCAACTTCTCCCAACCGTCCAAGAGCAGTTTGGCGCTCAACAATGCCTTTTCCAGCATGATGGAGCACCTTGCCATAAAGCAAAGGTGATAACTAAATGGCTCAGGGAACAAAACATAGAGATTTTGGGTCTATGGCCTGGAAACTCCCCAGATCTTAATCCCATTGAGAACTTGTGGTCAATCATCAAGAGAAGGGTGGACAAACAAAAACCAACAAATTCAGACAAAATTAAAGCATTGATTCTGCAAGAATGGACTGCTATCAGTCAGGATTTGGTCCAGAAGTTGATTGAGAGCATGCCAGGGAGAATTGCAGAGGTCCTGAAGAAGAAGGGTCAACACTGCAAATATTGACTTGCTGCATTAACTCATTCTAACTGTCAATATAAGCTTCTGTTACTCATAATATGAATGCAATTCTATTTCTGTATGTGATAAAAACATCTGACAAACACACATAAAAACCAGAGGGCAGCAGATCATGTGAAAATATAATATTTGTGTCATTCTCAAAACTTTTGGCCATGACTGTATACATCTACCAAAAAAACTGAAAATTCACTGCTTGTTATTGAAATAAACCCTGGTAAGTCTAAATCACATGATCTCACCAGGTCTTGTCAACTTGCCACAGCACCTGTAAGTTCTATTTTTATAGGGATGAGGCAGTAGCCCTTAGGGAAACCTCTCATTTTATGGCTGAATACCTAACGCATTGCACAACAAAACACTCAATTTGATACTCTGCAAAAAAAAACAAAACATACGTTTCTCTGAAACATGAAGATCGCATTGACTTGTTATATAGGGTGTAAATAAACACAGCACACCAATCACAGCCCAGCTTTCATTTCTTATGGTGCTCTTAAGAAATGAAAGCCACGCTGTGATTGGTTGCCATGGGCAAGAAAGTCAGTTATGCTCTGCAAAAGTTTGTTAAATATCACGGGTTAAAATATTCATGTGAATGGGACATAATGAGTTAATTCTATACACTCCTGACAATTTATTCTACCTTGTTACACAAGGCCGTGCCATTGGTATAAGCTATATCGGAGTTATCTATATACAGTGGGGGAAAAAAAGTATTTAGTCAGCCACCAATTGTGCAAGTTCTCCCACTTAAAACAGATGAGGCCGGCCTGTAATTGACATCATAGGTAGACCTCAACTATAAGAGACAAAATGAGAAAACAAATCCAGAAAATCACATTGTATGATTTTTAAAGAATTTATTTGCAAATTATGGTGGAAAATAAGTATTTGGTCAATAACAAAAGTTAATCTCAATACTTTGTTATATATCCTTTGTTGGCAATGACAGAGGTCAAACGTTTTCTGTAAGTCTTCACAAGGTTGGCACACACTGTTGCTGGTATGTTGGCCCATTCCTCCATGCAGATCTCCTCTAGAGCAGTGATGTTTTGGGGCTGTCACTAGGCAACACGGACTTTCAACTCCCTCCAAAGGATTTCTATGGGGTTGAGATCTGGAGACTGGCTAGGCCACTCCAGGACCTTGAAATGCTTCTTACGAAGCCACTCCTTCGTTGTCCTGGCAGTGTGCTTGGAATCATTGTCATGCTGAAAGACCCAGCCACGTTTCGTCTTCAATGCCCTTGCTGATGGAAGGAGGTTTGCACTCAAAATCTCACGATACATGGCCCCATTCATTCTTTCATGTACACAGATCAGTCGTCCTGGTCCCTTTGCAGAGAAACAGCCCCAAAGCATGATGTTGCCACCCCCATGCTTCACAGTAGGTATGGTGTTCTTTGGATGCAGCTCAGCATTCACTCTCCTCCAAACACGACGAGTTGTGTTTCTACCAAACAGTTCTACTTTGGTTTCATCTGACCATATGACATTCTCCCAATACTCTTCTGGAACTTCCAAATGCTCTCTAGCAAACTTCAGACGGGCCCGGATATGTACTGGCTTAAGCAGGGGGACACGTCTGGCACTGCAGGATCTGAGTGCCTGGCGGCGTAGTGTGTTACTGACGGTAGCCTTTGTTACGTTAGTCCCAGCTTTCTGCAGGTCATTCACTAGGTCCGCCGTGTGGTTCTGGGATTTTTGCTCACCGTTCTTGTGATCATTTTGACCCCACGGGGTCAGATCTTGTGTGGAGCCCCTGATCGAGGGAGATTATCAGTGGTCTTGTATGTCTTCCATTTTCCAATTATTGCTCCCACAGTTGATTTCTTCACACCAAGCTGCTTGCCTATTGCAGATTCAGTCTTCCCAGCCTGGTGCGGGTCTACAATTTTGTTTCTGGTGTCCTTCCACAGCTCTTTGGTCTTCACCATAGTGGAGTTTGGAGTGTGAGTGTTTGAGGTTGTGGACAGGTGACTTTTATACTGATAACAATGTCAAAGAGGTGCCATTACTACAGGTAATGAGTGGAGGACAGAGGAGCCTCTTAAAGAAGAAGTTACAGGTCTGTGAGAGCCAGAAATCTTGCTTGTTTGTAGGTCACCAAATACTTATTTTCCACCATAATTTGCAAATAAATTCTTAAAAAAAAAAAATCAGACAATGTGATTTTCTAGATATGTTTTCTCATTTTGTCTCTCATAGTTGAGGCCTACCTATGATGACAATTACAGGCCTCTCTCATCTTTTTAAGTGGGAGAACTTGCACAATTGGTAGCTGACTAAATACTTTTTTTTCCCCACTGTATAGTGACAGTAGTATCTAAGGTCCTAAGTCCTATTGGTATAAAAGATGGACAGTCAAACATGTGAGGGAGTGATCACACTTATGTGGTGGGTTCAAACTTATGGACAACGCATATATGCAAACACAGAGGCCTGGGTGGAGTCCCCGATTTCCAAACATGGCAGCCTGGCCAGTAACTTCAACTATGGCAGCCTGGCCAGTGACTGAAATCTATTGCTCATCTTTTTTTTCATACATTTACCTTTATGAAGACTTCAAAAAATGTCCAGTTTTTTTTTTTTTTTTTTTTAATAAGAAACCGTCATTCCTCCCGACATACCTTCATGGGTCACATGTGGGTGGGGAGAAATCATTCTCATATTATTTATTACACCGTCCAATAAATCCGCTCCATAGAACCTTATCAGAGACTTGACTGCACCATACAGAATGACTGACAAAATGTTGGTAGAAATTTTACATGAAATGGACAGTAGGGCTGAACCCTCAGAGAAAGCTTCAGTGCTGTCCAAATGTTTAGCTAGTTTCTTGACTGGAAAATAAATTACAGGGATTGTTCAGTCTCAGTAAATAAATGTTTGTTTTTATACTGAAAAGTTAAACAATTTTTCAACATACTTTATGTATCAATCTCTGCTTACTGTCATTCTTTCTTTATTTCCATTGGAAAAAACACGAGACCACAGTCATGTGATGGACAGTCCATGGTCATGTGATGGCCATACAGGTGTATGGCTCGTTACAAGAAAGAGCTCTAAATACCATGCTGTGACTGTAACGAGCTGTGCATCTGTGTGTCCATCACATGACCATGGACTGCCATCACATGACCATGGACTGATTTTTATTCACTTGAAGTAAACAATGGATGACAGCAGAGATCTAGAAAACTGTGAGGAATTTATACAGAAAGTACAATGGAAGAATTGTACAATGACATTTATTTGCTTAAAATGGACAACCCCTTTAAGGAGACATACTTGGTCAAATAAAACTCATGCATTCATATACTAGTTGTCCATAACAACCAAGTAGGGTATGCCTTTATTTTTCTGATCCACTGTTCTTACTTCTGTAAATGAAGGCCGATGAAAAGGGGGAAAAGAAGTCATTCCTAACTATTGCAACTATTGCCCTTGTGTTTCTGGTTTAATACTGGTCTAATTAAAACAAAGGCATGCCCAAAGGATCCCTTGCCCGTATTAATAATATATACCTGTTCACATTTACCTAGCATAAGCCAGAAATCTGCATATTAAAGTGAAATACACACGCTAACCAATAGAGTACGCTATTCAATGGTAACAAAGAATTTCCTTTCAAGGCTAAATACAAGAAATAAACAGTGCTAAATGACTCTTTAAATGAAAGAAAAATTATATAAATCTTGCAAATATAAATGCTGTGTGCAAAGACAAAGCATTTCATAGACGTAGGATTAATAATTAAGAAATTAATTGATTTATATAGGATGTAACACTAATTAACCTAGGCAGCATTGTGGCCGAGAACAATAGATCACACATGTGAGCAAACTGCAAGGGCTCTATTGTATGTCTAAAAGTTACAGCAGGCACTCACATTGCTCTTGACTGTCACACAAGATGAGTGCCTCTTATAAGGTGGCCAGACACCCTGTCAGCTAAATGTGCATTCAGCTCATAACTATTAGTGACTAACATATGCACGCCCAGTTGTTGTGAATGCGGAGAGGGGAGTAAGCCACTGCCAGACACCTCTGTAGGCTTATCTCCATTGAGAACAAAAAGATGGGGCATGCTCAAGCCTCCATTTGTTGGGGGAGAGATGGGACACCCCCATACACATAAAATAGATGACTAGTTCTGGTGAAATTCATGGATTCAGACTTCTCTCTTATATGTATTGGGTCCTTCAGATAATTCTCTCAGACACACTGAATTATGAGACAAATCCCCCAATACTATCAAGTAGAGCTGGGCAAATTATTAAATTCATTTTATTAATTCATCATTTCAAAGAAGCATAATGCATCAAAATGTTATCAAAATCCTGAAATCGAGATGCCAGGATGAGCAAACTTTTACAACCTGTCCAAAGCCCAATGAAACAGACTCCAATAGTTACCCAAACTAACCATTACTCACAACTTTTATAAATTTCATTTCTATGGGTCCAACCAAAAAAAAAAAAAACACCTCCTAAACGTTGGGGTTACCCTAATTAAAATCTGCATTTCTTAAGCAAGTTTTTAGAGAGCTGTGTTGTGTAGTATTGATAAAATATAGATTATATTACCATAAAGTGGTGTTCTATACCTTTTAGGTTTAGTTATAATTTAGCCAAGATCCTGTTCTATTTGCTTTTACTAAAGAATAAAAAGCAGCATGCCATAATTTCTGTACAAACCATGAATTCTTGTTCTTTATGACACTTTATGGCCAGGAATAAAAAGTTTCTACATCCACGGATTGAATATTTTGTTTAGGGTTAGCATGGGTCTCCAAAAACAAACATACTGAAACGGCAGGATTACAAATATGCTCAGATAATCCCTTGTAACATGGGAATTTACTGTCGCCCTACAGAAAGGTTTAAAGCATGCTGAAACTTAAGTTTTGCTTGCAGTGCGCAAGAGCGTGATTATACCACCTGCATTTCAAGAAACTGGTCATTAGCAAAATGTCCCACTTCTGCTGTTGGCCAGAGTACTGAAATCCATTGAAACTTATATCAGGGCAGCCTGCCATCATTACATCATCCGCTGCCCAAAGAAGTGAGAGTTAGCAAACGCCATACTAGCGCAGGTCTTTAACTTACTAAGTGGCCCCGTGTGGTCAACAAACGTCTGCCAGCATGCACGCAACACCTAGATAAGCAGACCCAGCTATATACTCTGACTTATTTATTTGCCTTTCAGATCAAACATACTGTAGACTGAATATGGAAACAAGCTCTTGTAATGGTTTACATTTTATGCATAGCCAGAAATCAAAGTAAAAGATCACAATGATTTGATAATTAGTCATTAAGATGTTGTATCTGTTTTCAAGAAGGCTCCTAATCCACAAAGGAAGCCTGCCACAAAGATAAAACAATACAAGTAATTACAAGTGTTTTCTTTCATATGATGCTGTGATAAAGGTAAGGTGGGGCGTGAAATTCTGACCAGTTCATCTTCTCTTTTTGTGGGCCCCCTAAACATATTTTGTCAGACTTAAATGACGCTCCACCTGACCATTATGTAACTTGTATTATATATTTTGCTCCAGTTTTACCCTTCTGCAGACTAAGGCTGGATTGCTATCTGTGCTGGAGGCTCTGTCGCAGTGACCGTCGACAACACATACGCAGGAGTAGTGCCATTGAGGACAAAGTACTGCAGTACTGAGCATTGTTACTCTAAATCCAGCAATGGAGGGGTGAGGAGCCAGATAAGGCAAGAAATAGGCATTTCCCTGTAATAAGATTTATTACAAAGTGTCATATCTTCATTTTGTATTATAGATTTATTAAAGAAAAACAACAGTTATTTTGTAAAGATTCTGTAAAGAGTACAATGTAAGGCCCGATTGCTTGCATCCTTACTTCTTCCTAGCTTTAGCAAAACACTGCTATCTGTGGATATCTTTTAGGGTGGAATCTTCCCAGGAATAACCTGTTCACTTAAAGTGAGTCTGTCAGCAGGAAAATTAGTATGAAACTGACAGTAATGACAGTACCTTGTAGGTCGGCTTCTGCACTTACCAAAGATGGGTTTCATATTCTGCATTGCAGCTTCATTTTCATGAAAACCTGAATTTTATTCTTATGCAAATTAGCTGAAAAGGTCTTTAAAGACATTTCTTCTCCTCCTGGGGCTTCACTCTCTGCTCTAGATAGTCGCCCCTAACTGCAGATAAAGTGTGACAAAGTGGGAGATGTCACTCAAGCAATAGGGGAAGAAGTGAGCTGGGCAGCAGTTACAGGAGATGATCTAGAGCAGAGAGCGAAGACACAGAAGGAGAAGAACCTCCCCTGAAACTAATTTGCATAAAAACTCTGATTTTCATAAAAATGGAGCTGTAATACAAAACAAGAAAGGTATTTTCAGAAAGTGTAGAAGCCACCCTACTAGATACTGACATTATATTGATACAGATTTTCCTGCTGACAGACTCCCTTTCATCTAAAGCACACTGGCCAGATTTACTATTGTGGTTACAACTAGACACTGGCACATCTTTTGCACATCATGTTTGGGCTAAAATTTTTCATTCCCTAGACACGTTGTTGTGGTTTCTCAGAAAAAGGGGGCATTGCTTCAATGCACCATGATGCGGAAATGCGCACCAAGATTGTGTTGTAAAATTCTGTCTCAAAGTATAATTGTATAAACTTAGACTAGAGGTTGTAAAGTTATACTAGATCTATCATCCAGCATTACAGCGCCACTGTGATAAATCTGGGGAATTTTCAGACTGCGTAAATTTACACTCACTATGTATAGTGACTGCTGTATAAATGCCATACAAGTTCTTGGTGGGTCCTTGGTAATTTCCCTGGCAGGACCAAAATATATAAAGCTAAAAACCTACAAAAAAAAAAAAAAAAAAAAGAAAACAAAACAAAATGAATGCTTCAATCTACACAGTGATATATGACATGCCAATGAGACAACACTGAAGTAAATATTCAGATTTCAGAAAACCAGAGCACTGTACCCTCCTTGTAAGACCTGCAGCTAATCTCTACATATAAGGACTGCATTATTCAAGGCTTTTTCCAGAGTTTGTGTGTGGCTGAAACATATGCCTTCCCTAAGCAGTCTACTGATCATATAACTGGCAGAAACAAAGGGCCTTGCACTGCACCTATTTGCAAAGCTTCCCGATTTACTGAAAGAGGCCTGTCTAACAATAACAGTGGGGAAACACAGGCCCTACTTTTCCCAGCTCAATGAACATTTAAGTGCCTCATATTTCATAGCTAAAGGTTACTGGGCGGTACATTAAAAAATCTAATGCAATGGTATTAATCACTTTTATATCCTTCTGCCAGAGCATGAAGCGCACTACACTTCCAATATAGGTACGGCTAATCCATGTCCCTATGTGCTTACAGACTAAGCAGAGAAATGTATGACAGTGTTAAAGATGTAAAGAGCAAATGGCTCACATGTGGAGTATATAGGTAAGGTAAAATATTCGGATAGTCCACTGGCGACGTATTGTACTCTTTCTGAGGATCTGCTCTTATTATCTAATAGAGTGAGTGATGAAGGTTGTCTAGTTCAGCATTTATGTGGTGAAAATACTATCCTTATACACAGGTCCATTGTTCTGTGCAGAATGTAATTACGTGGCTATGATTAGTCACACTGCTGAGAGCAGAGGGCAATATGTAATTTATACCATAGATAATTGCGCTATTCTATTTCCACAATAAAACGCAGCGGTCGTATTAATCTAATCAAGTATAGCCTCATTACTATCTAGTATTGAGAACATTGCCATTGTTCAGCCATCACAGTGATATGTTTACTTGCATTTCAATCATGGCTTGTCATTTCTATTAATTGATTCAGAAGAGACATCCGCATTATATGTGATTAAGAAGCACTGACACAGAGATCCCTCCTGGTAAAGTATGTATATCTTGTTAGCACAACATCTGGAGCGATTTTCAGGAAGCTGTGGCCTTAAGACAGCCAGCACTGAAGTGGGGGTCTCACATAATTGTTAGTCTTTCCTCGTACTGCATCCGAGACCTAAAGCATTTTGTTGTGCAGCAGCATGCTGATCTGACAGTTCAAAAGCTTTACCTGCACACAGGGGTATATGACTGTGGTTACATTAGCTCGCTACTTCTAAAACACTTCCTGCTTGTCCTATAAAATATAGCCCTTTGGGATGACGACAATACAAAGTTATATGGGGTTATTTGTCAAAGCCGATGCAGTGTTCGTGACATCTTCAAGTACCGGGTTGATTTTTCAAGTCCTATTTATAAAACTACTAATATGTATATAAAATATGCCTTGCAGATTTTTCAAGGCCTCTGATGGATATTTATGAGGCAGCTATATTTCATTAACCCTGCCAATATACGATACGCATCTTGCATTACAGCACACATCTGCAATATGGCTCCTACCAATGACTGGGCTCCACGCAAACTTTCAGACATTTGAATGGGACTTAGCTGCAGACAGATGCAATATAAGACACTGCCATGACAATTGTAGGGAACTGTGCGTGGTAAAACTGAGGAGGCGTAGCACATAGCGGAACACGAAGCCCCTTCAGTCAGCTGATCAATGGGGGTGCCAAGGATGGCCAGGCGGTCTTCCCAGTTCTTGTTTGCAGGTGAATAGCATGTGATTATTGCAGCCATTGCTTTCCACACTACTGGCAGCAGAGTGCAGTGCTGAGTGTGAATGCGAGTTAAGTACAACATGTGGCCACTGACTACTTACAGACTGTCCATAAGTGACCACCGCAGCAAAAGGCTGGGACAACTGGAAGTGCCTGTGCTGAACTGTCAAAAAAAGGAGTAGGTTTGGCTTTGGTTTTATAACATTTGCAGCAGCTTTTTTGGAAGCGGCATACCCCTTTAAGGTGCATACACCAGATATAACATCCCATCATTAGGCAGTTCATAGGATTTGAAAAGGTAAATATCATCACTAACATTAGGAAAAGTAAAACAAAAAGTTAAAATATTAAATCTCCCACAAGCGAAATTTCAAAGAAAAGCTCAGTAATATATTTTAATCTTTATATAGAAACAACTGACTTAGTTTATTCACAAAGCCATCTATATGATAGTTATACTATAGAAGATGAATCTTGGGCCCCTAGGGAGAGCACAATGAGCGCCTGTTCTAACTCCCTGGATATGCATTGCAGTAAGATAATCACCTGACTTAAGACTAATAGATTTTTGTTTTTCTATTACTTGCAATTTGTGCTCATATGGGGAAATTGCAATGAGCTCTACTGAGAATGAAGTCTACAAAATCAGTTCCAGCTAATCTAGTTCCCGAAAATAAGACTGTCCCCATACATAATTTATTATGGTTGCTATGGTGTTGATTCAGCTCCAAATTAGGTTTCTGGCTGGCTCATGAAGTGTCCAACCGGGCCAACTTTTGTATATGTGATTGTTGATGTAAGAAGCAGAGCTCAATGCATCTTTTGCTTCATCACATACCAGGCAGAGGGCTGTGAAGATGGCAGCCACAATGGCTATACTATTTTTTATTCTATAAACAAAGGCAGATTGCTGCAATGCTTATTTCAGAGGCAGGCAGCTCTGTGTTGCAAACTATAAACTTAAGAAGATAAGAAGGTCTTACTATGTGTGAACCTTCATGCTTCTTTTCTACCATGCAGTTTCTTAACATGTGTTACTTTGGCTAGAAATTTACTCTTTTTACATGGGATTATTTGAGGTCTGAGGGGGAAATTTATTAAGCTCCCTATGCTAGAAAACTAGAATAAAAGAGGAGTTTCAAATATTTGTACAATTTGTTCTGCAAAAATTGTTATGCAAAATTTCTGACTTGACTTTTATACTGGGTTTGCCACTGTCCCTAAAACTGTGTGGGACGTCGGTGGGGCATAGTAAATGAGGCTTCCGAGCTTTCGTAGATTTGACTTTCTGATGTGTCACCAGCTGCAACTAGGTGGAGTTAGAGAGTTTACTGCATACTGTATTAAAAACAAATCTTAGTACAACCACTTTAACAATAGGACTCCTTGGGGATTTAAAGCTTCCTTCAAGGCCAGTCCAAACAATCTAATGCCTATCACATTATATACAGTCATATGAAAAAGTTTGGGCACCCCTATTAATCTTAATCATTTTTAGTTCTAAATATTTGGGTGTTTGCAACAGCCATTTCAATTTGATATATCTAATAACTGATGGACACAGTAATATTTCAGGATTGAAATGAGGTTTATTGTACTAACAGAAAATGTGCAATATGCATTAAACCAAAATTTGACCGGTGCAAAAATTTGGGTACCCTTATCATTTTATTGATTTGAATACTCCTAACTACTTTTTACTGACTTACTGAAGCACAAAATTGGTTTTGTAACCTCACTGAGCTTTGAACTTCATAGCCAGGTGTATCCAATCATGAGAAAAGGTATTTAAGGTGGCCAATTGCAAGTTGTTCTCCTATTTGAATCTCCTCTGAAGAGTGGCATCATGAGCTCCTCAAAACAACTCTCAAATGATCTGAAAACAAAGATTGTTCAACATAGTTGTTCAGGGGAAGGATACAAAAAGTCTCAGAGATTTAACCTGTCAGTTTCCACTGTGAGGAACATAGTAAGGAAATGGAAGACCACAGGGACAGTTCTTGTTAAGCCCAGAAGTGGCAGGCCAAGAAAAATATCAGAAAGGCACAGAAGAAGAATGGTGAGAACAGTCAAGGACAATCCACAGACCACCTCCAAAGAGCTGCAGCATCATCTTGCTGCAGATGGTGTCACTGTGCATCGGTCAACAATACAGCACACTTTGCACAAGGAGAAGCTGTATGGGAGAGTGATGCGAAAGAAGCCGTTTCTGAAAGCACGCCACAAACAGAGTCGCCTGAGGTATGCAAAAGCACATTTGGACAAGCCAGATTCATTTTGGAAGAAGGTCCTGTGGACTGATGAAACAAAGATTGAGTTGTTTGGTCATACAAAAAGTCGTTATGCATGGTGTCAAAAAAACACAGCATTCCAAGAAAAACACTTGCTACCCACTGTAAAATTTTGTGGAGGTTCCATCATGCTTTGGGGCTGTGTGGCCAATGCCGGCACCGGGAATCTTGTTAAAGTTGAGGGTCGCATGGATTCAACTCAGTATCAGCAGATTCTTGAGAATAATGTACAAGAATCAGTGACGAATTTGAAGTTACGCCGGGGATGGATATTTCAGCAAGACAATGATCCAAAACACAGCTCCAAATCTACTCAGGCATTCATGCAGAGGAACAATTACAATGTTCTGGAATGGCCATCCCAGTCCCCAGACCTGAATATCATTGAACATCTGTGGGATAATTTGAAGCGGGCTGTCCATGCTCGGCGACCATCAAACTTAACTAAACTAGAATTGTTTTGTAAAGAGGAATGGTCAAAAATACCTTCATCCAGGATCCAGGAACTGATTAAAAGCTACAGGAAGCGACTAGAGGCTGTTATTTTTGCAAAAGGAGGATCTACTAAATATTAATGTCACTTTTCTGTTGAGGTGCCCATACTTTTGCACCGGTCAAATTTTGGTTTAATGCATATTGCACATTTTCTGTTAGTACAATAAACCTCATTTCAATCCTGAAATATTACTGTGTCCATCAGTTATTAGATATATCAAATTGAAATGGCTGTTGCAAACACCCAAATATTTAGAACTAAAAATGATTAAGATTAATAGGGGTGCCCAAACTTTTTCATATGACTTTATAATACAATATATATATATAATACATGCATAATATGTAAATACGATCTATATATACACATACATGTAATATTTAAATGGTCCCAAAATCCACAACAGTTTTATAGAAGCCGCAAAGTGCATGAGATTTTAAAGGGATTGTACAATTTTTTGCTGCAATAAAGTAAAAAAAAAAAAAAAATATTCACCTGTCTCATGTCCTCAGTTTCCAGTATCGGCAGCATCATACTCCTGTTTACAGGTCTGACATCTGCACTAATGGCCTCTACAGCCAACCACAGGGCGCATCGGCGACCTCTTCAAAAAAAAGCCATGTCACTGCTGAGGCCAGTCAGTCACGTATCAATTGTGAAGACGCTGGGTCTGAAATCCATGCCAAATCCACCACCCTCTTGAAAGTCTGCTATGAAGCCTTACATTTCCTGGTTATACAAATACTAACTGAGCATTTACTATAGGACAAACGTTTTAGAAATTTACTAGTAATTCCCATGAATCATTACTCAATAAACACAGAAACATTTCATGGCCTTATGACAAGTGAAATGACTTGTGATAAGCAGGGCTGACTTCTGGTCGGTAAATTCACTGAAGAACATTACCCGTGCGCTATTAGGTAACTACAGAAATTGTGGATGACAGGTAATAACACTTTGTGTCTAACAGATGAATGTGGAACGACGGTCGCCCCAGGTCCCGATCAGGTACTGAATCTTGTATGTTTGGGTCGCACTCTATAGAAGGAACAGCAGAACAGGAGACAGACGTTAATAATTAGTCTAGAGACAGTAAGAGGCCGTGTAACTATCTTTCAGGGTTAACTTTACAGAGATTTTGCCTGTAACCTCTTAACAGTACGGGGCACGTCTAATCTAAACTCTTCTACTATTGAGTCAGAGAGCTTCATGAAGCAAGATGCAGCTAGTTGGGGAAATCTTGGCTCAGCTGTTTTTAATGACTTGGAGTCAGGTGGCAAGTGCAGTCAACGCTGACCGCAATATTGATTTTTACAATGTCTTCAATCAGCGAACAATGCTTCAGCACTCTCTATAATGCAAAACAAAGCTGGGATGACCACCTGGCTCAGTATTATCGCAGACAGTCTACCACAATCCCATTTTTTTTTTTTATCTTCTGTCCCAATCAATTTTCATTAGTGAAAAAAAAGGAAAAGATTCTAAAAAGCGTGAAACACAACCAGTGTCCTCCAGGCAAGTACCACCCTGAAATTTTAGTATATACCAGCCAAACGGGGTGAGCTGGTGAGGGCAGGTTTATCAATGCAATTCCACATTGCTGGCATAATAGTGATCCAATATTGCATTTGCTAGAAA
The DNA here is from genome assembly GCA_947044405.1 of Leptodactylus fallax. Classification (NCBI taxonomy): domain Eukaryota; kingdom Metazoa; phylum Chordata; class Amphibia; order Anura; family Leptodactylidae; genus Leptodactylus; species Leptodactylus fallax. The sequence goes on from CAMRHE010000123.1 coordinate 3,897,227, forward strand.
GCTTCTGCTAGGCTTTTTCACACAACCAAAAACTGAGTTTCAAGTCATCAAAAAAATGTAGTGTGGCCTTACGTTTGCCCACCGAAAAAATTGATTTACTTAATTTTACCACAACTTTTCTAACAATAAATGTAATGGTGATGCCAGTCTTAATAAATGCACCCTAAGCTAGGTCTCAATGCAGACCAATGGAGGCATCTGTCATTTTGCAGTCACCTGGCTTTGGATTCCATGATTCATCATCTAACCCTAGTCTGAAAAGTGCTGTCCAGGATAAGCATTTTTTTTTTGCAAGGGAGCCAGGGAAAGGGAAAAAAAATACAAATAACCTATACTCATGTGTCTCCCACCGCACGTAATTGGCCTCATCGGTCTAAGGAAAGGACACGGGACATCACTACATGTGACGCCTCGTGTCCTTTATTTAGGCCGATGATTGTCCTCAGCAGTCACGTGCTGCGGAGACTTCCGCCACAACAAGACCCTACAGCAGCAGGATCGGACCAAAGTGGGAAACACCGGACCACTGGGGGAAGGGGAGTATGGGTTATTTGACTTTTTTCACCTTCCCCAGCCCCCTTGAAAAAAAACATTTATCCTGGACAATCCCTATAAGGCTGAGGCCCCACATTGCAGAAATGCAACTTTCAATGATGCAGATTTTGCTGCCAGTAGTGGATTGAGCAGATGGTAAAAGTATAAGAACTTTCCATATATTTCTTTATTCCTTTTGTAGCCATTCTTGGCTTTACTCAAAAAAAAACAGTAAAGTCTGCAACAAAAAAAGCTGCGTTTCCGCAACGTGGGGCCTCAGCCTTAAGGGATGTTCCATGATGAGACAAGATTTGGCTGAGGGTGAAATGCCATGAAATAAAAGATTCAGCCATTCACTGGCCTCAGCTGTCATGAGGGTAGCCAAGCATGCCAATTATGATGTGCCAAAGTCCACACACCATTGAGAACCATTGAGACTAGCGATTGGCTGCAGCAGTTACTTACATGCCCATGCTGCACCACCAGAAACCAGCAAGTTCATTATAAAGTAGATAAGGTGATCACAGGGGAAGCCATGTAGTGCTGCTGCAGGTAAAAGGAAGCATTATAGCGATACTACTGATATCAAGAGTTTGTCTCTGAATGGTGAGAATGCGCTGTGCCCTCCAGAAAGGGAGAGAACTAATCACTGTAGCAATTTTATGTTCTCTATGTGTACAGATAAAGGAAACCCCTATCTATTAACACAAAATGTCTGAGTATTTGAAACTGGTTTTTTGTTTGTTTTATTTTTAACCAGACAACCCCTTTAAGAAAAGCAACCTCTGCCTCTCTAACAAATCGTGTTTCTCTACCGCGGAATCTGGTTAGATGACATAATCACTAGTGTATTTAATAAACTCAATTGCTGAATAAACTAGAGTACATAAAGTTAAATGCATTACCTTGAAATTCTATGAGGTCATTTAAAGGAAGGCTAACAAGATGAGATTCACAATACATTTACACAATTGACTTTGCCAAGCTACAAGGGCCCTATGCAATTATCAACACGTTTTCTGTAAATGTTCCCTGACTGAACACAGTAAAGAAAAAGGGCGTCATACCAATACAGTTAAGCATCTTGGAAATCATCAAAACACTCAGTGGAAATGTCTAAGTCTGAAGTGAAAGGAAGGTTTTAACATAGCTTGAGCGATCTATAAACAGGCCGGAACGTTTTATTGACAAGACTGTTACTTCCGCAAAACAGCTGCAGATGTCGTCTGTGTGAGTTATTTATAGGCCGATGGCAGCAGCTCGGGAGCATGGGAAGATAAAGCAATACTGCTGCAACACATTGCAAGAGTTGTCAAAATTATTTAAGTGGCATTATATTTAATTGAAGTGTCAGCACAATGCACAAAGAAAATGACTCCTACATCAACCGCATAGCAAGGCGACTAAAAGGATCGAAAATGACAAGCAATTCAAGGTAGCAGACAAAAAAAAGCTTCATTATTGTAATACAAGGCAGTAACATTAGAGTATATTAGAGCTTCATTTACAGAACATGAACTTAAGTTTATGCTTATTTACTTTTATGCATGGAGCTGCTGGAAGAATACTTTGCTCTCAGCTGAAGTCCTTGTGAATAGTGAGAAACACCACACTATCCAGATATGTGAAATGTAATACCAGGCAGATGGGGTCAACAGGTTTTTGGCTGGATCATTAAAGCGGCCCTCCGGTTCACAATGAACCATTCGCAGTCATGCATAATGCATAGTTAAAAAACCTGGTACCTTCTGTAAAATGCCCACCAGCTTCTCAGACTACTCTGTGCACAGTGGTCCACATTTACTAATAGACAGCGTAGACTTGGCAGCCTGAAAATTTAACCGGTTTATCACAGGGGCTCCTGCTGGATTCTTATACCACCTATTAGTTGGCTTACTTGCCTCCAGAATTATAAGATCTTGTCTCATAATAAACAATGCATCCATTTCATCTTAGCCATACCTCTTTGTAGATCTAGACAAAAAATAATGGCTTACAACATTATGCATGTAAAATGTGCCTGTTTCAGTCCAGAATTCAGATGCAGCCACCACATTTTAGGCATCCTACTGTTTTTGGTAGTCTTAAACAAACCTTCCTGATCCTGGATAGACCAGGCTTACATACATGACAGGTATAAATGCCATTGTTGGGCCCCAGGCAGCCATGAAAACTCCTTAGCACCTCACAATCACGTCATGGGGGAAGGGGGTTTGGGGACAATGGGGTGACATAGAGAACTGCCTCCACTTGTCTAATTGTTTAGCTACTGTATTTGCTTTAGACCTGGGTATCTAAGGGGTTAGCGTTATCTTGCAACTTTTGCCATGCATATGGTGGAGACCAGGAAGAGGTTAAAGAGAACCTGTAAGCTGCCCTGAATTGTCTGTTTTAGTAAATACTTGTACTGTGCAGTTACTTCTAGATATTTACAAAATAAATTGACAATGGTTGTTACCATTCCCAGCACCAGTACTGCCCCTATACAGTGTACAGAGCCAACTGCTTCCAGCCCCAAACAGCTGATCAGCGTGGGGGTCGGCTGTCGGCCCCCACCGATCAGATATTTATGGCCTATCCTAAAAATAGGCCATAAATACAAAAAAAAATCCTGGCCAACCCCTTTAATTCACATTAAAGGTCAGTACAGGTCAGTGATTCTCTATAATGCCCTATATGATCCTGTTGCAGTATGTGTGACAGAGAGGGTTGTGCACCGCATTCTGCCCAACTTTCTGTGTGCCGTTTCAATGTCTCCATTGCAAAAACATGAAGCTATAGAGAACAGCATCATAATTTGACAATGTTACAGGACATGGGGTGATTTATGACAGCTGAACCCTTCCTGCTACTTGACACCATGGGGTAAACTTATCTCTGATCACACACACACACACACCACCCCCACCTTAACGCACCTTTGCAAGACAAAACATTATGAAGCTGCCCATAAACCTCAGAATAAAGGGATTATCCGTTTTCTTGTATTGATGGCCTATCCTCAGGAAACAATGAATATTAGGTCACCAGTCCCAAGGCAGCATGGGAGAGCTGTGCTGCTTACTTGCCACATAAACAAACGCGGTGGGTGTAGGTACTGCAGGGCTACTCCATTGAAGTCTATGGGCGTCAATACCAGTCACGCAGTGGGCCCGAGTGTCGGGTCACGCAGATCTAAAATTGATAGCTTATCCTACTTTTTAATATTGGCTCAACCTGCTCATTTTGGAGGGACCAGTCAGACATCTAATGTTTAGGCCAGACTCTCTCTTGGTAGGAGATGTCAGGGGAGATAAAGATCAGGTTGTTTTGAACATGCCTCAATATTTTTGTTCTAAAAAAAAATAAGCCACCACTAAACTGTCTGGCAACAGCTTCCTCCCATCTTCCTCTTCTATTTAGGACACATGCATTCTTGGCTGAGATAAGTGTGCATGTATGGGGGTTGGGAGAGACGAATGAATACAAACACTTGTTTGACTGACTAATATATATGGCTAGTCAATGGGATCCATCTGTAAACAGATTAATCATAGCTCCATTAAGAAGGAAGCCATGTGAAAAAAAAAAGTCTTAAACATGTATGTGCCACATGTGACATCCAGGACACACACTTAGTACACACTGATGTGTAACAATATGCTCACACCATGCAATCTTATTTATTTAGTAATATAGAGTGGTTAATTGAATATTATGAGTATTACATGTTCTGGTCCTTACTCTAGGGCACACAAGCTATGTCATTTAGTTTTTTTCGTAAAAAAAAATAATTCACTGGGTACAAGACAGACCTAAGAAAAATGTCTCCGAGTCAATTACAGGTAGGCGAATATTGTAATTCAGTGTTCCTCAGTGACACATTATTACTGGCCGTGCTTGAATGTCTCAGTAGGGGAAAAACACATATTACACAAGCTTTTTCTTAGAGAAATGTTACACTGGTTAACTTGGTTATCGTTTAAACAAGAAATTGTTGAAATGTCTGTCTCACAGAAACTGTAGGTCAAAGGAATTTTGGAATATTTTCTTGAGAAGCTCCTTAGGGTATATTATTATTATTTATTTATACAGCACCATTAATTCTATGGTGCTATACATTATTATATTAATTCCATGGTGCTTTACATTTGAGGGTTTACATACAGTACACAAGATATACAAAACAGATAATACTAACAATGACCGACTGGCACAGTGGGATAGAGGGCCCTGCCCGCAAGGGCTTACAATCTATGAGGGAGAGACAGAAGGTGGGGGTAGAGACTGTACAGGTGGTGGTGTGGTGCCAGTAGTGTTATTGGAGGTTGTAGGCCTTCCTCAGGGCCTTCTTGAAGCTTGTGACTGTGGGGGACAGTCTTATGTGTTTTGGTAATGAGTTCCAGAGTATGGGGGATGCACGGGAGAAGTCTTGGAGATGATTTTAATAGATGCCTCAAGTGTCTTCACTTACATTGTTAATCATTTATAGATGATTGATGGTTACTTGCAACGGGCTGAGCCATTGTGTATATAAACGTGCACAGCTATGTGTCCGTTATCAGAAGAAGTAACAATAAATGTAAGGGTAAGTGAAGACAATGGCCGCATGGACACATGCACAGTATTGAGTCTTCAACATCATGGCAAACTGCGGCAAAACAGAAGCTCAACTGCAATCCATAAATACCTTTTTAAAAAAAGGCCATTTTCTTGTGCACTAATCCAAGTAGGCACAGGGGCATACAGTGGGGAAAAAAAGTATTTAGTCAGCCACCAATTGTGCAAGTTCTCCCACTTAAAAAGATGAAGCCGGCCTGTAATTGTCATCATAGGTAGACCTCAACTATGAGAGACAAAATGAGAAAACAAATCCAGAAAATCACATTGTCTGATTTTTTAAGAATTTATTTCCAAATTATGGTGGAAAATAAGTATTTGGTCACCTACAAACAAGCTAGATTTCTGTCTCTCACAGACCTGTAACTTCTTCTTTAAGAGGCTCCTCTGTCCTCCGCTCATTACCTATAGTAATGATCCTGTTTGACATTGTTATCAGTATAAAAGACACCGGTCCACAACCTCAAACAGTCACACTCCAAACTCCACTATGGTGAAGACCAAAGAGCTGTGGAAGAACACCAGAAACAAAATTGTAGACCTGCACCAGGCTGGGAAGACTGAATCTGCAATAGGCAAGCAGCTTGGTGAGAAGAAGTCAACTGTGGGAGCAATAATTAGAAAATGGAAGACATACAAGACCACTGATAATCTCCCTCGATCAGGGGCTCCACGCAAGATCTCACCCCGTGGGGTCAAAATGATCACAAGAACGGAGACCAAATATCCCAGAACCACACGGGGGGACCTAGTGAATGACCTGCAGAAAGCTGGGACTAACGTAACAAAGGCTACCATCAGTAACACACTACGCCGCCAGGCACTCAGATCCTGCAGTGCCAGACGTGTCCCTCTGCTTAAGCCAGTACATATCCAGGCCCGTCTGAAGTTTGCTAGAGAGCATTTGGATGTTCCAGAAGAGTATTGGGAGAATGTCATATGGTCAGATGAAACCAAAGTAGAACTGTTTGGTAGAAACACAACTTGTCGTGTTTGGAGGAGAGTGAATGCTGAGTTGCATCCAAAGAACACCATACCTGCTGTGAAGCATGGGGGGGCAACATCATGCTTTGGGGCTGTTTCTCTGCAAAGGGACCAGGACGACTGATCCGTGTACATGAAAGAATGAATGGGGCCATGTATCGTGAGATTTTGAGTGCAAACTCAAGGGCATTGAATATGAAACGTGGCTTGGTCTTTCAGCATGACAATGATTCCAAGCACACCGCCAGGGCAACGAAGGAGTGGCTTCGTAAGAAGCATTTCAAGGTCCTGGAGTGGCCTAGCCAGTCTCCAGATCTCAACCCCATAGAAAACCTTTGGAGGGAGTTGAAAGTCCGTGTTGCCCAGCGACAGCCCCCAAACATCACTGCTCTAGAGGAGATCTGCATGGAGGAATGGGCCAACATACCAGCAACAGTGTGTGCCAACCTTGTGAACACTTACAGAAAACGTTTGACCTCTGTCATTGCCAACAAAGGATAAATAACAAAGTATTGAGATTAACTTTTGTTATTGACCAAATACTTATTTTCCACCATAATTTGCAAATAAATTCTTTAAAAAATCAGACAATGTGATTTTCTGGATTTGTTTTCTCATTTTGTCTCTCATAGTTGAGGTCTACCTATGATGTCAATTACAGGCCGGCCTCATCTTTTTAAGTGGGAAAACTTGCACAATTGGTGGCTGACTAAATACTTTTTTTCCCCACTGTACCTATGGCACTGCAGACACAAGAATGAAATGAAGAATCTGAATGGGTAACCAAAAGGTCTGAAAGGGTGCTATGTCTCCCTAAGGAGACTGCCTTTGCTGGCCACCTTTTGGAGTACAAAGGCTTACAGAAAATACATAGTTTGCTACGGATTCTGAGAAAAGAATATGCAAATAAGTTCTCTTTGTTGGAAAATGGAAAACTTGCTCTAGTGCCACATAGAGGTAAAAGGAAGCTTCCTACAGATCAATACCTGGTTTTCCAGCAACCTGGTGGCATGATCTTGGATTAAAGCCAAACTGGAATATTTCCTCCAAAAATAATAAAGGCCCAAAAGGTGGCACCACAGCAAAGATTCATTTTTCCACCAAGAAGAATTTATTTGCATATTGTTTTGGGTAACCAAAGACTCACGTTCTAATTTAATATAGACATCTAAGACATTTGAGGTAAGTTAAAGCTATGTCATGATATATAGAAACATGACAATAGGTCAAAAATTTAAGGGGTTTTATATCCTTAGATATAATATGCTTAGAATAGGCCATCACACCTCCTCGATCAGCGTATCGGGGGCAGAGTTTCTCTGGCGGATAGGCCGGCTTTGTCATTACCAGGCATGCATTCTATAGTGGAGGTGCCTGGCACTACTTGTAGCTCTTCCTATTTGGAGAGAGTTGCAGTATAAAAGGCACAGCTGTTATGATTTGGACAGCAATGTATCTGATAACCACCACAAACCCAGGTGCCCATTAAACAGCTGATCAGTGGGGGTTCCAAGAGTCGGGCCCCAGACAATCTGCTATTGATGTCCTATTCTAAGGATTGGCAATAAATATTACAGTTCTAGGAAAACCCTTTAATGAAAGGTATCAAATTGTGTAGATTGTTTTCTGAGAAGATCCGTCAGGGGTTGGTAGAGAGCAGACAAAATCAATATAGCTTTATAAAGCAGTTTGTACATTTTCTGGTTACAGTAGTGAAAGAATGTTCTTAACCTTTAATATAGAGAATGAAATGGAAACTCATAACTCTGCTACATTTTCTGACAAATAAAGCACTTGTTCTACTGTCCTTATCATAAAGAATTCAGATCACCATTAATAAATCTGCCATTTAACAGGGTAATTACTGTATCTTTTTCCATATTAATTGTTGCACTTTTACCCCCACCTTTAAGCACAAGACGCACAGGTGACAGGTGTGCATTCTCACCAATATAACCACCAGGGCTTGGGCCTCACTTAGGCCAGGACCCCACGTGGCGTAAACACTGTGGATTGGCTGTGGCAAAAACACCGTGGAAAAAAACGCGTCATTTTGCAGTCACTGCAAGGTGGATGGATTATAGTGAATCCCATCCATACCGTGCGCTAAAATACGTGCAGCGGAAACGCTGCGATTTCCAAAACGGTTTTGGAAATCGCACCATGTCAATTACCCACAGAAATGCTGGTGCTATCCCTATGGATAATGGTATAAGGTATAATGGAAGCAAAAAAGGAAACCTCTGCGGACTTTCTGTGAAAAGCGCTGCGGGAAAAAAACGTGATGCGTTGGCACCACGATTTTTCCCACAGCACTTTTTTGCGCTACGTGGGGGCTTCGCCTTAAATGGGTTTTCCCATTTAATAAATTTATGGCATACTGTTTCTGAACCATGGTAGTCCCAACTACTGAAATTCCCACAGTGCTGATCTAGTGTCGCTGTCCCATCACAGGTTCCCCTGCACAGTCGTGACTCCTTACCATCCACTGTGCAGGGAACTGCCCCAAAGCTTCAAAGGAATATGGCTGTGCCAGAAGAGAGCACTCCAGGGAGGAAGTACATTGTTTTATGACGCATGCAATGATTTTATTTTCTGTGATCTATTAAAAAACACAAAAACAAAGCATCATATTATAGTTACCGGTAATAACAACTCAAAAATGATACTGAGCTGTAATATGCGCATGTGCAAAACGCTTTCTGCCACTTACACATAATACAACCGTCTTCTCTGCCTACTAAGGCATTGTGTTGCCAATATTACCATGCCAATCTTTCCAAATCAATGCAGTCTGAATAAGGGCTTATTTATTATGCAATTATAAATCCCTTCTAACAACATACTCTCTCTCATAGACGTTTTATCTCAGAAGCCGTTTCAGGGAGTTGATATTTACAGAGTAAAACATCTTTTTTCCACATGAGATTTACTGTGTGTAATTATTACAGAGTAGCTCAACAATCTGTATAGGTAAACAATATTCTGCAAGGCAACACCGAAGGACGCGCTCCGTTGTATTCACATCACTATGAATCATAATGTATGCTGCAAGATCCTGCTTTAAAAAAATAAAGTGTTACTCATAAATTATTAATAGAAATAGAGCCACAGAGCCAATTCAGCAGATACAACCCAACTCAGCATATTGAGGATGATACCAAACTACTTATTATGAAATTTACACAAACCTACTAACATAATGATTTAACTTCCCTTCCCCTTGCTCTCTCCCAAAGGATAATTCTGCCGTCTGATTTATTTGTAAGTTGCCAGTGAGGAGAGGGGGGAAAAAACCGGCTCTCATAAGACATTATTAAGAAGAGAGATATGATTAGCCTCCGGTACTGCAAGCAAAAAAATGAAAATAATTCATGCATTATAAAAGATGAAAGCCAAGAAGTATTCTCTCTCTAACAGAACTGCTATGGGCTACATTTACTAAAGAATGGACTCTTGTTATACATGTTTGCTATATACTACTTGTTACTAAACTATACTAAAAACTATTAAGTCCGAGTATGGCTTACTTAGACAGTACCAAACTTTGCGTAGTATTCCCAAAATTCTTCATAAGGTTTTATGCATACAGCAGATAGTACACAGAGACTGTACTCAGTCCCAGTGACTCCATATGTCAATACACAGAGTACCCCAGAAGCAATGCATTTTCTAACTCTATACAGCTATGAAGTTGTATACGGCAGTAATACAGTCATAGGACTGATATCCTGCCCAAACGAGAGCCACTTGAGGACATGACTCAAAACTCGTTTAATGGGACTTTTACAAGGACTGATGCCAACAGTATTATAGTTAAAGGGAGTCTGTCAGCAGGAAAATTGGTATCAAACTAGTGACATTACCTTGTAGGTCAGATTCTAAACTTTCCCAAGATGCCTTTCTTATTCTGTAGTGCAACTCCTTTTTCATGAAAATCAATGTTTCTGCTCTAGATAACATCCCTAACTGCTGACAAGCTCCTCCCCCCAGTGCTTGAGTCACATCTCCTACTTTGTCCACACTTTATCTACAGCAGAGAGCGAAGCCCCAGCAGGAGAAGAAACGCCCCTAAAGCCCTTTTCAGTTAATCTGTTTAAGAATAAAAAAACTGATTTTCATGAAAATGGAGCCGCAATGCAGAATAAGAAAGATATCTTCGGAAAGTGTAGAAGCTGCTCTACAAGATACTGTCATTAGTTTGATACTGATTTCCTGTTGACAGACTCTCTTTAACATGATTGTTCCTCTCCATATAAACAGAGGGATGCGCTGCCAACAACAGTGATCCTTTGGCCCAAATAAAAAATAAATGTTCAGCCGACAAATGAGCATCACTGCCTTGTTTAATAATCCAGAACAAGCAATAACACTTACTCTGTGAACAGCTCTCTCTGAATCTCCCTGTACACATGCACACTTAGGGAGATGCAAAAAAGCCTGAATCAAACACCTCTGGCGGAAGCTTATCCCATGGAGAACAAAAACATCAGGCATGCAGAAATCCAACATGTCTGATGTTTTTCTCCTCTGTCATCTGCCACCGGGGAGAGTAGAGGTGCCAAAAACACATTAGATAATTGCCAGGACCTGCCAATATGTGTATGGCCATCCTGCTACTGAAAACCTTCCTTGGCGACCTGTTGCTTTAGTAACCACCCCACCTCACAATGTAGCTCCATTAATGTACATTGTAAATAGTGGAAATCACATTCGATTGACTTCTTAGCTCCATATATAATAAGGGAATGTAGTAGTGTAGCTTTATGTCAAGATATCTGAACACCCCAAGCTGTGCTAGGTTATTCTGAAGCCACTCCACCGCTATGTCATTAAGAGTGTTTAAGCAAGGTTGGATTCTCTAGGGACACTTCTAAACAACAATCCCGTAGCGATAAATATGGCTTCTGGCTGTGAATACTCATTATACGCCTTCTGTCAAATAAATGTCCCTAACACATGCCAGGCAGTCATGGGCTATGCACTACTACTTTCTAGTAAGCCCTACCGAACATATGTGAAAGTGGTAGGAAGAATTTATTTGAAGGCTCAGTAAATGGTTGGGCTTGCAGTTCAGTGTGTATAGATGACTTCACTATCGTGGAGATAATCTCTAGAGAATGCAGTGTATTGTGTCTTCAGGGGTCAGCACTGTTCATAACCACAAATGTTTTCATCAGCCCCGGAAAAATCACAGCTACAGAGTTTACTGCAACAAAAATGCTGTTAAATAAAGAGATTCTAGAATTAAAAGGTGAGGGAACGTTTTATTGCTATTGCATTAATGTTATATTCAATTTTAATGAGGCCTTTAAAACTGGGAAACATCATTTGAGATGATTCACATGATAGCTGCAGCGGTCATTAAACCAGATATCGGGATCGCACACATGTCTTATACAACTAGTCCTAGGGAACATTTCTTGTCATGTCAGACAGCTATGCAAGTCTTCAGTATATACAGATGTAGCAAATGTTAACATGACTCATAACATGTTAACAACACTTTGGCACTGAGTTGGCAACTTGACTCTTTCAATGGATTTGTTCTCTTCTGAGAAAGAATAGCACTGCACATAAAGTTATCACGTTGCAGAAAGTCAAATTAAATAGTGCTATATCTGTATGTTAGTATAGGAACAAATTTCCTTTATTTATCACAAGAATTTACAGTATGATGTATGCAAAGGGCCAAACTGGGAACGTTAGCTATCCGGGGCTCCAGACTTCAATGGAAAGGGCATCTCAACTGAACTGTCTTCAGAATCCACCACTATCTGTCATTTATGCAATATGCACGGTGGCTCAGTGGTTAGCACTGCAGCTTTGCAGCACTGGAGTCCTCGGTTCGAATCCCGCCAAGGATAATATCTGCAAGTTTGTATGTGGGTTTGCATGGGTTTCCTCCCACACTCCAAAGACATACAGGTAGGGAATATAGATTGTGAGCCCTATAAGAGACTGACAATATCTGTAAAGCACTGTGGAATAAGATGGCGCTATACAAGTGAGCATAATAAATAAAATCCTGTGGATATTGCAGTAAATAGATCAAGTTAAAGAAATGGTTCACCACTCCTTGGTTTAGGTGTCATTCCCACCGCCAAATTATACAAAGGGGTAGAAGAGCAATAACGAGAACTTTCTAAAACATCCAACACCATTACTGAACAAATGCTCGAGATGATAAAATCTCCATAGTACTGTGCACAAAAAAACACTACGAAAATGTGCCTAACTACAGAAACCAACCGCTACATAACTGCAGTGTTATCAAATTAGGTTTTTATCATACAGCGTCTACCGTGGACATTTGCCATAGGCACTGGGAAAGGCCTACATTATACTGATGGGGGCCAAAAGAGTATTCCCATTTTGTTTACTACACGGAACTGTGCTATTCTGAACTGTGATACACACACACACACACACACACACACACACACACACACACACACACACATACTGTATATACATCCAAGGTTGCCGTAGGGAGATCTTGGCAGATCCATGTATGACCACTACTAAGACAGTGTGAAAAAGCCTTTGCAGGTAACAGGATAGAGCTCTTGTACTTTCATCAGGAAGGTCTACCGACCCTAAAAAAAGTTCATGTCATATGAAGTGAGTTATTTTCTGTCAATAAGGACCCATATACAGTACAGACCAAAAGTTTGGACACACCTTCTCATTCCAAGAGGTTTCTGTATTTTCATGACTATAAAAATTGTAGATTCACACTGAAGGCATCAAAACTATGAATTAACACATGTGGAATTATATACTTAACAAAAAAGTGTGAAACAACTGAAAATATGTCTTATATTCTAGGTTCTTCAAAGTAGCCACCTTTTGCTTTGATTACTGCTTTGCACACTCTTGGCATTCTCTTGATGAGCTTCAAGAGGTAGTCACCTGAAGTGGTTTTCACTTCACAGGTGTGCCCTGTCAGGTTTAATAAGTGGGATTTCTTGCCTTATAAATGGGGTTGGGACCATCAGTTGTGTTGTTCAGAAGTCAGGTGGATACACAGCTGATAGTCCTACTGAATGGAGTGTTAGAATTTGTATTATGGCAAAAACAAAGCAGCTAAGTAAAGAAAAACGAGTGGCCATCATTACTTTAAGAAATGAAGGTCAGTCAGTCCGAAAAATTGGGAAAACTTTGAAAGTGTCCCCAAGTGCAGTGGCCAAGACCATCAAGCGCTACAAAGAAACTGGCTCACATGAGGACCGCCCCAGGAAAGGAAGACCAAGAGTCACCTCTGCTGCGGAGGATAAGTTCATCCGAGTCACCAGCCTCAGAAATCGCAGGTTAACAGCTCAGATTAGAGAGATCTGTACTGTACATGTATGGTCAATACACATCTGCTTTTATCCTCTTCAGTTTCCTTAGCTTTTCTTTCCTATTATCAGATGTGTCATGCTAGATACACATTTGACATTTGCCTATTTCTTTTAGAAAGAATTAAACTAAGTAGCGATTTATTACACAGAAAATAAGGCAAAACATTGTAGAAAGCACCAATATGGATCATTCTATCTGTATTCAGGAATGCAATAGTTACTACTACTACGTATATCACTGTAGATAGTAAAAGCTCTGCACTCTTCTAACTTCTACCGTTTATGCAAATCTTTCTATTAACCAGTGCAGAGAAACTAACATGAATTGGGATTGCATGGTAAGCTGGCATTGTACAGCTGACATACATGATGGATGAGGAGGCAAATGTATTATTGTCTTTTGTGAAAAGTCCACAAAAAGGTAGCTAGGGTGCTAATGCTTACACCAACGGTCCAGGCAAGACTTATAGTAGACAGGTTTTGTATAGAAGCCCAGCCTTTAATCTACAATCACTGACCACTGGATTAACCCTTTTGTGCACTCACAAGCCACTATTCTGCTATAAATGTAATATTATGTCATGTAAAAAGCCCCACTGCATGGTACCAGATCACTTAAGATTACCTTGGATGGTTCTCGTTCTGTTTACACTACATACAGGCGCATCTCAATAAATTAGAATATTTTTGAAATGTTCATTCATTTCAGTAATTCAGTAATATAATTCATAATCAGCGTCTTCCATTATTGTGTGTCCTACTGAACCAGACTGAGGGACCATTTAAAGGCTTAGGAAACCTTGGCAGGTGACACACTGAATTTACAATACTGAACTTTTTTACAATATTCTAATTTTCTTAGATTTTGGTTTTCATTACTTGTAATCGATAGTCAACATTTACAGAAATAAAACACTCTGTGTGTAAAGAATCTAGAAAATATAGGAGATCACTTTTTTAATTTAATTACTGAAATAAATAAACGGTTCAAAGATATTCTAATTTATTGAGATGCACCTGTAAAAGTATCTGGTACAGCCAGACCAGTACAAAGTGGTGAGGTGCTTATATAATGGCTCTTCTACTCACTGCTTGGAGTCTGTATCAGGATGTCTATGGTTTACTGTTCTAATGCCGCTGCCCATGACTGAATGTTTCTTTGAGAAGTAAGTCTACTGAGTGAAATCCCTGCTTCTTTCACTAAGGGTACAGCAGAAGCTGAACTGTATTCTACTGGGCATTAATGGCTAAAGGCAAAGTTCACACTGCTGTCATTCTGATCCGTCATAGAATCAGGGAAATGGACTGAAACACTGACAGAATGAAGGATGCAGATGAGAACATTTTATTTGCATCTGTCATCATTCACTCTATGAAAAAGGTGGAAGCTTTTGTGTTTATTTTTCTGCGAAAGAAAAACTCCTGCATGCATGATGGATTATGATTTGCTTGTCACAATTATCCTTTATCTTATAGGATGTTTTTATACAACAATTATTGAAGAATACATTTTAGATAGGGACCAAACTCTTTCATATGGTTATGGAATAATTATAGTCTGCCTTCTTCATTTTGTAAATGTTTCAGTCCGTTGTTCTGGATCTATGACTGATAAGAACAACAGACAGAACAGCAGTGTGAAAGTAGCCTTACAGAGTTTCACTAGAATGACTTGAACACCATGAGGTGCTATTACAATCTACAGTTGCAATATTTCTGGGAGTAAACATGACTTTAATAACAACACTTTACAAAGTTATTCTAAAATGCATATTCAGCCTGCTTCTTGCCATTTGTATCGATGGCTCAACCCCTTTAAATTAGCCCCTGTATATCTGGCAATTCAACCAAGAGAGAAACTTTCTTTACATAGCACATACAGCAAATTGTATTACAATCTCTTCCATGTCTCAACATCCTCAGGTCCATGTACAATAAGTAAGTAATTCAGTTTGTAGGAATAGCATATGCACTGAAACTGTAGCACCCAGGTGTGGAATGTAAGGCGCCTCTCAAGAACTTTACACTATTTTGAAAGCCTTTTACTTTAAAAAAAAAAAAAAAAAAGACCTGTAGTGCATGTTCATGCTGTAAGGAAAGCTTCAGTGACATACAAGAATAACCATAAGAAACAGCAAAGGATAGAGATATAAGTGTCTGATCACTGAGCACCCCAAAAGAACAGAATTTTCTGAGCCCTGGAGTGAATGGATCATAAGTGCACACCACATCACATACTGCAAAATGTTTAATGAGTTATATTAGCAAAAATATAGATATATATTTATATTCATGGGAAAACTCACTTGCCCTACATTCGCGATAAACCTCTGCAGTCCCCTAAATATCCATTTCAAAAGGAGCTATGCCGTGTTGATCCTGAAGCTCCTGAAGTATCTTGTTGCATGGCATTGCCCCACTCTCTCCTGGTTTGGCAGAATTCATTTGGTTAAAACGGTTACCTTGCCTTGTATTCTTTACGATTTACACATTCTCCTGACCCCGTTGACCTCCTCTTCCCTAGCCAATTTACAGAAGGAAATTAACAAATTTTATATGGGCATATAAACGACCCCAAATCCGCAGACAAAACTATGCATTATCATAAGAGACTGGGTGGGCTGTCGGTTCCTAACCTTTATACAGTTGTGCTCAAAAGTTTACATACCCCGGCAGATTTTTTGGCCTTTTTTCAGAGAATATGAATGATAACACAAAAACCTTTTCTCCACTCATGGTTAGTGGTTGGTTGATGCCATTTATTGATAAACTTCTGTGTTTTCTCTTTTTAAATCATAATGACAACCAAAAACATCAAAGTGACCCTGTTCAAAAGTTCACGTACCCCAGTTCTTAATACCATGTATTGCCCCCTCTAACATCAATGACAGCTTGAAGTCTTTTGTGGTAGTTGTGGATGAGGCTCTTTATTTTCTCAGATGATAAAACTGCCCATTCTTCTTGGCAAAAAGTCTCCAGTTCCTGTAAATTCCTGGGCTGTCTTGCATGTACTGTGCGCTTGAGATCTCCCCAGAGTGGCTCAATGATATTGAGGTCAGGAGACTGAGATGGCCACTCCAGAACCTTCACTTTCTTCTGCTGTAGCCAATGACTGGTCGACTTGGCCTTGTGTTTTGGATCGTTGTCATGCTGGAACGTCCAAGTACGTCCCATGCGCAGCTTCCTGGCTGATGAGTGCAAATTTGCCTCCAGTATATGCTGATAACGTGCTGCATTCATCTTTCCTTCAACTTTGACCAAGTTTCCTGCGCCTTTGAAGCTCACACATCCCCACATCATCAGTGATCCACCTCCGTGCTTTACAGTAGGAATGGTGTTCCTTTCATCATAGGCCTTGTTGACACCTCTGCAAATGTAACGTTTATGGTTGTGGCCAAAAAGTTCGATTTTTGTCGCATCACTCCAAATTACCTTGTTCCAGAAGTTTTGAGGCTTGTCTCTGTGCTGTTTGGTGTAATGAAGGCGAGATTCTTTGTGGCATTTGTGCAATAATGGCTTTCTTCTGGCAACTCGACCATGCAGCCCATTTTTCTTCAAGTGTCTCCTTATTGTGCATCTTGAAACAGCCTCACTGATAGTTTTCAGAGAGTCCTGTATTTCAGCTGATGTTATGTGTGGGTTTTGTTATGTGTGGCCGAAATTTTGGTTGGTCTACCTGACCGTGGTTTGGTTTTTACAAAGCCCCTGAATTTCCATTTGTTAATCACAGGTCGCAGGTGAGGATGTTATCTTTAGTAGCCAGTCAAACCCCTTTGTGTCAACTTCTGGGCATGTTATCAGGCCAAAATCACCAGGGTATGTGAACTTTTGAACAGGATCATTTTGATGTTTTTGGTTGTCATTATGATTTAAAAAGAGAATACACAGAAGTTTGACAATAAATGGCTTCAACCAACCACTAACCATGAGTGGAGAAAAAGTTTTTGTATTATCATTCATATTCTCTGAAAAAAGGCCAAAAAACCAAAAAATCTGCCGGGGTATGTAAACTTTTGAGCACAACTGTAAATACTATGTTGCTGCTAGTTTCTCTGAAATCTGTGCTATTTATAATGAGACAGACAGCCCACAATGAGTTACCTTGGAGTCGTCCCTGGTCACCCTTACCTCCCTACAGGCTCTGCTATGGACCCCATGATCGACATCTCACCCAATCCCAGCAACTGCTAAGGTGACCAACTATATGCTGCAGTTGTGGCGGAGGGTTCAATTTAGTTTTCAGTTACAAAGCCCGATATCCTTACTTCTCCCTCCCTCTGTTTCATAATCTTCTTTCCCCCCGGACTATCCCCCTATTTTATTTTTTGGATTGCCCTTAATGTTGTCCTTTTATTTACCTGTTTCTTGTACTTTTGATATGGGTTCTCGGAGCTCTAGCATTGGGGTTTTCCCAGCAAAGTCCATGGGAAGAGCACTTTACTTACTGACATGTCTTAATAATTTTCCACAAGATGATCAAAGATGAACCTCCGTTTTAATTAAAAAATATATATAATTCACATTTAGTAGACAAGGTAGCCATTAAATCTCAAAATATTACTGTTCTGAACACAAGTAACATCGCCTGAGCCGTAGAAGTGTCTCTCATGCCCTTTGCTGAGACAACTAATCACATTTCAGAGCTAAGAATTAGAGCCGAAGAGACATTTAGCATAATTCAGCCTCGCAGTTCTTGCTTATTGCATCAAACAGCTTTTTTTTTTTTTCTTCCTTTTTTTTTTCTTTTGCCCTCTGACATGACTCCATGGAAAGAGAAATTACTCCTCTCGGTCTTAGATTAATTCGATGATATCTTGTATGCCTATTTTTTGAGTAATGCTCTTTTAAATGGCAGTTCTCATTACCTTTCTGACTTATGCATTGATAAGTAAAATATATTGAATCTTGCTCTCAGCAGCAGTAAGGGATAGTGTATGAAATACTAACGCTAGTTTTCTTTTTTTGTTTTTGTTAAATCATAGGCTTATCTATGAGATGCTAGAGATATGAGTGAGAAATTACTCCAATAAAACTGCTGAAATCTCGCACCGCACTACAAGAAAATATGTTCCAAGCTGAAAATTAGACAAAAACGTCAGGAGACTTAAGCATCTACAAACAGGGCGAAGGGAAAAAAAAAAAAGTACTTAAGATGAAATAAAAAATGATTCTTTGTGCGGCGCATAAACTGCATTATATTCTTAATCAATAATTATGCAGGATGCCTGTAAAATGACATTAATTATAATTGTAGTCTAGATGATGAATTGAAATAGAAGACGGCACAAGATCAACATTCATTATGCAGGCAGACAGAACAAAATTGGCAATAAAATAACCTCTAGAAAAATTTTGGCTGCGTTAAAAACAGCAGAAATATGTGTTGTATTGATTTTTAGATAATGTTAAATGTCATATTGCTTCACATCAGTTGCAATTTACTAATAATTGCCTGCAGTTAATAGTGCTGAATCAGTTCCACCAATGCACAGGGTACGGTTGTATCTACTCTTTTGTAAGTGAAATAATCCAATTCAGCTAATCAATTCCTTGTACTAAAGATCTTTCTTTCTTATCTCTACTCCTAGCAAATGTTACCACAGTTTCCTTTTCCACAAAACGGATAACAATGCAGGCTTCAAATCCTTTAAAGAACACCTGTCACCTTCCATTTTTTATCTTAATCGGTCAGATATAACATACTAATATTTCATATTGTCCACACCAGTAAATATATAGAAGGTGCTATCTTTCTGAATACATTAATGATGGGCAGGCTCTATAGAAGCACCAAGCCTTACTAAGCTTCTTCTCTAGTGCACCAAGTCAGTACAGACAGGGAAATGGCACAAAATAGACCAAATTTCATTTTAAGCCATGTTGGAACATTATTAAAGGAGTTGTACAGCAGGAAAAAAAAATTGCCATCAGACACATACCGTAATGGATTATAAGCAATAAACACCTCACTAATCCAATACTGCACAGATCCCACTGCTTACTTCCTAATCCCTCTCCACACACAGGAAATGCTACTCAGTCAGTCACTGGCTGATTTGGGTTACTGTTGTGGCCAGTGAACAAGAAGTAGGGAGCGGCGGGGGGGGGGCGACACATGCAGTATTGGAAGGGGAGTGGTCAGTGATTGAAGAGTATTGCTTCTTTTATTATTTTAAGCCGTTATGAACCTGTTGTCAAAATGGTTGTCTCACTACGATAACCTCTATCTACATGCGCTATTAGAGTATATGGACAATATCGAGGGGAAGCCACCATATCTCTGTATGAGTGGCTCCTGTTCTGGTAGATTCGAGTCATCCTTGAAGAACAGCTATTCATCTGGATGGCTGCAATGTAATATTAGATTTCCTTGCAAGGAAATACCTGGCCAATTGAGGATTTCACTGGCATATCAGCTGTTCAATGGGGGTGCCAGGAGTGATCCTTGGCAATGAGCCGATCTCCCAGTGGCCACATTCTAAAAGGGGTAGTCTCTTAAATCTGACAGGGTTTTTTTGACACTATAAATCACAACATTTAACAGTCAAAATAAACAAAAAATACACCCTCTTTGAATCCTATGGTTTTACAAGGACATAACAAAAAATCTGGTCCTTAGAAAGTCTTAAAATTAAATAAATACAACTAAACAACACACTACAATTTACAGTGTCCTTATTTAAGAAAAACTAGGTCAAAATGCGGAAGAAGTGTGAAAATTTAAGTACACCCTTACTGCATCCAAATGTCCATGAATAATTGCTGATCATCAAGTGTTACTACCTCTATAGAAGCAGAAGTTTGATCTGGAGCATTCAGGCGTGTCAACACAATGCCAAGGATAAAAGACATCAGGAACATCTATTTTTATCAAACAATTTTTATTGCTTTGGGGTTTTTTTGCCATTTTTAACAACATACTAAAGCACTTCCAAAAACTCACCTCCATCATAAGGATATATAAAATAGTATATTAGTGTAGCTAGCATAGGCACACCATCAAGTGAAAAGTGATCTGTTCCATGGAATTTCTTTTGTGCTCTCTTTCAGCAAGTATGACCACATCTATAAATATGTAGATGCTAAGTAGAGGGCAAAAGGCAATTAAAATCTCTACACACCTTTACTGGTGCTCTCCTCAATGTGAGAGATTCTTGTCCCTAACCCACTCATTGCCTCCCACTAAGCCAGCCAATTCACTTTGCTCTGTACTGATGAAGGACAACAATCCGGAAACAGCGCTGTATGCAGATAAGTGAAATTGGCTTGGCTAAAATCCCTTTTGCTGTCTCAAGGCTCGGTGAGTCAAAAGCAAATTGAGGATTTGTTACATCCAATAGAGGGCGCATGAGCTCCCCAGCTCCTTTCCCATAATGCCTTGTGACACATCTATAAAAGCAGACGTTTTGGCAGTTCTGAAGCATTCAGGTGTCTGTTAACATAATGCCAAGGAGGAAAGACATCGGCAAAGATCTTAGAGAAGCAACTGTTGCTGGCCATCAATCTGAGAAGGGTTATAAGGCCATTTTCAAACAATGTGAAGTCCGTCGCTCTACAGTTAGATAGACTATTCACAAATTCAAGACTGTTGACAATCTTCCCAGAAGGGGATGTCACAGCAAATTCACCCCAAGGTCAGTCAGTGAAAAGCGCAGAGAAATTGCAAAAAAAAAAACAAAAACAAACAGATTCTACAGGCTACAGTTAGCATATTAAATGTTCAAGTTCAGGACAGTATAATCAGAACAAGTACTGTCCTAGTATGGCTTGCTAAGAAGGGTTGCCAGGAAAAAGCTTCTCCTTTTTAAAAGTGGTTTGTTGTGCTACAAATTTAAACTGTACTAACTCCTGGAATAACATCAGATAAAACCAAAGTGGTTTTATCTGATATTAGCACCATGTTTGGCAAAAACCAAACAAAGCATAGCAGCACAAACACCTCATAGCAACTATAAAGCACAGTAGTGGAGCAGCAATGATTTGGGCACAGGACCTGGGCACCATGCAGTCATTGAGCCGACCATGAATTCTTCTGTATACAAAAGTATTCTAAGGTCAAATGTGAGCCATCTATCTATCCAACAGCTAAAGCTTGGTTGAGGCTGGGTCATGCAACAGGACAATGATACCAAGCACATCAGCAAACCTACAACAGAATGAAACAGAACAGAAAAAGAATAGAATCAATGTGTTGTAATGGCCCGGTCAAAGTCCACATTTCCACCCTATCGAAAAGCTGTGGTGGGACCTTAATCAAGTGTGAATAAACGAATGCCCACAAATTTACTTAAGAAACACTGAGAGTGGGCTGAAATTCCTTCAGAGTGATGTGAGATACTGATAAAGTCAGTCTCAGAAAACCATTACACTGTTATGTGTGTAAAAAGAAGAAACACATCACAAGCCCTTTTATAATAAAAAAAAATAGTTTTGTCTTGTATTGATTGGCATTTTTTTGTGTTTATTTTCTATTAAGAAATCTATAGGAAAATGCTAGACCCAGAATATGTTGCATTTTATTTAAATAAAAATGCCAAAGAAGAAAAAAAAATTTACAGGAAATGTAAAAAAAATTCCAAGAAAAAAAAATGTAGTATATGTAAGGCTACTTGTAACTTGTAATTTCTTATTAAAGCGTTTCTCCAAATGAATAGTACAAGTGAATATATGAAACTTTGTGATACATCGCATTAAAGAAATCTGTTTTCTTCTCCACTTTTCAGGCAGAGTTACTTTCAACATATTAGTCTATAAAGAGGGGAGGAGGATAGAAAAGACACTCAAATAATATCTGATTCTTCACTCTCCTATTCTGAACTCTTAACACTGCTAGGTTGTAGATAAGAGACTACTGGTGCACAGAATGAAGCAATAAATCAATTAACTAGACAGCAGAATAATACCACTACACCCCTCCCTGCTTTATAGAGCTCTATGTGGGAGACTGAATACGGAAACTACTATAATGTAAACAAGCAGTCAGATTGAAGAAGAAAGAGAACAGCTTAATAACTGGTGAAGGAAACAGATATCCTTAATGAGTAATGAGAATGCATACGTTTCTTATATTCAAATGAACTTTTCATATATGAAAAATTATTTATAACTAGAGATATGCTGTAAGGAAATCTTTTTTCCTTCACCACTTTTTAAGCAGCTTTCCTCATGTTTAATCCAACTGTTGCTTACATAAGATTATGTCTCCATATCCAGCCTCAAACACAGAAAACTAGAGAGAAATGGGATGGGTGAAGTAGAAGGCTGCTGTCAGCTGGTTAATTGATTTATTGCCTCATTTTGTGCTCAGGTAGCCTGTTATCTACAACCCTAGCAGTGTTAAAAGAGGACAGAGTAGCGTGTAGGAGCAGCAATTATTTGAATGTCTTTTCTAGCAGCCTCTTCCCCCTCCCATCTTCATAGATTAATATGTAGAAAGTAATTCAGCCTGAAAAGTGGAGAAGAAAACATATTTCTTTAGAAGGTACGCTTTAAATAACTTGCAACATCGGCATGGTAAAAACGGCAAAAAAAAAAAAAAAAAAAAAAACAACTAAAAGCGTAATGCCCACACATCTTGTTCTAAACAATAACAACCTTCCATTAGACAATACCTTACCTTTTTGTTTGTACTAGATTCCTTAAATCAGTCACAGGCACTCACCCATCTGTGATATGTATAATGGATGCAACATGGACACCATGTTGGAGCCCAATAGACCCTATTATGAGTCAGTTAGGTATACTGGTGTTTGTCATATGACGGATCGGCTAAACGAAACAGAAACAATAGAAAGATCATGTCTCAGCTGCATAGTCCAGTATTTAACTAGGTATGGAGTTTATGTGAATGTATTAAATATGTTTTTCATTTTACTCAAACTTGCAGTTCTTGAGGTGTGTGAATATGTGTTTAAATGACATTTCCCGCAGGTCCATGGCTCTGTCACAATTTGGCTAGTCTGCCATTAATCAGTTGAGCTTATACAGGAGCAGAAAGATTATGGAAGGTAAAAAAAAAAAACAAGGACTCACAAGATAAATGAGTGTAAAATGTCAGGTTCTAGCCGCCATTCTATGATAATTGTCTTTTTTGTCAACTAATCGACGCAATTGAGTTCCCACTTTTGTTCAAATGCATCTGCCACCAAGGGATTGCTTGCACAGCGTTAGTTTGAGGGAACAATGAAAAGCATTCCTTTTATGATGCTGTCAGTCTGAAAAGATGGAAAAAAGAACAACTTTCCAGTTCAGACTTAAATCAAGACGGCCATAGAACTGAAGTAACCTTTGATTTTCCCCTTACGGCTAACACAAAGGAGAAAAATAAAGGTATTTGACCCCCACATATTCACACTGTCACCAGAGTCAGCCCATATTACAGTAGCCTATGATGTGCATGCTACAGTTATGCACAGCAAGTGAGACAGTAATAAAATAGACTAAGAGGACTAGAAAGTGAGGCATATTACTGTATGCAGTATGATAAATTGTGCCACACCAACAGTTAGAAGTAGTGAAAAAGTTTCTATTTCTTTAGAGATTTTACCATCAAAACGCTTTCTGGGACATTTTAATGTACAATGTTAAATGGTGATACCCACAATAAAAATGCAGAAAGTTATTCCAGTTATTTTTGCTGGGTATATATACACTTGTTACTTACGGTCGTCAGCATATCATTTGCAATAGCCCAATTTAATAATACATAGACCACTGAAACATATGTAACACAACCTCTGCATGTACATAAACATACACACACACAGTAATGTACCATTTGCTGTAAATGCTGCAGTCAGTTCACAGTGTAGCAGAACTTACATAGTAGATGAGGTTGGATGAAGACACAGGTCCATCAAGTCCAACCTATAACCCTACACTGTTGATCCAGGCAAACATCTCCATGAGGCTGTTGCCAATTACCCCATATCAGGTGAAAAAAATTCCTTCCAAACTCCAAATCTGAAAATCAGTATAAAACCCTGAATCAACTTGTCCTTACCAAAATCTAAAACCCACAACCTGTAATACTTTTCCATTCAAGAAAGGCATCCAGGCTCTCTTTGATCTTACACAATGACAACTCACTCCTCTTATAGTAAGGAAACTCTGTCTATGTTGATAGTGAAATTTTCTTTCCTCTAGACATAGAGGATGTCCCCTTGTCACTGTCACCAGCCTAGGAGTAAGGAGATCATTAGAAAGTTCTTTGTGCTGTCCCTTCATATATATGTACATTGTTATTAGGTCTCCCTGTAGACGACTTTTTTCTAAACTGAATAACCCCAAATTTCTTAATCTATTATTGTATTCCAATCCACCCTTTCAACTAATAATCTTGGTCCCCATTCTCTGCACTCTCTCTAGTTCACTTATGTCCTTGTACACTGGGGCCCAAAATTGCGCACAGAGACATAACTATGTTCTTGTTATGTGCGTCTATGCCTCTTTTGATGCATCCCATGATTTTATTTGCCTTAGCAGCAGCAGATATCTGACACTGGTCACTAAAGGTAAGCTTACTGTCCACCAAAATCCCCAAGTCTCGTTCAGTGGTAGACTTATCCAGTAATTTACTATTAAGTACATAACACCATGTAACAATTTTCAAAAAAATATTTGTTCCCAGTTGTTAAGTGTGTTTTCCTGATTGTTTGTACCTTAAATAAATAGAAAAAAAGTTATTATTCCTTGTAAACTTTGCTTTTGTGGTCAGCACAATGATATTTTGAAATTGATCTATTTTTAAGGATATTCGCAATATTTCAAGATACTTAAGAAGCTTCTGGAATTGTGAGAACTATCAAGAAGTTTCTAGAACTGCCCAGAATTAACTAGAACTTTCTGGGACTGTACAGAATTGTAGGTAGCTGTAAAACTACAGTTATATAGGGCCACTATAGCCCTTCCTGAGAGACAGAGAGACAGGATCTAATTGATTGGGATTGCATAGTAAGTGGGCAATGGCCATCACAGACAAAGGGGAATTGACCTAGATAGACAGGTGTGAATTCAATATCTATTCAGATTCTGATAACGACAGTATTCACACTTCACCCCACACCCATTACAGGAGGAGCTTAGGAATGTAAATGTATATATTGTGTGTTACTCTGGTACCGGGTGATCAATCTTGCTCTGCTGAATCCTCAGTACACTCTTGAACTTTAATACTGCATGGAATAAAGACCATTTTTATCAAGTTTGGAGAGACATCCTTTTTCCCTACAGTTCACAGCAACTTAGTCAATTTAGATGGCATCAAGAGGTTGCATACATCCAGCAGACGCATTTTGCTACGTATGTGGCCAGTTTATAAAGACAAGAGCGAAAAAGTACTCTGTGGAAGCATCTGCTAAGATGTGTGAGGCCTACAAAGCATACTTCGGCATGCCTGTTGGTGACCAAGACAAACCATGGGCTCCTCATTTCACATGTGAGCACTGCAAGAAAACTCTTGAAGGTAAGTGGATAAATGCTACTCTCTTAAATAGCAGATTAACTGTGTTAATATTGTAAATATCACTAGTCATTAGTATGAAATAGGCCTAAATCAAATTCTCAATCCAAATATTATTTTGTTTGCTTATAGGTTGGTACAGGGGAGAGAAGAGAGCCATGCATTTTGCTATCCCAAGAATTTGGCGTGAACCGACTGATCACTCAACAAATTGCTACTTCTGCATGGTGGACCCTTCCAAACGTCGCACTGGCAAAAATGCACCGCCTGTAACGTATCCTGACATTCCGTCATCTATTGCCCCAGTACCACACTGCCCTGAACTTCCTGTACCAACACCTCCAGACAGAGCTACACCACCTTCAAAAGAAAGCAGCAGGTCAGACATCGAGGAAGACATTGAAGATCACGATTTCTCTTCATATGCAGATGAGGAGCAGAAGCCATACTACCCTAACCAAAAAGACCTCAACGATCTGATCAGAGACCTTGGTCTCACCAAGTCCAACACTGAGCTTCTGACATCAAGGCTCAAGCAATGGAACTTATTAGATGAAAGCGTCCAAGTCACAGATCAGAGGAAGCATCACCAAGTTTTTTCCATCTTCTTCAGTCATCAAGATGGACTGTGCTTCTGCAACAATGTGGCCGGTCTATACGAGGCTATAGGTAATCACCTGTAACCCGAATGAGTGGCACCTCTTCATAGACAGCTCATGCAAGAGCCTCAAAGCCGTGCTGTTTCACAATGGGAACAAGTATCCGTCTCTTCCTGTAGCTCACTCGGTGCACCTGAAAGAGGAATACACCAGTGTCAAGATGTTGCTAGGTGCCTTGAAGTATGATGAGTACGGCTGGGAAGTTATCGGAGATTTCAAAATGGTGTCATTCCTGATGGGCCTCCAAGGTGGTTTTACTAAGTATCCTTGCTTTATTTGCCTTTGGGACAGCCGGGATACTGAAGCACACTACCACAGGCGGGACTGGCCTCAGCGGACAGAGTTCACTGTGGGGAAGAACAATGTAAAGTGGGAGCCACTGGTGGACCCACACAAGGTGCTGATGCCACCACTACACATCAAGTTGGGGCTCATAAAACAATTTGTCAGGGCTCTAGATAAGGAGTCGAGAGCTTTCAATTACCTCCAAGATCTTTTACCTAAGCTGTCTGAAGCAAAGATCAAAGCTGGTGTCTTCGTCGGACCACAAATCAAGTGCAGGGAATTTCCCAAGAAGCTGAATAGGAAGGAGAGAGCAGCTTGGAACAGTTTTGTCGCAGTGGTTCGCGGCTTCCTAGGCAATCATAAAGATGAAAACTATGTACAACTGGTTCAGACTCTGATAAAGAACTATGCTGCAATGGGCTGCAGGATGTCACTCAAAATCCATATCCTTGATGCTCATCTTGATAAGTTCAAAGAGAACATGGGAGCTTATTCAGAGGAGCAAGGCGAGCGCTTTCACCAGGACATTATGAACTTTGAACGCCGTTACCAAGGACAATATAACGAAAACATGATGGGCGACTATATTTGGGGATTGATTCGTGAAACTGATTTGCAGTATAGTCGTAAATCTCGGAAAACCGCACACTTCTGAACAGTTTTTGGTTATCTGTGTAAATTTGCAATGCATAGAATGTTCTTAGTCTGACTGTATAAATGCAAAGATGCAAAATCGTCTGTTTCTATAGTAAAAATGCATAATTTTCGTTGCCGTGGTCACAAAAGTGAAGTTTATGATGAATGTAAGCAATTTTTAATTTGTTTTAGACATAAGCAATTGGAATATAACATTTAAAAGCTGGGAACAAAATTTGTGTTACATAATAATAATAAGTGTAATCATACAATTTCTTTCTTTGACCAAAATGCCAAGTCTCTGCCCATGCTTCCATAGATCTCCCTGTAATATTCTACTATTCTCCTGATTTTTGATTACCTTACAGAGTTTAGTATAATCTGCAAAAACATATTAAACAGGAGAGAACCCAATACTGACCCTTGTGGCACCCCATTGGTGACTGTGACCCATTTGAGTATTTCCAATTAACAAGCACCCTCTGTTTCCTATCAATGAGTCAACTGTGAACATAAATGCATATGTTTTCCCCCAGTCCCAGCATGCTCATTTGTATACCAACCTTTTATGTGGTACAGTATCAAAAGCCTTTGAAAAGTCCAGATACACCACATCTACTGCATTACCCATGTCCAGTCTAGATGATCAAATTAGTCTGATAGACCAATTCCTCATAAATCCATGATGATTTGGTGTTATAAGATTATTTCCAAAGGGATAGCATCTCTTAGAAAGCCCTCAAATATCTTACCCACCACAGACGTCAAACTTACCGGCCTATAGTTTCCTTGGCTTACTTTTAGACCACTTATTAAATATTGGCACCACATTTGCTATGCGCCAATCCTGTCATTACTGAATCCTTAAATATTAGATATAAGGGTCTGTCTATAACTATGCATAATTCCCTCAGAACTCAGGGGTATATGCCATCTGAACCCGGCGATTTCTCGATTTTAGTATTTTGAAGGTGGTGCAGAACTTGCTCCTGGGTTAAACAGGTAACAAAAGAGAATTTACATTACCCCTAATAGTGTCTTTGGTCATTGGATTTTCTGGTGTAAATACAGTAGAGAAGAAGGCACTTAATAGATCTGCCTTTTCCTCATCCTCCTCCCCCATAACACCCTGTGGTCATACTATGGACTGCTGTAGTATTTACAGCAGAGGGTTTGTTTCCACAGAAAATGGATAGATATGACATAGGCCTGTATTGCAGCCATCTTTTAGCAACCTAATGAACTGAACTAACAGTAGCATATAGACTTAGTCCCACACTTAGCGTCATTAGCTTTGTGGATATACTGGGATTTGCAGCATTAAAGTGGATGATAAACTGTGTCCATCTGAACAAAGCCATAAATATATACAGTACAGACCAAAAGTTTGGACACCCCTTCTCATTCCAAGAGTTTTCTGTATTTTCATGACTAAAAATTGTAGATTCACACTGAAGGCATCAAAACTATGAATTAACACATGTGGAATTATATACTTAACAAAAAAGTGTGAAACAACTGAAAATATGTCTTATATTCTAGGTTCTTCAAAGTAGCCACCTTTTGCTTTGATTACTGCTTTGCACACTCTTGGCATTCTCTTGATGAGCTTCAAGAGGTAGTCACCTGAAATGGTTTTCACTTCACAGGTGTGCCCTGTCAGGTTTAATAAGTGGGATTTCTTGCCTTATAAATGGGGTTGGGACCATCAGTTGTGTTGTTCAGAAGTCAGGTGGATACACAGCTGATAGTCCTACTGAATGGAGTGTTAGAATTTGTATTATGGCAAGAAAAAAAGCAGCTAAGTAAAGAAAAACGAGTGGCCATCATTACTTTAAGAAATGAAGGTCAGTCAGTCCGAAAAATTGGGAAAACTTTGAAAGTGTCCCCAAGTGCAGTGGCCAAAACCATCAAGCGCTACAAAGAAACTGGCTCACATGAGGACCGCCCCAGGAAAGGAAGACCAAGAGTCACCTCTGCTGCGGAGGATAAGTTCATCCGAGTCACCAGCCTCAGAAATCGCAGGTTAACAGCAGCTCAGATTAGAGAGCAGGTCAATGCCACACAGAGTTCTAGCAGCAGACACATCTCTACAACAACTGTTAAGAGGAGACTGTGTGCAGCAGGCCTTCATGGTAAAATAGCTGCTAGGAAACCACTGCTAAGGACAGGCAACAAGCAGAAGAGACTTTTTGGGCTAAAGAACACACGGAATGGACATTAGACCTGTGGAAATCTGTGCTTTGGTCTGATGAGTCCAAATTTGAGATCTTTGGTTCCAACCACCGTGTCTTTGTGCGACGCAGAAAAGGTGTACGAATGGACTCTACATGCCTGGTTCCCACCGTGAAGCATGGAGGAGGAGGTGTGAGGGTGTGGGGGTGCTTTGCTGGTGACACCGTTGGGGATTTATTCAAAATTGAAGGAATACTGAACCAGCATGGTTACCACAGCATCTTGCAGCGGCATGCTATTCCATCCGGTTTGCATTTAGTTGGACCATCATTTATTTTTCAACAGGACAATGACCCCAAACACACCTCCAGACTGTGTAAGGGCTATTTGACCAAGAAGGAGAGTGATGGGGTGCTACGCCAGATGACCTGGCCTCCACAGTCACCAGATCTGAACCCAATCAAGATGGTTTGGGGTGAGCTGGACCGCAGAGTGAAGGCAAAAGGGCCAACAAGTGCTAAGCATCTCTGGGAACTCCTTCAAGACTGTTGGAAGACCATTTCAGGTGACTACCCCTTGAAGCTCATCAAGAGAATGCCAAGAGTGTGCAAAGTAGTAATCAAAGCAAAAGGTGGCTACTTTGAAGAACCTAGAATATAAGACATATTTTCAGTTGTTTCACACTTTTTTGTTAAGTATATAATTCCACATGTGTTAATTCATAGTTTTGATGCCTTCAGTGTGAATCTACAATTTTTATAGTCATGAAAATACAGAAAACTCTTGGAATGAGAAGGTGTGTCCAAACTTTTGGTCTGTACTGTAGATGGGTAGATAGACAGGACAGACAGATCTGAAGACTGGGGCGGGTAGTAGGCCTGATGGATGCCATGTTTTTTTATGGAAAACTTCCATGCTCCTCAGCACCTGGCTAGCGTAAGTTGGAGTCTCCCCATAGCCCTATGCTACACAAAAAGAAGTTGTGAGAAGCTTTTCTTACTCACTTACTTTAACTCTAGTATTGAACGAACAGCCCAAAATGAATTCAAATATGTGCTAGACTAAATTTAAAGCATGCAGAAGCCTCTCCAGACATCAATGACATGAGTACAGGTGTTTTTACAGACTCATAGACCAGTTTCTGCATTTAATAGTATCTTACAGTGTATCTCATGTTTTGTACAATGGTGTCCTTATAATGCATTCCATTCTCTAAAAATAAATGTTTTGTTGGCAAATTCACGACTACCAATAACACATAGTTACTGCACGTCCGGTTGATAACAAAGAACATGGTATTCACTTAATCTCTTTACTTTCTTACATAAGAAAATGATCAAATGTAAACAGGTTAGCAGAGCTGACTGCAACAAGCACGGACTGATAACAATATTATTAAAACACAATTATATTACATGACTACATCATTGGAAATACTTATCCAGGTATTTCTTATCTGGATATATACAGACAGTAACATTATGAAAATTCTTTAGTTATCTAATAAGGCTTGTTTTCTTAACTATCATCCTTATAAAAATGTCTACATAATGTGGTGTGAGATATATATATACTGTATATATTTATTGTTAGTTAAACAAATAAAACCCCTGGAGGGAGGGATAAAAAGGCCTCAAGTAAAAATAACACCTACTCAATATATAGACAAAAATAAATATAAAGGAAATCAGACTAGATGGACTATGTGGTCTTATTCTGCCGTTAATCCTTTCTAGGCTTTTTACTTATTTTTCCTTTGTCACCATTACCATAAAGCAGGAGTTCTTGGATTCATGTATACCTAATATACAGATTGTGCGACTGACGCCTGCACATAGATGAGGTAGGTAAAGGTCCTATCACAAAGGCCAAGGCAGGGCAGAACAAGCCTATAACAACAATATATAACATCAATTGGGTCTTTCCTGCACTGAGCTTTTATTCATGGGGGAGGAACAATTGATAAATCACTCATCCACCATACAATTTCATTGTTTGCTGTCACCACATCCCTGTCCACACAAAGCAATGAGTTGATGAGATTTGGATTTTTTGTGTTGCATGATAAAGGCTGGTCTGAGTAGTTGTCGCCTCATTTACATAGGCCAATCATTAAGAACAAGCGTTCCTATAAACATTTATTGCCTGTGTAATAGGACCCATCACTTTCTGAATTTCTTCAACTATATATGGGACAGAATCTAAAACCCACAGTGAAGTGATTCTAAGTACTTTGTATGTTGAATGGGTTTCCTTTGGGTACAACGGTTTCCTCCCACACTCCAAAGATATACTGATAGGGATCTTAGATTGTGAGCCCTACATGGGACAGTAACTGTCAATGTCTGTAAAGTGCTATGGAATATGATGGCGCTATGCAACATAAATAAATAACAGCTATCATGCCCCATCCACTTCCACAATCAGTTCCATGTGTCTCAGTTACTACTCTAGTGGTGGCTTATTGACCCAAAAAAAAAAAGGATTGGGCAGCTGAAATCCAACTGCCTGATCTTTATCATAGCCAACATCTGCAGTCAGGAAATTTAGGAGGCTCCATACACGCTATGAGAGAGTGTGTTGGTCAGTTGAAATAGTCAAAATCAGTGGATTTAAAGAGGACCTGTCACCAAGTAGAAAATACTAAAATAACAGATTTGGTTCTTGCCATTCCCCTGAACAATCTGGTCTTTGTCTTTTTAAAATCCATCCATTCATTCAAAAGAAATGGTCCCTGG
Source organism: Leptodactylus fallax (assembly GCA_947044405.1). Lineage (NCBI taxonomy): Eukaryota > Metazoa > Chordata > Amphibia > Anura > Leptodactylidae > Leptodactylus > Leptodactylus fallax. The sequence goes on from CAMRHE010000123.1 coordinate 3,929,643, forward strand.
AAGTTAATATGTAAACTAGTTCTGATTTTCCATGTGGGCGGGAAACTTTTATTTTTTCAGAGAAAAACAAAAAGTTACCGCCCACTTGGAGAATCAGAGCTATAACCGTCCAGGGCCAGATCTTTCACAGGTGGATTAATTTTAAACTGACCAGGGGCACAGTAAGCATCAAAGGATGTATGTCATTTAGTATCTTGTACTCGGTGACAGATTCTCTTTAATGTGTATGGGCAGTAGTCTGCTGCTATATGGTACTAGAGGGAATGAAGGTTCTGTCATGTCAGTCAAATTATGAGACTAGTTGTCCAGCTGCAGCTTCTACTCATCTGCCCATCCACAAGTGTGTAACCATCATTGGCACTAAATACAGGGAGGAACAAAGGTTGCCAAATACAAGGTAAACGGCTATAAAAATAAGTAAATATGTGATGCCATACAATTGTATGTGTATGTAATAATGTGTAAGAAATCAATTATTACTGCGATTATTAGAAACATGTAAGCACTGTCATGATATTTCACACTATTATATGAAAGCCATGTAACATGGCCATATGCTCCTGCTAGAATCTAACAATTACTGGCACTTTGCACTCTACATTCTAAGTTTACAGGTTGCTAAGGAACAGAATAGTTGACAATTAACAAATTAAATAGCAAATAACAACACTCATCCTTCTACAATCACGTGTATGAGCCACTAGTCAGAAAAATAGAAGGAAAAAACACACAATATTGCAGAATATGTCTTATCAATTTTAATACCATAGCTCCATTATCTCATAATGTAAAGATACCATTTTGAATACAATTTCTACTATTGTGAAAGATTTTCTCCAACTATCTTATTGGTGAAAGTCTGTTGTCTTGATCAGTCGCTAATGGATTCGACTATGAATGCATGAACTTTCTAAGGTCTGGCACTTGTCTGAAACTCAGCCATGATTTCCTTATTGTGTCCGGGTTATCTTCTCATGCATGTAGTGTCCCTGGCTGATAACCTGTCCACAATAAGGAAATCATGGTTGAGTTTCTGACAAGTCGCAGATAATTGAAAGTTTCTGCATTCAAGTTTGTATCCATTGGTAACCGATCAAGACATAAGACTGTCACCACCACTGTCACTACACTATGTCACCGAGGCTAAAGCTACATGTTGCAAAAGGCAGCTAGAAAATACAGCAAATAAAAAAAACAGCAGAAACTAACACTAGGTGCACACTAGCGTTTGGGTTTCCGTTCTTCGGGTCCACTTAGGTACCTGAAAAACAGAAACCCTATCCACTTAAAAAGCAGTTACACACGGAAGTCCGTGGACCCCTTAGACTCTAATGGGGTCCGTCGGGTTTTCGCCCAAAATTGGCGAAGAGAAAAGTCCTGCTTGCAGGAGTTTTCCCTTCGCATTTTTCAAGCAGAATGGGTGACGGAGTCCCCTAACAGTCACACAACACTAGTGTGACCGTAACCTAAGGCGAATAAAAGCAGCTTTTCTGCTACGTTTTTCATTTTTGCCTCCACCCTATAACTCTATGGAAAAAAACATAGTGGAGGGAATTTATCAAGCTCTGTGTGTAAAAAAATAATCACAAAGAAGGGATTTACAACTTTTTTGATCTCATTTGTGCAAAAAATTTAGATTTTTTTGAGTTCTGCACCACCCACTGAATTTTTCAAAAGTGGGCAGGACAGTGAGCATGGTTAACCTGTCTAGCTGTCTATACTCCAAATTTATCAACTTTTTAAAAAGTCGCAAAAACTCACCCCAGTCAGTGGATGGCGTAAAAAAATGTTTTGTAACATTTCAGGCTAGGTTCACACTAGCGCTCGATATACGTATGGGTTTCTGTCCCCAAACCCGCTTCCAAAATGCGGAGAGAAAAGTCCTGCAAGCAGGACTTCTCCCTCCGCATTTTTCGGGCGGAGACCGGGTGGAAACCCGGCAAACCGCATTTTAGTCTATGGGGTTCGTAGGTTTCTACGGGTAACTGCGTTTTAAGCAGGTTAGCATTCCATTTTTCTGGTCCCTAAGCGGACCCGAAGAACGGAAAGCCGAACGCTTGTGTGAACCTAGCGTTAGACTTATAGATGCATCTAATTTGTGATAAATTGTCCCCATTGCTTCCGCAGGTAAAATTAACAGGCTACATTATTCAAAAATATGTTTTTGAAAATGCTGCTTTTTGCGCAGCTTTTTTTTCTGCAATATGTGAACTAGAATAAATGAAACCTCATTCACTTTGTTGGGAAAATAAAACATTGCATAGCATTTCCGCAATGCGTAGCCTCAGCCATAAAGGATCTTTTTACTAATTGAGCATAAAGTACAACTTGTCCCGCAAATAAAATGTCCTAACATAGCTCCATCAACAAAACAGTAAAAAAAAAGTTATAGGCGTCAGAATACGGTGACCTCAGGAAAATAGTTCATTTTCAAAAAGTGACATTTTATTTGTAAAAGCGGTAAAACATAATACAACCTATATAAATATGGTATTGCTGTAATTGTAATGACCTGCTGGACAAAGCTGCCATGTCATTATTAATGCAGAGTGAATGCCGTAAAAACAAAATGCAAAAAATGATAGAATTGAGGGTTTTTTTTTAAATGGGCCCCCAAAAACGTTAACGAAAGCTGATCAAAAAATTATATGTACCCCAAAATGGTGGCAAATGAAAGTACAACTCGTCACATAAAGAATAAGCCCTCACTTAGCTATGTCAACAGAATAATAAAAAGTTATGGATTTTGGAAGTCAGAAAAGGAAACTATGAAAAAAAATGGCCGAGTATTAACGTACGTTCTTAAAGGTTTAACAAAACTGACTGTACCTCATCTCCCTCTTTATGTATATGTAAAGAACATGAGAGGAGAGCCCAGGGACCAAATAAAGAGGAAGGAAGGACTGAGAATGTACACAAACCAGAAGCAGCATTTCGCATAGTCACTATTCACTATGGACTTATTCAGAAGCATCCATGTGAGTTTAGGGACTGCACCACCAGGAATGGGGACTGGTATAAGAGGGTAGGCAAAATGAGAGCCAATGAGGGAAATTCACTAAGAAAAACATACTGGAAAGTGCCTGAAAAAGATGAAGCATACAACATGTCAAATTTATTATGTTTTATACATTTTTTTATACCTCCATTATTAGTTTTTAAAAATATCTAAAAAGAGGACATGGCCAATATGAGTTGTGCACCTTTCTTTTTTGGAACAAAATATTAATGTAAATCAACTTAAGAAGGTTGTGTCAAATTATCATATCACGCGCATTATCGTGATATATTTGGTGAGGCTTCTGCCTGTCTGGTCTAGTTTTATTCTGTCTATCTTTGAAACAGTATTAATACATCTGCCCCAATTTATCAGAAAAATAGACCAAAACTCCTGTGTACAATCGAAGCATAAACTTAATCTACAAAAGGTTCAGTCTGTGTGCAGGAACTTCAATAATGTTCAAGCTAAGGCTACGCTCACATCTGCCCCGGAGCCACAGAAACTGCAAAATATCGGTGTAGAGAAAAGTACTGCATGGAGGACTTGTCTCTCTGCCGGTTTCAGTTTTGAAATGGCGGATACCCAGCCGACCTCATTATAGTCAATGTGCAACCGCTAAAACAGCAGTCCGTCTCTCTGCCGCATGCATCCCCCAGTGGACCTGAACAACAGCAGAGAGACCGGAGCAGATGTGAAACTAGCCTAAGCCGGCAAGACAAGCTTCTTTCTGAAGCCGAACTCCATAAGGCTACATTCACAGGCTACAGAGACTCCGGCAATGTCCGCCTGAAATCAGCAGACGAAAAAGTCCTGCGCGTAAGGCTTTTTGTCCACCGCTTTCAGTTTAAAAACAACATACAATGGACTGGTAAATTAGCAGTTACATATGGAGCCCGACGGACCCCACTGACTGTTATAGGGTCCGTTAGGCTTCATCTGTAACTGCTATTTTAGCAGTCGGCCTGTCCATTGTTCTGGTCCTCCAACAGATATCAGACAATAGTGGGAACCTTGAGTAAGACATAACAGTGATATTTCATTATATACAGGGAAAGTTTTATTACCAGATGACATATGATCAGCTTATGTCTCATGGCTATGCATATTTATACATATACAAAAAACAGAGGAGTGGTATACATTTTATATATTTATATTCAGGTTTTTTTCTGTGACTGGATTTGAAGTTCCTTATCTATTTTTGTGGTGCCAGCTATTTATTCCACTATTACAGCTTGCTTATGTTTATTAATACCAGTGAATATGTTAGTTTATTATACTAGTTTATTTAGAGGCAATGTGAAATTCCCAACAGGAAAATATGAGGTGTTAACCAGAGTGTTAAATGAAAACATGCTTCACAGGAACATATCATGTCAGCTACATCTCCACTTCAATAATTACATACTACTGTAAAGAGACGGGACCACATATGGGGGAGAATGGGGCCCCTTGTCAATGTCAGATCCAAATAAATAAATGCAAATTGTGAGTCCTCCAAATCATCCATTGCGCCTTCTGGAATTACAAAGGATATTTGGTCTTGGGAGTTTTGGATGCAGACAGATTTATTTACAGGCTGTAGTCTTTTCACTGTGATTTTGCAACGCTTTTTGAGAATCAGAAGAGCAAACAGTAAAGATCATTGAAGGCAAGGTTTACAGTAGATTGAACACATCAATACCTTGAACACATCAATACTTTCCTAAGTTGCATGCATTCTAAGTGCTAGAATTACTACTTGATGTTTTGGTAGAGTAGTCAAGTTGCAAAATGCATGAACCATACCAAAAGTGTAAACGTCTTGAGATTTCTACAAGTTCTGCCACTGCAAAATGATTATAGTGTAACAGAGTCCTGATCAAATACGTGTATGCTGAAAGAAGCTGAAATCCCAGTTTCTATACATATGTCGACAAATAAAATATATATAGTGGTTCTTCTGCTCCAGTCAAAATCTTTAAAGAGCTCAGCTTCAGCAGATTCCCAGTTATTACTTGCTACTTCCTGTAATGCAGCACCCACTGAGCTCTATGAGTCCCACTTACCTCCATATAGCTCCAATTTCATACACTTCAATTTCCACATTATTCCAACAGAAAATAAATGTTATATCAGACGTTGTATTACGTAAATACTCTCCCCTAAAGGATCGTTTCTAGGGGAGAATATCCCAGCAATATGATGCTGTATGTTGCTGTATCACATGGTGGCACATGGAGTGACTACTGCTAGATGGCCTTCTTACACATGGCTTGTCTGCATAGTGCCTAACACATATGTAATTTATAGCTACTGGGGTCTAAATATGGTATATGTAAAATACATGGGCTCTGACAGTATTTTGGACAGGAGTGAGGAGTGATACCATGAGGGAAATTGTGTGGCATGTTCAGTTAAGTGCATATAATGATTGACCAAATATAACATTTTCTTGCTGAGTTATAGATAAAAGTGATCTGAGTAATATCTCCATGCAATGATAACAAGTGTATCAAGGCTTGCCATTACACTCTATTAAAAGCATGAATCAGAAAAGAGACTATAAATCAGCAGAGCGGAGCAATCGTTCAGATTGTGAGGATTGCAGTCTTCAGATCAGGCTGCATTAGACCATATACAAATGGCAGAACCATGGTTGCTAATTTTCACCACAGGTAACAAACCCCCTCTGAAAGTAATGCTGTAAAGCTGTACAGCTCGAGGCTTTATATACTTATGCATTAGCTGCTGTTTAATTAACCACTGTATAGTAAGAGAGACCAGCCATACTTTACAAGCCTGCTCTATGATTTTCAGATAGTTTAATACCACTATTATTCAGTACGATATATAAATGATCTCTACAATCTTATAAATATATAGGTAAAAGCAGATTTACACGTCAAAACCCTTACCTACATAATACAGAACTATGACAGGTTACACAAAGTAATCCAGCATTTACTCAGGAAACACTTCAGACACCCATTTCATCAGGAAGTAACTGAAAACTTTTCGGCAAATAAAGCTTAAGGCTAAAGCCCCACAAAGCAGGCCGCAGCAAAAAAGTGCTGCGGGAAAAAACTTGGCAGCAACGCATCCACACACTCCACACAGGTTTCATCAGCAGACTTTCTGCTTCCATTATACCTACAGGGAAACTACCCGCGTTTCCGTAGGCATAATTGACATGCTGCCATTTCCAGAACCACAATGGTTTTGGAAATCGCAGCGTCTCCGCTGCGCGTATTTTTCCGCAGTGTGTGTATGATATTCGCTAGAATCCCATCCACTATGCAAGTACTGTAAAACGCTGCGTTTTATTCTGCCGCGGCCAAACGGTGGCGTTTACACCACGTGGTATCCCAACTTGAAGAAGGAAATGTAATGGATAAAAACCAATAAAATTCTGATTTTCCACTACTGATGTGGGTAACAGTGACACACATAGTCAGGCTAGATTCACATGAAAGAGGTTCAAAATGGCAGTGAAAAGGAAACCTATGCGGATTTTCTGTGATAAGCACTGCGAGAAAAACCGCAATGCGGTTTTTCCCACATAACTTTTTTGCTGCAGCCCGCTACGTGGGGCCTTAACCTAAAGGGGGCTATTCTAGAATAGTAATCACCCATCCACAGGATAGGTGAGAAGTGTCTGGTTGATAAGTCCAACCAAAGGGACCCTCGATCATGACAATAGGGGTTCTGCATCCCCATTTCAATGGAGCTGCAGTTGTTCTATTTCTAGGGGACTGCTGAGTGCTGTACTTGGCTATTTTCACTAGTCTCACTGAATTTTAATAAAGCAGCAGCTCTCTTCCTTAACTACCATTCTATAGAATTGGGGCTCACAGGAGCATTATCATTCATGAAAACTGGGGTCCCCATATCTGAATGAAGCAGTAGTCACTGATCTGTGACTGCCAGATGGAAGAGGAGTATAACATTCAAGTATCTCCTGTGGTCACACAGAGTGGCAGTATGCACACCCTATCACTGTTTCATTCAAAGAGGGTAATTGGGACCCCCATTCTCATCCAAATGGTAGGACCCCCCCACCCCCCAGTGATCAGACACTTCTTGCTTATCCTGTGGATAACGTAAAAGTCTTATTTGTGATACTATCCCATTAACACACTGAAATATACAGCTTTTTTATTATTTCTTTTTTTTATTTTATTGAGTCATAAGGATATTGTAGACAGTCTTTGTGATGCTGTTTTCATAATAGGGTTCAATATATAGTGAGGTGATTTGATAAGATACCTGTTTTTCATAAGAAATGTTTGGTTGCAATTTCTCACTCCTAAAAGGTTCCTGGAGAATGGGACAGGTACCTTATCACATAATTGACTGGTTGTTGGGTTGTGTGTGACTGCAGGATCAAAGAAACATATTCCATGACAGTAAAACCGAACAGTTTTTGTGCTAATATTACACATGACACTTTAGCATCCAGCACTTGGCCTTTGAATTAAGACCTAATACATACTGTGGGGCAGATTTATTATGAAAAATGGCGTACAAGGCATAAAAAGTCAAATTTTTTTGCGCAAACTGACTTTTTTTTGTGCCGACCTTACCACTTTCCCGTAAAGGGGGATGTCGCAAGGATGAAAAGGGGACAGGGCCAATGGCATAAATGATGCTAAAAATCTAAGCCAACTATAAGCTAGAGTAGATTTCCCTCCAGGCGCAATCTTGAGTACTGCAACAGTCATGAAAACTATGTTCACATGGCATATTTTATTGGCAGCAAAATACAGAGCTGACTTCAAGAGAAATCCAGGCCTTTTTTTAAGCACCTTTCCTAAGCTACTAATATTACAGAATACCAATGCTATGAAGGAGTGTGGTTGGTCTGCAATAACGTTAGGTAGGTGGTTTTTTATCAAAGTAACTTCCATTTTAATTTTCACTTTCTTCCCACAGTACATTCTAGTACCATCTCTTCCCCAGGTAGGAAGCACATGTACCAACCATTTACAATATATAGGAAAATGTGTTTCAGCAGACCAGACCATCTTCATTCAGTGCTTCATAGCCCAGTTCTGGTGCTCACATATCCAATGCAGGCACTTTTGGCAGTGGAATGGGATCAGAATGGGCACTCTGACCAGTCTTTTACTACTATGCAGAACCATAGTGAGCAAGCTGCGATGTTGTTCTGACATCCGTCATAGCTAACAGTAATTTTTGGGACTCTGAACAGACAGGCTAGTCTTTGCTAGTCTTTGCTCTCCACATGTATCAATGAGGCTTGGCTGTCCTTGACTCATTTGCTGTTTAGGAGGTCTTCTCAGCCAGTCGCCTAGACATCACGATTTGGCCTTTGCCAATGTTGCTCAGATGCTTCCGCTTGCCCATGTTTTCTGCTTCCAACTCATCAACCTCAAGAACTGATTGTTCACTTGCTGCCTAGTATATCCCACCCCTTGACAGGTGCTATTGTCACAAGTAATCAATGTTAGTCACTTCATATTAACGTTATGGTTCATCCACTTATATGTAAAGTGGTTTTATTTTTTAACCTGCACAGAACCAACAATAGGTTTCAAAAGTGGACACAGAAGAAGCCCTTTAAATCTTCCTAGACCCTCCAGGGGATATTGTTTATCCCACTGCCTCTTCTCATACATCATTTTATATGACTGTCATGTTTCATTTGTATGAAGTAAAATTATCTTCTTTACTTTTACAGTAATTCTAGAAACTGTAAGGCTTCTTGGTCAAGATCACATTTAGGGCAGAAGAGGCAATGTAAGCAGGAGTGCTGTTTTCTGGCGACCTCAGACTCCTTGTCGAGGAGCAGTAAATGATATTCACAACGTATCTCGTTTTGTCCACAAGACACTGCAATGGACTTAAGTCTGACAGGAGAGCAGGGATGAAGGCAGCGAGAATCAGCATTAAACATCTATTGGTGACTTAAAGAAGCCCCGGGAGACCTTTCCTACTAAAATACAAGACACAGAGGCCTTGAAATGGAATCACTTTAGATAGTATCAAGCAATTCCTACTTCCTTTCTTCAGCAACAGCTAATCTTTGCAGTCTGTGCATGGAGCCCCGGCATGTGCCATTAAACTAAAATATATTTCAACTTAAATCTCTCAGTAATATGGTCTACAGTGTTATATCCCAAGGCTGCGCCTCTTGTATCAGCAAGTATTCTGATCAAGGTGTATGTGAAGCTCACAGCAAAGCTCTTAAGGTGGTATTTATTTATTTAAGTGAACCTCTCGCTGCCTTAGTCATGTCTGTTTTAGTAAATACTTGCATTCCCCATTTAATATCAATTGTGGAGCATCTTTTCTTAACTCTTGGTTGTACTGTTCCCCTGTTATTCTTTCTAGAAGTATATAAATCAACTGACAACTTGTTGAAGTGTCGTGTCTGTATACAGCCTGATACTGTCAGCACTGACTGGACAGTGTGAGACCCACCTGTCAATTTAGTCATACATTTCTAGGGGAAATAACAGAGGAATAGAAGAAAAGATGTTCCAGAATTACTTTATTATGGGCAATACAAGTATTTATTAAAATAGACGTTACCAGAGAGCTGGCAGAGTCCCTTTAAATTTTTATATTAGAAAAAATGGATGTGAATCATATTAACCACTGAATGTCACAGAGTTGAGTGATCGGCTACTTACTCCACCTGTCAGTATACAGAAATAGTATTAGTTGTGGGAGTCGGGATCAGGCCATATTTCTAAAAGCTTGACATACATAACTATAGCTTCCCTACTCAATGCAACTCAATAGCATGCATGCAGAGTTACCTTGTACAGCTGGTCAAGAGGCCTTTACTGTATTATTTTCACCCATCTTGTTAAGAGCTGAGTCAACAGTAGGCATTCATGAAATTCTTATTCTGATTTTTGGAGAACAGCCTTTCCAGCCACATGTACGCTCAAATACACGCAAACTAGCTCTACAATATACTTATCTGAATTCATGACATGAATCTGCTTTGCAAACACAAATCACAGCAGAGGCTATATCCAGGGAAAAATCCCTAACAATGGAGACCTACAAGGTATATTTCTATTTCCTGGATGAAAAAGCAGATAAACATTGTGACAGAGAACTGCAGGGACGGATGTTCAATTGCAGAATAGATCTGAAGTGATCCTTAATCCAGCTGATCAGTGGGATGCAGGTGCTACTGTGCGACCTGTTGAGTTAATAGAGTGGATATTGGAAAGATAACAACCATTGACAGGCTCCCGATCCTGCCTTGCATAACCCAGACAAGAGGTCATCTGCAATTATTTTCATGGGTGGTATTCCCATTGCATTTCAAGTGCTTCTCAATCAATTGAATTAGCCGGACCCTGTCTTATTTTATGAAATAAGTCATTAGTAAAGTGCTGAGTCAGGGGAGAAGGAATTCTGCTGATGTCATGGCAACCAGCACACATATACACATAAATATCTATACATACAAACATGTGTGTGCATATGGTATGAAGAATATGTATACCTAGTATATATATATATATATATATATATATATATATATATATATATAGTGTCACATACATTGTACCGGAGTGTTCCAGATTGCAATCTGCCATGTGCTTCATATCCATATTCAATATGATGACACATCCCCCCAAGCTCAGACCTACCCTGCTCCTCAATAATTCACTCATCGCCCTGCTTCCATCATTCATATACTAATGTCAACCTACCAACATGCATATCATACAATGGGGAGGAATCTGCTTTCCTCTACCTTGATGGTGTCTGTATAACACTACATATATAACAATATGTTACATCAGGTTTTACACAGGGTTGACATCATACCAGAAAGATCACGTGCTGCACAGCATAGCCCTCAAAGCACTAAATGACACATTCAACTCTGCTGCATCTGTCCTGTGTCCCTTTAACTACAGGCACACTCTTCTCCCCTGCTGTCCCATTGATCTGTATGCACAAGGCCTGTGTCATTACATTATTTTTTCAGTACTAACCACGTGAATTCCTTTGGTACAGATGCCATCATCAGCATCCCATCCTTGCACATTGGGATAGCTTCTCAATTAGCTATCGCCACCCAGCTCTGCCAGCTATTTGGCAGCAGCTTTTACTGAGAGCCTGATCTGGCCCAGTATCAGCAATCCAGAAGAGCAAACAGCCCTGTTATTAATTGTACACGGTGTGCGAGTGTGTACATTACACGGATTCACTGGCTGCAGACACTGGCACAGCTACGGGCACAGCTATAGGCACTGCTACGGGCACTCCTGGCTTCACCATACTGAAATCTCTACCTCCTCAGTATGGTGCCACGTACATGACAAGGAGTATTATTTTTTTTCCTAAAAATACAAATAAATAAGACTGTCATCCAATTTTTCAAACTTTCCCCCCACAGACAAGAGTGAACACGACATCATGCAATGTGACATGAGACTATCGTCTGGTACAGCAGGCTGGCTCAGGGGTCAGCACTGTGTTATATATATATATATATATATATATATAGCCTTAGGGGGCCCGGCACTGAATCAGATCTGCATGGAGTTACTATACTCTCCCCGTGTTTGCGTGGGTTTCCTTCGGGTACCCCAATCCTCCCCAATTCTAGAGGCATATGGATAGGTTAAGCTGAACAGCCCCATGAAGACTGGAAATGATGACAATCTATGTACAGCGCTGCGGAATATGTTGGTGCTAATAAATAATGATGTATACAGGCCATCACACAGTCCTGTCATCCATCCACCATGTCTATACCATACCTACTCTAGGTGGAAAAGTTGGGCAGCGTGCATCTGACATGCTCCATGTGACCTGCAAGGAAAGGGTTAATGCGGTTAGTAGCCTCCGTACCTTCACATACCCCCACTATATACTCCGTGATGGAGTAGCCATTGAGCGGGGGGCGGATGACACAGCGCAGCCCCCTGTCGCAGGCTCCATGCAGCCCGTAGACTCCCCCGCAGCTCTCGTTCTTCTGCCGGGCGCACATGAAGCAGCAGCCGCAGATGCCCAGAACTATACTCCCAGGGCAGTTCTTGGGCTCCTCGCATTTGGATTCATCGCAGGGTAAACAGACCAATGCCCGGCTGGACGCGGGCAGCAGCGACAAAACCACCAGCGCCAGGTGCCAGAGACGCAGCGACTTCCCGCCCGCCAGGTGCATCCTTCCTCCTTGTCAAACACAATGTCGCACACGGTGACTATGTGAGCGCCGCTCTGATCCCAAGCAATGATAGTAAATCACCTGTGTAAAGTTTCCTCAGATGTCGCGGCGAGCAATATTAGGCAGGGGAGCCCACTGTGCGCCACATATTCCTGTCAGCTCAGTGACGCGACCACAGCCGCCCCCGCTCACATTTACAGGAGAGAACTTTCCTCAGAGTTGTCACTTCCACGGAAACTTCTCCACACAAAACTTCCCCGTCTCGTCCCCTTCTCCCAATGTGCACAATCCGGCTGACCTGAGAAGCAGAGGCAGGCAGCGCAGAGTGTCTGGGAGCGCCAGTCACACAGATCCGTCCTGTCGCCGGCGCCCTGTGAGCTCAGCACCGTCCGCCTGTCATGCTCCTCTCGTCTTCTATCTCTCGCACAGTCGTTACTTTTCTCCCTTCTCTTGTTTATCGCTCTCTCGTAGAGAACGCAGCCCGAGCTGCTCACGCTTCCTCCTCCCTCATGGCGGCGTCACAATACAGACAACTCCCCCGGTCGCGTTCCGCTCTCTCATTGGAAAGTGCGCCATTGTCCTGAACCGCCCAGAGATTCCTCATATGGACGGGCTGAGGTGAGAGCGCGGCTCTCCTCACTGCAGGATGTGCGGCTGGAGCGTCACTTGTCCTGTGAGGAGGACGTTGTGTGTGTACATGGGGCAGAGAGCCGCTCAGCTGGGGTGCGTCATTTCTCATAGCTCACATTGTGCGCTTTACCTGCGCTCCTGTCTCTGTCATACACCGATACATTGGTGAAAGGAGTCTGTGCCTTGTCCATGACAATGGTGATGGGTGTGTGACCGATCTGTAGCGAGCCTATTCCCCAGAGCACACGTTACACTATACCTGATCTCAGGTACGTCAGCCTAGGTAACTCTCCCAGCTATGGGGGGGCGCCACAGAGGAAGACAACACTAGTATAAATGGCAGGCTCTCTGGTACAGATTCTGCATTAGGTTGTAGCTAGAGGGGGCAATCGGGGCATTTATCAAGGGACCCCAACAAGTCACTTTACCTAGCCCAGGCTATTTAGACACAGGGCAAGGACAGTGAACTGAACCTTTACCCCTTATGAACCATAGCAAGGCTATGGCTCCTCCAGCAGCTTCAAGTCATGTCTCTACTTTCCCGCAATGTGCCTTTACAAACTGGGCACTGCTACATCTCAGGCTGAGTTCACACTTGCATTATGAATTCCATTTTTATGTTCCATCACTGGAGCACATACAGTGAACCGAAGCTGTGATGGACTGTCAAATGGCAGACACTACTAGCGGTACCTTATGGTCCCCATTGACGTATGGGGAGCCCCATCACAACATGTCATTGGATGTGAAAAATAAATCTGCGATGGAGGCTTCGAATCAGCTTTGAACATAGCTATAACATGGTGTCCATGCTCTTCATACCTTATAGTTCTGGAAGAAAACAGCCACCAAACATAATATCAGCCTTAGGCCTGTTATTCGCCATGGCAGTCATTATCTAAAGGGCAGCTGCAATATGTGAGCTCTCAACTGACTGTTTGGTATGGGTATCCGATCCACCTTTCCTTTGCACTAGTTTTGCAATATCAATATGTCTGATAATACTTCTGTTCTTGTTATAAATGACAGGTTAAACCTGAGTCAGAAGCGGCACCAGGTCTCCTTAAGGAGATGTCACCTCTTGGTGTACAGGGACTTACTAGACCATGCGTGCCCGTTTAGAATTCTGGGAAAGGAATCTGCAAATACTTCCTTCTTAGTGGAAAAGGAGAACTTGCTCCAGCTCCACCTTGTGTAGGGAAGCTCCCTATTGATCAATGCCTATTTTTCCTGAAACCTAGTGGCTCTGTGAGGTATTACACCAGTAATAACCCAGTGAGAATTCCCTTGTTTTTAGATTCCCAAATTCTCTGAATTAGCAGTAAAGCTCCAGTCCTTCCATCTATTGCTGCAATGTTGATGGTTGACATTTTTAAAGGTTCAAGGAAAATAAAAAGGATCAAAGTCATTCTGCTATTTTCAGACAAAAGAAAAGGAAATTGTAAGGAGTATCTTATAGAATAGAATAAGCAGTGCCTCTGTCAATGTCATTTCTTCATATACAATCCAATGCTCAGCCCAGTCAACACATATGTTAGCCGGTGGCCAATGTTATTGTCAGTATTGGATTGTTTCTTATTACATGGCTACAAGTATGGGCACTTTAATAGATTACAAAAGGTTCCTGTTTCCCAGTATGGGTGTCCAAGCTGAATCACTAGTGCTACCGTCCTTCAGCAGATCTAGTCTTGCTACAAGTATTAACATAGTATGTTTATTCTATCGCGTTATCTAGTTTAGTACAGCATATACTAGAGAGTCTCATATTTGCAATGGTACATAATGGATCATATTCTGAAGGGTTCCTTTTTTGTTTCCCCACAATTACATTTATGTAGAGTATGGGGGAGGGGGTATAATAAGGGACAGACTAGATAAAATATTAAATCACAGACATGTCAAAAGCAATGAAAATGTCTCTACCCATCATTATCCAAATCAAGGGCATAACGTAAAGCTTCTGGTTCTGATGCAAAGTCTGTACTAGGGCAACCTAACTATTATGCTCTATTTATAGTACTAATGTTCTTCTATGTGGTATCAGGCTTCAGGTCCTGGGTGCAACTGCAACTTCTGTCACCCCCTAGGGCAGTGATGGCGAACCTTTTAGAGACCGAGTGCCCAAACTGCAACCCAAAACCCACTAAATTATTGCAAAGTGCCAACACGGCAATTTAACCTTAAATTAACCAGGATCTGTTTTATATTGATCGTACAATGTTATTACAGCCTGTAATAATATCACATGTCTGCTATAAAACAGATACTGTGTGATATAAATAGTGAAGGGCCCCCAGACAGTATTATATGCTCCAGAATTGCCCCCACACAGTATTATATGCTCCAGAATTGCCCCCACACAGTATTATATGCTCCACAGTGGCCCCCACACAGAATTATATGCTCCACTTTGCCCCCCCCCACAGTAGTATATGCTTCAGTGTCCCCCCCCCCCACACAGTATTAGATGCTTCAGTGTCCCCCGCACAGTATTAGATGCTTCAGTGTCCCCCACACAGTATTAGATGCTTCAGTGTCCCCCATACAGTATTAGATGCTTAAGTGTCCCCCATACAGTATTAGATGCTTCAGTGTCCCCCATACAGTATTAGATGCTTCAGTGTCCCCCCGCACAGTATTAGATGCTTCAGTGTCCCCCACACAGTATTAGATGCTTCAGTGTCCCCCCGCACAGTATTAGATGCTTCAGTGTCCCCCACACAGTATTAGATGCTTCAGTGTCCCCCACACAGTATTAGATGCTTCAGTGTCCCCCACACAGTATTAGATGCTTCAGTGTCCCCCATACAGTATTAGATGCTTCAGTGTCCCCCACACAGTATTAGATGCTTCAGTGTCCCCCCCACACAGTATTAGATGCTTCAGTGTCCCCCCCACACAGTATTAGATGCTTCAGTGTCCCCCATACAGTATTAGATGCTTCAGTGTCCCCCGCACAGTATTAGATGCTTCAGTGTCCCCCATACAGTATTAGATGCTTCAGTGTCCCCCATACAGTATTAGATGCTTCAGTGTCCCCCATACAGTATTAGATGCTTCAGTGTCCCCCGCACAGTATTAGATGCTTCAGTGTCCCCCATACAGTATTAGATGCTTCAGTGTCCCCCCGCACAGTATTAGATGCTTCAGTGTCCCCCACACAGTATTAGATGCTTCAGTGTCCCCCACACAGTATTAGATGCTTCAGTGTCCCCCACACAGTATTAGATGCTTCAGTGTCCCCCATACAGTAGTATATGCTCCACAGTAGGCGCCCACACTGTAGTTTATGTTACTTACCGAGTCCCATGAAGAGCTGCAGTCCCATGAAGAGTGTCCTCCTCCTTCTTCTGTTCGCAGGCGCTGATTAATGACGTCATCGCGCCTGCGTCGGGACAGAGGTCACACTCTGCAATCAGTGTAAGCTGCGGACCGCAGCCTACAGTGACAGCTTTCGTCTGTATGTACTTATGCACATACAGCTGAAAGAAGCGATCACTCACTAACCGCGATTCCTGTACCGGATTCCCCGTTAGTGAGCGATCATGGCGACGGCGCGCGTGCCAACTCAGAGGGCTCTGCGTGCCCTCTCTGGCACGAGTGCCATAGGTTCGCCATCACGGCCCTAGGGTATGTTCACACATAACAGATTTGTTGAAGAATTTTCTGCAACAAGAATCCATTCCAAACATCTGAATGAGGTTGTTTCTGCAGCATGTATATGGATTTTTGCAGCCCAATTCAGATGAATAGGAAAGAAAATCTGCAACAAATCTGCCATGTGTTAATCTACCCTTATGTTGAGCAATCAGCATTATCAATATAAACATTAAATTGCAACATTTCTGCTCACGTATCCAGGTAACAATTCTGCAGATTTTTATAAATTTCATAAATTATGTACACACATCAGATATACCAAACAGTGCAATAATTTTGTATCTCCTTCGTATGAGCCAATTATTTTATGTAATTATTCACATTGGACCAATAATCACTGTGTATAAGCCACTTAGCAGGTGGTAATAATCGCATAGAACATTAGCTAATGTGGTGACTCTTCATTTCTTAACATTTATCAGCTTTGACTGCAGAATAAAGGTGATAGACAGGTCTGAGAACATTCCCAGGATCGATTTTGTTAAGAAATTGCTCTAACTGGAAAGAGTAAAAAGTAAGCTATTACACTCAATTCCCCTGTTGCCTTTTTATTAAACAGAGTTGTGCTGCTGCCACCAACAGTCCAACTCTGGAATTGAAGAGGAGAGTTTTACATTGATTTACTTTAGGTACACTGTGCATTGATTTGTTACTTCTGCTATGATATATTGAAGCAAAGGTAGAGATTTACCAATTTACAGCAGGAAATGCTTTACTGTGTGGAAGGAAATAAATCTCTCTGTCTGGAAAGAGTACTACAGGCTATTTCCTTATATTTTAACAATATTGTACTGTACTGGCTGCACAGAAACATGCATTTTAAAAAGAGCTTTCATCCACTGGACAAGCATATATTAAATATGCATGAATCAATTGAAGTGAATCAGAAATATGTATACCGAGCTGCTGATCTGCATGGACAATTTTTAAGACATGATTTGCTAAGCTAAATATAAAATAATATTCATGTCATGCGAATGCTCACTGAATTCTATTGCAAAAAAAAAGAATGTTTTGCATCAATGTGATTATGTTCTTCAATAAAGTAAAATAAAACAGTAGCAAAGGCTTCTTTTGGCTAAGGCCCTACATGGCGTCCCGCAGCAAAAAAGCACTGCAGTAAAAGCCGCGGCAGCAACGCATCCTGGTTCCTCTGTGGACTTCCTGCTTCAATTATATCTATAGGGAAACCGTTGGTGTTTACATAGATATAATTGACATGCTGCAATTTCCAAAAATGCGACGCTTTACAGATATTACAATGGGAAGCATAGGGTTCAACAACCCAAAGAAAGGGCTGTCCGCGCTCCTTGGAGGAAGAATCCTAGACCACTGAAGTATGAGCAACAGGTCTCTTTATTGGAGAAACAGAAAAGGTACGACGTGTTTCGGGGACAGGTTCCCCTTTATCAAGTGCAATAATAGAGCCCTTTGAATAAAATCAGATATATATAATGTGTTTGTCACATAATAGTTACATATACTTTTAAAAAAATTAAAATAGAATGAATAAAACATTCGAAATAGTCACCGAGCTACATAATATCGTTCAAATTCAAAAGAAATATACATATAACGAAATAAGTCCCATAGATTGTTTACAGGGACAAATCACGTACCATGCCAAGATGTGCATTTACTATGTACTTAAACAAACAAATTATGTACACACAAATTAGCATGTTGTCTAAAAAGGCTTGGGAAATGGTTAAAATAGAGGAATGACAAATAAAATGTTTGGCCAGACGCTCATTCTTAAACCAAAAACTAGGATCCAAACATTGTATATCAGTACCTTACAAATATATAAATGTATCACTATAACATGTACACAAACTTTACATAGTACTGATACATACATAATATATAGAAAATACAATAAATATAAGATACATATGTAATACTCCTAAAAAGTATAGCTGAAAACTGTGCCATAGTTATTATTGACTCAAAATTATTATGGACTCTGTTTTATGTATATAATTATAGATCTATCTGTGGATTGTATGGTGAAAAGCAGTGCACAGTTTGAGAATATTCAGCCCGTATCAAAACTGCAATTAGTATACATATAAATATAAGAATCTAGGGACACAGCTGGGTTAGTGTCAATGCAAGATACATCTATCTCATAGGGTTGTTTTTGGCTCAATAAATAGCCACTAGAGAGCGCGCATGCTTGGAGTAGTTTTGCGCAAGCGCACTAGATACCAGAGGATATGTGTCCCTGGCATGTGTGGAGGTGTGGTGCGCATGCGCGAAATGGAAAATACACGTGTGTGCATCAGCTGGAACCTCTCATGGCCAGCACGCATGCGCGAAGTAAAAACAACCCACGCACGCGTGCTGGCAAATACAGAGGGGTTTGTGTGTGTTCTCTAATACATAAAACGGAGTCCACACACTATGACACAGTTTTCAGCTATACTTTTTAGGAGTATTACATATGTATCTTATATTTATTGTATTTTCTATATATTATGTATGTATCAGTACTATGTAAAGTTTGTGTACATGTTATAGTGATACATTTATATATTTGTAAGGTACTGATATACAATGTTTGGATCCTAGTTTTTGGTTTAAGAATGAGCATCTGGCCAAACATTTTATTTGTCATTCCTCTATTTTAACCATTTCCCAAACCTTTTTAGACAACATGCTAATTTGTGTGTACATAATTTGTGTGTTTAAGTACATAGTAAATACACATCTTGGCATGGTACGTGATTTGACCTGTAAACAATCTATGGGACTTATTTTGTTATATGTACAGTCATATGAAAAAGTTTGGGCACCCCTATTAATCTTAATCATTTTTAGTTCTAAATATTTGGGTGTTTGCAACAGCCATTTCAATTTGATATATCTAGTAACTGATGGACACAGTAATATTTCAGGATTGAAATGAGGTTTATTGTACTAACAGAAAATGTGCAATATGCATTAAACCAAAATTTGACCGGTGCAAAAGTATGGGCACCTCAACAGAAAAGTGACATTAATATTTAGTAGATCCTCCTTTTGCAAAAATAACAGCCTCTAGTCGCTTCCTGTAGCTTTTAATCAGTTCCTGGATCCTGGATGAAGGTATTTTTGACCATTCCTCTTTACAAAACAATTCCAGTTCAGTTAAGTTTGATGGTCGCTGAGCATGGACAGCCCGCTTCAAATTATCCCACAGATGTTCAATGATATTCAGGTCTGGGGACTGGGATGGCCATTCCAGAACATTGTAAGTGTTCCTCTGCATGAATGCCTGAGTAGATTTGGAGCTGTGTTTTGGATCATTGTCTTGCTGAAATATCCATCCCCGGCGTAACTTCAAATTCGTCACTGATTCTTGTACATTATTCTCAAGAATCTGCTGTTACTGAGTTGAATCCATGCGACCCTCAACTTTAACAAGATTCCCGGTGCCGGCATTGGCCACACAGCCCCAAAGCATGATGGAACCTCCACCAAATTTTACAGTGGGTAGCAAGTGTTTTTCTTGGAATGCTGTGTTTTTTTGACGCCATGCATAACGCCTTTTTGTATGACCAAACAACTCAATCTTTGTTTCATCAGTCCACAGGACCTTCTTCCAAAATGAAGCTGGCTTGTCCAAATGTGCTTTTGCATACCTCAGGCGACTCTGTTTGTGGCGTGCTTTCAGAAACGGCTTCTTTCGCATCACTCTCCCATACAGCTTCTCCTTGTGCAAAGTGTGCTGTATTGTTGACCGATGCACAGTGACACCATCTGCAGCAAGATGATGCTGCAGCTCTTTGGAGGTGGTCTGTGGATTGTCCTTGACTGTTCTCACCATTCTTCTTCTCTGCCTTTCTGATATTTTTCTTGGCCTGCCACTTCTGGGCTTAACAAGAACTGTCCCTGTGGTCTTCCATTTCCTTACTATGTTCCTCACAGTGGAAACTGACAGGTTAAATCTCTGAGACAACTTTTTGTATCCTTCCCCTGAACAACTATGTTGAACAATCTTTGTTTTCAGATCATTTGAGAGTTGTTTTGAGCAGCCCATGATGCCACTCTTCAGAGGAGATTCAAATAGGAGAACAACTTGCAATTGGCCACCTTAAATACTTTTTCTCATGATTGGATACACCTGGCTATGAAGTTCAAAGCTCAGTGAGGTTACAAAACCAATTTTGTGCTTCAGTAAGTCAGTAAAAAGTAGTTAGGAGTATTCAAATCAATAAAATGATAAGGGTACCCAAATTTTTGCACCGGTCAAATTTTGGTTTAATGCATATTGCACATTTTCTGTTAGTACAATAAACCTCATTTCAATCCTGAAATATTACTGTGTCCATCAGTTATTAGATATATCAAATTGAAATGGCTGTTGCAAACACCCAAATATTTAGAACTAAAAATGATTAAGATTAATAGGGGTGCCCAAACTTTTTCATATGACTGTATATTTCTTTTGAATTTGAATGATATTATGTAGCTCGGTCACTATTTCGAATGTTTTATTCATTCTATTTTTATTTTTTTAAAAGTATATGTAACTATTATGTGACAAACGCACTATATATATCTGATTTTATTCAAAGGGTTTTATTATTGCACTTGATAAAGGGGAACCTGTCCCCGAAACGCGTTGTGCCTTTTCTGTTTCTCCAATAAAGAGACCTGTTTCTCATACTTCAGTGGTCTAGGATTCTTCCTCCAAGGAGCGCGGACAGTCCTTTCTTTGGGTTGTTGAACCCTATGCTTTCCATTGTATACATTTACGTCTCTTGACGTTGGACACATCTGCTGCCAGCCCCAGCACTCCGAAGCAATTTTTGTTGTTGTGGCTCATCACATCACAATAAGGTGAGGGGTCTCTTGGCTTTTGTATATCCTTACTTTGTCTTCCCAATTTGGAGTTTCCAACGGATCTACACTATTCTGCCACTCGGTGTCTTTTTTGTATATTTGTGAGCATGCTTTACAGATATTGTCAACAATTTGGGAGTGTTTAAGGAAACCACAAACATGGGGGGGGGCCTTCAAACTCTGCAGATGCTGCCCTTGGACTCTCCAGGACTCCAGTGCTGCAAGGCTACAGTGCTAACCACTGAGCCACCATGATGCCCGTGTTCTTTTTAGATAGATGTGGCATTCTTTGGGCAACCCTTCTCAGCAAGCCATACTTGTTCACTGTTCTTCTATTGATCCTGTCCATTCCTGAGAAGATTGTCAACTGTCTTGAATGTTTTTCGCTTGTGAATGATCTCTCTCACTGTAGAGTGATGGTTTTCAAATTATTTGGAAATGGCCTTATAACCCTTCCCAGATTGATGGGCAGTCATAGTTTCTTTCCCTTTCTTTCCTTGGCATTGTGTTAAATTAGAACTGAATGCTCCACATTAGCAAATTGTCAAAACTTCTCTTTTTATCATTTGATTAGCAGCACCTAGCTACTACTTACCCCTATGAAAGCAGTAAGGGTGTACTTAGTTTTTCACTCCCTGGGAGGAATTTTTTAAGACTTGCGTATCCTACTTCATTCTTGATCAATTTCCCCACTGGATTGAAATGTGTCAGAATTAGTAAGGGGCTCTTGCCTCTTAATAATTCTGCCACATTCCTGTTTACCAGCATGAGTT